>JAVHKY010000013.1:11890000-13140000 GCA_035079385.1 Aspidiotus rigidus
TGTGCCTGGGCTGGTGGTAGGAGTCATTTGGGATGATGGTGTCAGTATGCGTCGGCTTCCTGTAGATTTTGTATTCTATCCTATTGTTCTCCATTGTGAGTGTAAGGTCCAAATAGTTGATGGTCTCATTGCCTTTTTCCACTGTGAATTTGATACTCTCATTCATCGCGTTCATTTCTGAAAGGAATAGATCCACCTGTCTATCAGTGCCTGTCCACACAATTAGGATATCATCTACATATCTGGCCCAGTGTTTGATCGAGTTTCTGAACTTGCTGCCCTTCAATATCTTTTTTTCCATATCATTCATGAATATCTCCGCCAGTATTGGTGACAGCGGTGATCCCATCGCAAGTCCCCTTTCCTGACTGTAGAACCTGTTATTGAAGCGGCAGTAATTTGGGCTCAAGATCTCCTCCACTATGTTGGCATACTTCGACCCATCGGGGTTCCCATGGTATCTGTTGTTTTTGAGTTAAGTTCCTCCTTCGGTATGGTACCAAACATATTATTCACATCAAAGGATATCAGCTTGTCGTTACTCCTGATTTCCAACTTGTCCAGTTGCTCAATCAGCTCTCCGTTGTTTCTGATACTTCGTTTGGGTGCAAACTGGTAGTTTTCTTTCAGGAATGCGGCTACGCTCTTTGCTATCTTGTAGTATGGTGATTGAATGCTGTTGACCAGGGGTCTCATCGGACGTTTCGCTTTGTGGAATTTTACAAGCCCCTTGAGTTTTGGTGCAATCGGGTTCATCTCAAGCGTCCTTCCATTGCTGGGTACATTGTTCCTTTTCAACACAGCTTTCAGGTCACCTTGGTATTTCCGTGTTGGGTCCCTTGCCAGCTCTTGGTATCCATTAACTGTGATGTACGACTCCACTTTTTGGGTGTAGTCCTCCTTCTCCATTACCACCACCGTGCTGCCCTTGTCCGCCTTTGTCAAAATCAGGTTCTTCTGTCGGATCTTCTTTTGTAGATTTGTGACCTTCCTCTGCATTACTTGCGTTCTGTCATAGGATGTCCGAAGTTTTAGTCCACGGAGGTTCGTTCGGTCCTGTTGCTCATAAGATGGCTGCCTTTCATAGCCTAAGTCACAGACTGACTCGTATTCCTTTAAGTTAGTCTGCCTTCAAGAAAGAATTACTCACAATAAAACACCTGGCCAGAGTGAATGGGGTCAATGTCGACGTTGACGTGATGGTTCGGAGGAAAGTTACGAGGAGCCCTCTTGATTCCACCACCTCCCTCCCCCGAGACACGATCCGTGATCGTCGTTTGCGTTGGATCAATCTCCCTTTCCTGGTAGGGTCCTCCACCCGTTTGGCTTTAGACCCGCGTTTTACAACCCTACCACAGTCAAGAGTTTGTTTCTGAGGCTCAAGGACCCCATACCAGTTGATGAGAGGAGTGGTGTTTATAAGTTGGAATGTAGGGATTGTGGAGGCTTTTCTAATGGTGAGACCAGCCGCCAAATGAAAGTTAGAGTAGCTGAGCACCTGAAGTCTTGGAAGAAGGGACACTTAGGGGGTGGACACAGCTTCCGTGAGGGATCGGAAAAACTCCTTCATAAGGAAAATTCCTACCGTAAGCGCATCGCTCTCGAGCATATACAGAAAATGCGTCATCTCAACATAGATGGTATCACTGTACTCAACTCGTACATTGCGGAAGATGGCCTGATTGAACTGGTTGATGATTCACACCGTGATTTCTCGTTTGGTCAATCTTAATACCGTATCCTTCTCTTCTGTTCGTCAGTTGCTTTCATTTCAGGCTTGAAGATGGTTTATTAACCGAAAGCGCTCGTCGTTTATATTTTTTTTCTGTGGCATGCATAGTTTACTCTCCCTTCGGAGTATTCGTCCTTTCGCGTTTATTATGGACAGCCGTAACTTGGAGGAACGGATCCGTTTAGAGAAGTCGTACTCTGAGGAAGAGAAGGAGATTCCGGCTAAAGGTGCTAATGCTACTATTATGGTCCAGACGAGCCGAATCTGAGCAGCCTAGCTGCGAGTGATGAACCGGTTCCATCGGTCGAAAATGTTCCGCACCGGCCCTCCTATTTCATATTTTGTTTTTCGCTTCATCCAATTCGTACATTTATGTTATTGTTCAAGAGGGCCGAAAGCCAGTTGTTAAGGAATCTTCAGAGATTCATCTCGTGCCAACCCAAAACCGCCGTTCAATTCATGATTGATTTCGTTGCACTTTAGTGAACGGGCTTCAAATGATGCGCTTAACGTAGTCAGTTTTCTATTTGAATTATTTCACTGTACCAAAGAATAACCACGTGTATGTAAGGTACGATACTTTAAACACGCGAGCTAAAGTGTGACGAAAATATTATATTCGGTATCTGTTTTTTCTCGTACCGTATGAACTATTTAATATTCTTGATAATTATTTCTTGTCCACCTACCCGCAAGATGTTCATTACGTCAAACTAGCCAGCGACATAATCCTGCACGTTTCGATAAAATTTATTCCTAAACTGTTACAACATTGTTGTAGTCAGGCTAGATAAAAGAAAATTTCGAGTTCAACAACTGACGTATTTATAAGCCTTCCTTCCCCCATTCATAATTATTTGTAATTTTTTTCAATTTTTTTTTTTTCTTTTTTTCTTCTCATCTCTCATTTTTACTTTACACACTCGACGATGATGTACACAATACATAATATAATTCCTCGCACGGTGAAATGTGACAAGGTAATTACTTTAATAACTTTTAATAACAGTTTTATTATGTCGGATTACTGTCTAGTCTTGACGTTCATCGTCCAGAAAATACAGCAACAACATAAATGTTCAACTTGCTCGGTGACATTGTTCTATTTATACGTGTTCGCGCGGCCAAAATGATAAAATTTTATACCATAAATTCGAGTTGGATGACCAACATCGATGCTTCGTTGGCAATTTTTTAACCTCCCTTTCTGATGGTTCAAACCTTACTGCAGAAATGAGAATTAGACGAAAAAAGGGAAGAGAAAGATACGATACGGAATTGGAACGCGTGGAAATTTTTATGCTTATTTTTTCCTTTTCGGTGTAGTTTATGGGAACCTTTAACTGTAATAATCAGGCTCTTGACCGCGTGAAATGAACCTAGAGACTAAACTACGTATGAACCACGAATATCCCCCATAGATGAAATTTTATTTCTGTCGCGATGATCTCATTCGATTACCTCATCCTGCACGTTCCTTTTTCCACTTTCGGGATTCGCTACTACGGTCGTGTCGTACATTTTACTTACCTTGGTCTAGATTGTGTGAAGAATATACGGTCGTACTCGAATAATAGGCTTTGCGTTGATTTTTTCCCTTCTCTCGAAAATCTGCTTAGCTTTTTTTTCGCGAGAACGTGATGTAATTAGAGAATCGTATAAGTGCCTACAGCGTAATTATGTAAACTGAGCTGGATTATCGTCGAATGTGTACAAATTTGCATTACATAATAATTGCGTTGCGGATCCGAACAGTTGGCGTTTTTAATAAAAGTGTATTATACTGAAAATTTTCTGCTGCGGGAAACAAAACGATCCATCTGACTGGACGGAATAAATGAACTATGGGCTAAGAAATTTTAGTCCAGAGAGACGCGGGAAAAAGTTTTGAAAACAAAAACCATCTTTGAACTATGAATCGAAGAGAATAACGATTACAAGAAACATGCAGGATTCCGAAGATTGACTAAGTTTTTGACCAAAGAATTATGGTATGGACATGAAACTTGCAGCTTATACTTCTTTCGCTGCTTGCGGGTCTGAGAACCTCTTCTATGGAGGTAAGAAGGAGGGGATTTCCCCATCAGTGATCGATTAGGTTCGATTTATTTGATAAAAATATTTTTCAAGTCCCACCTTCAACTCGTAAGTCCAAATTTTTTCAAGTTCTTCCTCCTTATGTCAGTCTAGCACGAAATTCCAAATTTCAAGTCTCTCACCCGATATGTACATAGCTCGGGGGTCAGAATTCTTTCAAGTTCTCTTCTTCATATACTGTGGCTTTAAGGTCGGAATTTTCTCGCCTTCTCCATTAATATGTAGCACGAAGGTCAATATTTTTCAAAGTTTCAGCTTGATGATAACAATTTTTGGAAGTCTCCAATCTGATATAGCCTAATGATCAAAATTTTTCCAGTCCCTCTCCTCAAGTGCATATTTACTTCGAAAATCTCATCCCTCTTCCCTCGCCACATTTTTGTGGCTGTACTTCGTTTGACCTGGGCCCAGTTTATGACGTCATAAAACGTACTATATCCCTCATTCTAGTTTCTAGTTTAATCATTATGTATTAGAAATTCGCTAGACTAATTAGCTGACGGATATTTGTAGCCTAGCATGCGCCTTGTATACTGTTTATTAGATTACAATTTAGGCCCGCTTTGCCCGAGTATATTATAGGTCAACTTATACACTGTATTGTATACTAGACCACGCCTCTAACCTAAGTTAGCTTGTCCTAAAGTATGTCAAAGTCATTCATAACATCATCGACGATCCGATGCGTGTCACAAATAACAACTCACGGATTCTTTAACGGGGTTGAACGAGGCGTAGCCCCTACTTGTTTTATGGGGCACGTGGGATCTGAAAAATGTAGATTGGACATCACAACGTTGAACTATGACGTCTTCGAATTGTGACGTCACAGGCCTGGATATTGAAACTATATATAATTGGAGGGGGACTTGAAAAAAACTAATCTATAACGTCATCAGATTGTGACGTCTTAAGGCTGACCTATGACGTCATCAAACTGTGACGTCACAGGCCCCGCGCCCAAGCTATATATGATAGGAGGGGGACTTGGAGACAATTTCGACCCCCGAGCTATTATATGATAGACGGTTGACGACTAAACGATCTTAGGGTTGCCGGCCAGCCGGGCAGCGGACATTTTTTCAGAAAAAAACCCCCAATAAAACAGGTTCCCGATAAAATGTCGACTTTTGAACAGTAATGTATAATTTGTGACTGACTTTTTCCAAGTCCTCCTGCTATCATATATTCTGGCAAGGGACTAGGAGAAACTTCGACTTTCGACCCTGTGACGTGACGATCTGATGTCGAAATGGTCGTCCAAATAGCTCGGAAATGGGACTTGAAAAATGTCGTTTTTCGACCATGTGTGACGTCACGATCGAAATTCTTGTAAGTTCCTCGCCATAATGATATAATAGGAGGACACACATATCCCTACAAATATGATAGGAAAAGAAGTTGGCAAAATTTTTATTTTCAGACTATAATACACACCATGGACACAACAGACTCGGAAAAATTTCATATTCTTCAACATTTTGATTTCAATTCTTAATATCAAAACTAATTCGACCCATAGATAGGTTCTCAGCGTTCGTGTTTATTTCTAGAAGAAAACATTCTACTCATACTTCATACAAGCCACTTACGGTTTTCCTCCCCCCCCCAACTCCTCCTCTAGAACTTCCAGCTCAGCCTCCAATCTTCCACTAAATTTCTAGGCTTGCTCCCAAATCAAATTTAAAACGCCTACACCTAATGACTTTCCTTGAATATCTATCTCACGCTCGCAAAGGTTGCGGTCGCGAGCTCCTCCTTCAGTAATGCAATTCTATAATCCGCTCAACTGGACTACAAGTCGCCAATTCCAGGGTGTCTAGAAAGGAAATTCTGAAAATATTTAAACGAGTTAAGAAAGAAAGAAAAAAAAACAAAAGTAAGTCAAAGTGGCTACAAATACTAAGTTTTTTTTCAACATTTTTTATTTTTACTTGACCTTTTACCAAATACTTGACTTTTACTTGATTTACTTGACTTACTTAACCAGTAGGCACCCTGATTTGACAGACTAGGCCAAAAAATCATACCTAGAATCATTGGTTGCAATACAATCTCGATGCAACCTTTGATCCTCTTAACTCCACAATAAATTTGTTCCTCACGCCACGAAGAAATAATAACAGCACGACTAAGAATCGAGCACATCCGCGTAACCCACTCCTTCCTTCCCCTTAGGCTCTCCGCTCCACCATCATACCAATACTGCCATCCTGAGGAATTATCTGTCTCCCATTAAGGCACCTTCTATCTCCTCTGAAGTCTCCTCTGCAGTGGCGTAATTAGAAATCCTCTCTGAGGGGTGGCCCATAAATTTTTGAAAATAAAATTTACATTAAGCAAAAAAAAAAAATCTGAATAGAAAATTTGGCACTAAATTTCACTGGTATAATTTTTTCCTTTCAAATAAAATCCAGGCTAAATTCATCCTTTATTTTTAGCTTTGCACGACGTTTCGAATACGTTGTGCAGAGTTAAAAATAGAAGGGCGAATTTAACCTAGATTTTATTTGAAGTTGGAATATAATTCACCGATAAAATTTAAATATATTTTTTTCCGTTTTTTACAACGTTCAGGCCGTACCCGCCGGCCTTCATCAAGTAACTAAAAAAAATTTATAAGTTAGTTGAAAATTGATGATTTTACAAGAAAGTATGAACGCACGCGTTCTCTGAGTAGTTGACGTTGCACTAAACTCGCAGATATAATTCTGAGTGGTGAACAAAATAAGCAGCCGAGCATCATAGTGCCGGTGCTCGTGTCACATCTGGTGAAGGAACGAATTTTTTTCTCCTGCAAAACATGCATATTTTCGCACCAATGAGATTCAAGAAAGAAATTAGCGCGGGAAAAAACGTCATCGCCAATCGCACTGATGAAATCCAATCTCGACAATTTTCTTTCTCAAAATTATTCCTAATGTTTGAAAGTTATAATGAAAAGTTATTCCGAGTTTCGTATCTTTTCTTCGTCTAAATAATGAAGGTTGCAAAATCACAACACTGTTGTTATTATAATAGTTCCACATTCGAGTTCCAGATCGTCCAAAAATAAATATACATCAGAATCCCTCGTAATGCTTCAAGGGCGTACGTTTCACTTCTGTTAAAGAACTCTGTGCGCCTCTCGAGTGACGCTTGAATAATTATTTCAGACACGTAGGAGTTGAATTTAAGCTTTAAGGTCGACGCGCTGTAAAAATTGTCTGAAGAGAAAGTTTAAATATAACAAGAGAGTGGAATGCTGCGTACACCGAGTACCACATGTACGATATAATATTCCAAATAATTCAACATCCCAGACGTACTGTCTCTTGAAGTTGGAAGCTGAAAAGGACGGATATGTTACGGTAGTCGATCTCATCTACCTCTCTATTAGATGACGAAAGAAAGCGAGAGAAAAAAAAATAACATGGACATTTTCCTCTGTATGCAAATGCCGACGCGATGTCGCCGTCAGTTAATTCGCCCGGCATCGACCATAATTTTGTTGTTAATTAATTTTGCTTATATCGTACACATTGTTGCTAAGGATGATAATATTGCAACAGCCAACATCAACTAATGTAATGGCGAACATTATTTATGGTCGCGTTCGTACACGAAAATCTGACATCGGAATCAGGGACTCGTGCATAAATAATTTTTACTCGTATCATGCGGTCTCCTCCAATCAAAGCTAGAACGGTGGAAAAAAAAATTGAGAAAACATCGTAATTATCTAAGTACAACGAACGAGAAAGGGCGTGTAGTTGTTTCTTCTTAGAAAAATAAATGTACTACAATATATTTTTTTTTATTAAATTCGTCTAATTAAGAAATTACGTTTACGTGTCTCTTTTGCACTATCCTCCTTTCTCCTGCTTCCATACCGGATGAATTATATTTTCGAGGCTATACTTAGAAGACAGAAGTAATAAGTTAATAATAAAATTTGACGGAGTACGAACAAGTGAAAGTCGCTCCATGTTCGAGAGATGTATTCTTAACTTGATTTTTGAAAGAACATCCAAGAATGAATTCCTCTCCATTTTCGAGTTAATTTTTCTGCAATTCGAGATGATTGTGTACAAACATTACACGCAGGTACAAAGCTATAGCAAGGTAAGTGGAGGAAAATGGCTTTGGTCGGCAAATGTTTCAAATGTCCGTCAAAATGTTGTCCCCAATGAGAAAATTCGAAACCCAGAAATTGGACCTATCCGCTCACCCACAAGGGCTGCAGAGTCATGATTAGGCCTAAAATCCAAATGGTTGTATCTCAGACAATAATGATCGCACAGCAATTTTACTGGGAGACATTTTAGTACATGTAAACGTTCATCCAAAGTATTTTTTTCGAAAAAAAATCATTCATATTTTTCCTAGTTTCTAGCAATAACAAAACTTCAAACTCGAATATTTAAAAAAATCGGGGGGGGGGGGAGGCACCTGGGGAAAATCATTCGTTTGAAGCGCCATACCATTTACTACAACATACATTAGTACCATAGTCCTCGGTGAGGTGGAACACTCCCCAAAAAGTCAATATTAAATGAATTTCTGTGATTTTTCCATGAATAGCGGGGTAAACTAGGACTGCTACCGCGATAGACCGCGTGAAATCGATAGTCAATGTTCGAGCTGAAAAATACGTACCCCCTCCGCGGGGTGAAATGGGAATGTAGAGAGACGAAAAATATATTTTCAGTATTTCATTTATCGATTTGGTCAATTCTTATGTAAACACATCCACGGATTCGGTGGAGTGCCTAAATTGAGAAGAATAGTTGAAAAATTCTCCAGTCGCTGGAACAGCCTGAAAACAGAAGAGAAGTGAGAACATCCACTTTTTCACCCTGGAGGACAGTGAGTGTTGGTGTTTCATTCATCAATTACGTTGATTATAATGTAAACACGTCCACCGAGTTCGAAAAAAATGGTCAAAAAATTCTCCAGTCGCTGGGACGTTCCGGAGGTGACAAATAATCGAGAAAATCCATTTTTTCAACCTGGAGGACCGTGAGTTTTGGTATTTCGTTCATCAAATAGGTCAAATTTTATGTAAACACGTCCGTCGAGTACGAAAAAAATAGTCAAAAAATTCTCCAGTCGCTGGAATGGTCTGGAAAAGATGAAAAATCGAGGAGATCCAATTTTTTAACATGGAAATCCGTGAGTTTTGTTTTCGTTCATCAATTAGGTCAATTCTTATGTAAACATGTCCGTCGAGTTTGAAAAAAGTGATCAAAAAATTCTCCAGCCGCTGGAACGTACTGGAAATGACAAATAATCGAGCTACTCAACTTTTTCACCCTGGAGGATCATGAGTTTTGGTATTTCGTTCATCATAAAAGTCAATTATAATGTGAACATGTCCGTCGAGTTTGAAAAAAATGATCAAAAAATTCTCCAGTCGCTGGAACAGGGTAGAAATAGCAGAAAATCGAGGAAGTCCACTTTTTCAACATAGTGTGATTTTTGGTATTCTGTTTATCAATTACGTCAAACCTTATGTAAATACATCCACTGAGCAGGAAAAAAATAATCAAAAAATTCTCCAGTTCCTGGGGTAGATTTCCTTGATTTTCTATAATTTCCAGACTATTCCAGCCACTTGGAAGTGACAAATGATTGAGAAAGTCCAGTTTTTGAACCTGGAGGACCGTGATTTTTGGTATTTTATTTATCAATTAGTTCAATCTTATGTAAATACATCCGCCAAGTTGGAAAAAAATAGTCAAGAAATTCTCCAGTCGCTGGAACGGTTTTGAGATTGTGAGAAGTTTAGAGAATCCACTTTTTCAACTTACAGATCAGTCGCTGGAAAGGTTTTGAAATTGTAAGAAATCCAGAGAATCCACTTTTTCAAGTTACAGAACTGCAATTTTTCATATTTCGTTAATCAATAAGGTCAATTCTTATGTAAACACACCCGCTGAGTTGGGAAAGAATCGGCAATATGTTCTCCTACCGCTGGAATGGTCTACAAATAGTACCAAATCTAGAAAATCCACTTTTCCAACATGGAGAGCCGTGATTTTTGGTATTTTACTCATCAATTAGGTCAAATCTTATGTAAATACCTCCGCCGAGTTTGAAAAAATATTCAACAAATTCTCCAGCGGCTGGAATAGTCTGGAAATAGTAGAAAATCAAGGAAATCCATCCCAGAAACTGGAGAATTTTTTGATTATTTTTCTCCAGCTCGGTGGATGTATTTACAAAAAATCTGCCGTAAATGATAAACAAAATACCAAAAATCACGGCTCGATTTTTCATCTTTTCCAGACCATTCCAACGACTGGAGAATTTTCTGACTATTTTTTTCGAACTCGACGGACGTGTTTCAATAAAATTCGACCTAATTAATGAACGAAATACCAAAACTTACTGTCCTCCAGGTAGAAAAAGTAGATTTTCTCACTTCTCTACTGTTTCCAGACTGTTCCAGCGACTAGAGAATTTTTTTACAATTTTTTTCGAACTCGGTGACGTGTTTCCATTGTTGTCGACCTAATTGATGAACGAAATACCAAAACTCACGGTCCTTCAGGGTGAAAAATTGGATTTTCTCACTTCTCCACTGTTCACAGACTGTTCCACCGACTGGAGAATTTTTCAACTATTTTTCTCAATCTAACGCACTCCACCGAATCCATGGATGTGTTTACATACGAATTAACCAAATCGATAAACGAAATACTGAAAATGTGGTCTAACGCGAGAAAAGGGACCAGTCTGGCCTGAGCGGTTCTTCACAGAACACGTGTTAATGTCTCTAAATTTCACAAAAATCCGTTCACTCTAACGCAAGATATTACAATTTTCAACTTTGAACCGCTCAGGCCAGACTGGTCCCTTTTCTCGCGTTACACCACAAATATATTTGTCGTCTATCTACATTCCCAATTCATCCCACGGAGGAGTACGTATTTTTCAGCTCGAACATTGATTATCGATTTCACGCGGTCTATTGCGGTAGCAGTCGTAGTTCACCCCGCTATTCATGGAAAAATCACAGAAATCCATTTAATATTGATTTTTTGGGGAGTGTTCCACCTCACCGAGGACTATGGTACTAATGTATGTTGTAGTAGAGAGTATAGCGCTCAAACGAATGATTTTCTCCAGGTGCCTCCCCCCGGAGTTTTTTAAATATTCGAGTTTGAAGTTTTGTTATTGCTAGTAACTAGGGAAAATATGAATGATTTCTTTTTGAAAAAAAATACCTTGAATAGACGTTCACATGTACTAAAATGTCCCCAAGTTACATTGCTGTGCGATCATTATTACCTGAGATACAGCCATTTGGATTTTAGGCCTAAAAATTACTCTGCAGCCCATGTGGGAGAGCGGATAGGTTCAATTTTTGGGGTTTCTAGTTTTCTCATTGGGACAACATTTTGACGGACATTTGAAACATTTTTCGACCAAGGCCATTTTCCCCCCTTACCCGGCTAGAGCCTTTCTCGCACATTCCTTCCTCAAGCTACTTGAGCAAGAAGTTAGATCAACAGGACTTGCTAGATTACCCTATGAAGAAATTGTGACGCAGGTATGCGTGACATCGTTGTTGGCAACAGACTCGCGACCCCTAGCACAAATCTGCATTCAACAGTATCAGTAAACAGGTAAAAGAAGTACATTTGTACACATAACAACGACTCCTTCAACCGTTTTACTACTGCACTTGGCGCCACACTGATTATTTGCGTGGGAAGTGTCCAAATCAACGCAAATCCTCCTATTGCGACGACCAAAAAACACTTTGGCACGTAGCGATGATAACTGTGTGCAAACCTACGCAAAACACATACAGCAAAGATTCTAACCCAACGATTTGGTCATAGACGTGAATCCAGGTATCCAACTGACTGAGGAAAAAGAAACTAAAACCACACATGTGATCAGTATAAAACGCAGTCCTAAACAAGCGCCAGGTCATGATTGCAAGAGCTCCCTCGCAAAGAACTAGCAACGCCAACTTGTTTGTACAATGCGGTACTAAGACTCCAATATGTCCCCAAACTGTGGAAAGTGGCTGACACCAAAACTGGAAAACCCAGTTCATTCCGACCCATATCACTTCTCCCAGTAATGTCCAAGCTATTTGAGAAATTTTACACCCTGCTTATTGTCAAAATTGTCGAAGAGACACGACTGATCCTCCTCCATGCCAATTTGGATTCAGAGTCAAGCACTCTACTGTGGAACGAGTACACGAGTCGGTGCAACTACAAGGCAGGCCCATCGAGAGAAAAAGTTTTGTTCTAGACAGAGTCTAGATACAGGGCTTTTGCACAAGAACAGCTCGTGCTGATCCTAACGTTTTACTTAAGTTATAGAGCCAACTCCACAATCAAACCAATCAAAGCAAGGGGTCCTTCACAACGCTGACATTCCGGTACAAAGTAACACCACACTGCCACTTTTGCAGATGATACTGCAGAACTCTCACAGCACAACAATGACGACACCTTAGTGATAAGCAGCCTACAAGCAACAGTCACCGAAATAGTCAACTGACCCACCACATGGAAAATTCATACGACAGTACGAGTCGAGTTTGCACTCCACGCCTATGGATATGACCAATGAGGGCAAAATTCCGTCAACTTATTAGGTCAACCTGCAGAAAACGAATCAAAGTGAAACTCATACAACCATAAGGGTCCAGGACAAATTCCTTGGAATAGTAAGAGACGTGTGCATAGTTTATGACATCGTTTTACAATTCGCTCTTTTCGACTACAGATACGCCTTTACACTATTTTCCGAGCCAAATATCAAACACCTGTCCATTACTGGCAAAGTGCGTTTACGTGTAAATGTTAGCATCGGTAATAACACACGACAATGGACACGTATTCGCATAACTTTTGAAGCTTTTAAACTCGGATGTACCGATGTACGCGTCGATGTATAAATTGCTGGTACTTTCTGATACTCGCAACAGCCGTCAACAGTTCATGAAATACGCTCTTGTTTTGTACACGATGTAGTATACGCTAAACATACATGTACACGTATATACTTTACGATATGAAATGTAATATTCGGCAACATGGTATAATTCATCAAATTAACTACATCTTCCTTCCTCTTCTGCGCGGTAACGTTCGTTAAGTATCTTTAATAATAATAATTCCCTTATCGTATACGTATAGCACGGAGCAGATCCCTGTCATACTTGTACCAATTACCTTCAACAGTGCCAGGCAATACATAGCGGTGGACTGTCATCAGCGTAATAAACCAGAGGTACACATCAAAGTAAACCGAAATGAAATCCGTCAGTTCCGAGATTTATCGACGGTCGAACACACGTATACGAAATATACTTTTAGAAGGGTCAACCGCGTACCTTTCGAATTTGTTGCCATAGGCCTACCTTATTCCAAAAGTTACTTGTTGAATCGAAGGAGGAAATCGGTGATAGCAGAAAAAAAGAAACAATTTCTTAGCTCGTCCTCATAACATTAATATCCGGTAGATTTTATGGGGTCGGCAAACTTCGATTCCATTTCAACTTATTTGCCACCTCGATTTCAAGTCGACTTTAAGGCGACTTCTCCAAATTTTTTACCGACCTAAAATTAACTGCTTTACAGTCGAAGAGGTCGACTTCAAATCGACGTCAATCTTGAGAGAGTTCATCAACCTGAAATCGACAGCTCTGTTAAGTCGATTTCAAGTCGATTTGCAGTTCTTTGGTGAAGTATGTTGGTCGACTTTGAATCGACCTCAAACAGACGTCGATCCTGAGTCTTCATTGAGTCGACTCGTACTAATTGACATGTGGTCTTTGAGCGCGAGGAGAGAGGAAAGTGTCAGTCAGAAAATTGCGAGACATTTTTTGTGGCAGGTATGACATCGTTAGGGACGTCGACCTATTCGAGGAGGCGGAAAAACTTTTACTGGGGGCGTAATATGATGTCATCAAAGACCTTGGCCTACTTCGGGCAGAGCTATACTGGCTCATTTCGGTTAACATCTTAGGGCTCAGTCGAAAATTTGCAAAACGCTATGAAAGAGTTTTTTTTTGACATGCATGATATCATTGATGACGTCGTCATGGACCTTCACCTAATTTGAAACTTCGAAAAATTTTAACCAAAGAGTAAAATGACGTCATCAATGACCTTGATCTGCTTCAGGGAAAGCTATATAGGCTAACTCATGATAATATCTTTGAGCTGGAGGTCAGTTGAAAATTTGCAAGACGCCTTTTTGACACGCAGGATGTCATCGATGATGTCATCAATGACCTTGACCCAATTTAGAACTTGTAGAAATTTCAGCCCCAGCGTAAAATGACGTCATCAATGACATTGGTCTGCTTTATTGAGAGCTATACAGGCTAACTTCGGTTGGAATCTTTGGGCTGGAGGTCAGTCAGAAATTCGCAAAACACTTTGCAAAAAGATTCTTTTTGTGACACGCTTATGTCATCGATGACGTCATCAATGACCTTGACCCAATTTATAACCTGTAGAAATATGAACCCAAGCGTAGAATGATGTCATCAATGATTTTGATTTGTTTCAAGGAAAAATATACCGGCTAACTCGGGATAATATCTTTGGGCTGGAGGTCAGTCAGAAATTAGCGAAACACTAGGAAGGAGGCGCTTTCTTCGACACGCATAATTTCATCAATGACGTCACTAATGACCTTGACCCAGCGTAGAATGAATTTACCGCCATTACCTTGGTCTGCTTCACAAAATTCACACATGGAGCAAAAAATTCTTGACATTGATCTGCTTTAGTAAGAAATATATAGGCTAACTTCAGCTAAAATCTTTGGGCTGGAGGTCGATCAGAAATTGGCAAAACACTATGGAAATAACTTTTAAGAAGGAACCTGTTTTACTGGGGGATTTTCCGGGGGAACGTCCGCCGTCAGCCGTCTTGCCTGCTGGCAAGGCTCGGAAGTCGAAATTTTTCCATTCCCTCTTCTATCATATATAGCTTGGGGGCGGGACCTAGGACGTCACCGTTTCATGACCTCATAGGTCAGCCTCGTGACGTTACAATCTGATGACGTCATAGATCAGTTTTGTTTCAAATTCCCCTCCTAATATATATAGCTCCAAAGTCCGGGCCTATGACGTCACAGTTCAACCATTTTTCACATCCCACGTGCCCCATAAAACAGGTTCTCTGCTACGCCTCGTTCAACTCTCTTAAAGAACCCGTGAATTGTTATTGTGACACGCATAGGGTCATGAATGATCTTGACGTACTTCAGGACGAGTATATGGGCCAACTTGGGCCAGAGGCGTGCTCTAACATAAGGTGTATAAGTTGACCTATGATATAGTCGGATAAAGCAGGCTAAAATCGTCAAGGCCCATACTAGGCTAAAAAAATCCGTCAACTAATTAGGGTAGCATACTCCTAATACATAATGACCAAACAAGAAACCAGAATGAGGGATACAGTACGTTTTATTATGTCATAAAGTGGCCGCAGGACAAACCAGGTACAGCCCCAAAATTGCCCAAAAACATAATAATACGATGCAATGTTTTTCCACAAAGATTGGAGAGGAGAACGGTGGGGTCGATTTCAAATCGATTTTCTGCGGTTTTCTGGTAAGATAGGCTGGTCGACTTCAAATCGAAATTGATGTAAGGTAGGTTTTGGAACGACGTCGCCAAATTTTTTCCCACATTAATGATGAGTAGATTGTAAAGAGGAGCCGTCGATCTTAAGTCGACTTTAGTCATTTTGGGTTGATTTGCGGTCAACAATGGGCAGAATGAAATCTACTCGACTTTTGATTGAAATAGCGAGTCGATCTAGATCGCGCTACCTTAGGCACAAGCGTCAAGAGGGCTACATTGAGAAGTGGGGAAGAGGGACTACGTAAACTAACGAGTTTTCTTCAACTTCAATACAAATAGAATTTGCCAAATGATTGAATTTCTGCAAGAATCGTCAACTAATAAGTTTTCAATGCTATACTTTAGCCCAACTAATAACAACTTGTAACAACTCCACGTGTCTTTTTTCTTAGCTTCAATACAAATCCTAAATATTGCTTGAAATTCATTAATCTCAACATTTCGTTGGGACGGAGAGCTCTCCTTCTCCGTTTCTCCTCCTGACCTCAATTATCAAATTCTCTCATACCTTTTACGTTCCTATCTGTGGTCCGAAATTGCGAACCAATCAACCTTGAGTGACACGTTCTCATTCAGAGACGTTGACACATTTGCTGTTCTTTAGACGCGCGTAGATACGGCGAAGAGGGATAGACTTCTCTCCCTATGAGCTAAATAACTAAAAAAAATTAGATGCCATTGCAGGACGTCCCGAGTCCCCTAGAGCCTGAAGTCTTTCCAAGTCTCCCTCCTATCATATACAGCTCGGAGGTAGGAATTTTTCCAAGTCCCCTACCTATCATATATGGCCAGAGGGTCGAAATTTTTCCAACTCTCCCTCCTACCACTTATAGCTCGGAGGCAGGAATTTATCCAAGTACTCCTCTCCATGACGTCATCAACCTCGCTCGCGCTCGAGGACGAAAATTTCCTGGAGTACCCCCCAACAAAAGGGATAGCGGGTCCCCCGCTAAAAGAAAGAAAAATTAAATAAAGACAAATCTAATTCCAACTAGGCGCCAGCTGACTTTGTTGTCTTTCATTCCACTCCTTTTGCCTCAATGCACGAGTAGCAAACCAACGTTCCAAATCAGACCCTCTTGACTTCTATTTCTACGATCCTTGACGGACATGATTTTAAGAACCTAGAACGGCTGGTAAGCTTTTATAGTAATTCTTCCTTCCGAGCCGTGAACAGAAATTTATTTTGCTACTTTCCTCACTACCATAATCTGTACTTCTTGTGCGTTCACAGTACTCGAAAACAACTTCAAAAACATCGGATAAACTCCAAATTGAAAAATTCGCGTTACATCAATTTAAATTGAAACCATAACAAATGTCCACAGCGATAAACGTGAAGAAAAGTTGTGACCGCATACGCGCTCTCTGACGCAGATTGAGGATTCTAATTTGAATGGACGGGGAGAAAAGTTGAAATAAATTATATAAATGGCGTTCAGAAGAAAATTTGTCTGGAAAATAGAATTAATCGACGCGGAAGCGGGAAGGAAAAAAAAGTAAGCGACGTACGAGCATGAAACTAAAAAAAAAGAAGAGAGAGAGAAAAGTAAGAGCGATATAGTGGAGTTCTAATGGCGCATTATACCGAGCGAGATGAAGAGACCGAGAAGAGGAAAGACATAATATACGCGCTGTAGCATAAAGGGAAAAAACATTAGGACTTTGGCGCCGAGAAGCTTGAATCAATATACAGAACGACGCCGTGTGTCCAGGAGGTTCAGGTGTTCGCCAAGGACGTACTTGTCGTCGGCATCGAGTATAATTTTTTTTCATTTATGCACCGATCACGTGGATACACAGAGTACTAGCAGAAATCTGCTACTATTTTCCCGGTGTGAAGATATTTCTCAACGCTTAGTTTCTCCTTTCCTACCTTCTCCCAAGTTTTCTTTTTCTCTGTTTTATATGTAGGCAGACTCTGAAGACGTCGACGTACAAAGAAAGAGGAAAAAATATCGACATTCTTTTTAAGACATTTCATCTCTTCAAAAAAAAAAACAAACAATGTTGACGACTCGAGTGTTTCAATCACGATAGCGATTATTTCCAGATCAGCAAAATTTTTTGAAGAAAGATTGCGACTACTAGAAGTATTTTACACACGTCAATATATAGGTGGGTGATGTTATTCGCTTAAAAATGAACGTAATAATCAAGCTACAATGCGTCATTCGTTTCCAATTAATTGGTTGATAAGCAGGTATTCTACAACACACCATAGAGAGAAAAAAATCTCGTCGCAGAAGGCGATATTTATGGAAAATGTTTCTCACGGCGCGGCGCTCGGAATACGCTTCGACCTTGAATACAAATAGTCCCGGCTTTTATGTTCTGTTTTCTTAATCAGTAATCAAAATAAATAAGGTGGTTCACTTTTTCGATTTTTTATTCAGGTAATGAAAGAATTGCTGAAGAAAAAATTCGATGATTACGCATAGTTTTATACAATTTCCACAGAAAATTGCACCTTATGAAATACGCAGTTAACATTTGAAGCAAAGCATTGTTTTCGTTCAAAATCATTCATAAAATCGAGTCGTTAATAAGTGCTCCGGACTCAGAACTATTTGTACAATACATTCCAGTGAAAAATCATGGGAATCGAGTAGATTACAGGAGCAACAATGTTCTCATAAGGTCGGTCAAATTTTACACTCGTCAGTCGCGGATCCACGGGAGGGGGGATAATGGGGATACATCCCCCATCCCGAATTTGTAGCAAAAAAAAAAGAATAATAATAATAATTATAATAATTATTATTATTATTATGGTTTTGGCAAAGAGAAATATTGAGAGACTACCTATGTACAATTTTTTTTCGCAAATATCCCTCCCCTCCAAAGAAAATAGCGTGCTGGATCCGCTTCTGCTCACACAAAATTGGGACAAGCCAGAAAAGACTGTTCATAATCAAGTGAATCAAACTATCCATAAAAGGGGAAAAATTAATGTAGGGATTTTCCCTCCAGGAAAAAAAATTAAATCGTGGACACATTCTCGATCTAGGTTAGGATTGATGCTAGCAAAAATAAACAACTAATTCTATCAATCATGATAAATCGATTCAATCGATGTTTTTAAATTCATTCTGATCGAAGAGAAGCGCGTCCCTCCTTTTTAGCATAACAAATGCGTATATGACGTAGCCTATAGGGCCTAGTGCAAAGGCAGGCGAGGCACAAGCGTGATATAATTTGTACCACATTGGCATATTTTTGATCTCGATAGTACGCTAATTTTTCGTGATGGCACATTATTTCCAAGTCTATATGTCACGATTCCGGAGTAGATCTGGGACGAATTTGAAACGACTCCAGAGAAGGTTCTGGGTGGTGTGTGGCTAACTTTTATTAGAAAAAGCGCTACGTAGCCACTTAAAAATTTTTTTGGATTCTGGCTAGCATAGTATACCAATCATAGAGGAGAGAGTAGTACCTTTTCTCCTTCTGAGCCTAACATATGCGTATATATAGCCCGGTAAAGGCCAGTATAGCCTAGTCCAAGTCTTTGAAGAAGGTCGAGGTGACTCATGACGACATTAGCTCGTGCGATCATTTCGTCTCGCAATTTCGGAATGGCTACGTTGAAAATTGAAGCTCACTTTGTTCACGGCTCGTGGAGTCTGTTCAATTAATTACGTTCATCAAGGCGATCAGAGGACTTTTTTATGAATAATCTTGAGTCGACTTACGTCTTAGAGCTCGAGGTCAGAAGAAAATTGACGAGACGTTTTTGGTGAGACACTTGAAGTTACTAATCACCTTGACTTAATTAAACATGGGGCGTAATATGACAATTTCAATGACCTTGACTTACATTAGGCAGAGCTACTAACATAAAATAACTCAGATTGAAGTCCTCAGACTGAGGGTCAGTCCAGAATTTGCAAAACACAATGGAAAAAACGTATGATGTCATCGTTGACGTCATCATTGACCTTCACCTACTTTGAGAGAGCTATACAGGCTAACTGATATTTTTGGGCTTAAGGTCAGTCAAAAATGTGCAAAACCATACAGAAAGAGAGAAAGAGAGAGACGCTTTTTGTGACACGCATAATGTTATCAATGACGTCATCAGTGACTTTGACCTAAATCATAATGTAGAGAAGTTTTAACCAAAGCGTAGGATATGATTATCAATGACCTTGACGTACTTTAGAGGGAGGTATTAAGGTTAACTTCAGTTAAAATCTTCCAGCTTGAGGTTAGTCAAAAATTTGTGAAACACTCTTGAAAAAGACGCTTCTTGTAATACTCATGATGCCATTGATGACGTCATCAATGACCTTGACAGGCTATGTTGGGTCAACATCCTTCGGCTTGAGATCAGTCAGAAATCAGCAAAACCATACAGACTGAGGCACGCTTTTTGCGACACGCATCCTGTCATCAATGACGTTATCAGTGACTTTGACCTGATTCATAAAGGGTGAGTTTAACAACATCTGTGACCTTGACCTACATTAAGGAGAGCAACTTAGGCTAACGTGGGTTAAAATCTTTGAGCTGAGGGTAATTCAGAGATGTGCATGACGCCCTCAATGACGTTATCAGTGACCTTGACCTAATTCATGGAGGGCGAGTTTGATAACATCTCTGACCTTGACCTACATTAGGGAGAATTACTTAACCTAACATAGGTTAAAATCTTTGAGCTGGAGGTAATTCAGAAATGTGCATGACGTCATCAATGACGATATCAGTGACCTTGACCTAATTCATCAAAGGGTGAGTTTGACATCTGTGACCTTGACCTACGTTAGGGAGAATTACTTAGGCTAACATGGATTAAAATCCTTGAGCTGGTGGTAATTCAGAAATGTGCATGACGTCATCAATGAGTTGTCAGTGACCTTGACCTAATTCATCAAAGGGCAAATATGACAACATCTGTAACCTTGACCTACATTAGGGAGAGCTACTGAGGCTAACCTAGGTTAAATTCCTCGAGCTGGGGGTAGTTCAGGAATTTTCATGGGGTCATCGATGACATCATCAATGACCTTTATCTACTTTAGGATTCAGGAGAGTTATCTAGAAGGAGAGGGCTAACTTATATTGAAAGGGTAGCCCAGCATACAGGGTATAAGTTAGCTTATAATATACTTGACTGTTCTATTGCAGCCCAACACATAGTACAAGGCTTACACTAGGCGAAGAAAGTCCTTCAGCACTTCTGATATGTATTAATTGTACGAGAAACTAGATTAAGGGACACAGTCTGTCTGATAACGTCATCAAGTGGCCCATGGTCATGCTAGGAACAGCTCCAGGAACGCCCAAAAATATGTACACGATCTAATATTTTTCCGCAGGAGAAATCATTATTGTTCGCTCTGTTGGGTCGATTTCAAATCAACTTGTAATTTCTGGTAAGTTACGCTAGTCGACTTTAAATCGATCTATCTGGAGTGGATTTTGAATCAACTTCAAGTTGATTTGTAGTTCTCTGATGGCAGTGTCCGATGCTGGACTTCAATGTATAGTCACGCTGTTTTTGGTAATTTCGCTACTCGCACATACATTGCGTGGTCATAGTCATACAACGAGGACTATTAAGAATGGGTTTTGCTCCGAGGATGAAGGCTGTGCCCTTCGAAACGTCAGCAACTATATAAAATTTTTGTATATTTTTTTAATGACGGTAAAGCCTTCAAGTAATAAAATCAATTATACTATTAAGAAAATTCTAATTATGCTTGACGCAGCAATGGTCGAATCGATGCAATGTCGACATCGATTTTCAGTCGACATAAAAATCCGACATCGAGAGTCGACTTATTTTTGAACTCGACCTCGAAACCCCAGCAAGTTGTGCACTTGAAATCTATACGAAATTTCGAAGTCGATTGCAACTCTTTGGTCGACGAGTGATGTACAATCGACTCAAAACCTATTTCGATTTCTTGTCAATGTCAATCTATGATCAAATGTAAAGAGGAGCGGTCGATTATGACCCGATTTCCAGTTATTTTGAGTCGATTTGGAGACGATATTGTTCGGACTTCTAGATATATGAACTGTATAAAGTCAGGTTCTGCTCCCTCCTCCAATCTAATCAGATGGGCGTTTATGGCAGCATGAGTTCCCTTGCGACAAACTGAAGAAAAAATTTGGGGTATGAGTTGTTAATGGCGGAGGTGTGTTTCCGAACAAGTCCCACCAAGATAATTTGAAGAGCTCTCGAAGCAAATTCTAGCCAAAAGATCATCAGGAAGAATTCATTCGCTTAGGAACGCATTTGGAATCACATTTTTCAGGTGTAACAGCACAACAGATAAAACGGGGCACAAGTTCCGATCTTCCTCGATAGAATGGAAAGTCAAATTCGCATTACAATTATGAAATTCGTCTAGTACAAAATATGCACTTACTTTCTTACAGATGATGTGAGAATGTTCGTCTTCTGAATAACATAGGTAATAGAAACTTTCAAAACTCACCTGAAACAAACATAGGAAAAACAACAGAATTAATACGACTGAAGTAATGCTGAGGAGGGTCACAATCATAATTCTTGGGGAAGGCAAAGCGAACTTCATTTTTTGTCTTCCTCCTTTTCATCCAGTATTTTTTGAAAAATCTATAATTCGAAGTCGATGAAACTGTCTCTACCTAGAAATTATTTGAATTAGGAATGGAGCAAAAGAATTCACGATCACCAATTATAATGTATTACAATTTCAACGACTTGATGGTAGCTTCATGCGACTGTGACGCTGTCGTGCCCGCCTTGTTCGTGGAACTGGTTACTCGCTCCTCCCTGATCGGTTCACATATTCTCCAATTGAAAATATTTATCTATCAAACGCACGCGGTTATAAAATAAGCCCATTTAATCAAAACTTATCCAAGCGACATTGGAGTCATTAAAACCTCATCTCTTGGTATCAAGAAATTAATCTCACCTGGAAAACCTCTCCACAATCGTTCTAGTCACTCGAAAAGTCTCTAAGTACAGAACGCATTGGAAGAATTCTCTCAACCATAAAACTTCATCAACGTGAAATATTCTACAGTGAGTGTGATTCCATTTTAAAATCACGATAGCGAAGTGCGCGCTTAAATATTTTCTTCACTCGCATCTACCGCTAACTTTTTATTGTTATTATTGGCTTCGTGTCTGTGTTTACATAAAATACGTCGACCGTGAGTTTCGTTAACTCGTTTCACGAAACGACGACTCGAAATGCTGCCGCAGATTAACAGCAGACATTCGATTGCTGACCCCAACAGGGCACGAAAGCGTAATATTTTCTATCATATTTCTCATCAGAAAGGCGGACAAATTGTCAAAAATTTTTATCGCCCTACCTAGACAATGGCGTAGGTACGCACGATTTTCTCGAATGTGCGCAATCGGCGAACGAGGTATAAAATTTTTTCAAAATTTTCCCCGACAAACGTAACAGATAACAGAGTAACGAAATGAAATGGTTAAAATGTTTGCGATGGAAACGGAGAAAAAAAAAGAGAGAGAGAGAAAGAAAACACGTAGATTAAATTGGAAAAATAAGCAGACCTGCTAACACAGTTTTTCCTTTCCTTCGGCAAACGCATAACAATTGTCGACATGTATACTGTAAACGTCGGATATGGAGTGAAACAGAAAATGTAGGGGAACGAATGAAGAGAACAAATAAGCTTAAGGGAAGCGAGAAGAAAAACAGGGCCAGACAATGTAATATAATTTTTTTTTTTTTTTTTCTCCTTCAACAAAATAGAAAACTGCATCTTGTCGACTGCACATACGTGAACATACATTCGATGCAATACTAGCAATCTGCTGCACATACATCGATGCATAGAATATATACGTACATCCTCATGCAGTTCCGGCGCCATGTCGAATGCTGTTCGAGGGGAAAAGGAAATTATCAAACAGAAATTTCGTACATACGAACGTGACAGCAGATAGAAACGCGGAAAAAATTTCCAACGAGTGACGCTACGGTGACAGGAAGACATTGCAATCGTGTCGAAATATAGACATTTGTGGGTAGCATTTTATATATATCGACGCTGTCAACCGAAATTGCACAATGTGGAGGGTATAAAATTGATGCACTCGCTATCGAAAAAAGTAAGTTATTCTTCTCAATCTCTGAATGAATTGTGGGTACTGAAATTTCGAGCCCTATGGAAGTTTCGATCCCTATCACACATGTTGCACAGAACAAATTTTAAAGATGAGAAGAATATTTGACTAAAGATATATGCACTGTCTTCCAGTGACATACAATATCTGTCTCTTCAGGTGAGACGATGGCTTTCTAACGGGCAATCCGCTCTCGCCCTTGAAGGCAAAAGTGTTCATATGCCATTTGAAATCCCAACTGTTCCAACACCATGTCCAAGTCACGCAAATCCTTCACTGAATCAGATACGTGGCCGATCTCCATCCTCTCAGAGATGTTTCCCTCTATCAAATTCATCTTGAGACTGGGCCACCAAATCCTCAGTTTCCTGGACCTCACCTTCTCCTTGGTGGCCTCCAATGACAATTAATTTCCAGGATTACTGACGTGTACATAAATTATTGCTCTTTCCACCACTTCAATTATAAATGCACGACTTTCAACGCCACGGTACACCGCCTCTACTCCATTCTTATGGAAAAAGAAGACTTTCGCTCTCAAAACGAAGTCAACTTCAGCGTCGACAAGGCCATTCTTTAAGAAATTTCGTCGAGTTTCTCTTTTTTGATCTTCATCTACCCTAGTCAACACAAAGATGAAAGAATTTCGCCTGCTATATTTACTAGGTACACTTTTGAAGAAACGACACGCCTGCTTTTCCCACTACCGGGTCAACCGAATGTATTGCACTCCAGACTGGTTTTGGGATCTCATCCGATACTTACCGCGCACGTTATAGACTGCTGCGTTCACTACCTCGGCACCTAGGAGGGGTGGCAGTGTTACCATTGGTGGTGGCGGCTGTGGAGACAAGCCATCAATGACTCGCCTCACGGCATCCGACTTCGTTCGGCTCATTTCTGAGAGGCTCTTCAGCTTCTTCAGCGCTCTCCAATAGGGCTTGCCAGTCGGGTCCTCCTCTGCCATTTTACACGTTTCGAACTTTCAATACCACGGATAGAAAACAAAAACGCAACTCTATAGAAGAAACATTCGAGGAAATGCCAAGCTCTAAACCACAACGAGTGGCTTGAGAAGATTAAGAGGAAAGCAAGGAAATTGGTTTTACGGGGATCATGTTTGGCGAAGATGGCTGACTCAGAAGAAGGAAGAATGCGTGATGTTGGCAGGGCAACTGATTAGAACGCAGATGAGAAAGCAGCTACTCTATAATAAACGCGAAAAAGACGAATACTCCGAATGGAGAGTAAACCTTGCAAATCGCAGAAAATACAAAACGACAAGCGCTTTCGGTTAATAAACCATCTTCAAGCCTGAAATGAAAGCAATTGACAAACAAAAGAGAAGAACAAAGTATTAAGATTGGCTAAACGAGAAATCACGGTGTGAATCATAGACCAGTTCGATCAGGCCATCCTCCGGAATGAACGAGTTGAGTACAGTGATACCGTCAGTGTTGAGATGATATCTCTATATACTCGAGGGCGATGCGCTTTCGGTACGAATTCTCCTTATGGAGGAGCTTTTCAAATCCCTCACGGAAGCTGTGACCACTGTTTATCAAATGATCAGCAAAAGCTGACTTCCCTAAGCGTCCCTTCTCCTAAGATTTCAGGCGCTCAGCTACTCTAACTTTCATTTGGCGGCTGGTCTCACCAATATAAAAGCCTCCACAATCCCCACATTCCAACTTATAAACACCACTCCTCTCATCAATGGGTATGGGGTCCTTCAGTCTCACAAACAACCCCTTAACTGTTGTAGGGTTGTAGAACGCGGGTCTGAAGCCAAACGGGCGGAGGGCCCGACCCAATTGGATGGAGAACTTCCCCAGAAAAGGGAGACTGATCCAACGCAACCGGCGACCACGGATCATGTCTCGGGGGAGGGAGGTGGTGGAATCAAGAATGCTCCTTGTAACTTTCCTCCGAACCATCACGTCAACGTCGACATTGATCCCATTCACTCAGGCCAGGTGTTTTATTGTGAGTACTTCTTTCTTAAAAGCAGACTAACTCAACGGAATACGAGTCAGTCTGTGAACTAGGCTATGAAATGCAGCCATCTTGTGAGCAACAGGACTGAACGAACCACCGTGGACTAAAACATCGGTCATAGTATCTTTCCTGTAAATTCCAAACTCATGGATACCGTCTACAATAGAGATCGATAAATCCAAAAAGTTAATGGAAAATACCCCTAATTCCAACGTAAATTTGATGGAAGGGTACCAGGAAGTCAGATACCTCAGAAATTCACCAAGGTGATCTGGGTGACCAGTCCAGGTACATAGAACGTCATCAACGTACCTGTGCCAATAGTGAATATGATTAAGTAACACCTGGTTCGAGGAAAAAAGGTCAAGTTCAAACTTAGACATGAAAACTTCGGAGATAAGAGAGCCTAAAGGTGATCCAATAGGGATCCCTACTTCATCAGGGAACTCGAAAAATTTCCCTTCAAATTTACAGTAATTAGGGGACCAGCAAATATTCAGAAGATCGAAAAATTCCTGAAGCTCATTGTGAGGAATGTTGGCTCTGACGAGTAGCTCACCCATCCGCTGGATAGTAGCAGCCTTAGGAATATTCGGGAACAAACCAACAACATCAAAAGAGCAGATGGTCGTTCCCGGGGGAAGACTTACACCCTTCAGGACGTCACGTCAGTTAGAGAGGCCGAATTCAAGATCGCGTGAGGAGATTCAAAATCAATGCGATTTTTGAACCATCGGTCAAGGAATTTGGCAAGGAGGTAAGTGGGGGAGGAGACGAAAGAAACAACGGGTCGCATCGGGGTATTGTTCTTATGCACTTTAGGCAGCCCGTAAAGGAGAGGGGGTGTGGGGTTAGGAACAAGGAGGGCTTTTTTCAGAGCAGGAGTCTTGATAATAGCCTCACTCCTGTTGATGACACTTCTAACTTCTTTGACGTGCTTCGGGAAGCTGAAATCCTCACTTTCTCTAGCACCACACTGCTGGAGGACCTCGTGGACCTTGGAAGAATAGGCGGATTTCTCCAACACCACAACAGCATTTCCCTTGTCCGCCTTAGTGACGATTAAATCTCCCTCTTTAATCTTCCTCTTTAAACCTTGAATCACTCCTTCCAATTTATTACTCATGCGGGGGAAGGGGTTATTGCGGACTATCTCGCCACAAACTTTCTGGGTATTAAAACCAGGGCCAATCTTAACAGCAAGATCCGCAACAACATTAGCCAAGGTTTCATCTTTCTTGAGGGGAGGTAGACTAAATTTCAAACCTTTCTCAGGGAGGGCCGTTTCGTCACTACTGAACACTACTTGACTATTATTTATGAGGGGTGGATGGAATTTATGAACGTCAATACCATCACTCGACCCTTCCTCAACCACATCACCATTAACCTTCATTAGAAAGGACAACTTCTTATTTTTCTTCTCCCTCAACTTCGCCTCAAACTTCCGACACTTTAAATTGACGTCCAGCATAAAGTAATCAAACTCAAGGGGGAGGAGCATACCGGAGAGTCTCGAATGGACCAGAAGGTTCAATCTCGTAGTGATATTATATTTACCATGCCATCTCCGCAGTTCCGTTCTTATCCACTTCTCTCTCATATAATTTTCCAGCCTCTTGGTCGTGGTCTTACAGTGGGAGTAGAAACGGGATTTAACAAACTTAGGTCTCAAATGCAACACTAAACACCGACGAAGAAACCAAATATGAGAGGAAAACGAAGCGCGTTGCTTCCGAAATTTCAGAAAGAGGAACTGTAAATACGCCGCAGAAGCGTTCTCAATTAAACGAATCCGTTCCTCTAAGAGGAACGGATTCGTTTAAGAGCTACTCTATATTCTTTTCAAGTTCTCTTCCCCAAATATCAAAATTTTAAAACGGAGTCCACTTGAAATTGCATGCCTTAAAAGTTGACGCGTTCTGAAGGAAATGATTGGACAAACGGTGAACTCGATTTGGCAAAGACAAAGCTGCGAAGTACAGATTATCGTCCCCACAAACCTGGAGTAGGAAATTTAAGAGACTAAATTTGTCATCGTCTAATTCGCGAAATTTCCTTAGTAGGTAAAATCCTACGCTAAAAATATGACAATTTCATCTCTCACGAGTCGAATGATACAGATTTTCTTGACCACCTAGCCCCTTTTACGTTCAATAATCACTTAAAAATCAATCGTTCTTCTACATCCGTCTACCTGTATCGCGTTCCCAAAATGAAATGATTTAAGTGACGATGGGTAATGAACTCAGTAAGCCGTCATGAGTGCTCGCAACTATTGGTGTTTGTATACCACACCGGTATCGTTTACTGTGAAATTGGGAAGCTGTATTTTGTCGTGCGAACTAATTCAAACCTATTCATGCGGTAGTAATCTAAAACCTATTTCTAACGCGAACAATATACCTTCATAGCTTCACCTTAGACTGCGTATAGTGTACGTATACCGTGTTTTTTTCTCTCTTTCTCTCATTATTATTTATTACTAATAATATCACACACGTGCAGGTACCAGCAGACTAAATATTGATAATCTCGTCCGGCAGGTAGTACACAAGTACAGATAGAAAAACGTCTATTAGAAAAATGCATCCATTGTTCTTTCATCATTTCACTCGTTTTCTTGTCTACCTCAGTATCCAGATTGACGCGAAGGTAATTTAAAACTCGACACGATCAGATTCACCAACGGTGACTGAACACTAGAAAAAATGCTAAGTATGTCCGTATGTAGAGTTATCTACCAGTATTTATGTGTAAATATACACCTCGATTACTTTGAATCTGTATTGATTTACACAGCGGAGGCGATGTCCATTATTTTATTGTGCGCGTAATTGGGAGCGATTTTCGAGGTGTGTAAAAGTTTCTTACATCGCGTCTTAATTATATGTAGGTACGTAGAGTGCTCTCGCTTCTATCAGATTATTAGAATACACCTTGTTAGTTTGAAAAAGCGTTTTTTCTCTATTACGCGTAAATCAATCAGATACGATCCACTTTTTTCTTATCTCACATAGACAGGTAACTAGCCTTCAAGGTGAGTAAGCAGAACCGTAATAAAAACACACGTAATTTAGTGATATATGGTTGCTCAATTATGAACATCGATTGCTGTACATTCTGAGAATGTGAAACATCGTACGTGTAGTTCTTCATCTTAAATTTGCGAGCAAAAATGAAACCAGTTTTTCAAAGAAATTATGAGACGGTTGTGCACTTCAATCTCAAAATGAATGAACTACCACGAAATAATCGATGCTGTCAAGCCTTTATCACATGACTCAGTCATCAAATTCTAACTGACCTTCACAACTTACCTTCAATTCTTCATGAGAGGCCACACAAGATTTGGTTTTGGAACTCATGCAAAGAATCACGATTGCCTCCTTAAAAACGGAAGTCCATCCTCATCCCAAATCCTATCCCTTCAAGCTGGTATCGCATGCCAAAACTTTACGAGCCTGGCACTTTATTGTGACCAAACGTGTCCTCTATGTCCTCACCTACTGACAATTTAGCCAAGTTCCTTGAAAAATGAGCCAGATCTTATATGAATTTCCAATTTCTGTTGCAAAGTCTGTAGAACTTTCCGAGAAAATGATTCGCGTGAAACCTGGGGCATTCTATATTATTCTTGTTCGCTGTTATTGGGCTATTCTATAATAGTCTAATGATACCACAAAGAAACGTTCGACCGAGATCTCGCTACCTCTTTAGTTGATCTTCGCAAGTGTCTTAAATCAAACTTTTGCGAGTTTGACAACAATACTTCACGTACCCTGACAACATAAGAATTCGCATTGGATCTGTTAAGTATTTTGTGGATCATTTTAAGAGTAAAACCTCCTCTAACTCATACGTCGATGGGAAGTTGTTAGTTGCGTCCCAAAAACCCCCTTTTGCATCAATTGCGGCCGAAAAAAAAAAGAGATAACTTAGTTGAATTGCGTCCCTGAAGAAACCGTTCATATTATGAGTTGCGTCCCGAAGGTTGGATGAATTGCGTCCCACTGAAGCAGAATGATAGTCCTAATATTCGATGAAAATATAATTACAACTCGTTACAAAAAATTAAATTTTTTTTCAAGAATACTGCGCGTAGGTTATTTAATTTTTGGAGGACGGAATTTTCTTGTAGGTCGTGTACAAAAGTTAATCTATCGATGTCACCTCCGTCCAGTCGTGTCAATGTACTGTTCGACAATGGCTTCTTTTGTGTCTATCCTATCACTTCCGGAGCCTCTACGCATTTTCAGGTACAATATATCCCGAACTTCGAACAAGGCTTCTCACTGGAAACTGAGCCCAAAAAAGTTTCTAAGAAACGATCCCTCAGCATTACGCATTTGGTACGTACTTTGCAGGCCAAGTTGCTGAAGCTTACAGTGCCAAGACTGACCAAGGTGGAATTGACAACCGAATATTGATGCCATTTTTACTAACCCCTCAAACTCAAAGGATCCAGCCCCCCATTCTTAGAAGTATGTGTATCTTCTCTCCTATGTGTTTGATCAAAAAAATTTTCGTACAAAAGTTGTTCCTTGAAGACTTCTATATATTTTTACCTCTAACAAAAAAGTCATTTGGGGCAACCCCTGAGCCCCAAAGTCGAAAAATAAGATCTCAAAAGTACATTCTTTGTGTTTAAAGCGATATTATGGAAGATTAACAAGATTAACGTGAATGAATAAGTATAAATAGTGCTTGAAATATTCACGTAACCCTCGTCCCCTTTATCCATCAAACCCTCACCCCTTCTCACCTCCTCATTAAAAAAATTATTTTCCGCAGAATTGGCTGCAGATAAAAAATTGATGGTAGATGTATTAAAAATCTGTATAATTTTAAATAAATGAATTTAAATTACAGATCGATAAGTAATGATTTAGAAATCAGAAAGAAAAGAATCTCAAGTTCGGTGACCAGCAATGATTTTGCAATTAGAAAGAAAAGGATCACTAACTTAGGTGGCAAGCAATGTGTATACCTTGATTAGGAGCGGGTGACACTCGGGTCGACTTGTGTCGCATATGACAAGCATATCATGCGTTACTTTTGCAAATATTCGACTTTCATCCTCTATTTATTGCAAAATTGGAGCATCGCACGGAAATTCTTAATACAACATCATTTATGTATTTTTTGACGCTCTACAATTTCGGTCTCTTGACTTTTTTTCAAAAAACTAATATTTACCCTGAAAATCACAAGAAACCAATCTAGACCACACTTTCTTGCCCCCTAGGGACAATGCGCGCGTCATATCCGGTGGGACTTTCAGTATGTTGTATAAGGCAACAAATGACATATATATGCCAAAATTCAGCTGTCTCCCATTTATTCACACCAAATTTCCTAATATGACTGGACTAATTGTCAACATATTGCGATCGGAAGATTTGAGGTCAAAGAGAGCTTAGGATCAAAAAGTGTTTGTTTACTCGGGGGCTAGAAGGGGTAAGGGATTGATGCATAAAGGGAGTGAGAGTAAGGTGAGTATTTCAAACACCATTTATACATATTCATTCACGTTAATCTTGTCAATCTTCCATAATATCGCTTTAAACACAAAGAAGGTACATTTGAGATCTTATTTTTCGACTTTGGGGCTCAGGGGTTGCCCCAAATGACTTTTTTGTATGAGGTAAAAATGTATAGAAGTCTTCAAGGAACAACTTTTGTACGAAAAATTTTTTGATCAAACCCATAGGAGAGAAGATTCACATAATTCTAGGAATGCGGGGAGGGGGGGGGTGGATCCTTCGAGTTTGAGGGGTTAGTAAAAATGGCATTCTACACATCTTCCTGAATACGTACCAGTCGTCAAAACACTTTCAACATGCCAATTGCGCAGAAGCTGTTTTTAGCTGGAATTTGACTACACTATTATACGGAATGTGCCGGATTCTACTTGTTATCCATCGCCTGGTGTCAGTACCTCTCACTCCCGGAGCTTTTCAAAAGCTACTATAAAATTTATAGCCAAGACTAATGGCATCGACATCGTTCGTAGGAAACTTGCTGAAAACACCCTTCACACTCCGACTAGGACCTAATTTCCGGGATAAGTGGTGGTCTATGACGTCTGTGTTTCCCAGAAATCAACATACGAGAACTCATTCACTTTTTTGTGCTACAGCCTAGCAATAATCAGTCCATCCAGAGATTCACTGTTCGTTTTCTCTGCTCCAAGTACTTACGCTCATCTCTTTTAATCGCCTTTCAACACCCCTGCACAAATCAAGCGCATTACAAGGAGGAAAAAAACTCTCACGTTTATCACGACTCACATCATAAGGGGACGTTTAGAACAAATAAACTTTTCTGCACATGTATACAATAATTTTTAAAAAGCGCGTAAATAAAAAATTTGTTACCTTACGCAACTTCCATAAACGATATAATACGGTGTATCAAACGAGTACATAAAGAGGAGAGCGGACGAGAGCGGTGCATTCTCGAGCACTTGAAATTTTATTATCAAAGCTCCGTATACCATAAAAGAGAAGCGAAATTAAATTTTAAATCTCTCCCGTAAACGCGTGGTTTAATTGGGCGGCTGTATAATCTATCTATAGAGTTATATAAAGTATATATACTGTGCTTCCCATTCATTATCAGTTAGTTGAATCGGTGATTTTCTTTCTGAATTACGGCCTTATGTCGGCAGCTCGTATAGACTCATGACGACAGAATTATTTCCGCATAAGTTTAAAAGTTTTACGAATGGAACTTCTCAAATAATGATTTCCCTACACCGGTACTTTTTCAACTTTTAAATATTTTCGATAAGAATGAAAGAGAATACGGAATGATCGGAGGGGTAGTGAGAGACAAAAAAAAAAGAGGTCAGCAACCTGAACAAGAGAAAAAAAAAAACATCGGTATTGTACCCCTATAAGTAGTATTACGAACAAAGAATTCTTGCTTCCAACGCGGATGAAAAAGAATCCAATTTGGAATTCCAGTTACGTCGTTCAATTATAAGGCAAAAAAATGAAAAGAGGAAAAAGAATAGAAGAGAATAAAAACGGACTTCTCTGGCGCGAAATTTCTGATCCTGTCTAAATAAGATGGCTGTACTAGCGACCGGAGTGAACAGGCATCTGAACGATGATAATCTCGAAAGATTTCGACTAGCAAACCAAAGATAGAACAAGAGGATTCACGATTCGTTTGAAACGAAGCAGAAATTGAGAGTCGATATATAGAGTTTCGAAGAGAACGCCAACCTCAAAAATAAAAAGTATTTTTGATCGTTTTTATTTTAATAGAGGAATGAATGTGTTTTGTGGGAGGTTCTTTCGTGAACATTAGGTGATGTCGAGATTGGGAGAAATGTTGATTTCTTGACCTTAGGGTGGGATTGAGACTCTAAATATTTTCTTATTCCCAATATAAGCTGTTAGAGTTGAGAAAATATCTACTTCCGGTTGAGTATAAAAAACTCACGGGTTCCTTAACGGCGTTAAACGTGTCATCAGGAAACCTGTTTTATGGGGTACGTGGGATTTGAAAAATGTAGATTGTCACGTCACAAGGTTGACCTATGTCGTCATCAAATTGTGACGCCACAGGCCCCACCCACCAAGCAGTATATGAAAAGAGGGGGACTTAGAAAATTTTCGAGCTCCGAGGCGGACTTTCTTACCAAAAGACTCTTTGATAAAAAACTCACAGGTTCTTTAACGGAGTTGAACAAAGAGGACAGGGAACCTGTTTTAAGTGGCACGTGTGATCTGAAAAATGTAGGTCGTGACGTCCCAAGGTTGATCTATGACGTCATCAAATTGTGATGTCACAAGACTGACTTATGATGCCATCATACTGTGACGTCACAGGCCCTGCCCCCGAAGCTATTCATGATAAGAGGGGGGCCTTATGAAAAACTCACGGGTTCTTTAACGGAGTTAAACAAGGGAGACCCTCTCTTCAGGAGTCGAAATGTTTCCGAATCCCACTCCTCATATTTAGAGCTCACGAGACGAAATTCCCTTCCTCCCTCGAATGTACAGTGAAGAGGTCGAAATTCTGGAAGTACAAAGATTCAACATCATTTTCCTAGCTCCTTGCACCGGAGCCTCTACACTCCTCTATGAATACAGGTAAGTGATTTATCAAGGTTTTAAAGAAGGAAGAAAAGAAACAAATTTACTCAACCGCAAAATTTATTACACAAGAGTCAGAGAACTTTCCCATTATTGATGAAAAACAGAATACGACTGGAAGAAAAATTAATAAAAGTTGATAATACTACTGCAGTAACAATTTCAATTTAGAAATAGGGGAGTCAAGTATCAATTTTCTCGATCTAGGTATTTCTCTCACTCTCGTGAACACGAGTATGGAACTTACAGAAAGCTCACTTTCAACGGTTTTCACATCGATTCCAGTTTCTATTGTCACCCGACACATGAAGAGTTCCCTTCTATTTCTATGATACACCACCTCGTGTCCCCTCCAGTTGATCGACCGCATTGTGTCTAATAAAGACCTTGGCCCGGCGCAATGGCATCTTCCGGGGTTGCTGACGACTTTATTGAGGTGGCCCCCCCTCTCTCTCAAACACTTCAAATGGAATCAAATTAATACGTTCTTGTACGTTATGGTTGATCATATTGGAGAATACAACTTTTGTCTCACTTCAAATGGATTCGCCTTTCCTATTTGGACAATTTCTCGAAAGAATTAGCCGAGATCCTCAAGTCTCGTAGACTTGACGGCGGCTATTATAAACTCTGCACTTCGGGCACTTCCTCCCTCCTTCCTTTGGGAAGTGTGGGGTTTATGAATTATCATATCCCGATTGCTCGGTGCTCTACATTGATGACACTGAGCGAGATTTTTCCGTCCGCTTCGATGAGCGTAAGAAGGCTTTTGATATGAATCACAAAACCCTTCGCAGTCTTAATTAAGGTCGGTTACCAGTTCGACATCAAGAAATGCCACCCAATTTGGTTTGAGCGAAGGTACCGTCGCGTCGTCGAGAAGCAATTGAGGACTTTGAGATTTGTTGGGATCATCTCTACTCATTTTGGGGTGCAACCTACTCAGTGGTAAGGACGAAAACTTTGAAAGTCAAAACTTGTTGCTTTCTGCAGATCTTAATGAGTCAAAATTTCCTGAGGGGATTACAATGACGGATCCACACGGAAGGGAGGAAGGGGAATGAATTGAGAAAGTTCCTCCCTCCCCCAACTCGAGAAAAATCACGAGAAATTTAAAATTCCAGTACAAAAGTGAAAAAGTTTGTGCTCAAAAAAGTCAACAGTTTTGAAAGTTTGCATTCCCCCGCCCCCCATCTCCCCAAAAAGCTTGTCTGGTCCGCCCGCTAGGAAGTCTGTAGTTCCGTGATTTTGAAGTCATTTCAACTTTTGAGTGCCGTCCCTTCCAGGTATCGAGCTGGAATTTCAATAATTATGTTATTCAAACACACGTATTCTCTATTTTCCGTCCCTTCTGAAGACTTTCATTTCCTGAAGCGTCTTCGAATTCTTTTCTCCACATTTCAAGGCTGATTTTCAGAAACTTTCGTGAAGAAAACCAACCACAGACTGGAAAATTACGCATTGAACCGCCCGTGATTACGCGTAACAACCCACGTGAGTAGAAACCATGCAAAGGGTTTCGAATTGCGGATATCAGGTTTAGCGCGTCGCGTACTCCCGCGAGACTGCTACACGCAGCACCCCCATTAAAATTCTTTCCGGAAAAATCGACGAGTAAGGGAAGGAAGGGAACGTTGAAGCTAACGTGATATCCATAATACAACCTGAATCCGAGATTCCAGAGGCAATTTCAACTTTTAAGTACCGTCCCTTACGTATGAAGCTGAATTTAAACTCACAGTGCGGATGTTCTTGAAATCGATCTCAGAGGTCGAAAATTGATACCTAGAATTATGATTTTCTCTCACTACATACACCTTACAATAAATAGCAATAATCGGCTCAAGTTCTTTGAAAGAAAGAACTACCAAGTTTTTTGCAATTTTTTTTAAGGAAAATCGTATTTTGTAGGGTCCAGAGCCATTGGATGAGCTGGGGCTCTAAAAACTGGAATTGGCGCGTTTTAAGCTCCAGTGCCTTCTAAAATCCTTCCCAGAATACGATCTCACTTCATCTTATCCGGCTATAGTCTGCAATACGAATTTCCAATCATCAGAAAGTCAATTCGAGAGGTCTCTCATAAATGAATTAGCGTTGTCACTATGAATAGTACGGCATTTTCCGTCCCTTCTTCCATAGCAATGAACGATCGACTCAGAAAGAAGAGAGATCAAAACAGTGATACGTATGACGAGCCGGTTGACTAGAATACCAAAAGAAATTGTTAATTACTCGAGTTGCCGATGTACACACGAAGAACCAGGAAGATCTTCAAACAAGGGGGTAATTTTTGCTTTAGAATAAAATTTTCGGAATCAGATTTTTAATTTATCCTCTGATATTTTGCAGAACAAACAGTAAAAAAAAATTTCTGTTTTATTCAAGAAATTCTCTGACTTTTCTTAATATTCATCAAATTCCCTGACCTTTCCCTGAAACCCGGTTTTTCAGTTTTTCCAGAGAAGGGCTTCCTGTTCAAAGTCGTCATAAATTTCGAACCATCTTCAATTCTCCAGTAGAAGTATCAATTTCCCTCTGAAAATATACGATTCAAGAGGGACTGCCTGATCGTATAAGAAAAGATTTCGTTTTGTTTGATAACGAATCGTCGTACCGGCCTCAAGGCGTACGCTAAATTGGACCAAGCAGACCTTTCCATAACAAATAGGAAAAAAAAAACGTTCGTTTTACGTGGTCCCGTTTTCAATCAGTACCCGTATCTAAAGGCGACGAAAGAAGTCGTCGGAAACTTCATTGCGAGATACGCGCAGCTTAATATCGCGTTTAACGCGAAAAAAATTGAAGTTGTCGTCGTCCGCGCGCGAAAGAAAAGAGAACAACTATACTATAATATTCTCGCAGACTGGAGGAATCGATTTTCGATTGTACTGTATTAATGAACAGGTGTATTTGACGCGTGATGAAAGAAAAAGCTATACAACAACATCAGAACGCTGCCGTATATAAAATCAACCATCGCATCGGCTATATGGGCGAGCTTTCGGTAGTGACAATCGACACGTGAACCAAAATACTAGGTATTTCCTACGCGCCATCGATTTACTATAAACAAAAATTTTTTTCAAATCATTGTACGTATAATTGAGCGCGATTGATTGGTAACCCTAATTTTGCCGAGTGGCGGCGAAAAAATATAGATATTCCGCATAATTGAGCTTTTTAAAACAATAACGACGTAATTATTTCGGCCAGCGCAAACAAAACATTGCGGGCAAGATTATCAGCCATCCAAGGATTTATGTAAATTCGATGTACGAGTGATCACGTATGTAGCGCACTTTATTTGATCGCACCGTCGTGATAATGACTCAATAGTACGGTATTAAATTCCTGTATTGAGAAAATATGTTTGTAAATATTGTGCTCGCGCTGTTTATCAAACGTACATAAAGACAACAACCGAAGGGGCAATATAATGCAAGCTAGACTCTAATTTCTTCTTTCAGTAATAAATTTCCTACGGAGTATCCTATGGTCAAAAACCCTTCAGAATCCGTAGATAACCTGCGCACACGGGTGATATGGATCATAAATTTCACCAAGTTATCTTCGTGGTATCCCCTGACTGCTATGCAGTGATAAAATAGCCAGAAACGTTGATAACCAAGAAGAGGTGTACAGGGAGCATACAGTTGGCTTGTTTTTATTGTGTGTATTGCAAACACACACTCTGCGGTTTCCATTTCAGCACCATCAAAGTAGACCGGAAAGACTTGGAGCACCGGTAAACGATCAGCCAATATTCTTAAATAATTATATGTCATTTGTCATCTTATACAATAGTCCCACTCGATATGACGTGCCCATTGTCCCTAGGGGGCAAAACCACAACTATTCAACTTTCATCCTCCATTCATTCAAAAATGGAGCATTGCACGGAAATTTTTAATAGAACATTATTTATGTATCTTTTGACGCTTTACAATGTTTGTCTCTTGACTTTTTTTTTCCAAAAAACTGATTTTCACCCTGAAAATCACAAAAAAACAATCTTTGGACCACTCTTTTTTGCTGTCTGGGGACAATGCGCACGTCATATCGAGTGGGACTTTTAGTATGTTGTATAAGGTGGTAAATAACATATTCATGCCAAATTTCAGCTGTCCCCTATTCATTTTGTACTTACACAATTTTTCAATCTAGTATGACTGGACTAAATTCTAAATTTATGATTGGGCCCCTGAAAATCCAGAGCTGAGCCCTTCTTTCTATCTCTTGTCGAACATGTCCTCAGTTACTCAGAAACAAATATACAGACCAAACAAAACACAACCATCTCCATCACTAACATTCATGCTTGCAAAAGTTGAAGCAAATTCTCGATGCAACTGAGTCAAAATGCGAGCTCAAAAGACTTGATGTTCACGATGACCACAAGACCTTCCGAAATTGATTTCGCAGGTGCTGAAAAAGCCCTGGCTCAGGTTCGTCATTCGAAGGTAAGCGTTGGTTCAAGCGGAGAACCGGAGACCTCTTCAAGACTTTCTAGGACCACCATTGTTTGAAATGCGCAAAGGTAAGCTCTCGAATACTTAATTACCAAATTTTAAATAAATGAAAGGGAGGAGCAGAAGGTAGGAAAGTGGCAGAGGAAAGATGCATTCTTAGAGTGAATTATCCGTCTGCGTTAAAAGAATGATTTTCAAACGAAGAAGAGAGGAAAAACTGGAAGAGAGCGAACGAATATACAGTTACATGTACATACGTAGGGAGAGCATCGAGTGTGTAAATACCGTTGTTCTTAATCATTTGTTTCGAACTATTGTGTAAAATGTATATACTACGTCGATGGAATATACACACAAGATACTCGCAGTACGGGTTATATAGTATTTGTATATTATGCTAGCTGCGGTCTCTTGTCTTCGAGATTGAATTTATCGAACATTATTATGCAAGTATAGTATGCAAACATAACAAAGAGACTCCGCGATGTTGTTACCTTCGCGCATTTTCACGACTTTTAAAGTGCGCTCGACGAAGAATTGAATTTTCTTCAACACAATATTCCTGAAAATTCTTTTCAGATATATCCGCACGTGAAGTATAGCAAAAACTTGGAAGAGCGTAAACGGTTTCCATACAGCGAAAAAAGGCACCTCTCGCGTATCACTCGTATCGTCCTCTCTCTACGTATGGAGATTATCGTTCATTAAATTTGTGTTATTTTGCCGTAAAATATTATTACGTAGTTTTCTCAGGAGCGGGGAAGAAAACGGTGTGTTCTGAACAGGCTTATGTACATCGGGATAAAGATGTTTTTTTCTCTCTCTCTTCATCGTTTACACAGACTTCGTCATTTACTCGATGTTGTTCTCATCAACACGTGAAATCTTCTCGAGTAATCGTGTAGATATTCACAGGCGAGATTTTACCTTTTTCCCTATGCGAGCAAGGTATGCGATATATCTAGATGTATATAAAAACAAGAAATTACGTGTGTTTGATATAACTTTTTCTTGCCTTGCGTTCAGAAAGGTTATCAGTTTACACCTGATACAGCGTTTCTTTCTTCGACAGCCAAGAAGTTCAATCTGATCGTCACTGTTTCTGAATCGTGTTAATAATTCCCCATTAGAAGATGTTCTAAGTTTTCATAACAAATCAAATATTGAACTATTGAAAGATTTGTTAACCTGCAAAATCGTGATACTTCATACAAGGTATTTTAAGGGACGTTTCTAGCGGCCAAGTAGAAGTCACGTCATCAACGAGTCCATACCTTTAATACCCTCAGATTTCAAGGACTCTCTTCTCAATGGAAAGAGCGACGTCTATAAGCCAGTCTGCCATAGTTACCCTGCCATTTATATCAGCGAAACTGAGCGACAGCTGAAGGTTAGACTCAGAGAGAATGACGAAACTACGAGGAACATATCCTTGTCGATAAAGAACTCTCACGAATTCCATCATGGCACGGAAGTCCTTTTACACGTCGAGAACTCCTTCCGAAGGTGGTTGGCCATCGAAACCCACGAAATTCTTCGCCACAATTTAGATCGAGATTTTATTCTCTTGAAGGAATGTCTCCGAGAAACTCTTTCCTTTCCAACGTGATCCTGCTTTTCCTATCCCCTCCCTTTCCTGAATTCCTTCCTCGCTTCTCACCTCCTTGTGCTATGGTTCTCTCGTTCCTCCTATTATTCACTCTTCTCCTTCTGTTTACTTTTGCCAGCGAGATTAATAATTTATAATTTTATTGATGTGATTTATCTTTCTCGTTTGCAAATGGTTTTCTAGTCAACAGCTCCCTCGCGTATTTTTATTTATACCTAATTTCTGTGTATGCTTGATAATGGAATGTTTATCGTAAACGCGGTCGCGTAATTCGGTGATGTAAATTATTTCATTTTCATAACCTGTAAGTTAGGTTTAGATCACATTGCTTGAAAGTATTTGTCTAGGTTAGATTATAGGAATTTTTCTAGGCCGAATTAGAAGAAAACTAAGGTTTGTCGAAGGATGTAAACTATTTCACCCATCAAAATGTCGAGATAAATTTTACCAAAATAGAAAAATAAACAAAATTCTGCGTAAAAACTGAGAAATAATCATATTTTTGGCCTGGGAAAAGCAACAAGTTTCTGTTTTTCAAAATTCACGACCTAAATAAGTAATAGAAAGAAACGAAAACAGGCACTAGGTACCACTTTATTCATAAATATATACGAGTGTATATGTGGACGACGTTTCGACGTTATCGCGTCATCTTCATGTCGGCGAAAGGATCGAGACAAGTAATGAGATCGATTCTCACATAAAATCACCCGTACTGTACGGGAAAAAAATAGTGATTCCCTCTTTTGAAAAAAATATGATTAATTTCTAGACTCCATAAGCTAGTCGTGAGAAGGAATTTAATATAATGGAGGCTATTCCAGTGTGCTACATATAAGGTCTGGATAAAGGGAGCTAACGTTGGGCCTGATACTGTATGTTCGGCCTACTACAATGAAGGCAGAAAGTAGCCCATGTCGAAAGTGTATACGACGTCATTTTTGTGACACCCCTAGTTTTAAGACATATCCACATTAAAGTGATAAAAAAATCTCTAGATGTCAGTTTTATCGAGTATATTAATTTTTAATTTAAATATTAAATTTAAATTTGTTATCATTTTTTATTAATTTGTTCCCAATTAATTAAATTAATTTTCATTAATTTAATTTATATTAATTTATTAGAAAAATCTATTTATTTTTATTCATCCTTTAATAATTTTTTTATTAATTGATATTCTTAATTTTTTAGGTTCATTTATAACGATAAAATCAATTATTTTATTTTTTTTTACCAAATTTCAATCAATCAAAAATTTTTAATAATGAATTTATTGTAATATTTGGAAAAATTATTATTTACATTTCAATTATATTAAAACAATAAGTCTACAAATGAATGCCCGAAAAAATAAAAAAGCGTTGGTTAGTTTAATCAAATATATAAATTTTCAATTTAAATAATAAGTTTAAATTTGTTATTATATCATTTTTTATTAATTTGTTATTAATTGAATTAATTTTTGTTAATTTAATTTATATTAATTTTTTTTATATCAATCATTAGATAAATTTATTTTTTATTTTTTCAATAATATTTTTATTAATTGATATTTTCAATTTTTTAGATTAATTTATGACAATAAAATCAATTATTTTATTTTTTTTTTACCAAATTTCTATCAATCAAAAATGTCTAATAATAAGTTTATTTTATTCAAAAAAAATGTCTATTTAATAATTACTCTACAAATAAATGGCCAAAAAAATGAAAAAGCGTTGGAGGATAGAAAATCCAAACAATCTTGCTTTGCTATTTCTGGAACCTCACAGAACTTCTGAATATTTTGTTTCTCTTTATCCGAACTCCACGTATGATTTTCTATAAGAATCAGTCTTATTAAAGAACGGAACCCACTCTAGTTTCTGTACTTTCTATAGCGCTCCAAGTTTTACAGAATTTTCAATTGTTTCCCTTAAACTCAATAAACGTTTTCAAATGGGAATCAATCTTGGTAGGTTACGAAGGGAATTTGAGGAATCAGAAATATTCACCTCTCTCAAGGCTGAGAGTACGAACATTTCCTTGTTTCTACTCTCTTCAGAGTTTTTTGGCGCCTGGAAAGTTCCCTTATCCTTCCCCAAGGAAGCAATCCCACCTCGGGAGGAAATCCAAAGAATTTTAAGTTTCTCTTTTCTTCAGAATAATGTAATCGTTCTCTGTTCCTGCAAAGCTAAAACTTGATCTCCTGACACCTCCATGAATTTCATCATTATTCTTCAGCTTTCTATTTGAAAATCATCAAGTTTTCTATAGAAATCTCTCCTTTCGCCCCCACCCTCATCTAAGCTAGTTTACACCCCACCTCCTTTATAGGCTGCCCAAAGTGCATAAGAATAATACCCCGATGCGACCTGTGGTTTCATTCATCTTCTCTCCCACCTACCTCCTTGCCAAATTCCTGGACCGTTGGTTGAAACATCGCATTGATTTTGAATCTCACCACTCGGTCTTGAATTCGGCCTCTCTAACTGACGTCCTGAAGAGTGTAAGTCTTCCCCCGGGAACGACCATCTGCTCGTTTGATGTTGTTGGTTTGTTCCCGAATATTCCTAATACTGCCACTAGCCAACGTATGGGTGAGCTACTTGTCAAAGCCAACATTCCTTACAATGAGTTTGAAGAATTTTTCGATCTCCTGAATCTTTGCTGGTCCCCCAACTATTGTAAATTCGAAGGGAAATTTTTCGAGTTCTTTGATGAAATAGGGATCCCTATCGGATCACCTTTAGGCTCTCTCATCTCAGAAATTTTCATGTCCAAGTTTGAACTTGACCTTTTTTCCTCGAACCAGGTGTTACTCAATCATATCTACTATTGGCACAGGTACGTTAATGACGTTCTATGCACCTGGACTGGTCCCCAGATCTCCTTGGCGAGTTTCTGAGATATCTCAATTCCTGGTATCCTTCATAGAGTTTACTATGGAAATAGGGGTATTTTCCAATAACTTTTTGGATTTATCGATCTCTATAACAGCATGAGTTTGGAATTTACAGTAAAGATACTACGACCGATGTTTTAGTCCACAGAGGTTCGTTCTGTCCTGTTGCTCATAAGATGCTGCCTTTAATAGCCTCGTTCACCGACTGAGTCAGGCTGCTTTCAAGAAAAAATTCTGAAATACCTGACCAGAGTGAATGGGGTCAATTTCGATGTTGACGTGATGGTTTGGAAGAAAGTTACGAGGAGCATTCTTGATTCCACCACCTCCCTCCCTCGAAACACGATCCGTGATCGTCGTATGCGTTGGATCAGTCTCCCTTTCCTGGGGAACTTCTCCCTCCAATTGGGTCGGGCCCTCCGCTCGTTCGGTTTCAGATCAGCTTTTTACAACCCTAACACTGGTAAAGGGTCGTTTGTGAGGCTGAAGGACTCCATACCCGTCGACGAGAGGAGCGGTCAGGGATTGTAGAGGCTTTATAATGGTGAGACGAGCCGCCAGGTGAAGGTGAGAGTAGCTGAGCACTTGAAGTCTTAGAATAATGGACACTTGGGGAAGTCAGCTTTTGCTCATAATTTAATAAACAGCGGCCATAGTTTCCATTAGGGATGGAAAGGCTCCTTCATAAGGAGAATTCCTAAGGTATCGCTCTCGAGTACATAGAGATAATGTGTCACCTCAACACTGATGGCATTACTGTACTTGACTCGTACATTCCGGAAGATGGCCTGATTGAACTGGTCTATGATTCACACCGCGATTTCTCGTTTGGCTCATCTTAATACCTTGTTCTTCTCTTCCGTTCGTCAGTTGTTTTCATTTCAGTCCTGAGGATGGGTTATTAACCGAAAGCGCTCGTCGTTTTAATTTTTCTGCGGTTTTGTAGTGTTTACCCTCCTTTCGGAGTATTCTTTCTTTCGCTTGGTTTCTTATTCATCTTCTTTTACTCTCCATCTTCTTCTTGTTCTCGGCTACCCAAAGGCAACCTCTCCAATGACGCCACATTCAGAGTCCCTCGTCTGTAGGAGTACTCTTCTTTCCAAAAAAGTTTCTTGCTTATAATTTCTACAAAAACTACCACCACAAACGAAAAATCATTCCATTTCAATTTTTCCCACCTGAACCGAGCTCTCTATACAATCCCAGTCAAAGAAATTCGTGCGTAGCTTCCTCGGTATTCCCATCCGTCAGTCACCGTCAATTCCTTACACGTTCGCGTATTTCATAATACAATCGCGTATACGTAATCATTACGTTTGATAAACGCCAAATTACAGCAAAACAAATCGATTACGCTACCCCGATAGCGTATAACAATCGGCAGAACTGCCTTTCCAACATCATATGCATAATATAAGGTCGCGATTAAGAGAATAGAGAAAGAGAGAATGTTCGTTAAATGTATGGGAAAATACACCCAACCTCCCCAATTCGCGCGCGCGTGCCACGCACAATAGAACCGGGTCCCTCTATATTTGCGCGGGGGATCTTTCCGGCAGGATCGTTCGCAACTCTCCGTTCTTAAGGGTGATCGCATCACAGGAGTCGACAATTGCAACGTACCGTTCGTGCAAATACTTTCAAAACTGAAGTCTCCTAGCCGCCGGCAGCATAAATTAATTTTTACCGTCGATGATGCCCGCGATGCGGCTGCTATTGATGCTGCCTATTATACACTCTGTTCGGCGGATCCGATAGCTATATAAGCTCTCTCGCGTTCACACTGTTGTGTTTCTCTTCTCGCGTCGTTTGCAGAATCGAATTAGCCGGCTAATACTTCGAGATACAACTATTATACCGCATAATACATCGTACAGCCGATGATATTTCGAAATTTTCATTTCCTGCCACGACCGAAGTTACCTACAGGATGCTTTAATTGTATTAAAAATCACCCTCCTCTGTCTCTCTCTACGTTCACCTTTGGTTAACCACACTGTTTTATAACGTATCTAGTCGAGACAAACACAGTTTGAAACGTAGAAATTAATATAGCCTCCGCGATGGTGTAATTCAGCGTACGTGAACTAAAGTTCTCCTCGCGTTTAGGATTTGAATGCTTAGCTTGTTGAAGAAAGAAAATATCAACTTCATTAAGAAACCAGGCTTCATTCGGCGTCTTGCGAACTATCAAATTAAAATAATTTTTACTCGTACCTGGGACGACAGCTAGCCGGTACAAAGAGAGAAAAATGATTTCCAGATGTGACCAAAACCGAGCATTCACATGTACCGCGCGTTTATTTTCATAACTGAAGACGAGTATTTCGGTACGTACTAAATTTGTCTGATAAGGAGAGGGTGAGGAAACAGGTTCCGAACGAAACGCCTACATGGAATGACGTTTCAACCATGTATGTGTACAGCAAACCTTGACGTGTACCTTTGATATGCTTCCACAAACCTTTCAAAATATTCGTGAGAATATTTTAGCACACACACACGTGAAAGAAAACTCACGTCTGAATTCTACATTATTTATTAGTGGCTGATCCCAAAGAAAATATGATAAGGTACTGAAAGAAGTGACAGAAAGGGACCCATTCGCGCTTTGTTGTCAGAATATCATTCTCATTTGGTTGGTCTCTCTGCCGTAAAAAGTAGAGTCCACGTACCTCCTCATTAATGATGTGGAAAACGCTATCTTCGGCGTAGTAAATGTGTTCGCGTTCGCGAGCGTTCATATTTACGAGTTGAAATAAGTCCAAATTCGGACTATCTCTATTCATGAGACGACTATTCAGAAATTAACTTTATTATCAATTCTTCGTTCAAAACGGTTACTGAATATAAAAATGTGACCTGGTTCCGAGAAAAGGTAGTAAATGTCCAAGTAACAAATTTTCTATACATTGATGTTTTTGAATGAATTTTAGCTGTTCTTTCACGTGGTACTCATAAAAAATTTAGAGACCATTGAAAACTTTGCAGTCCCGTAGAAAATGGCTTGTCTTATTTTCGTTTTTTCTTATCTTTATGTGAGTAGACGTATTAGGTCTCTGAGATGTACAAGACCGAATTGAATTGTTTTGTGAAGTCTTGGTGGAAGGAAAACGCGAGGCTTAAAGAAAGCGAGTTCATCATTCGAAAGAGAAAGTTTACCTAAGGGAGGCTTTAGCCATGTGAGGGTGAATATTGATATGCTTAACAATCTGATGTATCATCTGTGTACCTCAGCACATCCGATGAAGAATTTATCATGTTTCAAAACACGGAACATCCTGAAGGCTCTCCCTATACTTGATCTGGGCTAGAAAAATTCCTATTCCATATCTAGCAGAGACAAATTCTCCTAACTTGGGTTGATGACGTCATGCCTAAGTCAAGTTCTCAAGTTGTACCTCATTTCATCTTCAATTTACGCCTCTACCCAACTTTCTTCGACTTTTCTGAGCCGAGATATGAACCAAAATGTGCCAAAAATTTACCAATCTGCCAAAATTTCCAAAGCTCCCTTTTCAAATTTCGTGGGGTATTTAGGTATTTGTTTCGGAATTACACTTTCAAAATATTATGGAAGTTTAAGCAATTTTTAATAATTTTGGTAAATTGATCAATTTTTGGCACATTTTGATGCAGAGAACTCGACTCAGAAAAGTCGTAGAAAGTTGGGTAGGGGCGCAAATTGAATATAAAATTGAGATACAAATTTCGTAATTTAGTTTCGCGTTTTCGAGCCGGAGTGAATTTAGTGCAACATAATTTTGCCCCACTCGGTGTTCATAGTCCCCATCGTATCGTAATATATAGCTTGGGGAGCGAGGTCTATGACGTCAAAGTTTTATGACGTCATCCCCAAGTCCAGTTCTCAAATTGTACCTCATTTCATCTTCAATTTGCGCCCCTACCCAACTTTCTTCGACTTTTCTGAGCCGAGTTATGAACCAAAATGTGCCAAAAGTTGATCGATCTGAATAAAGAAATTGAAAAATCCTCCTTTCAAATTTCATGGGGTTATCTAGTTATTTGTCTCGCAATCAGCATTAAATTTCACTTGCAAAATATGGAAGCTTAGAGAATTTTTAATAATTTTGGCAAAATGATCAATTTTTGACCGCAAATTAAAGATAAAATTGAAATACAAATTTTATAGATTTAAAAATAATGTACACCTGACATTTCGCGTTTTTGAGCCGGGTGAATTTGGTACAACATCATTTTGCCCCACTCGGTGTAGCTCGAAAGTTGAAATTTTTCAAGTCCCCCTCGTATCATAATATGTAGCTTGTAGAGCGAGGCTTGTGACGTCTTAGTCTCATGACGTCATAGATCAGCCTTGTGACGTCACAATCCACAGGTTCCCTGATACCCTTTGTTCAACTCCGTTCCAGCACCCTTGAGTTCTTCCACGGCCTTCTACTGTCTATACTATCATATACAGCTCGAATGAGTCCCTCCAAGTAACTAGATATGCAATGATTCATACACCAATTGGCCTAGCCCCTTCAGTGAGCTACACCATAAGACTCAGAACGCCATTCTAAGGTGACCCACAAAACATGTTCCCTGCCTCCCCTCGTTTAACTCCGTTAACGAACCCGTGAATTTTTCAAGTCCTCCTCCTATCGTATACAGCGTCCCCCGTGACATCACAATCGACTTTTTTTAGATCCCACATGCTCGATAAAACGGGTTCCCGGCCACCCCTCTTTAAACTTCGTTAAAAAACCCGCAAGATTTTAACAGGGAACTTGTTTCAAGTCCCCTTCCTATCTTCTACGGCTCGAGAGTCGAATTTTTCCTAGTCCGATGACGTCATCAACCTCGAAAACGCTCGCGTTTGTGAACGCAGAAATTCCTTGAAGATCACAGAGTAAACAGAGGTCGTCTTCGCCATAGCTACACTTATAAAGTAAGTTAACAAATACAGGCATTATCCAAATTTGTATTTTAGGTATGCCTAAACGCGTTAGGTATGCCTAAACGCGTTGAGTGCGCGTCAAGCTCTGCAAACAGCTGTACACAACGCGAATTGTTGAGTGTTGCAGATTCACCGCTCGGTCAACTGCGTTAGGCGAACCCCAAACTGTGAATTTCGATGATGCCCGTGTCTCGAGCTCTCTTGGACGAACTCTGTTTACTCTGTGCTGAAGATGCCTCCCAACAGAAGGGATAGCGGGTTCCTTAATATATTTTCAGTGGACGGGGAAATAGTTTCACAGAGCATCCAATATTTGAGGACCTATCTGTACAAAGGGCGACCGTCGGACGGACGCCCTTTTTGCGGAGACCTCGATTTTTGTGCGTTTCAGATTATAAACTATCTTTTATAATTTTTTTTTGTTTTTTTTTCAAAACCACAATTTTTTCCATCTTAGCAAGAAGGGCGTCCGTCGTCATATTTTCAATGATCTCTACTTTTTTTGTTTCTGGATGTATCCAAAATATGATTACTGTTTCTTATAGAAGAAGAGTTGCGCTTCAATTTTCATCCTTACCATTTTCTTGATTAAACTCGTTGTTGCGGAGATATTTTGAACTGAAACTTCAAACTAATTTTTCTGTAATGGATTTTTCTTCACGGACGCCCTTTGTACAGATAGGTCCTCATTTACAGACGAACTTATGAGCATATTCACCTGCCTCTTACCTCAAATGGAAAATTCCTCCTCACTAGGCTCCGTTACAGGCCAATACAACTCTATCCTAATCACTGCACTGTTCAACACATTCTTCTCACACTCCGCGCTCTAGACTCAATTGACACTCGAATAATTTTCATATGGATCCTCGGGCATCTTGACCTCTCCGAACACGATGCTGTTGATCAATCCACCAAACAAGCTACGTACTTCACCTACTCTTCGTTCCAACCGTAGACTATAAAAATCACTACCTTTCATTCATCAACCAATCATGGAACACACTTTGGAAAAACCAATCCAACAACAAACTCCTTCGCATCAAAAAAACTCCCCATCCCGTTTAAGAACACTAGACGAAAAGAAGTCATTCTCGCCCGTCTAAGAATACCACACAAAAATTACACACTCCCACATCCTAATCCCTCCATCTTGCCCCTACTGCCAACAAAACAATTTAAAGTTATTATAGGAACTCATATTGAGTGAGCGAGATGTAAATGGAGCTCAAATATTGAAAAAGTTTTTCAAGTGTATAGTTCTACTTTATTAGTTGCTTTTACAAGAGTAATTTCGGGTGTCAACTCATCACCAGTGTGGATCAACCATTCAAAAACGTGATGCAAGTACAATTCTATGCCACCCAAAGTCAATCCAAGAGCAGTTCAGGAGAAGTGTCGGCCGATTCACACTCAAATAGTCTTTACTTCTTATTTTATAGGACTTTTAGAAGATACAAGTAATAACACGCTTACCCAATCTGTAGCCCTAGTGCAACAAGATTTTTCAGCAGAAAACGGATTTTGAAACTCATTATTCTCCACTAACTTGTGACCTCCTAAGAAAGAATCACCCGAGTCGTCACAGATGAACTGGAAATATGGACAGATGACCACAAGTTCCATCCATCAACGACTCAGGTGAATTTTTCAGTAGCGGGTCGCTGATTTATACAACGATGGAGATTTGTCAATTCTGAATTGTACGGCAGATCTACACAACAGCATCCAATTACAAAAATTTAAGACATAGATAGAAACTATCTTCTCACGTATTTTCCTCTTCATGAAATGATGGACTGAGTTTATGCCAAGATCTCCACGAATTTACAGTATTTATTCATTCGTTTTTTTGAAAAAAATTCAATCGGTAGGCCAATCTTTCTCACAATAAGGACCCAAAGAGTTACGTTAATAATTGAGGAATTCGCTGTTTCGATCAAACGTCGACTCAAGGATTTAGTTCCGTCCAATGTCGGCTGCAAATCGACCTCAAACGACTGAAACCAAAAGCGACCACATCGACTCATCTTCGACGTCGAAATCAAGTCAACTCCCCGGAGTCCCAGTCTTATAAGAATCCTCATCGGGTTTGGTCGATTATGCGTCACTCACCGGCACAGGAATTTTGAAGATTTCACGCGCACAATTTGTTACGATTTCAGAATCGAGGATTAATCAATACTAACTATTCGGTCTTAATTAAATAAAATTGTGAGAATATATTCACATCTTGGATATGTTCGAGCAAGGGTTCAGTAAATCTTTCGTTGAATGACTTGGACACTTTTAGCAGTACAGACGTAAAAGATAAATGGGAACCTGTTCTGCAGTTGAAAACGACCGAACACGTGATGAAGTCCATTGAAAAAAAGAAAGATGACCAAGGTCAAGATGTACCTGTGAATAAAGATCACCTCTCTCCGACGCTGTAAGAATATACTTATCGTTTCCTGCCAGTTACATACTTTTTCCCCGTTCTCCCTGGTCTTCTCCTCTTCTATCTGTCTATCTTTAATGAGTACATAAATAATTTCATGCACCACCCGACCACACTCCTACAAGAGAGAAGCTATAATTTAATTACTTTTGAAAGACACGCTCGAACGGGTGTTTAATGTCTTTCAAAGAAATACCGTGTGTACATCTGGTACCGTTAATGTGCATGCTTATTATTTTCTGATGTTCACGTACGTTCGTATACAGAATAATATGGGAAATTTGTATATATGCGTACTCGCTCACTTAATGTCTTCGAGAAATCCCTTGATCTCTTAGATTTACTGTGGTAATAGAATATTTATCGAGTCTTTGAAATTTCGAGCACAAAGAGTTTATCGTCGATGCACTCTGAAGTGGGGCAATCAGAATTTGAAAATAGCAAGTTTGAGGATAGTGTTAGAAAATTTAAGTATGCCATACGTCATCAGACCTGCCTGTGAAGAAAATGCGCGTTACTATTTGCGAGAAAAGGCCTGATTAGCGTCTCAACGAAAGGTCAATTCGATCAATACTATCATCGTCAACGAATTCAAATGCGATAGGGACTTGTACTTTTTCAGCAGGATTTGATACGGAAGCAACTGGTTCGATAGACATGAAAAAGGTATACAATCTGCCTCTAGTCGCAAAATAGAACTTCCAGAGAAAACCACCTTTGGTGAATGACACAACTAAGTGCAACATTTTGGAGCTATAATGACTCTGCATAACCCTTTAATTGAGGAGAATAATTCTCACTTATATGTCACACTTTTATACCGCTATTTCGAAGAAGCCATCGTTCAACGAACAATAAAGTTTATTCCTCTCATCACGACTAAACTCTCAGTGCATTGATTTTTTTTTTAAATTATAGAGACCTAGATATACTTGAGTAATTCATATTCCGATAAATACGAAACGATATTCTCTATGGTAAAAGAGCGATCAATATTACTCACGTTAACGATGATAAGATGTAAATAAATACGGGAAAAAAAGTTGTTCTTCCTCCTCTCTCGCTTCAAACATTAATTACGGTCAATCAAGACTTACCTGCAAAACAGAAAATAAGATTACAAATTAGCATCGTAATAATACTCAGACTACACATATACACAATTTATTTTCTCGATTGAAACTCAAAACATTCCAATAAACTATGGAATTATTTGAAAAAAACTTTCATCTCGCTTTGTTTATTGTTCGCGAGGTCAGTTTTAGGAATTTGTTTCATGGCAAGATCTTTCGATTTTCATTTCAATAAACCATCGATTATTTGAGGAGTCATTGGAACCACAGGGTCGTCGTCTTTGCTAGACCTATAACGTTAACAAATACGGGCATCATCCAAATTCGTAGTTTAGGTTCGCTTAACGCGTTGAGGGCGCGTCAAGCTCTGCATACAACTGTACACAATGCAAATTGTCGAGTGTTGCAGATTCATAGCTCGGTAACTACGAATTTGGATGATACCCGAGTCTCAGCTCTCTTGGACAAACTGTTTAACCTGTGATTGGAACTCATTTCGATTATGATGAGGTGTAAGTGGAGCCCTGGATATTGAGAGGATCTCAGGTGTACTATTCTATTTTATTAGTCAGGTCTACAATAATGCCGCGTCGGGATTAGTTTACGATTTAAGGGTATGCTTTACTTGTTCGGAAACTCCGAAACGGTGTACGACAAGTTGCATAAACATCCCCAAAAACCCTGCAAGGTTCGGGAAGCCAGCGGTCACTACGCGAAGCTGGGTAGTCCTCGTAACAAATGACGAGGAATGATTTAGCAAGGTCACATCTCAGGGTTCCAATTTCTGACAAATATTTTCAATCTTTAGAAATGTTGTACAGAAGGGTTCAACGCAAGGCGCTATCGAAACAGAATCCTAAATTTTGGCTCCAGAAGAATTTCACTCTCGTCAGAAAATGGACGTATCCTTACCAATTTCAACGTTTAATTGAGAATGTATAGAAAAAAAATAATTAATTCTGCTTCGATAGCGCTCCTAGTGGGACCTTTCTGGAAAACATTTCAATCATTCAGAAAGATCCGTTACAAATTCGAGCAGAAAATGTGATTTTCGGTACCGTGTTTTGCGAGCATATTTTCACTAGTAAAGCACACCCTTAATCTATGTTGTACTGCGCTTCTATTGGCTACCAGGTTTGCTGTCATCTTATTGGTCAGTTTTGTTCTTTTTTTGCTATCAAACGTGATCATCCGAGAATCTGGCTTCTCTCCTCATTGCCTCTATTTGTTCTCAGAATTTTCTTACGTGTATGACTTTAAATATTTCATCAATATTGTTCTGTTCTTCATTGTGAGTTCCTGTCTCCTTTTTCCCGTAATATGCTCTTTTTTCATGTATAGCTTCAAAGTCCAAGCCTATGACGTCTTAGGTCAGTCTTGTGACGTCACAGTCTACATTTTTGAGATTCTGCGTGCCCCTTAAGACAGATTCCTTGCCACCCTTCGTTCAACTCCGTTACAGTACCTGTGAGTTTTAACAGGGAACCTATTTTATCAGGGAGCTTTTCGAAAAAACATTATCGTCCGGCTGGCCGGCAGCGCTCGGAGTTCGAACATTTTCCAAGTCCCCACCTATCATATATAGATCGTCGGTGTATATAGCCCGTTCGATTAACTAGATATGCAATGCTTCATACACAAATCAACTTAGCTCCTTCAATTAGCCAGATATGCAACGTGTCAAGCACCATTAGACTCAGAACGACCTTCTAGAGTATTCTAGGTCCAGCTCCTATCATATATGTATAGCTTGGAGGTCGGTTTATGTAGCTTGGGTTTTCTGGAAAAAAGTCCGCTGTCCGGCCGGCTGGCAACCACAAGGTCGTTTAGAGATCGACCTTCTATCTTACGTATATAGCTTGGAGGTCGAAATTTTTCGAAGTCCCCATCCTATCACATGTAGCTCCAAAGTGCGGATCTGTGACGTCACAATCTGATGACACCATAGATCCACGCGTCGGTATTTACTGCCATACTCGGAGTAAGAGTGATGCCGCGGGACTCGGAAATATTTTCCTACTTCTTGGACTTGTAAAATTTTTCATTCTAAATTCTTGGACTTGATGTAAAATTTTTCATTTTCGATTGTCGGACTCAGTAATATTTTCAACTGTGGGAGACCTCGAAGTCCCGCGGCATCACTCTTACTCCGAGTATGGCAGTAAATACCGACGCATCATAGATCCCCCATAAAACAGTTTCCCTGCCCTCCTCGTTCAACTTCGTGAAAGAACCTCTGGGCCTGTGACGTCACACTTCAATGAAGTTATATATTTGTTACGTCAACACTCTTTTCAGATCCCACGTGCCCCATAAAACAGGTTCCCTGCCACCCCTCTTTTAACTCTGTTAAAGAACCTGTGAGTTTCTTTCCAGAACCCCTTTCTCTTTATTGGGCTCAAAACTGAAACTTTTCACCATCAGATCGACAAGGATAATAAGGACCTGAAATAAAGTCGTTCTTTCACCTTGGAAGTCAAAATTCGGAACTCTTTCAATTCCTGATGAAGTCATGATTTGAATTAACAACTTTCCCAAATATCTTCGTCACAGGGATTTGGAAGCTGAACATTTTTCATGCACCCTTTTGATTTCACGAGATTTTTTCAAGTCCCTTTTCTACAGGAGCTGAGGAGCTCGCGCTAAAATTGTTTTCTAATTTTAACATGGAACCTAAATTATGGGAGGTCTCTTGCGCCGTCCGTCCTCTGGCAAAAACTGATCTATCCTAATGAAGGAGTTGGACTTTAAAAAATTTCGACTGTCGACTTCCGAGCTATGAAGTTGGACTCGAGCAAAATTTCAAATTTTCTCCACGTTCTCCTCCCCTTTCATATACATTTTTGAATCAATTCGCCCCATAGAGCAGATTTCTTATATGCCGAACAATCTACAAGTTCTGAACTCGAAATTTTCTCAAGTCCCCTCTCTATGGGGATTTAATTGAAAACTCCTTCCAAATTTCTTGATGACGTCACTATCCGAGCTCGTGAATTTTTCGGGCACGTTCCTTCAATGATGAATTTTTAAATTCCTCTTACGCCGTCACCATCACAACTCGAAATTTTTTCAAACTCCTTTTCTGTACGGATTCAGAGCTCACAGTTTTGTTCAAGCCCCTTCTTCGTGAAGATAAGGGCCAAAAGTTTCTCTCACGCCTATAAATAAGGTCAAGGTCAACTGGAAATCTGTCGTTATTTTCGATGAGGATAACGAATTTGTGAAGGATGGAAATTTTCAAGAAATTGATAAGGTATTTATTCATTACTTTTGCCCAGTCTTTTCTAAATTCAAGATTTTGCCTTTCCCCTTTCTTCTCATCTGAAAGTATAACTTATAAGAAATTTGATCCATAGTGGCTTTGAATTCTCGTTTGTTCATTCAGAATGTTTATGGGATTGTTAATCGCTTTTAATTCAGTCTTCGGTTCACCTTTTCCAACCCTATTTCCTCAATTTGACTAGGAAATTTTTCTACCATTGTTTTGTAACTTGCGTAAGTCATCCCCTCCGCACATTTGCTATCATTCAACGTTTACTCTCCATCAAAGGTGCACCGAGAAGGGGGTTCTATTCCAGTGTTTTCACTAGAAGGAAAGAAGATGAAAAAGTCGAAAAATACGAACGAATAAGAAAAAAATTATGGCCTTTGCGGGGAGGACCTATTGTGTACTTTTTTCCCTTGTTTTGGGGGATCCAATTACAAAATCCTTCCAAATTTCCTGACGAAGTCACGATTTTTCAAGTCGATTCCTACCTTCCAAGTCCTCTTATGACGTCGCAATCCAAGCTCAAAATTTTTTCAGATTCCTTTTCTAGAGCTCAAAGTTCATTTAAATCTCTCCTTTATAGAGATAGAGGCCAAAATTTTCTTTCAAGCCCTTGAATTAGGTCAAGGTTAACTGGACATGTGTCATCTCTCTCTTCCCTCCCCTCTGGGAGTATGAAAAATTCGATCCCATAGTGCCTTTCGATTTCTCTCTGTCGTTCATTCAAGATGTTTATGGAATTGTTAAACGTGGTTCATCCTCTTCCAACACCAATCTCTCATTTTGATTGCGAAATCTTTTTTTGCAACTTCTGTAAATAACTCCTTCTGCAGATTTGATATCATTCAAATTATACTCCCCATTAAAAGGGCACCGAGTAGAGGGGCTAAGCTGTTTCTATTTCTGTACGAAAGAAGATGAGAACGTCGAAAAACGCGAACGATTAAAAAAAAAATGATGTTCTTTGAAGGGAGAATCTCTTGCGTAGCTTTTTCCAACGACCAGTTCTTTTCTTGTTTGGTAAAATCTCGGAATTTTTCCAAGATTCCAAAATAGGTCAAGGTTACGAACAATTGATTACCTCGTCGAAGTTTTCTGAAGATCCTTTTTTTTATGTAACTCGAGAGTTAAAAATTCTCCAAGGCCACTCCTTTCATACACGTATATCGATCGGAATGGAATTTTTTCAAGACCCGCTCCCTCTCACCTCGTCTACAGCTTGAAGGTCGAAATTGTTCGACGAAATGGGAATAAGATGATGTGATTTCTCAATTAGACGGATTTTGTAGTCTGAATAAGTACTAAAAGGACAGAACTGGGAATGATTTGTCCAGTAGACTAGGACAAGAACAAGCCAAAAGTTTATCGGTATCGAGAGACTCTTGATTCAACTGTCAACAGATGAGAGAGTATAAACGTACAATTCAGAGTGTATAAATGAGGCTGTCTCATTATTCTTTTACTAAAATTTATAATAAGGAAACAAGTATTTGGGTCAGAGCGGAATTCATCAACTGTCACATCAATTTTCGCGCATCAAAAATGGGCAAAAAATTGAAGGTTCATAATGTTTGCAAAGTAGATTTTTACTACTGCGTTCAGCAGAAAAGGTAGTTTACCTAACATCAAGTCGGTCATGAGGTAACTTTTCTACAAACAGTATTACGCAAAACTTCCTTATTTTCTTCGCCGAACTCTCCGAATAGATGGAGAGAATCGAGAGAAAATAGAAAAAACTGATTATTACTTGGGGAAGTGAATACATTTACGTAGAATATTTCTCCGTGTACTTCGGTAAAATAATAACGTCGTCGTAATCTATGCGGTATGTATTATAGATATCGGTAAAAAAAAAAATTATTGATCGATGCACTATATACCAGCACCAAGATGCAGAAGCTGCGTGCATCAATACATAGTATAGTTAGAGTAGAAAGGGCGGCGATAGTGCAGCGTCGGTAGGAGCAGCGGCGGCGTCGAAATCAGTGACGGGGCAGTAGGAGTACACAGCAGCAACACAACGGACGAATATTCAAACAGATTCAGTTCACAACTTTATTCCTACCTATAATATATCCTATTGCCATTCGAACCGACCGGCGATAAGGAAAGCAAAAAGGATAGAAAGTAGCACAAGGGTGACGTGGAAAACAGTGCGTTGTTGTATTGTATTATTCGTACGTGCAGTAGTAGTAGTTGTGTATTGAAGAGAGCGAGAGAGCAGGCGGAAGAATAGGAACAAGTGAAAAAGCAGAAACAGAAGCGTGGTGGCGGCGCGTGCGACAAAGATAGAAAGTAATCAAATAACTGGAACCACTTGCGAGGCCGAAAAACGGGTGCCATCGAAAAGCTGGGGTAAAGTCAGACGTCTATTGTCTGAAACCCCATCATCTTTTCGTACGTATGCGTCTATAATCGCGGGGGGACAGCTCGCGTAACGCCGTCGTCGTTGCGTATAATAAATACGCGCGCGCGAGAGAGAGAGAAAGAGAAAATGCTGTAGTAGTTCGACGAGAGTAAAAATAAAGTATAATATAGTAAACCTCGACCCTGAAGCGCGAAAAAAGCAATTGAGCGTACGTAAACCCCGGAGGATAGAAAAATTGTTTGGTTAGTATTTTCACCTGGTTTTATATATTGTAGATGGTTAATGCGATTATCGGACGTGAAACTGCTGCGGTACGACCGACCGTTATCCTCGTCTATTCTCTTATCCTTTCTCTTTTGTCTCTTTTCCACGTCAGTTCGACGAGAAGGGATTTAAATAAACGCTCGATCGAAGTAGAGGTATACACGCGTTTAATGAATTAATTGCGCACGATGACGAAATTATATTTAATTAGATGCTCTCCAGAGGGCAGACGGCGAATACGAGATATCATTCATTGTGAACTCATGGAGAAAATGATTTCAATTCGAAGAATATAATGTTGGTCCAGTATAAGTGGGTATTCCAAAGTATGAAAAAATTACTCGGCTCTCCTCTTCCTCTGTTACCTTAATTCTCGGCTTTTAGAAGGGGGAGGAGTAATTCACCAACATTAGGGAAAATTGTATTTAAGGGACCAAAAATAACTTCATTTCGTCGGTTTTCTAAGAGTATCAACTATCCAACAAGGTCCTAGCAGCATGACCTATATCGATCGTTACTGGTTGTTGTCTACCAACTTGAAATAATTTTTTGGGTGTGAAATATCAAAATCCATCATACATCATTCATCCAAGGGTTCAGATAAATTACAACTTTTCAGACTCAAAAATTAACTAGAAAATGAAAAATTGTATGGAAATGTCTGGGAAGTGTTCTGAACCTCCCTCTCTACTGTTCTTGGAAAATGTTCTATTATTTCTCATTAGTTATCTTTCTAAAGTACTTCCGAGTTTTACCCCATCATCACTTGTATCGCTACTGGAGGACAAGGCCCTAAACATTAGTTTTTATAGCATAACATTGTGATCTTATTGGCTACGACAATGCTACGTCGTGATTGGTACACTCTTTAAAACCTATGTGCTGCGTTTCTATTGGTTACCACTTTTGCTGTCATCTTCATGGTCAGTTATATTCTCCTTCGCCGTCAGAGGTGAATACATTGTTCAAGAGACTGGCTTTCCTCATCTCTGCCTCTGCAATCTCCACCTGTTCCTCGAGTTGTCTCCTCTTTCTACGGGTTCGGCTTCAAACATCCCTTCACTATTGCGCTGTTCTTCATTGCAGTGTTTGCTCATCGGCCCGGCCGGGCGGCCGAGGATCCCCGGCCAGAAAAGGCTCGCGCGAAAATTCTTGAAAGTTTGACCATGAGAGTTTGAGGGGCCTGACGAGAAAAAATATGAAGCAGCGCAACCTCTTGCATCTTCTTTTTCCTTCGATGTTTTGTGCTCCTTTTCCCGACGTCGAACTTTCTCCCATGACTTCAAACTATTCCCAACTCAGGTTGTAAACTCCGCTCAAGTTCCCCTTTTACCTGAACAGGTTGCTGGACCATCAAGAATTTGAAGACCACAGTGAAAAACCGTGTGGAAACTTTGTCCAAACAGATCAAAAAGAAACTTCCCGAACTGACTTGTAGCAACGGAGAAAGAAAAGATAGCAACACCACATTACCACTTTGCTTCCGGAACCGAGAACCTACCAAGCGTCATTTTCACAGGGAAAGGAGAAATCCATCAAGGACAACCAGCCAGAGACATTGTCACAATGTACGCTCGGAAACATGTCCGTCAACTGCAAACATGTAATCTAAACCATGGACGTCACAAAAGTGTATAGGTATGTCTGAAGATTAGGGGTGACGACATCACAAAAATATGTACGTCTCAAGATGGGGGTGATGATGTTATCAAGATTGGTCCGGGTCAAGGGACGTCAAGGACGTCATGGGTTGATGACGTCACTAAAATATTTATGTTCCAAAGCTGGGGCGATCGCGTCACTAAGATCATCATGTTTGGGGTTGAGGACATCATGGATTGATGCATAAAAATGTGTATGTCCCAAAACTAAGGGGTATGACGTCACAAAGAGTACGGGTGATGATGTCACCAAAGCTGGGGTTGAGAACATCACGGGTTGATGCCATTTGACGTCACGAAAGTCCATAATATGTCCTAAGGTTGAGGGTCTGTGAACGAGTGTTGTATAGTCCATTTGACGAGAAAGGGGAGTTACGTCACAACCTAAATTAGATCTTCCTGTACCTTGCGACGCGAGTGAAGTCTCCCCGCGAGTGCTAAAACTTCTAACTTAGGTTTTAACGTCATTCCCCTTATTCAGCGAATGACTTATGTACAGAGCCCGGATTTTTCGGCACTAAAAATGAAAAGTTTTGGCACTTAATGTTGCATTTTATTCGGCATTTAAAAGAAAAAAATGAAAGAAAAATTCGTTTTTAGTACTTTTGCAAATTCACGCCCAGAATTATCCAATTTACAATCAAAATTACATGATTTTGACCAAAATAAACGCATTTTGGGGATTGAACTCATCAAAAAAAAATCCTAGCAGTCTTTCAATCAAAATATTTTTAATTTTTCAACTTTGGACTAAAATAATATTTTCAAAAGAAAAAAATCAATTTTCACCATGATTCCTGAATTTTAAGTAAAATTCAGGTTATTTTATCCGAAATTATATAATATTGGACGATATTTAACAAAATTGACATTTTCGGCCTTATTCGGCTTTAAACCGCGTTCTTGGCATTCATTCCAATTTCGGTATTTTTCGCCCCATTACCCATAAAATGAACTTCTATTTGATTTTCAAGCTTTCCGCCCTTAGGCAAAATGATTCGACAAATGCCGAGGAATCCGGGCTCTGCTTATGTGTCTTAAGATTACGGGTAATTAAGTCACAGAAGTGTAAATGTCTTGAGGTGAAGAGAGAGGCAATGGTGTCATGGGTTGAGGACGTACACAAGTCTGTACATGTATATGTCTCAGGGTTAGGGGTGATGACGTCACTAGAGTGTATATGTTTTAAATTGGTAAAATTTTAGGGTGAATATTATAAACTTTCTTACTGATTCCTGCAATTTGAATTTCGATTTTTTCATTTTTGTTATCGTTTTCTGCATGGTGGGGTACAAATGGACGCAGAAAATGAGTGGGAGGTCCAGAAAAAATATCGAAATAAAATACTCCATAACCAGCAGTCAAAATTTTTCCTTACCCAATAACTTGTACTAAATGTACTTGTAAGTTGCAAGAAGGCTTGATGTCGCTTGCATGGACACAAATTTTTGAGATAGGAGCTCCTGTTTCAAGGTCTTCTGCAGACAATAATTTCATAATTAAGGTTGGGGGCAAGAGGAAGTGGGGTCATAAAACCGATCAGAGGCTTAGGAAAAATACTTACTTTATCCAAGATGGTTAAAAATTATGAGGATTTTATTGAGGATCAATTGTTAAAATTATCACACTTTCAATTGCTACTCGGTTTAAATTTTGCGTTTCATTAGGGTCTAATGAAAATTATTTTACAAAACAAAAAAAAAAAAAAATATATCCCGCTTACGACCGTGGTATTTGTATACAGATTTTTTATATATCCCCCTCCCGTGTATATTCTGAAAAATTGATGCTAACAATTAGAGCTATTTTTAAAAACGACGGCTTCCTTAATGAAGTAAAACGAGAAACGCAGGGAACCTGTTTTATGAATCGTATGAGATTTGGCATTGAGAATTCAAGGAAGCCTAGACCTAGATAAAGCTAGTATACAGAAGGCCTACGACCTACTATAAGCCTAGTATAATATAGTTTGAGAGTCTACATTTTTTTCGAATCTCGAGAAATATATGATAGGAGGGGGACTTGGAAAAATGTTGACTCTCGAGCTATTATGATAGAAGAGGGGCTTAGAAAAATTCCTGTCATATTATATAGCTCGAAAGTCGAAATTTTTTCCAAGTCCCCCTCCTATCATATATGGCTCGAGAGTCGAAATTTTATTTTCTAAGGCCCCCTCCTATCATAATATGTAGCTCGAGAGTCGAAATTTTATTTTCTAAGGCCCTCTCCTATCATATGTAGCTCGAGAGTTGAAATTTCATTTTCTAAGGCCCCCTCCTATCATATATAGCTCGAGAGTCGACATTTTTCACAAGTCCCCTTCCTATATTATATTATATGGCTCGAGAGTCGAAATTTTTCCAAATTGTTTGTTGGACGGCGGACGGCACACGGCAAATTTCTCAAAAAGCCCCCCATAGAATAGGTTCCCTGTTAAAATACATACCCAGGTTCGTATGAAAATATTTTGTAGAAAAATAGGAAAAATAATTTTTCATTTTGATTTTTAAAATATTTTTTGTGTACTTCTGGTATCTTATCATCATTATAATTATACTCGTATACAAGCAGGAAGAGTTGACCACTCTCATCAAAGAAAAATCTATCTAGCTACGGACGGGCCTGATATACTCATTAAATAATTATATTGTAATCTATGACATATGAGGAAAAATAGGGAGCAGTAATGTTCTTAGCTTGAAAAAATCCTCGATGACCGGATTACAAGGAGAGATGCCTGTAATATATTCGTATAATTATATTGTGTTTTCTAGAAGAAATGCTCTGGTAGTTGTAAAAAAAAGAATAATATTGTGCAGTGAATTCGAGTAGTTTTCGAATAGCCCTCGAGAGTCGAAAGAAATTGATGCAAGTCCACTCGCGGTATCTAATTTGAACAGGTTCTTCGGTAGGTCCGTCATGAATGTTTACGTCATCAGCTGTTTTTCTTTCCCTTCTGTACGTTTCCTTTGCATAATGATCACCATGTTTTTTCATTTTATTAATCGTCCACTAATCCTCTCTGTCGAGCATTCTAAAATAATTCGTGTAACCATCTGCCAATTTTCCATAGTCGAAACATACTGACGCGCTGGCCTTGGTACGATTTCATCGCGCGGCGACGATGAATCACGCCCATGGTATAGGTAAACCGAAATCCACCTTGGACAAAGAGAAGACAGAAAAAAAAAACCGATTTCTTTCACGTTGACTGCAGACATTCATTTATTCGTGTTCCGGTTGATGAGAAGGTGGTGCCTAAAAATATGACATCCGTGCCGCTCTGTTGTTGCGAGGCGAGCCTCTTTCTATACCTTTCTCAGCGCCGCCGAGCGAATGAACAAACCATTGCCCCGTTTTTGTCTAGACTAGACAAGGTAGATATATTTTATGTGTGTGTATACGCAGTTATCTTCCACGAAGGTGCTGCGGCAAGGTAAGTTGATCCGAAAGAGATACGACGCGTCGACGGCGTACCGGCGCGGAAGGTGTGCACCATCACGTGTAAGATACCTTTTTCTGCTCCAACTATAAACTCGTATAGTTGTGTAACAGGAGCTCCCCTAATTGCGTTTTAATGTTGATTAACGTATACAATTCGGGTTAAAAATAACGTCCATTTTTTTCTTCTTTCTCCTTCGCGCTCCCTTTTCCTGGTATTACGCGTCGAACTGAACATACCGAGAATATAATATTGTCGACTCGATCGGAAAAACAGAACACGTTCGACCCCGGTATAATAGACAACGAAGCGAAAAATTTTGAAGAGGAGAAAAAACAAAAAATGGAAAAAAGCGTAGGCCAGCTATACATTATACATGCGCTATGGTGAGAGAACGAAAGACATTCGAAATTCCAATTTGAAAATTTTTCGAACAACTCGACTTTCGTCCGTGAACGGTCCGACTCCCTCCCCTGGATTTTTCGAAAGAGTGAAGAGGCGGTCGTGAAAGTGGCCCTGCGTGCTCGCTTTCGTGGAAGGAAATTCATGGAGTTTCGCGGTAATTACTTTTATTCTCAGAAAAGGGTCTCTCTTTTTGGAGCAATCTACTTTCTACATTCTTGTTTACCAATTGAAAATTTATCAGTCAGTTGAAATATAAGCTGGAAAATTGAGGTATATTGTTGTATGGTTAAAATTTAAAGCTGGGACTTGCAGTTGCTTCGTCTTTCCGTAATACTTCAACTATTTTTTAGCGGGGAACCTGCTATCCCTTTTGTTGCGGTATACTTTCAGGAAATAGATTGATGACGTCACGGGGAGGGGCAGAAAAGTTTTGACCCATGAGCTGTATATGATAGGAGGGGGACTTTGGAAAAACTTCATCCTCCAAGCTATATACAAAAGGAGTCGAAATTTTTCCGAGTTTTTAGCGGGGAAGCCACTACCCCTTTTGTTGGGGATACTGTCAGGAAATTTTCGTCCGCAAGCGCGAGCGAGGTTGATGACGTCACGGAGAGAGGAGAGGGACAGAAAAATTTTGACCCATGAGCTATACAGGGTGGACCAGAAAGATGTTACCAGTTAAATGGGAGTTTGCGCTAAATCTGTCGTAGGAGACGTATAGTTTGAACGAAAAATTTTGTATCTGAATTTTATCTTTAATTTGAGCCATATCCGAAGTTTCTACGACTTTTCTGAGCCGAGTTATGGAGTGCTGAAATTTTACAGCAGGGGTTCCCAAAGTTGTGAGTTATCAAAAAACAATTTTTCTCATTGAAAAACTCGGGTAATCTTCAAAGTGTTCTCCGATACTGAAGTAAATTTTAGCGCTGAATCCGAATTGTTAAAAAATTCTGCGAAGCACCAAAATGCGTTGATGGGCCCAAAAAAGGTCAAAATTTCCCCAAAATGTTGAAACCGCCGAAGTTTTTCTCGATTCTGAGATAAAATTTAGCTCCGAATCTGAATAAGATTCTTAAAAGATTCTGCGAAACACCAAAATGCGTTTATTGCCCGAAAAAGGGTCAAAATATCCCCAAAATGATAAAATTGACCAACCTTCAAAGTTTTTCTCGATTCTGAGATAAAATTTAGCTCCGAATCTGAATAAGATTCTTAAAAAATTCTGCGAAACACCAAAATGCGTTTATTGCCCGAAAAAGGGTCAAAATATCCCCAAAATGATAAGTCAAAGACTGAGTTGTAGCTGGTCGCTCATCACGAGCAAGACCGTTTGGCCCACTTCGTCCATAGTTGGGGCGTCAGTTGTTCTCTCATCGCAAGCACGAAACAGAAGACCAACTTTGCGTTCTTTGACTGAAACAACGAGAGTTTTTGCACTTTTTCCCGCTTTGACCGTACGCAGAGCCCTAATCGATCTCTCACCGCGAACCTGCATCGGAAGATGGATTTGTCATCTCCCTCCATTCCCCAAATGAGGAGAATTTCCGCAATTTCCTGTCACCCGACGCCAGTCGATCTCTCACTCCGCGAGCACTCAACGGCAGACGAACTTGTCGACATTCCTCCCACCCCCTGAATCTACAATTTTACTTTGGAATGAGAAAAATTTTTGATTTTTCATTTTGGAGGTCATCTAGGGCCATTTCAGTATCCTTCTCGGACTCGGCGCCAAATTTTAATTCAGAATTGAAAATAACTTTTGAAGATTACGCAATTTTTCATCTTGGAGGAATCTTGATTCTCTTTGAGCCCATCAATCCATTTTGGTGCTTCGAAGGGCGTTTTAAGGATTTTTTTCGGACTCAGCGCCAAAGTCCACTCGAAAATCGAATTAAAATTTGAAAGTTTGAACGATTTTCCAATTTGGGAAATTTTAGCTTTTTTTGAGCCCATTAACCTATTTTGGTGCTTCGAAAAGCTTTTCAAGGATTTCTTTCGGACTCAGCGCAAAAGTCCATTCGAAAATCGAATTCAAATTAGAAAGTTTGAACTATTTTCCAATTTGGGAAAATTTTGGCCCTTATTAACCCACGTCGGTGCTTCAAGAAATTTTCCAAGCATTTTTTTCGGACTCAGCGTGAAATTCCACTTAAAAATTGAATTACAACTCAAAAGTTTGAACGATTTTCCAACTTGGGGGGATTTTGACCCTTTTTGGGCCTATCAACCCATTAAAGTACTTCCTAGGATTTTGTTACTATTTTTCTCGTTTTCCCCGTCCAAATTCAATTACGAAACAATAATTTGATTATTAAAATTTTCGAAATTCAGCGCAATACTGTAAATTAATTAATTTTCAAGCCCTATTTTGGGAACCCTGGCGATTTGGTGAATTTTCTGCACATTGTGGTCCGTAACTCGGCTCAGAAAAGTCGTAGAAACTTCGGATATGGCTCAAATTAACAATAAAATTGAGATACAAGACTCGTACATTTAAACTATACGTCTAACGTTTAGCGTTTTCGCGGTACAACAGATTTAGCACAAAATCCCATTTAACTGGTAACATCTTTCTGGTCCACCCGGTATGTGATAGGAGGGGGACTTGGAAAAATTTCCACTCTCGAGCTATACATGATAAGAGGGGTACTTGGAAAAATTTCATCCTCCAAGCTATGTACGATAATAGTCGAAATTGTTCCAATTTTTTGCCGGAAGGCGAACGGCGCACGGCAAATTTCTCAGAAAATCCCCCATAAAACTGATTCCCTGTTGGAAAATTTTCATTCACGAGCTATATCATCATGATAGAAGGGAAACTAAACGAAATTTCATCCTCCAAGCCGCATACAATAGGATTCGAAATTATTCTAAGTTTGGAAAAATTTCATGCTCCAAGCTATATACAATAGGAGTCAAAAGTTTTCAAGTTTTTCGCCGGACGACACACGGCGCGCTCACGCTCGCGGACGGTGACAGTGACGTCACGAGGTTGATGACGTCACGGAAAGAGGGGAAGGGGACTTGGGAAAATTGCGTCCCCCGAGCTATATAAAATTTTCACAAGTTTTTTACCACGGCAAACTTCTCAAAAAACCCCCCATAAAACAGGTTCCCTGTTGAAATTTCCACTGTTGAGCTACATATGACAGAAGGGGGACGACGTCTTCCTTGAAATCGCAGCACGTTCAAGTTGTCACGTCATCATTTTCGGGACTTACGAAAACTTCAAGCTCCAAGATTTATATGAAGGAGGGAGACTCGGGGAGTCCTGCAATGGCATCTAATTTTTTATTTTTAGCTTTTCGCTCTCTGTTATGCTTTGGCTATCCATACCTCGTGTGAACTTTTTTCATTTCCGACATGTACTCCCTTTTGTAATGGTCGCGTACCTCCTTTTTCCAATTCGTACTCGAGTTTTTTGCATTTCTGTGTTCAATTTTATTCTCATGGAACCCCCTCTCTCGTTAGACTCTCATCCTTGTGTCTCTTTTCGTCGCAGCTCTAAATTTAAACAGGGAATTTGTTTTATCGGGGGGTTTCGGAAACGACGTCTGCCGTCCGACAAAGGCTAATTACCCTGATGACGTCGTCGGCTGGGTAAATATTAGTATACGCAAACCGAAGGGATTTATAATGGGCATTAGCGAGAGATCTACCCCCCCCCCCCTTCTAGGCTTGATTGTCAACGTGCAAGAATTGTACGCCCACCCAGGCTTGTTTGATCAAACTTCTTAACGAAAAAAGTTTCAACATTCTCCTCTATTCTTCCAAGAACCTTACATTATGACGAATATTTAGAAGGGCACTTCAGTAATCAAGGGATACATCGATAATATCTATTGATTTGAAGAAAGTGAATCCCCAGAAGAAGGAGGCTCAGGTCTCTAGATACTGCAGCTTTCTAGACAACGAATTCTTAAAATCTTGCATGGAGATGAAAATGTTCCGAAAAATTTTCAACATTTGAGGAATTTGTGGAACCTCCTGCTCCTCAAGTACACGCCAACCCCAATAAAACGGATAGCGGGTTTCCCGCTAGAAGACCCCACGAGTCAGCTCTTACTACCGACAAATATTTTCTCGTGTACATTTACTAAATTCGGGATTAAACTCCCCTACACATCCATATTTTTCGAGAACACCCATGGAGAAATCCACGATAATGAAGTGCGTCGTTCAACAACCTCAAAATGAGAGACATAATGTCTTGATACAATGTTTTATTTGCGAAGTCAGTTTTCTATACATTAGATCATTTCTCGAAAAGTAATTAGACAACGTCTCCGGTCATTGAAATCAAGCACATAGACGCACATCATATTTTCTACTCGAATATTATCTCCATCCCTTTTTTGCTGTATCAGTTGAAAATGATCTTTTGCATCACACGCTCGTTTTCGCCAACATTGTACAACAGGTACGTGATATTCGAATCATTCAACCGGTATGTAGGCCCTCGTATTATGAGAGACAGAAAAAAAGAGAAATTAAAATGATTGAATACTCGATAACATATTAATGCGTTAAAAAACGATACCATAATTTATATCGTGCTTATGGGCATTGTCGCGGCGTGAAAACAGTACTTATTCACAAAAATTGTCATCGCGACTCGATAAATAACCCGCGATGGCGCTGGCCCAAATTGTCGACGCGTTCTACACCGTATTTAACATCATGAAATTATTACATCAATCCCAAACGACATTAGAGAAAAGAAGAAGAAAAAAAAATTAATGAAAGCGAAAATTCAAAAAAATAAAAATAATTCGCCAGAATTTTTCTAGCATATAATTCTCGCAAGATTTCCAAGTTATATGAAATTCGTGGACACGATTACACTCGAGATTCTGGACAGGATAACAGTAATTTCACTCGCACAGGTTGTTAATTTAGGTGACATCTGACTAAAGCTCGGGAAAGATAGCAACTCTTTTGGATACTCTGGCATTCTTCCCTCTTCCTCTGTCTCTCTCTCTTTCCACCTTCTGCGCTTCCGTGTAGATACGAGTCCACAATGAAGGCGCAGCATGCTACAAAAAGAAAGTGTATACTTATGAAGCGAATAAAGCCACACGCAACATTTTTAAATTAACAAAAATGACAAATCTGGCGTATTTTTATGGTTTCTTGAAAAATTAATAGCCTCTAAAAGAAGTTTTTGTAATGAGAGATAAATGAGCGCGCAAGGTGGAGGAAAAGGAGACAAATACAATACCTACAAGTCGGCGTGCCGAAAGGCGTAAGCACGGGGAGAGGTATAGAAAAAAACCCTAAAAACTACATACAAAATAACTCGTTCCGAGATGAGCTTTACGAGTGTACGTCGCTCGCTCCCGTTCGCGATCGTGTGCAATTTCGAGAGTGCAAATAAAATTTATTTTCCCATTAACGGTGTCTACGCGCGCGTGTATGTGTGCAACTAATGGGCGAAAGGTGAAAGTAGGCTATACAGCTTTTATGAAATCAAGTTTTTCCCTCTAACGAGTGTTTCAATCAGATAACCACCTGCAAAATTATATATCGTAAAAAAGTACTCCCGCCGATGACGACGGTATCGGTTTCGAAATTTCCACTCCTTATATGCGTAACCGCGCCGCCTCCCCCTTCTCTCTACTTTCTGAGAAACACACTCGCCTATGAACGAGAGAAAGCAATTTTTAAACGAAATTAAAAAGCTCTTTTAACGATCCGAATACATCGACGCCATCGTCTGGCACGAATTTAAAATGCGTTTTTCGAAATCGTTTCGATTCGATTTCGGTTGATGAAATATTCTTTCGTTCAGAGAGGCGCGAACCGCGCGAATTCGTCAACTCGTTCTCAAAAGAAAGAACATCTGCTGCGAACGATTAATATGATAATCTGAATTGAAAGTTTCTCTGATCGCCTACGAATCTTTTCAACTCCAATAACGTTCCTTGAAGAGGATAATTACCTAATAGGATTTTCAAATATTGCAATTCGAGAATTTCTTAGGTAATTTTCTGTTTAAAATTGAAGCTCGGATCGTAAAAAGGAGTACCTAATACCGAAGGTACCGCATCGTACTTCTATCGTTGAATTGCGTGAGGCATTCGTAGAGCCAGAGGAGGAAATTAACATTGACCAGAAGAGGCATCTGGTTTTTGAACTTTAGGCACAATTTCTTGATAGCAGAGTCACATACGTAATGCGCTTGATGACAAAGCCAGAAGAAAGATTATAATGAGCATCGCACTTTCGATCTTTCTAGATGGAGCCCCAATATGGGCCGACTCAATGAGGATAGCTGACAAAAGGAAAGAGGTGGAAAAGATCCAACGAAGAGTTGAACTAAGGTTAGTTAGTACTTACCGCAATGTCTCGACGGAGGCTGTCCAATCGAGCTCCTCGCCGAGGAGAGAGCGACGGTGTTCAAAGCAAAGAAGAGGATACGACTGACGGTTTAAGCATGAGGCCGGACGCTCCTTGCTTGAGAAATGGAAAGCAAGAATCGCTCAGAGTGAGCCAGGGAAATGGACAGCCCAGATGTTAATATAAAGCCTCGTTGAGTGGATGAATCGAGACCATGGTCAACTGAACTTTCAACTGACGCAGGAGTTAAGGGCCAATGAAAGTTAGGCAGGCAACTGGTTCGCAATGATGGACGACAGTACATCTTATTTGAGTGTGCGGCGTGGTGGCGTGAGCGGGCTTAGTCGGTCTTTTCAAGAGATTGGGGCAGATGAAGCGCTTACTCCGAGTAACCTAGGAGCCGTCATGCTAGGTTTTGAAGAAGTATAGATCCAGTTGGCTGTATTTGCTGCCAAAGAAAAAGATGGACATGAAATGGAATACAAAGCGCAGAGATTTGAGGAAAGAAGAGATACTCCAACAGCGACTTCGTGCTAAGTTGTGTCTGATAGGCATGCTGAAGTTTGCACGCCCAGGAGAACTTCAGCTTGGTGATTGCCAAGAGGAGGGGCTTTCGCGAAGAGACAGAAGTTATACCCGAAAGGATCGATACTACACATGAGCAACCCATTACTCCCCTTACGCGTCTTGAGTGTATGATGACTCGCAGACAGAATTTGTAGAAGTTATAATGATAAAATGAGGACCATCGGAGATCTCAATTATGCTTGACCAGCGCAGCAATGGCAATTTCGACGTCCATCGAATACCAAGTGTCGACTCATTTTCGAACCAGACATACAATCGATAGCACTCAACTTTGAAGTGAATGTAGGAAAATGGCCAAGTCCGTGAGCAATTAGTTGGCGGTTGGCGCACGAGGTCCGCGTCTATTTGCCACAAGAACACGTGTTCTTAAATGGTCAACGCGAACGAAACGCAATCCTAACAGCCGCCAACTAATGGCGCACGGACAGTACAAACTAGTCGCCTTCATAAGCGCCAACAAACATTGATAATGACTACTTTCTACGTAATGGAGGGCATAGAGATCAATTTAATAATACCCTCATTTGTAATACATCACCTATACTCATCATGAATGAAAAATTACGACCTATTTCTTTACGACTCTTAAGAGCAGGTGAGCGAAATATAGCACAATTTTGATGTGTATAGATAATGATTTGGAATTCGAAATTACTATCACGTAGTACAGAGTGGCGTGGTCGAAGGAGGGGTTACACAGGAACGAAAAAATTGATTTTTATATTATAGCGTAAATACCGTTCAGGTTTTTTGCGTCGTATACCCTATAATTCTACACTTCTCACAATCACAACGAAATAAATAACAGACGGATAACTCTCTAGTTTTTTTCGCGCAAACTAACGTATGAAGAAGATGAAAAAATTCGATGATAAACCGACAAAAATTGGACAATTTTAAATTCTACGAATACATAGAATAACACTCGAGTGAAATTTACCTTTAATTGAAGTCATTTCAGAAATATTCGAGATTGAGCCTTATCCTCTTTTCTCACTCCACGGCCAGAAAGAATCAAATGTTCTATCGTTTGACTTGGAAGCAAGAATTTTTTTCTTCTTTTCAGACGGTCAAATATCCAAAAAATCGTTCATTTACCCTCCCAAAATCATCTTCTAAATCCGCCCCTGACAGAGCAGTCGATTGCAGGACGATAAAAGATTCTGATAAATCGACTCAAACTCGATGTCAGATAGACGTCGATTTGAGGTTAATATATCAAGTCAAAATTGACTTGAAATAGACCCAACAAATATAAGCAGTCGATTTTAGGTCAACAAAAAATTTGGAGAAATTAACGGACTCGAAATCGACGTTCATTTGGGGTCATTTTGAAGTCGACCAGAGTACATACCCACACACTCAAAATCGACTCTTCATCGACTAACAGAGCGACTTTAAAGAAAGTTTTATTTTTTCGGGACAAACAAAGTAATAAATTAAATGAAAGCCAATTCGAAGCGATTTTAGTTCGATAAGAAGTTTGGAGAAGTCGACTCGAATTCGAAGTCGGTTTGAGATTTATTTAAAATCGACCTGTATACTTTTCCAAAGAACTAAAAATCGAAGTAACAGAGTAGTCGATTACAAGTTAATAAAGAAATTGGGAAGAGTCGACTCGAGGTCAATGTGAAGTTGGCCAACTTAGATTACCAAAAAATGACAATTGACTTGAAATCGATTCAACAGAGCAGTAAGGTCAATAAAAAATTTGAAGAAGTCGACGTCGATCAGCTTAAATTACCAAAAAACTAGAAAATTGATTTGAAATCGACGCGGATTCACCGAGGGCAGGCGGAGAACTCAGTAACATTCCTCCACCCCCCCCTCCCTCCAAAAAACAAACAATAAGAAAAATCTACAAATAAGAGGAAAGACCAAGAGAGAGGAAATTCACGGAAAACCGAGAGAGCTTTTTTTCTTCTTTTTGCTTATCAAATATCAAAAAAGTTGTTTATTTACCCTTCCGAAATCATCTTCTAAATCCGTCCTTGGTAGGGCAATCGACTTCAGGTCAATTTAAAATTCGGAGAAATTGACTTAAACTCAGCGCCTGATCGACGTCAATCAACTCAAGATCGACTCGATGAAGAAGTCGAATTTAGGTCAACAAATTTGGAGAAATCGACTCAATTTTGACTCCAGATCAACAGTGCAGTGATATGATGTCGATGAAGTCGACCAGCTTAGCTCGTAGGTTACCAAAAACCTACAGATTGACTTGGAATCGACCTAAGAATGCAGAGGCGGATTTACGAGAGGGGAAGACTCAGAGACACCCCTCGCCCCCCCCCCAAAAAAAAAACCTAAAAAATAAGAGGAAAAGAACGGGAAAAAAACAAATTAAGGAGAAAGAAAGAGAGATCTTTTTCCTTCATTTTTCTTGTCAAAAATCGAGAAAGTTGTTGTAAATTTACCCTCTCAAAATCATCTTTTAAATTTTTGGCAACAGGGCAGTCAATTTTATAGGTCAGTACAAAATTCAGAGGAGTTGACTCAAACTTGACGCCAGGTCGACGTCAATATAAAGTCAACCAGCTCAGATTACCAAAAAACTACAAACTGACTTAAAAGATAGATCCAACAAAGAAGGCCATGTTAAGGTCAATGAAAAATTTGGAGAAATCGACTCAGAATCGACGTCGATTAGAGACAAAATCGACTCTTAATCAACGAGTAAGAATAGTCGAATGAAAAAATTTCGAGAAGTCGACTTAAAATTGACTCAAGATCGATGTCGATTCGAGGTTGATATAAATTCGATCAGCTTACATTACCAAAAAACTACAAATTGACTTGGAAAACTAGATCCAACGAAGTCGATTTTAGAGCGATAAAAAATTTGGCGAAATCGACTCATCAGAATCGACATCAGACCGACGTCTATTTGAGGTCGATCTAAAGTTGACCAGCATACAAAATCGACTCTCAATCAACGAGAATGAATAGTCGAATTGAGGTCGATGGAAAAATTTTGAGAAGTCGCCTTAAAATTGACTCAAGATCGATGTCGATTCGAGGTCGATGTATATTCGATCAGCTTACATGACAAATGAACTACAAATCAACGCAAAAGAGCAGTCGAATTCAGGTAGATGAAAAAGTTCGGTCAATTCGACTCAAACTTGACACCAGATTGACACGTCAACTTAAAGTCGACCAGCGTACATTACCAGAGAACTACAAATCAACTTGAGATCGACTTTTAGGTAAAAAAATTAGGAGACATCGACTCTACTTCGACTCCAGATCGACGGAGATGTGAGTCGACCAGTTTAGATTACCAAAAAACTACAAACTGGTTTGAAAAATAGATCCAACAAAGCATTCGATTTTAGGTCATTGAAAAATTTGGAGAAATCGACTCAGAATCGACGTTGATTTGAGGTCGATCAGCATACAATCTCAATAAACGAGAAAGAATAGTCGCCTCGAGGTCGATGAAAAAATTTCGAGAAGACTTAAAATTGACTCAAGATCGATGTCAATTCTAGGTCAATATAAATTCGACGAGCTTAAATTACCAAAGAACTACAAATCGACGCAACACTGCAGTCGATTTCAGGTTGATAAAAAATTCGGTGAAATCAACTCGCGAATAAGTCGAAATGGACTCGATATTTGTCGACCATACATCGACCTATTTGTCGACCATACATCGACCTGATGTCGATGTTGAGACGTGAGATCGATTCCTACAATATATAGACGCAATTTCCACCAAGACTTTGGAAGAGGTAAATTCTTGTTCGATTTGTAGGTTGTCGACCGAAAATCAACGTCAAATTGATGGTCGACAAGCTTCAACGAAAATAAGCTAACAGAATGGTTTCATCTTCATTTTCGCGAGTTTTGAACCTCAGACATTAGAATGGTCGAGAGGGGGGAAATGGCTTATTGGATTTTCATTCCAGATTCTGACAGAGACCCGTAATTACGCCACGGGACGGGGGGATGGTGGCAACGCCACCCTGAAACTTTTTTCCCCTTCCTAGAAAATATCAGCAAAATATGTTTTTTCAAAGACTATAGCCGATGATATCATTTCAATCTTGCCCCCACCTAGAAAAATCCCTAGTTACTGGCCTAAGCAGACGGCCCTTTTTTCTCAGAGAGAAAGGGAGGAGAGTTGTTGACTCCCGGTGGACACTCGAGTCTTTAAAAAAGCTTGACAAATTTTTTGAGTTTTGTCCAAGTTCGTCATATGGCCCCCTTTGCGCACAAGAATCAACAAAAATTTCGAGTATACTTATAATGCCTCATTTCTATTTTAGATTCCTCAAACCTCCACCGTCAGAATGTCTCGAGGACGGTAGGATTCTCTTACAATTCTCTCGAACAAAAAAAATTACTGATTTACATAGGCAAAATAAGGCCTTTTTTGAATAATAAATCGAATCATTTTATTGAGAGGGCATCATCAAAACGCCAGCTGAGAACATAATCTAGTCTCGTGGTCGCAGTGAAGGAGAGGGAGGGTGAGAAAGAATCTTTTCCCTTCGTAAATGAATTTATGATATAATTTAATGAAGAAGAAAAAAATATGTACATCCAAAGCGGTCATCCTCTCCCTTCGTCGTACCCTGACCACACCACCGGTCACGGATTTTTTACATACTGCAGCTATTTCGACAGTCGATGTTCCCTAAGCGTAATAGTGCATAAAACAAATTTCCTAAACGTCCTTCATAGTCCTGAAACCATTTTTTCGCGTTCCACAATCAAGATCCCTCCCCAAACTTTGTTTTACGAGCACTGTTCCTCACATTTACAAATGTCTACTATTGTATTTTAAAACCAAATCACCTACATAATCTACCTTTCCGATGAATATTAAACGATTTCCTAATCAATTCACACGTCTATAAACATCTTAATTGATGAGAACCAGATATTAACGGATAAGCTTTACAGCAATCGAAGTAAGTGAGCGTACTTCCGTTTGAGCGTGCATAATGTGAACGAAGAAAGAAAAAAAAAGAAAAGCGTGAAAGTTAAATCAAGTCTACCTGTTTCAGTTTTACATTACAGGTACTCGATGAAATGCCCTCAATAACCCGCGTTAGAAGACAACAACCTGTATAATTTCTCGCCACGCGTTGAAAAAATTATAATCTACGATATAAACTTAAAAGCGCTTTTGTTTTTTCTACCGTGGAACGGCGAAGAAAGATCACCATATTATTCGACGCGGGTATACCTTTACGCGAACGTAAGTTGGACTATAGCGGAAAGCAGCCATATTGCATCGCATTTAATCCCAGAAAAAGGGGATGATGGTTCGAACACGTGTTAAATATTCGGGAATTGGAAATGATGATGTTGGTGGATACACGGTGTACACAGGAGAAGGAGGAAACGCCGGTGGGTCTTTTCGCTTAGGATTTTATAACGTCGTACACACGGTTGCTTTCGTCGATGCGCTGGCGGTAGAGTTTCGTGTGACGTCATCGCTGCATGACAAGTGACGCGCCGTTACCCTTATCTTTTTATGTTAGGGCTAGGCCCGAAAAACGCAAGAATTTATTAAAATCGCTTTCGGAAGTCTTTCTACTCTCGCGCGTCCCTTTCGTACCAGACTTCCAACCAACCTCATGCAAAAAACAATGCCTCGCGCGGTTTTCCACGGAAAAAAACGCTTTCACCATTTGACGAAATTAATGAAGTAACGATACATCGTTGAAACTTACAACTTTTCACACGATCGACGCTCTCGTAATACCAGGAATAGATGTCGCTATTAATGTTTAGTTTGCGCAAATTTCTCACCAATGTGACGTATAATGAAAAAGCAATCATTGCAAGAATGATCTCATATCGGAGTCGTTACTCTCCCTGAAAATTAGGCATTATTTGTAAATACTACAAACCTACACATTAGACTGCTTGATTCTAATCGCGTACTTAGAGTAAACACAGTAAAATTAGGTCATGTTTCCTCATGTACACAATAACCCAGTAATTTTGTGTTCGCACAGGATTTTCAAATAGCGAAAGACATCCATAAGAAATAATATATCGAGTATAGTAACCCTGTCTTCGCCGCTGTAGGAAATATTCTGAGTCAATTTGCCCTATCAAAATTCAAACTGCTGGAGGGCTCTCGAGACCCATAGATTTCCTCAGTACTCCAATCAACATAGACCCACTCGGACTTCATTGCCAAGAATCTCTTCAGGACGATAGGAAAATTAAATAAGTCATCATCAAGTATAAGTTGAAGTATCCAGGGACGTTTTCTGCAGGGGGGGTGCAGAACATTCAGATCGGATGTCTGATGTCCCACACTGGCTCTAGTCTCACCAATGATTTGGGGAGTGGGGAAGAACTAAAAAATTTTTCAAATACAACAGCTCATGTATGATAGACCTAGGAGGGGAAGGGGATGGCCGGTGAAACATCTTGCTTTCGTCAAACATTGTAGATATCCTCAAACTTGTTTCACATTTCATGGCTTATAAACAGTAGGAGGGTCCTCAGACTTATAAATCTTTAGCGCTCAAGCCAACATAAACCCATTCAAACTTCATTGCCAAGAAAATGTAGGAAAATATCTCGCACCAAAGGTAAGTTGAAACATCCAGAAACGTTTTCCGCAAGGGTGCAGAAGATTCAGATCATCTTTATAATAGCCTTACCAATAATTCGGAATGTGTGGAAGCACTGAACAAATTTTCCAAAATAACAACTCACATAATATGTACGAGAGACCTAGGTGGGGAAGGACATCCAGATGCTAAACTTGTTTCGAAACGATCTTTATAAATAACGTAAATTGCGGAACGCAGAGAAATGTTTCTTGTTCCTAAATGGAGATTGTGTCGCCGAAATTTTTTCCACAGAGAATTTCTGAATACGCTATGGAACACGAAGTCAACATTTCTTGGAGTCCATTTCTCAATATCGTAACTTGAAGTCAGAAAATTATCACGTCTTTCAGCTGCGAGAAGAACGAATTCTTCAAAGTTCCCCAAAAGAGGTCGTGGTCATCAGGGTAGGTTTCATAAGGATACAAATTCCCCAGTAGATAGGGTCTTCTAACTTGATTTTCCTGCGATATGCAATGGATAAAAAACTCAAAATGAGGGTTCTACTATTGACACAGGTGGTTTTCAAGACCCAACAACTCAAATCGGAGAGGCGGGATTGAGGTCTCGTACAAGTACAAATTTCAGTTAGGAGTAGAGAAGAGATTCAAATTCTCCAAACTAGGCGGACGTCAAAATTTTCGGAACATAGTTATTGAATTGGAAAATTTAATGTTATTATAATTTAAATTTAGAATTTAAATGTAAAAATAAATAATAAATTTTAATTTTATTAATATTAATTAGAATAGGTTTTTTTTATTAATTGAACGAAAATAATAAGATTAATTCGATTTCGGCAGCTCAAGGAGAGGCAGCTGAGGCTTTATTGGACTTGGGTCCCAAAATCACGAGGGTGTAGGGGTGTAGTAGAGATGAGACATGCAGAAGAAGTGAACGTTAAGAGCGGACGCGATTATTGCGTTCACATAGTGGAATTCTAAGCCCACTTAATATTATGGGTAGAAGAAATTCTAAAAAAAAAATTAGATACCATTGCAGGACTGCAATGGCTGCGGGGAACCCGCTGTCCCGAGTCGCCTAGAGCATGACGTTTTTCCAAGTCCTGAAAATCATGACGTGACAACTTGAAAGCCGTCGTCTTTCCAAGTCCCCCTCCAATCATATATAGCTCGGAGGTCGGAATTTTTCCAAGTCCCCTTCTTATCATATATGGGCTAGAGGGCCGAAATTTTTCTCCCCCTCCTATCATATATAGCTCGGAGGTAGAGATTTTTCCAAGTCCCCCTCCCCTCTCCGTGACGTCATCAACCTCGCTCGCGCTCGCGGACAAAAATTTCCTGAAAGTACCCCCAACAAAAGGGATAGTGGGTTCCCCGCTAAATTCTAATAGAAGTGAAAAAGTGCTCGTAAACAAAGTTTCATTAAGAAACGTTCGGTAAGATTTTTCATTAAAACATTTTTCAAAAAATGAGAATTGTACCAACGAAAAAAGAAAAACCACCACCACCTCCCCCCCTCACATCTCTTCTCCTTCTCTTCATTGTTTGGGGATTTGCTTGAAAGAAATAGTGTTGCAGCGTAAGAATCTCTATGAAATCGACATACGATAGCGGCTGGTGTCCACGTGCGTCCTTGGCAAAAATGCGATATTACATTTGCGTCCCATGGTAGAAGTGGAAGATACCTACTTGCGTCCGAGGAGGGTTTGAATGATATAGGCGATTTGCGTCCGAGCTTAGGATGTCGGTTCCATTTGGGGCAGGCATGGTTTCGTCATATACAGGCTCTGGGTCTACAGCGAGTATATAAGACACGTACCGGGGATGGTGCCTTTTTGAGGTCTTTCTTCGGACTACCATTCCTGAAACCTGAGGATGTAGAGCTGTGCTTTCATGAAGACATATCTGCAGCCCTACCCCGCGATGATCGTATTCAGGACCTCCATGACAATTATGTGGCCGACGATTGTCCGTTTCCTCCTAGAATGTGGGCAGTCTATGATGCTTCCTTCATTAGAACAACCAATGCGTGCGAGGCATTTCATAGTAAACTCAATCGCATGTTTTACCACTCCCACCCTCACATATTCTCTTTGGTGGAGGCCTTATTAGAGGTACAGATTATAACGTACTTGAAAATGCGGAACCCGCCGAATGTACTCGAACACCCGCGAGATGAAGAAGCTAGATGAAGGCCAGATCTCACGATATGAGTTTGTCAAACAATTAGCATACCGATTTCAACCAAAAAAAGAAATTGTAGCTCGATCGCGTAAGTGTTTTTTCTTGATACCTACCTACCTTGACGAACAATGTAAACTCTGTGTGATGAAGTTTACGTATTTCATTGTGATTTTATTGTGTGTCATTTTCATGAATTATGACGACCAGATTCAATGTTTTCATGTCTTATCTTCCTAATCAGTATTATACAGTTACCCTTTATTTCATTCGCATATTCATGTAGGTATTATTTCTTGCGGGACGCAAGTGGTACATTTCGTGGGACGCAACTTGTACATCCATGCTTCAACTGTGGGACGCAAATGAACCATAATGTCTATTTGCCATGGGACGCAACAGTGCTAAAAACGGGTGTTTGGGACGCACGTGGAAACTTGCGACGAGAGCACGGGCAGGTGAAATTCAGCATTGACCCAATAGTCCAGTCAATGAAGAATTTTTATAGGCTATAAATGTGACGGAAGTTTTTTTGTAATGTACTCAGGATATCCCCTGATTAAAATACCGATGAGTCCTACGCGCTCTGCCTCTTGCAAAGTCCCTCCGCGGCCCCCTTTATATACAAAATTCTGTTTTTCGCAATTTTTCTCGAAAACTAAGCATTTTAGAGAAAAAAGTTTCAAACAAAAGTTGTTCCTCGTAAAATTTCCTACAAGATTTACCATTGATTTGTTACCTTACGTTCATTGGTTGGTCTGAAAATTACCTGTTAAGTACCTCATTTTGTTCTTACAAGTCATTTTTTGCGTTATACCGGATTATAGTGACAGTTTTGCTTCAATAATTTCACTGAAGAAAACTTCCTCAGTACTACCTTGAGGTGATTTTGTACATCGATTGGTTGGTTTTAAAAAATGGCGAATTTTTTGTTCACGTAAGCTATTTGTAGTATTTCAAAAAATCATATTCTTGGTTCAAGAATTTCCTATGTAATCAAAAATAGTTACACACATCATTATGGATACAAAACACCCCCCCCCCCCCCCCGTCTCAAATAATTACTGAATAAAAAGCTTTTTATAGTCTAGAGATAGGACAATGGAATTATCAGTTATTCGGGGAAGGGCGGCTTGATCAACAGCGTCTTGTCAAAGAGGTGAACGTGCCTGGGGATCAATTAGAAAATTATTGGCATCTTAATTGAGTCTAGATTGTCAAGTGCGAGAGGGATGCGTCGCATGATTGGGTTGGAGTTGTATGAGTCTTTAAGGGAGTGTAGTGAAGAGACAAAAAGAGTCGGTAAGAAGAAGGAATTTGCCGTTCGGAGATAACTGGAGGAGGTGGGTGAGGCAGGTGAATAGGCTCATAGGTTCGGCTGTAAATATGGAACCTATGTTGCGGATGCGTTGTGAAACTATTTCCCAGTCGACCATGTATACATAGGCTGCTTTATTGGATGTTTTAGACCCGCTGGAAACAATTTTGTGGAATTTGAGGCTTTCTGTGAGGTAGAGACGTATTTTAGGTTGAGGGCGAGTCTAAGGAGGGGAAGTCGAATGTAAAGGCTGAAGTGGATTGAATCGGAGACGAATATGTTTGGTGGGTGGGTGGGTGGGTGGGTGATAGGTTGTTGTGAAGGAGAAAGGTTCGTTTGTTAGTTGGAAGTTGTGGAAATCGGAAGATCGGAGATAAAAAGTTGGAGGAGTCTTTGAAAGTGGGGGAGGTTCTAAGGGCTCTGCCCATAGGCTAGGTTCGGAGTTAGCATGATAAGCTCCCAGGATAATCCTGAGAGAGGACGTTTGGTTGGTGTCGAGTAAGTCGAAGACAGTTTCATTACCCAAATTTTAACTTCAACTCAGGAATCAGTGACACTAAATCCACAAATATCCTAATACATACTAGGGATCGTATGATCGCGGAACCAACAAAGAAACCGAGTGTACAGCGTAGAACTTATAGGCATTGATTCACATCGAATTCTCGCCCACATTTGAGTTCACTTCTCGGAATCTTTGTTCAGTACACCACGCTTATTACTGTCTCAACGCGAAACAATGAGAGCTCTAGAATGATTATTTTGAATTTTTTTTTTAATATTTAGATTGATTATTGTCAGAAAAATTACGATGAACAACTTTTACCTAAAAGATTTCTTTCTAAATTATCAAATTGATCCGATATAACGCAAAAAATGGCTCGTAAGAACAAAATGAGGTACTTGAATGGCAATTTTCAGACCAACCAATGAACGTAAGGTGAATCTTGTAGGAAATTTTACGAGGAACAACTTTTGTGTGAAACTTTTTTCTCTAAAATGCTTAGTTTTCGAGGAAAATTGCGAAAAACTGAATTTTGGGGATAAAGGGGGCCGCGGGGGGACTTTGCGGGAGGCAGAGCGCGTAGGACTCATTAATCAGGGGATTATACTGAGCACAATACAAAAAAAAAATTTTCGTCACATTTATGGCCCATAAAATTCTTTATTGACTGGACCAATACGAGGCATGAGCAGGTGAAATGCAGCGTTGACCCAACCGAGTAGATAAGAGTGAGTCCTACTATTTTTGAGAAAGAATATTGTCGAGGTCGATAACTCCAACTTAACGTTTTTTGCTATAAGGATTGAAACCCCCACGAGTAAGACTCATTTTTCTCCTACTTCAAAATGTACACCTACAAACTTTGAAAGTAATTCCTGCACCGAAGATTTGTCATAACCTAAATGAAAGAAAAAATACGCGTTCGTACATCGTTAGTAAATTTCAATGGTGAATCATTCTCTCCAACTGGATTATTCTCCGTCTAAGCTGTAAAGTATTCCGCTGATGGGGTACAGAATCATAAAATATGTACGAATGTCGAGAAAGGTCAACGAGTTATTAACAGCGAAAAACTACATTCGTACCTGCGCTAATTCGATTCAACGAGACATTCCGACGAGCGAGGGAGACGTACGAGTATGATATTAATTACTGGACGAATAATACAACACAATAGGATCTGCATTAATAGTTCCTTTTCCTGCGACTAGATGTAGACGCGTTTCATCGTACACGCAAATGGCCGTAATTGACGTCGATGATGCTACGTCAACATATCCAAGATGGAATTTTATGCCGACTATATGTCTCTCGCTAGATCATTATATGAAGACTCGACATGTACGAGGATAAAGCCCTCCTATCGCTCGGCCACCAAAAGAGGAGGAGTCGGTAAATTTGAGGTAAGCGAGTTTGAAATAAGTCTGACTAGCAAATCGAAAGAAAAAACAATGCGTGCGTACTCATCATGACTTTACATCAAATTCCAAGGGTTCAGTGAACTGAATATTATGACGCTATATCGTGTTAGAATATTGCTACTGATCACATTATTTTTCTGAGTATTGCATTCTAACTACGAGACTGTGCCGATTTTACGAAATTAGCAGTAAATCCCAAGTTTTAGAGGGTAGCCGTACCAGACTGAACAATTTAATGCATAAAAAAAGAAACGAGTCTTCAAAAGTTTCGAGCCTTCGAAATAAACTAATTTACTCAACACTGCCTTCTCAGAAGCGTGCCTTTCTATGGAGAACCCACCCTTGTCTTAAGTGGCCGAAGTCTTTGAACGCAAAAGACAAGATACTCTTGCGTGCACCAAGGGCTGAATATTCCGTTTCTATCCGACAACTTCACACTGATACTGGACGTCGAGGTCCTTAACTTTTTGGACCTCACTATTTCCTTGCAGTATGCTGGAGGTCACTACGCAGTCCCGTAACGTCATTACAATCACAAACTCTTGGACTCTCGCAATATGGTACACCTTCTCCGTCTAATTCCTATTCACAAAAAAGATTTCCAGGTACACGTGACACCATAAGAACGCTCATCAACTTCAATGACGATAGAGCCATCTTTATCTTCCGATCCTCATCTCTTGCTCTTCTCATTAGAGAAAAGGGACTACACTATGTCCGTCTGTGGGACTAAGGAAAACCTTCCATTAGGCGCTTCTGGAGTTTAAGCTATTATTTAGCGTAGAAGGATCTGGGGAGAATCTACGGAATCCGCAAGGGCTCCTGCAATGCTATTTACATTGGTCAGACTGGCAGGATAGAAAAGCGTCCAAACGAACACATTCAGGGAAGACGACTTCTATTCATATACTGTTGCCGAACATCTCTCATCTAAACCGGTCACAGCGCAAGTTTCTCAATTAGGCTTATAGGTTTTGAGGAGTTCGAAGTAGTAGAAGCTGGTCTTAGAAAATACGCCATCTTCTTCAACCTCGACTCGGTAACCTCTTCTTCATCTTTTAGTTAGCTCAGGGTGACGCCACGCGGTAGGCTTCGATAAATATTATCAGGCTCGAATAATACAGAAAGATTTCTTGTACAGAGAATACAATTTTTACTCAAACTGTACATTCAACCCATGGCTGTAGAGTGAAATACAAAGTACCAACGAATATCATTAAGTGTTGCATTTTATGAGCCTAAAACGTAAATTTGTACTTCGACGCTATCTTAATCTCGTCGAAGGAATACCTTCAATATTAAGTCAATTAAAACAGGTATCTATCAACTAGCCTACACAGTAAACCTCTTATCTCAAAACCAAACGAAGTAACTCGATTTCAGATTACAAAGACGTGTAGACGACTCTCGCATTCAACATTACATCATATTATACACTTTCTAGCCATCACGTGTACTCTAGATTGATTCCTCTCACCTATAGCTAAAGAGTTGTTACCGGTATTTAATATACGCGTCATATGAACCGATCTTCTGATAATTTTTAGCCTGTAACGCTGAATAATTGCGTGAAACAAGAAGCTTCTCACAGGAAAACGAAGAAACGCCCGATTCTTGAAATGTAATTCGATACGAGACCTAAATACGAGCACTCTACTCGAAAATTTTGAACTACACGTAACTCTTCTTTCGTGAATCACAGCTCATCAAAAAATATACGATAGGAATTACCTGGAATTTTAATCTCTCCCACTTAACAAATAGTTCTTACGAAAACCAACCGTGCTTTCGTCAAAGCCTCCAAACCAGTCATATGATCTTTGTCACCAAAGTTGGTAAGTTTATTGGAGAGCATTCTTATGCGATCAAACCAAGTTCCGATTTTGTAGCAATTTTCCTAAGGGTTATGGATTTGAAGAGGACAGATTGGCCCAAAGAAGATGAATATGAATTCGATGGTCTTGTAGAAATATGTGGATCGGAGGGTGGTCATAATTTTTTCATGATTGTTTGAGAGGGAGTTCGCGGTGCAGGAAACGACAGAATGGTGAAGTCGGAATTTTCTCGACAGCTGAACAGGAGAAAAAGTACACGGGACTGGAAGAGAAGAAGTGTTGAATGGATAGACCATCAGCATTGCAGTATAGCAGGCGTACCCAACATACAGCCCAAGAGTCAAATCCAGCTTGCGAAGATCCCGATGAAAAATTTAATAGGTTGAAAAATAAAGTTCTTCATTATTAAAAATCGGAAAAATTGGCTCGCCTCATGGTCTACCAAATTCAAAAATAGGGCGCTCAAAGGGTGTTCCACAAAACCATAATTCCAGTGGTGTGGCACGGGGGAACAGCGTCAGGGGGTTTGGACCTGCTATGAACTTGAAAATTCGCTTTAGAATACCCATCGAAATAACAGAAAAAGATCCTACTGAAACTAGGAATTCAAATTTCAATTTTTTGATTTGGCCAGAAATGAAATTAGTGGACTTTTATTGGGTTTATTGAAACATTTTTCACATATTAAACTTCTATAGAGTTCATTCAATTTATAGGGGCGGTAGACACCTCGTAGACTAAAAGTGGGCCATGTACTGAAAAAAGTCGGGCATGCCTGAAACGAGTGAGAAGCGTAAAAAGATATAATAGAGGGTGAGACAGGTGTGGCCAAGTTAGGATGACTTTTTCTCGACGGAAAGGGCGCGATTTAAGAGAGATTTTCAAAATATCGAAGGATAATAAGGACCAGAACATATGCCAGAAGAGAGAACGAAGGAGCAGTAATAGGATTTGAGATCATACGAGCTAGGGGGAAGGTAAACGCAATGACCACTTTGTGATAAGGTCTACTGCGTCATGTTCCTCAAGGTCAGATGGAGAATGAGAAAGAACTTGACAAGTGTAAAAGAATGAGTATTCGTTGGAAGACAGGGTTGGCACAATAACCAAGTAAGGATGGCAGAGAATCGGACAGCGGAGAGGAGAAAATCACGTGAGAAGAGGCAGGATAATATAGCAAGCTCAGGCGGAGTTTCTCGTACGGAGGGATGAAATGTTATCAAGCTTCGACTTGGATACGTCCGTGTGACAGAGGAGGTAGGTGGGAAATTCTGAAGAAATTATTGTATAAAGCTAGCTGTTTTGGGAATTCGAGTAGGACCGAGATGGATGTTAGGGACTTGAGTTGACCAGGGAGGGGGAATAAAAAAAAGAAAGTAACGGTCCAAGTTTGAGATAAGCACCCACATGGGATTGAAACGACAGTGGAGAGCATTTGAAAAAATGAGAAGATTTTAATATAAGGCGGTGGAGGTCAAAAGATTAGCAGTAAATGAAAGATGTAGTTTCTTAAATCTAATATTCCTTCATTAGAACTTGATGAAAATTTTATGGAGATACTTCATCCCCGACTGTCTCATTCTTTGATTAGAAATATCTATTTTTTCCCAGAAAAGTGTCCATATTCTTCGTCGTACAAGTCAAAATGGCATTATTTACCCCTCCTCTAGATTTTTCCAGCTACATAACGGAATTGAGTCGTCTACTTCAGAAACCCACCAGTCTGATGACAACGCAATTACAGGCAGATCATAGACCAACATTCAAGAGTCCAGCTTCTGTATACTTTTAAATATTAGACAATTTTTCCACATTTTATATGATCGAATTACAGTTTTTTAAGCAAATCGTCTGTACACTTGCTTTACCTATCACCATTCACACAAAAAGAAGAGTATCTATTTTCTTCTCTTTCAAAAATGAATATTTCCCCTACCTCCTCTTGTCGAATTTTCCCAGCTGGTCTAAGTCAAGTACTTTGAGAGCTTACTGTGTATAAAGATAGAGCTATCGATCTACGCTTGTTCAGGTGAAACTCTGCACTTTTCACAGAGCAATTACCCTGTTCGATCTTTGTTAAAAGTTGGAAGACTGTCCCCTACACCCCTTTTGAATTTTTCAAGTTATCGTAACGGTCTGCGTCAAGTACTTCGAAGACTCGCAAGTATCAATGAACAGAGCTCAGGAAGTTATCCTCTGAATTTCAGAATATTAGGGCCCTCCGGTATGTGCTTTGAAAGCTCATTATTCTGGCAATAGTAAGATAATGAATAGAGATCAAAGACCATAATTCGAGGGACTATCTAGAACAGATTTCCTACATGACGGTACGTGAGTTTTATTGCAAAGCTTTCGATCCGCACCTATTTCGATTACCCTGACCAGTCACTCCATCGCACGAACTTTCAACGTAAAACACATTAAAATCGTAAAAGCTATTTTTCCAATACGTTTATATCAGGGTAAAAGAATGAGCACGGATCACAACAGCGGGGTAGCTTAAGACAATTGAAGGCGGTATCCCTGAATCCCTGTCAACGTTTTCTATAGTCAAAGTAATCACGATTGGAGCTGGAAGGTAATTCGGAATGTGCACTCATTATGACAAAGAAAATCATTGATGAGAAAGGGGTGATATTAGACGTTTTTTCAAACTATCTCAGATGAAAACTGAAGAGAGTAAAATTTGTAGCGCATAAAATTTTATTTCATATAAATCAATTTTCTCCAGAATTCGAGTAATGTTATTTTTCATTGCAGCCTTGGTGAAATCACTGTAAAAACAAGTTGCTTGACATTGGCGCTACTACAATTGCACACTCCTATTCCAGAATATGTAAAAATATAACCGCATCATTTCGAATTATTGATGTAGCGGTCTTCTTGTACCCCAACAATTCGAAACCGACTCTGCTGTAGAAATCAGAATTGACGTATCTGTACAGCCTAAGAAGTGTTAGTGAAGGTAATCACGCTCACACATTCATGAGAACTGAGAATGAAGTTTTTGAAAAAACGGGCATTTTTATCCCGAAACTAACTTCAATATCGAATTGTTCCTTGAAAATAATTCCGAAAACTTGTGTCTACTTCATCTTTACCGCTACTTGAAAAATTTTTCAAAGAAATGAGATATAGTAACGTACTCTTATTCGGACTATTGATTTTGTATAGATACATCGATTCTACTTTGTACGGCAGGACTGGTTAGAGCCACATCTTTTCTGCATGACGTCATAAGTTAGTTTGGTTCTTCCACGGAGCTTTACACTTCAACCCAAAGATCTTGTTTCGGAGGTTCATCTCGAAAAATAATTCCATCAAAGGTTCGAAGGACTCTCAAATACATGTCGATCACAAGACAATCGAGGTAATTCGTAATTTCTCAACACTCACCTTTCTTACGCTGCGGCTTGATCTGTTTACGTCTGGACTTCTGCAGAAGATCCATCTTTCATGAATAGTCGCCGGAAGGGTTTCACAATCCACACGAGCCGGTTCCAGAATGACGCGGTAACTTCTCCCATTAAGGGTTAAACAATCGTAATATAAAAAAACACTGCACTCGATTCCGTCATCAATATTTTTACTCACTAAATTGCACGAATACGAAAAATCGAGAACATAGAAGGCAATTGTAATAGAACGAAATTTTCACAAATTGGACGGAAAACATTTTTCTTCTGTATTTCTTCGAACTCTTCGTCACAGCAGCAATCTCAACGACAACGAACAGTATTCGTGGATGAAAATCGCGACAAATTAGACGCGAACTCTCGATCAAACGACGAAATTAACGATGACCGGCGAAGAAAGAATATATGGAGATGAAGGTTGACAGCGATAGACGAGTATGAGAAGTTTGAAAATATTTCGACAAAGAACAGACGGCGAGTAATTAGAAGAGGAAGAAAAATAAGCCTAGGGAAGAGGTGAAGAAATAGAGACAGAGACAGAGAAGAAAGATAAGGAAAGGGAAGAAGGAAAGCGAGATAAACGGCGACAAGGTAAGTTACGCGATTTTCATAAACTGATATTGTTTCGTGTATGATTGCATTCGTCGGAGAAGTTTTGAACACGCGGTGTGAAACGCGCGCAGATTTTCTCTCCTTTGCCCTACCCACCTCTCCTGCCCTGCCCTCGATCTAAACGCCGCCGTCTGTACGATACGCACGTACTCGGGTACGAGTGCGCTTTTACAATTACAATCATCATACGTAACTGATGTAATAGAGAACGAGGGTGGACAATGTTGCACTTTTTTTTAACACTCATAATAAAGGATCATCTCGCTTTCGCCGATTGTAAAAAATTTTCGCGCCGCTTTTGATATTGAGAATAACGCGTTCGCCGTTCGTACTTCTGTCACCATTGGACGTTCTTTTTGTGTGTGTGCGTGTGCAAGTGATTGTCTCTTCTTCCTGGCTTGCACCTCGCCATCATCACGGTTCTGCTGCTGCAGTGCAGACAGTCTATCTTCAATTCACTTCATCATCTTCTCTTTTTTGTGATAATTCATCGTAACGTTTTTCACGGTTAACGTCTGCAGGATCCGACGAGAACAATGCGATGTCGTACCGGTACTCGTATTCTACTCGTTCAGGTAATTTTCGTAGACGGGTCTATGATATTATTGTGTAGACGATAGATGGCGCGACAAACTTGCAATAGCCCATGTTTCTGACTTCTGTTACTAGCTGATGGCAAACTGCAAATGACTGCAAAACTGCCCATTGCATTGTTGTTCTGACTGACAATGATCAATGATGTTGACTCCCCTTGTCCCGTAATAATTCAAACAATTTGATGACAGCGAAATAGTTGCTTTATGGAAGCTGTCGGTGATTGTGATATTGAATCACAATAAATTCTCATGACAACACAAAATTTTCCAATTTGTATTATAAGAAATTAAAATCATGATAATATTCATACCTACAGCGCTAGCGTCGACTACTCATATCAGCGAGTAGAAGGACTGGTGAATATTTTGACCAAATCATAATTATGGAACAAACTTTTGGAATTCAAGTAAACAAACAGCCGGCAATCGGTGTAATTAATTTCACTCCCTTCAAAGTGCATCCTGATAGGGATGCGCTCTGACGGTTGTACGGCCCAAATCGAGCCAAAAATTTGAGATCATTAATAAGATGTCTTCTAGTAACCTTACGCTTCAGAAAATTGATAATAATTATTAATTAACAATTCCCAAGCTTATTTATTGGCGATTTTTATGACTTAATGTTTTGTCTGTATAATAAAATTAGCCAAATCGCATCCTAACCTTCTTGTCTCACAACTACTAACCTGCCACTCTTACAACTATACTACACATATTATACTAGTACATGTAGCGATCCTACAGTAATGAGGCCTGAGGCGCAAAGGTCATTACTTAAATTATTCCAATTGAGATATAAAAAAGAAATTAGAAACATGCATTAATTTTGAGGATCTTAGCGTTAACTTCATCAAACTCATTTCAGAATACTTGAGAAATCCCTTATTTCCAATTAGAAACACAGTGATCAATAATCATATTATAAATTATGATGATAAGACGTAGAACGCACTGTTTTGCTCATAAATAATCGTGTAAATCTTTATATAATTCAGAATGAAGTGTGTGGTGTTATGAAAGATAGGATTTACCTACACCTTTTTTGTTTGTCAGAAATTCATCTACGCAGATACCTAATTAGCAGATAATTTACAACAAACGCCGTAAGCAAACATTTGAATCAATAATGGGACTCTCGATGGAAACTGGGGGAACATGATGTGAGATTGTAAAATAATTTGATTTTATTCAAAATTGAACTTTTTGTAAGGGTGGTACTGAGTTGTTGTTGTGGATGTGCGATTAATCTGAATTTGTACAATAGGATAGGGCTCTTACAATTCTCATCGTTTGCAGGACAATATCACTTACTCCCGCGGGCATTCATCTCTCTGTCATTCTTTCTCATGCAAAACATAGTCTATGCTGCAAACTAAGATGTAACCGGGAAAAAGGTACCTGTCTCGATGAAAATCATATATTGTATCAACCTTTTTCCCTGATTTATCTTCAATGCATGTAAACGCCCTATAGCTCTTCATAACGTTATTCTTTAGAGTCAACATAACAATGAGTGGTTTTGCTTGGGGTTGTTTACTGCGTTTAACGTTGTAGAATTCAGAATAAACCTGATGAACTTTGAACTCCTGGAAATAAAGATTGAAAATCAATCTCAAATTATTATGAGCATTGAGCAGAACATCAATCTTTAGGAACTCAATTAAGTTACATACATCAGATATCCGGACCGAGCACTAACTTGCGCGCTGCAATCGAGTTATTGGTGAAAAAGTGATGGTGCTGTATAAATAAACGCGTAGAGTAAATGGGGTAATCTTTAAAAAATTATATTAAATTCATTATTTGTTCTAAGAAGTTGGATATTTGTACACTCATTCTTGTAATTTTAATAAAAATAATCAGCTGAAAAGAATAATTCCATGTTGGTATCACAAGGAGTTACTATACAAGAGGGTAAAGTGACCTTTTGACATCGAGTGCGGTAGTTTGCAAAACGAGTCGAAGACGAGTTGAGCAATCGCACGAGTATGTCAATGGTCACTTACCCTCTTGTATTGTAAGATATTTTTCTAAATAATATGATGTTAAAGGAAGATTGAGAGAATACGGCAATGATAATTCTCCATAAAGAACTGCTGCGCTCGTCGCGCTATCTTTACATCATGCTGGAAATCAGACGCTGTTAAAACGCAACTTTACCCACTCTTTTGCATGGGTAAAAGAGCTCTTTAACATCATGTATTTAGAAAAATTGTTTTCTCCATATAAGCCTTTCACACTTGGCGTTTGTTTACATTTTTCTTATCATACACGAGTCATACTAATATTATCAAAATGAGGAAATTCAGATTGAAAAATTGACAAAATTCTTGGAAGTTTTGGGCGAATTTTTATTTTTGCTTCTTTATGGGATGGTAAAATGTAAATATAATCCACAAAATTACAAAAATTATTTGAAAATAAAAAGTTGAATTTCTGTTTGACTACGAGTTTGATAACAAATCAGGCAAACGCTTATACTATTCGCATTAAGAACCCGAAGTGTGAAAGGCTTATAAACTCATGCATACATAACGCAGAGATCACTTTTTCACTATGAGTTAGTAAGGGTGGGTGTAATTGCTAATTGGTGGTTGACGATTGCAGCGCGCCGGTGGCTGCCCGGTTCAAATTCAAGGACTAATTAAAAATTATTGAATTGCTTCACGGCTGTATTTTAATTTTTAAGACACACGACTTTAAAGGGCTCTGATGTTGAGCTACCTCATTGGCATGTAAGGATATCTTGATGCCTTGTTTAGAGGTTATCATTTTGGAAAAAGTACGACCATTTATTTCACCAGACAAGTTTTTCTCACTTCTGTATTTTCTAATTGATCGTTTCAAAATTGATGACACATTTTTGTTTACTTTCGTTTTGGTAGGAGATATTACATGTAAAACACCTCTATTTTGAAAAATTCAAGGTGACCATTTCTAAAAGAACATTTCAACGGCTACAACTTTTATTCTTGGCAATTTTTCATGAAACTCTTTCATTTTTGAGCAAAACTTGAAAACCACGTACTCCCCATATGCAAGTATAGAAAACTTCCTACCAAAACGAAAGTAAACAAAAATGTGTTATCAATTTTGAAACGATCAATATGCAGAACGGGGCTAGGATTTTGTAGAGCAGTGGAAGCGCTAGCGTCGCACCATCAAATCTCTTATCAACGTTAGGTTGGATGGGTTAGATTATAATCGTCAACCACTCTGATCAGCGAGCAAAAGGTGAATATTTGGAATGAAGGCACAAAAATTTTCGCAATCAAAAATTAATATTTTATTCTCTTCAGTAAATTATTTCAAAACGTCTCACTTTTTGAGATATGTCTTTGCAAGTGAGTAGGGAAACATGAAGGAAACACAATATTTGTGTAGGTTTACCTTTTTCTCTTTACCGCTGTAGCGTAATGTGAGCACGCTGTGACAGATGTTTAGCCCAAATAACACGAGAATATTTTTTCCGATTCGCTTTAGTCGAAATTTAGTTCCGAATTTTGGAAGATGAATGCAAGATAAATTCCTAATGGTCGAAACGATCTATCAAATAAAGCAAATCCCATCTGATTTCAAGCAGTCTAAGGGAAGTTACACGAAAATTATTCAAAATTCTTACGCGAGTTTGAAGATTTATACCAACGTTAGTAACCTCCACTTACGGTAAGGAATTATATAAGACAGGTATGCGCAAGTGATGAGAATAGGACCATCACCGTGTTGATAAAATCGAAGGAGGAGCAATTGAAGTAGTATCCTAAGAAAATTTTTAACATCAAATACAAACGAGAACTCATTTATTTTTTCTTTTTCACTAATAAGTATAATTTTTCTAATTAATCGAAATTCGGTGTGTGATATTTAAATTTCTCTCACGGCCCTCCCGAAACCTCCTGAAACTGTTCCTCCTTCGACTTTATCAACATGGCGACGATCCTCTTCTTATCATTTGCGGACACCTATCTTATAATATAGTTCCTTATGACAGATATTCACGAGAGTAAAAAGCAAAAGCAGAAATATTACACACGAGAATAAAGAAATTTGCTAAAACCGCTGAAATAAATTCGATAAATTTGAAGCGCTTTCAGTTGAAAAACCGCATCTTCAGCGAGAACAAGAAAGCACTTGTGCTATTTATTTACGAATACTTTTAAAAAAAAAAGTATATAGGACGCCGATGAACAGACGCCAGACAGAAATTGATTCTTTGAAGGAGATTCTGGAATTCTTATGCTCGCACACTAGACACTTCGCTCGAGTGACTGGCAACGGAACACCTGCGATAAGTCGCATTCGGCAAAACGTCCTACATCCATCTTGGGTGATCAACTGCAGTGTAGAATCTGACTCTTCAAATTTACCAGTATTTTTCGACAATTCAAATAATCCGTGTAATTTTTCATTTTAAATCAATCAGTCTAGTTGAAAATAAATTTTTTCATGTTGCTCATCTCAATTTGTCGACTGTAAGAAATTCTTCAATAAGATATCCAATTTGCCTCGCTCTACCACGTAGGCAATAGCTGTAATATGCGAGATACTTTACACAGTATCGCCTTACAAGTAGTTGGTACATAGAACTATTGTATATGAAATTAGCAACGTAAACATTAGTAGCTCCTAGTTATGTAATAATTAAGTAGGAAGAAAGTGTTTATTACATCTTTGATAGTTTACGGTAGTTTGTCGTTGTTGTCAGTATACTCCTCCTCTCCTTGTTCATCAACTACCTCGCTTTGTAATTCTTCCGAGGTGGTGCCACAACGCTTTTAGGCCGCTTTATAGACAATCAAAATTTCATCAACTTTTTTTTTCAAATCGAGTTCGATCAAGTTCATGTGGATGAACAGAAATAAATTATAATGATGAGTTTATCAAAATTTGCAACATAGATGGTGTTGTAGGAATAGGTAGATCGGAGGTAGTTAATCGTAATAATAATTTTCTCATGACTGATTGAGAGGGTGTTTTTAATGTATATAGGGAGAGACGAAATAGTGAAGCTGGTTAGGTCAGGTAATGGTCCCAAAGAGGACGAAAGCTGTGACTTGGGCCTATTTCAGAGACGTGTAAAAAATTAGAAAGTTTTCGGATCTTCAACTTGAAATTCCCAAGTCTTCCTTAATGGCGTTTCATCTTTTCTCATCTGCCTTCTCTACAGCCTCATATCTATAACTCAAAATTCAAAATTTTTCCACGTCACAATGACGTCACTAGAGCGTTGAAAATTTTGGCCATGTATCCTTAAACTTCTCCTGACTGTAATCCTTACTTTTAGAATCCTCCAATTTACTATTTCAAATCAAATCCGTGTCTTCGTCTCCGGTATTTCTCACTTCGTTAGTTGCACATGACGTGAAACTCAATGTAAACTAAAATTTAGATCTCCTTAAACCAACCAACAAATGAATTCCAAATTTTTCCTTGAATTCGCTTCGAGAAATGAGAAAATGGGACTTACAGGAGAATGAATATAAAACTTCATTTAAGAATAGCTTAAAAATTCTCTTTTTTAATAAAGAAAAAATGAAATACATTTTAATATACAGAGGTTTCTACACTACCTTTAAGAATCACGGTGTATTTTCAAAAACGAGAAAAGGATTTATAAAATACAAAACGTTCAAAACTAATGATATAGAGTCAGAAAATTAAAACTGAAGAAAAAAAGTGATATAGGTAGATAATCGTTTTATTTATGAACGATATTCCGAGAAAATATGAAATTGAATTCTAGTTTTTTCGTCAGAATCTATTAATAGGAAGGAAAATAAAGAAAAAAAAAAATACTCGGATTAAAAAATGAAATTCGTTAAGGAAGTCAACGATTTATGAATTATAAACTGTTTAATCGCCTCTTTCGTTTGTGTATGATTCAAGACGTTGAGATTGAAATCTATTTATTTCGAAATTGTCATAATTATTCATTACCATCATGCTTTCTCAGTTTCTTCTTTTTTCATAATTGAAATATTTCGTTGATTATTGCGAAGAAAACTATGTTGACAAAGCGCATAAAATGACTAACATCATTTTTTGAAGGATTTTTTTCAATGAAATTAACAGCTGAATTACGAAATCGTCTACTAACTTGAATATCATTTTTATTTTTATTTATTTAATTAGATAAGGTCGAAAATGATAATTCACGTCCGATGCAATTTTAATGATGAACAGTCATCCGAGAGTATTTATGTAACCTCAATAATAGTCATGTTAGGTAGAATTGTGCGATCAATTATATTTAAATTTTATCAGCATGGTTACATCTCGTTCTCAATATGAGTTACCTCCTATTAAAACTGTCCACATGTCATCAAAGAATACTACCATGATTTTTGTAATTGATTGTGACCCACAAATTATTGATTAATTTATTCGTTGAATTAGTAAATTCAAATTAAAAGTGAAATTCGACTTTAAAAAAAGGTATGGTAATACCTACAAAGATTTTTTAGGTTCACAAAGTTGTGTGAGAATCAATAAAACAAAAATAATAAACGATGCGGAATCTTATACTGAAACGCTTTTATCGGGGCCGATAATTATTAAGAATCAACAAAATAGGCCTTATCAATATAACAAATGTCAAAATGTAGAAAATTTCGCTTGAACAACAATTGATTTCTTTCTTTTCTATATAAGAGAAATCTCGTTCACTCTTTTCCCTTTATTTTTTCTCTAATATTCATGAAAATATAAAAGGTCATTGAATTCGCGGGCCTCTGAATTCTTTGCATTTTTTCACAATTAATGACAAGGATAAAATTCGATTCTGTCTGAAGGGTCTAATTTTTCGCTCTAATTTGAAAAACGTGAAATTATTCCGTTTTTTTCTTTCGAGGTAGTGATATTGACAAAGACGTGGAGTTTATACGAAGGCACGTAACAATAAAAATACTCCGATGGCGGATCAGTTGAAATATATTCAAGTTCAATGGCCAGTTTGAAGAATTCAGATAGAATCATCTTGGATAATTGCTGGAGTCATCATAAGTTCCTTGTACAATTTCTTTCCGATTCTCAAAGTCGCTGGAAAAGTTTTATTTTTCCATCGAAATCTTATTAAATGACCAATTTGAAGAATTCATCATCTCGGATAGTGCCTCGAGTCATCAAAAGTTCCATGTACAGTTTCTTTACGATTCTCGAAGTCGTTGGACAAGTTTTATTCTTCGATCAAAACCTTATTAAATAAATAAAGCTTTATTAAAAAAAAAAAAAAAAAAAAAAACTGAAAAACAGATCAATTTTTTTGAAATCCTCTGATCACTGAGATCGTATCCAAGCTGTAAGAAAATAACTAAGATTTAATTTTAATTTTCATACCTCCCTCCCCCATTCTTCCTCTCCGCGTTTAGAATTCGATCAGATTTTTAAAATTAGATGCGGAGGTAAGATTAAAATTTGGAAGAACAGAATTGAAGTTCTTTCACAGCGATGTAATAAGAAATCAATATCCTCTTTTTTTTTTTTTTTTTTTTTTGTCTGGTTAACTTAAGTTTACAAGTAGAGAATAAGAAACCTACGAATACAGATCAGTTCGATTGACAAAATTTCATCACAATATAAAATCTCAATAAGTAATTTCAACTTGTACACCTAACCTAAATTCAAACATCACATCTACTTACAATAGAAAATTTGTAAGAAATACGAAATTATAAAATCAGGACGTAATGAGAGTTTTAACCGTAATTTAAATATACCAGTAGTTTTTGAACCTAAAAGACTACAATAAAATAAACAAAAATAACATTTTAAACGTAACATTTTCCAGCACAGTCCTCATTCTTCGTCAGGAAGGTAAACAGAAAATTTTTCAGAAAATATTACGAGAGCAGCTAATCTTGTTGACCGACTTCCTGAATCTAAAAAAAGAAGAGAAATATCTTTTGTCAGTGTTACAGTTTTGTAGTTCGATTTCATAATACTTTAATAAACGTCATTCATTTCATAGAAAATCTAGCAATTGTTCTCAGTATAGCCTTATTTCACTTTATTGTTTCACTCGTTCGGGTGATTTCCAACTTATTTACACACAGGTCACAGCCTTCTTGGACGTATTTTGTGCACGGCTATGAGCTTATAAGTAATGACCAGGTAAATTCGGTAAGTAAATTTCATTTTCAGTAATCTTGCACCATAAAATGTGATCGTACACTCACTTCGTTTTCTTTCGTTTCTTCGTCGGCTTCGTGATGCTCTTCCTTCAATTCTTCGACAGTTTCAGGTACTTGTTCCTCGGACTCGTATGAGATTTCACTTCCCTCTTCTTGAGAATGTAGATCTTTTATTTCAGTATCAGCGAAGTCTTTATTCAACTGCGATAGGCTGGGATCTTTTTTCATTAGCGAATCGATGAACTGTTCACGTTCGTCGTCCTAATTAAAATACATAAGATAAGAAAATTGAGCGTAAAAAATTTATCTACGATGAACTGATTCGAACCTTATTTGTATTCCATTGTCTGGCAACTTCTTCTTTCCTTTGTTCTTTGATTTCAATCATTTGTTTCGCTTTTTCTCGAACCTCCAATTGTTCGGCTTCTCGTTTTTTCCAAAGTTCGCTTCTCGTTCTGAAAACATTGAAAAGGTCGTCAGTGATATTACGTCAATAATAATGGAAAGAAGAAATTGACCGTTACTTTTCTTCCTCCAACTCTTTTTCTTTATTTTTCAATTTTAACGCGTTTTTCTGTCGTATGCACTCGTCAAGAGCGTTTTTCATCTCTTGTTGTTTCGTCAATTTCAAATTCTTCTTTCTGAAATGAGATTCAATTCTTGAAAATTTCTCTTCGATACATAGCCTTCAAAACTTGTCGAACTTACACTTCTGGTGTCATTAATTCCTCGCTGTAAGTATACGAGTTGCCGCGGATTTCCGGTGAATTTTTACTCTTTTTAAACTTCTCTTTATCTTCAATCTGTTTGAGGAGAAACTGTCGATATTCCGCTTGTTTACTGAACTTCTCAGACTCACCTATCTTGTCTTCTATGAAATTATTATCATCCAACTTTTTCTTCTCGTAGTCATTCTTAATAACGTCGTCAATCTGTAGAAGTATGAACAATGAAGCTAAAACTACTCATACTTTTACGTCGGAAAAACTGAGTAAAAAATTACCTTATTTTGTTCTTTTAAAATCTTATTTTCAGCTGTATATGCCATATTTTCTTCGGATATTTCAATAGCTTTTCTATCACTCGTTTTTTTACGTAATTCGTCTTCTTCTTCGAGAGCTCTTGTAGCGCTTTCACTGTACGACAGAGACAAATAATACTTAATGAAGAGCAAAAATTATTCGGTATTGATTCGGACGGTAGAAAGAAACTAACTTGAAGAGAAACATTGCAGAGCCACTAGCTTGGATATCAATATGAATACTAAATAAAATGATAGCGAGCTCTACTTACGGATGCAAGATATATACGTTCCGTTCGAAGAAAAGCGGGTTCAATGTACAATACAGGTATCAATAAATCTGAATTAGTAGGGTATTCCCTTGGAAACTGACGGAAAAGTTAGATTATTTATCGTTGCGTTCTTATGGAAACGAAGAACTTCCTGTTAAGTTTCGAATAAAGAAAATAGGGCATTGAAAACGATGTACGGAAAGAAAATGGCGGGAAATAAGCGGTTTCCAAAATAATAATATTTTCATTTTTACTGATAACACCATTGACTTTACGAAACACTGATGATAAATTCGCGAGGTTAGTATCTTTAGTATCCAGTAGAGTCGCTTATGCTCAAGCGTCAAACCTAATATTTAAAGCAACGTTTTTTTTCTTTTCACTTCATTAAAATTCTGATCTTCAATTCATCACCATCAAACTTTAAAATAGTTTGGACAAGCATCACTATTATTAAATATTACTGATCAAAACAGGAACGTGATTAGCTGTTATCTAATGTAACGCATTTCAGACCGGTTTTGAATACTAGCTTCATCTTCAATTTTCATGAAAAATGAGGTAGTATAAATTTATTCGTGCAGAAAACTGGCTTTGCTCGAACTAGTTTTTTATTTCGAGGATAATTACGATGTACTTTACATAGAACTTTCTTCAAATGGCAGTTAACCATAGGTATTGTATGTGGAATTTTCTAAAATGAAACCTTTCGTTACAGTCTGGGTTAAGGCTAAATTATGCAAAGAGAGTGCCATAGACGAATACTGCATTGACATACTTACCAAAGGTAAATTCAATTACTCACTATCTATAAGCACGGTAGATTCAGATTCGTGATTAATTAATCTATCCTCTTAATAGAGTTTGATACCTAATCATTTTATAATTTTGTATTAAAACTCTACCTCTGAGTACCTTACCTTTAGAAAGAAGCAGGAAAAAAGAAAAGTATATTCATCACCTGCGTATCACAGTGTTAGAAATTATTCATTATTGATTTAATTATTAATCTCGTTACAGAACTCAGCAATCAATCTTACGTAGGTATTCTTGAAAACGATGTCGACGTTCATGATACCTAATTGTTCTCTCTAAAATCTGAAGGCAATACCGGAAAAATTCTGTAATATCGTTCCAATTTAGGCTACCTATGTCTGACTCCGCATTTTTAGTTCTCTCTTTCATACCGGTAACATTTCGATACAGTTTGTGATTATAACTTGTCTCAAATCAGGTTAATATAAATAAAATAAAATTCAAAAAATTACAAGCACGCGCACAAAATAAAAAAAAAATAAAATAAAATAAAATCAGGTTAATCATCAAAACCAAGCTAAAATCATTTTTTTTTTTTTTTTTCCGAAGGTCATTCAATTTTTCAATTATCACTCTTGAATTCAATTTTAATAAAATTTGGTTGCCGTATAACGGAAATACCTATCCAATAAAAAAACGAAGGTCTTTTCACCTTTTGAGAAAGACTGACAGAAGAACGAATAGAATATGAGCGTTCACGTAATTCACTGAAACTTGAGGAAAATATAGACTTTATTCGCTGCTGCATGATAATAGTGCTAGGATAACTTTTTAGCAACCTAATATAACCTAGCTTTTGCAAATACCGTATGTATGCGCATGATTGGACAAGTTTTGTTAACCAGTAATTTTTTGGTGATTTATCTGTACAAATAAATTTCGTATACCAATAATTTTCTACTTAAACGTACCATTTCTTTTCTTCATTATCAGCATTAGGAGAACGTCTGAGGATTTTAATAATGGAACCATCGCGTGCTACAGCAATTACAATAAGACATTACGATAAACAAGGTGATAAAGTGTCAACCATTGTCTATTCGCATTTTGGAAAAAATACTTCGTTAGACGAAAACCTTAAATTTTAAAAACTTGATCTACGTGTTATTGTCGTACCTACTGTTCATAAAATTGTGTTAGTCGTTCTACCAGTTATCTATAATATTATTAATAATAATTTAGGTAATAATTTTCATCGTATAGGACCGTTGTAAGAAAACGTTAATAATTTCAACACTCATCTTCGATATTTATTATCGCTTACGAGATGGCAAGCGGTGGCAATTTTGAACTTGACGAAGCCTTGGAAAAAACAGGTGAAGCAATAAAATTTTCAAAATTTTTTCATGTTTTTTTTACTCTCTTCCTTCTTTCTTTCATCATTATTCCGCAGGTAGTTTTGGAAAATACCATTATTGGTTATATTTCTATATGGTACCGTGTAGTGTCAGTGGTGTGTTAATCGTAAATGTATTGACATACATTTTGCCAGCTATTGTTTGCCAGATGCAAATACCGAAATATGAACAAGGCCTACTTTTCAGTTCTGTGTACATGGGTTTGTACTGACTCAACAAATTATCCCGTTTGACATCTTGGTATACCGATTTGATTTGTAACTTTTTTTACAGGAATGATTGTTGGGGGGTTAATATGGGGTGCGATGGCCGATATCATTGGTAGAAAAGCTACTCTACTGGTGCTACTGTTTTTTACATCTTTTTTCGAGTATTGCTCACTTTTCGTATTCTCTTATTGGCAATTATTTTTTGTGAAAGTATGCTCCGGATTCATGTGAGTGCCGACTTCAGGTTCATCGTTTGAATTTTTACGTCGAACGAGCAAATACACGTATTTGATTTCTGTTCTAGGAGCTGTGGAATCATGACCACAAGCTACACGTACTGCAGCGAATTCGTATCTGCGGTGGATAAAGATAAGATGACTTTAGGCGTAGGAATGATCACTGCACTTGGATACTTCGTCCAACCGCGTGAGTAAAATTTCCACCTCTTTTTTTCTATACTCACGCTGAATTCAATACGATGGTTATATTCTAGTCATCGCTATTTTCACGCTTCCTCTGCGATTTGAGTTCGTGATAATTCCGTCTCTTTTGGAAATGAACGCTTGGAAATTATTCCAATTCATTTGCACGCTCATTCCTACTCTCGGATTCTTTAGTGTACTCTTTTGCGTTCGAGAATCTCCAGCGTTTCTACTTCGGGCAGGTCATGACAAGGAGGCCTTAGACGTGTTGAAAAAAATTTACTCGAAGAATAAGAATCAGCCTCCTGACACGTTTGAGGTGAGCACGACTTTTTGGAAGAATCAATTTGAAATTGCATCCACCAGATTAATATATTTTTGAAGGTTACAGGAGTATACTTACATGAGGGGGCTAGTGACGAACCTCAGGAAAAATCATCGTTTTTGGATCAATTGAAATTGTTGTTCAGTAGGGCGTACGTGTTTACGGTAATCATTGTGGTTCTGTGTCAATTTATTACAATGGGCGCGTACGTAAGAAAACTTATAATTTGATTTTTATTATCATCAAGCAGACGAGTATTGTTGAGTGCATAGGAGAGCACTTCAAATGGTTTCAAGACCAGAAGTTTAGGTTGAGGAATTAGGGCTGCATGAGGGGTGAAAGGATTAAAAGGGCTGATTCGAAGAAATAGTGATCAAAAAGTGTCCAGGGCAAACACCAGAAGAATTTTCCTAACTCTCTTTGCTTTTTTTCTCATTCGAGAAAGTAGCGTAACTTTGAAAGTCTACGAGAAATTCAAAATCTTTGAGCAATTTCTCTCACTCTGATAGGATGAGAAGTGATTCTTTTATTCATCGTTTTAGTACATGATAAATATACTTTATTATTCTCATCAACAGCTTTGGCGCACTTCGTTCTCATTTATCCACCATAATTACGATGGCTCTTGGTATTGGTCAAAGCTCAAATACGACGACCACTGTTCATGATGAAGCATTGTGTAAACTCTTTAAAACACAAACCATTTTCCAGGAGAAAGTACACTGCGACGCGAACGATGTCAGTTAATTTTCAACGATTTCTATGCAGAGGCGTAGCGAGAGGGGATGCAAGGGTGCATACATTAGAGAATATGGCAAATAGTAAAGTAATGAAAAAAGTACAAGTCGGCATTTTCATACTTCGATCCTCGCTACGCCGCTGTCATCGTCATCTTCAAATTTGTCGAGTATTTTACATTCCTTTGTTTTTTCTCCTAATAGGTCAAACTAAAACCTGAAATCTATATTTTTACGACTATCATTGGTTTTTTCATTTGCTTTTCGTTCCTTCCGATGATAAGACTTATCAAGAAAATTGGGAAAACTGTATCGTTCGGTTAGTAGCCTATTCCTGCTCTATATGTAGGCCCTAGGGCAGCATTTAAGACTATAGTGGTTGATCGGTCTACCAATTTGAAATATATATGGTCTACTCTGAGAAACTTCTTCTCGTCGGGAAGGGCGATTCAAAGTACACCAAGGAAGTTTCTTGGAAGATAAGGAGGACCAGAAATCAGGCTAGGAGGAGAGGATGAGAGAAAAGTAATAGGATTTGAATTAATACGCGTGGGAGGATCAGTTATGGAAAGTAAACGCAGTGACTGTTTTGCGCCAAGGTCCACTGCGTAACGCTCCTTGAGCTCGGTGTGTTCCGGTACCAATAGAGAAGAAATGGAGGTTCAGGAAGAACTTACCAAGTGTAAGAATGAGAGGGATTGAGGGGGTGCAGGTCTTGGATGGCTAGAAAGGATGAGAGAGAATCAGGTAGTATAAGGAATTAGCGGGCAGGAGAGAACCAAGTGAGAAGAGAGAGGCAGGTGGATGTAGCGATGAATATGGAAGCGGAGTTTCTCATACGGAAGAATGGAAACTGATGCATACGTATCTGGTTCTGGGTCCCGATTTGGACCCTCTGAGTAGCAGAGAAGGTGGAAAAAAAATTCTGGAGAAATGATGCTGTTGACGTATTGTATGTATTTCTATAATATTTTGGGAATTTCAATAAGATCGAGACGAATATCAAGGATGGGGGCATGAAAGAATAGGAAGTAAGGGCCAATGCCTAGATGGGATTGAAGCGACAGCAAAGGTGAATTATCTGGGTTAAAACCATTGGAAAAGATGGGAAGATTTGGGCATCGGGCTATCGAGTCCAGGAAGTCAATAGTGGGTGCAAGAGCGCGGTAATGGAAAGGAGGAACACCAGCCTCAACGCATTCGTTGAATGAAGGACTGACGCCTTAAGCAGCACGGATCAGTCGAAGCTCGAAAGATTCAATGAAGTCTAGCAATGTGAGTTGAAAATGGTGTAAATTAGAGAACCGCAATCGAATTGGTAACGGACTAACCAGGAGGAATGGGTGTAATATATATTTTAGCACCGTCAAGAAATGCAGGCATTTTGCTCACAAGTCTTTGATATGAATGGTCCAAGAGATTTTGGAGTGGAAGGTGAGATTAAGGACTTGACAGAGGGTTGGATGGAGACACAAAGAAGGAGAGGCGTTGGCGGTGAGTATCTTCTTTGACTGTTTTAAATCTACGGTCAGATGACCATCTGGAGAATTTGTCAAGAGTTAACTGGAGTAGTCTCGCTGCACGTGGGAGGTTAAAGGTTAGTAAGGAGATACTAACGCCATCTGCAAGGATGCATTTGGTGAAAGGGAAGAGTATTTGTCTTGAGTTGTAACCGTTGGAGATCTGTTAGAAGGAAGGATTGAAGAAGTTTGGGTAAATTGCCTTGTAGGCCAATCTCATGTAATTTGGAAGAGATGTAGTGACGCCAAACACGGGTTTGTTGTTATTTAATCAAATTTGATATCCGTGAAGAGGCACTTGAAACGACGAAATCTCGATCTATATATCTAGGAAATTTTGAGTCTTGAGCGAAACATATATGGGAAACCCAGCAACAAACATGAGAACGAGTTTCAGGAATAGAAATCGTTCGCCGAAATTATTTCACAGACTGATTACCTACTTTCGAATCGTTCCTTCTTCTGCACGATTGATTGAACTCTAATTTTTACAGTTATCTTGCACTACGTCGGCGCAGCATGTGTCAGCGTGCTACCCTTCGTTACAGCTAATATCGCCGTTGTTCTGCTCACGATATTTTCATTGAGTATGCAAAATTGCATAACCATTGCAGTCGGTTTGATCGTTGGACGTATCCCCACCACTATCAGGTAAGGTTAATGACCATCTGGAAATAGATAAAAATAAAGTAAGTCTTTCTGCAAATGTACAAATAATGAAGATTATGTTTCATGACTAGCACTAGCCATGCCGCTATCAATATAGTTTAGGAAAATGATAATTCTGACTAAACTTTTTGAGGTTCCAATTCTAGTCCGATTGATAAAATTTCCGAGAACCCCTGCTCCCCGTCTCCCCTCTAAAATGTTTGTTCACGTTTTCCAGAAGAAGGAGGAAGGGCTTGACAACGCTGAAACAGACAAAAACTCTGGATTAGGAAGGGAAGGAGGGGCGTGGTTCTCCGAAGCCTCCTGCAGACACTGATTACAGGATTAGTAGACGGTTTGTTTGGCTTTTGTGGCATCATTGTATGCATTCCGGTATCAAAAGGGAGGGGGGCATGAAGCACATACAAAATCTAGTAAAATCCTCAGAACAAGTGGCGAATCCACAAGGTTGCCTAAATTACATTCTCGCGAATAATTGTTTAATTAAGTCTCCAAAATTCACTATGATAGAGCTAAGAAGTGGTTTTACCTATGGGTTCAAAATTATAAATGTGGTCCAACTCGAGCAAAGTAAGAAGTTCTACGAAATTTGGGTCAGGAATCTGCAACTTTACGTGTTACCATTTCGAAAGTGATTTCCACATTGGCTGATGAGTGAAAGGTAGTCTCGGGATGGAACAGGGGAATTATCAGTTATTCGAGTGAAGGAGGTAGCTTGTTTGGCGGGTTGATCAACACCGTCGTGTTCGGAGAGGTCAATGTGCTCGGGAGTCCATATAAAAATTATTTGGGTGTTAATTGAGTCTAGAGTGTGACATGTGAGGAGAATGGGTTAGTGTTGTATGGGTCTGTAAAGGAGTTAGTGAAGAGAGAAAGTCGGTGAGGAAGAGGAATTCACCATTTAGGGGTAGTTTGAAGAGGGGGCAGAGGGGGGTGAATACGCCCATAAGTTAGGCCTTAAATATGGAAGCTATAGATAAGGATAGAAGAGGAAATAATGCGAAAGCCGCTTTACTGGATGTTTTAGATCCGTCGGAGGGCCAAAGTGCGTAGCGAGGATATTCGTGAAGTCGTTTCCTGATGTGTTTGACATGAATAATTTTGTCGGATTAAGGGATTTCTGTGAGATTAAGACATATCACAGCTTGAAGAAGAGTCGAAAGGGGGGTTAAATGTATGGGTTGTAGGGGATAAGAGGATGATTGAATTAGAGGCAAATATGTTTGGAGAGGGGTGGTTGTTGTCGTTTGTAAATTGGAAGTTGTGGAAATTGGGAGTTAGGGGATAAAAAGTTAGAGGTTAAGGTGAGCCTACAAAAGTGAAGGCGAGGTTCTGAAGCCTCTGCGCATGGGCCAAGTTTGGGGCTTGTACGATAAGTCCCCAGGGCGATCCTGAGAGAGGAGACTTGAATGAGGCCGATGAAGGTGAGGACAGTTTTTTTGGCTGAGTTATAAATCGGGTAACCGTAATCTAGTTTTGAGCGGATGAGGCTTTTGTATACTTGGAGGAGTAATTTTCTGTTACAGCCTTTCGAGGGGGGCGATATGAATTTTAGAATGTTCAAAGCGCGTGTTGATTTGGCTTTGAGGGATTTAATTTTGAGGAGCCCAGGTATTTTGATCAAAGTGTAAGCCGAAGACTTTGCTATAGTTACGTGATGGAAGAAAAATTGGAGTTGAGACTTTCTTAACGATGTTAAACGAGGAAGCAGGGAACCTGACTTTGTTTTAGTAATGAGGTTTATAGGCTCATTGGGGAAACCATTATTTAGAAAAACGCAAAATCAATTCAACCTCTAGGGTAGTGTGGAACTGAATTGAGAATACACTAATTTTCCAAAATCTTTTAACAGGGAACCTGTTTTATGGGGGCTTTTTGAGAAATTTGCCGTGCGCCGTCCAGCAAAAAACTTGGAAAAATTTCGACTCTCGAGGTGAAGGGCAGGGGTGCCGGGAAGCCACTTTTTTGAAGACAATTCTTCGTAGGAAATTTTTTTTTTAGGGGGGGGGGAAGGGGTGGTTTTACCTATGTTCTCGTAACATTATTGGGGGGGGGGCTTTCTTCATTTTATTTTTTTTTTTGCTTGTTAAAAATTTTTTGGGGAGGCGAAATCTTTGTAAGCTTTGGGGGATCACGGCACCTCTGTAGGAGGGGGACCTGGAAAAAATTTCGACTCTCGAGCTATGCATATATGATAGGAGGGGGACTTGGAAAAATGTTGTCTGTCAAGCTATATGTGATGGGAGGGGGACTTGGAAAAAATTTCGGCTATCGAGCCATATGTGATAGGGACTTAGAAAAATTTCAACTCTCGAGCTGTATGTATGATAGAAAGGGGAATTGAAAAAATTTCCATTCTCGAGCTATATATGATAGAAGGGGGACTTGGAAAAATTCCTATCATATAAGTATAGCTCGAGATTCAACAAAAATTTAGACTCTCAAATTAAATTATACTAGGCTTATAGTAGGCCTAAGCCTTCTTTATACTAGCTTCATCTAGGTCTAGGCTTCCTGGAATTCTCAATATCAAATCTCATTTGACTCATAAAACAGGTTCCCTGCGTTCCATCGTTCAACTTCGTTAAGGAAGCCGTCGTTTTTATCATATACTATGACTATGAAAAGAATTCAAAAATTTTTAAGTCCCTTTCTTGATATTCATGACTTGGAGAACAAAATTATCATAATGTGAAGAAAGAAAGAAAGGAAGGAACTTCAATAAATAAATAAATAAATAAATAAATAAATAAATAAATAAATAAATAAATAAAATGGCAATATGTCCATATTGAAATTAAAATTCAATTTCGATATAATTTTAAATTCGATTTTGAATCTTTTAATTAATTTTTTAATAATTGATAATTTTCCCAAATGAATTACAATCAATTTAAATATATTACAGTATATTTATTAATTAATAAAATAATTTATTATTATCATTTTTAATAACCATATATAAATAAAATTAAAATAAATAGAATCAAATAAATTAAATTAAATAAATTAAATAAATAAAATAAAATAAAATAAATAAATAAATAAATAAATAAAATGAATAAATCTTTGTTCTCCTCTTATCATATATAACTCAAGAAGAGAGGCAAAATTTTTTTGAGTCCATTTTGGGTGGACGTCGGACGGTGGACGGCAAATTTTTCAAAAAAACACCCATAGAACAAATTCCCTGTAAATAAAGAGAAAGCTTTATTCCTGGGATGCGTCCTCACGACTGTGCGGTTTGGACCTCTTCTTATGTACTAGCTTTATACTAGGCTCACTTATACAAGGCTATGAAAAGGGATAGTTCCCCCCCCCCCGATTCCGCACCCAGTATAATGCTAATATTTCCCCTGATTTGCGTCCATACATCCGAACGGTTCTGACCGCTTCTTGTATACCAGTTTCATAATATACTAGGAGGCTCCCACTAGACCTGTATGTATGTAGTATGCTGGGTCAAACTCTTCCCTACCGAATTCCTGGACGTGCGTCCGCACAACTCTGACATCTTCTTGTATTATACTGGGCTACTACTAGACCTGTACATAGACAGTAATACGGGACGGGGTAGGCTAAGAGAGAGGCAAACTAGGCTATCTGTTAAGAAGCTGTTCTATGAAATTTTACTTGCTATGGGGGTCAATGAGAGAAGCGAGTGCCCTTTAGAGCTAGTTAGCTTAGCATAGTACTGAGAGCTAGTTAGCCTAACTTACAGTATATTAGACTAAGGAGAGGGGTGAACACGAGGAGGAAGTGAGCCCCTGAGAACCAGTTCGCGAGTATGCTCCTTAGAGCTATTCAGAGCTATTCAGCCTAGTTTACACTATAGCCTATGTTAGGTTTACTTGTATACTAGACTAAGAATCCAAAAGCTAGTCAACTTGACATACAGTATACTAGACTTGGATAAGAATACAAATAACCAGCAAATAACTAACATAGACATGAAACATGAACTTTATTTATTTGGCTATGCCAGAACGTTTTTTTTTTTCTCATTGAAAATGCACATAATCAATAGTTTAGTGTACTAATTACTTATTTTGATGCAGAGGATTAACCGTCAGCATAGTCCTAATTGGTGGTAGGATTGGAGTAATTTTAGGCTCGATGATTCTACCGCTGATGACGGATGTCTCGTGTCCCGTTGGTTTCTGGTCGATCGCGTTTATAAATCTACGTGAGTAAGAAATAATTTGTTATGGTTTTACGCATACACGTACGTGTGTGTGTGTGTGTGTTCATCTTGCATCCACGACGTTCCTATGAGTCAATTTTTCACGATGCCATACAATGAATTTGAGCGCGCTATTGTAATTCTCGATTGGAATTATGGCGAAAATATGACAGTATAGCCTCTTTGAATCTGAATACAGAAGCCTTCCGTTGATGTGTGTAACCTTTATGTCGATAATTTTGTTGTTTATAAGATGACATTGACATCTGACGGAGGTTTCGAACAAAATACGATCGGTTAACGCATTGGAGTGCGGTGAGCTGACAGACCACAAAATAATACCACGATTTTTCAGGAAGTGTTTACGGTAGCCGAAGAATTTCGACGAAATTTTAGATTGCTTTCTTTCGTTTCTCGATAAATTAGCTAGGAAAGGAGGTCAGAAGGCTCGAATGTCCTTTCTTTGGTGCAGAATTTCGTTCGTAACAAATGGAAGGAAAAAATCAATGTCCTTATTTGTATACGATGTAATCAATTTCTAAAATTGGTTCTGTTAATTTTGCTTCCCACTGTGTCATGCCCTGGACTAAACTGGTCAATTGTGTCATTATATGAATAACCTTCGTTCTTCTCAGTTTTCGCTGAAATTGTCAAAATTGTCCTAATTTTAGATCGCACAGTGCCATCTCAGCTGTTTTCAATAGTTTTCCATGAATCGATAACTTCTTTCCTCCCTTGTGCTCGAGTCAAGATTCTTCAAACCACCCTTTCTCTCTCTTCGTAAGTCCTTCCTCTTTCAGGTTGAGGCCAAATTACCGGATGTAGATCCCTCCTCTAATTTGTAATTTTTTAAGTCTTTAAATTAGGTTAAAGTAATTGATGACGTCACCTTTATTTGTCGAGACCCTCCTCTAGAGGAATATAAGGTAAAAATCCTGCCCCGATGATGACAATGCTTCATATCTGAGCATCTTCTCCTGCAGAAAATTCGCAGCTCGTCATTCCTCCGAGTTCGTGTAATGGACAATAAACGGTTCTCTCCCTTCCCTCGATACGAGTTCATGTTCATTTTCAAGTCTCCTGATGCCGTCAAGATTTGAGCCTGTGATATTTTTAATACAGCTTGGAAATTTCCTGACCCTCTTCTACATAGAGGCTCATAGCTAAATAATTTTCCAAAGTCCCCCTGATTCCCAAAGATCGAAGTTTTTCCATGTCCTATTTCCAAAATATCAAAAATTGTCTAGACTGCTCTATAGAAGAGGAAATCCTGAGCTAGAGAATAGGACGCGGACGCGTAAATGACGACAAACAAACTTTATGTTTAACTTGTGGTTTTTCAGTTGCGCTACCATTTATATTACTTTATTCGACGCAGAAAGATCCGATGCATGAAGCCGCGGCTCCAAAGACCGAAGACAAAGAAAAATAGGAAGGAGAACACTCCTCATTTGTGATCTGCCACACATCGATATTAATTCATATAAAACTTATATCTATTATTGTAATTTCTTTGTTTATTGTTAGCTAAAAATTTCCAGCAACAGCTGAACTAGTCGAACAAGATTTTGTGATTTTTTTTTTTTTTTTTCTCCATGTTCATTCTTTTATTACTGCTCTTTAAAGATGCTGCCTTTTGCATTTATTTTCAGAATTCGCTCGTTATATTCCAATTTTTTTACCTTCTCGTTTCCTTCAGTCCTCCCTTAAGTGGATTTATGGGAAAACAATCGCGTCATCTGAAAAATTTAGGCTGCGGTAGCTAGGTGGGCAAAATTCATCGTTTGCTGACATGGAGTGCATAACTGATTCTATTTGAAAGAACGAGTGCCCGCGGAATTGACCCATTACAGTCGAAAATTTGGACAAGGCTCAGGTGACATTTTTTCATAAGAACACAAATAAGTTCATGGTCCAAAAAATTTAGAGCCTTACCCGGTTTCAGTGGTTCATTTTTACGTCACCTTATAGGTGATTGTAACAAATATGACTTGGTAAGTTGATCATTTCCCTTCCCTCGAGATGAATAAGGTGAGGTGAAAGGACTTTTGCTAACCTCTCATAATTGTTTTCTTTTTTTTTTTTCTTCATTTACTCTCTTTATTAGTGTAAGTATAAGGCAGGTGTTTAACTCGGAAAATATTCTGAGTGCTCGTCTAAAACTTTTCAAGTGTTTTTTCTGTACTTTGGTCGCCCAGCCACAAATTCTTGCTCCTTCTATTACCTTAAAATAATAGTGTATAAATTCAAATTCGAGGAAGAGAAAACTTGAATTTTTTTTGAGTTAGGTATTTCATTATTCGTAAACCCCGGGAAGAAGTTGGACATTCTTTCTTTTCTTCATTCAATGCAGTTTTTTCTGTTTGTACATTAAGTTGGTAACAAAAATGTTATTTTCTTTTCTGTGAAATAAAGCCGTTCCGCATTAAATTTATACTAAATATAGCGAAGACTATTCTGTTTGTAATTTTTGAATGAGAGGCAGAGACGAGAAGCCTTCTTAAGCTTCTCTTTGAGGGTGAGATACGGCGGAAAAAGTAGAAGCTGATTTTATACAGAGAGTGAACGCGTTCGAAGCTACTCTAATCAATTATCAAACCGGATAACCCCTCTTGGGAAATAAGAAAGAAAAAAAATGAGATGCCATTGCACTCGCTGTCCCGAGTCCCCTACAGCCTGAAGTTTTTCCAAGTCCTCAAAATCATGACGAGACAATTTGAACGCGCTGCAATTTCAAGGAAGCGGTCGTCTTTCCAAGTCCCCCCCCCTATCATATATGGAATTTTTTTAAGTCCCGCTCCTATCATTCATAGCTCGTAGGTCGAAATTTTTCCAAGTCCCCCTTCTATCATATACCCCTCGGAGGTCGGAATTTTTCTGAGTCCCCCTCCCCTCTCCGTGACGTCATCAACCTCGCTTGCGCTCGCGCTCGCGGACGAAAATTTCCTGGAAGTACCCCCAACAAAAGGGATAGCGGGTTCCCCGCTAAAAACTGCTGCATATTGCAGCACAATTAGTTCAAATTCGAATTGCTGCGATTAGCACCTTTCTCCTTACTCCAGAAAACTTTTTAATTTGTATTGATATGGATATGTCTTAAGGCTGGAGGTCATTCTGAAATTTGTGTTACGAAAATGAAGTCACGTGACCTTGACTTACTTTCAGGATTTGGAGAAATTTCGATCTTCGCTACTTTCTGTGTGATTCCTTGCGGTTTTTGTATTTTCGTACTCCTTTGATTTTTCTAACCATAACATTGAAAAACGTAGAATTAATTCGATCCTCCAAGTTACGGCTATTCATAATGAAAATATACTCAAGAGAGTAAAGAAATGCAAAAAGAGCAGAAAATTGCTCAAGAGTGTGAGGAAATTGCAAAAACTGCAGAAAAAATGTTGAAAAGTCAAAGCGCTTTCGGTTAAAAAACCATCTTCAGCGATAAAAAGGAAGCAACTGACATAAGGAAAAGAAAAACTAATTATTGAGTTGTGATTTATGAACAATTTCGATCATATGCCTGTCCAGCACGATGACACCACCAGTATTCATATGACGGATTATTTCTATATGTTCCAGGGTAATGAGTTTGAAAAACGAATTCTCCTTGTGGAGAAACACCCCGGTAAACAATTTGAAGCCCTCTGAAGCCCCTGGGAAAAACTACCCTCTGAAGCCCTCATTTGAAGCCCTGTTGGTTCCCTGTTTTCCTCTCACTTCCCTGTTGAAACGCTTTGGTTCCCCGCGTTCAAAGGGCTTCAACAGGGACAAACTGAAGCCCTTCTGATTCCTTGGGCTTCATTTGGAAAAAACTACCCTTTTAATTCCCATTTGAAGCCCTGTTTCCCTTTTGTGTCCCTGAAGCCCTTTGTATTTGAGGGCTTCAAGTGGGAACAATGTTTACCGGGACTTCAGAACCCTCCCGGAAGCGATGGCCATTGGTGATTAAGTGGTCAGCGAATGCCGAGTCTCCCTCATTGCCCTTCTCTCAGGCTTTCTTATGTTCAGCCACTCTGATCTTCAGCTGCCGACCAGCCTCTCCGATATAAACGCCCTTATCTATACACTCCCCTCTTCTCATCCTCAGGAATTCTGTTTTTCGACCTAACAAATAACCCTTTGACAGTAACAGATTATAGAACGCAGGTCGAAAACGGAGGGACGAAGGGAAAACTTCCCCAAGAATGTGAGCCTAATCCACCGCTATTTCTCGCAGCTCATAGAACGGGCGAGAGAGGTTTCCTACGAACCATCGTGTCTATGTCCAAATGAGTCTCGTTAACTCTGGCCAGATGTTTCATGGTCATTAACTCCTTCCTGAAGGCAGTTTAACTCAAAGGAAGGTGGGTTAATCTATGAACTAAACTGTTAAACGCCGCATATTTGTGAGCGATAGAACAGCTCGATTTGAAGGACCCCATCTCTTTCGGGGACAGTCAAGTCCAAGCCTTCAGTCCAAAAGGTTTTGGAGTGGAAGGTGAGACCAAGGAATTTGGCAGAGCGTTGGATGGAGACGCAAAGAAGGAGTGTCTTTGGCCATAAGTATCTTCTTTGAATACTACCACGACTGTGCTCTCATCTGAGAATCTAAATTTATGGTGAGATAACCATCTGGAGAATTTGTCAAGAGTTAATTAGAGTAGTCTTGCTGCTCGTGGGAGGCTGAAGGTTAGTAGGGAGATACTGACGTCATCCGCAAGGATACACTTGGTGAAAGATTAGCTGACACTGATTGTAGATCATTTATAGCGATTAGGAAGCGAGGTACACTTCCCCCGCCGTTTTGGATCGGTTTTTGGACGAGTATTTGTCTTGAGTTGTCACCGTTAGAGACCTGTCAGAAGGAAGGAGAGGAGAAGTTTGGGTGAATTGCCTTGTAGGCCAGTCTCGTGTAATTTGGAAGAGATGTAGTGACGTCAAACACGATGAAACCTTTCCTATTTTTGTTATCCGTGAAGAGGTACTTGAAAATAAGAAATCTTGACAACTATTTCTTCGCAGCGTGAGGGACTTATTGAAGAAGATCAAAAGGTCGGGTATTTTTTCATTGAACGAAGTTTGTTGCAGGGTTGAGAAGACCAAAGGTCGTACCATGTCGAGGTGGTTTGTGAACGGAAGAATGTTTTCAAGTCATAGGACGGAGAAGGGGGACGATCAGTAATTGAGGGAAAACGCAAAATCTGCTTAGCAGCCAGGTCCACTGCGTCGTGTTCCGGTAGACCGATATGACCAGGGATCCAGAGGAAAGCAATTGAAGAAAAAGAAGGTGTTGAAGTGAGACGAGAATGCCCTGTACGTACGGTAGGATTGGAAGAGCGAGGTTTTCGCATGGCTTGGAGAGAGGAGAGAAAGTCAGAAAGCAGGAGAAATTTACAGGGTTGAGGGAGAAGAGTGAGGTGTGTAAGGCAGGTATAGATGGCAGATAGTTCGGAAGAATATGTGGAGGTTGAGTTTTTCAAACGAAAATATGAATTTCACCATTGATGGAAAAGGCATAGCCAGTTTTAGGGCATAAAGCACAGGCTGTGGGAAAAGAAGTCGTTATCAATTATGTCTTTGATGTGTCTTATGTAGATTACATTAGCTGATTTTGGTGGGTTGGCCAGGTCGAGGCGAATGAGAGGTGATGAGGATAACCATGGACGGGTGGATGAGAAGATGAAGGGGGGGGCTGAAATGCGAGATGGTGTTCAAGATGAGATTCTATCTTGGGGGAGGAGGGAGCGGAGATGGGGAAACTTGGCTGTAATCGATAATGAACGGAGTTATAGAGGGGGAATGCCTGCTTGAGCTAGTCCGTAAGGCACCGAGAGGTAAACGTAGAGCTGTAGATTGAATTGTATCTACGGATTTTAGGGAGGATTTATTAGCCTGTCTGTAGATAGGGGACTCGTAGTCCAACTGAGAACGAATTAGTGAGTGAAGGAGGAGCTGGCGACTGCAACCAGCGAGTGTGGGATAGATATTCCAGGTTAATGAATTTGGATACCTATTTGGCTTTGAGAAGTTTCATGTGGGGAGTTCAGGAGTGTTTGGGAATCGAAGGTAAGGCCGAGAAATTTAGTGCAGGATTGGGGGCTAATCTGGAAGTTCTGTAGGATGAGTGGGGGGGGGAGAGGGAAGACGTGAGTTGCTTTTACGGAATATGATTAGAGCGTTTTTATCTTGCTAAAGACTTGAAATTCACGACCCGAGGCCCAAGAGGAGACCTTATTGAGGGTGAGTTGGAGAAGATGAGCCACTCTTTTGGGATTCGTGAAAGCGAGTGAGACACTGAAGTCGTCCGCAAAAAGACGTTTGGTGAGGGGAAAGGGGACACAGTTTATCAGATCATTTACGGCGATAAGGAAGAGAGGAACACTCCAAACTTCTCCCTAGGGGACGCCATTATGAATGTGGTGGAGGGAGGAGTAGTGGTTAAGAATTCGATCTGTCATGGAGGAAGGACTGGAGAAGGGAGGGTAAATTGCCACGAAGACCAATTTCAAATAATTTAGAGGAGAAGAAGTGTCGCCAAACACGGGGGAACGCTTCCTGAAGATCACAGAATATGGTATGAAGGGGAGAGATATTACGGAATAATTCTTCGATTTGGAGGTTCAGGTCGGAGATGGCTTGTAAAGTGTTTCTACCTTTACAAAAGCCGTATTGACAAGGAGATGAGATATCGTTGGGTTTGAAAAACCAGAATAGTCTTTTGTTGAGGATTTTTTGAAAGAATTTGCCAAGAACGGAGGTTAAGGCGATAGGGTGATGAGATGAGGAGAAGGAGGGATTTTTTGTAGGTTTTAGAATTGAAAGAACAATGGCAGGAATATGATCCTTGAAGAAGTATGGAGTTGAAAAGGGAGAGAAGGTAATGAAGGGAGTTGGAGTGAAGGTTTCTGAGCATGAAAGCGTGATTGTTGTCAGAGTCCGGAGCGGATTTTTCAAGATTCTTTTGAGGTAGAGTCGAGTTCGGATGGGGATATAGGGAGATTGTAGGGGAGGGGGAGAGGTCCGAGGATTCGAATCAGGAAGAGGACTTGAAGAAATGTTGACTTTCGAGCTATGCAAAAGAAGCTCAATTTTCTAACATCGAACAAAGTGCAGCTCTCTGGAAAATTTTGACTTTCGAGCGATACAAAACGTGGCTGACGCAGAAGGATATTTTTCTTACCGTTTTTGTCCGGGGTGCGGTCATTTTAGCGTAGATTTTTTGGTTAGAAACGAGTAGCGCAGGTAAAGCATAGTTTTCATTCTTATAAATTCTCTCCAAGAGAAACCCAATTCTATTCATACGAGGTGCCTTCCTGCCCGAATATCTGTAGATCAATTTTCAATATTGCGCAGATGACAGCTCCAATCTCGCAGAAAGATCTGTTTATAGAGATCACAATTAATGACATGCACACAAATGTGGCTGTATGTCGTATATCGCTATCGAAAAGACGGAAGATATGGTCGACTCGGTCGGAATAATATCTTTCTTTCATCGTTTTCGGTCGCAAACAACAACGAATAATCACGATGCCATTGTTCACGAAGTTCATCGAAGACGTCGACGACTAGAGCGGAATTACGCGGATAATACTCATCTTATTCAACCGCACAAGGTCTGGATATAGGAGTAAAAATTCAATTCATCGACACTCTTGCACCGGACCGGTGTTTAGATAATGGTTTCGTTGTTACAATAATACCGTAATAATTGGTTTGCAGGGTATTAGATAATTCAAGGCCTGGCTATAAAACATTAATTAGGTTCTTTTTGATAATATTAAATAGGAAAAACTGACATATATGTAACATCGATCATTACTTTTGCGGTTAGATGTCGTATCTCGTATATTCATTCAGCGAATTTCACGCGAGTACGCGGACGAATGTTGAGGTGTGATCGTGTCGGGTTCCGCATTACCGAATCAATCTTTTTTCTGTCGCGAGAGTGGTCGATTTATGATAATTTCACTTATATGTCGGAGTGAAATTTTTTGTGCGTGCTTTCCGTTGCAACTTGAAAATCAAGTAAGTTCATCGTGTGTAAAATAAATACTGTATAGGAATATTTGAACTCGAGGTCTAAAGTAAGATAGGTATGTGTTTAGTTTGCTGTAGGACTAAGATTACATCTGGTCGTGACTTTCCCGCTGGGTGTCTTCACAATTGCAAAGGAATATGAAAAAAATTGAGAACAAAAATGGCCAGCTAGGAAGAAGTTTATGAGGGAAGCTGGAAAAGTCAAATTTTTGGCTATTAAATGTGCAGTCTGTATTACAAAGGAAGATGAACATAGTTTTAAAACGCTCACTTTTGGCCAGTTAACCATCGAAAGTTTACTCAAGTTTGAAACTGGTGCTGTGTGGTATTGAACCACTTTTGGGGCTCTTACCTCTGGCAAGGTGAGAGCCCCTATGCAATTGCGAAAAAAAACAAGACTGAGTCGCCATGCGCCTCAGTATCCGGGTCTCTTGGTTCTTTTTTTTCTTATCGACTGTTACGTGACGGGAACTTTTTTTAAAATTTTTTTCGAAATATCTGGAACTTCTTTTCCTATCAAGATGTAAAGCTCGAGAGATCTAGATTTTTTCTATTTCAAAATCTGGAAACCAAGAGATCCGTATCTTTGTTCCAGTCAGATCTGGAAGCTGAGTGACTTGAAACATACGGTAGGTATATTACCATTATTGAAGTATCGAGAAGCAGAGACTTTGTCAGTAGAAAATTTTGAAAAATGCTATGCAAAAATAAAACTCGCCAAGAATGTAGAGAAATTCGAAAAATGATTGGCAAAAATAAAATCAGGTGACACAGAATATTATGTAATACGTGCAGTATATCATATTCGAAGACTATCTTGGTTACTCTTGATGAAGACTGTACGAGAAATAGAATTTTCTTGGAAAAAATAAAAATATCAAGAGACAGAGAATATATATCTTGAGTGACGTTATCCGTACAACCCATTTTTGCGATTGCATAGAGGCTCTAAAAGCCCCAAAAATAAAGAACCAGAATAGCCCAAGATTGCCCGTGAATTGAAAACGATCTGAGAAGCAGTTTATGTGGGAGGATGGAAAAGTCAAATTTTTGCCTACCAGAAAGATTTATGTGCAGTCAATCTGTATTACAAAGAAAGTTGAACATAGTGCTTGATTTTGGGCAGTTGACTATTGGAATTTTCCAGCATTTTTCATGTTTGAAAATGGTTCTGACTGTGTGGTATTGAACAATTTTTGGGGCTCTTGCCTCTGGCGAAGTGAGAGCCTCTATGCTATTGCAAAAGAAAAAAAAAAGAAAAAAAGTTCTCACCGGAAAAATGTGTTGTGACGTCACTCAAGATGTACTCTCTTGAGATTTAATTTTTGCCTGTCAAATACATTTCTCACTCAATCTTTGTCAATATCTCTCTTTGGCACAGTGGTCAATGAATAATGATGATGATATTGCACAAAGTTTGTTCATAAATTATACCTTACATGGAAATACTGTATTGCGTAAAAGGCTCTAGCCGGGTAAGGGGGGGGGGAATGGCCTTGGTCGAAAAATGTTTCAACGGTCCGTCAAAATGTTGTCCCCAATGAGAAAATTAGAAACCCGAAAAATTGGACCCATTCGCTCATTCACATGGCCTGCAGAGTCATTTTTAGGCCAAAAATCCAAATGGCTGTATCTCAGGCAATAATGATTGCACAGGAATGTAACTTGGGGACATTTTAGGCTATGTGAACATTCATCCATGGTATTTAAAAAAAAAAAAAAAATCATTCATATTTTCCCTAGTTTCTAGCAATAACAAAACTTCAAACTCAAATATTAAAAAAAAATCGGAGGGGGCCCTTTAAAATGGATTTTCTCGATTTTTTTTTCACCGCCAGAACGTTCCAGCGACTGGAGAAATTTTGGACTATTTGTTTCCATACCCTAAAATGTCCCCAAGTTACATTCCTGTGCAATCATTATTGCCTGAGATACACTCATTTGGATTTTAGGCCTAAAAATGGCTCTGCAGGCCGTAAGAGTGAGCGGATGGGTCCAATTTTATGGGTTTCGAGTTTTCTCATTAGGGACAACATTTTGACGGACAGTTGAAACATTTTTCTATCAAGGCCATTTCCTCCCCTTACCGGCTAGAGCCTTCTGTCTTTTATTTTTAATTATGTCTCGATGATGCTGTGTCTCAGGATATTTTTAAGAGAAAAAGTCTGGTTGAGCAAATACATCTCAATTTCTTTAGTTGTGTATCATTAATCTGGCTGGGAACATTTGTACTTAAGTATCATGATTATTTGCGGGGAATCTTTGCATTTTGAATATTGACAGGCAATCAAATCTCTCAGGTCCCAGATTTGAGTGGAGCAAGAAGATGCAATATCTTGATTTCCAAATCTAGATATAGAAGAAAATTTTCAATTGTTAAAAAAAAAAATGAATTTCTGTTGTCAGTCTTGTTTTTTTTTCTTTCTTGTGTAAGAGTATGTAGTTGAAAAGCTTCTACAAAATTGTCAATACAAAATAGTTCAAAATAACCAATAATAATCTAATCTTCTGTTATACTAAGAGGGCTACGTGACCCTGCATGGCTCAGAATGGAGATACCCGGATACAATTTAGCTAAAAAGTAGTTAAAACCGAATATTATGTGCATTCTACCACTATATAATATGAAATATTACGTGCATATAAGAGTAAAATAAATGGAAAATAATATTTGAGAAGAATGACAAACAAGCGACGACTGAATAATTGGGTAGGACGACAACTTTTTTGTAAATGAACAAAAACTTTCAAGCAGGTGAATAATTAGGGAGGGCAACAATTTTTTCCCTATTGAATGACAACTTTTGTATGAGAGAAATTTGAAGAGGGTGCAAACAAACCAAATACAATATTGAATAATCTCTGGCAAAGGAAGATGATGGAACCGTAGTATTCAAAATTAGTGTTGTACCTTAGAACTTCAAGAGATTGCTAAAGAGCCGGTCTTGGGTGTCCTTCAACAAACAATGGTTTGGAGGTGACAAACTCTTGGATAAATTGCGGTCACACTCTTGGAGAACGCCTTCTTGTACGACAATTCTTGCAGGCGGTTACTGCTTTGATAAGGACATGGTGCAAGAAGCGCAATCCAAATTCACCTAACTGTATACCATTCTCCCACACACTGTCCCCATTAGGCTTTCACACTTTTGGTTTGTTCACATTTTTTCATATCTCGACATGGATAAAATTGAAGAATTGAAGCCACAAAGCAAGCTCTCAAAATATTTTTCGTGCTGTTATTATTCTTATTTTACTTTATTTCAAATTATTCAAGTATACCCATTGTTTTCCAATAAAATTATTCGCTGTGTTTGAATTTCAGTCGAATTTCAGTCGAATATCACTCAAAAATATTTTTCAAGCGCTTGCTTTGTGGCTTCAATTCTTCAATTTTATCCATGTCGAGATATGAAAAAATGTAAACAAACCAAAAGTGTGAAAGCCTAATTGTTGAATACAAGAAGTATACAAATAGAATTAGGGTAAATGCAGTCTGTGGATCGGAGTCAGACTGTACATGTCCATATTACCTGAAAAATCTCAACTATAAACATTTGTTGGGAGTTCTCATTTGTCTCAAACTGGCCAAAGCACCAGAATTAGCACATAGTATTCCATTTCGCTCGTGTGTCGCATGTGCAGCACCGCCTGTCATCCATGGTGGAGTAGGTGCGGGTTGCGTATGCATTTAATATTGTTTCCTCCAACACCGGAATCGACCCTTTTGGATATAACTTCAGTGAAGGAGGAATCATAGTATCCCATTTGGTCAAAAATGTAAGAGAGGTTGCCCTGCAAAGGCAAAGCAGGCACTGATTGTCCAATAATGTTTTTTCAATTTTTTTAGCTATTGTTAAGCAAAATATATCATCATATATTTTTCATCTGACCAGATTGTTCATTTTCTGTCGGTCATATAATTTTACAGTCGTTCATAATCTTTTTGTCGAACATTTTGTTTTTCAACCGCTCATTACATTACTTGTAGTGATTTTTTTCTCAGTCAGCATTCAGTCACTTTCTGTTGGGCGATAAAATGCATGCCAAATTAGAAGAAAAACGATGGCTTCCTTAACGAAGTTAAACAAGGAACGCAGGGAACCGGTTTTATGAGTTAAATTGGATTTGGTATTAAGAATTCTAGGAAGCTTAGACCTAATATAAAGCTAGTATATAGAAGTGCTAAACCTAGCATAATACTGGGGGGGGGCAGAAAGATGTTACCAGTTAAATGGGGGTTTGCGCTAACGCAAAAACGCAAAACGTAAGACCTATAGTTTAAATGTACAAATTTTGTATCTCAATTTTATCTTTAATTTGAGTCATATCCGAAGTTTCTACAACTTTTCTGAGCCGAGTTATGGACCAAAATGTGACAAAAATTGACCAATTTGCCAAGATTTCCAAAATAGGAAATTGGAAAATCCCCCACTTCCAAGCTTCATAAGGTTATTCAGGTTGGAATCAGCATTGAATTTCACTTTTAAATCGGATAAGATATAGAAGTTTGAACAATTTTTAATTTTCAAGAATTTTGGCAAATTGATCAATTTTTGGCACATTTTGGTCCGTAACTCTGCTCAGAAATGTCGTAAAAAGTTGAGTAAGGGCGCCAATTGAAGATAACATTGAGATACAAACTTCGTAGACTTAATGTGTGCATCTAACCTTTCGCGTTTTCGAGCTGGAGTGAATTTAGTTCAACCTCCCGTTGAACTGGTAACATCTTTTGGTCCCTACTGGTACACACATAGTTCGAGAGTCTAAATTTTTCTTGACTCTCGAGCTATAGTATGATAGGAGAGGGACTTGGAAAAATTCCTATCATATACGGCTCGAGAGACAAAATTTTAACAGGGAACCTGTTCAATAGGGGGCTTTTTGAGAAATTTGCCGTCCGCCGTGCGCCGTCCAACAAAAAACTTTAAAAAAAATGTTGACTCTCGAGCTCTATATGATAGGAAGGGGACTTGAAAAACTTTTGACTCTCGAGCCATATACGATAGAAATTTTTCTAAGTCCCCCTTCCATCATATATAGCTCGAGAGTCAACATTTTTCCAAGTCCCCCTCCTATCATATTATATAGTTCGAGATTCGAGAAAAATTTAGACTCTCAAACTATGCCTATTATACTAGGCTTACAGTAGGTCTAAGCCTTCTTTATACTAACTTCATCTAGGTCTAGGCTTCCTTGAATTCTCAATACCAAATTCCATATGAGTCATAAAACAGTTTCCCTGCGTTCCTCGTTTAACTTCGAAGCCGTCGTTTACCCAAGTCCCCTTCCTATCATATGTGGCTCGTGAGTCGAAGTTTCTTTACGTTTTTTGTTGGACGACGGACGGCGCACGGAGTCCTCTTACTTCACTTCATTTGTTATTTCAAACCACTCCCCCTCGATTTCAGTTTTTATTCGACATAGTCTTCATGAGGCTCAAGTAGCATTTTGTTATTCCCTGATTACGTGGCGCATTACCTAAACCATATTCTACAACTTTGTCGTTCGTTCGAACTCGTATTTGTCGAATTTTTTACAAATTTTACGACTTTCGATAGGTAGGTAGCTATTTAAATACGACCTCGTCGTTCCTTCGATCTTGTACGAATTTTAATTCTGTGCGGTACCTAGTAAAAGATTATTCGATTGACTTTGATCTTTCTCTTTTTATAACCGGGACATAGTTCAATTTCGACGTTAACGATGGGTCGGTACCTCGGTGGTAAAAAGAATCGGATAATTTTGAGTCGACTTTCTGCCGTTTTGGGCCGATTTTGACGTCGATTTAGAATCGATCACTGAGAGATACGGTCCGGTAATTAGATGCTTATAAGACTGGAACAAGAGAATCAGTTCGGTTAGGTTAACATGACCTCAGTTATACACGGACAGGGTAATCTTCAAAGAGATTAGAAACAATTAATTTGAAATCACTAACTCGTAATTTACAATGCCTATAGATTATTCGTCCCTACACATCTTCAACTATAGGTAAGCTTACGAGTTTAGGTAAACAAAGAATTGCATGCTTAATCATGTGTCAAAGAAAGAATGACGATGAATAATGCTAGTCGGTAAACGATAGACCTAGGTCTTATCTAAGATTTGTGAGAGGCCTGTTTAAACATACCTAGGTACCAAATAATATCGCCAAACTTGTTCAGGGATAGGTATACTCGTCTGACTTAATTATCTCTCAAATGGGCTATACGAGAAAGTTAGTCAGAAATAGATACGACAATCATTTTGCACTCAGGAGAGAAAACTGATTGATTAAAACCTATACTTACATTATAATTGGATTTATCAATAATTATTTGATTCTAATATGTGTAAGTAAAAGGTTGACACCATTAGTATCGCGAATAACCAGTTTTAAAGTGATTTCACAAAAGTTCATTTATCTACCAGTGCGTCTAGATCTGAAGAATCAATTTTTCAAACGCGAGAGCTCGAGGAATGGAGCAGCCTTTTAATATATCGTTCAGAACCAAATTTTTTCTAATGCGTAAATTCGTCAGTTTTCCTGCATACCTTCCAGACGGTCCCTTAACTATAGTACACACCGATCAACCACTTTTTCTGTCGCGTAAATTCGTCAATTGTCCTGCAGTTCTTCCAGACGCCGGTCCCTTACCGAAAACCGTAATATACACCGATGAACCCGCCTTCTGGAGGACGCAGTTTTCAAACAAACACGTGTGGTTCGAACTGTTTTCCGAAATTATCACACTAAATCCAGGTGAAAGATTAGAAGAATTGCAAGATTATTGCCGCGCCGTATGTGAGATGAACTCCATCTCTGGCTTACATTGGGAACTTCTTGTAGAGCCAGCAATGCCAATTACGGGAAAACGGAAAATTCATACCGTCCTCTCGGACAAACCAATTATTTTGGAAGAATATTACAGAATACACAATTAGGCCTATCGATTGATTTAACATAAAACGATGAGTTTTAGATTGAGTATCGTATTTGAGTGAATTAATTTTGTGACAACGTTTTAATTCTATAAGTCGTAGTTTAGATTATACGACTTGATTTCGGGGGGAAAAATGTAGACCTATAAAAGTAATGTTTTTGGTGGTATCTATGTTCGGTATTTGTAATATATGTAGATATATATGTAAGCTTTAATGTAAATTTATCGAGTAAATTGTCTTCATTATCCAATCACAATTGCTTTAGATATTGACTTCTTTTTTAAATTCTTCATCTGAGTTAACTCGTTCCTTATCTTCTCTGGTGATTCTTTATGATGAAGGTTTTTTTTTCCCTGTATTTTACTTACTTCAGTATTAAAGGCTAATATAAGTAAGTATCTTGGGTCAACGTAAAATGCAAGATCTTTTCTCGTTGTACTTTTAGAGTATCTAATTTGTCCAAGTAAACGCAAACATGAAGACATGATGGCTTGTAATTTCTTGAAATTTCCCTTCAAGTAGGATTAGGGGTACCTACTGAATTTTTGTAAACTTCGTATCGTGCATAGAAATCAAGCCTCTCGAATCTCTTTATTGCTGAAAGGCTTCAAGTTCAAGACTACCTACCACTCTTAACGCAATAAAGAAAATTCGTACTAGGTACCATAATTAAGGGATCTCCTACGATAAACAAAAGTTGGCAAGCTGGTATTTGAGCAATTTAAACAAAAAAATCTCTTTTCCGTTGTACAAATCGAGCCGTGTGTTATCCTAATCAACGTTGCTGAAGTCTCACAGTCATTGTCGAGAAACTTTCGGATCACACTAATAAAAAGTGGCAATCGTATCATTGAATTGCTCGTTGCCAACTTTCGTTCATTGTAGGAGATCCCTAAGAACGTATAGTTTTCCTTAATTCAGTCTTGGAGTCGAGATTCTTGCAAAAACCCTCAGCCTTTGAAGGAAAACGCGCTTATAATAATATCCAAGCGTTCAAAACTGAGAAAAATAGAACAACAATGTTTTGAATATTTTTCAACTCGCGCTTCGCGCTCGCAAAGAGCACGCCGCCGACGGACTATCACATGCTGAAAGATACCTACTACCTACGCGACGGAGCAGATTTTTATATTTCATGAGAGCTCATAACGTTTGAACTTTCAATAGTCAAAATATATGTATTCCCACTTGCCATCTAGTTCACTGTTCCCACCAGTACACACACACACACACACATACGCAATTCCAAACTCAACCAACAAACAGCCCGCTGGCATGGGTAAAGGCTAATTTTGTCCTAGCTCTGTCAAGACCAAGGTGTGGGTTTCTGACCATCATAGTCTTATATTTTTCAGAATTTCTTCAATATGAGTCATATGGGATTTGGTATTGAGAATTCAAGGGAGCCTAGACCTAGATAAAGTAGTATAAAGATGGCCTAGACCTATTATAAGCCTAGTATAATATAGTTTGAGAGTCAACATTTTTCTCGAATCTCAAACTATGTATGATAGGTGTGAGACTTGAAAAAATTCCTATCACATACAGCTCGAGAGTCAAAATTTTCCAAGTCCCTCTCCTATCATATATGGCTCAACAGTCAAAATTTTTTCGAATCCCCTTCCTATCATATATGACTCGATAGTCGAAATTTTTTCTAAGTCTCCCTCCTATCATATATAGCTCGAGAGTCGAAATTTTTCCAAGTCCCTCTCCTATCATATATGGCTTGATAGTCAAAACTTTTCCAAGTTTTTTGTTGGACGGCGGAAGCCAAATTTCTCAAAAAGCAACTCATAGAACAGGATCCCTGTTAAAATTTTGACTCTTGAGCTATATATGATAGAAGGGGGACTTGAAAAAATTCCTATCATATATGGCTCGAGAGTCAAAAGTTTTCTAAGTCCCTCTCGTATCATATATGGCTCGATAGTCCAAATTTTTCCAAGTTTTTTGTTGGACAGCGGACGGCAAGATTCTCAAAAAGCCCCCTATAGAACAGGTTGCCTGTTAAAACATCACTAAATATCACGACAGCCACATCTAACCACTTTCTCTGATAATAAAATCCTACTGGAACTGGATACTTCGATTGATATTGATAAGTAAATTAATTAAGCGTAGATATCATTTCAAACGATCAAAGATCACGTTCTGTATTCATAATTCGAATCACGATTCTACATATTGTATTTACGCAATTGATCAAAAACTCATCGCAATTGATCAAAAACACATCAACTACTCCTACTATTGAGATGATATTTTTCTATTTACTCTCGGGATTTGTAGATTAAATCTCATTGCGCTTCTCTTTTGATTTAGAGCATTCGAGTTCCTGAGAACCAAAACGTAAGAACCTACAAAATAATTTGAAATTTCATAATTCACAAAAAGCAGAAGCTATATGCGATCAAGTATCATCAGTACTGTCGATTAAAATATCTACCTCTTACGATATTATCGAACATTTTCTAATGTTGTTCCGCGATTTGTGAAATAAATCTCACAGGCTAGTTTTTCCTTCGATTTCGAGAATTCAAGTACTTGCGGACTAAAACATAGGACCTACAAAATAGTCTAACGATAAGGAAAATTCATCTACCAGTATCGGATACTTGGATTGATAAATAAGTAAGAGCAGGTATCACTTCATGCGATCGAGAATCACGTTCTGTATTCATAATTCGAATCACGATTCTATTTCTACAATCGAACACATCAACCTACCGTACTTACTATTTTCAACCTCTTTCTCCTGTTAATGAGTAATAGTTCACTTGCGCTTATTGATCTTTTCATCCGATAGACTTCATCCACAACAGAAAACACAAAACCTGGCCGTTCATTTCGTATTGGTTTTCTTAGGAAATTAGAATTTCAACTTCTCGCTGATCCTATTTCGTTCCAAATTTCATATAATACCAGTATACGAAAAACCGAAGCTAGATGCGATCACAAATCAATGATACCCATTTATGTCTTCCAACACTATCCTATGGAACAATTTTTAATTTTGTTTCGTTATTCTGGCTGAAAAATGAATGTCAATTGTTTCTCAGTTGTTCAGTTCAGTCCTCTTTCAATTTCGAAGTTTCGAACACAAAATAGCAGAATGATAATAATGACGTACCGGTATGAATCTTGGTTGTGCTGAATGATAGCCGATAGCACCCTTGCTGTCGACACGCAGGACCGAGTGAGCGCACCCCGGTGGCCACCGACAGACACCACGTTCGACGGTTTGTAAACAAACTGTGCTTTATTATATAGGATTCTGTTGTGAAATTGGTTCTAGGAATTCACTGAAAATACTGGAAGGGTAATTTAAAAATTCTTTCCATTCGCTGCTTGGGATTGCTTTCATTAACATTGAAGTCAGTATTCGAACAGAGAACCTGGCATGGAGAATTTTTGATTTTGATTTTAATGATTAATTGTGGGGTAGGTACCTATCGATTATTTTTGGTCGGAATATTTCCAAGTCCTCCTACCTACGATTGTATGTAATAATGTATTTTTCCAACGCTGCTTCTGCATGTTCATTCTTACGTGTACCTTTCAAATCGTTAGGCACGATCAAGTTTCCAACCCAAAAATCATTTTCCAAAAAACAAGGTATATATTCGAAGTTTCAAGAATTGAAACCGCGAACATGCGACAGGCAATTTTTATATCACCAAAATTGAAATATTCTGATATAGGTACCTAATTAAAAAGTACTATTGGGATTTAAACTTAGAGTTGGGGAGTTGGTAGCCCTGACGATATTCACCCTTTTGTTCAATGCTTTTTAAATGAAGAGATTTTACGCATGATAATTAATAGGATATCGTTTTTTAGACCAAATACAAACATAAATTTCGTAGTCTGTATCACCAACATTAAATACAAAAAAAAATTGTAACAGTAAATGATATATTGAAAAAATAACAGTTGATTGAAAATCAATGTCCGATTCACCCTTTCAGTAGCGCTCTCTAGTGTAGGTTTAAACCCCAATATATTCTTGAAAATAAAGCGCATTCTTATACTTTTCAACATCAACATCAAATATAACATAAGATAGGTTTACTTACTAAAAACGTATCTTCGTACAAATGAGAAAAAAATAATTATGAAATACTATCTACCACCGTGCTATCTACTCAAAATAGCTCACAATTGTGATGAACTTACTCGAACCAATTTTGTGATGATAAGAGTGATTTCGAATTTAAAAATAAAATTACTACTTATCAACATTTATCTTTTTTGATAAACACATTTGAAATTTCATCCAATGAACAATTCAGCGTAAATAAATTTATTCTCTAGATCTATCAGAAAATTATTTGTGTTGCATTGCAGAAGAACAAAAAAAAAAAACAGAAAAGAAAAAACTGTCAGGTGTAAAGAAAACTGCGTATAAAATCAGATCTTATCGATTAAGCCTTATTACTTCTCAGACTCATAATATTATTTTAAATAAATAAATGAATGAATAAATAAATAAATAAATAAATAAATAAATAAGTAGAAAAATAAATTAAATTCAAAACTCAAGTACCAGTTGTACACTGACCAATAAAACAAATAGGTACTCTAAATTTTGTAAAGCGTGATATCGAGTATTACATACTTACTAAAATCTATTTTTTTTTTTTTTTGAACATCAACCACCAACTGAAAAATTTGCTACTTTGATGCGGTTAACATGACTTCCATTTTTATATAACATAAAACCTTATATTCAAATTTGCACGAGTATCACAAGTATTATTTTTTGGATGTCAGTTTATTACTGACATGCAGAACTCTTAAAAAAGATTCCCTAATATTAATCAATATTTTTCGGACTCCCTTTTATTGTAAAATTTTTCAAGCTGCGGCTCGTCTCTTTGGTTGAATCAGGTGCAGATTACAGTCTGATGAAGTTAAAAATCTGAAATAGGTTAATTAATCGCTTTAAAAGCAGTAGCAACGACAGAAAAAAAAAAAAAAAAAGATTACGAGTAATAGAATTAAATATCAGTTTCCTCAGTTTTTATGTAGAGGTCGTCGTAGACTTCATACCAGCCAATTCTACTCGTATATCCTGGCACCATGATAAGAGGGGGACTTGGAAAAATTTCCACTCTCGAGTTTTATACAATAGGAGGGCGATTTAGAGAAATTTCGACTCTCGGGCTATATAGGGTCTGCCAAAAAGATGTCAACAGATAGACGGGGGTTGTAGCTTAAAAGGCGAAAAGTTAGATGCATAGTTCAATGTACAAAATTAGTATCTCAATTTTATCTTTAATTGGCACCACATACAGAGTTTCTACGTCTTCTCTGAGCCGACTTATGAACCAAGATGCGCAAAAAAATTAAACAATTTGCCAGGTTTGCCAAATAAGAACCTGAAAATTCCCCTATTTTCAAGCTTAATATGATTATTCAAGTATTGTTTTCGGAATCAACGTCAAATTTCACTTTCAAATCAAGTATAATATGGAAGTTTAACAATTTTTAATTTCTAGCAAATTCGCATATAAAGCGATCTGTAGTGGCGCTGTTGTCGATGTCGAGAAGGTGATCATAGCGTTTTTCACCATAGGACAGCACGTTAATAAAATCGACTGTACCTTCTCAAAATATTATTTTTTCTGAAAAAAGTATGGAACAAAAATTGCAGTCCTCTTAATTTCCTGTCGAGTGAATATAATTTCAAATATCTCGGATAAATTTTTCAAGATCATCACCTTTTTGCAAGCTTCCGCAAATGACCGTCACAGAAAATGTAGAGAGCGCCTTCTTTGATTTTATTCGCGAATTGGTAAATTTTTGGCACATTTCGGTCTATAACTCGGCTCAGAGGAGACGTAGAAACTTTGCATTTGGAGCAAATTAAAGATAAAATTGAGATGCAAATTTGGTACATTTGAACTATACACCTAACGATTCGCCTTTTTGAGCTACAAAAAATTTAATCTACATCCCCATTTAACCGTTGATATCTTTTTGGCGGACCCTATATATTATGATAGGAGAGGGACTTGGAAAAATTTCGACTTTCGAGCAAAAATGGTTCAAGCCCAGCTCGGATTGAACTCAGAAAACTCTTGACTCTCGAACCATATAATGCATGATAAAAAGGGGAGCTATAAAAAATTTCGACCCCCAAGCTATATATCAATTTTCATAGTAAGCGCATATCTCCCAAAAAATTTCGACTTGCAAACCATAAAGGATAAAAAACGACTCAGAAGTATCGAAGAATTTTAAAGAACAGATTCCCTTCGTTCCTTGTTCTGCTTTATTAAGGAGGCCATCGTTTTTTGTGTCCCTCGTTCTAAACCTAGAGTCAGCCTCTGATCGCGTCACACTCATATGCTTGCACTATCCTCGTCTTCAGGGATTTCGAGAGATCCAGTTTATCCAAGTCCCTCTTCTATATAAGTACATTAATTTCGTTATACCCTTCCTCAACTCGTATTTTAACAGGGAAGTTATCTTGGAAGATTCTCCATACGCCGTGCGCCATATGACGTGTGGCGAAAACTGACTTATGACGTTATCAGACCGTGACGGTACAGGGACGAAAGTCGAATTTTTTCCAAGTCACCATGGTGTCGTGATCTCCTCGTTTGAATGGAGAAACCCTTCTCGAACTCTATTTTCTTCTGGCTAGAGAGAAAAAAAAATTGTGTGATCCCCAAAACGATTACGAAGAATCATCTACATGAAAATGGCCTCACACACCAAATTCAATTCGACCCATAGAACAGGTTCCCTGCATTCGTTACCGTCGTTTTTCTCTTGACAATCAATTAATGAAGCTTGAATTATAAGTGTACCAGGCCTAGCCTTTAAGCCCAGAGAAGAATTTCAACTTACAACTCCATAATTATAGAGTAATTTAAAGGTTTGAAGCTCATCCTTCCTCTGGGGTCGCCACTGCAGGGGTTCATAGCTCCAAATGTTTCCAAATCCCTTCTCATAAAAGGTTATGAGAATTCAAAATTTTTAAAATTTCTAAATCAAGTCGAGGACACAACGAAAGATGTAACCTCTCCCCCTGCCCAAGGGTCGAAATCAGTTTGAACATAGGCAATCTCAGCTTGAAATATTCCTCTGAGCTTAGCTTGTAGTCAACCTAAAACTCCATCCTAGTCTAAGACTCATTATAGAGATCGCTCTGCTCATAGGTTTAAAGCTAGAATTTTTCAATCTCTACAAAGGCTCAGAGTCCAAAATTTCTAAAAATCTCCCTCTTTTTTGAAGTTTTATAGCTCCAACTTTTATCAAGTCTCCTCTACAGAGGATCGGAGCAATAAGGGCAAACTCTGTGAGGACACCCCTCCTTGAAACAAAAGAGATAACGAATTTCCCGATTAAAAAAAATCGTGAAGACACACACGGTCCTAGCTAAGAAAAATGTTCAGACTCGAGAGAAGGGTTCAAGTTATGCAGTTGAGACTTATATCAAAGGCAGCTGAATATGCCAAAGATAACTCGAAAGAATAAGGCAAGAGAAGAATATATAGTTAGTAAGAAGATACATATTATTTTCTTTTGATACGAAAATTCTTTAAACTGGGTCATCCTTAAAAATTGTTATACTTGTGCTATGTAAATAATAATTTTTATTTTGCCTTCTAGAAATCAGTATGGAAACTGAGAGCAGTACTCTCCTTTCGATCCCAGTCAACAACAACGATAACCACTTCGTTTCCACCGATTATATCGTGTTCGGTGGGATGTTGGTGGTATCAACTTTGATTGGCGTATTCTTTGGAATCAAAGATCGACTTACGTCTGGTGCAGAAAATTTCTTTACTGGTGAAGGAAAAATGAGCGTTGTTCCAGTGGCTTTATCTATGCTTGCAAGGTACGTAATCACAAATGCTCATGAGCATCAATGAGGAACCCTTGTCACCCCTTACTTCCAAAAGATATACGATTGTGGTACTCCTGGGTTTCATTCTTTCTATGATTGAAGAATAACTTCATCACTAATTGACTTCGGTACAAAAGTCATTAGTGCTGATACAAGCTCACATGAAGTTTCTGGAGGTCAAAAGTCACACCAGTCGTATGCATTATAACAATTCATACTCGTATTTCTGAAAAATGTTATTTGTCTCTGGGTGGGATAAGGATTCAGGGATGAAAGCTTGCATTTCTGATTGGGGGGAGGGCGGACAGTGGCCAATGTGACCCTACTTGACTCTCTTCGATTTCCGATGTCAAATGTTTCTTCCATCATTTAACGCTTTTGTACCACGGTTTCCTACACAGTTTTCTCTCTTCGATCACGTTAATCGGGCAACCAGCGGAGGCATTTCTATACGGATTTCAATTGGTGTATTTTGGAATCTCCTGTTTCATATCCGTTCCCATAATTGGGTATTTCTTCGCGCCATTCTTTCAAGAGAAGAATTATATGTCAGCGTATGATGTGAGTATTATTTGCTACAAAGGCAATGATAATAAGAGTCGAGATTTTTCTCGATAAATTTCCCCGAGTAATCCACCTCCTCTCCAATTCCTTTCCTCTAGCAACTACGTCCTCTTCTTCTTTTAAATCGAGTTTTTTTCTAGCTTTCCTTCCTCCAGATAAATCGTGACTTAAAATTTGACCATCATTCGGACGTGAATTTTTCCGTCACTTTCCTCCATATTAGTCCTGACTCGGGCACTTTATAAGCAAAAATTGTTTGAAAATCTTTTTTATCAATTTTTCGTGCTACTTTTTGTGCTCCGAATTTATAAATTGTACTAATTGATGTAATCTTCTGCCCCCCCCCTCCTCCCAAAAAAACACCAAAAGTACTTTGGCGAAAGATTCGGCAAAAATTTACAATTTATATCGTCGTTACTTTTCACCATTCAAATGGTAAGTGAAATATAAAAGCAGCATTAGGTCTTATCAAAATTTTTTTAAGTCATTAACTTCACATTCGAATTTGTTGCTTAGGTCCTCTACTTGGCTTTGGTTTTGTATGCGCCCGCTCTTGCCATCCATCAAGGTAAGTTTGTAAAACATAAGGAAAATGTAAATGTAACTTGATAATAATAATTATTATTAATGAATAAATTTGATTGCAGTTACTGGAGTCAATACAATGTTGATAGTATCAGTAATGTACTTAGTTTGCATATTTTATACAACTGTCGTAAGTCAAAACGAGATGATGTACACGTTCGTTCCCATTGTTCTGGATATATTAATAATGTAAAGTTCATTTTTCTAACTAGGGAGGAATGAAAGCTGTTGTCTGGACAGATACCTTTCAAGTGGTAGTTTTGTATCTTGCACTCGTCGTCATACTGATTAAGGGCACTGTAGATGTCGGTGGTCTTTCAGTCGTGTGGAACACCAACGCAGCCTTCAACAGAACTTCATTTTTCGAGTAAGGTTTTTGCTAGAAGTTTTTTCTTTCTTCACTCGCCTTTACAGTACAGAGCATGACTTCACATGCATACCAGAATCAAAATTTCAATCCTCAACATCTAAATTACAAATATTTTTAAACGCACTTTAAACGTTCTAAAATCATATCCCACCCCTCAAAAGGCTGTAACAGGAAATTACTCTTCCACAGAAGCTTCACCCGCTCAAAATTAGATTACAGTTCCAACGAAACTGTCCTCGCCTTACTCAACTCCCTCCAAACCTCCTTTCTTAAGTTTGCCCTGGGAGCTTATCGTACTAGCACCAAACTTTACCTATGCGCAGAGGCTCAGAATCACCGCTTTCACTTTCGTAGACTCATCCTAACCTCTAACTTTGTATCCTCTGTCTCCCAATTTCCACAACTTCTAATTTATAAACGAATGTTTCTCCTTCACATCAACCACCAACCCCACTCCAAACATATCCGCCTCTAATTCAATCACTTTCTTAGAAAACCGTTCATAGCAAATCCCCTACAACCCATACATTTGAACCCCCCGTGGGCCCTCCCTCAAGCTAAGCTATGTCTCGATCTCATAGAAATCGGCAAATCCGACAAAATTATTCATAGCAAACACATCAGGAAACGACGTGGAGAATATCCTCACTACACACTTTGGCTCTCCGACGGGTCTAAAATATCCAATAAAGCAGCTTACGCATACTCGGTCGACGTGGAATTGGTTTCACAACGCGTCTGCAACATAGCTTCCATATTTACAGCCGAACTTATGGGCGTATTCACCTGCCTCTCCCACCTCTCCCGATTACTCCCAAACGGTAAATTCCTTCTCCTCGGCGACTATCTCTCTTTCTCTCTTCACTGCACTCCCACACAGATCCATACAACTCTAATCCAACCATTCAACGCATTGTCCTCACACTTCACACTCATAGATTCAGATGGCTGTGTGTGAATCTGGTGTGGCCGATTCTGATACGGGTGATGAATATTTCTTCTCTGCGCATCAACGGATTTGAAGAGTCTCACGGGATGGGAGTATTTTTAACTCGGCTAGTTCGTTTGAGTGTGATTTGAGATTAGACCAATGAAACCATGCTTGAGTGATGAATTTGTTGATACGTTTGGAGAGGTCTGAGCGTGAGGGGAGGAAAGAGCGGTTGACTGATAGGTAGCTAGTTTAGCATTTTCGTTTCCTGGGATTCTCTTGTGACTAGGCACCCAGATGAAGAATATTGGGATAAGGATGGTGTGTGTATACGATTTATGAAAGGTCGGGAGGAGGTATGGTTAGAGATGGCGTCAAGTGATGATAGGGAGTCGGAAATTACCAAGAATGGATCGAGGGGAAGAGGGGAGGTGTTCTAAACAGCTAAAGACTGCTTTGTAATTCAGTGGTGAAGACTAATGCGGTGTTGCGGTGTCGGTAAGAGACTGTGACGGCACGCGAAGCCGGTTTTGTTTTGATATTCAGAATTATCGGTGAAACAAAATTTAGGGTTGTGAAAGTTGTTAAGAATTTTGTTAAACTGTACCCGGTATTCTGCGGAAGAAGTTAAAAGACGAGAGTGGCATGTGAAGTCGCGAATTATTTTGGGTAGAGTTAAGAGCCACAAAGGGCTTGAGAGCACGACCTAACTTGAAGAGGCGTGCTAGTTGGAGTTCGAAATTCGACAGCAGGTTGGGCACAGAGTTTTGGTTGTGGTGAGGGTGGAATATGCGATGGTGGATGGAAATTGAGGATGTTGCAGAATAGTTGTGAGGAAGTTGGTTGTCAGTTCGAGGGGTCGATAATAGAATGGGGGGAGGCCAGTGTCTGCACAGAGGCTTTCAGCGGGAATGATTCGGAATGGCCTAAAATTTTGGACTGTGTCGAGAAAATTTAGGTTAGAGAGTGGATCGGAACCTTCTTTCGGGTGGGAAAGGAATTTCAGGACATTGAGGGCTCGAATGCATTTTGATTTTGTTAGTTGGATGTGGGGATCAAAGAGTGGCGGTTCTGGAAATGGAGGCCAAGAACTTTTGTGGCGGGTTGGGGTAGTTAGCAATTATAAGCGGGGGAAATTTTATGGCTTTCTGACGTATCTTTTGGAAGACGATGAGTTTGGTTTTGGGATAGCAAATGCAAAATCCTCGGAGAGAAAGCCTGATTGGTTCTTGAAGTAGATGGTGGGCGGGTGTTGTGCTACTAGAACGTAAATGGATGCTTAGGTCATCAGAAAAAATTAGGGTTTGAATTGAAAATCGTACGATTTTTGTTATGTTGTTGATGGCGGGCGATAAGAAAAAGGGTGCCACTGGGGGATACAATTTTCTTTGGGGGTGAATTGAGGAATACTGATCGCTTACGCGGGCTCTAAATGATCGATTTCTAATATAATCTTGAAGTAGGAGAGGGAAGGATCTGCGAAGTCCGAGTGGGAAGACGTTCTCCATGTCGAAAAATATTGAGTAAAGGTTTGCTCCGTGTGCTCGAGAATCGAGGTCAGCAAGGGCCATCTGACCTGACCGACCTTTAAAATATTTTGTTGGAATCAAGAAACCAGGAAATTCTATTATTGATAATTTTTTCCAATACTTTGTTAAGAGGCGAAGTTTCATTTAGTATACATTTTCGACGAATGTAGCTTGTGCCAAGTCGTTCACGCGTCGGTATTTATTGCCATACTCGAAGTCCAAGAAGTATGAAAATATTTCAAAGTCCAACAATTGGAAAATAATTCTAAGTCCAACAGTTGAAAATATTTCCATTTCCAAGAATTGAAAATGAAAAATTTTACAAGTCCAAGAAGTATGAAAATATTTCGAAGTCCAACAATTGGAAAATAATTCCAAGTCCAACAGTTGAAAATATTTCAAAGTCCCACAATTTGAAAATAATTCAGAGTCCAACAGTTGAAAATATTTCCAAGTCTTAGAAATGAAAATGAAAAATGTTACAAGTCCAAGAAGTACGAAAATATTTTCAAGTCCCACGGCATCACACTTACTCCGAGTATGGCAATATGGTAATAAAATGCAAAAATTTTGATCTCATTAGGGAAAAATTCAATATTACTACAGAAGAATTAAGAAACTGCCTACAAAACAAAGAATGCCATGAAAAATTGGACAGATTCATAAGATAATTATTAAAAACAAAAATCAAATGGATCTAAAAAAAAAAAAAAATCATACCTTCTTCTAATATTATTGTACTTTATTACAATATGTCTTGAATATACCTCGAACTCGTCATGAGAGGGGTGGGAAAACCCACTCAACTCTTATGACTGAAATTATGTAAATTATTGATAAAAAAAAGAATAGGCCACACAAAAATTTACACACTCGCACATTGTAAGCCATCTTTACCCCAACAGTTGACCATTTTTTCTCCTGCCCCCAACAAGTACTAAGCACCATTTGTCGTACCCTACAATACCTACAGCAAACCAACTTTTACTCCAACATCTAAACAAACCTAACTGTCCGTACAACTTTAACCTCTTCCCTCTTATCCTCAATCTACGTACAATTAATTGTACCATCAAGCTAATAACCATATTGAGTTTTAAAATAATTATTTTCACAGCTGGAATTTAGATCCTACAGTAAGATACACGACGTGGTCAACATTTATTGGATCGGCGTTTTTGCATTTGTCTTTCTACGGCGGAAATCAAGTTCAAATACAAAGATATTTGACTGTTCGCACGCCTGCTCAAGCGAGAAAGTTCGTTTTTCCCGAAATTATTACACGCCTTCGGATCGAAAACTATATAATCACCTGACTCGTCTGATTTTAGGATGCTGTGGATTAATACGATAGGATGGACTTTGGTGGTTGGGTTGACCGTCTACGCGGGATTATTGATTTTCACTTATTATATCAACTGCAATCCGTTCGAGTCAAAGGTTCGTTCACAATGTATCTCGAATTGTAACATCAGTATAATAACTAATTGACATTTTACCCTGAACTTTCAGAAAGTGACAATAGCTGACGAATTGTTTCCACTTTACGTGATGGAAACATTCCGCAATCTACCCGGATTCCCCGGACTCTTCTTAGCCGGAGTCTTCAGCGCTGGTCTGAGGTACACGGTTTTCTGTACCTAATTTACGTTGGTATTCAACTTGAGTAAAAATTCGCAATAATTACCGTCAGAAGCGTTCTTTCAGCACAGTTTCCGCAGGTGTCAATTCTCTGGCTGCACTCTGGATTAACGAATTACGTGGCTGGGCTCAGCTAAATCACATGTGGGAAAAACAGAGTGCAACTATTGCGAAAGTTTTGTCATTTTTATTCGGAGTGGCGTCGTTCCTTTTAGTATTTTTGGTACCGTATTTGGGTGGTTTAGCGCCGGTAAGAATATTTGTCGTAATGTTTTCATGCTGGATGTCGCTGGTATAAAGTTGAACTCATGTACTCATTTTGACATCGTAGGTTGCCATATCACTATCGGGAATATTCACAGGCTCGTTGTTTGGAGTCTTTGTCCTCGGAATGTTCTTCCCCAGTGCGAATAATACGGTAGGTGATCAACTACTTGTTTACGAGTTTCAAAGTGAGCCACTGGGACTCGGAAGCAGGGACTATCCAATATAATGTATAGAAGCCCATTCAATTTGCAAGATTTTCACCCTTCGCGCAAGTGATACATAGGAAGGCTTGGAGAAATACCGACCATCGAGCGATCAGGCTTGGACCTTTGAAATATATACATACATGAGATTGTGATTCTGAAGAGGGCGGGACCATTCAAAAAGATGCACAAGAACCCTGAAACTAGTCAACAGACTTAGGTGCCTTTTGATTATTGAGCTAAGTATATCAGGAGACTTGGAGAGATTTCAACTTTTGAGCTATATTGGGTCAGGCTAAATCATGTTACCGTGACCCTATTTGACCTCAGTGAAGTACTATAGTTTCGGGAAGGGTGGGGTAGTCTCAAATAATTTCCAACTACATAATCGATCCTGATCAATCGTGAGGGTTTTTGCTCGCCTAAATTGACGTGATTAATAACAGAGACCCTCCATGAGTTGTTAAATTTTTCTTTCTTCAACGTTTTTTCCTCCCTCCCCCCCCCGGATCTGTCCTGCGTAGTACTATTGAGAATATTCCACCCTGGTAAAGAGTATTTTTGGTATCTTTATGTACAAATCGTAATAATTTCAATCGTCTTTCATCAGGGAGCGATGAGTGGTCTATTAGGAAGCATCGTCATTCTGATGTGGATGGCTACTGGATCAGTATTATTCACGTCTCCTTCAGTCGACGCCTACCAAAAATTGCAAATTCCAACAAGCGATTGTAATAATTACACCGTACCTACCATATTCAGACCAAAAATTCCGTAAGTTTACTCAAAGGTTTTACATGAGTCTCTCCCTTCATATCATAGGTATTGCGAACTCGTTTGCCTGATTCTTATATCGCTAATGATACTTGTTTTCCATTGGTCTTATGGCAGGAGAATAAATACGCTACTTCTACCATAAGACGAATGTAAAGCAAGTACCATTACAATAAGAACTGGGAAAACGAGTACACAATAGTACGAATATGATACAGGGGAAGAGGAAGAAGATACTTTTTTAAAATTGATCAACTAAGTAGCACAAAGTTTGTATTCTTACAGAATTGCTATCGACCAGCCAGATTTTTCGTTCTACCGAGTATCATTTTTATGGTATCCAATGTTGGCGTGTGTTCTCACCTTGGTCGTAGGTTTGTTGGTTAGTTTCATCACCAACTACCTGAATGGATACAAACGAGTGAAGTCGGATGAGCCACACGTTCAAAATGACGAAATGAGGGAAATTCGAAGATCCGATCGCAATTTCGCAACTGAAGGAGTCAATGGAAGGCACGGTACCGATTTATCTAATCATAAGACTATAGATTACTCATAGAATGAGTAAAATGTGTACAAAAAAATTAAAGTTTAAATTTTGTAATTTTGTACATGGCTTTAGAAATGGTGATCGGATACATTTTATTGACCATTTTTATCATAATTTTTAGTTGACATCAAATTCGAGTGAACAGGAGAAGCATTTTTAGTTCAATTATATAGAAGTCTTGTAAATGAATTTCAAAAGCAAAGTTGTTGAATTGAAGTGACTTTCATATATTATATATATCTCGTAAAACGTCTCAGTTCTGCCACGTATGGTCTCACATTACAAAGACTTACGCCTATTGATATTGTAAATACCTGCGGTATTAATTATTTTCAGCATTCATTTTCGGGATTAGGATGCGTCACAAATGAACAAATAAATATAGGTAGGTACTATATTATAAATAAACCAAGACCAAATTGAGGAAAGAAGGAAAAAAAAAGACAAATGCAGTGGACATTATAGTTCATCCAGAATAAAAAACGTCCAATAAGTCGAATGGAGGATTTTGCAAATTTCTAAACAACGACGTCGTTGAAGACATCCGCAAGATTTTCACTCCAGATAAACTTTACAACTATCATTGAATAAATGTGAGGTATCTCGTATTTTAAAATAATAAGACAAAAACTCACAAACATTGATATAAATCTTTATAAAAATACCTATTATTCACAAAGCTCTTTTTTATTTTTAGTGCCTATTCTGGTACCCATTTTCAAAATATATTTGTTGAGCGTATTCAAGGTACTCAACTCTTCTTCTCAGCTTATCCAAACCTTTCCGAGTACGACGACCATCACGCCCTAGCGTCTTCAAATCATTCTTAATTTGCCTCAACTGTTTTTCCAATTTTTTAAATTTCTGATTACAAGCACAAGTAAACTAAAAAGACAACATACGTATAAAGTATTAGGTACTGAAAATACTAATTTTTAATTCAACAAGATTAGAAAATTTCGATTCTGACCCCTAAAGGAGATTTATTGCATCAGAGGAAAATGATTTTGCAAAAATTCATCTTTAGAATTTAAGTAATAAGACCAAGAATCACACTCCAAACAAACTCCGATGACCATTACAATGAATGACAACAAAGTTGAAAGAAATTAAACATTTTGTAAAAGAAATAAAATTTCCAGATGATCACTCTGGATCACGGTACATTATAGAGGTATTGACACAACGAAAAATTTCTGTCGCATGAATTGTGTTAATTCATACGGAATTCCGCTACGCTCGCAGCGATCGTTTGAATACCTTCCACACCCCACCTGTGTCGGAACCTTACCGGAGGTACCCTAATATGGACGAAATTTTCGAGGGTTGTAAAAGGTGAAGAAATTCACCTAAGAAGATAATTTTTTTTTAAAATAAGTAGAGCATGGTGAGTTGTCTATTCGTACCCGGTTTCAGATTTTTAGGTTAATACCTGATTCCTCTACGAATTTTTAAAAATTGATGAATTTACATTACCTAGTATTCATGTAATTTTCATGCTTAGTAATACCTTGCAACGCTCCTAGCGTAGATTATATCAACTGACACAACTCAGGCGACAGTTAACAAACACGGCTAATATACGTTCGTGTCAATACCTCTATAATGTACCGTGCTCTGGATAAAAGGTTCCGAGACGTCATCGCCACATTATTTCTCGACACATATTTAGAATGATTATCAATCAGAACAAGAGAAAAGTGGGCAGTCATAAATTTGATCTCTATGGACCAAATACCTCATTCATTATGTACCTAATCCACTCAGAAATTTATCATAACAATTTTAACCTTTGCCTTGATAATATTTTCTGCTTAGGGTTTAATCGCTTCATAGTACGCAATAAAGATTACTCAGCTGAAGCACTACAGCTTGCTATGGAAGCCACACCATTGAAAAAAGTTACTATGATCACTATTATTTTGAATCAAACTAGAACCTCAATCAGCAAACCAGTTCTAGCCTAATAACTATAATTACAATAAAAACATGCAGGTACCTGTCATAAATCAATCCAACTCACCAAATACAAGTAGTCATCTGAGGCAGCCGTCTGTTTTGCTACCAAAATGTTGGAGTTGGACAATTTCTGTTGTTTTATTCCATCTTCTCCTGATTCTTCAAATGAGAAATTTTCTACTGTCCAACTTGAGTTGATATTACAAGATGAAAATGAAATATTTTGGTCACTGTTTTCTTTGTCCTCATTCTCACTCTCTAGTTCATAATTTTCCAATTCAGAGCAGCTTGATTCCTGATAATATTGAGAAAATTTCATCAGTTCTTATCACTCAGTATTGAAAGCAATAATCAACATACAATATTACTTACTTCTTGGACCCAATGTTGTACAGTTTTCTCAAACTCACTCATTGTTAATAATTGAGTCGATAATACAACAGTAATTAGCCAAAATCTTCAAATTATAAGATATGGTAATTATCCAAGAAATTATACGTAGGTCATCAATAATACTTCACTGTTGAAGGTAGAATGGAGCACTGTTCAACTTTTACAGAGACTTATAGGCACTTACGCACTGCAAGTATGAACAAAGCTAAGTATGACTTTGAAGAACACAAATACAACAATCATAATAATTACCTATGTGAATCATGCACGGCAGTATTGCCACTATACCACTGGGCGCTGAATCATTATCATGATTACAAAGGAGGTTAGCAGGTTACACAGAATCAATAATTATTCCATCCGCGAACGTACAAAGATTAGGGATTCAACAAGCGTTGAAGATGAATCAGGAAAAAAGGTTGATATGATATATGATTTTCATCAAGGCAGATACCTTTTTCCCGATTACATCTTGGTTTGCAGGATGGACTGTCTTTTCACATGAGAAAAGAATGACAGCAAGATGAATGCCCGCGGGAGTAAGTGAGAGAACATCATCCATTATCCTGCAAACCGATAAGAATTGTAAAAGCCTTATTATAATTTGCAAATTGTAAAAGCTAAGTACCGGTACCTACGTTCTGTGAGTACATTACGACAATCTGGTACGTCCTATAGATTTCTCTTTTATTGAATAATATTATATTACTAGCCGCTTGCGGCACGCCTTCGGCGCGCCTGGCGGCTAGGCCTGCGGCGCCAGACAGGCTCACGCTTCGCGCTCGCTGTTTCATGATTACGGGCTCGCGCTTCGCGCTCGCAAAGAGCACGCCGCCGATGGACTATCACTTGCTGAAAGATACCATATTTCATGAGAGCTCATAACGTTTGAACTTTCAATAGTCAAATATGTATTACCACTTGCCATCTAGTTCACTGTTCCCACCAGTACACACACACACACACACACACACACACACACACACACACACACACACACACACACACACACACACACAATTCCAAACTCAACCAACAAACAGCCCGCTGGCATGGGTAAAGGCTAATTTTGTCCTAGCTCTGTCAAGACCGAGGTGTGGGTTTCTGACCATCATAGTCTTATATTTTTCAGAATTTCTTCAATATGAGTCATATGGGATTTGGTATTGAGAATTCAAGGGAGCCTAGACCTAGATAAAGTAGTATAAGGATGGCCTAGACCTTCCAAGTCCCTCTCCTATCATATATGGCTCAATAGTCGAAATTTTTTTGAATCCCCTTCCTATCATATATGACTCGATAGTCGAAATTTTTTCAAAGTCTCCCTCCTATCATATTTAGCTCGAGAGTCAAAACTTTTCCAAGTTTTTTGTTGGACGGCGGAAGGCAAATTTCTCAAAAAGCCACTCATAGAACAGGATCCCTGTTAAAATGTTGACTCTTGAGCTATATATGATAGAAGGGGGACTTGAAAAAATTCCTATCATATATGGCTCGAGAGTCAAAAGTTTTCTAAGTCCCTCTCGTATCATATATGGCTCGATAGTCCAAATTTTTCCAAGTTTTTTGTTGGACAGCGGACGGCAAGATTCTCAAAAAGCCCCCTATAGAACAGGTTTCCTGTTAAAACATCACTAAATATCACGACAGCCACATCTAACCACTTTCTCTGATAATAAAATCCTACTGGAACTGGATACCCGATTGATATTGATAAGTAAATTAATAAGCGTAGATATCATTTCAAACAATCAAAGATCACGTTCTGTATTCATAATTCGAATCACGATTCTACATAATATTGTATTTACGCAATTGATCAAAAACTCATCGCAATTGATCAAAAACACATCAAACTACTCCTACTATTCAGATGATATTTTTCTATTTACTTTCGGGATTTGTAGATTAAATCTCATTGCGCTTCTCTTTTGATTTAGAGCAATCGAGTTCCTGAGAACCAAAACATAAGAACCTACAAAATAATTTGAAATTTCATAATTCACAAAAAGCAGATACTATATGCGATCAAGTATCATCAGTACTGTCGATTAAAATATCTACCTCTTACGACATTATGGAACATTTTCTAATGTTGTTCCGCGATTTGTGAAATAAATCTCACAGGCTAGTTTTTCCTTCGATTTCGAGAATTCAAGTACTTGCGGACTAAAAATAGGACCTACAAAATAGTCTAACAATAAGGAAAATTCATCTACCAGTATCGGATACTTGTGGATTGATAAATAAGTAAGAGCAGTATCACTTCATGCGATCGAGAATCACGTTCTGTATTCAAAACTCGAATCACGATTCTATTTCTACAATCGATCAAGCACATCAACCTACCGTACTTACTACATACTTTCAACCTCTTTCTCCTGTTAATGAGTAATAGTTCACTTGCGCTTATTGATCTTTTCATCCGATAGACTTCATCCACAACAGAAAACACAAAACCTGGCCGTTCATTTCGTAATTGGTTTTCTTAGGAAATTAGAATTTCAACTTCTCGCTGATCCTATTTCGTTCCAAATTTCATATAATACCAGTATACGAAAAACCGAAGCTAGATGCGATCACAAATCAATGATACCCATTTTATGTTTTCCAACACTATCCTATCGAACAATTTTTAATTTTGTTTCGTTATATTCTGGCTGAAAAATGAATATCAATTGTTTCTCAGTTGTTCAGTTCAGTCCTCTTTCAATTTCAAAGTTTCGAACACAAAATAGCAGAATGATAATAATGACATATGAATTTTGATAATAATAAACATTTTCTGAAAATATTCAACGTATGGATGTTGTGATGAATGATAGCCGATAGCACCCTTGCTGTCGACACGCAGGACCGAGTGAGCGCACCCCGGTGGCCACTGATCGACAGACACCACGTTCGACGGTTTGTAAACAAACCGCGCTTTATTATATAGGATAATAGTAATCTTTGAATTGCTTTCACTGTTAGGCGTAAACAGTACCGTCCTGGATTTCTCTTATCAGTTATCTTCCATATTGGAGATGCAAGAATGTAAACATGGGAAGGCTAGTACCCAGGAAATTAATTACTTTTCAGAACATCCACAGGGATGTTAGTCAAGGTCATGGGACGAAAGCTGAAACAAGAAGTCATACTACTTGTAGTCAAATTTTCTTGCACTTGCATGCAGGCTTATGGTAGTGTACGATAGAAACTACGCGGCGGCGGCAACTATAAAAATTATCATAATTTTAATCAAATGAAGAACGATCTATATTAACAACCTAGTACCTTTTTGCATCCTTTAAATTCGGGTTTCATTACTTATATATTTTGGTGTCTATATTATGGAGGGTTTTAAGCGAGGCAGAACATCTTAGTTAACATAAGTAATTAACCTATGCAGTCTGTTTTTCAAAAGCATACTAGGCCTACAGTATCTGGAGTCTTTATAAGAGAAAAATGTTCATGCTGATCGATCTTACCATCTATCTGTACTAGACGAAGCTGAACTCAATTACTACCTATTTAACACAAATCATGTGTTTGATCTCATATATCTATATTGGCCTCAATGTACTGACAAAAATCATGATAATCATACCCCATGTGTGACTTCCTATATCAATAGCGATGGTGTTAGAATCGCCTAATTGTTGGGGATTGAGCATTCCCTGAAATTGAGAAACCCTTGTAGTCTAATGAGAGACTCGAGATCATTTCGTCCTCGTCTCCTTCATTCGATAGTTTCCCTACTTATCCTTTTTCCGGTCTTAAATTCAATTCTGGTAGAATTACCCTGCAATTCATAGTGCGATCTTTCATTTGCCTGACTTCAATAACGGACCGTTCTACTCGTACGATTACCTGATCGCAGACATTTTCGAATTTTTTATTTCAATCTTTATCTCACTTCTTTAGAAATAGTAACGATACCTACGATCCCGTGCGCGATTAGTAGCGGTCATCGCAGTTATTTAGGTGTTTTTTTTGTGATTAGAAATGCCGCGAAGTGGCACGTGCATAATGCTCAGCATCATTCCCGTCCGTTTCATTATCAGCAAGTACCGGTACCAACATCTAAGACGTAAAGGTACATTATTTTTTTCGAAAAAGAAAAAAAATAGGTAACCTTTATATCCAAACCGAGGACTAGCCTATGATCAAAGAAGTCAAAAGTATATAAATTCTTATGCGGTAATTTTGTCTCTTCAGAATATAGCCTGTATTTATGCTATATATAACTTTCTCGTATGGTAACATAAATATCCGAAAAACAGTAGCGTAAATCACTGTTAGTCTGTTACGATTTAGTGATGTTCATTAAATCGTTGTTCTTCATAAAATTAAACATTTTCAACAATTCACGAATTAGATTGAGGAAATATATTTTTTAAAAAGACTTTCTAGCGCGGTCGAGGAGCAATTTTTTCCGTGTATAATGATTTCATTCATCTGCCAAATTACTCATATGTGCACTCGCTCTTAATCTTCCACAATGTTGAGCCGTGAACAACTTGCTACATTTTCTACCAGATATCACTATGCCATTCGGTGCGAAGAGAAGATTACGCCGTTCTGAATTTTTCTCGAAATAGAACTCGTGTTTTTGGTCGTATAAAAATTTACAATAGTTAATTACTATTCTCGCTTCTGTCTACATTTAGATTAAGCGGAGCAAGTCAGCCGTGGTGGAGCGTATTTTTTCATCTTTTTTTTTTTTAAAGAAGACTTTTTGCATTTTTTTGGATGCTATCAAGACGGAGTTGTACATGAGGCTCTCATTGGGACAACACTTCTTAGCGCTTGAACAGGATACTAAGTGTTTTCTAGGAAAAAAAGATTAAAAAATAATCGATGTTTAATCTACGTTTAGGCAACTAGGCTTCCTTTCTCAATCTTCACAAAGAAAATAAATTATTTAAAGAAATTCAACGTGAAGATATCACGATCAACAATAATTATAATTCGAAAAAGAAAGGAACACTATAATCACAAATTAGAATGTACCATGAATAATATAGAATAATGCGTACCCGAAAAAACATGATAGGTATAGATAGTTCATCGTATAAAAATGATAACTCGTGTACATCTATCGTACAGTAAAGATTAATTTCGTGTTGGAAGCACGAATAACGATTAACGTTTCTGAATTTGATATTGATTAAAACTAAGAAGGTAAACTAAAGCTAAAATTAAATGATAACGCCGTTCCGTTCGACTACAAATTCATCGACCACTGAGCTGTTCACATTCGACAATAATTAGACTTAGATCGACATTAATTATAACAATGAGGTATTACATGCGAACATTACGAGTATACACTAGGTATACGAAGCTTGATAATGATCATTAATAGTAGTCAAAGTCCACCACCCATAATAATTATTGGTTCAACTGAAACATAAAAAGTTAATAATCACACGATTTTAAAATCTATAGGTAAGAAATAACTTATAAAGAACGCAAATTACAAAGTATAATTTTAAAATCACAATCAAGTACAATATTGCATATCATAACACAAAGAATGATACGAAACCATTTTTGTAGGAAAGCTTTTCTTAATCATAGTACATTTAAGCCCAGACTAAGAAAGAACAAAATTCTGACTAGTTTCGTACTCAAATAATGATACGCGCGATCTTTGTCCCTGAAAATTTAAGGATTAATAGCCATCTGATCGAAGGTCAATAATTCGTCGATTAAAGATGTCATGAAAGAATTTTCACCAAGTTTCTTCACTTCTTCACGAACTTCTTTGTCGATGCTAAGAAGCACATTGCGCGTATACTCAAACGAGCCAAATTTCTCCAAGAGTTTTACGCAATAACGTTTCACTTCAAGGTCACTTGTGCGTTGACGAAGAATATCTAAACGTCTTATTAAGGAATAATAATGCTCGGAGAATGTACAAAAATCAAATCACTAATTCTGTGGTTTCATTACAAAGAATAAAAAAATAATACCAAGAAAAATATAAGGATACTTAGAATTTGACTATCTTCGGGATGACTGCGTATTCCATGAATGATAGGAAAACTGAATTTGCCTTCGGTCAAATCTTCGCAGTAACTTTTATTGGACGTGTACTATCGAAAAGCAATATCAATATTCGAGCATTACAATCTATTTAAATTTCATAAATAATTTTACATCGCATAAACACGCAGATACACACCTCGACAGAACGTAAATTACAGTAATCGTCACGTATCTGTAGATACAAGCCGAGTAATTCGGTGATTTTCTTGAAATTAGCTTTATTTGTGCTGAATATCTGCATCAATCGGATGGCCAGCATAAATAACCCTCCAGTTTCTGGAAAAATATGGAAGTTTTAGAGGAAAATCGACACAGCAGAGAATTTTATTCGATGAAAAAGCTCACTTCTAATCGTCATGGCTCGATACTCTTCTTCGGAAGGGCAAATAAAATTATCGCGCCAGTAGATCTCCATTCCTTGTCCACGATGCAGTTCCAATAGCTGTTCTGTGTAGACTTCGATGGCCTGAAGAGACCACACGAAGATTTTTTAGTACACTTTTAATTCTTTGGGTGAGTCGAAAAAAAAAATTAAGAGACTGGGTGATTTACTTCGGAATTGTTCAAACTGATGACTTTTTCCAAAGCTACGAACATGACGTAATTGGCGGCATTGATTGTGCTGGCGACGCCATAGATGGAATGAGCAACAGGAATTCCTCGCCTTAAAATCGAATTATCTTGAATATCATCTATTCTATAGAATAGAGTGGGACGTTATGAAGGCAGGCAAAGATGAAGATGATATCGTGCTTATAGAAATAATCAAAACCCGTCACCTAGAAAGGGATCATATGTACAAATTTTTCGACTTCTTCTTCTAGATAGATCACGCAAAAGAGAAGGTAAAATATCGAAAAATTTGGAAGTACAATCCCTTTTCACTAGATCGGTCACAATAACTTACAATAGACTAGCATTATGAAGCATTTGAATGATTTCGCCAACGACCATCAATTTATCAGTAGGAATTTTCAACCAGAAATTGAACGCTACGGCTAATTTCCTTCTAATCAGCTTCCCAGGAACTTGAAGAATGTAGAGATATGGCTGCAAAAGTTTCTGTAAATACGAAAAAAAATTCAATTATAACATTATAACCGAGCGAGCGAGTATTTACTGAAAGAGAATATTTCTCACCTCATCTTGCTCCCTATCTCCGGAGAGGCTGAGCACCGCTTCAACCGCTTCAACTTTGTTTACATCCATTTGGAGAAAAAAATAAATAAACAATTGCACCGATACTCCTGAAATGAACTGAATTTAAAGCAGCACGCGTCGAAACGTTAGGAATAATCGATTTCAGAAAATAACTCTTACTTGACCAGAGTGCTTGTTGTTGACTGAAGAGTAACGCTGAAAGTTCGTCGTTCAATTTAGACCGAGCTCGGCGATCGACATACTGTGAAATAATTATCTCCGGCACTGAACGTAGTTGCCGAGAAGGCGCAATCCACTCTTCGCTGACGCACCGAAGTTCATCATCTGTTCGAAGTTCGAAAAAAGGCAAAGAAAAGCCCCACTTCGAAAGTTTAATCTAAATACGACGTAATAATTATGTACAGCTCTATGTTTACAATTTTACAGCGTGCAGCGTAGTCAGCGTTTACCCTTTCTCAGTGTTTCCACAATCAATCGGTAACATGAATTTAGCTTCCACTGAAGTTGAATTTAAAATAATACATAATGGAATCTTCTTCATCTGAATACGAAGAACAATTCTAATTAAATCAAGCGAAAGATTTTTCAAACGAACAATTCGATTGTAAAATCAGTTTTTCCATGCACCCACTCATTCTTTTTCCTGGATTCTCATTCTCCGTCTAAAAAGTTCATTTTTGCATTATTCGGTAGGTGTTTACCTACTAAGTAGTTCCGATTCGTGGAACTATATTTTTTTCCTCATTCATTGTAAGAATAAGTACTAATTGTTCGTACCAATTTCTTGAAAACATTGTTTGCCGCATAATCAACTCGAATATGCAAATTAATTCATCTTAAACGATGGCAATCTCAGTAAAAATTCAAGTGCCGTATTTAGATACAAAATTGAATTTACTCCAAGTTATATAATTTGTATTTGAAATCGAGTATGTTGGAAATATTACACGTGTTTTTTTCTCCTTTTTTTTCCAAGGTCGCAAATAGTGATATAAGTGAGCATTCGTTCTTGGCAGCTATTTTTAACCATCTTCAACCCAATTATGAATATTGTATCGTTGATTTTATTATATAAATATAATGTGAGGAAATTTTTGTCAGCCCAACTACATTTTTGAATAAGTAAGGAAACAAGAGAAAAAAATTGCTTTTCTTCAACGGGTTGAATGTAACATAATTGAATTGACGTTTCGATTTTTCAAATCTTGATAGATATATCTTTTCAAACCAGTTGAATTTATAAACCATTGGAGGAGGAATTTCACGAAAAAATCTATAAAATTCTGGGTGATGAATTTTACTATGTACCTTACTGGTTTTTATTAGGTACCTACCTTGGATGATGAATTTTACTGTGTACCTACCTTGGATAATGATTTTTATTGGGTACCTACCTTGGATAATGATTTTTATTGGGTACCTGGATGATGAATTTTACTGTGTACCTACCTTGGTGAAAATGATGTACAGGAGATTTCCCTAAAAAAGGCCTGAAATATGAGTAAATAATCACTTTGTTTTTTTCTGAACGTTTCCTGAACGATTACGCGCTCTAAAAAAATCATAGGAAAAAAAGTATTCGTTTTTCATAATGAATGATACTAATTACTGGATAAAAAGGGGGTGGTAGGTATCCTGGGTTAAAGACCCGGGATACCTACTCCTATTCTTTCGACGTGGAACACGTCTTGTATATATAACGAGGAGGTATTTCTGAAAAAATCGAGCGACAGATTTAAAAACGACAGATTATCCCTAGCAACAGATTTCAGGTACCTACAGATTTTAGGTTGCAACAGGTTTTAGATAGCTATAGATTTTAAAAAGGTGAGCCCCTGGCGAGACGCATAGCGCCAATTTTCAATTCCAAGGATAATCTCACTTTCTTAAAGCTTCTCCTTCCTCGAAGGAGGTGGGGTAAGTGGAATAAATGAGAAATTTTATAACTTGGCCTTTGGTTTATCCAAGTTAACTTCTTAAAATTCAAAGCCCTTACCAAGTGCCTAGTTGTCGATTTTGTTTTCTTTTTTGTACCTAGTTCTTTTTTTTTATTTATATTTTTGCGGTTTTATTATTTTGAAGTTCGGAGTTTTTCCTACTCAATTAATTCATTTGTTTATTCTTCTTTCTTTTTGTAGTTTTTTTTTTTTTTCATTTATTAGCTCTCGTTTGCGGTGTGAAATTTTTATTTAACCTTTTTTTGTGACGCGCCGAGTTCTCCAGATTATATTTGCCAAGCACTTTTCATTAGTTTTCTTCTTTCTTTCTTTTAGAAGGATACGCAAGTTTTCAAGGAGAATGGCTTTTCGAATTATCAAAAAATGAATGTTATTCCTTCAAAACAGGCAAAGAATGTTCTTGGACATTTGATAAGTTTTACTCTCTCTCCTTAATTCTAGAATTACAGTTTTTTTTTTGTTTTCCGCGCCAAGTAATACTATTGAGTACTTTTTTTTTTTAATTTATTTTGTTCCACCCTTCATTCCCAATCTTTTGAGTAACTAGCGTCAGTCAAGATTTGCCCCAATCTCTTCATTAAGCCTCAATCATATACCGCAATCCTATCATACGAGCTCCTACGTGTATGAAGCGTCGATAATTCTGTGAAAAAAACTTTGCTTCTTTGACCAAGCTCTGACGTTTGTTCTAGTGTGGAAGGGGAAGGTGAGAAGGTCAACATTTAGTACGATAGTCCTCGAACCACAGAATCGCTCATTTCCTTTATTTTTCTCTAATATCAACGATTATTTCAATGTTCATTCAAAATCGTCTACAGAATATCACATCGTTATCGGATACTTCTCTAACCACGTTTGCGAGAGCATAATTTTCGTTAGGTATCGCACTCAAGCGGTAACATGAATGCTTGATAAATACCTCTTATCAAGACTGATAAGCGCAGCATCGGCGTATGAGCTCTGAGAAATATGGAATGAAAGAAAAGAACTTTCATAAGGTATGATCGACACTAACGAGAAGAGAAAACGAACGTTGTGCAATATCTTACAGACTTACAGGAATTGCTTCAGCGTGAACATAATTTTTTTCACAATATGAGGAAATAAACTGGTCTGGGTCAACTTGGTATATATCTCACTATCTCAGTAAGGTATCGCTTTGTTTCCTGTACCAACCTGTATCAAAAAAGATAGCGAGAAAAATTCTCTCATCTACAAAATCCTCGAATATTTCAGTATTTTGCTGGGTTTTAAACCAGAATCTAGAACTAAATAGACCCTGCAACTGAATACATGAAGAAAAACCTTCAATGTATTCATATACTTCGTGATTATTCGTGATACAGGATTGTACCTATGTGTGACAGTGTGAATGAATCAAAGCATTAGACTTTTGGTAGGTAATTGCTGTTTAGTGTGTAGACCTTGTCTTATTCATCGGGAACAGCTGATTTATATCGTTAGCAAAATGCAGAGGAGGAATCGAGAATGAGAGAAGCACTCATTTCTATTGGCTCTAAAAGAGCCAAAATTGTTTCAAAATGTTCCTCTAGCCATACTTGACTAACTGGTGAAGTAGTGAGGGTTGCCATTATTTTTTGCTTGAACCTTGACAAAAGATCGTTGATCGTGTTCCGAACTTATCGAAAACAAAAGAAATTTCTGCGATTTCTGGAATTCGCATATTATTTTTCTCAAAAGTCGCAACGATGCCCCACCCGCATAGTCTTGGTATTAGTCACCTAATCTTTTCTGTTTACTGAAACCTGCAACACTGCCAAAAACAAAAATAATTATTTTGGTTTTCACGCAAAGCAACCCTGATTCCCGGATATCAACAGTCAAGTCCGATTATTATCAATTTTGATTTTCGAATACGAACTTCAAATATTTCCTTCGAGAGTGAGAAGTCTTCTCTTTCAAATTTTGTATTCGATCCTCTGCACTTTCCTCGCGTTATCTCATCTTCATAAGCAAAATAACCCGAAGTCTAGGGTTAATTGCTATGTAGAATGTTTCCTTGACCTCATTGCCAAATCAGTAAGCACCGTTCTATTCTCTCCGAATACTTTGTTCTAGTCGACTGGAACAGGGCGCATAATAATGACTTCAGAATGCGGAGAAGTGAAGGACGGTACTGCAGAAATTGCAAAATTATTCAATACCCTAAGTATTACACGGAAAGAATTGAACAATGCGAGGTACGTCGTCTAGTACGATTTTATCAGCCACAAGTTTGAGAAACTTTGCCTCTTTAATGATGTTGAGTGTGCGATTTGCAGGAAAGATCTGCGACGTCTGAATTTATGTTACCAGAAAGATATCGACAATATACTTACGTCTTTGAAAACTTGGAAATGTGAGTCGTGTTCAGCTTCCATCGCAGAGAATGATTCAAAGAAATCAGCAGAGTCCGATGAAAAAGAGCCTATTCCGTTTCAACCTATCGGTCTGGTATCTACATCCTTCTCGGAGAAACGCGGTACTCCCAGACAAAGCGGAATATGCGCGAGCACTCAAGGGAAATTAACTCTCTTCAATACCGTCTTCACAAATCCTTCTCACGCGCTCGAAGGGTTGGAAGAGTTCTCGCACATGTGGTAAGAAAACTCGGCGCTGATTTCGATTCCAAATACGAATCAATATTAATTTATCTCTTTGTAGGATATTATTCTACTTCCACAAGAATGATTCGACTCATGTACGCGCGAAAATTTCTCCTCCGCGACTGAATGGATTGAAAACGGGAGTCTTCGGTACTCGATCTCCTCATAGACCTTCGCCCGTAGGTTTGTCGCTCGTTCATATCGACTGCATCGATGGTAAGGAATATTGTTCCATGGTATCACGTTAGAAAACTATGATAATACTCGTTAATTGATGAAATTATATCTCTTGTAGCGTCTTCCATTTATTTTTCGGGTGTCGACATGTTGGACGGGACACCGGTATTAGATATAAAACCATACATCCCACAGTACGATAATCCAACATTCCTGAGCACTCAGTGGAATATAGAATTTCAAAAGTCCAAGCAGCTTTACGGCAGTAGTAGCGAGTTACTAGATCACAGCAGTATTCCTAGAGAAGCTCCGGACGGTGAAGAAGACTGCCCGGAGGATACTCTTCAGATAACAATATCACCGTCACCTACAAATGACGAGGTAATTTGTTGTAAAGAAGATAGTGAAGGCTGGAATATTGTTGATTGAACGTTTTTTCTTCTCGAAGGTTCGCGTTCCCCAGTGGATAACCGAATCAACTGTCAGCCAGCTGACGGTCACCTTCAAGGAGAAGGCGCGTTCTGATCTCGACGCAATTAAACGAAGTTTATCAGTTCCTTCGGATGATCTCGATACGAAAGAAGATCTTGAATTGTGTATCACGCGAATATTACAGGAAGATCCTCGATCCGTCTATGTTCGCGAACGATACAGCAATCAGTTTTACACCTTCTTAATTGGAAAATATCATGTCAGCTGCAAATTTGACGATTGCAATCACGGCGTGCAGGTTTACAAAATTATGAAAGCTGATTCTATGTCGTCTTGAAAAGACGTTGTAAATTCCTTTTTTTTTCTAGTTGATTATTGTTAGTGTTATAGAACTCACTGTTTCGTTTTTGTAAAATATTTGCTCCGTATTTTAAAATATTAAATATGCTGTCAGAGTGGAAGATGAATAAGATTCGACGCAGGCTCACGAAATAATTCTCTCAATTAGAAGAAAAATTCGGTACATAACATTCTTTTAGAGGTTAACGAAACAAAACAAAAAAATATTTTTCTATAACAAAACAAAATTTTGGACTAGAATTTCTTCACTACTATTTAAAAAAAAATTGTGTTTATAATTCGTCGTATGGAATACTGGCTCCCAGTTCGCTTTGTATCTGCTCTCGGCTCTTATTCTTTGTTTCCGGTATGAATTTCAGGGTGTACAAAAAACCGATAATGCATAATGCTAGGAAAAAGGAGTAAACGGTAACTTGTCCAAGGGCTTGAACAGCTGGTAGAAAACATTTTGACATGAGAAAAGACGAGCCCCAGGTAAAACAAACAATAACTGATGGAGCCCACTTTTGCGCCTCGGTAGGGATGATTTCAGGCGTCATGAACCACGGTACCGGACTAACTCCCAGACGGAACATAGCCAAAAATAAGCAGAGAGTTACAGCGGGTACGAGGCCGTACACATCCTTTAGCGGAAGGCTGAGCAAAAATGGATCCTCTGTAGAAGAACAGAAAATTTATTAAATTTATACTAAGTATGAGTCTTGGGGAAGTTGATCTTTTGCTTACCATTTATTACAATGAGCTGTACGTAAGCCACGAATACCACCATGCTTAATGACATGATGAAGAACGAGAAAGTCAGTAAAAATCGTCTCCCGATGGTATCGACAGCTACGATGGATATAGCGGAACCAACTACAGATAGAATACCGACAAGCACGGTTGCGTAATTTGGTTGTATCGACGATTTAGTCATTTCAAAAATACTGTCCCCGTAATACTGAACCATCGTGGCTCCGCAAGTTCGTTGCACGACAAACAGAAAGAATGCGAGAAGAAACGCTTTCACAGTTACTTTGCTGAAAATATTAATTTTTCGTGCACCTTAATTATACTGTTGGAGGAGCCTTATTAAAATTTCTAACCATACCTCAGGCTGTTATAAAAATTCTTTATTTGTGAAATAGGCGATAGAAATGAGCTACGTTCTTGATTTTCATCGCGATTAGTCTCTTCTTTACCCTCGAGTAGGGCGCGATGAATATGCTCCAATTTTTCTCTAATATTACAATGTTTCCCGTACAACCATCTGAAACAATACCAATTTTGTGATAATGAATGGGTGCCGGAGAAAGGTACATACTCGAAAGCGTGCCGGAATACTTACTTAATTGATTTTACCGCATTGTCCTTCTCTCCATGTCGGGTATAGTACAATGGAGATTCCGGCATCCAATAGAATGATAAAAAAAATACGATTGGGACCAGTAATGAGATCCAGGTTGTCCAGAAAATCGACGTTAAAGCTCCGAAAAAGTACACGTAAAGTAAACCGACGCATTGAAGCAGATCGTACATGGTGCCAACGCGTCCTCGGATGCGATCGCAGCAAATTTCGTTGTTGTATATTGGCAGAGCTATATTCATACTTCCATAACTTATACCGCTGATGAAACGACCGATGTACAGAAACCAGACCTAAAATGAAGGAACTTATTTTCCGAATGGACGTAATGAAAAAAAAAACGGAGGTGCCAGCATCCTTATGGTAGGCAATGCGCTACGGATCGACGTAATGGTATTTGTGGGGTGGGAGAAGTTAATGTCAAAGCATTATCTTGACAGAGATTTTGTTCAGAACTTCTCATCAAGACTGTAATCAGACTTTTGGGTAAATGCTGAGGGAAAATTCATGTTGTTGACGTCACTATATAAATTTGATGAGTGTAAGAAGAGACGAATGATGAGGAGTGTCCTATCGAGTTCTACTTCCTTCCGCCCTCTTCATCAACACCTGCAGGCCAAGGGGCCTTCACTTGCCCCTCATCTCCTTCTACCTCAAACGCCCTTTTCCCACTTCCTTAACATCCCCTTCCTCCCCCTTTCTCTTGCGCGGTTCAACGCTTGTTGGATGACAGCCCCACAATATTCTGTACCCTTGTCATTTGTCATGTAATATCTCTCTACACTAGCGTGTTGTCTCTCTTCCCGCTCCAAGCTTGCTTCCTCTCCTTCCCCTACCTATCCAACGCGCCCCACAGATCATAGAAAAATGAAGAAAGTGCCCTGCCTCCTTGCAGCCCACACAAACTATTTTTCAAATTCCAGCTTCTTAACAATTCTTCCTCCCCTCCTCTCTCTCTACTGGAAAACTTCCCTTGACCCTCTCCTGGTCTGTTGGTATAACAATTGGCTCTTCCCCTCCTCAACCTATGTGATATTCTGGACAAATACTTCCTCTCCATCCTCCCCCCCCCTACAAAAGCCTTCCCATGACAATAGATCTCATTGTGAACCCACTTCCTCCTCATCCTCCTCCCCTATTCCATTAGCTGACATGACATTCTTTATCTTCTTGACAATTCTTTCTCCTCTTCCTTCCCCACGGAAAACATACCTTTATCTTGACAATTCTTCCTCCTCTCCCTTCCCCCTACTGAAAATTTTTTACCTTGACCCTAATTTAGACCACTGATGCAACAATAAGCTTCTCCCCTACCCGACATATTCAAAATTCTCGAATAACCTTTTCTCCTTCCCCAACTCTCCTGCCCATAAGAGACCTCACTGTGAATCCAGTTCCTCCATTCTCTTTTCCTATCCACCATACCCAGTTTGTCTTCCTTCCACTTACTCATTTCTTGTCCAAGAGAAAATGCTCCTCCTCTCCCTTCCATACTCACTCCCACCTTGACCATGAGGCCCATTGTGGATCTACTTCCTCCTCCCCTATTCCACCAGCTGACATGACATTCTTGAAGACCAGTCCATGTATACAGAAAGTCATCACCATATCCATGCCAAAAATAAACACGACGAAAAGAAGAGATCAAGTTCAAATTTGGACACAAATACCTCCAAAATGAACCCAGCGGGGAACCGATAGGAAAGCCAAAACTTTATCGTTATAACAATTCGGGGATTAATAAATATTAAGCAGATTACAACCCCTTCAGGAGGAGGGTATGGGGTTTGGTTCAAGGAGGGCTCTGGAGAAGTCATTTTACGTCACCAAAGCAGTGTTGGGCAAGGGAAAATTACCTTTTTAATAAATTGCCGACACGCCTCCTTTCCTAAGTAAATCGGATAATGAAACACATTTTACCCAGAAGGTTACTAGAATACTTCGTAGAAATTTCATAGCTTACTTTATTCTGATTGAAGATTATAAAAAGCCATCCAACGATAATGGGCCAAGCTAAAAGTAGCAAGCAAGTACGCCGACCATATCGAAAGGACAGATATCCCGCCGGTATAGCGCCGAAAACAGCGCCCAAATTTATCAATGAGCCAACCCACGACGCTTCATCCACAGATAGGGGCCTGATGCCGAGTCCAGAAGTGCCATCCATCAACTTCGGCGTAGCCGGTGACGACCAGCCTCCTACGCAGCCAGTGCTCAATGATATGACGGAGGCTATGCATCAATTAAAGAACAGTTTTAGAGATAACAAAGCAAACAGAGCTTAACTCGTTCTAACTCGTACACCTACCTAAAAAAGCTGCTAAATATTGTCTCCATACCGTTTCCTTGTGCGCTACAGAATCAGATGATATTATCGAGCGAACTTCAGGAGGTGTGGTCATAACGTTCTCCTTATTTGCATTTCTTGAAACTTCCATATCTACGAAATATTTTATCGCGTGTGACCGTTATCTAAAAATTGCACTTCATGTATGGGACGCAAATAATATTAAGAAAGATCATTGCAGCATTTTTTATCAAACCTGTCCACTGGCGACCAGAACCTAAAATGTCTCAACTTACCAGTGGTTTATGGCATAGAAAGAACATGAAGCTTTCTCGCCATTCGATGAACACGTCAGGTATCAACATTCAAATAAATCTACAAATTCTTACTTCAATAAACTTAATAGTCGTTAAGCCGGGGAAAAAAATAACAGAGCTGTTTGGAAACGCGCAAGATTGCACAGCATTACGAATTGACGAGTAAACTGATACTAACTTCGGCAAGAAAGGTGAAGAAGCCAAGAAAATACACTACCGGCACCTAATAAATCTAATGCAATCTTTGTGATAAACATATGACGTCGAACCGGTTATCACATTATGATGTATTCGATCGAATAGATACTCAAACGAGAAAATTCTAATGAGAGGGAAACAGAAGTCGATACAGGCGTTTTAAATTTCTATAGTTTTAAAGATCATTTCGGGACCTTGAAATTGATATTTATTGCGACTTACGATAGACGAGATGAAAATCAATTAACGTTGACATCGAGACAAAAATTAGTTTTCCTAGCTTCTCGAGACGTCGTGAGAATTTTCTGTTGGTTCCAAAAATTGAGAAGTATGGCCTCATTACTTACCTTATGTCACATTTTAGTATGACCCCCTTTTCCCTTCTACAGAAGAGAACATTTTATGATCATCTGACGACGTAGATCTTTCGAGGTAAAAATTTTTGCCTATAAAATCATATTTCTAGTGGAACTTTCTGACAGAAAATGCACTCGGATAAACTATTGAACAAAAAAGACTACAAAGAAAGTGCCGAAAATTTTCTACAACTCTTCTCAAAAAGTTAGAGGATTGTGTCGTATCGTATGACAAGAAGAGGACTGGCGGTATTTCGAACATAACTGTTGCAAGAGGAAGAGACAACATCAAGTTTAATGACAGCAAGGAATCCGGTTCTTAAGTCGATATTTCAAGAGGGAACCTGTTGTATAGTTTTTTTTTCACCGTACCCCGTACGGCGAAAAACTTGGAAAAAATTCGACTCTCGAGCAATATACGTATGATAGGAGAGGTTGGAAAAATTTCGTTTCGCGACCAGTAACGTAATCATGATAGAAGGGGGAATGGTATACGAAGCATTATATGGCTAGTTACTTGAAGGGGCGATCCTAATGCGGGTCATATCATGTATTATTTTTCAACCCATAGAACAGAGGTTCCCTGCGTTCGTCGTTTTTATCAAACCTTCTACCTTCTGAAAATGTTTCGAGTCCCTCAGTCAGACGACTTCTCTCTCTACCTTGAGATTCGAAATTATTTCCAAACCTGCAAATAGAACAGTCAACTCCCATCATTGTTCTTCTTCAGACTTCTGCAAATCTTCTTTTTTCGGACACTAGTCACTTTATTAAGTCGTTATTTTTCTGAGTCTCCATTCTTTCGATATCTAGTGACTCGAAACTTTTCCAAGTCCCCCTCCTCTACGTATATGGTTCGTGACTCAGAATTTTATAACAGGGAACTTGTTTTATGACGGGTTAGCAAGGAAAAAATTAGGATGCCGTTGCAGCAAGATCCGTATTCTATTGCGGAAGGTCTTTCAAAAAGTAGAACATATAAAAAATCCTATCATATATAGCCCGAGACCCGAAATTTTTCCAAGTCCCACGTCATCAACCTTGGACCGCTCGCGGACGAAAGTTTCCTGAAAGTACCCCCAACAAAAGGGATAGTGGATTCCCCACTATAAAAAGTCTGACGTCCTCCCGGTGAATGAAGGTTTCAAGGGAGACTAAGGAAGTCAGGGCCCGGACCGAACTTGATGTCTCAAGTGAGGGACCTAGAGTAATTTTGACCATCAAGCGACTTATTATGTGGACCAGAACTCGGAAGAATTCTGACTTCCGAAGGTAGGTACTTCAAAGAATTTCAATCATTGAGCTGTTTATGAAAGGGAAAGAGGTAGATTGTGGTCTGAAGGGTGTCTGCGCTACTTTAAAGGCTTGGAAAAATCGAGCTTTACTCATTATATCGAGAGGGACTAAAAACAATTTGACTTCCAAGTCGTACGTACACGTGAAGGGAGGGGAAACAAACATTTTGACCGTCTAGCTGTATTTCAGAATTTCAGAATGACAAGAAAATAGTTGTTATCATGGTGAGAGGAGATTGCATTGTGGACTCTAGACCGAGATCAACGATTTTCTTTTATAATCAAAGTTATAGCAGCCGAGGGGAGAAGAAATTCAAATCTGATCGATTTGTGGGAAGAGTAGAGTTTTTGTCAGGTATTGGCAAAGAAATAGAAAAAGAAATCATAGGTAGTCTAGCTTGCTTTTTCTTTGGGGAGGAATAGAGGGGATGTTAGATTTGGGATTTGTCAATTGATGATATTTTTCGCGATTAGCCAACTTTATTGTTTCAATGGGGTAAAGAGTTTTTCCTTCCCATCGCTACGCTCTTCATCCCGTCTTTTCATCTTCAAGAGAGTGTGAGACAATTTGACTTTGATTTTCTGCGATAAAGATATTGGTCGCACATCGGAGTCAGAATACTCTGAAGAGTGGGGGAGGGGGTGAGTGCACATAAGAAACTGAACTGGTCGAGATAAGGATAGAAGAGGGATTATGACGGAAAAATCTCCTGGCTCGATTGGGAAGCGAACCCGCGACCTCTCGTTTTCATGACGAAAGCGATAACCACTACGCTACCAGGCCCTAAGATTAGATCGTCATATTTTGCCCTCAGGCGGAAGTTCCACATTGTGAATGAGAGATTCGGAAGACCACAAGACATTAGGCTGTTGCAAATGCACACTAAAGCCTATAGGAAAGAGCCGCAAACCCCTGGAGGAAGGAGATGAATAAAGGAAGGTGATAAGTGCGGAGGATCATCATATTTTGCCTTCAGATGGGAGTTCCACATTGTGAATGAGGGAATCCGAAGACCACAATACATAGGCTGTTGGAAATCCGCACTTATCATCTTCCTTTATTAACTGGTCGAGTTCAAAATCTAGGAATTATTGAAAAATGTTGAGCTTTACAGGCTCTAAATTAAAAGAAAAGTTTTACAAAGGAAGAGAGACTTGAGAAAGTTCAAAAATTCAGAACTATAGAAAAAGAGAGCTTTGAAAAAATTCTCGTTGGAAGACTGCATCTTCAGAATACGCCTGAAAAGCAGCAAAAAAATTTAGATGCCTTTGTAAACTACACAATGGCAGCGGGGAACCCGCAAGCTTCGCAGTTCCGTGGGAAACGGCTAATCTGATGAAAGTACGCATTAGGTCTGATCGAGAGTTCCAGCTATAGAAGTCCCTAAAATAAGTCAAGGTCACTGATGACGTTAAGTTTAGAGTAGGTCTAGGCGTTCTTTATACTAGTTTTATCCTACTAAGGGACTTGATGAAACAAAACAATTCTTTCTCGCTACTTCTCCCAACGCAACGTTAAGACTCAGGGTTTTGTCAAAATTCTCGGAAGAATGAAGGAGATGGGCGTGAAAAACTACCTCCTTGGTTACTGCAGTGCACGAATACTCGAAAATATTTTTTAATTAGTTGGTAGGTATATTTATGCAGGGATAGGTATGCAGTTGTCTACGACACATTTCATGGCCTCATGATGATAGTAAATAATAACATCGTCCATCATAATAACACAGAATCAACGAGTATCTGGATCACATTACTTCAAGCTTGAAAGAAAGTAGGTCAGATACCTACACGACCTTGAGTGGTATCACTTTTTCATCAGAACTTGAAATCGATTCGCGCGATTATGATTTGAATGCCCATCGATGAATATGAGTTTGGAATTCGCTCATTTAGAAGGCATGACTTCGATCGAGTTTGACCATCTTTAATCGTTTGCCTAATTAACATATTTTCAATTGAGAAAAAGAGAAAACAAGATTTTCAAATTATCTAATGACTCTTTGTCTTTTTACCGCGAAAAGGAAACTATATTCTGCTTCAAAAATGAATATATGAATAAATTTTCTATCTTGTGATTTGCAGTACCTCACAGCAAAGATGTGAAAAAAGAAGAAGAAACGAAAGGATAAAAAAAAACTGCTTCTTAATCGGAGGTTGTTGAACCCTTCACGAGAACACGATTTTTTCTGTAAGTTGAACGATCGCTTCATCATATCGCAGTTTTAAAGAATCAATTTATTTGCACTTCCTAAATGCTCTAAATACGAACTTCGTTCAACCGAACGAATCTTAGACGAAAATAAGTTCTCGATTTTATTAAATTTATGAAAATTACCAGTAGGTATATTTTCCTAGTCAATGTAGCATTTAGGACAACTGAAACATGTTCAAAATTTTAAGCCATGCTTTGAAATTCCAAACTTGGGGTCATATTCAATCTTCAAGAAGCATTCCGTATGCCATCGTACATGCACTCAAAATTAAACTACATAAGCCTAGGTCTGAGAAGCAACTTCCTCTATAAAAATGACAATAGACCTCCATCACCAGTTCGCCTTATCTGAATCAGAATAATGCCTATCCCCCTATCGAGGGAGAGGTATGGAGGGTACGCGACCTAACCGAACACACTGACTCTATTAGTACGATATTTCCCTAGAAACCTTCTACTCACCACGTCACTACTTGAAACAAATCTTGACAGCATCTCATGGCGAGCTTCTAACCATGTGGCATTTCGTTTCTTTCGAAATAAAACAATATTCCAATGAAGTCCTTCCCCTCCAATCTTCTTCCTTCAACCTCCCCACGATTTCGAAGCCCATAAAATTCCCGACCACATTTTAAATAACTGTTCCTCGTGGATGCTACTCACAAGGTAAATACTCAAAGATAATTCTGAGATTTTTACCAATCTCGCCCTTGAACCGACCGTATGTAATCATAAACGCTGCTTACATGCCACTGAACTATGATACTTTCGCATACATCTAGTCAAATAAGTTCAAGATACAATTCCCGACACCCCTCCTCTCTAAGATATCGCTTTTTAACCTCGCTGTTATGAGATTTAAGTGATTTTCTCATGACAATATTGTCATTAGTCATGGATATATTTAGAGCTACTGGAGCTATATGAAATCCTTTGTGAAAGATAGCATAATTGTAAATATGAGTGTCCTATTTTCTCACGACAATTTCAATAGATCAGTGCTATCCTCATAAAATTTAAGAACATGAAAAGAGTAATTCTATGGAGGTAGAGCGCTTACCAATAGAATATCATTTTCTTGGAATTCTTCTCACGACACCAAATCGTGATATAATGAAAAACGCAGAAACTTTTTCTAGCTGATGTCTTTTCCGAATTCAAATTTGAACCACTGACTTCTTCGAGCGTATTTTGTCGACAATCAAAATTTTAATGAGGTAACAAAAGAACGAGGTACAATAAGCTTCGGATTACTATGTCTTATCTGTATCTTATATCATACGAGTGTAAAAGGGTAATTTAATGCTACTTAGACTTCACTCCCATGCATGCATGTTAATATCAACCAACGTGTCATACAAAGTAAAAGTAGGTGCGGTTAAAGAGGAGTGCCTATTTAGTGATTATAGGCCGATCACATTTGGAAAAGCTGTAAGATCTCCATCGGTAGTCCTCATAAATTTTCAAGGGAACCCTAGATCTGATTCTAAAATTCGTAATATCCCCTCTCACCTCTTTAATTAGTATTATATCACTTTTATGAAGTCAATAAATACACACATATTATTTTTACCTAGGTTCATACTCTCGTACTAGGGCCTACGCGTACGCTCGCAGCTAGGGCTATACTACGCTGAGACCAGGTCTATTCTAGCCAACTAGGGGAGCTAGCTTCGCTATACTAGTACTAGGCCTTCTTACTAGGCCTACAGCCCTGTTCCAAGTGCTAGATTACGCTTGGCCTATACTAGAACTAGGCTTATATCCTTGGTGTCTAAGGTATCCATCCATACTACGCTCCTAGGAGCCACTCATCCTAATGATCCAACCACTCAGCCCAACATACAGTGCACTAGACTTACACTAAGCTAGAAATGGGGGCGAACGAGCGGAGCATGATATTTATTTTTTGCTCGTAGGAAATCTTTTTTTTTTCGAACTCGAAAGCGATACACCATACTCGTAGAATTTTTCATTTCCCTGCGTTTGATCCGAAAATATAAAATGTACCATTACGATTCGATGGCATTGGAGTAGATGCTCATTACTGCGTTTGAAAAATTAAAATCTCCTTGTCATCATCTTGAACTTCTATACTGAACTGTTTCTTCCTTATTTCAAAATCTCTTTTCTCGATTTCGAACCGTTTCTCCTCGATCGGGAACGACCGCGGAAATCCCTTACGATCGCTTTTCTCTTGGCATCTCCACCTACAAAATAGTAGTCTTATTAATACTCGTGAAACGTGGAGTCAACTCAAATTTGGCCGTTATGTTACTTACTATTAGCCGTATAATGAACAATATAAAGATTAAAAAAAGGATGATGATGATCATAATATCATTACAAATGAAATTTGGAATTCTAGTGGGCCTATACTCGCATCAAATTTTCCGGTCTAACACTGAACTGCAGACTCGTGTAAAATTTTAAGCCAGATTATCAATCAATCATCAAAACTTGATATCAGCCGCATCATAACTTGATTCGCCATCATTCATATAAACAATAAATTATCGGGCCGGACAGTGCTAGTATCACGTGCTACATAAACGGGATAATCGAAGGACAGTGCGGGTGGAGGACGAAAGGTTTCCTCAAATTGATCCGAATCAATTTTTATGAGAGAAGTTGATTTGTAGAAAATTTTACGCCCTATAAAATTTGCACTCTTCATTTTTCTCTTAAATTGCTTCGTTTCCAAGTTCTTTTGAGATTACTCACTGAAGGTTTAAATGGGAAAATACTCCTGATCCTGTTTTTTAATTTTGACGATTGTAGCGCTCCTAGCGGATGGTCGACTCGAATTAGGCCAGGAGGTACGCTACAGACCTCTAAAAATACAGGATTGCTAACTCGCCTTCAGCTTTATGTTAAATTTTGGTACGCAAAAAATGTTGAAATGTCATAATTTATCCCATCAGATGTCGCAGAGTTGCGCACTCATAACGTAGTAAAAAAAGATTTAACGGATTCACTCGAAGTTAGACGCATCTGAAAGGAAATTTTATGAGGAATAAATTCAAATCTCGGCTTCACTTTTATTTTATTTTTTTTTTTGAAAAACTGAATATTTACAGAGAAAAATGAGTTTGAGTATCAACTCTCCATAAGAGCCTCTGTTAAATTGCTGGAGACCAATCGCAGCAATTTTGTGTCATTGACCCAAAATGACCAGCGGATGTGAAAGTGCTGGTTATTGGTGGGGATGTTTACTTGGAAAGTAAAGAAATGAAAGAAAGAAATTTATTTCATCTTTCGTTTCCAAAATTCCTATAAACTTGAAAAATCATGTTTTTATTTTGAAGAAATGTTTAAAACATGTTTTTATGTTTCATAAAAATGTTTTGGTAAAAGAAAATGTTTTTGTATTTTTTTTTTTTCACAAAAAATGCAAAATGTTTTCTCGTCTCTCAAACTTTCCATAAATTCCATCATTTTTTTATGGAAAGAAAAATAATTGAAAAAAAAAATTCTTTTTAATGTACATATCTAGCTATTGGATAACGAGGGTATTTCTCAATATGCCGCAACGTTTTATAAATGTGACCTGTCACAAGAAAACCCCCCTCAGAGTCCAAATTTTGAAATTTTTCTGATACCACCGAGTAAAAGAGCTGGTTTCAATTGATAAAAATCACTAAAAACCTCAAAAACGATTTTTGGGACGCTAAGAGGGGTTTTCTTGTGACAGGTCACAAATGGTTAACAAAAACTGGTTTCTATAAATGAAATGTCAAAAATACAAATGCCGTGAGGTATTGACTAAAAAATTGAATTGATATATTATAATAATTTTTTTGCTTGTGATGTTTCATTCCTTTTTGTTACCATTTTGTCCAAGCATTCTATGAAATAATTTTTGTTTGGGTGGTAACCACAGAATTAAGTTGGTAACCAGCCATTTTTATTTTTTGCTTACTTTGTCTTTAAGATCCTTTGAAAAAAATTCAAGATGTTATATGCAGATATTTTTAAGTTGTAAGAAAGAAAACTTTATGTATAGGTAGGTATTGTGGAATCAGAACTGACTCAAATTATGAAATGAATTTCAAGGTTGACTGGATGAGAAATAAAACCGAGAAAAAACTCAAGACTTAGTAATTATTGCAGAACAGCTGTATTAATTTTCAGTTTGAGAACTGAAACCACCGAACAGATGATGTGGAATCATTATTAAAATGGGAACAAAGAAACAACGGCTTTCTCAATGAGGTTGAACAAAATCGCAGCCAAGCCTGTTTTATGGAACTAATTGATTTTGAATTTGAATTCAAAACTGGAGTTCAAAAAATTCAACTAAAGAAGTCAAATTGGACGGAGGACTCAAACAAATTTTGAATACAGTCTACCATTTGTTATTTATGATGAGAGGGAAACATGAAAGGATTACAATGTTCAAGCTATATTATATGAAGGAATAAAACTAAGAACTCGGAAAAAATTCAACCTTTATAGAAATTACAATCAAAGTTTTGAGTATGTATTGAGTTGTATTTGATAGGAGAACTGAAAACATTTCATTTTTCAAGCCGAGTATAATACAAGGGGAACGCGGTAGAAACTCTACCATTGAAAGAGTTGCACTCAGGATTTTGGAAGAACTCAACTTGAAAAAATTTCTACTCTTAAGTGATAAATGAAAATTTTAAATTTCAAATTCAAGCCACCCAGTGTGCATCCATAGATGGCAAAATATTGCAAAATGCTACTTGCTGAATTAGTTCTCTCAGTCTTTGTTTACTTTTCCTTTCCATGTAATTTCTCATGAGCGAAACTAATGGTCTGAAAACAGATCAATATTTTGAAAACAGAATGTTAATAAGGTAGGAGAGGTAAATTTCTTAAAAGTATAAAGCTTTCAGGGCGAATTTTATAATCCCAAGTTAGCCGCTAACAGACCTGTTAGGCTGTTAAATATAGTGTTAGCCTAGCTAGCTGCATTACCCCATTGGAAATGGAGCCATAAGTATAACAGGTCTGTTAGCGACTAACTTGGGATTGTAAAACCCGCCCTTAGGTTATAAAAGAAATCGAATTCCTTATCTATGTTCTGTTTTCAAAATACCGGTATTCATCAGTTTTTAGAACGTTACACTGTATAATATTATGGGAAATTCCATTTATAAAAAAGTAAACAAAGACTTGAAGACACTTCAGCAAGCAGCATTTTGCGATTTATTGATAGGTACTATAACTAACGTAAAGGAAAATCAGTCCATTTCGACCGGGCAGCGCAAAATTTTTGAATTTTTAAAATCTCTCAAAAATATGATCATCTGAAAGAAAATTTTCCACCCGTCAATTTTGTTCCTTACGAGTACTCGCCTAAATTCATTATTTTTGGAGAAATTTAAGAAAGACTAAAAAATCACCTTTGGTTTCAAGTCACCATCACCGTTTGCTTATCAGTACTTTCTAGGTATTTTACATAGGCGACGCTAGCGATCCTACAATATGCCCAGTCCGAATTGGCATTATTTTGAAAAAAAAAACTGGTAATTTTCTTCCAAAAAACTGTTGCTACCTATGTTTTATTTTATGTGTGGTATGCAAGTGGTATTTTAAGTAACATAACTATTTTGATTTGCCTACACCAAGATACTAATTTCAAATAAGTACCTATGTAACAGAGTGCGCTAGACTTCTCATCTGAGTCTAATTCTTAACACCAAAATGGAGGCATTTTCCTTCACGTCACCGGCACCAAATCTGTTTGAAAAATGCATGCAAAAAGTATGCAATCTGCTTACTAAATTTAGGAGTACCAGGATACATCTACACGAATAAGTCTCTTAAATTGGTATAATCTGATCATTCACGTGCCAACACTTCTGTCTCCCTCCTCCACACTCGTTCAGTAATGACCAAATCGTGAATAAACTGGAGGAAATAGAAATCACTGAACACCTGAATACGCCTAATAAAAATCTTGTACATGAAACTTGACAATCAATCCTGATAGTGAATAATCCTAACTTTCCTATGTAGTTTTATCGCTGTATACCGTGCTTTTATTCACTTAGGTAAGTATCTTGTCCTTGATGATGAGAAGTCATTCTCAAAACCGCGCGCTCTGCTTAAAATACAGATTCCAAAGTAGGTATTTTTCCATGAGTTCATTTTTTTTTTCTTTGAATACATTGACATTCTGCAGAGCACAGAATCCGGAATCTCTGATCAGTATAAGTAGATATGTTCACGATGAAATATTATACAGTTTTAAAGTGAGTCATGATGCTTATATACGACCTTGAATACAATATCACTTCTTAATCAGGCATGAAACCGGCTGCCCTTTGATGAATATTGGCCTACAATTGGGTCATTTCATAATATTTACACATTTTTAGTCATTTTGATGGCCATTCTACGTTTTGACATAGGTACCTTCCTCTTCTGCTCTAAACTACTTATTGCTTTCCAACTTCGCTTCTAATCTCCTCGTATCACACCAGAGTCAAAAATATTAAATTGATAAGATTTAATTGGAAGTTTCTTATGTAAATAATCTTCTTCAGGACGCTAAATCTACATTTCCAAACTAGGCCTATGTATTTTCAAGCGCACAATAAAGAAGAACGTAAAAACTTCTAGCTGGATGAGTGCTCCGAGTTCAAATTCTAATTATTGCGCTCCTTCTTCAACCGCAGCGCATTTTTTGTAGGTAATCGAAATTGAGTCGTTTCATTAAAAAATTTAATAAGGTAACAAGAGAACAATATACAATAAGCCGCGGATTACTATCGCTTATCTAAGTATATTATCTCACATCATACGAGCGTAAAAAGGTACTACACTGCACTCAGTTCTTACTTCGTTCCCATACATAGGTAGCAAAATATCATTAAACTTATCATAGGTACTCGATAACTTATAGGTACATACATCATGGTGAAGTATATAGCACGCCGATCAAATTCAAATGAACTGTAAGAACTCCATCGTCCTCAGAATTAAAATGCTTACAGCTTCTATTGACTAGCATTTTCCCACCTCATCCGAAGTAGGCCTAGATGTTATATGGCTGGAAAGGGTTCAGTTTTCTATAATAACAACAGGAGTTGGCTTGAAAGCCGAGTACGATATCCGCCTTTTCTTCGAGCCCGATCTCAGTTCCTCTTGTATTTCCGCGCGACTTTTATTTTTGGTTTCCGGTATGAGGAAAATAGTGTGCAATAAACCGACCGAACTAATAAGTGTGAAGATGAGAAATACATTCTGATAACCGATAGTGGTGACCAGGAACAGGTAGGTTTTACTGCAGATGAAGGCCACACTCCACGCGACGAAGAAAATGGTTGGCAAAGCCCATCGCTGAGCTTCGGTCGGTATGAGCTCGGCGCACATAAACCAAGGTATGGGGCCGATACCCAGTCGGAATAGGCCGACAAATGTGCAAATGGCGGCTACTGGTAGCCAGCCAAATAGGTCACCAACATCGTAGCCTGTAAATACAACACGAATTTAACCAAATGAAAAAAGAAGGGACTTATGGTTAAAAGTACAGGTGTTTTCCTATGGGCAGGCGCCAGTTTTTGATCGAGCACAATCTAGTGAGCCACTTTTGAACTTGAGAACCCAACTTGGGTTGAGAGTAAGGAAACAGAAATATTCCTTTGATCAGTCGGGGATATTTATTTTCAGACTCTCCTTCCCTCCGGCCTGAATATAAATCGGTTGTTGAACAAGTACTGAAAGATTAGGGATACTCAAAGCTCTCTTATCGGACTAGCTTAAAAGACTTACATTGGGTTAAAACGAAAACAATACGTCTTGTCTTTGCAACATCTCAAGAATAGTGTCAAGATAAATATATTTGTAACTCACCAGAATCCACGAGCTGAAGGTACCACAAGAACATACATAAGCTGGATATCATGATAGTGAAAGAGAAGATAAGCAAGAAACGGCGTCCCACCAGATCAATAAGGACAAGACTGGATGCTGAACACAGAAACTGCGCTACGCCGAGGTAAACGGTCGCCATCGGGATGGATATATTGGAATTGGCGAACAGGAACACTTCTTGAGCATAGTAAACAATAACCGGCGCCCCGCAAGATCTTTGAACGACGAATAACATCAACACTAAGAAGTAGGACTTGATGGTGATAGGACTAAAAATAGACAACACTCAAGTTCAGATCAGGTGCAAGTTAGAAATACGTAGGTACCATGCAGACAAACTTGTCGGTGTGTTCACCGTCTTACCTGAGACTAGAAAAAAATTCTTTAAAAATTGTCAGAGAGAAGAAAGACGAGGTATGACCATCAGTACTCTTGAGATGCTCTTTTCCTTCGCGTAAAGCCGTTTGTATACGCTCTAAATGGAACTCCAGGTCACATTTGTCTCCATGGAGCCATCTGTTGATTAATCAATTATTCTGGGAATTAGTTATTAACTTATAAATATCAGTTCAGTTTGGGCTAAAAAATTTGAACGAGAAAAATCCGGCCTTCTGGAGGTTTTTAGATCCATTACAGGTTCGATCAGAGATTTGTGAAATCACACAGGATTTTGCATAAGAGAAACGCAGTTGAAAACATTCAAGGCAGACAAAGGGACAAGAGAGAGTCTGAAGTCGTACCCCCCCCCAAAAAAAAATAAATAAATAAATAAATACTGCATAAATAAGATTCCCCACAAAAAAAAAAAGAAGAAAATTGAGCTTTAACTCTTACTTGAGAACTTCGACAGCTTCCTGAATTCGCCCATGAGATACAAGATAAACGGGCGACTCCGGCATCTTACTGAACGTGAATAAAAATACAATAGGGACTAGAATACTCCAAATAGTCGTCCAGAATAAAGAAAACATGGCGCTTACGGTGTACACATATAATATTCCGAACACCTGCATCATATCGTAAAATACTCCGGAACGTCCGCGAATTACGTCGCAACAAATTTCGTTCGAGTACATGGAGAGGGCGACGCAAACGCAACCGGCCGTGAAACCGCAGATGAATCTGCCCAAATAAATTAAGTTAACCTAAAAAGAGAATTTCATTTAAGCGACTATTTTAGTATACGTACTGCGCTTATGATCAAAACTTACATTATTACAGTTCAGTAGTATCAATAACCAACCGAAGATCAAAACGAAAGCTAAACTCAATAGAAAGTTTCGTCGGCCCCATTTAAATGATAAATGACCCGCGGGGATAGAGCCGACCAGCGAGCCCAGGTTCATAAGTGATGTAATCCACGAAGCTTCGTCGACTGAAATTACACCGATTCCTCCGAGATCTGAAGCTTGACCATTCAATAGGAGCGGAACGGCTGCCGAGGACCAACCGCCGACGCATCCTGTTCCCATTGATATTAGCGATCCTGAAATATGTAACATGGGTATATACCTTAAAATCAAGTCTTATTTAAACAGAAGAATGTACTACCAACTTCCATAGCGACATAATTATGGATCGATAAGATGCTTGTGAGTGAGGCATGGCGTCGCAATTGTCGGTAGTTAGCTAGGGGGCCCGGGTGTTGCCGTCGGTTCATTTTCAATCGCATGGAATTTGTTGTTGTGGTCTGTATGTCATGAGTGATGGTGAAAAAAAAACTCGCAGCCTACTTTGTTAGCTGCTCGGGGTTGCCTTCCTTAATTGTGTACCCCTGTTTCATGGGTAGATTGTGACGTCACAAAGCTAATCTATGACGTCATCAAAATGTGACGTCAAAGGTCCGGACTTTAAAGCAGGGGAACTTGAAAAAAACTGATCTGTGACGTCACGAGGGTGACCTATGATATCATCAAACTGTAACGTCACAGGCCCCCTTCTTCAAGCTCTGAGCTTGGCGGCCCTGATCTATGACAAGGCTAACCTATGACGTCATCAAATGGTTCCGTCACAGGTCTCTCGACGTCGTCAAACTGTGACGTCACAAGACCTGCCTAAGCTATATATGATGGGAGGGGAGTTCAAAAATTTCTGAGCTCCGAGCTTTGTCGGCCCTGATATATGACATCCACAAGGCTAATCTATGACGTCATCAAACTGTCAAGTCACAGGCCCCACTCTCAAGCTATATATGATAGGAGGGGGACTAGGAAAATTTTCGAGCTCCGAGCTTTGCCAGGCGACGACGTTTTTTCCGACCACCCCCCACCGATATAACAGGTTCTCTGTTAAAATTTTCGACCTTCAAGCTGTATATGGTAAGAAGGGGACTTAAAAAAATTTGAAACTTGAAGCTATACATGATACGACCTTCAGATTGCCGGCTGGCTGCACAGCGAACGGTGGATATTTTTTCCGAAAGACCCCCGATAAAACAGGTTCTCTGTCAAAAGAGGAAAGAAGTACTTGAAAAAACAAGGGGAAGTACAAACATAGCGAATCATGAAGAAACTAGACAAACTGACCCAAAACAAAAGTTAAAAGGAAGGAAGAGACAGTGACACCAAGGCACATTTTCCCTCCCAGAAGCGTCACTTTCACAGACTAGAGGGAAAACACTCCATAAAAGAAAAAATTCTAAAAAACTCCATACGACAAAGTGAACTCGATAAACACGACTTTTTCATCTAGGTAGCGCACAACTTTCAGCCAAACAAAATTTCTCACAAATAGCTATTCAGAAACTCATTTCATTTTCCTCATGATATTATGCTAAATCAGAACTACTAATACTTAGTTCAGTATCATAGGCTAACCTGAATCTCAGTGGCTCGTATAGGAAAGGAATTCTCGCATATAGGCCTATCATGAAAGTTATAACGAGAGGGTTCAGTTGGCTTGATCGGACAATTCAGACAACAAGACCGGTTTGGATCGTATCTAACTTCTAGCGCATAATTTTTTTTTTTTTTTGTCGAAGGTGTTTACCCCCTCTCTATACTTCCTCAAGGCGCGATTGATCAAATGTTATTCATGCCTCCAAACGCCATTTTGTAAATTGACGATAAGCAATCTTGAATCGTGATTTTTCAGCAAGAATTCTATCTGGTATACATTCTAACTCAAGAATAGAGATTTCCCTCGTCCTAATTACCTACTTTATATTTCTCAAAATATGACGATGTGTATTGAGTAGCGTAAGCACGACATCACCAAGCGCGCCAAAAACGTCAATATCATATTCAAATAACAATCGTAAAAATGAAATGACTCCCAGCTGATCAAATTTTGTTTACATTAGAGATGGGGAGCCCGGAGGTAGAAAGTCTGACCCTTTAATACAAAATACCGATATAAAAATTCATTTTGTGTGTCCTTAACTCGATTATAATCTCGTACATGTTCAGTACAGTTCTTCATCTAAGTACCACTGTAAAGTGAAAGTCAATCAAATCTAACTTATTGCAGACAGACATTCACTTGGTACGGTTTGGGTATTAAGAAACGTATACGTACCGTACAACTGTTGCCATTCAGTACTTCTTTTGAGTAATTCGCATCGTAAGTTTTTAATAGGGAGTAGGTGAAGTGCCCCTCTTTCCTTGAAGTACTGATTGAGAAAAAAAGTCAAATGGCCGACGAAAGTTTAAATACATATCGCCAATAATCACCGTACTATCAAAGTAGGTACCGGTACCTAGAAATACCTTATATGTGTACATACCCAAGAAAGTGGCCATGTATTGTCTCCATACAGGTTCGATTTCGGAATAAAGTTCGCCTCTTGAACTCAACAAAGGATCCTCTTCTGTACCGGTAGGGCCTTTCCATTTTTCCGTTTTCGGTTCTTCGAAAGTGTTGTAAGTTTTGGTCATGATTGATTATAAAATAGTAAATAAGTACACTTTTCGATTTCAGATTGGTATATTTCCGACACTTCTATAGCTTCGAAATCCTTCGTTACCAGTGCGATTCAAAAGGTATCGAAAAATCAAAGAAGTATTCAACGCGACAGTTCTCGACATCATTACAACTTAATCAGGAAGATTAAAGTCGAAACGCGAATAGATACTTGAAGCGTTACCTCGTTAAACTCACAATAACAAGACTGAGCGAGGGTTTCTAATCAGCACTGTATGCACACAACTTACGAACAAATAATACGTAATCTGAATTGAAAACTTTTATCAGCTTCTCTTATAGCTACCTATTTTGATAAAACTACTCATAGCTAAACGTATACGAGAAGAACAACACGAGAAAATACGTGCTTTCAACGAAACACATGAACGAAGACCTAGTACTGCAGGATTTCAAACCTACCTAACTCGCAAGATGATGAAGAGTATTAAAATATTAGAGTTACCTACTTATATAGACTGTATACGTCTACGTAATTCAATAAGCTGTTTGAATTAGGAAACCTGTTATTTTATTTGTAACTTATTCCAGTTCTACCTCGAAGAATGTTTTTGATAGGTATATTTATAATATATATGTGAACTCGTTCTTGAAATATCAATTTATACCATCGATTATCATTTTTCTCGTGGAAAATCAATTTTATTCGCAGTATAGGTAAAATACTAGGTACTTCATAATTGTGGACAATCGTACAAAAAAAACACTCACGAAGTAGCGTGAGTACTTTAAGTTCACGTTTTTTCTTTTCATACATTCAAAACTTATTAAATCGAGTCATCACTCTCACTCACTATTTAGAATAAACACCAATCACTTATCGATCAAGCCAGATATATGTAGAATATATGAACAGGAAAACTCATTAGAGAATAAAGTTTATCACCGCATCTGGTCACATGAAACTGGTAACAGAGTAAAAGTATCTAATACAAAAACCTAAAAAACATTTTATTCAATCCAAAATGAAACGTTTTCTCAGAAGTGTTAATATTATTCATATTAGGAACAATGCTCAAAATTATCATCTATAATGACCGATAAAGTAGGTATGTAATCGCGAAAGAAAAAGCGTACTTTAACGGTAAAATGCTTATAAAAACAAACTTCATAAATTCAGAGAAAAAATATAGGTAGATATAATCTACAGAATCGTATCAACTCAACTGGAAACGCATTGTTGAATTACCATCAATTAAACCGATCCTCGAACAAATTGTAGATTGTGCACATCTTCGGATAAGAGACTATAACTTGCCTCAGTCTCAAAAAAATCCATCCAGTTTTGGACAAGATCCGCGGACAAAAAAAACCTTATAAGCCGAAATACAAGAAAATAAAACCTGAACTTTTTTAGGCTAAAAGTGATGTAGGATCTCCAAAACGTCGAGAAAATTCACTGCTCCCTCTTCCTTTCAATTTTGCTACTGAAGTGATACCTCACTACGAGCTCGAAAAGTCGGTAAAGCCATACGTTATTCTAAGCCTAGTATTGGTCTAGTATAGGCAATGAATATTAGGCTGCGTGGCTCAATCCAATTCCTGGCATCACTTAATGCTGTCTCCAGCCGCTCTGCTCTACATCCACTCATAAATTGTATTAAAGCTCTCACTACCGCCTTCTATACAAACCCCACTCCAATACTTGCACATCTTCAGATATAACATTATAATCTACCCATACCTAACAGCGGAGAAATAAATTACGATACGTAAGAAAAATTTTTTTAATGGAAAAAATTTTATTTTAAAATGCAGTAATCTTCGTCATTCACCTGATGATGTGCCGAACAATCGGTACGAAACACGTGTAGTGCATTTTAAGATGGAATTTTTTCCATTAAAAAAATTTTTCTCACGTTACGTGATCGTAATTTATTTCTATGCTATTAATTATGTCTCGTAGCTTCGAAGAAACCATCCAACTTAATGTAGGTACCCAAGTTTCAAAAAAATTCATCTAGTAGTTTCGGAGGAGTTCCGCGGACAAAAAAATGTTACTATAAACATATATACAGGCCTACAATCCAATAAGGAAACCTAAATTTTATTTTATTTAATCCAAAATGAGAAATTTTCTCAATAGTATTAATACTATTTATATTTGAAACGACGTTCAGAATTATCACCTAAATTCACTAATAAAGTACATGGCCGTGAATGAAAAAAAGTCAAAATACGAGTACATCACCCGAGCCTGGTTCACTCATAAGTCTAACCTCAAATCTCATTCAAAGAAGCTAGTCCAAATTTAAGATAATTTTCTCATCTCCTGAGACACCATAAATTAACTCTTGAATTCTAAAATTGAATATTCAATTCGCTAAAATCTGCTCGAGTTTCAAGAAGATTCATTCAGTAGTTTTGGAAGACTATCGCTGACAAAATAATCTTATAAATAAATAGGCCCTTTAATCCAAGCATAAAAAAGCCTAAATTTTATTTTATTTTATCGAAAATGAGAAATTTTCTTATTAGTGTTAATATTATTTATAATTGAAACGATGTTCAGAATTATCATCTATAATGACCATTAAAGTACATAACCGCGAGTGCTTCTTTCTAGAAAGAGAGAAAACAAAATACCTAATTTCAAAAAAATAATAATAATAATAATAATAAAATAATTAAAAAAAATAAAAAATATAGAAAAATAAAAAACGCCACGCTCTCCTGTATTACTACGGCTCATAATGATTACAAAATAAACTTTGTTAGGTTACGATCACTGTATAAAATAGAATAAATTTGAATTACTGAGTACTTTCTGTTCACAAACCATTTACAAAGTGCTTCGCAAATAGTTTGGGAACCGAAAGTACTCGGCGATTTAAATTTATTTCATTTTACACGGTGATCGTAACCTAATAAAGTTCATTTTGTAATTAAAAAACGGCAATTGAAAACAATATTTCCATCTCGTGAGACACGTCAAATCAACTATAAACTACTATCAATTACGAATATACGAAAAATGATGAATAAATAAATAATAAATTTAAGAATGAAGTCACCAAGAGTTTCGCAGCATTCTTGACGATAAAGACCTCGTAATAATGAGAAATTTTTCAAAAAAAATGAAAATTTCTTGAGGTTTCGTTTCTTTATTCTTCAGTTGACACTGAAGAAGACCACGAAGAGGTTTTCGTTCTTATTAGAATAATAAAAAATTCTGTGCGAGCAAAGCCGATAAATTTTGTTTGTTTTCTGTTTAATAATAATAGTTGGATAAATGAGCTTAAAAATGATCGAAATTGTTCCCCAAATAGAATATTTTATCAAATTTAAATCATTCTTACGTACCTAACATTTGATGTCTAATTAAAAAAAAAAGAATCTAAAATCAATCGTGAAATTTTCAATAAAAAACGTTTAACGTAGGTATTTCAGACCGGTAGATGAAATTCTAAAATCAAAATTAACGGAAAGATTTTAGTTTACTGTAATACTGTTCTACATTTTTATAAAAAATACAATTCTTGGGCGGGATACGGAACTGCAGTCTTTTGCATATTGGGTGACTGCTACCTCAAGTTTGCTTCCTAGATTGCGAGAGGTTGTAAACTTTATACGACGTTTCTGCACAAGGACTTCATCATCCAGTCTGAATAGAACGCACGCGTACGTTCACCTTTGGAGGTTTGACCACGAAATATAGAAACTGGTTCGAAGCCGCACCTTGCTAGATAATGGAATAAAATCCCTCTCAGACTTCATAACTCTACCATTATGTCGCAGTAAGTCTGTGTTTTAAAAGAAGCAGGACCAGTTCTCATCTTGAAAATTCAACGAGACGCGGGTGAGTAGAATTCTAAGACATTATCGAGCTATTTTGTAGCACTGAAAAATTGTTTGCTTCAGTTCGTAATCTTGCTTTTCAAAATTCTGAATCTCGTAAGAGACCAGAATTTTCAGAATTATACTGCTCTATTTTACTTTTAACAATTAGGTAAGATAATACGGGTGCAAACTTCGAGACTCTGAATTCGTCAAAGTCCTTTCTCTCAATCTAAACAGTTCGGAATTTTTTTTTTTCACGAGCTATTAAACTGCGCATGGAGTTATTAGCTCGGAAAGAATTTTTGTTGTTGAATGGATTTGTAATACAAATAGTATGTGAACTGGAGGAAGTGTAAAGCGTTATAGTAATGGATTCTGAGTTGTTGGAGAGGGCACAGGAGGTTGGGTGGGAGGCAGAAATTGAAAAATGGGAGACGGACAATTCTTCAAAATGGCAGTATTGGCATGAGGGTGGAGCGAAGAGTCTAAGGAGAAGGAAGGATTGTGCTGGGCGGGTGTGCGCAATTCTTAGTCGTTGTAGTAGACTATTTCTTCATGGGGAGAGGGAAGAATTGAAGAGGACCAGTAGATCGGAGATTTTAACAGGGAACTGTTCTATGGGGTATTTTTTTGAAAAATTTATCGGCCGACGTTCGCCCAAAATAAACTGAGCAAAATTTTGCTTCTTTTTATTTATTTATGTATTAATTCATTTATTGAATTATTAATTTATTTTATTCATCTTTTTTATTTGCTTATAAAATTCATTTGCTTATTTAATTATTTAATTATTTATTTATTTATTTATTTATTTATTTATTTATTTATTTATTTATTTATTTATTTATTTATTTATTTATTTATTTATTTATTTATTTATTTATTTATTTATTTATTTATTTATTTATTTATTTATTTATTTATTTATTTATTTATTTATTTATTTATTTATTTATTTATTTATTTATTTATTTATTTATTTATTTATTTATTTATTTATTTATTTATTTATTTATTTATTTATTTATTTATTTATTTATTTATTTATTTATTTATTTATTTATTTATTTATTTATTTATTTATTTATTTATTTATTTATTTATTTATTTATTTATTTATTTATTTATTTATTTATTTATTTATTTATTTATTTATTTATTTATTTATTTATTTATTTATTTATTTATTTATTTATATGACACGAAGGCAAGTCTGCCGTACAAAGTTGAATTGACGTATATCGAGATAATGAATACGAGGAAAAGAGGTTATGGGTATACTTGATATAGCCTCTTTTTCTCGTATTCGTTATTTGCATATACCTCAATTTAACTTTGTACGGCAGAAGTTCCCTATCATATAGATCTCGGAGATAGAAATTTTAATAAGGAATGTATTTATGGGATTTTTTCTAATAGTGGTTTCTCCAATAGGGCTACAAACCATATTACTGAAACAAATTCGACCCATAGAACAGGTTCCCTGCGTTCCTCGCTTAACATTGTTACGGAAGTCTCAATTTTTAATAGGGAACCTGTTTTATGGGTGGGGGAGGAGTTCGAAAAAAAAGTTTGCCATCCACCGTCCGGTCGGCAAATCTCGGAGCTCGAAAATTTTCTAAGTCTCTTCCTCGTATCATATATAGCTTTTTGGGGCCTTGTGACATCACAATCTACGTTTTTCAGATTCCACGTGCCTCATAAAACAGGTTCCCTGCCACCCCTCGTTTAACTCCGTTAAAGAACCCGATAGTTTTTAACTAAACGAAGTTTATTGTGAGCCGTAGAGAACGATAGTGAGATTTCAAGTCATAGGCTGGAAAAGGGGAGACCTGGAAATGTTTTGATACCTTTCGATACCTGAGTCTGCTAGCAAATTGATATTCCGGCGTAACGTTTTTCGAGCAAAGACGTGTTCCACGTCAAAAATTGGAAGAAGCGAGTCAACGGGGTTAGGGGGTCAAAGGGGTAGTTTTTCCCATTTTTTCCATGGCTTCAGAGGAGAGACAAGTTGTTTGTTTACTGGGAAACATTACAACTGATTTCTATAAATATTTTTTTTTGGCATGTACCAGTCTTTGGCCTGAGATCAGTCGGAAATATGCGTCACGTCTCGCGGCGTTATGACGTCATCAATGACCTTGATGGTCGACAATAACATTGTACTAGGCCTAAAAATGGGCTTATACTAACTAGCAAATTGGTTTAGCCTTCATTATATGAGGCCTGACATACATTTAAGTAGGCTAAGAATGAGCATGTCTGCCACTCAGCCAGTATTATACTGCATGTGAGCGGAGTAGTTCACGCTTTATGACGTCATCAATAACCTTGACCTCTGAAACGCAATAGTTACAGACAATACAATTGTGTGACTGTGAGATTTTTATTTTTCTGCCAACGCCCAAAGACATGTTATACATACATGCTTCAATATTTTTCCATGAAATGGAGAAATTTCTTACATCTGTTTTTTGATAATTTCAGCCACTATGAAGTTGTCGTGGTTCAAAGGAACGTTTTTCCTATTCCTTGGCAACTTATTATTGTCTTATCAAACTTTCCAAGAAGCAAAAACCACTTTGATTCACAAATGGAAAACTGTTGAACTGGAGTACCTCGACGAGAAGACTAAAAATGAAATCCAACCGATCAATATTGCCATAGTGGACGCTGATTTTTATCGTGAGTTTATACAAAAACTTTCTACACTTATTCAAATGCCATAAAGGATCGTAATGGATTCTAAACAATCGTTTTCTCTTTCAGCCGCTATTTCCACCGGTCGAATCTTTGTGACGTCACCCCAATTGCCACGTCCTGGTATTCCGGCGACTTTATACGAAGTAGTTGCAGGACTTTTGGAACCTTTTCCTACTTGGCCGTCCAAGAATGCCGACAATACAACTTCCTGCGAGAGTGCATTTTCTGTGTATCGAATTGCTGTAAGTAATTAAGTAATAAGAATATTTTTTTAAGCATGCATTGCGATTATCAAAGGGACAAAAATGAGACGATTAGAGAGGAAACGCCTTTACTCAAATATTTAGACGGCTCCTAGCATCATTACACGTATGTGTATTGAGTATTGTCACACTTACACGCAGCCCTGCCAAGAGAAAGAGTGGACCTGGGAAAAATGTCCCCGGATCCCCCTCCCCTTACAAGAAACGTTGAAAGTTGCGATATCTATTATTGTTGTTTTCTGTCAAAATGCTCAGCGAGTGATTCACCCTCGGGGTATTTCTAGGAATAACTTTTCAAGTCTTCGTCAGAGGGATTCGAGGACAATCATGTATGGAAAACGTCAATATGACTCGAGAACTAAAAGAATGAATTTTTCGCATCTTTTTTTTCTTCTTTTTGGTCACACCTTCTCCGTCCGAAGTTTGGTGATCATCATGGCTACTTTCACTTTGTCGACCGCAGCTTTTAATAATTCCTTTGGCGAACATTGGTACCATTTCCTCAGGTCGGATTCCCAAGAAGATTTCCTCCATCCAATGCCTCTTCTGCATTCTATCTTCCCACGCAGAATGAGCTGGAAAACGTGGTATTTCTCAGGGTTTCTGCTGAGGTGACCGTAATATTCGAGTTTTCTTTGACGGATGGTCTGGAGCAGTTCTGTTTCCTTCGACATTCTTCGGAGTACTTCGATATTTGTGACTCGGCCTATGTACGAAATTTTCAGCATGCGTCTATACACATACATTTCAAAAGCCTCTATCTTTTTTTCAAGCGTTCTTGTCAGTACCCAACTCTCCATACCATAGAGGAGTACAGGCCAAACATAGCACCGCACCAATCTCATGCGTAACTGTAAGTTCAGGTCCTTGCGGGTCATTAAATTTTTCATCTTTTTTTTCACAGATTGATAAGTGTGGTTTGTTGTGGGTTCTTGATTCTGGGACGCTTGGTTCCAAGTTCATATGTAAACCAAAATTATTGATATACAATTTAAATAAATGGGACCGTTTGATTTGTAAGTATGCAAACGAGAATGTGAAACATCTACCGATTTCTTTCCAGCATTCATCTCTGACTCTGTTTCATTAGTGCGTTATGAATTCCCTTCTGGCTCTATCGCCTCTGGTAATGCTGCTGTCACAGAGCGCAGCTCTCTAACAAACATAATAATTGAATCCTATCGCGATGACTGTTCCGACTCGATCGCTTATATAGCCGACGATAATGGTCACGGACTTATTGTGTTCGACCTGCAAACAAAGACTAGCTGGAGAATAGAGAGCAGCTTTTTCTATCCATCCTCGAGCGGAGATCAGCCTTCTCAACTAATGTTCGGACTATCAGGATTAGCTCTGAGTGAGAATTCACAGTAATGCATAGAGATAACGCAATGTATGATGAAATTGCATAGGACTTTAATTCTTTTAGGTCCTGCGAGCGACCGCAATAGAAAACTATACTTCCACAGCTATACTAGCGACCGAGAAGTTTGGATACCAGTCAATGTTTTGAAGAATCGATCGGCGATAGTGGATCCGGAATTTGTCCAGTCTCCCGGAACACGTGCCGGTCAGAGTACAGTGGAAGTGATGACCGACCATGGGATTCTCATTTACGCCGTAGTTACAGAGAATGCACTAGCTTGTTGGAATTCTAGGACACCTTATACGATTGAAAACCAGCATGTCCTAAAAAAAGTGAGTAGTACATAATATGAGATTTAGATTTTGGTGATCTTCGAGGCAAAGAAGAACAAAAAGCAGGGTCCGTCTGTATGGGCCTCCATTCCTCCATTATGTTCGAGGTAGGTAGGTACCTACAAGTCTATATAATTTTTGATTGTCGTTATACTGAAGTGCCCCACCGCCCCTGGATTTAGCTGAAGAGATGTATCTCATGCTTGTAAAATGATACACTCGATTATACGTGCATTTTTTTTTGTTTCAGGATGACGTGAATTTCCAATTCATCAGCGGGTTGAAGCTGAAGAATGATAAATTATTAATCATATCGAGCCGATTACAGAATTATTATTCAGGAAAAATAGATCCCAATGATTACAATTACCGTGTGATGGTGGTGGAAGATGTGAATCGTCTATTCCAAAATACACCCTGTACACCAAATTCAGGTTCTGGAGATGATAGCAATGTCAGAGGCGGCCACTGACAGATTAGCGCACGAGTGATCCAGCGAAGAATTTTATTCAAAAAATGATGGAGTTGAAGACATAGCTCAAAAAGAATTTGTTGGAAGTGGATTCGGTCATTCCAACCGCAATTTACCGGTAATCACGATGTGTAATTAAAAAGATTAGGTCTCCGTACTCTTCTGTTATCAACCTGTCCAACATCTTTTTTCATGTTTTGTCCTTCGAAACAGACGTATCCTCATCCATTATCTCCACCTTGTGTTATAACTCGGAAGGAGTATTCAACTCCCCGACTGCCTACATACGTTCTGCTTAGATTTTCCTATTACTTTAATTTCTATTATTTTTGTGATATCAAAATACCACCATCTAGCTCGTTAGTGAATGATTAAAGAATATCAATGAATTTTGTGCTTCCTCATTGTGGTTTGAATTGATGGAACCTAAGGATCACAAATAAAACTTTGACCTAGGGGTTGTAATTTTCAAGAAGCCGCGGGCATTCCGGTAATGATCTGGGGGCCATTCTCCCAATGGTACAAAACTCAACCGCGGGTAACTCGTTTTGTCAAATAAATAGCATGCATAACGAGCCACAGACCCACAACGATGCGTTTTCGAGCAAATTATGCATTTTCCTTTTTCTTTACTAAGTATCACATCAGATCAACTGGTTAAAAAGTTGTTGAATGGGCAACCTGTGGACTAAGAACCAGCAATACAAATAAATGACTGAAAATCTAGGAAAGGAGGACTCTTTCACTCTACTCAAAGATTCTTTTCTGCAGAGTATTCTCAAGCCCTTTGGATCCAAATATTATCTTTGCAGTTGATTTGAAAACGTTAATCATACGATCTTGAGAACAGGATATTTTGCGTCGGGTAAGTGTATCACCAAGATATCTTATTCTTCAGATTGTTGTTCCGCGCTCTTTCCATTTGTGTAATCTTTTTGACTTTGCTTAGTTTTCACTCGTCTAGCTAGATGAACAGGCGGGTTGCCTTGTCACAGCTAACAAGCCAATCACAGATGACTTGAACTTTGCTTTTGGCTTGTCCCACTCGTCAACCGTTTACTGATTTAAATTACCCATTTCGTTTTCATCCGCTTCAAGAAGTTTCCACTGTTTTTGCTAGGCTTTTAGCTGTTTCTAGGGTCAATCGAGGTCAACCTATTGAAATATCATTTGATCAACTTCGTCTACTGTGATTTCTTCGTCAGCCCAATGGTTTTTGCACTGCTGCCTATCGGTTGATTTAGAGCCGACGAAAAATCGGTTCCAGCTGCTATTCAGCCTTAGAACTTTTTCAGCTCGTCAGCACTGCAGTCAGGCCAGTTTGCTCAAAATTTATAACGGGTAACGTAAGTATTTATTTGAAACCACGGGTTACGGCCAAGCGATCAGATGTGATAGAAACAACAAAAGCACCGACATTGCCTGAAAAGCTGCCCGTTATTTTAAAACCCCTTCTTCAATCAAATTTTCTGAATATTTGCATCCATTATGCTTAATGACAAATACCACAAATAATTCTTCTGCGACCCTCCTCTGGAGCAATTTGGGCTAAAGAAAAGTTATTTAAACATCTGACCAATTAGGATTTGAGCAGTTGAACATTGCAAGATAATAAGATATTATACTCAGGGTTGCCAAAAATTAGATTCTTTTAAAAAAAGAATATAAAACGTGTTTTTTTTTTTTTTTTTTCTGTTTCAAACATGTTGGAAATTGATATTTTATCTTCAGAGTTTAGAACAGTGTTTTAAACATGTTTAAAACGGTATTTTTATACAAATTTTGTATATTTTGTTGTTTTAAATGTAATGACCTAGCGCTTATTGTGGGGTTTCTCGAGATTTTTTCCCTAGACACTCGCGCTTTCTTCTGCGTGAGTACGCGTGACTTTAAATTCATGACGTGCCGTCCATGTTTAAATCGTTTTTTTCTCAAATTCCAATGTTTAAAACACTGTTTAAAACATCGCAACCCTGATTATACTGCAATTCTTATTCACTTTCCTATAGGAAGCGGGAAAGCTAAAAAGAAGCTGAAAAAAATTAGTTCATCCTGGCTTCTATGTGTGATGAAACAATGAAAGTATAAATGAAGCTGGCTTTTAGCTTTTCTATTATCAATAGTTGGAATTTGGCTCTCGGCTTTCAGAGTTTAGCTAACTGCTTCTGCAGGTTACCGGTACTGGTGGAGATGAAGTTGGTTTTTAGTTTCTCCCTTATAAGTAAAAATTCGAGTGTACTTGGCTTTTGGTGTTCAGCTAACGGCAATACTTGAAGAAAAAATACTTACGAGAAAATTTGGTTTATTTCAGTGTACTGCAGCTGAAAGATTCAGCTTTGGCTTTAGGCTTGAACTTTTGACCTTGAAAAATATAGCTTTGACTTTGGCTCTTGGTGGTCCAAAAAAAATTCGGATAGCTTCCGGCTTTTTTGGCTGGATTTTGGCTTTTCAATCTATGGGAAAATCGGATACGGTCTTGAGGAAAGGTTCTCTGTTAGAGGTACAAGAAGTCAAGAAAAAGTCGAAGTTAAAATTGATGTTAAAACACCATTGTCAGATGCGAGGAAATTACGAACTGTTCAATAAAACAGTAGAAAAAAAGAAGTAGGTATAAGTGATTCAACTCGAAGAATTGGAGCATTTGGCATCCAGTTAGCTTTTCAGTTTCACGTTTTTATTTTGATTTTTGAATTTGTTTTGTTTGATTTCTGTTTACTGTGTGAATTCGATTCGCGGATTCAATTTGAGTGTTCATTTCACTGTTTTGTTGAGTCGCTCAGTTCACTGGTGTGGTCCATTGTGAGATCGTCACTCTTTACTTTTTGAACTCCGGCAAAAAAACAAAAGAATGAAGTCTAAAGAAGAGGTCAAACTAGTAATAAAGACGTTTTTATAATTTTTTCTTAATAAAAAAACATAGTTTTGAACAAACTTCTCAAAACTCAGAACAGCCAAAGCTAGCCAAAAAAATTTGGATGAATTCAGCTTTTGGCTTCCAAAGATGTGCTCAAAGCTGGTTTTTGGTTTCTGTCTTATCGCAGTGAGAATTCAGCTGAATTTGGCTTTCAGTTTTCGGCTGGCTGCAGCACACTGGTTTATTTTGGCTTATGAAGATGTAAATAACGTTGGCTTTCAGCTTCTCCCTCATCAGTGAACATTTTTGCAGAGTTGAAAAGCTAATATTTAAAAGCAGAAAGCAAAAAACCAAAAATAAATTCCAACATTAAACGCTGAAAGTTGAAAGCCAAAAGACAGAATAACAAAGAAAAAGTTAGAGGCCGGAGAATTCCGAGTAAAAAAATTAGATAACAATTGAAAGCCAAAAACCTAAGTTTTATCTTTCAGCTTTTCAACACTGAAAATTCGGCTGAATTTTGCTTTCGACTTTTGGCGTCCAGCTAACAGGAATACTCGAAAAAAAAGAGAAAATTGTTTTTGACATGTTTCACGTCGTTAGTCTCACCTTACCCCAACTTGAAAATACTGCAATACTCTAAATAAGAAAAAAAAATGAAATAATTTAGTTCAATTTTTAGCTTTCAACTTATAAAGGCGGATATGACGCTAATTTTAGCTTTTCTTCACCTAAGAAAATCTAGTTTTTAGCGTTCAGCCAACTGCATTTCCCTGAGAAAAAAAAAAAAAAAAACTACAAAATTTGGTTCATTTTTGCTTTTAGCTTCTGAAGGTGTAAATAAAGCATGGTTTCTAACAATTCGGCTGAATTTGGCTTCGACTTTCAGCTGGCTGCAATACTCTGGTCAGCGGTCCCTGTAAATGTCAAAGATGCAATCTTTCTGGCACCAATCGTGCATGATTTGAGTTTGCCTGTTGTTATGGGAATGACACTCATGATTCATAGGATTGAAAACGTAGAACGAGAAGAGGAATCAATTCCAACGTTGAGTGTGGTAACCAAAGTGGAGCTGTAATGACGTAGGCTGTGATTATTTTCCCGACCCAAACCAGAGATTAAAGCGAGGGAATTTAATCTTTTTTAATCAATTGTTTGATCCACACACTTCACGTTCCAGTACTGTTGTGTTTTCTTTACTGCCGCGAACTGCTGTTCCCCGTGCAACAATATTATCAATAGAATTGACAGGAATAAAAATTTTTCTTTATTGAATAGAAAATAATTTATCTATAATAATTCAAAAAAACCTTATCAGCACATACTTTATATCAAGAGAATACAATAATTAAATTTTGTACACAACATTCGACAAAAGAAATAAAATAATATAATTATGGAGGAAGAGAAAAAAAAAAAAAAAAGAAAATACATCAAAACAAGTAATGATCATGTTCACAAAAATATGAACTAATTTCTATAACCTACAATAATATTCTTATAATTATAACAATATCGAATAAAAAATAATGAATAAACGCAAGAAGAAGGGGAGAAAAAGAGAGAAAAATACAGTAAGAAAGACGTATACAAAATGCAAAACAACAAAATAAACAAAATGCTAGTTTGTAAAAATCGACGTTTTTAAGTACGCGATGCGTAGTTTAGTTTTCTCGTATTATCGTAACTTTTTGAGAATAATACAGTAAATTATTTCGAGTGAATGAAACGCGCGTATTTCCTTGCAAGAAATACATTAAAATACATAATATACTGTACACTCCGAACGTACGGATAAAACGATTTCGTCAAAAATGAGATAAGTCGTGACAAATCTTAAAATGATTATGCGTCCATATTTACTAACGAGAATATATAAATAAAACTAATTATTTTTCGACCCTTCAAGTCGCAATATTCCAAATATATTTATACATAATATTACTTTGTACATACACACAGACCCTACTCTCTATTTTATTTACATTAAACCTACGATTTTCCTATTGAGGGAGAGAAGAAAAAGAAAAAAGAAAAAAATACAAAATTTATTTTCACAGGATGTTACACAATTTTACACCATTACTGTATTGCCTTGCGAAAAAGCTCGAATAGTTGAATATTTTTTATAACTAACGAGTAAGATTCGATAACTTTGACCAGACCCAACAATAATAATTAAAATTACAGTATTTGAACTTCGTCACGGAATGTATGATATTGTTCATTTTAAAGTCAATACAAGCGTGTGAAAAGATCAAAAAATAGAAATCTCGCACAATTCAACAACAATTATAATGGCGTAATGAAAATCAATGCCGCTATCGTTTATTCGCTATATATTATGTTTTATAAGTAATTAAAACAAGAACGATAAAAGTACAGTACATTCTATCACATTTCATCATTTCTCTAACGAAGAACATACTGTATGAGTACATTCTGAAGGTACATGAAAGAAATTTTCAAATCGATAGGTCACGCATACATAAATTAAGTTACTTGAAAAAAAAAAAAAAAAGAAAAAAGGATAAGTTAAATAAGAATAAAACACGACGCGACTAAACATTAGAGGCATCTTAAATTATTAAAAAATTATTATAAAAATAAGTTCCATGTATTAATCGCTGACAAATACAGAAATAGGTTTGTATCTTGTTAACCGTGTTGTTAATTAGAAAGAAAAAAAAGTTTAATTTCGTGTAAATTGGTAACTTCTACAAGAAGGATAAAAATGCTCAAGATTAAAAAAAAAAAGTAATGCATTTACAGATATTGTGAGAACAAACTTTGGTAACTACCGTTCTACGGAAAAGTAAATTCACAAATTTAAAAATTACTTTAAAAATTATATTGAAGAAAAAGTTTTCCTATCATTTCTGAAACATGGCACAAGAAACCCTACATTTTTGATTCTGATATTTTCTATAAATATTCAATCTTGGTCTCTTAATCCTTTAATTATTTCATACGTACATGCTCGGAAATTACATAAAAATAAACGAGAGAAATAAAATTGACTTAAATACGAGCTAAAAATAATATTCCCGGACTAATCGCACCTTTTCACATTACAAATCTTTATGATAATAATATTACGAATACAATAATTCGTAAGTTCAACTGAATATTATACTGAAATAATTGAATTAGACGAAAAAAAGAGAAAAGTTTATAGTTGAAAGTGATAAAAAATACATAAAACCAGCCTGAGCCACCGAATCGATAATTTATAAACCATTATTATAAACGCCATCGTGGGAAATATGTAATTACTTTAGACCCAGTTTCACGAGATGAAAAGAAAAAAAGTCATTACTGAATTAATCGAAAGACATATGCATTCAATATTAATAACTAAAGAAATTGTGAATAATAGAAAAAAAAAAAAAAAAAATTAAAATCATTATTATTATTATACATACGCGCGTAAAAAATATCAATATAAAAGAAGTCAAATTACCGCTCCTAACGAACACAGGCATGGGGCCACAAGCGATGCGGAGGACAACTATAACCAACGCAGCGACTGATTCTCTTTTTCAAAATATAGGAGAGGAGAGGAGAATTATGATTAGGTCCTAGGTACTATTTAAATTTTAAAAATACGTACAAAAAATCATCCATCTTTCTATTTCTCTTTTTGCAAATGCCGTCACACGGATCACACCATGTTATTCATATTATTCATACTATTAGCCGAGTTGGTGACAATACGTTTTTTGGTACTGCCGACACTGCCATTTTTCGTATTCCTCTTCTTCTTCTTGCCGCGTTTCGTCTTACCGCTAAGCTCGTCCTGTATTTGTTGAAGCGATTTGTTTTTGGTTTCCGGTACTAGGAACCACACGAACAGCGTACCGAGTAAGCAATTACCCGCGAATATCCAAATGGTGATACCCATCTTCAGTTCATCGACGAGCGGATGGAAGCCTTTAACCACGAAAAATTCCAACACCGAGGCCAGAATACAAACGACACCCAGCGCTACGCCTTTCGCCTCCGGAGAGAATAGCTCGCCCATCATGATTCCGGGTATGGGTCCGAAGCCCAATGAGAACACACTAATGTATACAGATAAAGTGACTAAGGGCACCCACGAGACCTCCGACACGTCGACTTCGTGTTCCTTCGCCCAGAAGAACAATCCCAACACCAGAAGACAAATGGCCATCACACTATCGCTGACTAATAATAAAACACGACGTCCGGCTCGGTCGACGAGCAGCCCGGACGCGTACGTCATCACCACCTGCATCACTCCGATGACGATGGTCGACACCTCGGCTGAGATGTTGGTGCCGCCGGCTTCGAAAATTTTTTGAGCGTAAAATATCACAACATTGATTCCGGAGAAAGACAGAAAACTAAGCAGTCCCATGACCGCGATGGTGGCTCTGATTACAGCGCGACTAGTAAATAAGACTTTGAACGATTGCTGGCGTTTCTTTTCTTCGTCAATTTGTTCTTGAATGTCGTCCAGTTCACCCATTATGTCGTAATCCGGACCTCGTAGAATTATGAGAGCGCGTTCCGCCTCTTTTCTGCAAAGAAAATAAAATATTAGGCATCTTTCAAAGTATGCTGACAGCTGGGATCAGAAAAGTATCGATTCGAAAAATACAATGCAGTTCAACACCTACGACAAAATAGGCCGCGTACACCTTTAGCCCTTTAGCTATACTTCGCACGTCTACGACGAAAAGCTCATCTTTTCATTCGACAAACGTGTGGGTTTTCGAACGAGATCCAATATATCTCGCAGGGAATGTGTCGTCGACAGTTCATCTCGTAGTATTTTGAATTCTAATGAGCTGTACGTACTCTGTGGTACGCGGACTACATTTCTTCTTTCTTTCTTTCAGAAAGTCGAACGTACCTTTTGTTTTTACGTAGTAGATACCACGGCGTTTCCGGAGCAACGATCAGGAATAGGACGGCGAACACAATCGGCACCCCGAGACAGCACGCGTTCAATGTGAAATAGCTGACGAACGGTCCGATCAAATACACATACAATATACCTAGGGTAACCATCAATTGGATGTACGATCCCAATTCACCTGGAAAATTAAATAAAAGCACGAAACCGTGAGCGTGATATTGACGACATCTTCGTATTTTCGTTTTACATCAACACTATATTATATTAATCTAAATTGAAATCTTTCATCCGTCTCGGCGTCGAGATGTACCCCTTCGGGCATTCGTTGATTAATGGCAGAGCCCATCGATAGCTTAGCCGGTATACCTATTCACAGTCGCGAGAATCAGGGCACCGTCCGATCGCGAGAAATTTATGTCAACTAGGAAGACAATATTACGAACTCTGAAAGACGATAATTTACTCGAGATTTTCTCCTGTTCACCCGAGCATCTGAAGCGTAAAAGGTAAGGTTGTATTTTTCTTCCGTTAGTACAAGAAGAAAGATACCAGGCAACTCAAAATTAAAGCGGGTAATAAATTGACACCTCATTTCGTTGATTGTAAATTCCCTTTTTTATGGCTAATATGTAGAAATGGATGACGAGAAAGTGGATAGGGACCTCGAGAGATTAGTGTAAGAAGAAAAACATCAACGGAAATTCGACTTTATTACCTGACCTTTTGAATTATTAATGCTCTAATAAAGTAGAGGAGGGAGGTTTAGACAGATTTACAAGTGAAGAAGCAAGAGAATATTGAGACAATATTCAAGGAGAAAGGCACATACGACAAGAGCACTGGACTTTTACAGCGTCTCCTCAGGACTTTTATCCTCGTTTGGTTAATCTAAAAGCTCCTAGTTTTTAGTAACGTGGAAAAAACCTCAAGTTTCGCCTTCCTCCTTATCTTTTGGAATATGCAACTTGTTTGTCGACGTAGAAAAAGAAGCAGAAGAATATTGAGACACTATTCAAAGTGAAGACACTCTTTTTAAACTAAGACATTAAAACAGGAGATAAAATGGGGCTCCATATGTGACAGGGCCCTTAGGGTTAACGAAAAGATACCACGTTTTTTAGCTTTTAATTGACAAATAACAAACGAGTTATCAACAAATATTAAAGTTAAGTAGGATTTAAATCGATAAGATATATGCAGCAGGCAATGAGATCAAAATGAAGAAGAAACTATTCATAAATTTATTTACAGAAAATTTTCAAAATAAAAGTAATGTTTTAACTCTAAGGGCCCCAGTCCATTGAAAGGTCACATATTGTACAGAATTAAGTCTCCAGCTAAATGAAAAAATCAAAATTAATAATATATAAAAGAATCTACCAATTAAAATATTACTAATAAATCGATTTCCTCAAATTAAGAACGTAAGATCAAGGTAAAATTAATGATTTAATTAGGCAATATTAATTTATTAAATAAAAATTTAAAAATTCAATTCAATTGGAACCCGAATGATAGTTTTAATTTTTTTCATTCAATTTTATACGTTCGATATAATAAATAATATACTTGGTAGATTCATTTTTATAATTAGTTATTTTTAATTATTTACAAAATCATTATTATTTATTTAATTGATAGTTTTCTAAATTATTAATAAATATTTTAATTTTAATATTTTTTTCTTCCTTGAAAAATGTTGAGGGAAAAATGTTAAATTGGTTCAAATAATAATATAATATGTAAAATTAATCATTATTCAATCATTACTGAAATTAAAATTTACGAATTAGTTTTATACGGGCTATTATCCAATTTTCATCTTATGATATTTTATTAATTTCAATATTCTTTATTATAGTTAATAATTATTTATTTAGTTAAAATTAATAATATTAATTTGTCAAATTGAAGGTTCAATAATAAATTAAAATTTATTTTAGTACATTATATTTTTACCTAACAAATAATATATTGTCAATTTTAAAATATTTTCGATTAAAATTTAAAAATTAAATTCAATATCATTTCAATATTGAATCTCAATTCAATTGGAACCAGAATGATAATTTTAATTTTTTTATTCAATTTTACGTTCGATATAATAAATAATATAATTAGTAAATTCATGTTTATAATTAGTAATTTTTAATTATTTACAAAATCATTATATTTATTCAATTAATAGTTTTCTAAATTATTAATAAATATTTTAATTTTAATATTTTTTTCTTCCTTAGAAAATGTTGAGCGAAAAATGTTCAATTGGTTCAAATAATAATATTATGTAAAATTAATCATTATTCAATTATCACTGAAATTAAAATTTACGAATTAGTTTTATACTGGCTATTATCCAATTTTCATCTTATGATATTTTATTAATTTCAATATTCTTCATTATGGTTCAACTTAGATTGTCAATTTTAAAATATTTTCGATAAAAATTTAAAAATTAAATTCAATATCATTTCAATATTGAATCTCAATTCAACTGGAACCAGAATGATAATTTTAATTTTTTTATTCAATTTTACGTTCGATATAATACATAATATAATTAGTAAATTCATGTTTATAATTAGTAATTTTTAATTATTTACAAAATCATTATATTTATTTAATTAATAGTTTTCTAAATTATTAATAAACATTCTAATTTCAATATTTTCTCTTCCTTGAAAAGTATTGAGGGAGAAATGTTATTAGATTGGTCCAAGTAATAATAAATTTATGTAAAATGAATCATTATTCAATTATAAATGAAATTAAAATTTACGAATTAGTTTTATACTGGCTATTATCCAATTTTCATCTTATGATATTTTATTAATTTCAATATTCTTCATTATAGTTCAACTTAGATTGTAAATTTTATAATATTTTTGAAAAATTTACATTCATATTAATGGTACAAAGAAATAACCAAGAAAAGAAATTATCATTAATAAAATTAATATGGTAAAACCAGAATATCATATTTTTATATTTAGAAAATTTAGAAAATTTTTTAAATTATAATCTTTATTATTTTTTTCAATTTTCTTAATAAACCATACATAAATAAAATTGAAATAGATATTATATGAAATTATTTGTGTATTATTTTCTATTTAATAAACAAATGGCTGCACTTACGTTCCAGTTCTACCGTTCGCGTAGAATAACGTCATCAAAGAGTAGAAAAATAAACGTAATGCAGCCATCAGCTGGAGACTTCACTCCACAAAATATGGAGTTGTATTATACCTCCCGTCTTAGTGTCTTATCTAAACTAGGTCAGAGTCCCTTCCTCCTGTGGACCACGATTCACCGAACGGAAAGGGCGAGGAACGGTGGAAACTTTCCCCAAATAACGCCTCATGAGGAAGGAGCTCGATAAACCATTTCAACCGTCAATTTAAATTCTTTGGAAGTCTTGGTCGAAATTTGATTGATATTTTTTGAAATTGACATCAGACCGACATGATCGACTCCATATATGATACATCAATTTCAGGTCGATTTCGAATCGGTTTGTAGTTCTGACCTTGAATCAAGGAACGTCACCAAAAGTCTCGACCCAATTTGGTGATTTGAACTTGACCCGGAGGAGTATTTTCAACCAAGACTATCTCATGGCCAGACTTATTCTGAGCTATCCGGGCTACATTCTCAGAAAAGGTCCGCGTTCACATTCGTGACATCATCATGGGTCTTGACTCAATTTAGTAACTTGAACTAGACCCAGAGGAGTATTTTTAAACGGAGACTACTTATGTTCAGATTTATTTCGAGCTATAAAAATTAAATTCTCAGAAAAAGTCCGCGTTCACATTCGTGACGTCGCCAACGGTCTTGACTTAATTCAGGAACTTGTATAGACCCCGAGGAGCTATTTGGACTCAGACTGCTCATGTCCGAACTCATTTCGATCCTCAGAAAACATCCGCATTCACCTCTGTGACGTAATCAATGGTCTGCATCAGGGACTTGAAAAAAAATTGGCGCTATGAACCTCAAAAGACGTGGGCCCCGAGGAAAGTCAAGCCCTCAACCTTCGATTCAGGTTTTCTCTTCCGGGCTACAACCGACACGAGCGAGACCCAGAAGAGGATTTTAGATTAAGGTCCTTCAATTCAAGATCATGTCTACATCCATCTAATTACCAGTAGTCGACTCAATATCGACGTCGACAATTAGTCGATGGAACAAAATAAGCGGCCGATTTTGGAGTCGATTTCCAATCATTTTGAGTGTATTTACAGATAATATTAAGCGGAACTAAATCGACTCATCAAAATGAGTAAATTTGGAATCGACCAGGATCATCAGGCTTCACTCCTGCAATTTCATCATCTTCTGGTTAATCTGACAGTTTTTGCCGAAAAGCTTCAAGTTTTTTCTTCCTTCCTAGTTGACAGGAAGAAACATTGACCAACCTGATTGCTCATATATTCATCAAAGTTTTTGAATAGCGCCTAAAAAAAATTTCTCAAGAACACACCTCAAGAGCAATAGAGAAGAAAATGAAGGAAGATTTTCTGGTCGGGCCAAAGATTGATAAAGGTCATACTGTTGTTCTCCTGGAGTGGTTGAAGAATGCGAAGAATGAGTAGACTGGGTGACCATTTTTCCTCCCAAAAAAATCCCTCAACTTTTCCAGCCTATAATCTTCAACCTCTTTCCGCTCAAAAAATGAAAGAAAAAATCACTTCCTACCAGCGGACTTCTTTTTGAAATTTTTTCATCATAGATCCGGCGAATTCCAGAAAATTCCTCGATCTTGGCAAAACTCCATGACTCTTACCGGCTTTCAAAAAACTGGTCACCTTGGTACAAGGTTTATGGCGCAGCAAGAGTAAACTCACAATTTCCCTCTTTTTCTACAGAAGAATGTCGTCCCTCCCCCCTCCTTAAATTATACGGTCCACAAAAAAAAAAAAAAAAAAACAATAAATTTCGAACATACCTACGATTTAGTTTATAATATTTTCCACTACGGTTTCGGTGGAAGACAAACTTCGTGTTGTTCGTGTCATAGAATTTTCGATTAAAAATTCGACTGTGATTATCGAATTTTACGGCTCTTTGTACGATGAAACTATTCAAGGACATGAACTATAAATGTTCTGTTTGATATGAAATAATTATGTAGTAGCGAATGTTTCGTTATATCATGTAGCGTCATCGGAAAATGTAGAACACAGATGACAAATGGGTGCGAGAGGAGAATAAATCAAGTAAAACAGGACGTGATTACTGATAATGACGACAAATAAGTGGTAAACGATTCGAACACGTCAATTAGCAATTATAATCAGGTTTAAAATTTATGTCGATATCAATATAGGTTTCCACGATTAGTTCGTTCTATACGTATAGTTTGTAATGTGTGAAGAAACTGAAACGATGAAAAGGGAAAAAATCGAAAAGATGAGGACTTAAAAAAAAAAAAAAGTGATTTTCGTGGTCTTTCTCTCGTACACCAACAAAATAGAAAACACAATGCAGAAATAGACATCTCTTACAATAGGAGGCTGAAAAATTTTCCTAGAAAACCACTTCGAAAAAATCTCCATCGACACCTCACATCCGTAACTAACGGAATGTCGACTTAATCATACTAAAATTCCAACCGCCTCCCCCTTCTATACCATAATTACGCCACTGACAAGATTGAATAATTTTTCAATTGACAAAATTAATTGTTTCTCTCCCTTCTTCGCGGGTGAAGGATCCACTTTTTACTTTTTCTGTGATTTTTCAAAAGGACATAAGTTTTAAAACGAGGGTCAGACTTATTTTCAGCAAATAGTTCAAATATATCTATTAGAACTATAGATAGTTCCAAAGGAATCTTCAGTTCAATTACTATTTTGACACGTTTCATGTCTTCCCTGAAGTTTCCTGAATCCTAGCCCTTAATTCCAAAATTTGTAAGTAGTTCACACCAGTCCCTCCAGTTCCTCCTCCCAATCCCAGAACGAAACCCTCGACATGATTCTGAAAACCTGCGAGTTCCACAAGTTCACTACTACCCTTAATAATCCTGTATACGGTATACCTTCTCTTCTTTCATGATAAACTATGACGTCATCAGCCAGAACCCCGAGACTCGCACCAATGATCGTAAATAAGGTAATTTACTGGTAGGCATGAGAGCTCCGATCTTCATTTGTTTAGCTCTGCCCATTCCTCCTCCCCCCCCCAGCCCAATCTGTTTTCAGTCTCTTTGAGTGAAGCTTTTGTTCCAGAGCTACATATCCTAATCTCCAATACGAAATTTTGAAAATGAATTCACTTACCTCGAATTGAGACCTCGGCGATTTCGCCGATGTACATAGGAATAGTGGCAGTAACCGCGCCGATGACGCCGCCGCCGATAAATCGCGCGATCATCAGCATCAATACAGATTTTCCGAACATGATCATCAACCACGAAATGACGAACGGTATGGCCAACGAAGCGATAGCGTATTTGCGCCCGATAAAATCGGCGCCCCAGCTGGCCGGCAACGAGCCGAATATGGCACCGATCGCGATAATCGAACCAATCCACGAGCCTTCGGCTTCGGTGATCACGGGACCGTCGCCTGCAGTCGTTTCGTTCTTTAATTTCGGTATCACCGGTGACGTCCATGCCAATATGGTGCCTACAGCGAAGGGACCGATGGTAGCTGTAACAGAGGGAAACATAGACGTAAAAATTAACAACGTGACTGTCGTAAATTCACACCCACACACGAGCGCAAAAAGCTTCGGTGGAAGGCGAGTATCTCTTTAGGCAGGAAAAAGAAAATTATACGAAAAAGTAAGATTTTGATAGCTCTGAGCTCGAGTCTTTTGGTAATATTTTTTCGAATATAATAATTGTGGTAACAGTTGGTGGCCCAAGATTTTGCGACCTTCCTAAAACAGTTATTTCACCTTATTGAGAAAATTCGCGTGTGCATAAAGGCCCACGCTCTGTTTCTAAACAAACGGTATTAATTCAACGTAATCCTGATGGTTACTGTATAATGTGCGGCTTCGACGAGAGAGGAAACGTTAGCGTAATCGAGTCGAGCCGACAATTGGTTACAATGGAGCACGAATGAAAGACGCTGAGGATAGTCTACATTAATACACAATTCGCCAGCCTTTATTTCCTTTCCAACCTTGACCGTCTCGAATTAAAAGTAAAATATTACGTCTTGTCTCCTCCAGCGGAGGATAAGACCGGCGTGTAAGCGTCGTTTATTGGTCGGCATTTTCGTCTCGAATCAATTAAGAAACGAGATTCCGCAGAATCACGATTAAAGCGTAAAATTTAAATCCCGCACTCGAGTACGCGTGAAAGACGTCGAATGTTGAAACAATTACGAAAGATTAGAGAGACTTGGATGAATTTTTTCATGAAATTAAAAGTGGTTAGAGGGAATAATTGAAGTCATCATTAATGCTGGAAAAGATGCTATCTCATCCTACTCCCTCTATAATTATAATTATTTGAACACGTAGAACATTGAAGATCATCTTCGAATGACCTGCCAACTTTGCTATCACTCAGTCTGAAAACCTAACCTCACGTAAAAACTCGAGAAAATACGCAGCCTAAATCTTTACAGAGAAAAAGCGTTCAGATTAAATAGAAGAGGTGGGAAGATGGTTGAACTGAAACTGAAAGCGAGACCGACAAAGCGACGTACCAGAGAGCAGGGCGATATCGTCAAGTCTTCGCCAAGTTTCAATTGAAAAAGAGAGAGGGAAACAGAGAGCTGACCTTGAGATAGAGTAAGAAGGTGATATAAGGAGTGACGTCATTAGAATATGAAATCTTCAGAGCGTCACCTCGCAATTGTGATTGGAGAGTAGAGAATACAGATGGCTGACCTTTTCGGAAGACTCGGAAAAATTCCAAGTCGTAAATTATACTGACTCAAGAACAGAGGGAGGAGATAGATAATAGAGCCGTACACTTCGATAAGACTGGATCGTCAATTTGTGAAAGAAAACACATCATATTTAAGCTAATCACAGCAAGAACACTCGATAATATGCAATTAATGACCATTTGTGTACGTAAGCAAAGTCACTGAAGAGAAGAAGTTTTTCCAAGAGTTCATCTTTTTGTTTACAACTTCATAGACTTTTTCGGGCTAATAGTGACAAACCCTTAGGCGACCACTAAGCAGGCCTGAAGGGGGTAAAGCGCTGGAAGTTGAAGGATTTATATACTATTTTCGAGTTGTTTACTCTTACATAAAGAAGAGGATATGGACGAGGAAATACAATGATTTTGGAGGACAGGACACGAGAAGAGGTGCGAAGTGTTGAATCATCTGGATGACAGTCATTAAATCACTACCTGAAGAACGGGAATGAACGAGGATGACACGACCAATTCTGAGACGAGAGAGCATCACTTCTCAGCGGCAGGAGTTCTTTTAGGGTCTCCCCAGGGTCAAGTAACAGTAATCGTTTTCAAAGATCGTACGTTGGTGAGGTATGAGCAATCTTGAGCAAAAAGGTAGAGTTTCCGGTTGGACTGTCAACGGGTCGAGATTAGTGATCGATATAATATCAATAAAGTCGATCACTGCACCAATATTGAAACATCGATTCTGTCGACATTAGAACCACAAAATTTGAAGCTTTTTCCAATTTTATTAGGTCCTAAAAAATAGATGAAATGAAAAGAAAGTCAACAATTTGAATTTGCTTGACACCTATCTACCCACTTGAACATTCTATTGATATTCAGGAAAGCTTAATTCCTTAATCCTTGGTAGAGATCTTGGAGACCGATTGGATCTAGGATCACAATAAACGTACTTAAGAGATAAAAGACGACGGAGAACAACGCGAGGGAGAATGAGGAAGTGAGGTGGATATAGCAATCCCGAGACTTTTCCCTAGCGAGAGTGGAAAGCCCGTCTGAGTTCTTATATTAATTTACTAAGCAACTAAACATTGGATCTTACGAGGAAGACAGAAGGAAAGCTCATCTCAAGAAAAATATCGTGTTTCGGAAAGAAAGTTAGAGCTCTTCATCTGTTTCACGATTCTCTCCCCCCCCCCCCATAACGTTTAGCTAACGATAGACCCGCCTTCCAGGTACAAGTCTCAAGGAGGACCGAGGTATTGCTCCACTCTAGGATGGGGAACTAATTTTTCCCGTCGAGGTGCCACAGGCAACAAGCCTCAAGAAACAATAGTAGTTTTCCAAGAATGTATCTGATGCGAGAGGATGGAGTTTCCGGCCGAACTGTCGAACGTATTGTGATCCTGGAGATCGAATCGACTTCGGGTCGTGATGAAGGGTATTGATGGCATTAAAGATTCTGAAGAACGACGTGAATTACATGCGACGGAGAATGAGTGAGGTAGTGAGGCCAGTATAAAAATCCTGAGATGGGAAAAGACTACCGGCGTCTTTTGGTAGGAGTGGGAGACGATAGCTTGCTTACCCGTCTGAGTTCTCATTAATCTTGTAGGCGGTTGAACATACGGAGAGGACAGAAAAATGGATATGGAGTTCTGGAAAAAAAGTTGAAGTCCTTCATTTACTCCACGATTTTTCTCCCCATAACGTTTAATTTGGTAGAAAAATCACGGTAAACGACAGGCAATCGCCTTGGTATCAGCTCTACTCCAGGATGTGGAAAGTGCCGGGTAGCAAGGGTCAAGAAACAGTAACAGTCTACCAAAAATGTATCTGAAGCGAGAGGGAGGAGTTCCTGGCCGGACTGTCGAACACGTCGAGAACCTGGAGATCGATTCGACCTGGGATCGGGATGAAGGGTACTGAAGGGAATAAAATTTGTGGCGTGATCAGGTTGTCTGTAGAGTGATCTTGTAAAGATAAGGGAGAAGAGAGTGGGTCAAGATGTGGTCGAGTCAAGTTAGCCGAAAAAGACAACGTTAAACACCACTTAATTCAATCGTGGATATTGAACGGAGTTTCTAAGAGATAAGTTGTGGTGAAGACCTGAGAAATGAGTGAGTTTAACCTGATCTAATGTAGATCTCGATTTGGAGCCATCAGTGAATTTGAGTTGTTACATAAAGCAGAGGATATGGAAAGTGACAACACACAAGGAAGTACAACGATTTTAGAGGACAGAACAAGACAAAAGGTGCGAAATGTTGCATCATCTGGATGATAGCCACTGAATCTGTGAGGTGGGCCTGACTAATTTTGAGACGAGAGAAGGGATTGTTTCCTCCTAGCAAGAATTCCTGTTCGAGGAAGACTAACCTCCAAGTCTGTTGCGGAAGTGATTCCGGATTGAGAAATTCTGCGCCATTTCCTTGGAAGATCGAGTTTTAGGATTTTTAAAAGTTAAATGGCATACACCACATAATTATCACAAGATTCCCATTCATTTTTGGTAATGATGTAGCAAAATATATTCAACAGGTGATACCATTTACCTACGTCGTGAGGGAGTAACGGAATAAAAACATGGAGTAAATTCTTCTGGACAAAATATTCTAATTTTAAAGAAGTTCAACAACAGATACATAATGCAGCGGTTCATATTCGAAAACTTTAGGGAATGTAACGAAAAGTTTGTACCACATCTGCCGCGATATATTTTTCGTTTCAAAATCGTACGAAAGAATCGAGATAAACAATCTGACCTAGATAAAGTGGAGATACTTAATCGAACGTCTTCGGAAAAATATTGTCTGAATTTTAACGACTTTCGTGATCGATAAATACCCCTGAATCGTAAACACGATGTCGTCCGAAGCAAAAGCAAGTCAACATCTTACATCACATCGGATGAACGTCACAATTTATTCAACTCAAAAATCAGCATTCGGTACATGCGACGAGGTCGAGTTTCTTTCCTGCAGGCTCGTCAAGATTTTTTCTTACCTCCTTCTAATACACGCGCGAATGATTTTCTCGGAGAAATACATTCGTCGAGTATCTGCATGCGCTCGTAAATATCGAATTTAATACGGCCGAGATATTGGCAATCGGCCCACAAAAGAAAATTACTCGTAATATCGAATAGTTTTCGACCAAAACTGAAATGCGTTTATTTTGTACAATGAAAATAAATTCTCTATCCTCTCTCTCCTTTTTTTTTATTATTATTATTACTAACGGTATTTTTTTACGAGATACTAGAGTACGGAAAATGAACGCATATTAAACTCTCGCGGACAAAAGATTTGACAGTGAAGTGCAGCTGCCGCAACCGGTTCAATTTTTCCACCCCTATGTATAGTACAACTGTTCAACAAAGTCAACAATACGTATATACTGCTCATCATAGCGTGCGATGCACCGAATGATGCATCGAATACGACCTTTTCTCACGAAGGACTCGCTTCAAGGATGAGATGAACAAATGAACACTTGTTCGACAACTTCTAACTACGCAGTACTTTTCTTCATCGTCAAGCAGGGTAAACGAAAGGTGTACAACTTGGAATATTTAACAACGCAGTTTCGTGATTTGAATCGACGGATATACAAGAAACTCGCGCGATAGTGGCATATGGAAGTTCGGTAGGATCATCCTTGAAAGACGGGAAACAAATGATTAGAATTTTTCCAAAAAACACGGGACAAGAAGCATATTTTTATTTCTGAAAATATTTCCCAAGCTTACAAAGAAAAATATAAACAAATGATTGTATGATCGTGGCTCGCTTTAAACAATATCTCGTCGACGAGAGAGATAATGGAATTGAGAATTCCCAACAGAATCGTCACATCCGGCAGGAACTCCAAGCGACAAATGTATTTCGCGATACGACTTCCAAGTTTTTATACACACAATTCATTTTCGATAAGTTCGCGAGTATGTTGGAAGACTAACAAACTACTATATAGAGGGGCGAGGAAATTCCAAAGGGTGTGGAGCAAATTTATTGTTGCGAGAAAGTTTTTCCAACCTAAAACGCGCATCGCAGAAATAAGGCTTTTTCCTGCTCGTAAAATAAATTTGATAATTTTTCCAGGAGGTCAACAACCAAATATCGTGATGTTTACATTCGAACGCGAAAATACAGTATGAACTTTAAATTGTTTCGTTGGAAGAAACGTGAACAGATCAGATAGCTTGTGCTTTATCAACGATTTTTTTTTTGTTCTATGAGTACACCACGAGCAGGATAATGAGAATGGAAAATTGCATCAATAGTAAAGGTAGAACGAATTGAGTACACGCATAAGCAACCAATCATTATAAGACAATACAAATGAAGCTCGGGAAGAGGTCGTTGAAACCAACATTTCAAGATAATAGAATTCAGCAGTTGAGCAGCATACGTTACAAAAAAAAGAGAATAATGGTTTTGAAAATTAAGCTCACAGACAGCCATTGAGAAATGTTACCGAGTACAAATTCTCTGTTCCAAGATTCAAAATTGAAGCCACTTTTCTTTCCTCAAATCCTATGCCAGGGTGTCTACTGAAAGGAAATTCTGAAAATACTTGGCATGTACTTGACCTTTTTAGAAAGTAAACGAGTTAACGAGCAAGAAAAAAAAACCTCTAAAGAGTTTTTAACAAAGTTAAACGAAGGCTGGCAGGGAATCTGTTTTATGTCGATTGTGACGTCACAAAGCTGACCTGTGAAGTCATCAAATTTTGGCGTCACAGTCCCGGACTTTGTAGCTATACATAATAGGAGAGGAATTTGAAAAAAGCTGATGACGTCATCAGATTGTGACGTCACAAGGTTGACGCATGAAATCATCAAATTATGACGTCACAGTTCTGGACTTTGAAACTGTATATAATAGGAAGAGAACTTGGAAAAAATTGATCTATAACGTCATCAAATTTTGGCGTCACAGTCCCGGACTTTGTAGCTAGACATGATAGGAGAGGAACTTGAATAAAACTGATGACGTCATGATATTGTGACGTCACAAGGTTGACATATGAAGTCATCAAATTGTGAAGTCACAGTCCCGAACTTTGAAACTGTACATAATAGAAATGGAACTTGAAAAAAATGGATCTATGACGTTATCAGATTGTGACGTCACAAGGTTGACGTATGAAGTCATCAAATTGTGACGTCACAAACCCGAACTTTGTAGCTATACATAATAGGAGAGGAACTTGAACGAAACTGATGACATCATCAGATTGTGATGTTAAAAGTTTGACGTATAAAGTCATCAAATTGTGACGTCACAGTCCCGAACTTTGGAGCTATATATAATAAGGGTACTTGAAGAAAATAGATCTATGAAGTCATCGAATTGTAATGTCACAAGGCTGGCCTATGACGTTATCAAACAGTGACGTCACAGGCCCCGCCCACCACTATATATGATAGGAGAGGGACTTAGAGGTGCGCTTAGAACATTTTCGAGTTCCAAGCTTTGCCGGCGGCCTGAAAGCGGACGTTTTTCCCGAAAAAGTCCCAATAAAACAGATTCCTTGCTGAAGAAAAAAGAAGTCAAAATGGCTAAAAATACTGTTTCAACAGGCAACCTGTTTCATCGAGGGGGGGGGGTCACAAGAAACGTCCGCCATCCGGCAAAGCTCGGTGATTCTAAGTCCTTCTCCAAGTTTCTCCTATAATATATAGCTTGGGAGCGGGGCCTGTGACGTTACTATCTACATGTGCCCCAAAAAACAGGTTCCTTGCCACCCGTCGTTTAACTCCGTTAGAGAACCAATGAGTTTTTTTTGGGGGGCTTTTTTCAAAAGTTTTTGTCATTTTTTCCACTTTTACTCGACCGTTAATGAAGATACTTGACATTTACTTGTTTACTTGACCTTTAATCAAGTACTTGACTTTTACTTGATTTACTTGACTTACTTGACCGATAGACACCCTGTATGCGCATACATTCATGATTCGCCAAAATAGAATAAAGCAATTGATGATGATTCCTTTCCTATTTTCTTCTCGAACAATTGTACGGTAATAAGGGTATATATTCACAATTTCTTTAAAAATTTACCTAGCGATCTGAAGACGGAGAGGGAGGGATTTTGAGACAAGAAAGAACGCAGAAACTTAGGCATTTTCCAGTAAAAAGAGATGTTCACAAAAAGTATTTTGCCACCAAGGCTTAGGAGGGGCAGGGGAAAATGCCCCTACCCGAACTTCAGAAAGGGTGGAGACATATATTATAAGAGAGGGACTTCGGAAAATTTAGACTTTCGAGTCATAATATATTATGGTAAGAGGGGATCTTGGAAAAATTTCAACTCTCGAGCCATAATATAATGATATAGGAAAGGGATTCCATAAGAAAATTTCGACTTCCGAGCCATAATTATGGTAAGGAGGGAACTTTGACAAATTTTGACTTTTGAGCCATTAAATAATAGGAAAGACTCATAGAAAAATTTTCACTATCAGGCAATATGCACCATGACACAAGGGACTCAGAAAAACTTGTACTCTTCAAGACTTCAATTTGAATTCTCAATATCAAAACTAATTTGACCAATAGAACAGGTCCCTGCGATTTGTAGAGCACCCTTCAAAAGCCCTATGGAAGTCCAATATTTTTATAGACACGCTGCAAATTTTATCACTCTTCGATCATCATTGCCTGAAATACAACCATTTGGATCGTAGGCATAAAAATGATTCTGCCGCTCGCGTATGGGTGAGTGGATGTGTTCGATTTTTGACATGTTCCATGTCTTTTCTCTCGCCGGACCCCGATTTTGAAACTCGCGAGTACACCCCGCGTAATAATAATAATTAATAATAAATAAATAAATAAATAAATAAATAAAAAATTAAATAATTAATAATTAGAAAATTTTCCAAGTCCCTCTTCCTATCATATATGGCTGGATAGTCGAAATTTTTCCAAGTCCCCTAGACTTGAATTGTCTCATACCATTCCAATACAACAGCGAGACAGGGGGCGAACTCGTAATAATTAATAATAATAATAAATAAATAAATAATATTAAATAATCAAATAATTAAATAATTAAATAATTGAATAATTAAATAATTGAATAACTAAATAATTAAATAAATAAATAATTAGATAATTATTAATATAATTAATAATTAGAAAATTTTCTAAGTCCCTCTTCCTATCATATATGGCTGGTTAGTCGAAATTTTTCCAAGTCCCCTAGACTTGAATTGTCTCATACCATTCCAATACAACAGCGAGTTCGCGCTACCTCATATTTCTTATAGAAGACTTGAATTTGCTCATACCATTCCAATACAACAGCGAGATCGCTCGTTCGCCCCACGAAAGTTGATACCTCAAAATATAGAACACCCACAATTACCTCAAAATATTTCTCATACAAGACTTATACGACGCCAAGATAGGTAAAGGGGTAAACGAATAATATCTCACGAACACTTGACCTAGTAGAAGCCTAGAATGAAATATTTCAAGATGACTGATAAAATATAAAAGACATGGAACATGATTTTCATTTATTTGGCTATGCCAGAAAATTTTTTTTTCATATCTTTGATCGACGTCATTATAATGTAGGTTCATTCTCATTTTCATCTTTCCTACACGAGTATTCAGGATAGATTATACGAGTTGATCCGACCAAAAATTCTAAATAATCGTTTCTATACATTCTTTCTGTATTGAGAACTTGGGAAATTTGTTTTTTGGATTTCAAGTTTTCTCATAAGGGACAACTTTTTGACGCACATTTGGGGCGTTTTGCGTCCGAGGTCGTTGATGAAAGTTATTTTCAATTCTGATTCGTTAATTAAAATTCGAATGAAATTTTTTCAATCCTCCTCCTCTTTTGCGTACACCCTTTGTGTTATAAATTATAAACGTAGTTCCTGGTACACAATCGCGTGTCCCATTACGTAATACAGTAAAACACCGAAAGAATGACTCGTCGTGCGTACTTAATTTATGTGATCCAAAATTGTGCCAAATATTTGACCAGACAGACCGGGATGTGCGTGTGAGGAAGTACAAGACACAGAATGAGAGACCGAAAGTCCGAACATTATTTGGTACGTATAGCTAATACTTTTTTAATGTCTGTGTGTACGAGTGTCATCCGTGTTTACTCGTAATTTTATTTTTGTTATCGTGTTTTCGAAAAAGAAAAAAAAATATACGTTTCATAACAATCGTCTTTACTCCGTGAAATAATATCAGCGGAAAGTTTTCTTTTTATTATTTTAGGTAAAAGAACGTTAGTTTTATTCCATAACCTTAATTCGTTCCTATTTGCATAAATTTAAAAAGTTAGAAAGTCTACGATATCCCTCGTCGCATTCGAGGCGAGTTTCGTACAAGTTTTTCGGTTGTTTTAATTCGCATCAAGATACCAGAAATCGAGAATTCACGGTCACGCCTGCCCTGTATAAAAAATAAAAATATTATCAAAAGAGATAATTTTTTTTTTTTTTTTCTTTTTGTCGAAGGCAAACCAAACAGTTCAAGTTTTATATGTATTCCTCCGAGTTCCATGAGGCCTAAAAACGTTTCATACAAGGATGCTATTTTTTATTACGTGACTTTTTGATACCTACTGTCTGGGTATAAGGTGTTAGTGTGTCACCGGTAAAGTTGAATTGACCTTTTTTTTTCGTCCATTCATTAGAAACAAAGTCCTGTCGTCGATTCGAGGTGATATGTTTCTAAGTTTTGTTCGGTTGTCACGAGTTCCTACCAACGTTGTCTTCGAGAATCATATTTGCGTGTTCTGAAGCAACAATAATGATGAATAAATTACCGCGCGTCGAAGATTCGAAATTGAAAAAGTATATTCTACGAAAATGATCGGTTTGGTTGAATATTGTTTTCGCGCGCGCTACATAAAAGCGTCAGGAGTTTCTTGTGGGCGGCACGTCAGTCTTGAATTTTCGCGATTGGGAAATTTTCACGCGGTAATTTTTGCCGCCGTAGCGTAATGTTGTTTTCTTCTTTCGTAGATATTCGGATGGGAGAGTAATCAGCGTCCGCTTCGGCACAATCTGCCATTGTTACGATCCCATACGATAACAATTGTAATCTGTTAGCGTGTGCTTTGGACGCGATAAATACACTCGTCATCGTGGGATGCGCTTATTCGTACCCGGGTACGATGAGGTGGTGCCTCAGAAATTACGGTCGTTCACCTTGTCAATAGGCGTATGATAGAAATCGAAGTTCGTCCTACGATCTGGGTGAAATTTTCTCATCTTTAACGTTAGAATTAGGATTTCGGACTAAGACAAGAAAGATTTATTCGCTTAGTTTAAGAGGAGAGGAAAATTATTGTATTTTCTTTAGCTGCTCGGTTCAAGGGAGAGAGAGAGAGAGAGAGAGAGAGAGAGAGAGAGAGAGAGAGAGAGAGAGAGAGAGAGAGAGAGAGAGAGAGAGAGAGAGAGAGAGAGAGAGAGAGAGAGAGAGAGAGAGAGAGAGAGAGAGAGAGAGAGAGAGAGAGAGAGAGAGAGAGAGAGAGAGAGAGAGAGAGAGAGAGAGAGAGAGAATGATCGGCTAGTTGATTAAAAGCAGCATATAGCACCAAAATAAGTTTCGACTTTTCTCAATCTATTGCGCGACGTGGTATTGAAGTTTATCCGAAACAACCGCCTAAAAATTTCAATGCTCTGTAAAAAAAAACGTATTCAGCTGTCAGCTTTTGGTAAATTTTTCGCGAGAAATTCAATTATGAAGTCGGTTCCTACGTGCAGTTCAATTACTTCACCAACATTACGGTTTTTGAATAAATTGCAAAAACTTGACTAGCCTGGCACGAACTTGAACACAAAAGCTTTCGAAGGAGAAAAAGTTTGGCTCTGTTCGCACAATATTATTAATTATTATATTTCTGCATGAAAAATTCTCTTTATTTTGCTAAAGCTTTTGTTCATGGACTATCTACACAATTTTTGAAAAGTGAATTATGGATGACTGTCGATGTGTTTGGTGATTCTCAGTTGCGATCTCGTAACCCTTTATTTAGCGAGGAGTCTTCAGTTGTACCTCGAGGTACTTCGTAACGTTCCCTCAGGATTCTTAGAAAGAATGGTTGGCAATACGGCCGTTAGTTGCTAAAGGCGTGGTCCGACATCAGACTCGAGGTGACCGCTTTTGCGGAGAAACTATAATAAGGAAAAGTCGAAAATTCTTCTTGTGGTCGATGAATAATCGGAGAATTTCAAGAAAATCTTCAAAACTCGAGGAAATTCCTCTAAACTATTCAGCCTCATCGGCTAGCAATCTTAGGTTGACTAGTAAAAAGAAATCGAGGAGTGGAAGCTGGAAAATTTGTTTCTGAAAGAGAATTGCAACCCTCATAGTTTTCCACAGTGCTTCGAGGTTCAAAGCTGCCTCTTTCCTCCAGAAATCTCATTTCCCCATCTTGAAAATTTTTCATGAACTTAATTTAACTGAACAGATGTTTCAAGAGAAAGTACTATCAGGTACCCATGGAGTTATCCGCTACACAGTCTGTAATTTAATGCTCGTCCTAATCTTCTATTTGCGCCCTTACCCAACTTTCGACGACTTTTCTGGGTCGAGTTCGTTTAAACCTCTGCATTTTACTTGATTTGAAACTCCGATTCCGGAAAGAATACCTGAATATCTTCTACTTTGCGATCTGATGACGTCATAGAACAATCCCTAGCTCAGAAGTCAGAATTCTAACAGGGATTCTATTCGATGGGAAGGGGATTTCGAAAAATTTACCGTGCAACGCTAAAAATATAATCCGACACAAACAGTGTCAGTTCAACACCCCCCGCCAAGTTCCAGCAGTAAAAAATAATCCAAGTACAAGAAAGGTCGAAATTCTTTCAAGTCTCCTCCTTTCTGTCCTTCGACCTCCGAGCTACGAATGATAGGAGGAAAATTCGAACCAATTTTACCAAAGATGTGGGACTAGGACTATTTTTGTTCTAGTTCGATATCATACGGCGCACGGCAAATTTTTCGAAATAATCCCCCCATAAAACAGGTAACCTGTTAAAACCATAATTCCAGCGGTGCCGCAGACGGGACGGTGCCAGGAGGTCCGGACCACTTTTGAACTCAAAAATTCGCCTTGAAATACCTACTCAACGTAGGAATTCAAATTTAATTTTTCTTGGGTCAGAAATGAAATTATTGAACCTTTATTGGGTTCATTTACTGGATTTTTAAAGGGATATTAGATTTGTAGGGGCGGTAGACACCCTGATAGATGTGGACGGGCATTCGTGGCATTTCTTTTTTTGAAAAAAATCATCCGTATTTTCCCCAGTTTCTAGCAACAACAAAACTTCAAACTCATTAAACAAAAAAATCAGGGGGCTGGCACCTAAGGATATTCATTTCAAGTACAAGATATTTTAGTACAATAGTCCCGGGTAAAAGCAATATTTGGTGGATTTCTATAATTCTTCCATCAATAGCGGGGCAAGCTACGACTGCTACCGCAATAGACCGCGTGGAATCAACAGTCAATGTTCGGTCTAAATAATATGCACTCTTGACATTCACTTTCTCCACTTTAAAATTCTATTTTTCTTTTTCCTCAGGTCGCAGCAGTACAAACTGTATTCTTGGGAGCTGTACATTTGCATGAATTGAAGTAGAAGGATCCCCTCCCGAGACAAGGGGGCAATACTTCAAAAATTGGCACTTATAATCAAGGCAATATAAGAAAGGAATCGTTTTCTGTCGTGAGTTCGCGGTGAGAGAACGGCGTCCGCCCCGCCTTCGACCGAAGTATCGTGTCGTACCAATGGAAAGGAATGATACAGAAAAGAATTTTTCCGTTTTGAGCCCACAATAAGAAAACGGCGATAAGCCAAGGAACGAAAGCCTATGAAGACATCAACAACCACGATTTAAAACGAGACATAAGAAACACGTTCCAAAAGGAGTTCTAGTTAGCTTTTTGGACAAACAAAACGATGCAGGAACCAACGTAACACATGATAGTAAAGAAGGTTCAGCGCTTCCATTACAACGATCATACATCACCTAATTATTGCTGATTGCGAGTGTTCGATCGAAAAAGAAGCGCGTGTCGGAAATCGTGACCTATATTCGTATTCCAATTACGAACATCTGAATCTAATATTATGATATCGACATATCCTCAATTTCAACAAACTTCGATAAACTACTGTGGTGATGCAAAAGCTAACGGCACACCGATTTCAAGAAAATTCGACAAATTTTTGACCACAAAGCCATGCAGACTTTCACGTTTGACAACGAAACTCATTCTCATGCCGTACTCAGAGGTGACCTATAGTTACTCGTGTACATGGCTAAATCGATAAGCACTGGCACTATGACGCCAAAGCTCATCATATGAAGTGCTAACGACCGACTTTGTCCGCTATCCCCAACACGATACTGTTCAATCGTTTCACACAACAAGGCTTAAATTTTGAGATGGGAACAGTCATATCCACCTGACATTACGAGGCCGTCGACAAAGACAGGGTGGTTGGCGGCGAGGAGTGATGACATGAACCACCAAGTACATTGTTGCGACTCAACTCGTCAAAATGATGTCATCCATGAGGAAACCGTCTCCATCTGTGCACAAAGTAGATTGATCTCTCGAGGGATCGTAGACGCGACGAGATTCGCTCGTCAAAATAACATCACCCTTCACCTACTGGAAAGAAACGATACACAGAATGGTTCCACAGTGGATCATGAAGGGTCTCAGACTCGTCTTCCTAGGCAGATGACCGAAGTTTGATCATGAAACACTTGGCATGACTCGTCGCCGATGAGTCATGGCGTTCTATTTTATTCCTCATCGAGCTCAATTTTCAGTAACATCTCAGGCTCAAGTTCTACACACGTTTTTTAAGATCAACTTTCTTGTTTACCCAAGATGATTTCAGGAACTCTATCACGCGCTCTTTAGAACATTTTCGTGCTTAGATACCCTTACGACGACTTCGTTGCGAGTCACGAATCGAATAATTCTCTCAAAAATCGTTTTCACGACTTTCTTACACGAGATTATTCATTCATTAATCATATAATGAGCGAGGTATACGCCGAGTATAAACGTTCGACTAATTTTTGTGCGCGCATCGAAATCATGAAGCACGCGACAACGGTATAGGCATCAAGGACGAAATCATAATATTTAAATTTTACGAACCATGCGTTCGCAGAGATCGTAAAATTTATACAGAAGATTCGTAAATTTCGAGTCAATTTGTAGACACGATGACAGCTATTATAAATAGCTTCCAACGAGGAGTCATTTTTTTTTTCCTCGAAAAGAAAAAAATTTTACACTCTTTCGTCGATACAAAAAGAATGTATCTCGAAACCACGTGGACAATCGGCAATTACATAACGAACAACGCTTTTTACCATCTCAACAATCTCGTTTGCGAACGACGAGCATTATTTTCAACAGCTCTTATTTTGCGCACAACCATTTCACCATCACGTGATTTTTGTAAGTTTTTTTCTTCTTAAAATAAACAAGCTTCTCGTACGACCGCCAAAGATCGGGATAAAGTTGCTGCATTTTACCTCGTGTATACGTACACATATATACATACGAGTCAATTAGCATTACACACCTGGCTCAATTTTCTGTGATGCCAGAGAGAGGCAATACAACACGATGAGTGTAACTATTCGACGACTATTTCCATTTCCATACAATACATTATCGAGCAGATATCCGACACCGTTTACAAAACTCGAAGCGATAATGAATTAATTCAATAAAGTAAGCCTTACTGAAAAATTCAACACGTGGATGCGCGAAACAGTTTTTCCGAGGCGAGTACACGCTGGCAAGCCATTTACAGAAACACTCACTTGCGCAAGGTAAGTTGAAAAGACCAGTTTGTGGTCGTGTTCGCACGAGGGGAATGAAGCGATCAAGTGCCTCTACTAAATTAATTGAGAGTCATTATCATCAATTTCGGGGGGTACCGCGTAATTATCCTGACAACACAATACTCGTACTTCATATTAAATTGAATTTCCACACACAATGGCCGTAGATTCATTAGTTTTGATAAAAATTAATGTCCTTCGCACGGGTCGACTAAACAAGAATGAAATAACGGTTTCTTGTTCCACATCCAACTGATCAAACTTGAGCCTATCGAGGGTAGGTGTGTTGCTGCTGTCGTGAACGCAAAATGCCTTGGAAATTGAGGACGAGAATTTTCGAAGTCGTGCGACGATCAGAGGTGCTTCACAGCATGTACCAATTTCAGAATAAACGTTCCATGAGTTCGTCCTTGATTTCTGGAAGGTATTCAAGAATCTTGAAAGATGAAATGTTCTCTTCGGAATGCAGGCTCACGCATTCAGTGTTTTCGTCGATCGGAATTATTATACTCGTTCTCTAACAGAAAACCGATTCAATTTCTGATAAACTTGACCTCCAAGAGTTATACGGGTTTCGGGGAAAGACTGGCAGCTCAGAAGAAAATGGATTCAAAATTAAGAAAATGTAGTTCAGTAATTCCAGTATTCCAAATTATTTGTATATACCCATCCACTTCTAATATCTATCTCAAGGCGAACTCTTCCGGACTGAAACTGAGAACAAGATCAATGTTAGAAACCCCACCCACGAAAATGCCCAGGACGAATTAAAATGAATAGTACATAGTCAAAAAGAAACAGATGCATCATTCTGGCCACTGGTATTGCGTCAAAGAAAAGGAATGAGCGAGCCCTGCCCTTTGAAACGCTTCCACCGAACACGTCAGAAAACAGACAGCAAGTGGGGGATGGTCTTATCTTGGGACCACCATCAGACCTTCAGAAAACAGCCGATACCTTTTTTCTCCAATGGAGGAATCCGTTTTATGAGCACTCATTCGGGCTTCCTCCATGAGAATTGTGGTTCCAAAGGGGAAAAAGAGGCTCTGACCTACTCTAGACTGTGTCAAATTTAGGTCAAATAATCCATCAAAATCGACTATCGAAATCACAGATTCCTTGTTCACCTCAATTAACGTATGTAGTTAGTAAAAGAGACTCTATCCCGTAAGCTACAAGAAAAAAATGGATACCATCCTGTTCTCGTTTTCTAGGGCGAGGCGAAATAATGTGAATCAACCTGACATTTGGAGTTCGTCACATGAGCAAACGGAATGCATCGGTGAAACTTTTCTTTCGTACCGCAGCATCCTTATTATGAATGGGATCAGCGAAGATTCTATCTCATATCGATGTACGTGTCACAACAAGATGTTCGACAACAATTACCATAAAGAGGTTCTTTCAATGTCATTCGATTCACTCATCACACATTATCGAGTATTTTTTACGTAACTTGTCAACTTTTCACAATGAGTGAAAAATACGTTAGGCAATTCTGACGACGAGAACTGAGTAGTTTATCTTAGAGAAAATTTGCGAGGGAAATAATATTATTTGGCTTTGAAAAGAATGAGATTGAAATATGTTGAAATGCTTTGAAAAGTACAGCACCGAGAGTTGAGAAGAGAAGAAAAACGTGAAATTAATTAGGTCGTTTACACGAATCGTAAAAAAGTAGGTTCTAGAAAGACGTCTCAAACAAAAATTCCCACGGAAAATGGGGAAAAATTGCATGTTTGGAAAACTACTTCGCATTGATCACTGTTGTTTGCGATTCTCAAGAGGAGATCAAGACTTTGTACTCGTAAAGCAAGCATTAAAATGACGTAAAGTGATGAAGGACCAAAACAATTGGTTGCTTCAACATCTAGCTTACGTCAGCTTCGTGAAAGATATATGAAAGTGAAAGAAGAAAAAAGAAATGAGATGGAATTTTCCAACTCCATGGAAAAACGTTGAATAATGTATCTTGACCTAGCAAATGGAGTCATGAGAGAAAGATTTAGCCTACAGTTACAGTCTTGGTCTAGTAGTACGGAAGTAAGTTCAGGAATCAGAGATGACGGGGGGGGGGAAGTCCCTATGCAGCTCGACGTCGATTGAAATCATGGATAAGACGTCAGCTTGAGACCATGAAGCTCACAGATGGGAGAAGACGAAAAGGCTTGTCCAGGTCACTTCATACCTACAAGTGTCGGGCATGACGCAAAATGTCAAGTGATTCCCAGCTCAAAGACATATGTTTGTTGCGCCTAATTTAAACTTCGAGATGAGCTACGAGGAGACAAAGGGGGGAGGAGCTCGTCCAGGCTACTTTATACATAGTTATCGTTTTTAGGTTGATCGGAGCGTGACATAAAATGTCGACTGATTTCCATCGAGGCCAACTTCATTTGCTAGTGAATTTTTCCAATGGCTCGAAAATCAAATTTTCATAGACCACGTCCCTCCCCCACCTCAGATACAGTGACTGATGAATGCTCAAGAGTTTTTCCAATTCTCCCTTCAAATCTGAATACGTAGGTTCAAAATCGGATTGTTTTCCGAAGTTCCTTCCTCCTCTGCCTAATCCCCGTACAAGCAGTTCAAGAATCATAACGTTTTCAAGTATTGGAAGTAGATTAGATTCTCCACCTCTCGCAAATCCATAATTCGCCGGAGGAACGACAATCAACTCCATAAAACAAATTCCTTGTTTCGGGAACGAAAAAAAAAATTGTAGTCCTATCAAGACCCGTTCAAAAAGGAGAAAATAGTTCGGCGGAGCCAAATAAATAAAGATAATTTCTAATGTTTTTTCCTCGCAATTTCCTGGAGGGGTGGGAGAGGGGAGAAGAACAACTCAAACTTGGACTCGCAGATCTCCAATAGACGGCTGAGGTGCCGGTTAAGACATTCAAAAGAGGAAACCCAGTCACAAACATGTGAATTTACGATGACACGATAAGACATCAACTAGTTCAAACCTCTTTTTGATGTCATCCGTGAAATCTGCTTGTGATGTCATTAGTTCGTGACACGTCATCAGGGGACAAAGCCTAGCATAATGTAGTATATTGCCTGCTAAGTTTAGAATAGTCCAGCATAGTCCTAGTTGAAGCTATAGTACAGCCTAATACGCTAAGACTGGGAAACTCGAACTGAGCCTGACATAAGTATAACATAGGCCTAATAAAGGACTAGTACACTGTATGATGGCCTAATTTACGGTAGGCTAAGACGGCCACTCGAACTCGGTCTCGCAGATTTCTACATCAGGTCGAGAGCTCAAAGATTCTTATAAGATACGTCCACCGACAGGAGTGCCTGGCGAAGGACTCGGCCTCGTGGATTTCCAATAGTGTGGTGGAGTGCCGGTAAGGACATTAAAAATGTCAAAAAAAGTGTCATGGGATGAGGAATTAGCTCCCCAGTATCATTACGAGCGTTTTGGAGGTGGAGGCATCTTCAGGAGAAGTGAGCTTAGGCGGAGAAAATTAGGACTGTTTGGTGTGGTTTCCCCTCTTATCTAGGAAACTATTCTCCGGTTTTCCATCTCTTTATGAAATATAGTGGAAAGAAAAATAGAGAAGGGCTGGAGAGAGCATTCGCGAGTAGGTCCATCCCATTCCTTCTTCATTTGGAGGGACAGTTGACACGTGAAAGATACAGATATGAGCAGATCTTCAACAAAATTGAGAGACCAGAGTCTGCTTAATTCGGGTTAACAATGGATATGAAAAAAACGTCTCGATCAGGATGCTTCGCAAATTCTACAAGACAGTTTTTTTTTTAGTCCCGAACTTGAAAAGTATAGAATGAACTAAACACGATTAGTATAGGATAGAAGTTTACTTCATTGTGAACCAGCTGGAGTAGAGACTCTTTCCTGAGGTTGAATGTAACGAACTGAACCCGAATTGGGAGACTTGCATTACTAGGAGAATATTTCAGAAATACGAAATAGTTTTTGTTCTCCTCCTTGCTGACACGGAAAGCTCCACGGCCCTCTCTTCATTAAGGAACAACTTCCAACTCATATTCAATGGTGGTGGGACAAATGGGTAGATGAAATCATCATAATTGGGCGTTCTTCATCGAGCTAGATGAATAACACCACTTCTGAAAGCATATAGGCACACAACAGCCGAACTCGATACACTTCATTAAAACACGTATAATATCTTCCATAATTTAATTACTCCAATTTAACAACGTATATAAACTGACTAATACTTTCAATGCTCTCGTCGTATACGATAACATGAATCATCCACGGTGAAACTCCTTTCCTACAAGGATGCTACATTCAAAACAAATTACCCGGACGTACGCGTCTTGAGAAACATTTTTGAAAACGAAAGTGGCATACGGGTTTTAAAAAAGCATGATAATAATGACGATAATTAATTAGGTTAAGCGTATTTACCGTCGTTACTTACGTATACGCGTCGGGCATTGCGTACGGCGGGAGAAAAAATGTATTTAATAATATGCACACTGCACTGTGTACATACGATCATTCGGTGTATACTTGAAACGTCAATTAAACGAATCAGGTCAAAAACTGCAGACCGATTTCCTCCTTTTTTTCCCTACTACACACAACAACACTGTGGAAAAGTCTCACAAATCCATACGCCGCCGCCGCCGCGAATACAGCACATGATTCCTTTCCCATTTTAATTAAAATATCGATGAACAGATAAACAATTTTTTATCAGCCGGTATTTCGTAACAAATTACAACTTGATGACGAAACAAGAAGAGAATCCACCGATTTGTTTTGAACATCGAGTACGAGGAAAAATAATTTGAAATTTTGATTAAAATCCGAGAAAGGAAAAATGAGATTTAATGGGCATACAAAAGACAAATAACAACCCCAACACTCACCGCAAGAAACACGGACGAACATTTCAAACAACATAATATTTACTCACTCTATTCCGACGAATTTCAGTGTCATGAAGAGAATGACGTCCGACGGTGGAGCGAGATTTTTCCCATCTTTACAGAATGAGACTGGATGGCGCCATCAGTAAAATTGATGCCAAAAACCTTCTCGCCTGTTTTCTTACGGCGGTAATTATTTATTTAAAACTCGGTTTACGTCCAGTTGTCCATTACAAATAAGATCTTCTTTTCTTCTCAGCCAAAATTTTGAGTTGATATAGTTGCTCGGAAACTTTATTTGATTGGCGAAATAAATAAACAAACAAACCTCGAAGGAAAGCTGCCAAAGGATTTGATTAAACTGAATACTATGCTCGAGTTGTTCGGAGGGTAATTTTTCAAGGTTGCAACTAAAATGGTGATACACAAATTTCCAACGTTTCAAAATCTTCAGTAATTGAAATCATCTGACACAAAAAATTTCATTCGATATTCGAATTATGACTCATTAGTCAATTGTTTTACAGCTTCGGAAAGTGTATGCAGCGGACAGATTTCACGTGATCGATCCGTGAAAAAATTTATCGAACGCGTTAATCTTTCTATACAAAGCATGCACTATCGTATGCGATGGGATTGTTTGAAGTTCAATTATCGGCGCTGATATCGCATCAAAATTGCTCGAAAGTTTGAAAAAGCGGAATGTAGACGTGTTTTCTTGCAGATCAATACAACAGCATTAATTGAAGATAAGAGTAAGCTCGTATTTCATTTTGAGAAAACTTTCAGATATTGTCACACGGTGAAATAATAATATACGAGTAACTCAGAATGATAAGACCAAAATTAAGAAGGAAACATATTTTGAGAAACGCGAAATTTTCAAGCAGCGGCTTAACTCTCTGACACCATCTCAAATACCTAGATAGAGACGTCATGCAATCCGAAATCGATGTTTGTATCTCTACAGGCAATATGTCTTAGGATATAAATCCAATTACTTTACAATACCTCTCGATAAAGCCACATTAGGAATTGGAAGGAAAAATCTAGAGCCACGATCCCCATCATTGTTTCTACCGACCAGTTCTCAGATACTTATGCGAGAGCGCTGCTGCATTCGATTTCAGGTCAATATTGACTTCAATTAGAAGTTTATCCAAAGTCGACCAGTGTATGAAGTAGAAAACGGAAAATTAACCGTTAATTGGCGCAACGGAGCAATTGATTTCAGACCAATAAAAAAACTAGGAGAATTTGACTTGTATAATTGGCTCCAAATCGACGTGCGATTCAAAGTTGATCAGACTGTTAATCGACGCGACGCAGCAGAGCGGTCGATTCCAGGTTGATAAAAAAATTCGGAGAAGTTGACTCAGAATTGACGTCGATTTGAGGTTGATTCAAAGTCAACAAGCGTACATTTTCAGAGAACTACAAATCGACTCGAAATTGACCGAAGGGAGCAGTCAATCTCAGATTGATGAAGAAATTTGGAGAAGTATCTAAATTGATTCCAGATTGACGTCGAATTGAGGTCAATTCAATGTCAACCAGCGCACTTCATTACCAGAAAACTAAAAATCAACAGCCAATTAACGCACCAGAGAAGAATGATGAAAAAATTTAGGGAAGTCGACTCAAACCCAACTCGAGATCGATTGGACGTCAATTGAAAGTCGGCCAGGGTACGTTACCCAAAAACTACAAATTGACTCGAGATTCGCTGCCCTAAAACCTTGCTAGGAGAAAATATTTTCGACAAGTTATACAAACCTAACAATAATAATTACAGGGTAACCAAGTTCCTATGACCATTAAGACTCTTTTCGGTCCACCCGACTGAACAATTTCAAACATTTCGAACCTCAAGATCCACGTGGCAGTCTCCAGTATTCACTAGTAATCTCAAAAGAAGATGAGGGAGCGCCTTCATCAGAAAGAATGTAGTAAGTTGTGACATATCAGGACTTCTACGACAATTCTCTGAAATCACCACTCTTCAGGGCAGCAGAGCGGGACCGGGGAGAGGGGAATCTACCAACAGGAGGCCCACACTGAAATTGTCCCCTGAAATCTCTTCCTCTTTCAGAAATCATGAATCTTCAAGGCAATAGGGCTCAAAGGTGGCCAGCTTTTCTCTACGATGTAATTCCTTTACTTTTCCCTGGTTTTTCAAGGTTTTCTAAACAACGAATTTCAAGTATCATCTCCTTTATATTTTGCAGACTAGACAGCACACAAACAAAGTCCTTTTTACTCAAGATATGAATCCTGTTTCAACCAGAATTTACTTATGGAATTCCTTGAAATTTTCCTAATGTTTCCAGGTCTAATGAAATTCTGACTCTTCCTGGTTTTCTAGTTTTTCTAGAAAGAGGCCACTCAAGCGGGGCCATGGTAAATCTGCTGGAAAGTATAATCTCACTGTAACTACATATATTATGAAGTAATCATAAAACGAAAGTCCTGCAAAAATTTTCAGCAATTCAACTACAGACTTCCGTCCAAATTTGAAAAAAAAAAAAAAAATATATATATATATATATATATATAAAGCAAGGACTTTAACGTGAGATAAACTAGCAATCATTGACATTTTAACTCGAAGATTGATATAGGTTTAGCAATCAATTCATTTTTCTTGATTGATGAGACATCAACAGAGATCTGGCATTGATCACGACGACACAAATTGTGAATGTTAGAATGAATGTCCATTGTTCGTATATACCTCCATCACAATCGATATTAGCTGTTGATTCTCACACGATGAACAATTCTGTCGAAATCAGTCACATATTATAGGCTTAGTGAATTCATTAACGGTTCTATTCTTTGCACGCATCCAAAAATACCTGCCAAAACAATTCTTCTTCGAAATCTCAATTGATGAACACGAGTGCTTACTAAAAGAAAATTTTATTCATCTAACTGAATTGAAACCAGACTTCGTTTTCGTGACCGATAAAATTCACAATAACGAAAAATTTTCGAGCATTGTGAATTTCGTAGCAGTAATACGCACTCTGTAACCTGATTTCTGAAATAGGTAGGTAAAGCTACTATATCGAGACGAAAACGATAAAACGAAAAAACAATACAGCAAATCTTGGCAACATTTCTCGGGGGACTACAGTACAGCGACGTTATCAAGAAAGTAAGAAAAGTAAACCAGATACCGCTACTACCAAACTAAATAAATGCAAAAAATATCTCAACGATACATACAGCTACTCTAACCAACTACTTCAAGATTGAACCTTGTTTCTTCCTCTACATTGTATGAATCGCTACTAGAAATGTAATCGAATCTAGTCGACAAGATCCCCGGGTAGACTACAAGAATATTTCAATTGACGTGCTCTCAAAAAGACTCAGCTCTCTGCCGATACCTGTTTCAAAGCCAAGGTCACTACCACGAATTGATATTGATTAATGCTCCCTGCTGCGAGCTTTCAATAAATTGCGTGTCCTATCGCCGGTATTCTACTTTTCGAACTTCGGATGAGCAATTCGCAACATTGTGCTTGGTAAACACACCGGCTGTGCGTGAAGTGCGAATTCTTTCCTTATCGCTGTTTAAAATCACGCTACCAATATTTCGCGTTATCTCATTAATGACAGAATGTTGTTTCGTTATTCATCGTTTTTACAGATAAGGAACCACAGCACACGAGGTACAGCAGCGTGTTCATATCGCACATTAAAATTAATGTAACAGATGACCTACGAGACATCTAGCTTGTGCGCTGTTGGTATCTTGGTTTCATCAGGTGATGATCTTCATTAATAGAGTCTGTTCTCCACTGGATACATGATGACGATTTCTTTTACCAAAACTTGGAACAGATTCTTCATATAGTTCTTTGTACAGAAGACATCAGTCTCAAAAAGACACTGTACGATCGGAGAGATAGGTTTGCTATAGTCGCAAGCTACAAAATGGTAGGAAATCGAGAATCTTATTGTTTCATCCTCAAATAACACGATGTGTTCATTCATCTACGTACGAACACAGGAATTTACGTACGTGATCTGGTTGGTGCTCAATACGACATCGTTTGTCATATCATGAATGCTCCCTGTTGCAAATTCAACCGAATACTATTTTTTCCCTCATCTCTCTCATTCTAACCAGGGAGATGGGTGAGGAGCGTTCCTAGTCAGGCTATTGAAATCTACATTTCGAAAGGCCTTTAAATCACAGAATCGGCTGCATCATTGCATAAGGTAACGTATTTACGATCCACTCCGACTCTCCAGCCAGAATGAAACTCTCAAGATCAGCATACACGCAATACGTTTTGAAGCTCACATTTCCTCAAGACATGAAAAGCTCAGGTCTTTTGGCTCGTAAAGTAGAAAATAGTACATCAAGGAAGAGACCAGTCAACATGTTCGATCAAAAGTAACTAGTTTTATGAAAGTAAATAAGTGGCTCTTGAAAGACAAGGAGAAACCTATGCTCAAGATTTATCAGTCAACGCCCTCGTGCAGTCAGAAGAATTGAACTGTCAAAATGGTTCAACAGAAAACCATAGTTTCCTCAGAACCGGAATTAGATTAACAAGTTTTGAAACAGGGCTCAAGGATTTACACGGGCACTGGTCTCTTAAACAAAGGCTCCTTCCAGAATCACGATCATAGTTCTGTGGTTTTGACGTTTCTCTCGCCCTTTTGACCTCCAAAAAACATCTCCGCTGAACACAACGCCGATTCATGGCCATCCGTCTTCTGTACAGAAATATTCTGCATCACCAACTATATACCAAAGCGCCTAACAAGGCAAGGTATCACGAGGTACAGATCGTCAGAAGAAATATGGAGAACGAGGAAAAGATTGATTCACTCATGGTCGAGTAAGGAGAAAGGAGCCGTACAAGTTGGCGTTACAATACAATAATGGAGTACCATCGGCTAATTGAGAATAAATTTCCTGATACTGCTAAGTACGGTAATTAATACAAGCTATTGGTAGAAAAGAAGTGGACGAATGTTCGATAGGAAAGTGGAGTCCTCGCCAACCGAGAAAAAAATTCCAATACCAATGATCGAAATACTGAATTAATTTAATAATTTGAAGCGCACACGGACAGAAATGTATCTTCCTCCCACACTGATCTATTTTTCAAGTCGCGAACTACAAGGAATTGAAGAACCTACAGCTGACACGAGTCAATTTAAATCATAAAATGCAACAAATTCAAATTCAACTTCGAAGAAAAACAAAACGAATTCAGGGCAGGAACCCGCAGCACATAGAAACTTCAATTATTACGGTATAGCACGGAAAGATACCACTTATTATAGCTACCACGACTGCATTATGCAAAATATCGATACGTTCCGTACTATAAGGAATGCTTACGCCATTCATACAGTCGAGCGTAATCTAGCGAATTCATCATTAAATTATTCGTAGCGCATGTTCGACGCAGACTAATTGTCTTAAAATTTCACCAACATCGCGTATAACGTCAACTTCAGCAAAACACAATACGAGGTAGCGTTGAAAAGCCCAGAAGTATAGAAAATCCGTAATTATAATATTTTACTTTCTAAAGAGTTGGAATACAAGTTCCACGCAGTAGGAGTGCATTCGACGCATCAAATATCCGCTGTAAGAGAGTCAGGAGGACAGTGGAACACACTGTGGGAAGAGAGAGAAGAATGAGAACACGATAAGATTCGATCGGAGTAGAATCTAAGACTCGATTCGTCTTCCACCGAGTAACGCACGTTGAAAAGTTGTTTCTTCTTTGTCTTCCATAAAGCTCACCTTTCCCTCGCCAGATACTAGCACATAGCAAAATAATACACGAGTTAATACAGAATACAATAGAGGTAATGGAACATAAAACACGACCTAACAAAAGCTTGTAATCGAAAACCATTCATGAGCCAGAGGCTTCGACCTTTTACATATAGCGTCTGCATGTACGCGATGCGATTCCTGAAGTGCTCGTCGAAAATTTTTCAAATTCATCCGCAAAGACGTATCAACGCTCATTAATTAACTTCCGGAAGTATGTATATGAGCTCAACGAAACACATACACACACGCACACTTCTTATATATTTTATTCAAAAAAGATTCGAAACTTGGCGAAGGTTATCATTTGCATTTTCATTCTCACCAAGACAACACACTTCTTACACACGAACGAATACAACCACATAGTGATGACCCCACAATTCAAGTACGAACCCTCGGTTCATGTTCATCGCACTCCTAATTTAGCGGACAACCTCATGCAATCTTAGGCGGTTAATGACATTCGCGCCGCGTATCACCAACCAAACATTTATTTAACGATATACAACCCATTTCCCATATTGGATCGCATTCCTCGATTGTATACGTAAAAATAGTTAGTCTGAACGCGATTTTTCTTCATAGTGTAAAAAATTCAGTACATCACGGATAGCAGCGATGACTCAACACCAAAACTTGGCAGAACTTTCAAGGAACTTCCAACGACTCAGTCATTTAATCGTACAAAAGAACGGTCAGGGTCCAAAATTATAACACGATCACGAAGTCATTCAACAACTCAACTCGAACATCATGAATTCTCATTTATTGGGGACAGGTGGTATCGTGTCAACTCGGTCCAAGTTTTATCATGTCTCAAAATTGAATAAATAAAAAAAAAAAAAAAATTAAGGAATACCATACCCTATAAGACTTTGAACTGGAATAGAGGAGTTGTCCCTAGAAACTTGGACGAGAAAAAACTCATCTCCGTTTATCCCTCATCTAAATACGTCTCGAGTACACTATTGAAAATTAATTTGATTTCATCTGAAAACGAAAGAAAGAAATCGCAACCGGTTCCAACTGATCCTGCAAATCCTCGGTGAGCAAGCTGAAGCAATGAAGCAAACGAGAGGGGAGAGCGAAGGCGGCGGAAGGAGGGAGGCTAAGGTTCATAGATGGAAAAAAAGAACGAATTGAAGGCAGAGAAGAAAATACGTTATATGAGGGTGACGAATTCACTTTGAGACGCCGCAACAACCTCGAGTTCTCCGAGCTTAGTCTTGAACCTGCCTTCTGTAGTACCATTAATAGGCCTAATCTTCACACGGTGGCGCTAGGGGCAGAGTCAAACGAGAGCTCGAACGGTTGGGTCATTTCTCCTTTTTTTTTTCTCTTTTTCCTAAAGAGCAATTGTTCAAAGAAAAAGTCCATCGGAGGAACTACAGATGACCTCGAAACGTTTGAACTTTCTGCAGGGGAGAAGACGTCTTCAAAGCGGATAGGTGATCCACAGACCACAAAGTTTGGGATGCGATGTTGAAGCCGTATAGTGTTCCGAAATACGAGCCAGGTTTTAAGACTGAAGGCCGAGAAAGGGCAAACCGGTCCAGCGTAACCTCAGAAAGAAGGACTCAAAAAAGACAGCGCTCAAGCCGAATTCGCTTTTCCAGATAAATACCCATCCTCTTCAAATTCCTCGGGTCCGAAGGGGGAGGGCACACAGTCGCTCATCATTATAGTTCTCAAGTAACTCTTCATTTCTTGTTCGCGGAAAATTTTTTCGTACGAAACAGGGAATGAAGGCGAAGAGGAGAAAGGAGTTGTCGAGTTCAAATTCGAACGGGATCAACGACTTACGAACCCGCTAAAAACTGAGCACAAAAAAGTAGTCACGTCACTCTTCAAAAATTGAAACAGGTGGACAAGTCAAACAAAACTGAAATCATCGAGTTGATGACTCCTCGTTTTCGAACAACGATTGAGAAGAAATAAAAATACGCGTAGAGTTACGGTGTGCCATCGACCCCCGTAAAATTTCCTATTCCTCGAGTCATCATGCATACAAAATCTATTCAGATTATCATAAATCTTTCGAAATACGCGCGGAGTAACATCGAACACGAAATACGAAAAATGCCACGATGTAGCAGGGAAGCACGGAATCTCGAGAAGAATAAAAGGCTAATGAATATCATCGTACGTACATCTTCTATAGCGTGTACGATAAATTCAAATGTATAACACAACAAAGATCACACAATATTCTGACCTTAGAGAAACAGGGTCAATATGAGGGTACAAATACGCAACATTTATAATTCAGACAACTCGAACGCTTTATTCCGAGTGTACAACAAATGAAATAACAATAAAAATTATTAAATGGTCTCACGATCATCCAACGTGATCGGTAGACAGTCCGAGTTAACAACATCAGATAACTTATTTATTCTCATTAATTCTCTAAACGTTAAATACACTAACTCGAATTTTTTTTTTCTGCCTTCTTCTCTTTATACTTTAATTTTTATTTAATCAAAATCATCTATTTTCCTCGCGCTAAAGATCAACTTTAATTGAAACAATTGAATAACGTGCCTCGAAGACGAAATATTCGACAGAAAAATACATTTTGATAAGGGCATTTACGAGCCTCTAATTTGATATTATAAAATAAGGGTATTCAACCTTGAGTCAAGAGATCAAAATATTTTCAACCTTATTAAATGCATTTCCGTTCAAATAGATGCGACTACGATCATTGCGTTAAGAGGTAATTTTACGCTGGTTGCACTTTTCAGACTTCTCATTCGCGATTGAGATATTATCATTATTGATTTTTCAATATACGAGAACACACCTAATAAATATCGTCGAGAAAAAAAAAAAAAAAAGTGGAAACTCGCGCAACAATTTTCGTTAACCAGTAGTCGATGTTTTTACAAAACGAGCTATTAAAACCTTATATATCGGTTCTGTCGAATACGAACGCTATATTCAAGGGCAAAATTAGACGAAAAAAATTACACTCGAATACCGTTTAGCATTATTAATATACGGTTCAATAACCGTCATCACAGCACGAACTATTTAATAACTTTCGAACCGCCTAATGCCGAGTGAAATCTTGAATTCTGTAGGTGACAACTTATTAAAATAAAGATAGCACAACGCTACAATCGTAACAAGTTCGTGCGACGAGTCTCCAGATGTCATTATTTATACAATTTTTGAAATTACCCACACCTGGTAAAGCCACTTTTATAGTTTCGAACTTCCACAATCGCGAGCGAAAAAGCGAAGTTATTTCGAATCTTCAAATTTATGATGGAAAAAATTTCGAAAATTTCAGTTCCACCGCGAGGCACACTCTGGTCTTTAGATTCGTGTCTCCCAACTTAAGAGCATGCGGTACCTCGTACAAGGACGCGCTCATCTAAACCTCGACGTAATAAAAATGGGAACAAACAATTTGTTTTCCATTTTTCGAGTGCCTTCCACGTAAAAAAGAATCTCGAGAGATACTGGGTAATTTAATCTCCCGCGAACCAACGAAGGATAAAACAAAGGTACACACAGAAAAACTGCGTCAGCGCTATCTTATTTCGAGGTAAAATGTTATGAAATTCGATGGCACCCCTTCATATAATTTCGAGACAGTGAGTAGATTTTCGAAAGGATAGCGAGCGGAAAACTTTCCGAAAGTTGTCACGTGCAATCGATGCTCAATTTATAGACGAGACTTCGCACGACTCACCACTGAGAAAATTAAACAGATGCGAACATATAACTGGTAGGTATGTCCTGGAAGGACACCGAAATTGCGAAAATCTTTCCTTAAATACTCGTATTTAATAATACTCGTATTCCAATGATGGTACTTTGATACAGAGGACCACGACTATATGGAAAATATCCACCATAATATTTCCTTTTTTTCGGTCAGTTTGCTTCACGCATAGGTACTTTTGACAGTGCTGTTTTCAAACGTGTTGTTCGATTGCAAGGACTGCAGATCAAAGACGACTGGGATAGCCTGGTTCGAATCGTGTCACGCTGTTTGCTAGGACTTTCTAATGACAGACAAAGTCAACCCGAAAGGCAATGACGACAACCCGATTCAAATTGTCGAGGCCCGGTTTACCAACGTCGAAAATGTAATCGAGGTCGTTTTCTAGAACTATAGGCTGAGCAAGCATTGGTATATGCTATTCTAGAATGGTAGAGCTAAGTTCCGTTTCCCCCTTCTCAGGTAGTTTTTCAATATACAGACCACGAATGTCTGGGTCGAAATAAGAAGTTGAACCTGCTGACCCAGATGAACCTTTTATTTTATCTCACTACATCCTCGCAGATACGCTGAACGTTGAAGAGCAAGACCTAAAGATAGTGACATCAACGAAGAGGTTATTGGAAATTATGGACAATTTCAATTTAGATGTGCACATTTTTACCAGGCGTCCATTCCGAAGCCTGTCGAATGATGCCTGCTCTTCATTTTTCTCACTTTGTTGGCCAAGGCTTTAGGAGAGTGGGCAGAGTTTGAACGAGCTTTTATGAAATTTCAAAGCAAGTTTTTCTAGTTGAAGGGAAAGGACTGCCCCTTCCGTAAATAAGCCACTGCTTGTAATACCTAGAAGCCTTGCCAAAATTTCTCGAAAAGCCTCATCAGATGCCTCGACAAGAAATTGAAGAATAAATTTTAGAAGCCAAAGTACAATTAACTCAGTACAATCCTTGTATAAACTAATAGTATGCTCCATGGACAAGGGGGAAGAGGGTCAGCCCAACGTAAAGTATATTAGACTTCCTAGGCCACCTAGAGTGAGCCCCAGGGGTGTTAAATCGCCCAACGTACAGTGTACTACATTCATACAAGGTCAAGTATGGGAGAGAACGTACAGAGAGTAGATATGGAACGTGACCTTTTAGAATATTTTCTTGTATTTTTGACTACACTTTCAGGATACAATAGGGTTTGGTGGTGGACGATCAGTCGTAGGAGATGATGCGAATTTGGCTAACCAAGCCTTAAAAAGTATACTGATCCTATTCAGGAGTACTTGCGGTGGAATACATATCAAAAAACTTGAACATACTCCAACAAAAGCAGAACTCAAGCAAAAATTGATACCGCAAAATTGGATGCAGAACTTGATTGAATCTCACTGAGGTAAAGTTATTAAAAGACAATGTTAAAATTTTCCATCTATCAACCGTACGTTTTTCTTTTTGTATTTCTCTGCAAACGCTCAAAGACATACACGCACGATTCAGTTTTTCCAAAGAGGAAAAATTTAGTCTTTTGTTTGCTACTCTTCTTTATAACTACAGGACAATGTTATCATTAGTATGGATTCTTTACTCATCCAGTTTCCTATCAGTCATCGCTCACCACCACGATTCCTTTATTTCAATACCGAACTACGTTGCTCGGAACAATGATCAAAGACCGAATTCCTGGTATATGTGATCGTGTACGCAGTAAAAAACGTCCATTTACGCACGTGGAACTGAAGCACTTTATCTACAGCACACCATGAATTGATAAACGGGCAATACCCGAGAAGAAAGCGAGTTCGGATAGCATGACAAGGTCGTATAGAATACATCTTCAAGTGTTCCCCGCCCCTTCACTAGACTTCTTCAAATTGGACGCAGTTTCGTTCCATAATTTTCCTGATTAAATAATGCTGACGGCATCGATGTACCTCATGCGTCAGAAGAGACTGATAAGAAATCATTAGGTAACTAGGCCAGAGTTTACTTGTATTTTTTACAATTCAAACAATTCATCTCTCGTCACATTGTATCTACAATCAGAAGGCAAACACTAGCTCAAAAACATCATCCCCAAGGAATTGTCGCACGTATCAGGGCCTCGAAACACGAGCATAACATATTCATTCGTCAACAAGACTTACAGGTATTTGACGTAAATTCTTTGCGAAAAATGTAAACACGTTCCTTTACTTCAGCATGTTGTATCATAGTGCTGCATGCAAGTATACCGTTACGCCTTCGATCAAATGCGGAACACGCTTCTGATATTCTGTTCGCTCGTAAAACTTAATTTGCACGCTGCACGCCAGTGAACATGTAATTTGAGGGCGGATATTTCACTTCGACTGCCAGCCGATAAACGAACAATATTCGTCTATCGGATGCGAGCAAGTGTACTGTACCGCTGTTTATTTATGCGTACACGACACGATGACCAGAAGAAAATGACTCGAAATCAGAAACGTGGTTTTGATAGGAAGAAAATCGAGTTGAACATGCGCTGAACCATCAAAAATGATTTTTATTGACATTTAACTCAGTCGAATTTATGAAAGTTCTACAAAGCCGTCGTAAACAGTAGGATCAACAATCTAATCTAGGTCGTCTTTTGCAAAAGTGGAACTGTCCTCAACTGGTGAACCATTGCCGAGCAAAAGTTTGACTCTACGAGATTGGGAAAGCAAACTGATTATCAATTACCGCTACAAAACATGAAGTAGAAAAACTTGAAACGACACCTTGACCTCTGTTTGTAATATACCACTTTTCATACTTAATACTCGGAAAGACTTGACGGAGAATCTCTAGGAAAGAAACTGGCTGATGAAGAAAATGCAGCTGCTTATAATAATCGAATAAACATGAAATCGTAATTCGATCACAAACCTTGTAAGAATTATCATACGATTCTGTCTACTTTCTGAAACTCATTCTATAACTCTACGCGAAAAAGTTTTAGATCATTGGACTCCTCCTATCCTGAGTCGGAATGATTCGCCTAGTATTCAACAGGTCTCTTGACGATTTTGTAAGCCAAATTTTTCAAGTTCTCACGAGTAAGTGAAAGTCTTCGGAGTTGAAAATTTTCGAAAAGTTCAAAGTACATCTCCTAATCTGATCGATTCATGAGATTATAAAACGTTCAAGTTCTTCTTGGAGCCCTCTTGGCAAGGAAACATTATTTCCGTCGCATACTTTATCAAAAATTAGGTGCGGGTGTGTACCACTTTTGTGTCTCCCATTGTTCGTCATTTTTACAACTTCACTAATAATTGACACATTCAGTTATTTTATTTATTTTTATTATTTTTATTTATTTTATTAATTATTTATTACCCCGATTTTTAGACCTCCATATTTTACCTCTGTTTATTTCATTTCAGTTTTTGGTTTTGTTTTAATTATGCTGTTTCGTTTATTATTTCGACTAATTCTACCTATCGTTCTTTTGTGTTTTTTCCCCTCCTTTCTCATTTTAGTTTCTGTTTATACTTACTTAATGATTCGTGAAACCCGTTTGTTTAATTGTAGTGATTCACCTTTAACCCTCCCTCCCCATCTTCATTTTTCAATTCAACTTCAATTAATGTTGTCTCATCATTTTTTCACCTTTATACCGGTTTCTTTGGTTAGTTTTCTGTCCGACGCCTGTCGATGAACACCGCAGCGTGCTCGAAACCGGTCGCGTATGAACTTGATTAAATATTTGTTACGTGCCGTGCCTTAGTATCGTCTTCTTCATTCTAATCAGCATGGCTCGTACCTATGAGGATACTATCCATCTTGTACTGAACTGTCGCACATTCTTCATTAAAATATTGATGAATGATGACTCATTAAACGACAAGGAAGGAAATATTATTTTTTCTTCATTTGCAAAAATATGAGCGGAATGAGAAAACAGCGAAAATATGGGAAAACCAGAAATAATAGCTAACAATGAAGTACATAATTGCACAAAATGAACTTATTACACGGTTTCAGACGATGTAACTTGTAAAGTTCACGTGATTCTCAAATTGCAATCAAATCTGATTCCTAGAAATAAAATGACGAATTTAGGTCACATGCAAAATGTTACCCACAGTGTGTCGGATGCAGACAGATACCATTTTTTGAACACTTTATAAAGGTGCTGCAATCCATGTCAATCTATAGTTGAAACATTTGTGATCATCTGCAAAATGATGTTCTTTATTGTTAGACTTGAGCCATTTTGCTTGGAAGGAGGGTAAATTCTTTCAATCTGAGAACAAATTCTCAAGCACCAAAGGAGAAGTCTCGGGAAGTACTTCATTCAGAAGTAGAAACCTTTTAGAATGATCAAATGAAGATGTACAAAAGTTGTACAAGTGTTATTACAATTCTTCCACAAGCATTGTCTCACAGTGAATCGGAACATTATTATATAGCTTGGGGTAACTTTGGGAAAACTACTTTTCTTTCCCTCGAGATTTTCAAGGACACTGCTTAAAAATCTCACACAAAGATCCAGCTGAGATTATGCTTGGAAGAGACAAAAAGTTCTTATATTCTGAATAATTTGAACTGGCCATCCGCTAGGAGCGTTATGATCGTCAAAGTTGAAAAAACAGGATTAGGACAATTTTTCCCTTTTGAATATTCATCGAGTAATCTCACAACAACTCGAGAACAAAGCAATTTTGGAGGAAAATTGACGAGAACAAAGTTTGTAGAGCGCCAAATTTTCAACAAATCATCTCCTCCAATAAAAATTGATTTGGATTGATTCAAAGAAACTAATATTGCCATATTGCCTACTTTGTCTATGGAAAAGGTCAGTGAGATAGCGGGGAGACGATGTCCATACAACCAACCATTTTAGATAGAACATGGATTATCGCGCAGAGAAACCTTCCAAAAGGGAGCTAAAGCCTAGATCAGGGGTTCACAAGAATCAAGGTTGTACATACAATGAAGTGACTTGGAAAAAATCTTGATCACTGAGTAAAATTATAAGAAATGTTGTTTCTCAACCTATATGATAAGAAAAGGGAGAAATGAGAATTTTCGTTTCTCGAACTAAATACTTTTTGTAAATATATCCTCTTCAAAATTTTGTTGAAAAACTTTCGACCATTTGAGGAGGGGAAGGCGTTTGAGCCACAGGTACAAGGAGAGACTTGAAGAGGTTAGATATATCAGAAGAGGCAATAGAATATGGTTGAATAACTGATCAGCAAATTTTTGCTACCAAGGCTCTGAATTTTTTCCCCCTTCAAATTTCCTGATATTAGTCAACATTATAACAGACCATGTATACAATCCAAAGTTTAAAACTGGATTTCTCACACAAACAGCCAATGCCAATCCACACAAATCAACATTGGGAAGAAGCATGACCAAGTAGAGGTGGTTAAGCTTCTTCTCTCAGATCAAGGAGCTCGAGAGCGGGTAAAATGGACAACCAGTTTGGTTGTAAAATGAATTTAGCCCCCTCTTGGTTAACTTTGGAAAACAAAATGGGTGTCAGATAGGCCTGCGCTTTTATCCCGTAATGAAACTGTCAGTAAGTTACAAACAAAATGGATTTTCATTTTACCTGCTCTCGAGCTCCCTATTCAGATTTGCTTGTGTACATTGAAAATTATATCGTGACTAAGGACGAGAAAAGCAATCTCAGTGGACAAAAATTCAATTTTCCTGATTATGATTGTTCTTCGCATAATTTTTCACACTCTCCATTAAGTTGGACTTGGCAGCGAAGAGGTGTTATTTCTGAGTATTACTATTGGTTGTTCTCATCAGAGTTAGGTAGCGATTCTAGCGCGCTACAGCTCTGTCAAGTCCCAATAGAATCAACGACTAATAATTGAAACTCAATTTTGTGTGATCAAGAAAAATTTGCTCAGGTATTACAGCTCAACATCATTAATGAAAAATATGCTTTTCAACAACAAATGCGCGCATTTTCCTACCCTCTTCTAAAAATTCTAAACAAAGATTCACAATCTTCTTCTCCAGAACTAAGTAAAACGCTCGCTGACCTTCTGACCTCAAAAAATTGAATCGAGTTTGTAGTCTCGAATCGCAAGTAATATTTCAAAACGTAAGATCTACGACGGAGTATTCAGATGACCACAAAAAGCAAATCAAAATCAAAGGTGAAAATTTTCATCATCACTTTTACGGTGCAGGGTCACTCAACTCTTAAGATTTTTACAAATTGCTCAAATCAAAGCTCCCTTCTGCAAGATCGATCTCATATTTCACAAGCCTAAAGAACCTTTTCGGGTGCGTAGAACACCATCTTTTGCGAGAGGACGCAAGATACCAAGCTGAAGGCACGACCCAGATACGAAAGTTAGTTCCTGCGAACATCTGTTAGATAATGACCTACTACGATCAGACTGTCAACAACCCATCGAAACTAAGTTAGATTAAAAGTCTACAAGCGAAATACGACATGAACGAACAATAATGGACACTCTCGAAAAAGTTATTAAAAGGCGAATGAACGTTAAAACGCACGTCTTGAGGAAGTAAAACAAACCATCAAGGACGAACACAGAGGGCAGATATAACGGTTCCGCATTCGTTAAGGAATAACGACCGATGAAGTTAACTCGACTATACTGTGTACGGCATAAATACTTCTTTATTTTTTCATACACAATATCGTGCGTTTCTCGACTCTTTTTTACGATTATCACTTAGAAAAATTCTCTCATTTTGGAAGCGAGCGGTACGCGAGAAACGACATAAGAGACACAATACAAACCGGAAAATCGATATAATGAAACGAACTTCTTCGCTGGTCGCAAGGTTTTCTTCCTTATCTATACTGAGCGCGACCGATATCGAAGAGATGTCCGGTTTCCTAGGAGGAGATCATGAATATCGCAACTCAACTGTACGTGTATATATACGTACAATATTTGAATTAAAACATCGAGTAAAAGTCGTTAGCGATTTAGTTTTCTCACGCCGGTAATGGTCACCCATTGAGAATATATCAACGATATCAGTATTATTCCAAATAAATGGGCGAAATTCTCCCTCCCTGCAGATACAGCAGCAGAGAAGACTCGCAACACTTCTCGGTACGCGGTGGCACATATCTAGAAATCTCGACACCAGATTAAAAAACGTTCGATTCTACTTCGATTCGTATAAGATGACAGTCTTCATAATACGCACTCCACTCGACACAGATATGCCATCTTTAGCGAAGAAATTATTACGTAAACAGAGAGGCAGATAGACGATTACCGATCGAGGGAGCGCAATAATGGAGCCTATCTAAATTTAGCTGACATAAATAAACGCTCGTCTACAGAGCGGGTAAAAAGTAAACACGAAAAAACACACGAAGGGGAACATTAAAATACGTATAGTCTTACCTGTTAGTGCGGCCAAATACTGTCGGAGTTTTCTACCTTCGCGTCTTCTTTCCGTCTTCGCTGTGACGGATAACATACTGCTGAAAACAGAGATATCCATTTTGATAGTTTAGATTTCTTGACGCTGCAACCACGAAATAATAAATACTAATTTCAGTATTCGAGCAAGTTTTATAAGCCCTTCTTCGACGACGTTATTAAGACGACGAACACTTCTGATACAAAATGGCAGCCAATCGACGATTCACGCGACAACGGAAGACACATTCGAAACGGATAACGAAAACCGATCGAGACGATCGTTCATAGTTTAAAAAAAAAATAATAATAATAAACTAAAAGAAAGCAATAGGGAGAGAAAGAAAAGTCACGAAAAATTTAAAACAGCGATACAACTCGACGACGACGAGTTCATTGAAAAAATTTCAATGCGGCTCTGCTGGTTACGAGCACGCAGCTCACACACCAAACGAACAACGCACGTGAGAATTCACCGCTGCCGCGATAATAGTGGAAGGAAAAAGCAACGCCCGCGGTATGGACTGTACGGCACGGCGTTTGTGCATCTAGCGTGTTCCGCCTGTGTTACGACGAGCAGCTATACCGACGAACAGATGACCTTAGTTGATCTTGCACTACAGAGCGCATGTGAGTCTCTGTTCCACCACTACCACTACGCGTACGTACGACGCTACCGTACCGACACGAGTGTACGTCACTACTACACGCGAGCGTTAAATTGCTGATGGGGCTGTTGTGTGTAGAGAGGGACACGACGTGAAGCCGAACGTTTAAATACACGTAATTTTTCGACTTCGAATAATTCGTCAAATCCGATATACTTCTTTAGAAAATGATGTTCTTTCACTACTCGTCGCAATAAAATGAAATAAGATACTAGAAGAGGAAGGAGAACCGACAAAAACTGCGTTCGAAAGCTCACGACGACGTCTACTAACGGATCATCATCATCGGGTTGTGGGTACGCGTTGATCACTCTTCGAACACGTGATTTTTATTCGGCATTCGTATCCTTATGAATATAGCTGCTGAAGTCTCTCAGATTTATTATCGTATCGATAAGAACGACAGAAGAATGCACGCGAATTTCTCGAAATACGATGAATCCCTCGCATAAATACCTTATTCAATCGGTGATTCAATAAGGCTTATTGAATTAACGATTCACGCCTTATTTTTCTTCAACTCTTGAAATAGCTAACCGATCCGATGACTCACAATTTCAAGAGGTTCACAATGAGATCGTGACTCGTGAGACACCTGCCTCCTCTTCTTTCTTGAGAAACAAAGCTCGCTGCTTGAATAGGATAGTGAAACGATTTCTCACACTACAGGTCTAATGTCAATATTTAGATTATGAATAGCTCGAACCATTCATCGACTTTTTTAGAAAATTATTCACGAACAAAAACGGTTCCCCCAATTTCAGTTACTCGACTACTGAATCCGAGAATGGAGAGAGCGTCCGGTTTTTCAACCAGGAATTTTTTCTGGGGGGGGGGGGGGTGTTAGTCAAAAAATGATGTAAAATGCTGACTATTAATTTCGCTCATAACGCTCGTCACATATTTTTTCCAATTTTTCCGATCTTCTGGGGGGGGGGGTTGACCCCCAAAACCCTCCCTTGGGTACGCCACTGTGTCCGGTAAAAATAATTAAGCTGAGAAAGACAACACATTGTCCAACATTTCAAAAATGACAATTGAAATGAAATTAGACTCTTTAGGTACAAAATAATAATTTTTTTGGTCAACTTAGATTAGCCCTGTTGCCCCTTTCTCCTGAGTCCTGACGAAATTTCTTCGGCAACATTGAGATTTCGTTCTTTATCAAAAATTCTAGCACCAAAATCAAGTAATTCCTTTTCTTCTTTTTGTTCCCTCGTTTGATTTTAAGACTAGGAAAGATACCGAGTTGTGTGAATCAAAAATTCTCCCAAGTCAAGGTCAAAAAATGTTGGACGGTGGACATGTAACAGTATGCTTTACTTGCTCACGAACACAAAGACTCACAGACAAATTATTCAAGTTTTCCGTAGAGCAATCAAAATCGAGATAACTGAATCAATTTTCCATGGCAATTTTTGGAATTATGAACTTCATCATTAGGGAGGTAATTTGTCCAGAGCACATAGGTCGCTCCTAATTTCATTGACAATCTCAGAGTTGTTGCTCCTGGTAACTGATAATTGTTATTAGACTGTAGACTATCGTTTTCGATTAATAATGAATGCATAAATCAAAAATAATATTGATTACCATATCCACTCGATCAAACTTTCATCTTTTCACGCAATTTGTGTGTAGCAGGTTGCATTATCGTGTACTTTGTACTGTATTCAATTTGTAGTAAGGGACAGATAAAGCATATCTTGATCTCTATACAAATAGAAGAACTTGAACCAAAAATTAAACTTGCGTTGCGAATACCCCAGAGAGAATTGAACAAATTCTCAAATTGAAACATCGTCTAGCAAGACATGAGCGACTAATTCAACAACGACCCGAAAACGAGAACATCCAGAGAAAAAAGGACACTGAACTAGTGAGTCATGAAACTATAAATTATTCTAATATGACCCTTTCTGAGGAATGTACCTATTTAGCACAGTAACATCGTCACTATCCCTATGGCGAATAATTTTGATATGCTTAGACATGATACGTCCAAAACGCGAATTTTTTCTCTGGAAGAAGATTTCCGACCCCTACCTGAAATTGTGACCACTGGTGATTGAATAGTCCACAAAAGCCGATTTCCCTATATTTCGTTTGTCCCAAGCTTTCTTATCCTCGGCCTTTCTAATCATAGGTTAGCGACTGGTCCACCTTGTATAAAGGTCGCCAGAATCTTCACAAGCCACTTTACCGGGCGGGCAAAATGATGTTACCACTTAAATGGGAGTTTGCACTAAGTCCATTCCACCTCAAAAACGCGAAACGTTAGAAGTACATTTTGTCTTTAAATCTACAAAATTTGTATCTTAATTTTATCTTCAATTTGCGCCCCAACCCAACTTTCTACGACTTTTTTGAATGGAGTTATGGACCAAAATGTGCCATTCTCAAAAATTAAAAATTGTTCAAAGTTCCATATTTTATCTGATTTGAAAGTGAAATTGATTCTAAACAAAATACCTAAATAACCTTCGGGGGATTTTTCAAATTCTTATTTTGGAAATCTTGGCCAATTGGTCAAGTTTTATCACATCTTGGTCCATAACTCGGCTCAGAAAAGTCGTAGAAAGTTGTGTAGGGGTGCAAATTGAAATATTGATATACAAATTATGTAGATTTGAAGTATGCATCTAACGTTTCGCGTTTTCGAGTTGGATAGAATTTACTGCAAACTCCCATTCAACTGGCAACATCATTTTGCTCCACCTGGTAAACTTTTCATTCTTCTCAACCAGCGGAATAGGGTTCTCTAACTTGATAAACAATCCGTTCACAGGGACCGGGTTATGGAACGCTGGGCGGAAGCCAAAGGGATACAGGACGGAGGGAAAACTTCCCCAGGAACAGGAGGCTGATTTAGCGCTTCCTACGGTCACAGTTCAATACGCACGGGAGGGAGGGGGTGGAATCAAGAGATTTTCCCGAGATTCTCATGCAAACTAGAAGATCGATATCCAAACCGATCTCATTCATTCTGGCTAAGTGTTTTATAGTCATCAATTAGGAACTTCCTGTCAAAATGGCGTCCGCTCAGTGTATTTCTCCCTTTCGGCAGAAAAGTCTTCAATTCCTTGTGAAAAGAAGATTGACTTAAGGAGATATGGATCAAGCTATCAAAAGTAGCAATTCTGTCGACCACAGAAAAAAATGATGAAATATCGGTCGAAATATCTTCCGGTCGGTCTTAAACTCATAGACACCATTTCTTTCAGATATCGTCCTTTGGCTTCTAGAGTAAATTTCATGGAAGGGTATTGTATATTCAGATACACAAGAGATCTTGAGAACCAGTCCACATACACAGAACGTCGTCTACATACCTGTGCCAAAAATAAACATGACTTAACAACACTTGACCCGAAGAGAGAAGATCAAGTCAAGTTTGGATGTGGATACCTCTGAAATGAGGAAAACTGACGGGAATCGGTACCCCTTTAAAAAACTATTAAAGCAGGGATTTGGCGACCAGCAAATATTAAGCAGATCAATAAATTCCTCTAACTTCCCACGAGGAATATTAGATTTGACAAGGAGATCAACCATACGTTGGATAGCAGTACTAGTCTTGGTGGTATTCGAGAATAGACCAACAACAACGAATGAGCAAAAGGTCGAACCCAGAGGAAGATTCACATCTGGAAGCTTATCGGCCACGAAAACCGAATTGTTCACGGAATCAAGGAAGGCTCTTTTCACCGATGGACTCTTAATGATGAATTTACTCTTGTTGATAACATCCACCCTGAATATTTTTAACCATAATTTGCGAAATCTTATTAATCAAAACTTGAAAAAACTTCAAGCTTTCAACTCGTATACAGGTGAGACCTCCGAAAATTTCGAGCTCTAAATTTTTACATAGGAAGAAGATAAGAAAATTCAAAAATTGAGAGTTTTCAATCCCTACAGAGAAATGCTCTTCAACTCCTTTATAGGAGCTAGGCGTAAAAGAATTTCGAACTTTAAGCCTTTCAAATTTTGAACTGAATCACCCCAACTCGTACATTCAAGTAATCTTACACGTGGAAAAAAAGTGAATTTTTTATTCAAAAAAAAAAAAATTTATAAAGAAAAATTAGCTGCATGTGTTGCAATCGGGTGTCACGTTTAAGTAATCGCACGAGTTACTTGATAAAATTCAGGGAATAATTTTTACTGATAAGAATATCGAATAATGAAAAAATGAAGACGTTAATCGATGTAAGTTATCAAAACTTTTCTTCGTTAGACAAAACTATTGCCAACATTATTTTTCTTTTTTCCTTTGGGGGAGGGGGGGGGGGGGGAAATTACGTGTGAAGCGAATTTTCTTGGGACGTCTCTTGCAACAAAAACTCTCGTGTGTCTACTTTAATGAGGTGAGAGTTTACATGACTAATTGGGGAAAGAAAAACTGAAGGATATAAAAACTTCACGCTTGTATACTCGAACTCACTTGTTTTTCAAATCTAAATAAATCGAGAGAATACTAAACGAGTGTCCTCGTTCTCGTCTCGTCGGATCTTCAAATCTACCTCAGTCCTAGCTTAGGTCAGTATTAGGCAATCTCGTATAATGATATCGAATAACACGGATTGGAGGCCTAACATTAATTTACCTCCTTCGATTCTTCAATTATTTTTTCCTATGGTGACAACAGGGGCTTCTAGAAAAAGTTGATTGTTTAAAAATCCTTCGTACAATCCTGAATTCTGCATTCTTTTTCTTTCCCAAATCGAGATACGATCGTTGGTTTTATAACGTCAGGCTTATGCACATCCCATAGCTGGAAATATTAAATTGAAATTGTGACGTCAAAGCCTACTGGTTTAATACTACCTTTCTTAATTAGGTATTCTGTTGATAAATTCAAATCACTGAGAACTTGGAATGAACTAACAGGAACTGAGAATTTCTTTCAGTGAAGCGTGATTCTTTTAGGTCGACGAAAAGGTACGGAAAATTTTCAAAATTCCTTCTCAAATCTTCACACTGAGGCGGATAGATCATGTGGATACCGATATCGACGTCGATTTTTTTTCGTATGTCGAACACAAATTGAACCGATAGGACTAGAAGTCGACTTTCAACAGGGAACCTGTTTCACTCGTATCAGAGGATTTTTCGGGAAAAATGTCCGCTGTCCGCCGTCCGGCCGGCCAGGAAGGCTGGGAGCTCGAAAATTTTCCTAAGTCCCCCTCCTATCATATACAGCTTGGAGGGCGAGGCCTGTGACGTCACAGTTTCATGACGTCACAGGTTAGCATTTTGACGTCACAATCTGAAGACGTCATAGATCAGTTTGTTATTATATACCTCGAAAGTCCAGTCCTGTGACGTCACAATCTACATTTTTTAGATCCCACGTGCCCATTAAAACTGGTTCCTGCCTTCCTTCGTTCAACTCCGTTAAAGAATTATTTTACCACTTCTGTTTAGCATTGACTCATTGTTGACCTCAAAATTGAGTCGACTCCCGGTGTTACAGATTGACGCGGACCGAAAATCATTATCAATTTTGTTTGATTGATCTGACTGTACAATCTGATACGGTTGCATATTCGTAATTGAGGTCAAACATGAGTCGAAGCTTGGTACTGGATTTTGAAATCGACAGGAAATTAATGTCCAAATTACGTCGAGTCAACTAATGCTGCCCTGGTTGAGCATGATTGAGATTCTCAATGGCGATTATTATATGATTAAGACTACACATTCTGTCCGCAAGTAGCAAAGTCACCAAACACACAAAAGTTTGGTCTGTATACAGCCTCTCTAACTCATTGAGTTTTATGGACCAACCAGGAGATTTTCGTCATCTCTTCAGTCACAATCATGGTACGATTCAAAAACTGATACTAACGCTCCATTTGACTAGACTTTGACTAGACTACGAACGACAATCATTTTCCAGCCTGCAGCTCCGAACTTTCGAGTATATGTTTTTTAAACATTCGGTCACACTGATTGAAGATCTCATTATCAGCCGATATGGACTTCTTTACTGGATATCCAGCATTGTTTCGGTATCCAGTTTTCAGCAGTTTGCAGTTCATTTCTACCTTCAGTTTGTCTCCTGCTTCCTGTTGAAATTTTGAAGCAGTTTCAATTTCAATTTTCCACTTCTTCACAGCAGTTTCTACTCCGCCATTGTTCTTCGATACCTACGACCGTATTTTTCTAGCCAACTATCTGAAAATTTCAAGTCTATTACGAATACACGTAAGTATTGATAATGGATTGAGATATTATCCGGAATATTGGTCACCTCGTTTGATATTGGGGTTAGGAACAAGCAGGGCTTTTTTCATAGCTGGAATTTTGATAATAGCCTCACACTCGTTGATGACAACGTATTCGTTTAACGATCGTTCTTAGTTGGGTACTCTGTTGATAAAAAAAAAGGAAATTCAAATCACCGAGAAGTTGAAATGAACCAAGAAGACCTCCGATTTTCTTTCAGTGAAGCGTGATTCTTTCGGGTTCGACGAAAACGTGAAAAATTTTCAACATTCCTTCTCAAATCTTCACACTGTGGCGGATTGATAGGTCATGTGGACACCGATATCGACGTCGATTTTTTGTCTATTGTCGAACACAAATTGAACCAAAAGGACTAGAAGTCGACTTTCAACAGGGAATCTGTTTCTATCAGAGGATTTTTCGGGAAAAACGTCCACTGCCCGCCGTCCGGCAAAGCTCGGAGCTCGAAAATTTTCCAAGTCCACCTCTTATCATATACAGCTTGGAGGGCAAGGCCTGTGACGTCACAGTTTGATGATGTCCCAGGTTAGCCTAGATCAGTTTTTTCAAGTTCCCTCCTACTATATATAGCTCCAAGGTCCAGCCTTGTGACGTCACAATTTGATGACGTCATAGCCTTGTGACGTCACAATCTACATTTTTCACATCCCACGTGCCCCATAAAACTGGTTCCTGCCTCCCTTCGTTTAACTCCGTCAAAGAATCCGTGAGTTTTTCACCATTTCTGTTTAGCATCGACTCAAAATTCCGGTTTTCTAGATCGATGTGGGCCCAAAATCAATATCAATTTTGCATCGATCTGACTGTACAATCTGATATGGTTGCATGCTCGTAATTGAGGTCAAACATAAGTCGAAGCTTGGTACTGGATTTTAAAATCGACAGGAAATTAATGTCCAAATTGCGTCGAGTCAACTAATGCTGCCCTGGTTTGAGCATGATTGAGATTCTCAATGGCGCTTATTATATGATTAAGACTACGCATTCTGTCCGCAAGTAGCAAAGTCACCAAACACACAGAACGCTTCAACGGAACTATACAATTGGTGGGAGTGAGACGAGGAAAGAAGATACGACGGTCTAAGAAAAGATGCAGGCGTAGCTTTCTGGCAGGAGTTTCTGGTTGAAAAGGATTCAGAGTACAGACTGTAATTTCATTGAGGGTTGGACGCATCAGAAAGCGAATAATAAGACTGCAGTATTCCAGAAGATTGATATTTTGCTTTGGGGATCTGATATTTTGATGACATAGAAAACAACGTGAGTACGGAGCGCGTTGTGTGTTTGGGTTTTCCGCTCGTACGAGATGGCTTCAGACAAGTTTGGATAACCTGGAGGCCATATTTCGAAATATAGCATGACTTGGAGAACCTCTGATATCCATCACAAAAAGCAACCTACAGGTGAAATATAGGTGTAGTAACAAAGGACCAAAGTGTCAGTATCATATAATTATGTACAAATCTTCAAAGTAACTGAGTGTTTCAATTTTAGCAACAATTTGCATAAATTTTGTGGTTGATGTTCGATTCGTTAACGACCTGAAGAACATTTTCTATCGGCTTTTTCAATTACTACCGAATGCTGATAAGGCAAAGCGTTTGTGTCAATGCTCGGGAATAATAATATACATATACATATTAATACAACAGCAATTTAATTCGCCGTCAGCATTGTTAAGCATTTTCAAGAACAATGAGCAGAGAAGACGTGATTTTTTTCCTCTTCAATGATTGTAATCTGCAAATTAATTTTTTAACGCCACGCCATTACGTTACAATCATATTCTAGTTAATATTTTTTCTTCTTTTTCCGCCAGACGTTTTATCAGCGTTCTTTGAGTAAGTGCGCAAAAATGCTAATTCAACACAATAGACCCCGCATTTGATCCTATTGTCGAACAGTTCGTCTGCGTATGCTATTAAAGCCCTTATCACACGAAGAGGTCAAGCCCTACTAACTTACAGAAATATTTCCTTATTAATCAAACAAATCCGTCGTGCATGTGGAACTTGAACCCTTGTAAGCTCCAATGTCACGAAAGCAGGGCACTTTGCGCCAGATCTTACATGAAAGACGAGGGTCTTTTAAAATTCAATTTTATAACGTTATTACATAGGTTAGGTACAGAAGACGACAATCAGTAATTGTATCCGATACGTAGGGAATAATTTCGTCCGGATGTTGCCACTTGGACTGTCCAATATATCCTTGAAACTAAAGTTGGACGTGCTTTTTCATGTAAGTTCTACCACAAATGTTTTGGCAATAGGTTCGGACACGAAAAAAAGCATCGAAAGTAAGAATATTTACCTGAACTCGTATTTTCAGCGGCAGTCATCGATGACGAGAATGAACACTCTCTTTCTTAAAAAGTAAGAACTTCACTGGCCTGCATAGTCCATTTAAGTGATATTTAGTATACATTTTTTCTGTCCAGTAAATAGTACAGGCATGTCTTTTCGAAACAAGGTGAAATGTAACGATAATTGATAAGCTAGCGTACCTACGTTTTTTTTTTTTATTTATAGACGCATGCACAGAAGAAGGTTCGAGCGTTATGAAAAACTTCAACAGGTTGTAATTACCTCATTGAATTCTAATCTCGTTTAAACATCCTTCTTTTAGTGTTACTTCAAAGGAGGTATAGATTTCCATACTTTTTTTACAGCTTTAATTGACGACTGACTCGAGTTTTATGAATTAATGATATCGTGACATCAATGCCAATTCAATCTGTTATCAACATCGACTAATCGGAAAAGTAAGCTTATTCACGCTTATGTACTCTAGCCATCGTTTCAAAATAATTTTCAAGAATCAAGAAGTGCAAAAACAGACTCTCCCTTTAATGACAACCATGTGACACTCATTTACAACAACCGGTATTGTACACAATTACTGTAGGTACGCAAGAAATAGGCGCACATCACTTTCAAATATTTACCGAGCGAGGAACAAACAAAAGGCAATGACATAATTTTGGTTAGTTTTGACGCTAATGAGTTCTTGAAAATTTACGTTTCTATTTCGCTCATTGAAATTTTAATATCCTATTCAGTAAGACGATGGCATGGCGACTTATTTGAGGATAATATTTAAAAATAATAATAATAATAATAATAATAATAATAAAGGGATTCTCACTCGTTCTGCTCTAGACCACATCGTTGATCTGGGTCACCGCTCTCAAAATTTCCCTCTTCCTTCGCTCGGTTATAAAGCAATTGCAATTCAGTTTAAGTGGCTTACGTTGTGCGTTTATTCGTGCGATTTGTTGTCCTTGGGTTGTCATTCGAGGTGAATGAATATTTTGCGGACGTTTTTACGTTTAATAAACGTATTTGAGACGTGACGTACTTACGGACAATATGCCATGATAGACTACAAACCACATGAATAGTTTCCCCAAGAAGAATGGCTTATCGTTTGCAGACGAAGTTCCTCTCTTGACAGACGAAGTAAATAGATTATATTCAGTTTATGTGCCTCATTGTATTTTCAAGTTCACTGCCAAATTTTTGAAAAGAAAAATTGTTTTATGGTAAACATTTTATCATTAACCGAAGTGTTTTAGAAATACGAAATTTCGTGACCTATTTACCTGACGTAAGATGGGATAAATAATGCGTTCCGGCGGAATAGAGCATTGTAGTAATATCCTCAGTCAGTTTGGTGAACCATTTCAGAAACTTGTCCATTCAGCGCGGATGCCTTACAAAAGATATTACTTCCACGTTGAGGCTCGTTCCCTTTCTCGCGACTAAACGACCCAGAATTATTTGCAGAACTCCTTGTATATCTTCATCTTAGCGGCGGAAGAGGTGAAGAAGTATCCAAAGTCATGGGTTAAGGTACTGGTGTAGTACACTAGGTTATATGTATTAGGATTGGAAGGGGAAGAAGAGGATTGATGAGACTTGGAAAACTGACTGAAGCCCTCCACCCGCCACACCACCATAAACATTAACCGTAGGAATGCTACACAACATTGTAACCCAATAATCCAACTCCCCCCGCAAGAGAATTCTATTCTATGAACATGCCTGTAAACAAGATAGGAATATGATCACGTCCCACCACATTGATTGAAGTTGTACTTGATTGACATCTAATTCCCAATAGCCGACGTATGATGCTGCAGAAGTTCGGGTTCAGAGCCGGCACACTGAGGCGGAAAGCAACAGCCTTTATGGTGCAGCATCAAATACAAAACACACCCAGATTCCGATATAAGACTGACACCAGCTAGCAAAATCTCCTTAAATCCTCAAACCCCGTCTTGACGTTCTCTTCTAATGCTTGAGCTGAGTGGACCTGCCAAGAGTAGTAATAGGGCCCCTTGGGAACTGTTCCAAAAATAGACTAGAATCGACCAACAACTACCAAAAACAACTAAAATCAACCACATAAACGACCATAAAACGACTAAAATTGACCAAAATTGGACATACATCAGACGCGTTTCATTCGCGCCCAAATGCCAAAGAACAACCAAAAACGACTAGCAACAACCAAACTTGACCATAATTGGACATCCGTCAAATGCGTTTAATGGGCTCCCAACGTGTCTGATGTATGTCCAACTATAGTTGTTTTTGGTTGATTTTGATCATTTTTGGTCAATTCCAGGTAATTTTTAGAACGGTTCCTAAAGGGCCCTATTACTACTGCCAAGCGAGTCCCAATATCATCAAGTTGTATTGGTAAAACATTCTCAAGATTTGTATGGGGAGAGTGTTAGTGCAAAGCATTATAGGAAACAACAGAGTGATGGTGAAAGGTAGTGCACTCCATCACTTCCAAACTATCAGATTGTACGCCACGGGAAATGCTGTAACCAATGCATTTTTGGACGGTGTGCCAACACCGACCCCCGTTCTAACATTGCCCGCCTTCATTGTTGAACAAATAGCACAAACTGGTCATCTGGTTGCATCAATAGGGTGACCCTGAATTGCGGGAAATGGTTGTAAGTTGCCCTCTTCCTGGTCAATCTTAAGTTGAGAAGACGACAACGACAACAAGCTTCTAGACCTCTCCCGCCCTTGACTCTTTTTCTCGACGAGGGAAAAGAAAAAAAACCTGGGGGAGCTTATCATTGCCGCTATATTCCCTCCGATAAATTAGTGAGCTGGATTTATTTTGGGGACTTTGGAAATAATATATTGCTTGAATTTTTCTCAATCCTCTCCTATTGTATATAGCTTGAGAGTCGAAATTTTTCCAAGTTTTTTCCCGGACGGCACACGATAAATGTTTCAAAAAACCCTTCATAGAACAGGTTCTCTGTTAATAAACCAAAAATTGACCAATTTGCCAAGGCGTTCAAACTTCCATATCTTACTTGATTTGACAGTGAAATTTAACGCTGATTCCAAAGAAAATACCTAAATATCTTTCAAGTTACGATCTGAGAACGTCATAGACCGATCCTTGTGACGACACGATCTAATGACATCATGGAAAAATCCCAGCTCGGAAGTCAAAATTTTAACAGGGAATCCATTGTACGGGGGGGGGGAGTATTTCAAAAAATTGTCCGTACGCCTTGTGGTGTCCAGCAAAAAATCCAAATCGGCTAAAATAGTCCAAGTCCAAATACCAGCGGTAAAAATAGTCCAAGTCCAAGAAAGGTCAAAATTTTTCCAAGTCCTCCTCCTAGATCTAAAGTCGAAATTCTTCTGAGCCCCCCCCCCCCCCTATCATATAGCTTGCAGCTCGAAATTTTTTTCAAGTCCCTCTTCTATCTTCATCATTTTTTCGAAAATGATGACGTCACAACAGTCGGAGATGGACGCGCTCGCGCCTATTTTCAGAGAATGCCCCCCCCCCTCACAAAACAGGTACAGGGTCCCCGTTGACTTCCCGAGAAACCACTACCCGAAGAGGAGGAGAGGGACAGGAGCTCTGGATTTAATTCTGCGACTTGAAGAAAGTTTGAATTTTCAGCTATATTCTATAGGACAAGAAAATTCAGAAAAATTGTATTCGCGAATAACGACAAAGGTGGCGCCCTCTGGATTTACTATGGCGGCAATTTGAAGAAGCTTGCAAAAAGAGTGATGAAGACAAAAAAGTCATCCAAAGAATGTAAAATTACATTCATCTGAAAGAAAATTGAAAGAACAACAAGTTTTGTACTCTCCATTTTTCATGAAAAACGATCTGAAACGGTGAAATTACAATTGTGTTTTTCGCAGAACAAGTAGCGCTCCTAGCGGGGCCTTTATCCGCGAATAGACTAGTAAGATGACTTCGACCTATATACGTCAGGAAAAGAAGGAGGGAGGATTTGAAAAAATTCCGACTACCGATCAGGGGAAAGAGGATTAGAAAAAATTTATAATTTTGAGAGGAACTTAAAGTTGTGTATGCAGTTAGGAAAGGGGCGAGACTCACGTACATAATATGAAAGGAAAAATTCTTTCACACATTTATATGTATAAAGGAGAAAGGTTTTGAAAAAGTTCGACTTTCAAGCTAGGGGGGCCAAAAAACTTCTGATTATCGAGTTACGTAAATCAGAGGGTTGACCGAATAATCTATCAAAATCGTTTACGAAAATTAGACCACATCCAGTAGTAGGTACTTGTATTTGTGAAGATTAAGACTATAACATAATTGAATAAGATGATGACAGAAATGCTTAAAAATTGCTCTAGATGGGAGTCCCTCATTATTTTACTTATGACAGTTCAATAATTTCTCATATCAGCCAGAATAATATGGTGAACGATATCGACCTAATGTTCGAGACTGATACGTCCTCGTGCTTCGAATAATGGAATTTTAATGACTTAGTAATGGGGACCTTTTTTGAAACCTAAATTATGATAAAATAACCGTTTTAATTTTCCGGGTCCACTCCCAATAATGCTCGAGAAATTTGCCTTAATCGTACTATTCGAGTGCTGCGTAAAATTGATGGATGCGTCACCTCCTTCCGATGCTTTTCCGTTTCCTCAACTTTCTGATAACACGGTTTTTTGTTTTCGTTCGAACACGTCGTGTCCTCATTTTTCGACCTACTTCATGAGAATGGTCGTCGTACGAATGGTGAGTCAGACGGCTATACCGAAGGTTTTTCTTAATTCGTAGGCTCGTTTTGGATGAAAAAAAATTAAAATCCTGAAAACTGTTTTCTTTCTTGCATTTTTTTTTTTTTCAAACAGCTTTTCATACGAGTCAGCCATTAGCGTATATTTTCAAAGAAAGTGAGAAGCCAAAAAAAGAAATACGATAAATTTTGGCAATGAATCGACGAATAGAAAACGATTCTTTCCCAGCCCACATCGAGATCCCTTCTCTCAAAACGGAGAGAACCCGTTTAGTAAGAAAAAAAAAAAAACTTTCGTATTAACAAATAGACGAGGGGAATCTCGCTGAAATTGATTCAAGTCTATTGGGTATGTTTTTGACTCGTCTCAAATCATCGTACGAAAATTCAAATTGTGTCGATTTCCTTGACGTATATCTTTGAATAATTACAGAGCAAAATAGTACCCGATCTCCTTAAGTACAATGAGGTCTCGGCAATCAATGACGCAAATGTAGAGAATATTGAATTGCTAAATTTGTATTTCTGCAATAAGTTGAATTGCTTTTTCCTATAAATCTTATCGCGTAAGTGTCAGAGAAGACACGAGAATTTCTTCTGCAAGTAAAGAGCTTTGTGGGCGTAAACTATTCTCGTATTTCAAACAACCCTGCTCGCCCGTTTTACTGTAATTATCGAATTTCAATTTCTAACAATAATATGGAACACGAATTGTAGTTAGCAATTTATCACACGGTTTACTAATGGAACTATTTTTCTGAAAAAACAGGCGAGGGAAACGAAGCACTAAAAAATATTAGAGGTCATTCTATACATCCCATTTTTTGTACGAAAAAGAACGATTCAGAGACGATCGAGTTTTGATATGTTTCACGTCTTTAAGCTGGGTTTACGGACACGTTTTCGTATTACGCTGGTGCTCTACACCCACACCATAAGAATTCTGCACTGGCCTAATGACAACTGCATGTACAAACTCCCCGATGCCATAGTTGAGGCACAGTAGTGCCTTGATGTCCTCAACGGGTCACATACTGCCTTCGTGGATACCGCCTGTAGGTACGTGTGCTAGAGTCACATCCTGTAGTCAACGTTTTCTAGCTCTATGGCCTGTAGTTTCCAATAGTCAACATTAGAAGAACCTGGATCACACAAACAGCTATATGCCATATGGACGATAACAAGAATCATAGGCTCAGATAGTGTCATGGCGCCGATTGCGCAGGGTATAAATTTTTGCCGTCAATACTATGGAGCAAGCAACATGGTTGGATAATCGGACTAGACCGCAAGAAAATCTGCACGACCAACAAATAAATTTCACCACCATGTAGAGGAAAGCACAGGTGGAACTGTTCTTCCCATATTGGACGATCCCCACAGTATACAGAATGCACAGCTAAATCTATTATGTATCAACTGCTACAATATACATACCAAGCAAACTGGGCTGATGCATACTAAAATTGCAGCGAGGCTTCGATTAATGGGAATTGACTGCTACGCCAAGTTGGCCCCGTCATTGACTACCCTATGATCTGATCATAGCAACCAGCACCTGATCCGATATTTATGTTGAGCCTAGGAAGCTCGGGGATGACTTCATAGCACAATTGATTTTATCATTAAAATTAAAATTCGACGGCCTCGTGAACACTTGACCTAAGTCGCATTTTTGACATTTTTCAGGAGAGATTTTTTAAAACTCCATTTAACATTGGATCCTAGGGGGAGAAAAAAGTTGTGCGTTTCCTAAAAGGCTGAATTTTAACAGAATTGCTCTGAAAATCGTAAGGTAGATAGCTTACAATACCAGTTACTGCACTATGTATTTTTCTCAATTTTCGAAAAAATGTGACTTAGGTTAAGTGTGCATGAGGCCGTATTGTTTCATGCAGACTTTGTCTTTTCTGACGTTTGAAGGTCCTTAACCCGCCCATAAATTATAAAATGTGTGGGGCTAGACCAGTGGTCCGCAACCTTTTATGGCCCATGGCGCCTTTTACAGTCGGAGAAATTTTTTCGGCGCCCCTTTCCGCCCAACGTTGGAACATATCAAATGGGAACACATTTTTCCAACGAAAGACACAATACTTACGTGCCGGGGTAATATTAAAGGAGGGGGGTTGTTGGTAAATGAAAAACTCAAGCGAAAAATTTGATCACCTCGTCGGGATCCGAACCCGAGACCTTTCTGCGGTTAGAGCAGTCGCCCGGCAAGCGAAAGGTCTCGGGTTCGGATCCCGACGAGGTGATCAAATTTTTCGCTTGAGTTTTTCATTTACCAACAACCCCCCTCCTTTCACATTTTTCCAATTTTTTTCATTGCCGCGACAAAATTAATCCGTGATACAATTCAATTTAAGTAATAATAAATACAAATATAGATATAACTTGGGTAGGAGTGCAAAGTGGAAAGATAGAAATAAAATTAATGAGACGGCTGCGCTTGTTTAGTACCAAGAAGAATGTCAAAGCATGGCTCTATTTGTGATATTGCATTTTGGTGAAAAGCTCGCGGCGCCCTTGCACGCCGCGGCGCACAGGTTGCGGATCACTGGGCTAGACTAAAATATTTATCGAGGTCTACAAATAGGAAGGTAGGTACTTGACCAGTGGACGCTATTATTCGTGAGAAATAATTTGATTATTAATCATTCAAAATTAAATATCAATAAAAAAGGGACAGAAATAAGATTAAATATTAAAATATTTAATTGGATTTTTAAATTTTTTAATCAATTCATTTATTTAAAATTTTGTTTAAAAATTCTAATAAATAATTTTCATTTTAATAAATGACGTAGATTAATTTATAAAAATTTTAAAACATTAAAATATGATATTCTGGTCTATTAATAATGATTTTATTAATAATAATTTCTTTTAATTTATAATTAATAATTTTATTAATAAAAATGTTAATAAAATCTTAATGCAAAGAGAAATTTAGACAATTAATATTTTATATTATTTAAAAAAATAATTTTATCAATTATTATTTTATATTAATATTATAATTAAAATTTAATATTAGATTATTTTTAGAATAAATAAAAAAATAAAAAATTATTATTAAAATTAAAATACCACGTAATCGATTAAATAAAATTACTAAAATTGGTGGATTGACTGGTATTGTTCTGTCTAATTCAATTATTGATATTAATCTTCATGATTCATATTATGTTGTAGCTAATTTTCACTACGTATTATCAATAGGGCTTTTCCATGTCGGCGCATTGCATATGTATTCTCCTACGTGTTATCGAAATGGTAGTATTTCCAACTGTTTCTAACATTGCTCTTATGGGTGTTGCTGGATTGCATACTCATTTTCATTGTGGAGTAGTTTGCCATAAGAGCATTGTTAGAAACACTATCATTTTGATAACACGTAGGAGAATACGTGTGCAATGCGCCGACATGGAAAAGCCCTATAGGAGTCGTATTTTCAATATACTAAAATCAGAGTCTTTGTTCACATCTATCCTTTATTTTACTATCAAAGTTTAAACCCATTCGCATAATCTAGAGCTCGAAGGTGGAAATTCCTCCATGTCTCAGTCCCCCGGGTTCCAACCTACCCGGTGAACTACGTCCACTCCAAATCAATTGGCTATTCCGACCAGAAGTGGACTCAAAAACGAAGTCAATTTGGTTTTTACTTAAAATCGACCACTCCTTCTAACCATCGACACTCATCATCGACTTCAACATTGAGTCGACTCTCGGGAAGTATTATACTAAGATCGACTTCGATATTTTCGGTCGATACGTGATTCATTGGTAAAAGACTTGTGATCGTCGTAGACATTGCGTCGATTTCAAAGGCACACTCATCTGATAGGGTTTCAGATTCTAGGTAAAAAATGAGTCGACACTTGTCATCAACTTTTAATGTCAACTAAAAATCCACACCAAAATTTTGTCAATTCGACCACTGCAGCACCGGCCATCAGGCGTATAATCGAGATTTTTATCAGCCCTCATTATATGATTACAACTGCGCACATTCTGTCTGCGAGTACTGAAGTCACCAAACAAAGAATGCTACAAAAAGGTGACTTAATAAATCGATGTCGATATGAGGTCAATTTGAAGATGACTTCAGATCGGTATAGAAATTTGTTTTGTCAAGATTTTGTGAAAATATAAATCATCTCTCTTCTTGTTCCAACGCCAAAAAATATTTGAATAATATCAAAAACGAAAATTCATTCGAAAAATCGTCAGTTCACACCTGGATTTCGTCCAATCGTTCGTCATCCAAGTAGAATATTATCGAGGTGCTAAAAACTAAACTGCCATAACTTCATCAGACTCTTCTCTGAATTGTCGCAAAAAGTCGTAAAATGGTACGAAGTGTGGCAATAAAAACGTGCTGTGAACTTGATATTTTAACATCTGGAAGAGAACCCAAAGAAAATAGATCGAGGGGAAGAAAAGAGCCGCTCATAACATTATCATCGTCGAAACTCTTTAATACACTCGTAAATTTTTTCAGTCGAAAAAACCGAGCAAAAAATACTACATAGAGGTGAAAAAAGTTCGAAAAATTGGCGCCCTGCGTTACTGTATCCCATGGCGCAGACAAGGGCACCGCGCGCCGCGCCTTTAGATAGAATCTTGTCCTATAAGTAGCAATAATTCACCGCCTTATTAACATACAAATTCAAGCTCTGACTCGTGATGGGAAACAGAAAAGACTTAAATAAAAGACGTCAGAGGTCGTATAACGACTGGAATTCGTTCGAGATGCAAAAGCCCCCAATCAATTGCGAAAAGTTGAAACTTTATGCATATCGTTTCCGATCTTAAAGTTTGATTCCGGCGAACGAAAAGAAAATTCTGCTCTTGAAAACACGCGATGTATTTCGAAGGCAAACGTGTGCATATCTTTAAGAGAATTAGTTTTCGTATCAGATTTGTGTGAGTCTGGAAGAAAAATAAATTTTGCAAATTGTTTAAATTTTCTTCAGTTTCTGATGGTATCTACTTGACGCGTCCGATTATCGTAGAATTAATTATTTTACATCGATGATCGCGATAGGTTTGATTGATTTCTCCTTCTTGTCGATGTTTTGTTAATTTAGTGGCCTTAAATGCGAATGCGTGACTTGAAATGAAATTCTGAAAATTTTGCGAAATCCGCATTATTATATACGCGTAGGTATTTTTATAAATTGCTTCTTATAGTTGATTTAGGAATTGCATTAAAGCGGTCTTCGGTGATTTGTGATGATGAGTACCTGGAATACGAAATCATTAATATTAATGTGGTTCAAGGTTTAATCTTGAACGCGAAAAAGTGTACAGTCTGCACGAGTGCCACCGGAAGACCTATTTAGACATTCTGAAATCGAAGTAAATGATAATTATTAAGGCTGCGTCCCGATACACCAGTCAAAGTCTATGAGCACACATTTTGTCTCAATCAAGGTCTACATAAAAACTCATTAAGGTATTCATACGGTCGATTCGTAAGAGTTGTGGATACTCGTGTATCTGCGTGTCAATTGCAAATCACATTACTAGGCATCGCCGGTATTAGTTAATCCGGCTTAGCCTAAGTACGTACGTAAATGTTAATACGTTTGCTACATATCTTCACCTAAATTGACATAGATGAATCTATTACAAGCCGATTCTATATCTGTTTGAAAAACTTGAAAATTGTTTAAGCTGGCTGTCTCTAGTGCCCGTGAATAACAAACACGTGCTCTGACGAAGTCGAAAGAAAAATTGCTGTAAATACAGTCTACCGACGTTTCGCTTACTCACTTCGCAAGAATGTATACGCAATACTGGAGTAAATTCAGTTAATTGTCTAGAGGGTTTTTCAAAAGATTGAGGTTTGACGGGTTTTCTAGATAATATGGACTCGCATTATACTCTGTGGTAAATAGATGGGTTGGCTAAACGACTATGTATTTGAATGAAATGGGTCGTTTTCGCTAGATATTTAAAGTACTTCTTTAGTGGCTTCTAACAAAGAACCTGTTTTTTATGAAAGGATTTGTTGGAAATAGGGATACTGGTGTATGCATTCTACAAGTCATGTGTCTTCTTGTGTACGCGCTCTATTGAGGTTTTGTGCTCCACCAAAAGTTGGAGTAGGATCTATTATATGTATGAGCCTGTTGGAGGGTGTGAAGTTGATCTTCTCTCTTTTTCATTAAAATTGAAATCCCAGCATCTAACCAGGAGCGTTCGACTGTCTGGTTATGAGTGGCAGTGATTGAGTCAACATCTCGTATTGTTTCTCATCATCAGTAATCAAGCTCCTGTACGCTGGTCATTCGTCGGATTGGATAAGAGACTGTACTTTGCACTCGCTTTTGATGGGAGGGAGGAGGTAATATGTGTCCTTGCGGAGACCGAAGATCATTGTCCATCAACTCTCGCGGATTGGTAGTCCGCCTGCACTACTACAGTAATAGATTACGCTGAATACCCCATTTGCATAACCTACAGCCCAAAGGTCGAAATTTCTCCATGTCTCAGCATAGGTCAAGATTAAATATCACCCGATAATCCATGAGGACTCCAAATCGACGTAGATTTTGAGTAGATTTAATTCTGCCCAGCGTCAGCTACAAATCAATCTATAATGATTGAAAGTCGACTTAAAATCGATTGGTTTTTTTTATCACCATCGACTCATCGTCGATATCAAAATAGAGTCGATTCCCGGTATTAGGGATTGATATTGACAAAATTATAGGTCATGTATGGGTAAAAGACTTGTAATCGACGTCAGCATTGAGTCAATTTCATGGCGTATCGAAAATTGGAGTCAATGTCGACTGGAAATCGACGTCGAAATTGCGTCGATTCGAGCGTTGATGCACTGGTCAAGCATAATTGGGATTCTCAATAGTCCTCATCATATACTGTAATTATAACTGCCCATTTTTGCTGCGAGTCGCGAAATCACCAAAGGGGTAGAATGCTAAAACATGGTGACTGTTCATCGACTTTATGGATCGTCGTCGATTTGAAATCGACCAGTTTGCATTCTCAGAAAACCAAGAATGGACGGCACATCAGAGTTAGTTGTCGATGTCAGGTAGATAAGAAATTTCGAGGAAACGACTCGAAGTCGACCAGAAATCGAACTGGCAATTGCGTAGAAATAAAGTCGATGTTCGTCGACCTCATATTGGCCTAATATTGACGTCGACATAAAGTCAATTTCAAGAATAAACGGACGCAAGTTTGATCTTGACTTTGAGAGAGGTTTATTTTCAGTTGATATACCTAATCAATTCTTGGTCAACGCTGGCAGGCGACCAGAAATCGTCGTCGATTTCGTACGTTACGGGCCATCATTCAGGAAATTCAAAATGAAAAAACAAAAAAAAGGAGTACGCAAGGCACAGTCGAAAACTCGCGGGTTCTTTCTTTCAATAAATTTTTTATTAATATTATCAATAATTCTTTTAATTTTAATAATAAATTAATAATATTATTATTTGTTCATAGTCCATTAAATTCAAGATTTTTTAGTGAAGTATTCTTTTTCTTTAATTTGAAATAAAAATTATTTTTTATATATTATTATTAAATAATTTATTAATTTTATTCGCTTATATAATAATTTTTTTTATTAATTTAAGATTTAAATGTAATTACAGGAACAATAATAATAATTGTTGTATCAATTATGAAATTAATTTTAAAATTATATTAATTTAATATATTATATGTTATTCATTTTAACATTTTAATGATTAATTTAATTATTTAAATTAAATTCTTTTTCTAAATTAAATTAATATAAATTAAATATTAAAGTTTATTTTTTAATATTCAAATCAGAATTTTATAGTATAATTAATTAGAAAATTTGAATAAATTATATTTAATAATATCAAATAAAAATTTATAAAATAAATTTTTTATCGATCAATAAACATAATTAATAATTAAAATTATTAAAATTAATAAATGTAAGATTACTCACCCTGACTCATCCTTCGCACGTAATCTGTTCTCTTTCATTTATTCGCTTCATCTTAGCTTTCCATTCATAACTTGAACTTTTCCTTTCGCGACTTGTTCGCTTACTCATGTTTGGTCACTGTACTTCCTTTTTATATCGACCTGTATTTCACTTTGTTTATTTCGTTCGACTTGAACGCATCTCGCTTTATGCCTTCGCATTATTCGCTCGCTGCAGCATTAGTTACCAAACGGCTTTTGTTAAGAATTCTCATTAATAAAATTTGCATTCTTTGAAGTCGTGTTGGTTTCCTTTAAAAGATCTTCCGATCTTATAAATTCTTAACATTCATGTCGTTTTATTTCGGCTTTTGAAATTTTTATTCTTTGTGTCCGCGTATATCAGTGCTGACTAACGAATTTATTTTCAATTTTGCTCCTACTACGAACTTCACCTTGTGAAAATTCGTCAGTAAAAACTTTCGGGAAATTTATTATCCTCGTTTCTAAAATTCTAGTACCGTATTTCTTAAAGTTTTTAATTTTGCCACAATGTCGATGAAATTACGTTATATTCTTCGTGCCGAACCCTCGATAACGGACAGTAAGACAACCGTCGTCAATATGCATGCTATGCAATTTCTCGACAATGATTTCGTCACGTATGAGTTTCCTGACCAGTTCAAGAGTTTGACTCATCACGACCGTCTCATGGAATTGCCTACAGCAAAGATGGCCAAACGTGATACCACCAAGCGCTGGACAAAGAAACCATTCATGATTACCCTTCCTCCGGAACTCGCGAAGCTTTACGTCGATGAAGAGGGAAATGCAGTATTTATGGGAAGAATGTTGGATGAATTAGATAATTCATCCTTGTCGACCGATTCATCTCGATCAACGCAACCACCCCAGAACCCAGTCGAACGCCAACCGCCAGCTCCAAAACCGATCACTACTGTTGTCAAGGATGCAGTGATCCCAAAATTTGGGTCAAAAATTGCATCTTCGAATCCAGAAGCATGGATAGCTATTTTTGAAAGAGAATGCCAACGTCTTGAGATCGATCCGGGCAGGTACTGGGAGGTACTTCGATTATTTTTGGAAGATGCCGCAGAAAAATGGTTCATAACTACACGTTTATCCTCGGAATCTACGGCATGGGAATTCTGGCGCAGTTCGTTCATAGATAACTTTAGTCACAAAGGGATTGCGATCGCTCGCACAGCATTTTCGTACCGTTACATCGGTGGCCCCATGACAGATTACATACAGAATAAGCTCAACCTGCTGATCACGTTTAACCCTCACATGCACGAACTTGATCGTATCGCACACCTGATTCTCGGTTTACCACCGCATCTCCAAGAACGCGTAAATTTAGCTGAGATTCCGAATATCAGTAAGTTGTTGAATACTCTCAATTCTCTCGATCGACCTTCGTCACGTGTAATTATTTCGCCTTCCACGTCCTCGTCGTCTCCGTCTGGCACAAATGCCTTTTCGTCACTTCGATCACGTAATTTTTGTCCTTATTGTTTAAAAAAAGGTTTTGAAAGACCACATGCTGAAAAAGATTGCCTTGTTAAACGCAGAGATTCGCACCGTAATAAAGTAAATTCGCAAAATCAACCTAAAGAAAACAAGGCGATCCACTCTTTTGATCTTATTGATTTAGAAAAAGAAATCCTCGCAGTACAAAAAAAACGAGTGAGGCCCGCGTTTGTTGTGATAGATGTGGACTACGAGAAAATTTCTGGTAAGGGTCTTTATGACTCTGGCGCAAACGCGTCAGCTATTGAGCTACGCGCGCTTCAAAAGATAAAAAATTTTCAATTCGTACCCTGGTCTTCCACATATAAAACAACAAGCGGCACGGGCAAAACAATAGGTATCACTATGTTAAATATTAAAATTTTTGACATTTCAAAACGCGTACTTTTATATGTCATCGATACTAAAGATTTTTCGCAAGACTTTGTTATCGGTCTGGATTTAATTCAAGAATTTCGTCTTTCTCTCGATTACAATTTAAATTTGTCTCAAGATAACGTAAATAAAAATCCAGAATTATCAATTAACGTAAATAAAAATCCAGAATTATCGATTAATTCTATTGAATGGAATGATTATGTAACGTACGAATTATACGAATCCAAAGTTAAACATTTACGTTCTGATAAAAGAAAAGTTATTCACGACGTAATAAAAAAAAATTTTCCCGTATTCGCTAAAAACGCTTATGACGTCGGTAACGTTACAAAACACGAATGTTCAATTAATCTTTCAGAAAATTCATACGTTTCAAAAAAACCGTATCGTTGTACGTACGCCGATCAAGACGAAATTAATAGGCAGTGTGCCGAACTTCTCAAATATGGTATGATAACTGAATCTTGTTCGCCTTTTGCATCGCCGGTAACGATGCAGTTCAAAAAAGATGGCTTGAGTGCTTCTAAAGTAAAGACACGGATGTGCATCGACTTCCGTGCCTTGAATAAGTTGCTCATTCCGGAGAGTCAACCTTTTCCTTTAATCGATGAGATTTTTGTAAAAACTCGGGGCTGTTTGTGGTTCACGGCTCTGGATATAAATGCGGCTTTTTGGTCGATACCGATCCGTAAGGAAGATCGATATAAATCCGCATTTATCACACAGCACGGGCACTACGAATGGCGCTCGATGCCTTTCGGCCTTAAAAACAGTCCAGCCATCTTTCAAAGGATTTTATCTGGTTTACTTAAACGTAAAGGATTAACTGATTTCGCCATCAATTATTTGGATGATATCCTAATTTTTTCGCGATCGTTTGATGAACATGTTTCTCACGTTCAATCCGTTATTACTGCAATTTTTGAGGAGGGATTCCGGTTGAATTTTAAAAAATGTAATTTCGCGTCGTCCTCTATCCGCTATCTTGGGTATGTCGTAGGGTCTAACACCGTCAAACCGCTCCAAGATAATCTCGCTGCTATATCCCAATTTCCTATTCCCTCATCAAAGCGTAACATCCGCCAATTTCTTGGGAAGGTGAACTTTTATCGAAAGTTTATTCCAGATTCTTCTTCAATCTTAGAACCGTTCCATCATTTACTCCGAAAAGACATCCCTTTCTCTTGGTCTGAAGTGTGTCAAAAGAGTTTCGAAAAAGTAAAAGAGCTCCTCACTTCGGCTCCTATCTTGGCTGTTTTTGATCGCACAAAACCTGTGTTCATCTACACTGATGCCAGTGGGGTGGGCATAGGTGCAGTGCTGAAGCAGATGCAGGAAGACGGATCTCAGAAACCCGTCGCCTACTTCTCAAAGAAATTGTCAAGTAGTCAAATGAAGAAGAAAGCAATTTACATTGAAAGTCTCGCGATACGTGAGGCAATACGCTATTGGCGTTTTTGGCTGGTCGGCCGTCACTTTACGGTGATAACCGACCACAAACCGCTACAGCATTTAAACCTCAAAGCTCGACCTGATGAGGAACTTGGCGATCTCGCCAATGAACTTCTTCAGTTCGACTTTGAGATTTTGTATCGTCCTGGATCCTCTAACGGCGAGGCTGACTGCCTTTCCCGCAATCCGGTCCTTGATCCCTCGCCAGACTCTCACCTTTCTGAACCCATTCTTCCTTCTTTTAATTTTCTTTCCCTCGACGACGTGAAAAATTTTCAAAATAATGTTACAAAACTCGATTCCGATGTTATAAAATACGATGTATTTTTTCGCCCTGTTCGAGGCAAGTTACGAATTGTTTTAGATGAAAACGCTGGAAAAAAGTTGAGCAAAATTGTGCATGACAAATGTCATTCTGGTTCAAAGCATGTTATTTCCACGCTGAATAAGCATTTTACTTTTCCAAAAATGTATCAATTTATTACTTCACTATGTAATAGTTGTCCGACGTGTATTCAAAACAAATCGCGCCGTTCTCGTCGTAGCGCTAAGTTCGGCTTCCTTGGTCCCGCTTCCGCTCCGTATCAGATTATGTGATTAGACACTATTGGTGGCTTTGGCAATAATCATTCTTCCTGTCGTTATTTACATTTATTAGTAGACCATTTTTCAAGGTTTGCATTTATCCTATGTTCTAAAGGCCAAGCTGCTAAAGAGATGATTTCACTGGTTGACTCAGTACAGAAGTGTCACCCCATAGGTATACTTCTTACTGATCAATACGGGGGATTGTCCTCTGATGAATTCCAGTCTTTTTGTGAAGATTCAGGTATTTGTCATGTATTCACTGCAGTCGATAGTGCTTTCTCTAATGGTCTGAACGAGAGGCTGAATCAGACTTTAGTGAATCACATTCGCTGTATGAAGAATGACGAATCAACACCTGAAGGAAAAAGTTGGGTGACCATTGCTAAGCAATGTGTTGATCACTACAACCGATCCATTCACAGCGTGACAAAATTTTCCCCTTCGTACCTCCTTAATGGCATTCCTGATGACATTATTCCAAACTGTCTGGTTGATCCTCCTAACCTCGATAATGATAGAAAAACCGCTCTATGTAACTCAATAAAATACCACAACTATAATAAGAAATTATATGATAGAAATAAGAATGTAATCGATTTCAAAGTTGGAGACAATGTTTATGTCGACAACGGCAGTAAATTAAATCGCGATAAACTCGATAAATTACGAATAGGACCGTTCAAAATTACGAATCGCTTATCAAATAATGTGTTTGAGATCGCAGTAGGTGGTCATTCCAAAAAGAAATTGTATCACGCTAGTAAACTTTTACGACCTTGTACACAGTGACCTAAATCCTTCCGTTTCTTTTCCATTCCCAAAGCTCCTAAATGTCTGAAAAAGGGGGATGTAAGATTACTCACCCTGACTCATCCTTCGCACGTAATCTGTTCTCTTTCATTTATTCGCTTCATCTTAGCTTTCCATTCATAACTTGAACTTTTCCTTTCGCGACTTGTTCGCTTACTCATGTTTGGTCACTGTACTTCCTTTTTATATCGACCTGTATTTCACTTTGTTTATTTCGTTCGACTTGAACGCATCTCGCTTTATGCCTTCGCATTATTCGCTCGCTGCAGCATTAGTTACCAAACGGCTTTTGTTAAGAATTCTCATTAATAAAATTTGCATTCTTTGAAGTCGTGTTGGTTTCCTTTAAAAGATCTTCCGATCTTATATAAATAATTAATTCCTAAATTTTTATTCAAAGGATCAAATATATTGAATAAATTAAATGAAATTTTTTTTCAATTCTAACGGAGTTGGACGAGGGGGGCCAAAGAACCAGTCTGAAATATGTAGATTGTGACGTCACAGGCCCGGACTGTGGAGCTATGTATAATAGGAAGGGGAAAAAACTGATCTTGAAGTCATCAGGCTGACTCATGGAGTTATCAAACTGTGATGTCGCAGGCCTGGCCCTCAAGCTATAGGGTGATTCAGAAAAATGTCGACCTCCAAGATGTATAAGGTAGGAGGGGGAAAATTAAACGAATCCGTTCCTTAAGGTTACGGCTATCCATCATAAACGAAAAAACGAATACTCCAAAGGGAGAGTAAACAAATGCAAACCGCAGAAAATAAAAACGAAGGGAGCGCTTTCGGTTAAACAACCATCTTCAGACCTGAAATGAAAGCAACTGACGAACGAATGAGAAAGAAGAGGTATTAAGATCGTCCGAACGAGAAATCACGGTGTGAATCATAAACCTGTTCGATCAAGCCATCTTCCGGAATGTACGAGTTGAGTATAGTGATACCGTCAGTGTTGAGGTGACGCATTATCTCTATATTCTCAAGGGCGATACGCTTACGGTAGGAATTCTCCTTATGGAGGAGCTTTTCGGATCCCTCGCGGAAACTGTGGCCACTGTTAATCAAATGATCAGCGAAAGCTGACTCCCCTAAGCGTCCCTTCTTCCAAGACTTCAGGTGCTCAGCTACTCTAACTTTCATCTGGCGGCTGGTCTCACCAATATAAAAGCCTCCACAATCCTCACATTCCATCTTATAAACACCACTCCTCTCATCAACCGGTATGGGATCCTTCAGTCTCACAAACAACCTCTACAACCATACCACAGTCAAGAGGTTGTTTGTGAGACTGAAGGATCCCATACCGGTTGATGAGAGGAGTGGTGTTTATAAGATGGAATGTGAGGATTGTGGAGGCTTTTATATTGGTGAGACCAGCCGCCAGATGAAAGTTAGAGTAGCTGAGCACCTGAAGTCTTGGAAGAAGGGACGCTTAGGGGAGTCAGCTTTCGCTGATCATTTGATTAACAGTGGCCACAGTTTCCGCGAGGGATCCGAAAAGCTCCTCCATAAGGAGAATTCCTACCGTAAGCGTATCGCCCTTGAGAATATAGAGATAATGCGTCACCTCAACACTGACGGTATCACTATACTCAACTCGTACATTCCGGAAGATGGCTTGATCGAACAGGTTTATGATTCACACCGTGATTTCTCGTTCGGACGATCTTAATACCTCTTCTTTCTCATTCGTTCGTCAGTTGCTTTCATTTCAGGTCTGAAGATGGTTGTTTAACCGAAAGCGCTCCCTTCGTTTTTATTTTCTGCGGTTTGCATTTGTTTACTCTCCCTTTGGAGTATTCGTTTTTTCGTTTATGTAGGAGGGGGACTTGGAATAAAATTTTCGAGTCTTGAGCTTTGCCGGACGGCGGACGTTTTTTCCGAAAAACACCCCCGATAAAACAGGCCCCATGTTAACACAAAAAACCATAGATATCGAAGACCCAAAGGGCGAACCGATCGGGATTCCTATATTCTTCGGAAGCTTGAAAGATTTTCTCATCAAACTGGCATACGTTTGGAAAAAAGTATTTGTCCAACCGGGTGAAGAACTCGAAGGAGAATCCTGTTGGGACGTGGCCTCAATGAAATGAGAGAGATGTCTGGAAATAAGTCAGCAATATCAAAAGAAACGAGAGTCAAGTCCGGAGAAGGGGTCTCCTTGATACTATGGATCAATCCACTGGAGTTGCATACAGAATAGGCAGATACCAAATTAAGTGCCTCAAGAAATTCAGCTTCTTTGCAAGTAGGTATCGAGATAAATGAAACTACCGGCCTCATTGGCATATCAACCTTGTGGATCTTAGGCAGGCTACATAACCGAGCGGGAGCTGGATTTGAAACAATTAGTAAAGACTTTTTTATGGCTGGTCGTTGAAAGATGTAGGTACTGTCATTCACTGCCTTACGGATTTGGGAGTTGAAATTGAAATCCTCACAACAAAGGGCGTTACTGGTGAAAAGAAATTCTTTAGTCCTCTCATTATATGTACTGCGATCCATGATAACAACAGTATTGCCCTTTATGAACACTAAATCCTTCTGAATGTTCCTGACGGTCCTTTTCAAAGCAATGCTCATAGTGTTCACTGGTTGATTGTGGATCACTTCCGCAATCTGGTCGACTAAGTTATTATTGTCTCTTAATGAAATGGTAATATTAGCCACTTGGCTATGAACAGTACTTTCTTCTTTAATGGGGGCAGAAAATGTCTCCTCCTCCAAGTTGAACTTGGCGCTGGAATGGTTCATCAATCGAGAGAAGAAACTAAACTGGCCTTCAAGTTTGGGTTGTGGTTTGTTGGGTCGCTTCCGTTCTGAAAAATCTTCGATATTCAACTTCGTTTGAAGGTTTAACGATAAATTATGCGCAATCCATTCTCTCAAAAATGAATTTTGATACGGTTAAATGTAACCAAAATTCACCAAACCGTTATAATGTTAGACTTTGAAGGAAGTAAATACTTGGTCGGTTCGACATGATTCAGCCAAAAAACATAAAATACTCTTCCTCTGCCTCTAAAATCTTCGGATATATGGTATATATGATCTCAGAGCATGCCTGAAGGATTGAACTTGGAAATTTTATGGGTTATAGGGACTACAAGAGAGAGAATAATTGGTCACGTCAACCAAATTTTATCATTATCATAATTGTCATGAAGAGGGCTTCTCGAATTCTTCGAATAATGTAATTTCATAAAACGAAGTTTTTTCGCTCAGCCTTTACAAGCATAGTCGCGAGACGTGCGGAAATACAAAAGATAAACTTGTAGCTTGATGGCTTTGAAAAAGAGTTATACTTACTTCTTTGGTCCTGTGATCTTCATTTCGCTTTATATAGCTGACGTATCTGTAACAGAAAAAAATACGCATATATGGTAAAGCTGTTCATTCAGTCGATAATTATTCCGCATTTAATTATTTCACGCTCCAGAGAATCTCGAACGTTGGATCGATTGTTATGAATCTTAGTATCGTGCCGATAATTTTATCTATACATACACTAATTGTCTGTAAGATTTACAAGTTCACTCGGTGGATTAATTCCTGAATCGAAAATTTCACGGGTCTTTTAATATAACTTACTGATAGCGTACAGTACTTCACTAGATGACTTTATCTGAATCTATCGCGCGAGCAGATTATCATACCTCAATCATGTCGCCTCGAGAGAAAGATTACTCGTTAAATATAACGCTTCTTTTATAAAATCTAATCTTATTAGACACGAGATGAACGCTTTAATTCTTGCCAAAGTGTAACGCCGAAACGCCCACTCGATTTGAGTGTTCAAAACTATTTCCGCCTACGTTGTCAAGAGAGCGAGTGAAAATTTTCCGACCAGCATACCGAGCAAAAAATGTTGTTTTTCGTTAAAGGAAAAAGGTCGCAACTCGCGCGTATATACGAGAGCGTGCACGACCGCGGACAAAATTTTGAAAGTTCGAACTTAATACTGTCGCGTATACTCTTTACGGCCGAAAAGTATGCTTTGGATTGCAAATCTTTCGTACTTTTTGCTCTCCATCCTTGAACTATACTTCCTTTTTTTCCCTATCTCTCTTGTTTAAGACTCTTCGGACGTGCAAAAAATAAGCTCACGTTTCTCCTCAAAAACGTGTACCCGCGACTTCGACGGAAATATTGAAAAACTAGGTTGAAACCTAATATTGCGTATTGTATTGCGTTTATTGATACAGTCATTTTTATTATGTTTATGCGACGAGTTCCTGTTGTTATTTATTATTTTTTTTTTCTCTCGCGGAGGTAATACGAATAAATTTGGAAATTAACGAAATACGTCACAGACACGCGGACGATGAAGGAAATTACCGGAGGGATCGTTTACGAATCCCGTCTTCAAATTGACGAATAAAATACACGCTTGATGAATGGAAAAATTTTAATCAATGGACGAAACGAGGTTAATCGGTGTAAAAAGTTGGACACAAATCAAGGGCAAAATGTTTGCTCAGCCAAAACGTCGCCCTAATACGTATCGGCGATTTATTAGACTTTGTCAATAGCGAGATGAAGTGGAAACGTCAACAAATAATTGGGTTATAAAAATTTCTTCTGTATGTAGTGCCTTAGGAGTAGATATATTCGTAGTAAGTTTTGTAAATTTTATAAACCTTGCTTCATTTTCTGAATAAAAATTCAGCAATTTAGGTTTTTTCAAAATGATAACTTTACCCAGATTCTGAGATTTTTTCGGGTTTCAGCGGCGCCGCGATATTATTCAATGTGCCTACAACAATAATACTGGCCATAATTTGCGTATTCCGCGAAAAATTTGAAAAATTCGAACTCTAATAAATGATCGAAAACTGTGTCACGAAAATTCCAGACGCACTTTGATTGGCATTTTATGACCATAAGGTTATAGGCCTAGTATACTTGTTGAGTGCGCCGCCAACTGCGGCACATAACTTTCTTGAAAAGAATTTACCTGAACGCTATAGCGTAGGCAACATTTATAACTTTCGTTGCGTTCTTATTTTTGCCTGCTATGACGCCGTAATTTTTTCCTCTAGCGTCTATAAACAAGTAACTTTATGGCGCATTCAGATTAGTAAGGACGTAACTATCTACCAGTGAAATATTATGCTATCGGAGGATTTTGAAACGTGAATCAACATCGACGATTCCCAGGTTAACGAAGTCTGTACTCGTGTAGTTTCATTTCCATCGGGGCTAGCCTCTTCACTCGTTACAAATTCGATACCTTTCAAGTATCGTCTGGTTTTCTGAATTGTCTCGAGAGCGACGCAATTTCGTGACGAAGGTTATTGAACGGATGTACGACTGAAAGTTGGAGTGTCTAGAATGCAATCTCTTGTCCACGAGAAATAAGGTGACTAATATCGATGGAGATCTGATGGGAAAGAAATTTTTCTACGAGTAAAAAAAGATCATATCTTGTGTCTTTCTTACGTACAACTTTTGCGGAGATGCGGATAGAGGCTGTCTAATTCAGCAAGGCTGGAAGAGTTACGACCCGCCCCCGAGCTAATTTGCTGAGCGATACACTAATCTTAGGTATGAAATAGGTTAGAAGGAATGAAAATTCAAAAACGTCAAATTCGCGCCATTTTCGGAGCGTATGAAGTAAAAAATATAAAGTACAGAGTCTACCTGACTGATTTAAAGGGTAGAGAATTTATGAATCTTTTGAATATCGGCTGATCATCCAACACAAGCCCCTTCAGGAAGAGATTACACTCTTTCCTTTAAGATATTGTATCCTCATTGGCTGGCCAATCTTTTCGTGCACAAGTAACTAACAACGCTTTCCGTTGAAGCTCCAGATTTCCGTGACATTAAAAGATATTTTTCCACGACGAAATCGCTAGGAAAATGAAGGAGGTGGCTACTATCACGGTTCATGAGGAAATCTAGAGACTATATCCCAAAAGTCCGCGTGAGGGATAAGAAACGATTTGAGGAAGATGAATTGAAATTATTCGAAGGTTTTTTGACTGCAGATATCCCTCGGACTATACTGGATAAATTCTTAGAGGTTTTAGTGCCTTAAAAATACAATGTGCGTATAAACATCAAAGTTGCGATCGTTGCATTATTCGAAGACGATATGAATGATCTATCTACAAAATTAAAAAACTCATTGTCTGACTTCGCTTGCAGAAGAGGAAATCGCAGAATCGAGTCGAAAAGCTTTCAGAAAGATATCAAAAGTCATTCATCGAGCCTTAGGCGCCTACCTACATTCTTATGAGGCAACAAAATTGCATGAAACTGTTCAACACAAACCTCGATCAACTGTAAAGAAAAAAAGTAGAAGTTGATAAAGTAGTCGAAATGCTTAATGCTTATTGAAGAAAAACCTCATGAAAACAAACCAAAAAATCTAAAACTTCAACCAATATTCGTGAGACAAAAACTGAAATACCACAAATTGAATCTAAACTTACTCCGGTGGAAGAGTTCTTTCTATCACTGAGTAGACAAACATATTTTTAGGCGAGGGATCGACCCTTTGTCGATGACTGACAAAATTTAAATAATAATATCGATCAAATTAACTTAAATCCTATATTCATTTTTAAAGATACATTAATCATTTGCTAATCACTTTTCATCGGTATAATACAAAAAAGCCAAACCCACAATCATTCAAAACATGGCGTAGAAATGAACTTCCGAATTGTACTCTAGGGGGAATTTAATATCTCTGAAAGAATTTTCGACTCAGGATGTGGATTCTGCACTCAAAAAATTGAAACCAAAAAGGGGTATGGGCCCTGATGGAGTCCCTCCCTACATCTATAAAGGATGCGGAGAAATGTTAGTACTTCCGCTTACGTACCACTTTAATTTAATACTTCATACACGCTCGTATCCTCGCTCGTGGGTAATTTCCAAAATCCAGTGCCAAAAACGGCTGAAGCCTAGGAAATTTGCAACCATAGACCTATCTCGATCATATGTGTCCCTGCTAAAATTGTTGAATCTGTGCTGTTCAGCAAGTTAAATCCTCAGACAAAGAATTTAATTCCGTCGCATCAGCATGGCTTTGTAGGGAGGAGATCGATACAAACTAATCTCCTGGAATTGACTTATCATGTACATAAGGTACTAGATGAAAGAGTATCCTCTCAATTAGACATTATATATTTAGATTTTGAAAAAGCTTTTGATAAGGTAGATCATTACAAATTACTCGAGAAACTTGATTTCATGGGTTTCTTCGACTCTCTCATTGAACTGTTTTGGACTTATTTATTGGAAAGAAAACAGTATGTCATGTTCAAGGGGGCTAAGTCAGAAATGTTCAATAGTTCCTCGGGGGTACCACAGGCATCTGTTCTGGGTCCATATCTCTTCCTCTTATTTATGATTGGCGTAGATAGGGACTTAAGATATTCGCGGTGCTCATTGTATGCTGACGATGTAAAGCTATTCAGGGAGGTACGCTGTTTGGAGGATTCTGTGTTGCTGCAGCGGGACCTCGGTGTGTTGACGAGATGGAGCGAGGAAAATTCGATGCCTTTAAAGACCAAAAAATGTAAAGTGATGACGTTCTTTCGCAAGCGAACTAAGATTCCGGCAGAATATCAGATACGTGGAGAGATTTTAGAATCAGTTGAGGAAATTCGGGATATAGATGTCCTCTTCGATCCCAGAATAAACTTTGATTGCCTCTTACACAAGGTACTGAATAGCGCAAAACACAATCTGGGTGTCATTATGAGACAGACCAAATCTTTTGTCAACATGTCTGTTCTCCGCTTGCTGTATCTGATGCTTGTACGATCGCATCTGGATAGTGCAAGTGTGATATGGGGTCCAGTAGGTAAAATGAAGTTGAAAAAAATTGAACGTATTCAAAAAATGTTCACAAGGTATCTCTATTTTAGAAATTTTGGATATTACGATACCTCAATTACTTATTCGGAGTTGGTCCTGGGCTACGAGTTAACTACTCTAAAAGTGAGAAGGGAAATTAGTTTAATAATGATAGTGAGGGATATCCTGTGTGGAAAAACTGAATCGTCGTTCTTACTAAGTAAGATAAATTTCCTCGCTCCATCATCCAGAACGAGTAGGTGTAAGGATATCTTCCAGATTCCTCAGCACAGAACACAGCAGTTTGCTTCTGCTCCACTGCTTCTTGCCCTGTCCCTCTTGAGCCGTGCTGTTAAAGAAGACCGCACAATTGATATATTTTTTGACAGTAGAAAAATGTTAGGTAGCAAAGTGACGACAGTCCTCGTGAACTTGGAAACAAATTGATAATGCTTGCCCATACCTTATTTAATTTTTGTTCATTATTCATCTATCTTTTTTTTTTTCTTTTTTTTTCCCCTTCTTATTCTAAACCTTTTAGCCTGATCTTGTCCGCACCCCTATGATCAAATGCCCTCCATAATATATCCGTAATTATTATTATTATATCTATTTATTTATTTATTTTTTCTATTCATTTATTTTTGTTTTTATTTATTCTTCGAAATGATTGGTTTGTGGAAGGGGTTGGGGGATTGGACATGGGGACCAGGGTTGGGGTGGCTAGTGGTGGACATATTATAATTATTGTTGTTTTTTTTTTTTTTTTTTTCGTTTATTATTCGTATTTTTCTATTATTTTTATTTTTGTTTTCGTTTTTATTGTACTTTTTTTTTTTTTTTTTTTTTACATATTTCGTTTTTGATTTTGTTTTTTTGTTTATAATGCCCTCCTGTCATTGGCCGATCGGCTGTTGGAGGGCACTCTAATAATAGTAATAATAATAATATAAATAAACTATTAAAAAATAATTAAATAAGAATAATAATTTAATTAATAAATTAATATAAAAAAAGAATGTACACTAAAATACAAAATAAAATTGGAAATTATTGTTTCAATTTTTGGTTTTATTCTTTCATTAAAAAACATTTTTGAAGTTTTTCAAAAATAAACAATATGATCATGATCACCTCAGTGGAAGGGACCACAATGGGGGGGGGCTACTGGCTCCCCTGACATACCTACGCAAACATACATCCGAAGGAGTGACATCCGGGAACCTTTCCAAAGAAGTAGGATTAAGAAATGACCGTCGGAGCCCGACTGATTCAGGTCGTGCGACGACGTCAGCTCCCCATCCTGTTCAATCAGATGCAGACTTGTGGACCCAGCCCCCAAAGTCTAGAGCACCGGAGATTATGCTCAACTAGAGCACAAGTTAGACCTTCAGATCGCTTGACAATACTACTACTGCTGGTGGAACTCAAGATTAGCCTTCAGATTATCCAGACATGGACTGGATCTGATGATGAAAACGGTGATGGAAGTTCTTTTATTTAGCCCCCAAAAAATGTTATAATAATCACTACACAACGAAAAAAAAAATTGAGGAACGCATCCGATTCTAGAAGTATTTTTGACGCTGATCATTATGCCTTTGACCGCAATCATTCCTATACTATACAGGAGGAGCAGGTGAGACTTACTGCACGTGAAGACGCAACAGTGATCTCACTAACAGAGCCATATTATATATATCGAGGACGCAGTAATAGGAAAGAGATCAGCGATAAATGTGAAAAAAGAATTTCCGGCACCCGCAGTTTCCATGATTAGCGAGGACGTGGTTGCAATTCGGGCCCTACAACCGCTAGGTTCGCTGTAGTCGCGAAAATGGAACCGGGGTGAAGGAAAAAAATGCATTTGTCTCAATGTAATTTCAATTTGAAATATCTTTGGAAAGAAGCAATTTTTTGAAAAAATTGAAAGAACTAAATTTGCTGATCATAAAATTTCCTTTCAAATGAAATTATCAGTTTTGAAATACATTGAAATTTTATGAAAACAGTTACTACCCGCTCACCTCGATACCCGCAATGTCTATTATGTACCCGGTTGCGTTATCAGCGAAGCTAGCGCTGTTGGGCCTGAATTAAGGATAAAATTGGTATGTGCATCCGCATCACTATCCAGCACTGGATACGGTAGAAGCAATGATAGAGGAAAGTGCCCCAATAGTCATCACTGGCGACTTCAATTGTAGGTGGTCAGCATTCTCCTCTGTAAATTTGAGGCAGAGGGGTATGGAATTCATTGAATTTATCACACGAAACAGCCTTGTCATAGGAAATGATGGCACTCCCACCTACTACTATCAGGGCAGGGAGTGAATTAATGACTATCCCTTGAGTAAAGGCGTCGAGATGGAGAACTGTGAAGTATTCCACCGAACATGCTCTGGTGTTTGGCACTATAAGAATCGAAAACCCCAGCCTGGACTCCTATATGCATCAGACCACACGCACATATCTTGCCACTCCACCCAACATATACAGAATTTGGTGGGATAGAGAATACAAATAAGAACGCGGAGCTGTTGACCAAATGGCTCCAAGAGGGAATCCAACAGTCCACTACAACCCGGAGGAGCCAAAGAGTAGGGTGCCTTTGGCGGAATGATACATTGGCCGACTTCCAAAAGCGCGTAAAACGCTAGGCCGGAAGATCAATAGATGCCGCAACTTACTAACACTTGTAACCTTACGAGGTGAAAGGAGAAACTATAGAATGTGCATCTGACAATCCAAGGAACAGGCTTGGAGAAGGTTCCGGGATAAAAATCGGCCCTGGGGCAAGCCCTATAAAATAGTTGTCAAAAATCAAGCTCATATGTATGGAATCCCTATCATCAGGAAATCCAATGGACTACTCACCAGTAGTGATGAGGAGGCCAGTAGGGAAATGCTAAATGAAAAATTTCTTTCAGTGGGGGAGCATCTAGCACGACCCACCTTAGACTTTTTGAGCTGTGAGCTTTGTTGGCTGGGCAGATGGCGGACGTTTTCTCCCAAAAACCTTCCGATAAATCAGGTTCCCTGTTAAAATTTTCGATCTCCGAGTTTTGCCAGCCGGCCGAATGGCGGACGACTCCCCCCCCCCCCCCCCGATAAAATGGGTTCCCTGTTAGACAATTTTCTGGCGTAGCCAAATGAACAAAGATCACGTTTTATGTCTGTTTCCGCGATCCCTTCAAACCACATCGTTAAAGGCTTTCTTCTGCTTATAGGATGTTTCAGGGTCATGGTTCATTGACGGACTCCCTCGGTCCGTTTACTCGTCTCCTCCTCTTAGCCTAGTACAAATCTGGACTTCCGTGTATGTAACTTGGTCCTATAAGTTAGCCCAGTATTTTGAAGGCATACAGTATACTAGGCTATTTATACTGTGAACGGCCTGATCCTGTGGAGTGGTATTGTAAATTTCCCTATAGTATATTGTGTCAAGTGTAGTATCGAGAAAGAATGAGTGTCGCCATCCTTAACGAGGGGTGGCGTGGGGCCTTACAGAATTCAAATTTTGTCCCGGTATTTTAAATTAGGTTAGGGGAAAAGAAAAGACATGAAACATTGTGGAGGAAATTTAATGAAATAAGAAGAGATTCGAGAGAATGGAGGAAGGGGTTATGCGAAGGAATCGACAATCAAGATCGATATATGCGCACGAATCGATGCACTTGATTTGACGTTCTTCGGATGGCACGTAAACTATATCTTATTCGACGTGCGTTGATACAGCATTATTTTGTACCCACAAAACAATAAGAAAATATCTCACCTACGGGTAAGATAAAACGGAAGCCCATCATTAGATAACAACTTTCAATCGCGCAGAAGATTGGTGCATAACACTTCCAACTAGTCTCGTCAATTTTTTCATTTACGTCAAACTCGAATGTAGAGTACCTAACTCAGGAACCGCGCGATCAATTTTCTAAAAATGAAAAACGAAAGTTCATTTTTAAGGATTATCGTTCCACAGTATTCACGAAACCACGCGGAGAAAGTTGAAATTTGCGAAAAGTTACACTCTGTAGAGATTGAAAATATAAGAAGCGTACGCAATTAATTTTAATTGGAACTTTCGATAGAGGAACAGGAGGTAGAGAGTGTATCTGCCCTGTTAATGACATCGATTCCGTGTTCCATATAGGTTACAAAGTTCGAATGAACTCGCAAAAAGTTACCCTTTGTCTTGTAGAGTAAGTTTCGACATGTAGTATGATAGTGTTTTGCACAGTCAGTTTTCTGTTGCACCTCATTGACGAATTACGCCCACCTAATCAGTAACCCATAGAAGGGAGTAAACAGTAAATTGTTTCCTATTATTAAGTTTAAAGTTTTTATTCTTGAAACTTATGAACTACGTTAATTTCTCTTTTATATGACTCTTGTAAACTGAATCAATGTAACTTGTATCAATTGACTAGCAATAGACTTCATTTAAATTCACACTTCGTTAGAACGTATGCAATGTAAATAAAATTGGCACAACAGAATTAATCTAGTTTTCTCATAAATATTATACAAACATTTTAAAGTAACTTAGAACAAATCATTTCTAAAACAATAAGGTATTTTAAAGCTTGATGACTAATTATTTGTCATCATGAAATCGGTGCGCTTACTTCAAAAAGTCTAAGGATGAGCGTTTTGATAAATCATTTGTTTGTTGGCAATTACGTGAGGTCGAATACAAATACCTAGTTGTACTTCCAAGCAGCGAAAATCTGTTCCATCCTCTTTCACTCCTTTCAAACGTTATGATCAAGAGCTCAAAGAAGAATGATTCTGAAATGGGATTTAAGTGTCAGGAATTTGTTAATTCCACTTACTGTGTACAAGCGAGTATTTACTTCTTCTTTGCTGCAGTTTTGAACGATTCGGATGAAGCGCAGACTACGACAAACATCGGAAATGGATTCCGTCCCGATAAACAATTCGTTTCCCCTCTGAAGCTCTTGAAAAAATGGGAAAAATTACCCCTCTAATCTCCCATTTAAAGCCTCGTTGATCCCCTTGTTCCCAATTTTTTCCAGTTGAAGCTTTTTAGATTCCCAGGCCCCAAGAGCTTCGACGGGTACAAACGTGAAGCCTCTTGAATCTCTTGGTATTGGTAATCCTTCACGCTTATTAGCATGCGATTCCCGTTCCTCAATTCTTTCTACCTTGCTGAGCCAATTTCTTAACTGACCCGCCACACATAAAAGTCTTCTTTTCTCGTTTCAGCATTGGGCGTGACCTAATTCCATCTCCTTCTGGGTCTTTCCTCTTCTCCTTTCTACGATCACTGCCACGAAAATACTCCAAAACCAGTGTTTATCTTACAGTTTCTTCTTTTCTGTAACAATTCGAAAATCGTATCCAATTTCCCTCAATTAACTGTCTTTCACTTATTTCTTTCGACGCTTCAATTCCCTTCATCATTTTTTACATATTATAATCCCACGCTAGCTGAAATCCTTATCAAGCAGTCAAATGACTAGTTAGAAAAAAGAAGAGCAAAAAAGTCCTCGCATTTTAAAATTTTCCAATTTATACCCACCCCCCACCGCCTACAAAGTGCCACTGGACTGAAAGCAATTCTCCACATGAATTCTGCAAAAAACCGACCTCACTAATAAATTTAGCCGGATATGTCGGCGATTTCGTGATGACATCACAGAAGAAAGATAGAATGCAAATGAGATTTATGTGTATCATGAAACCAATATTTTCTCTGCAATATTGTAGCATTTATTAGATATCAATTATTCCTCTGTCTTTCAAAAAAATTCTTCCGACTTCCCATCGAGAAATTTTTTTTTTCGAAACCTGATTACAAAGATAATTTCTAAAAATAGATCCCATTATGAAGAAGATGCTTCGACAACTGAATGAGTAAGACGTCACGAGGTGATTATTTTTGTGCGATATGTCACGTTACGAGAAATTGATTAGGGCATGTTATTATAGAAAAATATTCAATTTCTACGTTAGAGTTGACTCGCAGGTATTTTTGGAACTTGTTTTCGCACGCGGTAGCAGTTTCTCTAATTAATTTAAGAATGTCTGATCGAATGAAGATGCAGCTCTCACGTACGCATATAAAAAGCAAAAGAAATTCAACAATTTTCGTTCCGTTATTTCAACGAAAATGTGAAAACTTCAAACATTCGAGACAGGTGACTTCCTTCGAAATTTGTACAATGCGTGTTGTCACTATACACAAGATGAATTTAAAAACGGCGACGTTCGAAAGTAGAATTTTTCAATTAGCGCCTGCCATCAGTAGTCCTTAGAAATTTCGTTTGGCTACCTGATTTGACGGCAGTAAGTTTTTCACCTGCCGATATATTTGTGCCTACTATACTTACGATAAGAATTTTTCAAACGTTCGAAATTGGCAAATAATAATGTCGGAGTATACACGATCTAAAGTTTTTCCTAGTCAGGGAGGGATGTCTCCCCCTACTTGGGTGGACCACTGTTAACGCTATCTGAGACAATTTTCATTCTAAGCCAGTTAAATTGAACAATTTATTTAAAAACCAACAACGATACAAAAACGCCTACATAAGCTCTTGGTGATAATACTTAATTATCTTTGTTGTTTACAAAAAATAATGAGACAACGTGACTTTTACGCGAGATACGAGACCGTGTTTTCACAAACTCAAAGCTCTCTACTTTTTCGGCCATCTCATTCTCTATACAGAGAGGTTACATGGAATGCTTCACAATATCGAGAGAAGCGCTGAAATATATTGCGTAAATTACGAAACCGCTTTCGGAGACGTTTTATAATTTGGTTAGGACTTCCTTTAGCTCATCGTTTTTCATTAGTATACACAAGGAATTTTTCCAGTATTTCTCGAATCAAAGTTAATTTTATAGACAGGGAAGATAATGAAACTCGACAAACATGAGGGCGTATCGCTTAAATGCTCGGTAAAGTTTTCCGTCGTTTGTTCTAAAGATGATTAAGTGTAACAGAAAAATCGCTAGCTGTTAGAAATAAAGCTAGAACAGCGAAAAATTTATCGGGAATCGGACGTTTCGATACAAATGAAATAATTAAGAGACATACGATTCGAAAGTGAGCATCAGATAAACGTACCGAAAAACTTCAAGATGCTGAAGAGGAATCATACGAAGGCAGATGGTTAGATTTCTTCACGTGGGTATGAGGGCAGGCACATCCATGTCAAGTCTAGCTGCTACCTTCTTATGGTGTGGAGGCTCACGATTTGGCCTTTTTCACCTCATACGGTGAGATGACCTTGGGGCGAGTGTGGCCGACATCCTAGTCAGTCATGACTACCCCCCTTTTCTACGGGTATATCTGAAAACGGATGTACTGGTGAGGCACAGCTCTTTAGGCTCCCGCACCAGTCCCATAGCATAATATGCTATCCTTATCCTCCAGATTTCTGTTTTCTCCCATCTTTCCTATTGTTTCATCCACTGAAGCGGAGAGTCACCTGGGTTCTCGCATGGGAGCGGAAACCTGGCGCCCTCCCGTAATTGAAGCCGGAAGCAGAACCCTGCCAATATCAACCTTCATTCTATGATACGCAACCACACATCTAGAGCGTGGTAATGACCTGGCTACAAGTTCGTAATATCCTCTAGAAAACAGATCAAATCTGGGGGTTGGAGTCCCACATAGCTCAGGCACTCGAGATGATGAGGACACAGATGATACCGCCAGAAATCAGCAAGACCCCCCATCTGCAATGCACCTGGAACAACACGGGTGTCTCCCTGTAATGGGCGAAATGCCTGAACTCAAAGAAAATTCCCATAGTACAACCACAACAGCTCTTTCCTAGCATTGATTGAATTCACAACAAACAGGCCTGGCAAATTCAGTAATGGCCCAAAAACTGAACAATAAGGTTATCAAATGCTGAACCTTTTCAGCTGGAATTTAAAATACAAATCTACAGAGGATGAGGATTCATACAAAAGAAGACGCAAAGCAGAAGCCAGGCAACTTATTGCCAAATTAAAAGAGATACAAGAAAAATACAAAATAACACCGCCGAACAAAATCTTCCTCAGAAATGCTTCATATAACTTTGAAGGAGGAGAAAAAACGCTCCATGAATCTGGTAGCGATCTGTCCTCAGGTGAATCCCCAATGACAAAGCAACTTCAGACTGGCTGAACTAACAAAGAAATCAAAGCTCTGATAAATGAGAGAAACAAATTAAAGAGCAAAGTTTATGAACTCCAAGAATCTCTAAACATTACAAACGAAATGCAGCGAAAACTTTAAAATGAATCCAATAAAGCTCAACATGAAACAATAAATGGGCTCAGTAATAGTGTCATATTGCTTAGAGAGGATCTTGAAGCCAGAGATAACACCAGTCGTGACACCATCATAAATCTCTCGCACCAAGACCTTATTAGTCATCCCACTTCAAGATACGAGTATACCAAACTAAGACACGATCCGGAGAAATATGCCTTTCACACAACATAGAACGATATAGACAGGGCTGCGATGTTTTAAACAAACTATGTTTAAAACGTGTTTAAAACACACAAAAGAAAAAATTCAAAATTGTGTTTTAAATGGAAATAAGTTTAAAACGTGTCTTTTTTGTTTTAAACTAGTTTTTTTCAATACATTAAGAAATATTAAGAACCTTCTTTTTTCCCCTATTTTTTTAAATTATTCTTTACTAAAAATGAATACTTGACAATTTTTCCAAGGGTAAAAATGTAAAAAAAAAAAATTAGAACTTTGTTTTAATAAAATTAATGTTGTTTTAAATGATGTTCGAAACCGATTTTTGAAACATTCAAAATGTGTTTAAAACCAAAGTTAAAACTCCAAAAATGTGTCCCAAAAAATAATTGAATGATTTAAAATGGTTTTAAACAATGTTTAAAACATTTAAGACCTGTTTTAAACAGGGAATTAAAAAACATCATTCAAAACATGTTTTAAACATAAAATTTGTTTTAAACTGAAAAAAACATATTTTTGTTTTTTTTTTTTTGAAAAAAAGTTTTTTTTTTGCAACCCTGGATTTAGACCAATTTTCTGTGACGTCACCCTCTTCTATTTTGATTGAATACTTGTTCTCTGCTGCTAGCTTTGGGGCAGCCATTTTAGGATTCCATAAGAATACACAAGGGACGTTTCAATCATTCACTAGCATTCAAAAACAAGAAGTAGGTATTTAAATTCCACAGATAGAGATCTCTAATACATAAGGAACATTTTGTTTTTGAATAGGTATCTGTATGTGATCGAATCGTTCCCTGTGTATTCTTAAGAAAATCGATGTCCCGATTGGTCCAATAATCGCAATATTGATTACAAATATGAATATTTTAACCAAAGCCTCCTACAGTTACAAGCCATGAACGTAAAATTGGCAACTGCACAACCGTGGGCCGACTTTTACATACCTCTCATGGGGAAAAACTGTATGAGCGTCTGTTTCTCAAGAAAATATTGAATTTTTGAAAAAACTGAAGAGAACAAAAGTTGTAGCTTGTGAAATTTCCTTTAAATAAGGATCAACTCGATTTTTTCATGAGAGAGGTGTTTTACATGTAAATCCGTGGGCCGAATGCGGTGTTGCCTTTCTACGTTCATGGCTTGTAACTATAGGACGCTTTGCTTTAACTCACTATCGCTCATTTTTATCAACACTGTGGCATCATCGGGAATTGGTCTGTAGAAGCTGCTTTAGTATGCGATCTACCGCGTTTTGTGTAAATTTGGCACTTATAACCAGTGTTTCAGTATGCAGTCTACCAAACGTAACAAGCAAATACCGACACCAATCATCAAGGTGCAATCCAAGGTGAATTTGGATATTCATTCATATGAATGGCCAGCCTACCAATGTTTGACGGTGGAAGTGTGAGTCACCAACAAAATTAGGTGGGCCTATTCACTGGCGAGCCCATTCAAGCAATCGAGAGATCTTGATTGGACACGAAAATTAGAATTTCTGAAGAAGAGGGAGGCGCGGCGTGGTAGCTCAAGTCTAAATTTTCCAATTCATATCTCAAATTTTACACGGACCGCGGGGTTCGTATTTTCCAATTTTGAATTCCCAAGCTCCAACCCTACTTAAAACCTTTTCGATTGATGCACAGAATCAATACCTATATAAAAGCTAAAGATCGCCAAAGACAAATTGTTAATTTCCTTCACGCTGCTGATAGCAGCCATGGCGCGGAACTCTCTCAGCTAAGAAATGATGAATAACTGGAAGTATTCAAACCAATTTCAGTTGCATGGAAGAGAAAGTAATTCAGCATCATCAGTGAATGTTTAACGCGTACCTAACTTTAATCATGAGTTAGATATCCAAATGACAGAAATTTGTCAGTAAATTGAGTATTTTCAAGTCAACACAAGAAGGATCGGTCAGCAATTTAGATCCAAACTATCTAATAGACTATAGACTGTTGTTGAATCTATCACAATTTATGAGAAGCTGTCGTTGGAGTAGTGTGTAGGGTCTACAGCCGTAGCCCCTACCTCGGTTTGCAGAGGTGTCCCTGACTCACCGGTCTCGTCGCACACGTACCTGCTCGTATGACTCGCACCCCATTGTGTTCGCAGTACTCCTGCGAGACACTACTCTCGGCCACGGGGATTCCCGCGTACCTAGACGCCTGTATCAACCCGTTCCCAGTTTTACTGGGAACCCTTCTCAGTGGGTCTTGACCCTCGCGTTTTCGTGAGATCTGTTTTCCGCCAGAAACTGCAGCTGTTTTGGTCCGGCCAAACCTGACAGAGAGTGTCGCCGTGGCGCTACCTCGGCTTCCTTAACTGTCCCTGACTCACCGGTGCTCTTCGTACTCGTACATGCTTGTATGCCTCGCACTTCAGTGTGTTTGCAGTACTCCTTCGGAACAAAACTCGGCAACTCGGAGAGGCTCAACTCCGTAGATTTCCGCGTACCTAGACGACCAGGTTAACCCGTTCCCGGTTGCCATCGAAAACCTGTACCTAAGGTCTTGACTCTCTAACATGAAACCAGTTTACAGGATGGGTTCTCAACGGCAAGTATCGTTTGAAATTTTTAAAATTGTAAGATGATATTATCTTCATCTCGTGAACTCGATTCAGCGACGCTATTCAGTGATTTTGTCGACGTAATTCAGTGTCGGCCAACTGATTAATTTTTTACAAGTCCCCTTCTTGAAATACAATATACTATATGATATACATAGCTCGATGATCAGCATTTCTTCGAGTTCCTGAACTGAGGACAGAAGTTACCAAACAGTCAGCCTGTTGACAATAAATATCTTACTGACTCACTGTTCAGGTAGAGTTGCACTTAGTAAATTGTACTTTAATTTTTGGATACGTTATATAATATATAATTCCAGTCATATAGTGAGGGCTACGAACGGCAACGAGCTGTAGGATTTTAGAATTCTAGAAAGACCTCATTCCATAAAGCACCTCAAGTGAATTAAAACAAATTAATTCGTGCGGATGAGTTTATATTCAACCACTTTAAAATAAATCACTGCTATCGTAACAGGAGCAATAAACCGATTTAGAAAAGGCTAAAAACGCAGTACTATACGCCACTTTATTAGCACGCGGCCTATAATTATTGGTAACGTGAACAATTTTGTAAATATTTGCACTCTCGATGATTCATTTCCCTTGATTTTTCCCGTAGCGTGTCACGAGTACTCCAATGAGACGGAAATCGATTCATCATCATCATCATCATCCCTTACCCTCATTCTCCTGCCTTGTAAACGCATTATTAAAGCGACTAACAATATTTTGTTGTACAAAATTCGATCTTGACATTCCATCCGAGACAAAAAAAAAAAAAGAAGATTCAATATGTTTTGTATTTTTTACGGAGGTGACACGAACCATGATAATTTTTTCGCGATTATACGTCAACGCCCTGCTCTCCGCTTCTTGGACAGCCACCTAAACTAAACATTGTTGAAACACATCTTCCTGCCTCGATATCATTTATTTGTACTTATTAATGAAAATGAGAACGTGAAAAATAACGTTTCGACAAATTTAATAAACAAAAGCGAAATTTGTTTATCACTAATGGCCTTGCATGCGGTTGTTCATTGTATGCAGCATACAATTAATGATACAAGTAGTCTGGCTATATATTTGATCGGTGATAAAAATCTACGCTTGGTGGCCACTCTGCTATTAGCACGACTCGTAAGTCAAATTTTGCGACCATTTCAAGAGAGAATTAAGGCTTTAAAAATATTTTATAACTATGGTACACCACGTTAGCCCTTTGTATTTTGAAGAGGATATCGGATGGAAAAATATCGAAACCGATGTGCCAACTGAAGGGGTACCGAGGTATATTCGCATGACGTCATCGATAACGATAGTGTGGAACAAAAATGAGATTTGCTAATGAGATGAAGAACAAACACAAGCTCTCTTCTTTTAGTTGACCACGATAGCCGACTAGCAGCTAGAAAACTAGCGTCGTGTCAACCCATCTTCAGGAAGACAAATAACAGAGCTATCGTCTTCTGCGGATATTCTATTGTGAGGTAACTGGCTGCATAGCTGCAACCCATAATGATAATAATAATTAATATCATCGTCTAATAGTAAGTACCATGATTACAAGTATCTGCAAGGATCCTTTTACCCGAATGAATTAAAGGAATCCTCCCGAACTCGAGGTACCGTAGGTGATGTCTGTATTTATTGAATTGGAAGAGGGGATGAGGTCGGTATTAGCGGTTAGACTAGTGAAGAATGGCCAGTTGGCTTCATATAAGATCCGTTTTGGAGGGATCGTAAATGTGGGCGAGTGTAAAGAATCATGACTGATTAGAATGGAAAAATGTTCACCATCACATAAGTCTTTGTGAGTTTTCCATGTGAGTTGGGGAAAGAGTAAAATGTAGAACATAAGGATAAGTCTGTAATAGAGAAGTTCTCAATGGCTGCGTTGAAATGGGTCGGGGTTTCGGGAGATCAGGTACGTATCTATGGCGTTACCTCCATTGTTGTGATGGTTACAACCCCATGGAATCGTCGCACAGTATGATGATGGGAAGGAGGTATGAGATTGTAGGTAGGAGATCATGAGTTGACACATTGAGGAGAGAAGGGATATAAATTAATGACATCAATATGAGGACTTCAGATAAGGAGGGTGAGTTGCGAAAAAAAGAATACTCAAAAATAAGAGTAAAAGATACAAAAACCGCAAAAAAATTAGAAAGTCGAGCGCTTTCAGTTAATAAACCATCCTCGGGACTGAAATGAAAGCAACTGACAAGACGGAAGAGAGAAACGACAAATATTAAGATTGGCCAAACGAGAAGTCGCGGCGTCGATCAGGCCCTCTTCCGGAACGTACGAGTTGAGCACAGTAATACCATCAGTGTTGAGGTGACGCATTATCTCTATATGCTTGACAGCGATACCTTTACGGTAGGAATTCTCCTTATGAAGGAGCCTTCCCATGCTTCACGGAAACCGTGGCCACTGTTTATTAAATTATGAGCAAAAGCTGACTTACCTAAGTGTCCCTTATTCCAAGACTTCAAGTGCTCAGCTACTCTCGCCTTCATCTGGTGGCTGGTCTCACCATTATAAAGCCTCTACAATCCCTGAACGCTCCTCTCATCGACGGGAATGGAGTCCTTCAGCCTCACAAACGACCCTTCACCAGTGGTAGGGTTGTAAAAAGCTGATCTGAAACCAAACGAGCGGAGGGCCCGACCCAATTGGAAGGAAAACTTCCCCAGGAAAGGGAGACTGATCCAACGCATCAAGGATCGTGTCTCGGGGGAGAGGGATGGTGGAATCAAGAATGCTCCTAGTAAGTTTCCTCCGAACCATCACATCAATGTCGACCCCATTCAAAGGGGTTTTAGGTCAGTAATTCTTTCTTGGGGGCAGTCTAACTCAAAGGAATACGAGTCAGTCTGTGAACTACGCTATTAAAAGCAACCATTTTATGAGCAACAGGACAGAATGACGTTCTGTGGACTAAGATATCGGTTTCAGTATCTTTCCTGTCGATAAATCCAAAAGGTTAATGGAAAATCCCCCTATCTCCAAAGTAAATTTTATGGGAGGGTACCAGGAATTGAGATACCTTAGAAACTCACCAAGGAGATCTGGAGTACAAGAAGCAACAGTAGTTTGGTCTGTATACAGCCTCTCTAACTCATTGAGTCTTATGGACCAAACAGGAGATTTTGGTCATCTCATCAGTCACAATCATGGTACGATTCAAAAACTGATACTAACGCTCCATTCGACTAGACTTCGACTAGACTACGAACAACAATCATTTTCCAGCCTGCAGCTCCGAACTTTCGAGTAATTTTTTTAAACGTTCGGTCACACTGATTGAAGATCTCATTATCAGCCGATGTGGACTTTTTTACTGGATATCCAGCATTGTTTCGGTATCCCGTTTTCAGTAGTTTGCAGTTCATTTCTACCTTCAGTTGGTCTCCTGCTTCCTGTTGAAATTTTGAAGCAGTTTCAATTTCAATTTTCCACTTCTTCACAGCAGTTTCTACTCCACCATTGTTCTTCGATACCCTAGCCAACTATCTGAAAATTTCAAGTCTATTACGAATACACGTAAGTATTGATAATGGATTGCGATATTATCCGGAATATTGGTCACCGCGTTTGATATTGGGGTTAGGAACAAGCAGGGCTTTTTTCATAGCTGGAATTTTGATAATAGCCTCACACTCGTTGATGACAACGTATTCGTTTAACGATCGTTCTTAGTTAGGTACTCTGTTGATAAAAAAAAGGGAAAATTCAAATCCCTGAGAACTTGGACTGAACCAAGAAGACCTCAGATTTTCTTTCAGTGAAGCGTGATTCTTTCGGGTTCGACGAAAACGTGAAAAATTTTCAACATTCCTTCTCAAATCTTCACACTGTGGCGGATTGATAGGTCATGTGGACACCGATATCGACATTGTCGAACACAAATTGAACCCTTTCAACAGGGAACCTGTTTCTATCAGAGGATTTTTCGGGAAAAACGTCCGGCGTCCGCCGTCTCGCAAAACTCGGAGCTCGAAAATTTTCCAAGTCCTCCTCCTACCATAATACAGCTTGGAGGGTGGAGCCTGTGATGACGTCCCAGATTAGCCTTTTGACGCCACAATCTGAAGACGTCATAGATCAGTTTTTTCAAGTTCCCTCCTATAATATATAGCTCCAAAGTCCACACCTGTGACGTCACTATTTGATGACGTCATAGCCTTGTGACGTTACGATCTACATTTTTCAGATCCCACGTGCCCCATGAGACTGGTTCCTGCCTCCCTTCGTTCAACTCCGTCAACGAATCCGTAAGTTTTTCACCATTACTGTTTAGCACCAACTAAAATTGAGTCGACTCCCGGTTTTATAGATCGATATGGACCCAAAATCAATACCAATTTTGCATCGATCTGACTGTACAATCTGATACGGTTGCATGCTCGTAATTGAGGTTAAGCATGAGTCGAACCTTGGTATTGGATTTTAAAATCGACTGGAAATTAATGTCCAAATTGCGTCGAGTCAACCAATGCTGCTCTGGTTGAGCATGATTGAGATTCTCAATGGCGCTTATTTTATGATTAAGAATAGCATTCTGTCCGCAAGTAGCAAAGTTATCGAACACATAGAACGCTTCAAGAGTTCTATACAATTGGTAGGAGTGAGACGAGGAAAGAAGATACGTCGGTCTGAGAAAGGATGCAGGCGTAGCTTTTTGGCAGGAGTTTCTGGTTGAAAAGGATTCAGAGTAAAGACTGTAATTTCTTTGAGGGTTGAACGCATCAGAAAGGTATTCCAGAAGATTGGTTTGCTTTGGGGGGTCTGATATTTTGATGACATAGAAAACAACGTGAGTACCGGGTGCGTTAAATGTTTGGGTTTCTTGCTCATATGAGATGGCTTCAGACAAGTTTGGATAACCCGATGGTCATTTTTTGAAATATAGTATGATTTGGAGAACCTATGATATCCATCACCAAAGGCAACCTACAGGTGAAAGAACCAAAGTGTCAGTATCATATATGTACGAATCTTAAAAGTCACTGAGTGTTTCAATTTTAGCATCAATTTGCGTAAATTTTGTGGTTGATTGTCGTGCTCGGGGAAAGTCTTACACCCCTCAAGACGTCGGTCAAAGAGGCCGAGTTCGAGACCAAATGAGGAGATTTAATGTTTAAACAATCGGTCCGGGAATTTAGGAAGGAGGTAGTTAGGAGAGGAAATGAATGGGTCGTATCGGAGTATTATTCTTATGCACTTTAGGCAACCCGCAAACGAGGGGGTATGAGGTTAGGAACAAGGAGGGCTAGCCCTACGAGTAGACCGTGCAGCTATTCTGGGAGAATGCAAAAGGTAAACTGTACCTAATGTGGCAGAACATCTCGCGACGGGTCTGATGGTCATTCTACCACAAGGAAATCTCTCACATTAGCAATACAGAAAATCGACCACTGTAATCATTTCTTAAAAATAATCTCTCCATTGATTTATATATCGTTTGTCCGGTCATTCTGATACCCGCGTTAATTATCTACAGCAAGTACCTGGCAATGCACACGTCCAACGATAGAATTACTCCAAGATAAATCAAAATTTAATAGCGTGAACGTATCTAACTCCACGTTTCTCTCGTTAGTAACCGTCGGTTCGATTCGACATCGTTCTCTTCTCGTCACATCTATCGTATGCATAGAAAGATGACGTGAACCCACACACGAAGAAGTTGCGAGAAAAATTTGTTTTTCATCAAAATTTCTCGACAAAAGTCCTTCGCCTTCAAACAGAACTACGGTATAGAGAAGTTGCTCGTATTTCAGCGCTATAACTTTTCCCTTCGCAATACTCAATTGCTACTTCACAAACATCTGAGAAAAAAAAAAAAAAAAGGTAGGAAAGTGAAAAGAAGAGATTCAAAAGCTTTTCGAGAGGTTCTTATAGACAGGCGATAGAGCGTAATTTGAAGCCGACGCTCGAAGGTAGCGAATTTCCGACGATTCGAGAATGTTAATTTAAGCGAAATTTTCGCGCGCGCGTGATATCCAGCTTTAAGGTCAGTGTTTATTTACTTTTCTCCGCAAATTATTTTCCGTGAAGTCTGATAACGCAAGTTTATTGAAAGTGATATAATAAATAATATACAGCATTCACAAGGTAGGTACAATATGGGAGCGCGAGTATATTTTGAGTACGGTATTCTATTTTAAATCGCGTCAAAATATTCGTACCAGCCGGTACCATTCGCGACTATGTTGGTAAATCCAGTGAATCATGAGTTACCTCGTGTAAAATAGCAATCAGTCAACCTATTTCGAATTGGAAATGAGAAAAAATTGAGAGTTGTCAGATTTCATATTTGCGTGAGATAGCACAGAAGAAACTGGACGAGGCGAATAACCATGAGAACATGATGTACATTCTTTAACGTTGAATCTCGTCGACACAAGTGCCGAGTCGAACACATAAGAATTTTTCTTACCATTGATGTAAAGAATTAGATATGAAGGACGAGTAAGGTGAGAAAAAGAATAGAATTTTCCGCTAAAATCAAGAAACTCCTTGGAAACCCGTTGAACCAAGTCGACTCTTACAATTGAAGTCGATGTGACGTCAAATCGACCAATTATTTCAATAAGTAATCGAAACAAATTTGACGTCGATTTCCAGTCGAAATAGTTCCGGGGTATGTTGACCGTAAATCGACGGCAAACGACTGGATATCGACGTCAAATCGACTTGCTGGTTTCCAATGTATGGCTCAAAGTCGACGTCGTTATCAAGTCGATCTAAGGTGAACGGTTTTCTACGACTTAAGATCGATGTCGTTATCAAGTCGATTTTGGGTGAACAGTCTACTACACTGCTGAAATTTGACGTCGTTACCAAGTTGATTTGAGGTACGCGTTTTTCTACCGACTCAAAATCGACCCACATTCGACGTTGTTATCAAGTCGATTACTGCATGGCTCAGAATCGATATCGTTATCAGGTCGATTCAAAGTACATAAGTTTTTGTTCACCTTACGTCGACGTCGGTATGACATCGATTTTGTGGCTCGACCGTTAAGCTCTCTTCTCAAAAATTTAGTATAATTATTAATCCCTCCTTAAGTAACCGTGGATAAATAACTTATGTGCGAGTAGTAAAGTTACAGATATGGAGTCCAAATCAAGTCGACATCATCAAACAGAATTCAAAGTTATTGTCGACTAAAAATCGACGTAAATTTCGATTCGACTTTTTCAAATTTTTTATCGACTAGAAGTTGACTCAATTACGACACCCACCGTGAGTCGACGTACAGTCCATTTTTGGTCACCATTACGGCCCAACTAAATCGACACAAAATCGACTTCGATTTTAAGTCAATATTGTAGTTGACCATTTGTTGCCGTCGACATCGGGTGCACGAATTGTTCACATTTCACTCATATTGATCACATTTCTCATAGCTTAAGAGTCGATGTCGAAATGTAGTCAACATGATATTGTATATAATGTTTTCCTAGTCTACGATATTTCGACTTCAAATCGACGTCATTATGCAATCGATTTACCTTTAAAATCGACAGTATTCTTGATGGGCTTTGGTAAAGATGTCGATTTGACGTGGAATCTTAGTCGACTTTGAGTCGATATTGCCTATGACTCGAAACCGACCCTAAATCGACGGTCGACATGGTTCAACGGGAATATGTATGATGAGATGGGGTATTCGATGACAAAACTTTTAAGCAACCTGCTAAGGCTGATAACATGAAGAACGATGCCGGATTGGTGAAGCCAGAAGACCAGATGAATATTGTACTCTGGCAGGAAAAGCTGGTTCAGGAGAAATTTAAGATTGATGGCTCTCCTTAGGAATCCATTAGCTAGCTAATCCCCCCTGATAAACCAAGTCAGCATCAACCTGAAATCGACATAACATTCACTTCTTTGAAAGTCTTGTCCGAAATCGTGTCGATGTACTGTTGGAGCGACTGCTCGTCGACGTTGATATGCATGGAGTGAAAAATATCGGTTCCATTGCAACTCATTCGTCACGTGGATTTTAAATCGACTTCGAATCTACATCTTTAAATTTACAATTGACCGAAAATCAATTGAACGCGTCTCCAGCAAAAAGCCCTAACTTGACTTTTGCCTTTTTTCATTTTTTTTTTGCTTTTTTCCATTCTTCATTCATTTCTCCATCACGCGGTAGAATGACGTAGCGCTCTCTATTGTAAAAGAGGAGTAAGACATCATTTAAATCTGCAACATCGTCGTCGTCGGAAAAAAAAGAGGTCGTCCATCAATAAAAAGTCCTATTGTGTTAATTCCCGTATTGTTATAGGATGTCCCAAAAAAGTTATGTAAACAATATTTTTCCACTCACTGTTATTTTTTTTTTTTTTTCAGTTTTGCCAAAAAAGTTTTGTAAACAACTTTTTCACTCATTATTATCTGTTTTCAATTTTCGTATATTTAAATAGCAAATTTATAAAAAATTTCACGTTGTCACTTCAGAGAGAGATTAACACGCAAAAATGACCCCGAAAAAAAGTCATTTCAGACTTTTAAGGACCCTATATATTGTCAATAATTTGATACAAGGTTCATATTTTGTTTTAATCTCGAATTTAGAACGTACACTCATTGATTTTATTCATTAATCAATCCCCTAGGAGCCATAGTTTTTTGGGTGTAGCGTTTTAAATCTTGAAACGCGTTTTTCTCAAAACAGGTTTTTTCAAGTTAGGCCCTTCTTCCGAATTGCTCTGTTGAGTCGATCTACAAGTCGATTTCTAGTTCTCTGGTACAGTGCGCTGGTCAACTTTAAATCGACCTCAAATAGACGTCGATATAAGGGTGTTTGAGAGTTTTAATCATGTTAGACGAGAGCGGCAATTGTGGAGACGACGTACTTTTTTGTCGACATTAAAATCCAATACCGAGACAAGACTCAAATTTGACTCTAAACCCTATCAGACTGTGCACATAAAATCTAGACAATTTCAACGTCAAGTGCGCGTCTTTGGTTTATAAATGACACATAATCGACCAAAAATTGACGTTGATTTTCGGTCGACTCAACTCGATTTCGACAACGGCCACGACTCTATGGAAGATGGAACAAAATGAGCCATCGATTTTGAGTCGAATTCTAGTCATTTTCTATCGATTTGTGGTCGAAATTGGAAAATCACCATGGACCTGAAATCGACTGCTCTGATGAGTCGATCAACAGTTGATTTGTTGTGCTCTGGGACAGGCGCGCACACAGAAAATTCCTCTGGGGGAGGGTAATGTAGAGGCTTTCTAATGGTGTCGCATAGAACGATAAAGTATATAACAGGCCTATTCAATTAGTTTTTACCGAGGGCCACTTTTTGTGGTTCGAGGGGCGCGCGGGCCGCAAGTAAAGAAGAGGGAATAAAAACATGAATTAGAACCATTTAATCATTTAATGTGAGAAATGACACTTCATTTTCTTACATAATTTGATAAAATCTGGCTCATATGTCGTTAAGGCTACGCGTAAAAAATCTTCGAGATGCTGCTGCGTTAAATTTGCTCGAAACCTGCTTTTAAGTAAATTCATTATGGAAAAGGCTGACTCACAAATATAAGTTGAGCCGAACATTGTTAATACATTAATACTACATTTTTAAAAAATTGGGTACGCTGTGCGCTCCAAGTCTATCCAAAATTTTTGCCCATCAATACCTTCATTAAATCTATCTTTTAATACAGACGATTCCCTTAAATCTATTATTTCTAACTGTATTGGTGCCTCTTATTTCTGGAAACATTTCTACAAAAATATCTGATATGTTCACGCATACACATGTAAATGGGTTTACAATGAATTTAATAACTTCTTCGTTGAAGTTGAAATCATTAAACCGGCTGTTAAAATCCTTCTTCAATTGAGTCATGAAATTGAGCATAGTAGGGGTAATGTTATTGGGGGAGGTATACATCGATTTTAAAGTAGGAAAGTGGAGTAATCTACGCGACTTAATATCCGAAGACAAGAATTCCATTTTTTTTGAAATGCGCGAATTTTGTCAAGTACAGCTAAAATAGGCCTGTCTCTACCTTGCAACTGCTTATTGAGCATATTCAGGTGATTGAAAATGTCACATAAAAATGCTGCAGCAGAGCGCGGACTAAGGTAATTAAACAAAAAATCCGTGTTGTTCAACCTCAATGTAATTTCAGGTTGGCTGCTTCAACAAGTTAAAGAAAGTTGAGCGGGCAACCTTTTCGCAATGCAACGACCACAGCACACCTTATTTAAGTGTGAAGCGTCGAGGCGTCAGCGAGGTAAGCTCAGTTAGTCTTTTCAAGAGGCTGGAGTCGGGGCGAGTAGTCTGATAGTCACCATGCTAGGTTCCGAAGAAGCATGGAACCAAGTGTCTGCATGGCAGCCACAGTCATGAAGAAGAAGATGGACCTGGAATGGAATAGGTATGGCCTACTTGACACTCCAAGTAAAGACATGTATGTATGCAGAAGAGGAAGGTTAATTGAACTCGAAGAGAAGAAGAAGAGACTCCATCAATGATCTACTATATCTAAGTTGTTGTTGTGTATTCTAAAGTTTTGCGTGTCTGGAGCCACTGCAGCTTAGCAGTTGCCAAGAAGAAGAGGGGATTCGCCAAGGAGATTCTTCCAACATTGAAATTATACCCGTAAGGGTCGATCCCGGTGTTGGAGGAGACAAAATTAATGCATTCGCGACCCGCACGCATTCCACATGGAAGACGGGCGGGCGGAGCTGCACATGCAAGAAAAGTGAATCACGATTCCCTAGCTCAAATCGCATCTAAAACGTCTGCGCAAAATTTTAAAAGAGAAAGGTAGAATTCTGCAGACAAAATATTGTTCCAAATTTGGCACAGGATCCGATGCGGATGTCCTAGTGGATGACCCTCTCCATCACAAGTCAGCACTTCCATCTGAAGGCGACCGGACTCGTCATAGAAACGAGAGGTCGCGAGTTCGATTCCCACTCGAGCCTGAAGATTTTTCGTCATATTTCCTCTTCTAATATAATTCTGGGTGTCAGCTCAATTTCGACGTCGAATATGAATCGATTGTAAAAAAGAGAGGTCGATCCTGAGTAAACTTACAGTCTCTTTGGATCACTTTGCAGTCGACAATGGGCTGAACTGAATCGTCTATAGTCAATTTGGAATCGATTCGGCGTCCCATCGACGTCGATTTGAAGTCGACATAGTTCATCGGGAGAGAGAAACTCTTTCCTTAATATTGGCGACGAGCCATCAACCATTTAAAGGCATTGCTGTGTAAATATTCTCATCAAGTACACGAGCTCCGTACAATTTTTCACATACGCCCCGCAAACGGGATAATTTTTTCTCACAATTTTGATGGATTGGAACATTAGAGTATAGCATTAAGTAAAATTTATTATTCGGCAATAATAGACAACGGTTATGACATTGCTAACGCACCGCAGGCGTTCCCCACAAAAATTGAAATTAAGTCGGAAATTACGTCATTTCGCAATTTGGCGCATTGATTCATTGATTTCATTTTCAAATTTTAAGAATCCAAGTAATTTTGGTCACAATAAAAACGTTGCACTAGGTAACTTCAAAAAGACACTCTTTACCAGTCTGATGCTGAAAAGTATTTAAGATTGAACTCGGGCGTACACCGATCAAAGAACCTTGGATGAAAGACTCCTGACGAACTGCAGTTTCCAAGATTATATCGAGGGAATCAGACTACAACGAGTTGTCATATCGCGTTAAAAAAAAAAGGAGAGGCACATCACCTTGGAAGAATGTATCGAACGTATTTCATTAGATTTGGTTACAGACGATGTAATATTATCAATCATAATGATATGCGTTAATACTGTATAGATGTGCTATTTTTTCTTTGCATTCTATCGATTTTACGAGCGTTTAGGAAAATGACCTTGCACTACGAAACTTTACTACAATGTAAAACGGAATATGCAAATTATGGGAAGCATGCACATTTCCTCAATCCTAGGCATCAGAACTTGGCACCTATCTGTAGCAATAATCTCCGACAGATAAAATTTACATTTTTCTCATCATCTATTTTCTGGATCGATTGTAACATCTTACGCTCACATAACAATCGATCCTCCAATTTTACGTAATTTTTTCCCCTTTCTGGATATCAACATCTAGAATTATTTTCTGGATAAGCCAGTGTGTAATCTCATGGTGTGCCGGTTCAGTGATTCGCACTTTGGTCATTGTTGGGTAGCACCAACGGAACACCTGTCACGGTCCAATAAGCTACGCTCATTTATATGACCCTCAGGAGTGGAGATGATGTGCTGCTACAGTGACGCTCCACAAAGGAGTCACATCAGCGAAACAATACGCCCAGGCGCGGATCCACGGGGGCAAAAAACAACAACAAAAAATCTGTAGTATCGAAGAAAATGTAAAAAAAAAAGTTCTTCAGACTTTTTTTTGGATTATTTCCCCTCTCAAAGTGATCGTCTGGATCCGCACCTGTACGCCGGGGCATAGAATGTTCTTCAACTGTGACGCCGATGTGCCGGTCTTGAAGAAATTACACTACTCGCAGACAATGTTTAATTTATCTGATAAGACCAAAAAAGTATTTTTCCATTTTGACACCGTACGTCAAAGAAGAAATTTCTATTGTGCCAATGAATAATTGAACACAATTGAAGAAGTGGTCTTGAAAAAAAAAAGGAAGGTATTCCAAAAATTACTACTCGTACGCTATCGCCCTCCTGAACAGACGCACCGATGGTAGATACGCCTTCAGCCGTTGCAGTTACCTTAGCCGAAATGGGTTTGTTGGCGCCTGGCGGATACAGAATAGAAGTAAGTTCCATATGTACTTAGCGTAAGGTCCCAACGTACTTTTTGAAAGCCTTATGGCAGGATCTTCACGGCTTTATGACCAAGAAGAGAGAGAGGGAGTAATATTCGAGTATTTTACCTCGAGTCATGTCTGTCACATTAAAAAACTGTGTGAGAGTTCCTTTTTTTGGGGGGGTGGCTGGAGGAGATTTTTCCTCCCTGTAAGAGGAGAGTTTCATACGCTATTGCGACACTTTACTCCGAGCATTAGATCCCACATGCCCCATAAAACAGGTTCTCTGCCACCCCTCGTTCAACTCTGTTAAAGAACCCATGAGTTTTATTTACTGCGCAGGATAACAATAATTATCTGACAGCGAGGCACTATTTTGTGTTCCGATTGGACACGAAAAACTTGAAGTGGTTCAACATACAAAATCAAACCTTCCAAGTCATCAGGATCGACCTCGCAGAAATACCAAAGTCAGACGATAACGTTTACCGAAACAGGCCCTTGTCAGAAAGGAACAAAGGACCATCCCATCCGCCTCCTCAACTTCAGAAGTTAGACCGACAAGAGAAGGAAACGTCTTGTACAAATTGAAATTGCGTCTTTTGAATACAGTACGTTTCACTTCATTCTACAACGAGAAGTTGAATCTCATATCGAAGGAGGGATACTCCAAGAAGAAAACTTCAATTGCAAAAACCGGCGCTTTCGCGGTTCAATAATCATCATCCAGGAAGACTTGCTCATTAGTTCTGATTGTTTTTCTTAATCTCCATTTTAAAAATGGTCGTTTTTAACACTCACGCTTCGAGCTCGAACCGTACAATGGTCAAAGAGATGGGTGATATTACAAAGTCAAGATATGGTGATCCCCTCGCAGACCGTCACATAAAATCGAAAGTCGACATTTTAGACTCGTTGCACCAAGTCGCGCTTGCCCTGTAGCCTAATATCGAATATCCCATGATTAAACTTAGAAAGTGAACTAGATAATGTCAAGGATGCCAACGAAAATGATACCTATCGAAAGGAATATCGCCTTCAAGAAACAGAAAATCAAGATCCGAGAAATAAATTGAACGAACTTCAACTGATCACCAGAAGATATGCAATATGCATACCCAATCAAGTTACATTATGCTGCGGAAATATTCCCAGTACGATATTTGTCTTCCGTCGACGAAGCCCAGTAGAATCCACTAGCAAGTCTAATAATGATTGATCCAAATGCTAGAGTTAATTACCTCTATCATATAGTACGCTAATTAAGCGTTTGAGTCAGAGAAGAGGGGCAAGTTCAAAACTGTTTAACCTTCGAGATCTCGATTCCATGCTCACACAGTGGGGGTGGAGGTTCATAGTACGCAACCAGAGCATGATCTGTATTTGCGGTCCCATGTGAATCGTGTGCATCATCATCTGTGCGGTGACCATTCCTCTATTACGATTAAAAGAGCTTCAACTACTTCGAAGATAAAACTAATCACATTACGGTTTGTACGAGCGAAATTTCCGCCAATTTCAAAGTAATATTAATTTTTTTGCTTTAGTACGTAAAACCACAATATTTGGCGTAACTGCCTGATTTTACAGGAGTCGGCACGCAATAACACAATCGTAATAAATATATTTTACTACCGATAAAATAAGTTTATTTTCGCAAATGCATACGTCATCTTCGCAGCCACAAGAAAATACTGTAGTTCGTTGTCTTCTGACGGGATCGAGTCACTACATTTTCAAACGAATAAAATCAAATTTGGCAGAAGCTAAAAATCTTGAAAGCTTCGCACGCTTTTCGCTGAGTATTATTTTATATTGTCTGTCTTCAAATTTGTTCAGCAACCTGCTTTACCACCTCGGTAACCTTATTCTTATCATTGTACCGTAAAAAAAGGGGAAAAATCAAAGAAAGTATAAGTAATGCTCATAAAAATTAATAACGTTTTTATTATTGCTTCAATAGTCTAAATAGTTTGAGAGTTACAAGCGTAGGAAAGATAAGCTTATCAAAAATGAACCGAGGTCGTCACACTTTCAGTCGAAGATGGTCACTTTCTTTTACATTTCCACTCCATTTCATTCACAAACGATTGCAACAAAAAACTATTTTACGACTATTGAAATTTTCGTCAAGTACAGTGGGGCGACACAAGTAAGCCGCGACAGTCCCAACCTTCATTCAAACTCATCTCTTCAAAAAATCTGCTTATATTTAATCGACAGAGATGCTCGCGATGACATTTCATTACAACAAATAATATTATTTCTTTCAAAAATTGAATGAAATTCACTGAATGTATATCGTGTAAATACTTCCTCTTGATTTGTATCGATTTGAAGATGGATCCGGAACGGAAGAGAGGTACCAAAATTCGTTTTAAATTACTTCGCCCAACTACGATATGCATTGTCTTGTGGTTGGTGTTATTGTTTATTTTACTTACACAGTCATTGAAGTGGTCAACGATGAGTCATCCTTGATTTACTCGATTTTCAAGAGTTACCGAAAATCATTAACAAATTACCACTTCAAGAATACGAGCGAGACCGATAAGTCGAAGTGCGCCAACCAAATAAGTACTAACACGTTCCATAATTTTTTGAATTTCCTACCTTTCTGTGATTTAGTTGCAGCTTCCTACAGAACCGAACCGGCACGTGAATTCGCTACAATTTGTCATAGACGTGAACAACCATTCATAAATCGAAATCCGTCAATAATCTGAAATCTTATTATTTCCTCGTTCAACCTCTACTTCCTGTATTCCCGTGGTATAAACTTTTTAGCGATATTCCCCGCTCCCTTATATTTTAAACTCAGCCGTCTTCGTTTTGGACACAATCTACTCCTCACCCCTAAAACGATTGAATCTTTTCGAATCTCACCTACGTTCCCCTTCATCCAAACAATCCTTCTAAAGGCGATATCAACTTTTCGAATGTTCAGAAATATCCAACATTAGACAAATATTATACTCAGAAGCCATCAATCTACGATTCTATACCCCTCTTAGAGCCACCGACCTCCTATCGTCCGAAAACCCTTCAATTTTCTCACACATTTGCAAATTTATTTCAGACCTACCTCCTTCCATCAACATTCAAATTCAAATCAATTTTTTTATTTTTCCTTCGAGATAAGGCCTTATTTTTCAATAAATTTTAATGATTATTAAAGAATAATTTGGAATAAAAATGAATTTAATTAATAAATTAATATTTAAAAAATTAATATAAATTAAATTGATGAAAATTGATTTCATATCTTCAAGTATTACTTTTATAATTTTTATTAAAATAAATAAAATTAATATATTTAATAATAAATTCATTTTATTAATTATTTTTTTTTAAGAATTTATTTTATTATAATTCTATATTTTGAATATAAAATATGTTTAAATTTCAATTTAACAAATTCAACTTAGTCACCCTCTTTCCAACTTTTTTTGTTTATGATTTTACTCTAAGCCCGTTATCACTTTTGTTGGGGGTACTTTCAGGAAATTTTCGTCCGCGGGCGCGAGCGAGGTTGATGAAGTCACGGAGAGCGGAGGGAGACTTGGATAAATGTTGACCTATGAGCTATATATGGTAGGTGGGGGACTTGGAAAAATTCCATCCTCCAAGCTATATACGATAGGAGACGACATTTTTTCAAGTTTTTTGTCGGAAGGCGAACGGCGCACGGCAAATTTCTCAAAAAACCCCCCATAAAACATGTTCCCTGTTGAAAAATTTTCATTCTCGAGCTATATTACGATAAAAGGGGGACTTGAAGAAATTTCATCCTCCAAGCCATATACAAAAGGATTCGAAATTATTTTAAGTTTAGAAAAATTTCACGCTCCAAGGTATATACAATAGGTGTCAACCCCCGCGCTCGGTGTTGTCACGAGGTTGATGACGTCACGGAGAGGGGGGGACTTGGAAAAATTGCGTCCTCCGAGCTACATAAGATAGGAGGGGGACTTGGAAAAATTTCGACCCACGAGCCATGTAAAATTTTTCCAAGTTTTTTGCTGGACGGCGTACGGCCGCGCTTGGTAAACTTCTCAAACCACCCCCCCCCCCTCTAAAACAGGTTCACTGTTAAAATTTGTACATGCGTGTCCGATCAATTATGGAAACTTGGTAAGTTATACTATTCCTAATTGTTATTTCTCCTCAGAATAGAGACTCTAAAAATCTATGTTTCTAGCGTAAATGTGGCCGAGGATATGAATTACAATAACATCCCTGAGGACTCTGATAGTGAAGACTCATCGTCGGACGGTGCCCAGGACGACCCTCCTGCACACTCAATATCAATAAAGAAGAAAAAACGTATCGTAAGACACATAAAAAGAAAACTCGAATGGCTGTTAATAGCCGACAACAACGGCCAACCAACTCCGTTCTCGATTCTTGCCATAAAATCATGGTTGAAGTCGTTATTTGATGCTACAGGAATTCCGCTACTTATATGAGAGGAGGGGGACGATGTCTTTCTTCAAATCGCAGCGTGTTCAAGTTATCACGTCACCTTTTTGGGGACTTAGAAAAACTTCAAGCTCTAAGATTTATATGACAGGAGGGAGACTCGGGACAGCGAAATCCCCTTTTTTGTATTTTTTACATTTATATATTATGAAAAAAAAAAAACTGTTAGAGAAACAAGTCTCGCCAAGAAATATACGGGTATGAATATCATCAAGAAGCCGAAAAAACAGACAGAGGTGCGCGAACAATAGTATGCTGGACGACGTCTAGCGAAAGAGGTCCCAAAATAAAGAGACCAGATCATGACGTATGCTACAGAGCAGTGGCGTCTCCAAGATATAAACAAGGGAGGGAATGAGAGGGGATTTGAACGAAAAGTTTGCCTAAAACCGTAAAAAATATTGACGCGGAGGAGAAAACAATACCTTCGGCAACATTCTCTAGAGTCAAAATGCGTGACTTGCCAGGAGTCACGATCACCGTAAAATATCATTTTTTTCGTACGGCTCGCATATGGAAAAAGCTCCCTCGCAAAGGTCTAGTGATGTCGATCTTTTCGTACAATGCGATACTAAAACGTGGAAACCAGCAAAACCGGATGTATCACTCCTCCCAAAGATGTCGAAACTATCTGAGAAACTGTACATCCTGCGCCGCATGAAAACTCTCGGAGGTAAACAACTGATTCCTAACCACCAGTTTGTTTTCAAAGCCAAACATTTTACCACCGAGTCGGTGAAACTATAAGGCAGGCCCTTGAGGAGAAAAAGTTTTGTCTCTTTGTTTCTCTAGATACTGGTCGAGCTTTTGACAGAGCCGATTAGTCAACATTTCTTGCCGCAGCACGACAGCTCGTGCAGATCCTAGCGTCCTACCTCAGTGCTAGAACGGTCTACATCTACCATGGAGAAGCCAACTCCATGACCAAACCAATCGTAGCAGCAGGTCCTCTGCCCGCTGATCTTCCGGCACAAAGAAACACCACACTTGCTACCTTTGCAGATGATACTGCAGTACCCTCGCTGCACGAAAATTACATCGTAGCAACCAACAGCGATAGTTGGCTACATCGTCTTTGCAAAAGCATGGAAAACGCTTGAAGAGTCGTCACTTAGACAATTTACCCCTTACAAATTATTCTGGAGGGGGAAGACGCAGAGCAGCAGTTGAGTGAATTCAACAAATTAGCCAGGATCCGCTATGATCGAATCGTCGAAATCTTGACATCAAAAATAGTCCTAGAAAAGGAGAATTGCAAAAACGAGTCGAAAGACTGTAGGCAACAAAATCAATCCAAGGGATTTTTAAATAAAGATTAATCGTTGAAAAAGCCAACATTTTTCTTAATTTTATTCATTGTCGTTACCACGAAACAAATCTGTTTAGAGAATGATTTTTTAAAGAGTTGACCTTGAATGGAGGTTAAGGCGATAGGAAGATAGGGGGAGAGGGGGGGAGGGATTTTCAGAGGGTTCTAGAATTGTGAAGAAGATGGCTATTTTCCAGGCTAAAGGGTAGAAGAAGGTGATGAAGCGAGTTGGGGTACAAGTTCTTGTTTTCCTGGTAACTTGTCCTTCAAGTCTTACTCGCAGGAAAAAAAATTACAGAGCACGTAGGCATAAAAAATAAGTTTGAGGTCCCTTGGTTCTGAGATACTAATACATACACACAAAATTCAAAATAAGATGTAGAAAAACTGATGCTCAACATTGATTGGTTTCAAAATTTTGCTTCGTTCATCTTCATGAAGATGACCTCGGAAGAAAATGATAACGAAATTTGAACAAATTTTAGATTTCAAATTTCAGATGTAGGCCTGTTGTTTTCCCCTGTTATTCAATGCGCGTCACGGCCATGAATGAAGCGGCACTTTGACAAATCAGTGGATAGAAAACGGAGGACGTGAGTGCGACCTCATTTCTGGAAAAGGAACGTAAAATAATTTGAAAAAGTTCCACTCACCATTTAGAGTGAACAAAGTAAAGCCCTCGTGATTCTGAGAGTTTGTACTGGAACGCATGCTCGAGGAGAGAGAAATGGGGTGTTATTTAGCTACAACAATTCCGAGCCAATGTGACGATCCCACATGATATTTTTACGAGAATCAACACCGCGGCAGTCCTACACGGAGATTTCTCAGATATTGCGGCCCATAAGATACCGCCATGGAACGTATCGTTAAATTAGGAGTAAATCAATGACAGAGAAAAACCAAAGAACAAATAATGATTACGATTAATGCTAATTAAATCATTCCGAGGTGATGAATCTCTTCGCGGCGAACGCTTTCGGGCATTTGATAGTCTCGTCACAATTACCTGCCTTCTATTCGACGACCTTGAGTTTCACGCACTCTTCGTTAATGTTCGCTCGACACTCGACAGGCTAATAACCCCTCATTAATTGTTGCAAAAGCCGACATAAGTCAAGATCATTTTTTTCGTACACTATTCTTATTTCATTAGTCGCTGCGCGCCGCCGTTTACTTCATTAAAACTAACATATTTCCTAGATAAATTTAGATTGCATTGAATAATTTTAGTTTGCACGTTGTCTAAATGAGAAAAAGTAGCTGTGGGAAGGAAGTAAATATTATGTACCCCGGGTACGATATTTGATTTACAACCGTGAACGTGTCCTTTATCTCGTACGCGTGATTATGGTACGATATGGTCAGTGGAAATAGCCCATGAAATATGTAATGGATCCGCGTAAGTATTCACGTCAGAATACGAGTACAATAGTAGCCGAGGGAATTTTAAACGATTTATTAAAGATATCAGAAACAATTGTTCACATCATTTTTGAATTTGATCTTATCTGTCTATACCTGAAGAGAGCTATACATATTAGTGAACTATGGACCAGAACTCGTTTACCACAATTGTACCGTATCTCAACGATACATCTCCATCATCTCAATTAATACACGTGAAACTGAAGACTTTTCGTACAAGGTCAATTTTTGTGTACTGCTCTCCCGGGTTTTGTTAAACCTTCTGACTGTAAAAAAGTAGACTTTAGTCACACTCATTCTGTCACGTATTCCAGATCGATTGATTTCATTAGAGCGATAAATTAGTGTACCCATCGCTTCAGCGTGTATGGAACAGCTCAGCAGTCGATAGTAGAAAATCGGAATAACAATTAAAGAACGCTTTAGGAAGAGAAAAAATACTTCCGGAATTCTAGATATAAGCTATAAGGGAAACAAGATCCGGAAGAGTATCAAAAATTAGTTAAAACAGCAAAATTAGATTCATACAGCTTCCTTTTCCCCTCAGGCTTTCGAACATCCAAGATTTGAAATATAGACTCGCACTCTCATCATGTTAGGAAGATTGACCACTAAAAAAACGCGGGTGAGTACTTTAACATTCAGAAAATAAAGTTGACCAAAAGATTTAAAACCCTAGCAACACGAATAATGAAGACAAGTTTTTCGTTTAGGTTACATTAGGTCCTGGATCGAATATAGAAACAAACAGTGGACAGGAGAGTGGAAGAGTGACGATAATAGCCCATGGACCCACTTCCCTTTTTCCCACAGTAAAGAGTCGCCTCGACCTACAACAAAAATTCCAACCAAACTTCTGAATAACACAAGGCCTGGGTGCCCATGGCGTCCTATAGGCTCATATCTTCTGCGCCTTCTCACCCGAGAGCCCAAACCACGTATTCTTAGACTGCCTTCAACGCATGGATGGCAGACCCTTCGATTGGAACAAAACCATCTATCATCATGTGAAGTACATGGAAAGAGTCATCGAGAAGTTATGGCTCATTAAAAACCCGAACTTCCACTAGACAAGGAATTACCAACAGCAGAGACCTGATTAACTGACAGGAAAGCGAGCCGTCATGAAGAGGAACCTGGATGGAGAACGGAAATGCGTCCCACTCAATTTATCAGATCTGCATCAACAACAATACTCCCTATGACGAAGTCCCACTCCCATGATGAAAATAACAATAATAATTATTAAACATAAGGCATAAACTAATTATGCACGTAGTTACATTCCCTCCGTCCGCTGCTGAGTACTGCCAAAGTGGAAAATAGGAAATAAACTGACGCCAGGGGGGGGGGGGAATTTCCAGTGGCGAACCCTCCTCTCCCCCCAAAAAAAGGTTAGATCAAGGTTTCCCAGACCATCTCGGATGATGGGAGCTTCAAATATTATCTAAAAACGAGAAACTACGGCACCACAGACGCCTGTCCCTGCGGCCCTGGTACGGAAGTGTTTCCCAAACTTTTTGGATGCACGGCACTCTAAAGCTACAATTAAAATTTGGCGGCACCCGTCACTGAAAATTTTGTTTTAACCACGAGAAATATAGGTACAATTAAATTATGGATATTAAAAATTTTATTTCAGATTAGCACAATCGTTAATGAGAGGGGTGTGATTGATGCTTAGTGCAAAGTTCAGTTATTTATGATTATTGGGAAACGCTGTGGTACAGAAACTGCCCACGACGTATACACAAAACGGGCCATTGGACTGGAACACCATGGAGGAGTACCATCTATCATATATATGGAGGCGACTGTATTACAGTTATGGAAAACTGAAAATCCGTTCTGCAGAATAAAGAACTCAAACACGTACTCGAACCAGTCAACAACTAGTTTCAACTAACTAATTATAATTGACTGCTAGTCACGGGGTCACCCTTCCAGTGCACAAATCATCTTGATCAGTCTCTGAGGGGCATCGCGGCAGGTGTTCAAACCTAACTTATAGCTCGTCCTTGTCCTGGGAGGCCACTGTTAGGCCAAATTCCCAGAACAACAGACCTTGAAGAAACCCCTTGTCGGGAGCGATCCCCGGGACTACCCTCTAATAATTCATATTACGCGAATAATATACTGGCGCCAGGGAGAAAGTTTCCATTGCTGATATCCCCCCTCCCCCTCTAAAAAAAGGTTGGGTTAGGTTAGGATCTGCTAGCCTCACAAACAAAGTCAATACAAATTGACTGGCTAACATGCAAAATTAGCACTAAAATACACATCACCAGATGCCCCAAATACAATCTCTACTCGGAAGCCAGGTGCAAATCTTTAAACCATGCGATGGAAACTGAAGACCTTGCGAACACCCAGAGCCCTTATACGCAGAACCAAAACCAGAAGGCTGCAAAGACTGCCTCCACCACAACAAAAGACAAGAAGACGCCAAAGCAAAAACCGGTATCCGCCTCTTCCCAAGGAAGACAGATCACAAAACTGGTTCCAAACTCTACCCTACACTCCAGGCTTTCCTGAAAAAGGCAATACCAACCCACCCAAGATCAAGGACATCAGAGGCTCCTCAACTAACTTCCAACGATGGCTAAAAAACCACTCAAACTAATGTACCTCAACACCAACCACTGCTGTAGCACTTGCAGGAGAGAAAAATATAGACCTACTCTTCATGACAAAACCATACTATCCAACCATCACACGTAAGATCCATTGCTCCAGGCAGCCAACAAAGCGCCATCCTCATTCGACGAGACCTACAGCGCATCCCAGTATCAACCAATCACCCAGATATAACAGCAATCAAAATTGAAAACAACCTACTCATCTGCGCACACTCCTCCCCCAATAAGGACAACACACACACACACACATCTTGCTCACTCTGCAGAACATGATTTCAAGGCACAACTAATCTGAAATACCAGAACAAACAACCAATGCTCGCGGAGAAGAATTTGAAACCCTCCTAACCTCTACAGGCCTCCAAATTCGAAACAATAAAACCCCTACCCGGTGACGGAGAGACCTCTACAGTGGGATTCGAAAGATCAACGCATACAACTTTAGTATCCTGACTGAAGAAGACTCACATTCCGATCTGCTAAAACCAAGTAATGAAGCACAACAAGGAACTTGAAAACTGCACCAACTGTGAGCTTGACAAGGAAAAGATGAAAGCCTTGTCTGAGCTTGGATGGTTTGAATGTAAAGCAGACATCCAGTAATTCAGATCTGCTACGAGAATTATGAGAAGAAAGAAAGCAATCCGCTCAAAAAACAGTCGAATGCAAACTTGAAGAATGAAATACAAAGGCTGAAAATGGAAGCGGACGCCAAACACACTCTATGTCAAATGGTACTGCATATCCTGTGAGCCTATAGACTATGATAGAAGACGCAGTACTGCGTGCCATAGAAAATTACATCCCAATAATGAGAAACTCGCCCAAACCACAGTCAGAGGCTCCAAGAGTAGAACTAAAACATCCTCCTCCCCTCTGAATGCCCAGTCGGATTAAGCCTGAGAACACTCCTTCCACTAAAGCCCTCTTAGGAGAGAAGGCTTTACCTTCTCCGAGGTATTACAGAATAGTAAACAAACAGCTGACAGCATTGCGACTTACGCTGAAGCTGCTGTCATTAGAACTATATGCGTTCTGGCAGGAATACTTCCGGTTGGTTACTCGGTTAAGGAGAGGGCAGCAATGTTCAAACTCCACAGGTGAGATAATCAGCACTTCGAATCAAGGAATGGCGGAAGCACGTGGAATTAACATAACCAACAAGTTTACAAAAGAGTGACAAAGATAAAAGGCTTCTAAGAACGGCCATGATCTGTTCTCGTTCTTCTCTCGTATCAAAGAGCGCTGGAGATTAATTAGTTTGAGCCTGAGAAGTTCAGCACACAACTGACGACCTGATGACGGTATCTGGTCTCTGAAACACGTATTTTACGCTGTACTGTGCCCGCGAGGAGACACCACCACAAGGTTCAACAGGTCCTCAGGTATTGCACTCGGGTAATTGCAGAAGTCTCAGAGCGATGGTGGAATGTTCACCTCACTCGGAGGAAAATTAAAGAAAAGAGGACGCAAAAACTCACTACAGGCAAATTTTAGCTTTGAATGACCCCTAGTCATCCTCGAGGTACCAGGAGATCGTAAGACCATCATTTTCACATCTCTCTCGCTCCCATCGACACGATAGAAAAATTTCCATACTCATAAATTCTCGCGATAAGTAAACAGGCTCATAAAAATTTTTCTAAGCTCTCAAAGGCTCTCATGAATTGTTTATTCTGGGAAGCGAAATTCAATACTGATGCCGTTGTTTGATTCATGACTAAATCAGATAGGTTAATCTTCCATTTCGGGTTCATTAATCTGCTCTTAAGATTTACGAACGCGAAATTTTTCTTCTACAAACCAAAATGAATCTTTTATACTGCGAGGAATTATAACTCGAAAAAAATTTTATAATCAGCGGGTATCCTATTATTTGTCGATATTTATTTAAAAATTGCACCAACGGAGAAAGCTGTAACCAGCTGGCTACTCTGGCACCAGTAACTGGTACGGTTCAACGTCGGCTACCGCATTTATGCAACTAATTACTTCTGAACTCATATATATGAACGTATGAATCTGATTTGACAATTCAACTACACGGTACAGAGTGAACGATACCGTCGGATAAAATAAGTCGAACTAAGTATTATAACATTACTATAGCTTATTCTACATGCCGCATTCGCTTTGATGGTGAAAGTATCAAAATACGACGAGTAATTTGCATCGAAGATTCTCGATCGTCTGTATCATAGTATACGTAGTTGTACTAATCGGCAAATCATAAATCAATGAGGCCTACACCGCATGTCGCGTGTCCGCGAATTAGTTATCGCGAATATGCGAACGGTGCTAGTTACCGGTATACGATGTCCCAATGAGCAGTGTGATCGTGCTATATTTAGTACAGTACAGTAGAATTTGATTGTACGAATTTTAAAAATGACGACGATGCAATCGAGGCACATCAGAAGATGGATAATCATCATGCGCAAAAAGTGAGGCATAGAGAAGAAATAATAACCTTTCTTTCAGGGTTGTATGAATGTGGGAATAGAAATAGTCACTTTAGCGAAGTTGAAGAGCTTTCTTGAAATTCAAGGTCAGCGGCCGAATTGCTGAGCACACAAGTGCAACGTTCGTCAAATAGCTAAGAATTTTTTTAGAGCAAAGGAGGTGAAGGAAGATGTACACGGAAAGGACCGAGACTTCAAGTAGGTAATTGTGAGGCAGTTTGGATTGAACTTGATGTTCCACAATTTTATTGCGGTTTCATTTTTCAAGCTAGAACCCCAAAATGGTTAGAAGCTTTTGTTACATCTCAAAATATCCTCAAGCTCTTCCTTTGGTGGAATTCGAACTTTGGAATACCCCGAATTTTCTCGAGACAATATTATATAAATGACGTCCTCCATTAGATATGATTATGAAACATTTTTGGTTCTGCCAAAATTATTAAATTAATAAAATAAATTACATCTAAATATCCTACTATAAACAAAATTATGAATTTAATCCATATATTAAAAAAATTTGGGATCTATTCTTTTCACAGTTCGTGCGGGCGTTCTACTGGACGGATTTGCTTCATTTTTTTATTATCTTCAGAATAACCTCTAGATTAGCCATCAAGTAGTACCTCACTTCAGGTGTTCCCCACTTATCTGCATTTGCGTTTTCTCCCCATGTATTTCTTGTGGAAAATTTTTCATACCTACATTTGGTTGAACGCAATGACAGTCCGTCAGGCCGTTCTACTGGCTGATTTGCTTCATTTTTGTTTATTCTCTTCAGAATGATCTCTAGATTAGCCATCAAGCATTACTTAGTGTCTCACTTCAGATGTTCCCCACTTATCTGCATTTGCGTTTTCTCCCCATGTATTTCTTATGGGAAATTTTTCATACATTTGGTTGAACGCAATGTCCGTCAGGCCGTTCTACTGGGCCGATTTGATTCATTTTTTTCTTATTCTCCTCAGGACGACCTCTAGATTAGCCATCAAGCATTACTTAGTGCCTTACTTCAGGTGTTCCCCATTTACCCGCATTTGCGTTTTCTCCCGATGTATTTATTATGGGGAATTTTTCATACATTCGGTTGACTGAACGCGAGAAGCGTAGCTATTTAGTAGCATAGTACGTATGTTGACTCATCCAGCAGTGAGAGAGGTATGAACTTGAACATTGGTACCTTCTATCCCTTTTTTATATATATATATATATATATATATATGAAAAAACTTTCAAAAATAACTTTATGACAGTTCGTCTGGCCGTTCTACTCAACCAATTTACTTCAGTTTCTTTAATTTGTTCATTTAGCACACCAGCTGAGCCATTAAGGATCAGCAGCCGCTCGACTTAAGGCGTTCTTGAATTTTCCTCAATTGAGCTTTTCACATATTATCTATCTATATACTGGAAAAAATTCAGTAAAACTTAATAAAATTCGCCAGACATTTCCCCTGGACAGATTGGGCTGATCTTTCCTTTGAATAAATGCTTCCGACCCACAGATAAGCCATTACCCATTGGCTGACCCGTCCCTGACTTCTGTTTTGGGTAGTATTGAAACGCGATTTTGCCCTGTACATTTCTTATGGACATAGGTATTTTTTAGATGAAATTGAACCATTTTATTCAGTTTACCAGCGTCAAACTAAACAGATCAGACTGATTTTTTTTTTCTTTTTTTTAAAGAATGCCTATCACCAACAGATTCGCCGTCACTCAACAACTTACTCCGCCTTCCTCACAAATTTTAAAAAAATCGAAACGCGATTTTTCCCTGTACATTTCTTAAGGGGATATTTGTGAAAGGAAACCGAACAACCCTTTTCCAATTTGCCAGGGACCTCAACTGAACAGGTCGGGCTGATTTTTTATACCCTCCGATCCGCCATCACTCCTTGACCAACTTAGCCTCCCTTAAAGCAAATTCCCGAAACACTAAAACGCGGTTTCACCAATTAGATTTCTTATGTGGCTTATATTCCACCTATAATAATATATTCCCCCTATCCAGGTGTCATGGTTGAATTATATCATCAAATTATACTAATGCTGCGGAGCAGCACAGGTCATCTAGTTGATCTTAATTTTAAATTGAATCCAGAAATAAGTTCAGATTCACTTTCATAAAAATCAAATGGAAGTTGTAATAATTCTGTTAACAAAATTATCAATTATATAAAAAAAATTTATATATTGAAAACTTGAATATTTTTGATAAATAATAAATATATTAATATTAAATCTAAATATAATTACAATAAGAATATTATTATTATAATTAATAAAATATCGAAAGATAAAAATTGAACAATAGCTCGAATAAAACTAAATTTGTACATAATAATTATATAGATTTTTGTACTAATAAATAAAAAATTAGAAATAATTATTTAATTATTACAAATAATATTAAAATAATAAAAAAATTATTATTTCTTAAGAATCAATAATTAAAATTGATTAATATTCAAATAATATATAAATTAATTATAAAATTAAAATCAAATAAAATAATATTTAATTTCAATTAAATATATACATAAACGTTCTTTAATTATTAATTTAATTATATGCAATAAAAGTTGCGATAAACCAAGGACCATAACGAAATTGAATTAATCTTATTATTTTCTGTTCAATTAATAAAAAAAACCTAGGTATTCTAATTAATATTAATAAAATTAATAATTCAATTCATTATTTATTTAGTTATCTTGTTCACCCTTTCACTAGCGCCCTCTAGTGAACGTTTAAACCCCAATAGAAGCCAGATTAAAACAGAAAAAACTCAAATCCACATCACAATATCTCTCTGGACACGGCAAATTTGCAGCATATTTAAAAAGATTCAAAATCACAGAGAATGAAATGTGCTTGGAGTGCGGGGAATCGGAAAACACCCCGGACCATACCTTTGCAGAATGCAAAGAACTCAGAAAAATACGAGAAAAGTATAATATTACTGAAAAAGTTTGAGAAAACTGTTTACTCGAGGAAGAAAACCACAGAAATTTTAATACTAAAGTCAAAGAAACTTTGAGGGGGAAAAACTGTAGAATAATTGAGAAAAAAAAAGCGGATACACCTGGAGATTAAGTTAAGTTGAGCGCAACTGTCTACATTCAGGTATTATTTTAAAAAAATTATTAAATATAAATACCAATGCATGTTATATGTATATGATATATCTAAATTCTGTAAAGATTCTATAACCTCAAGTGTGAACTCAAAATCAGGGTGCTTCGGGTGTGAGAAACTATTATTGTAAAAGCACCCGGAGACACTCTGGATAATGTACAATGAATATTAAATAATAAACAGAAAAAAAAAAAAAATAATAATAATAATGATGTTTGGATTATCTCGTCATCAGAAAATTTGACTTTGAGTCCTTTGGGCTCTGGACCAGGGAAAAGTCTTAAAAGGTGTGTGAGGCTAACTAACTGAAGGACTCTACCAGTATTTTTTAGGCTATTGTACCGCGTAAGCATGTTAGGTTGACTAGGTGGCGGGTAACAGACGAAATCTTTCCCTTCCTTCTTCTAAATCCAGTACCTTGTAAGTTAATCTAACTGAAGAGCAGTAGACTGGCATTCACAATGCCGGGCCTATGCTACGCTAGGAGCTGACGGGATAGCCTCATATGCTGTGCACTAGCCTGACCAGCTGACGCATTTCAAGTAACCACACCTTCTAAAATCTTTCCAAGTCCGAAGGTAAGAGTAACGCAACTCCACAGGACGCGTCATCGTCACGCGACCGCAAACACAAACCCTACTCTTTTGAATCCTCCCTTCGAACCAAATGTAAAGACATGAAACAAGTCGAGAAAATCTTCAGGTAAAGTCTAAAAATGAAGATCATATTTCGTTTTCTCCCTCTGAAAGTATTTCTCAGCCTAGGGTAAGCGTAATACACTCTATGTTAGGATGACAGCTGACAGGCTCACTCCACCAGTATTTTTTGGCTTATGCTTTTAGCCTAGTATGTAGCCCAAATTTTGGAGTCTCGATTATCAAATAGTAAGTCGGGCTAACTAGCTAAAAGGCATCATCCTAGTATACTGTATGTTAGGCTGTGCTTTTAGCCTAATTTAGCCCAGTAGATATGTATTGACCATTCATAGCTCGACGCGACGATCGAAAATTTTCCAAGTGCTAAGGTCACAAGCATGCGTTAGGCAATTTAAGGTTCAGACCCAACACACTATCATCGTGGAGGAATCAGGAGTATCGAGAAGTAACAGGGAGATGACGTACGTCACGCGACTCTACTCTCAAACCCAGCACAAAGACATGAAACATGTCAAAAAAAGCTTACAATAATTGGTAATGATTACCCGTTAAAATGACTCAACGACGAAAGAGTGGAGGGAACCTGATTTTCCAGCTCTCCCTCTGTGATGAGAGCCTGACATAGAAGTAAATATACGCTTTCCCTCTGTTCTTGAATGCCATACAGACTAAAATGTCAAATCTTCACAAATGTTCATTCTCATTTCCATTACCAAAGTAGTGACTCCAACTTTCGACAGACTGATAGTTGGAGGAATCAATTTTCGATCCTCTGAAGCATAAATAGAACACAGGATGAGGGCAACTGATCTTAAAGGGGAGAAGAGGTACGTTTTGTGTCGAAACCATGACTTCTCGCCTGACAGCTCCATCCTTATTTTCTCAAACTAGGAGGCCGAAAATGCAAAAATCGCGCGTCCATTACGATAGATTGTCATGATTACAACGCATACCTTTCATTATGACTTAATTGTTTTGAGCAAAATGTTAAATAAATTCAATAATAACGGAATTTACGTTTCATAACAATGATGTGAATTACCGTATACAACGAAGGACGCATCAAACCGCGTATACGTCAGTGCTGAATCAGGAAAACGACTGGATTCCTACAACCAACAGCGATAGTATTTCAAGCTGCATTTTTCATTAAAAAAAAAACCTAGGTGAACTGAACTTTTGTTGATAAAAATTACCAACGGAAGGTAAATGAATTGATATTTCAGAAAAGAGAGTCAATCAACCAGAGAGAACTTGTAATTACAACATTATGCGGAGACTGTTGCAGTGAACGCTATAAAATATCGTAAAAGATTTTAAAAACTCACCATGCGCACGGACAAATCGGTTGGAGAATAGTCACGCCTAACAAGTAGCAGCTTTATAAGATTGCCGCCATGTGCGGATAATTAATACTCTCTAACGACGAGGGCGATTTCCGCGCAAAAACTAAGCATCCGATTTTATTTTCGTGAAAAAATAATGATTTTTTATAGCGTACACACGACAATTGTCACTATCGAACCGTTTCCTGGACGAAAACAACCAGTTTACATAGCCGACTACATTCGGTAAGTTGTACACGTAAATGCATCGTGAGGACGAAAGAAAAAAATCTCTACGATATACAAGAAAAAAAGTAAAATTAATTTTCGTGATTATGGCGAACGAAATGCTCTCGACTTTAATTAACAAGTGTCAACGTATTACTACTGCTACAGCTACACGTCGAGATTAATATTGAGGACGCGCTATCGCGGCGCGCGAAGAGCTACCGCAGTACCGCCGCGCGTTATCCCAGCTCCTTGCCCTTAGCCAACAATATTCTTGCCGTTCATGGCATTGATATTGGTTTATTACGATGCTCGCCGCGAGTACAGCATTCGCGATGAGCGTCAACGAATACAATGTTTTTGGACGCACGGACACGTTAACCTCCGCGTCCTTGTTGAGCTTTTACACATCATCTTTACATGCACGTTAATTATTTTACATCGTGTTTTCGTGTGTAGACCAGGTACGCGAATCGACATATTAAATAACGCATACGTAATTTGGTCAGCGGTTTCTAGCGAATGACGAAGACGGTAGCCTCCGTAGGACCGGCGCGTCCCCCGCCTCATAATGAAAATCCAAATTTCGTTACTGCACACCCTACCCTGCGAAAGTGGACTGTCGCAAACGGGTTACTTGCGCGTGGAAAAATTCGCGACGTCGAGTCACGTTCCCGTGGGTATGAAAGTTCATAATAATACCGTATTTCCTTTCGCCGAATGCGAACAACTGACCGAGGAAACTGATCGCCAGCATCAGCAATCGGAGGATGTGACTAAACGAGGCAGGATTGATCTCTTTCAGCGGCGTACGGTGTAAATGAATTCATCCTGTTCCGAATTCACGTACAATAGATTAGAGTGTACGATCGTAGAAACTTAAGAGGAAGAAAGTAATATTGGTAATGATAAAAGCGTTGTGTCACTTGTACTTTTACGATTAGGGCCTACGATATTCGTCGGTGCTGGGGGAGAGGAAACTGTGGACGGTCATTTTTTAGCTGAACGAAGTTATCATCTCGCATTGTGAGCCAATTGACGAAATTTTACGGTCGGCACCGTAGACACGGCTGCACAACATAGTGAAACTGGTCAGGGAAATGAAATGAAACACTTTATAAGATCCTAACGTACGTTGATGTTCGTATGTTTCAATGACCAAGCTTTTGTTCTAATTTAACTTTAAAAGAAAAACGATTTTTTCCGTCATTTCAAAAACAAGTAGTACAGCTAAAAGCTATTGTTTTCTGTTCGACAAACCCTCTCACGGTGGGCTGTAAGGAGAAGTACCTATGTAGTGTCTTGCTCATCAACGAAACCTTCCCTCACTCAACGTCTTTTTGCTGACGACTACATCAATTGCATTTGTTCTTCCAGCCCTCGGAGAGTCCACACACTACTTCAGGAAAGTATCAACTCAATCACTGCATGGACAGTTACAAATGGTTTCAAATTTTCAACCTCGAGTACTCACTCGGTTATTTTCAAAAAAAAAAAAAAAAAAAAAAAAAAGGAAATTCTATCCCCTATTTCCAATTCTACAAAATTTCGAAATTCCACTCAACTTCTCACCCCCCCCCCCCCCCGCCCTTGATCAAAAACTTTCTTTGACCCGGAATATCAAATTTTTAAAAGCAAAATGCACAATAGATTCATCTCACATCCCTCCAAAGGATGCTTCAGAAAATTACTCCTACAACTGTATAAGAATTTTATACGATCTAAACTAGATTATGGAACACCAATATACAATTCAGCGAACAAATCCGTCCTCTCATTACTTGATACTATTCCAATTGACCCCCTAAGAATCGCCCTAGGAGCTTATCGCACGAGCTCAGAACTCAGTTCAAATGTGCAGAAGCCGCTGAACCGCCACCATTCTCTTGTTCACTCATTCTAACCTCCAATATCTTATCTTGTTTCTCGATTTCTCGATCTCTCGATATTTAAGCTAATCGTAGCTTCATCGTTAAAAAAAAATACACGTTTTGAGAACTGTTGATTTCTCGAATCAATGCATTTGGAAAATTACCTACGATCATATCATAATAATGAGAACGCAAAGCAGGGACTGTCATAGGTAGAGCACGGAAGTTCATGATATTGCATCTTTTTTTTGGTTGGTGTTGATGTAAATCTGATCAGTAATGTGTATCGATCTTGCATATGGGACCCCCCCTATTTAAATTTTATTTTGCACGTTTTTGCATTTTTCGACGTTGTTGCACGTTTTTGCACGTTTTAGCGTATTCTTCAAAATTTAGGGATTTTCATCAATTTTCAAAGAAATATGTAGTTAGAAAAGAAGAAAAAAAAAAAAAAAAAGAAACGATCGAAAATCGGTGAAATGAAAGAGGAAAACTACTCGAAGAAAAAATGGATTAAAAATGAATAAACGAAAGAGAAATGAGATCAGAAAATCCTCCGCGAAAAATTTCGGTCAGTTTTTCAATATAAAAATGAGGGATTGGAATTATTGAAGAAAATTGATCGCGGCGAAATTCCAGACAATATGACTCCTGAGATCTGCAGTTGCCTAAGTTACGCGTCTTTAACGTCAGTTGAGGTTGAGCGCTCTTTCTCGCAATTCAAATCAATTCTTACAGATCGACGCCACAGTTTTATCGATATTAATTTAGAGAGAACGCTCATTGTACATTTTAATTCGCATGCCTTTTAAAATAAGATTGATTTTTAATTTTTTTTGAACTAATTTTTCCAGCATAAGTAAAAAAAAAAATGACTAGTTTTCAATTTTTGTCATTTTTTTAGTGCACATTTTTGAAATTATATTGCATCTTTTCAATTTTTTCTGCACGTTTTTACTGCATTTTTTCCACTTTTACTTGCACGAATGGGGATTTTATAGTGCATGAACTTCCGGGCTCCAGTCATAGGTTTAGTTGAAGACAATCTAAGCCATATCAGGACAGCCAATGAGTTCTGGATTTCAAAGAGCAATAAAGAGGCCAATAGAATGAGAATCATTCAGTTTCAGCTAAATTATAATTTTAATTTTTAGGTTTAGTTCAGGATTATTGTTTGTGAAACAAATGCGGGCTTAAACTGAGACTGAGGTGAACAAAAGTATCTGACGAAATAACGCCATCACTAATGTAAACAATCCACCATTATATAGGTACTTTTAGCTCAGGACTCAACCATAGTCAATCATACATAAACCTCATCAAGGAAGAGGAACAAAAGATATCAACTTCCCAAGCATTCTATTTCTCGGGAGGAGCGAACAAAAAGGCATGCTTGATTAAATAAAAAAAAATGTGTGAAAAGCATTTTTAACACATGTGACCAACATGTCACCAGTAGCAGCCTTACAAGTCTGTTGAATAATTTCTCATGATAAAATCATTTGTCTCTTCACTTCACAAAGAATAGCTTTTTTTCTGATGATAAATACTTAACACGTTTTTCTATATTTCTATAGGAATAATACCTCTTCCTTTTGTACCTCATATCTGATAAGTTGCAAATCTCGAGCCAATATGCTATCATCTACAGACTCCGAAGAAGTTACATATTTCGACATCGACTTGGACTATCCAGACTACGTACCACAACGACAACCGTTCAGACACCATCACACGTCACGTTGGTAGGTAACAGAGGTTTTTCCACACTTTTCTGTTAGGTATTCTTTGTTCGGAATCATTCTGAAGTACAAGCCTACAGTCATGTTGGTCCCGTACCTATGTTCCAACAATGATAAAAATATTGAAAGACAAGACTCTCAAAATTCCAACAGATAATTAAAATTACGAATAAAACTAGGTATAATATTATTGTCTTATCATCCTCTCAAAGATAACTATCTACCAGTAGGCCTACTCAGAGCTGAAACTTTTCTCATTTCCAATAAGTAGATATTTACAAACGGGGGTACCTATTACAAGGTGATTCATGAAAATTTTCAAGTAATTCTATCAATAAAAGCGGATATATATACTTAAGGCATCATTGAATCGATCAAACTCACCTATCAATGAACGTAGATCATCGCCAGTCACATACTATACTCACAAACACAAATTACTAGAGAGAAAGTAATGGGGAGTTCAAATGTCACTCGCGCAGAAAATGAAAAACACTATTACAACATATTCGGCGCATATTATGATTTGAACAGAAACAAATCTAGTCCGCAATGTAAAGTAAAGATACAGCAATACTGAAATACTTACTTAAAACCAGTACTTTCTCACAATATTTTTACCTGAAAAGCGAGAATTGGAATCACAACATATAGTGTCACCATCTTCTTTATTGTACTTAGGTATATCCCTCTAGACTTGATCTGCTAGCGAATCTCTTCACTCTGATGCGGTCATACCACGAGAATGATCTATTGTGTTCAACAATACGTACCAGTAAGTACATTTTTTCATCCAAACACTTGCAAGTATTTAGTGCACAACATGGCGACAAAAATTACAACGTGAACCATCCACTACCGGTCATATATTCGAGTTTCATCAGTTAGCAATCAGTTTCTCTGGATTTAGATCACATCGCATTGTGCGCGACAGTACAAAATGATGCAAACGCTCAAATGTATAAAATCATCATGGTAAATTGTTTGAAAAAGTCGCTGCAGGTGGTAATGTATTAAAGCTTGGCCCAAGAAGGTGGCCATGATTAAATCACAATACTTTCAGTCTAATATGGCGAAAACAAAATTTTCAAACTCACAAGAAATTCAATATCGCGATACTTACTATCGAGCCAAAAATCATTAAGATATCTTCTAGTAACCTTTAGCTACAAAGAATAACAATCCTCAAGCTTTTCAAAACTTATAATAAATCAGGTTGTTCGCAAATTTTCTTGACTTTATTTTCCACAACAAATAATTATACATTAAACTGTAGGACACGTAAGCAAATTGCTTTTTCATCTTCTTGACACACAACTACTAACCTGCCAATTACAACAGTAATACACACCCACACTCGTTATCTGTGTAGCGATGCTAGCGCGCCATTGCTTTGTCAAGTCCGAATTGATAAACTATCATGATTCATGAGTCATAAGTCTGCCGTACGAGGTACAAAGTAGAACGGAACATCTGCATTTCCACGATCTGCGAAGAATAGATTCTTCAATCCCGCAAAAAGTACCTTTTTTGCTGATCGTCAATGTGCGGATACGTTCATTCTATTTTGAACGGCAGCTGAAGTGATAGGTATGAGCATCGTTCATTTTGCAGCCGTAAGTACTAAGTACAAAGTTGAATAGATCAGGAAGAAATTCGATTTTCTTTAAATAGGTTCCTCCTAAGGTTGATACGGCTAATTCAAATGAATGTAATCCTTCTGAAGACGATTCTTTAATGAATAATTCAATTACCAGAATAGTTTTCATTTCTGATACAAGTACCTACATTCTTTCTCTCAATGTGGGTGTCGGCGTTTTTACTTGCAGTTTCTAAACGACCCTGCTCAGTTTATATTCATGAAATTATTCTTCCTTCCAATTTTCCAGTTCCTACCTCAACTTTTGAATTTTTCTAAATACCTAACTCAGTTATAGGTAGGCTATCTCATAATATCATTTTATGGAAATGATGAATGGTACCTACCTACCGTCTTTTTGTTATCACTGTGCAACGCAATGCAATTTAGAATCAAGCAATTTGAATGAGAAGAACAATTTTCTGAACAAAGAGAATTGAAACTGATATTTCTCGCTGTTTTTGAAAGAGTATGTTTTTTTCAGACAAGAAATCAATTCTGAATCTCGTTTAATGTTAATGTGTCACATGCTCTACAAACAATTTTGAGGAGAAATTTCTCCTATACTGGTATGTAGATATACCGGTACGTAGGAATACTTACCTACCTATAGAAATTATTTTTATTTTCGAGAATTTTGAGAAGCTGAAGTTATTGATCGAATTACTGGTTCCTGTATAGATGTTTTTTGAACACCCCACTTCACGTTGAAAATTAATTTGGATACCTATCTCATAATTTATCCTGAAAATTAAGTGGAGTCCGTTTTTCACATCGCTTTTCATCACGAATAGATGGCAAGTAACTTTATTATTCTGAAAACGTTACTGTCTTTTTGTTATCACAAGGTCGGTATTAGGTTCGGAAACTAGAAATTTATTGATTGAAGAATAATATTCCAATAACTTCGATCACCTATCATTGAAGTGTAAAAAAAGAATTGTTGTGAAAGATCTTAGATTTTTATTTCTTTTAAGCGCGTTCTAGGTGGTCAATTTGTGGTCAAGAATCATGTTTCTCGACGATATACTGATTTTATTTATTATGTTAGAGAGAACTCCAGATTTAGAGATGAAATATTAATTGGAACGAGTCCCTCTGAGAAAAGAATTTTAATGATTTTTTTTCAGAATTTTTCAGCCAATATTTCTTCTTATTAAACGTTCTTGCACGTAAATTTCTCCATTTCTAAATAATTTTGCGGTTAAACAGGAAATATTTGTGCGTAAGAGGGGCACTTTGATGTCTATCAAAGAAGCAAAAATAGTAGTCGAAATACCCTGAAGCAGTATGCGTTGTTCAAACGCTTCTCCGAGATTCTCCTTTTCATATTCTTTTTGACACTACAATTCTGAAAAAAATTATGTACTATACGGGTACCAAATCATTACCGGTATCTACCGAAATACTTGTATTATTTTTTCAATGATGAATTCCTACAGCAGCCTACCCAATTTTTTTACTCTCAAAAACGCAACCTTTTTCCATTTTAGGTATATTAACCCTCGAAGCTCAAGTTAGTAAGGGAAGATTGACTCGATCTGTATATGATTTAGCATCGACTGATGAACAATCCGATCAAGTAATCCAAATTCTGAGCTATAAAGAAAATACGAACTTTGAAAAAAACAGTTTCAATTCTAAACTCAATAAGAGAGGAAAATTTTAAGTACCCCAATCGAAAACTTCGTTAAACAATAAAAACTACAAGTCACCGGCTGCTATTAGAAGTAATTTTTCCTTGTCATTTCAAGTACCTCTCATCGTTTCAAAATTCATGCAAACGAACTTCGCCGCTCAGATTCAAATTCACGACGATTTCCGACGGTCAGAAACATAAGACCGCATGCGTCTATGCTCCGAATTTCGCAAGAATGGTGGCTTGTGACGAGTTTTTTTTTTTCTTCTCACATTTCTCAAAATTTAAAAGTATAATGTATTGTAGCGAAGATTGTCATAAGCTTTAATGAGACATTCCAAAAATCGTATAATATACCTACTGGTGACATTCTCGTACTTTACTTCCGAGAATTTCTCAATGACAAATTCGCGAATGATTATAAATGTACGCAAATTTGGGCTTCGTAAAGAATTTGTGCGATAGAGGAAACGTATTCTGCGTCCTTCTCCCCCCGGTCGGAGGATCGTCAGCGATCGTAAACGAATGGGCGCCATCACCATCGGCATAATTGATTCAACCAGCATTGAGAGCAGCGGTTCCCGCAAGTCGCTAAAGAAAATTTTCTTATTATTACAAATCATTAGCGATAGTACGTCAGTTGCGCGTTTGTTCTGACATAGTTTTACGAGCGTGTTTCTTTCTTTTTTGTTATTCTTTAATAGAATCAACAGGCAGCATTATACCAGAAGAAAACGTTTAAGTAGGTGGTCGTCAAGTTGGCTAAATTACGTGTACCTTAGCTTTATTGGCTGATTATTATTTAACTATTCGTTCATACGAATTGAAAAAATAAAATTAATAGAATGAATACAATGATCTGGGCATGAAATGATGTCATCCATGTTACGTATTTTGCAGACGAACGGAAATTCTTAACCAAATTGCCTATAGTGTCACATTGATGGCAAGCTACCGCTGAGATATTCCTCTCACATGACTCAACTACCGTACCGAAAACCGTGGTGAATATCGCTTCTTTCAAGAGGCTCAGAGCTCGTCGAATCATTCGAAATATAATACCTCATGTTTGGAGCTGGGATTCTAAAATTTTTCTGTGTCTTAAATTTCCCATAGGTCACAGTTTAAAATTTCTTTAAATGCAAGGTAGGTCAGTTACTTGGTAGCTGTCCACCTTAATTAGTTCTGATCTCGATTTGCTCAATATTTTATGAGCACCCTATCTCGGAGTTTGTATAGACTCTAACAAAAATATTTGAACCAAGTCTATAACGACAATAAAATCAATAAAATATGTACTTTTCATTTCAATTTTTTTTAACCCTTGAGAGTGAACGTTTCAATTGGATAAAAAGAAGAGGTGTGCCTCAAAAGTATTTCCAGCGAATATCCCTGATGAAACGTTTGTAAGTTGTCCACAAACTCATGCGTTCGACGTACTTACTGAGCTTGTACAACCCCCTTCAGCCGCATTTTTCACGAAATAGGCTACGTTCGGGAATTTGTGAATTCTTTGTCCAACAGTGCACGTCCTCAAGTTTGGAAAACTGGTCAATGTTCGGTAGAATATTCGCGAAAAATAATCCACTAATCAAGTTTCTGAATGAAACGATAATTTAGGTACCAGTCGAGTTTCGGACAACAAATATTCTGCGTTGTTTATCGCGCCAAACGCTAGGTGCACAGATACCTAAAATTGGGTTGTCATGGAAGTCCAACTAATGCAAGCAAACTATGCATCTGAATTATGCGAACGACCTCAATTTCAGATTCATTAGCAAAATACAGGTTGGTTTGCACTTGAAATATTATTCTTAACACAATAAATACGGTCGGTCATACAATGAGGAACTAAATATTCGCTATAATGTACATATTTATAGGCATCGAATCTTTTAGGCGACTTCGAGGAAGTCTAGACGAACCGGTGAAGAGGATTTTCAAACAATTTTTTTACCGGTGCAAACCAAATAATATTATAATCGAGTCTGTATATCAACTCTTGGTTTCGTACGCAATTTTAACATATAAACTGTTGTTGAAATTTTCAGGACTTGAAAATTGCGCCGCAGTTTGTGTCCGGTGATTTAAGCTATTGATAATCTAATCTCATTATTGATATGAGGCACAAAGCTGGGACTCTCTTCATTATGTACAAGTATCGAATCCACGACAGAACGGGATTTATTTAATCTTACTAATGGACAAATGTTTCTTTGTTTAACGATTCTTGCTCGAAATTCATCCTCAAACTCATTACGATTCCATTAATGACTATTTACTTATTTGTATCAAGCTTTGGATTCACCTCTTCAGATAATGTTTGTCATCAGTTTTTGTTTCCACTGTAGATCAAGGCAATAACCTCGCGGCACTCAATTTGGGGATAGTACCTATGTCAATGTAAATGCAAGAAAACTTGTTGAGATGAAAATTTAGCCTTTTGAGTGAATTGAAACAGATAAACCAATTTTCTTTAATAATTACCAAGGTTAAGCTAAAATATATTCTTAAATGGTGAGATCGAATGGAATTATTGCTACTTCAGAAAGGAAGATTACAGTTTTCTATTGCTTCCTCCCCGGTAAATAATTTGTCTTCCCTCTGAAGTCTGGAAAAAATGGAAAAATTACCCCTCTGATGCCCCGTTTGAAGCCTTGTTGATTCCCTCTTTCCCGTTTTTTCCTCAGTTGAAGTACTTTGGATTCCCAAGCTCAAATGGCTACAACAGGGACAAACCTGAAGCCCTTCAGATCTCCAGGCTTCTTTACCCATTTAATTCCCATTTGAAGCCCTGTATTCCCTTTTGAATCCCTGAAGCCCTATGCTTCGAGTGGGAACAATGTTTGCCGGGTATGATGGTAGTAGTAAGAAATTAGCAGGAAGATACCACAAAAATTTAAAATATTTTAAAAATGTGAGAAGTCAGCAATCCCTATTCCATCGTTACGATACTAAAATTATGATGATGATAAAGTTTTTCAGAATAAATATAATCAAAAAGAGATGCACTCGGAAGAAATGCATGATCGTCCGGCTTTTGAACACAGGGGGGTCTATTATTTACTCTCACTTTTTTCAAAGATTCAAAGCTCAACATTTTCCGGAACCATATACCTCACAATCGTGCAACCATTAACTACTTTCATTAGGTTTGACTGCTAATCAGGATCTTTTGTCCAAGTTTTCTATGATTAATAGGGTATAATATTTGTTTTTCATACCGACTAACATATTCACTCTGCGGTGCATTCCTAGGTCGTTGGAGGAGGAGTATTAAAGCACAATTTTTTACTTCTTATTCCTTTTTCGCTCCACCTCGCTCATTTTTATTTACTCTTAACGAGAAACCTGTTTCAGATGGGTTTTTGATGAAAATTTTCGTCGTCCCACCGCACTTAAACCTAACCTAACTTTGACCTAATTTCAGGACAGAAAAAATCATTCGATACAACTCACAATCGTCAGAACTGAGATCGACCCTTGATACATTACGTTCTAGTCCTACTTTCATCCTTTGCTCTGAAGTGGTAGACCCTCTTCCCCCGAAAATACCACTTTCTAATCCTCATACCTAATTTTCTTGCATCCACTGCTCAATTCATTCAGTTTATGATCCCTGCCGACATAATTGTCTCCTCGTTCCTCTCGAATGTCAACTATGTAAACATCTCAAATTGAAAATCTTACTCGCCCATCGTATCATCAAATTTTCCATGGCTAACTTCTCTCCTCCAGATATACGACTGGATCTTAAAACTCCCAACGCTATGTACAGACATGTTATTATAAATACTTCTTCTACCGAATTTTTTACCTACCAGCTCTGTTTTACTGACGGATTCAAATCTGGACCCAAAACTGGATACACTCTTATCTTTCTCGTGTCCCTCTCCTCACCCTTTAGTTCAAATTTCTGTTATTAAGTGATTCACTCTCATCTCTTCTGGCGATGCAGGATCCTCTCCCAACTAATCCCATAATTTAACGCGTTCATTTACTTCAGCAAATACCGTACTATCACCAATCTCAATAGTCTTTTTCCGAGGCACATCAGCCTCCCGGAATATGACGCGTCTGAAATTGCCGCCAAAGATTACCTTCTCTTCCATAAAATTTCCGACCCTGTTCTTATTTCTGCCTACGGCATTCCTAAGACTCGACTCCTGGCACGACTTCTAGAAAACTCAATATTCAAACAAACTCGTAACAGCAAAAAACATACCGGTCCTCTGGACTTGCTCCAATTCGACTATCCAGCATGAAAGCATCATTTTCATCCATTTCAGAGTTAGTCACTCACTCTACTACTTCTTTCTCGGTCTGCTCTCTTCCCTTCTTGCCAATAGTGTCAATTTGATATACCTGTTCAACACCTCTTTCTCAGACAATTGTCCATTCCTAACGTTTCTAAGTTTATTCTCCCTCTTTTCTTACCAAAAATCTGTCCAAAATCTCCTTTCGTGTCCCGCTTTGGAAAATATCCGCCTCCTTTACTCCGTTTCTTCACGTCCTGTATCTGCTCTTGGTAACTACTCCGGTACAGTCATAAACTCTCTCAACTATTTACGTTTCACCTACTTTTACCATCTATTGTGATCTCTCCGATCTTCCCGAATACTTTCCACTCCAATTTTCATAAACTTACTACCATTACTGGCCCTTGGAATTGTTGAAAAGTTCATGTGAAAAAAAATCGAGCTCGGGACTCGATTTGAAAAATGTCGCCCTTTAGCCATAGGAAAAATATCGCATTTCGAACTTCGACGGATACGAATCTTAAGCCCCTGTTAGCAGCCGTGGAACTTGAGAAAAACTTCATCCTGTAGATAAGGAGTAGGGCTTGAAAAATATCGTGCTTGATGTGAGACTTGGAGAAATTTCCACCTCTGAGACGTGAAACTGAAGAGTGAGATCAAAGAAATGTCGAGCTGTCGACTTACACTGAGGTAAGCTCGGAAAAATTTCGTATTTCGAGAGAAAATGGTAATCTTCATAGATTTCCGCCCGCGGTTTCCTACTTTAGTGACATCCGTTTTTTCTCGAGGGGAGGCGGGAAGCTATGCATGATTCGAATGACTAATGACTTTGTATCGCATAATTATACGTCTCATATTAGATGAAATTTATGAGTACAATTAAATTGTTGATTATTTATCATGGATTTACTTGGCTCGTCAAAGACTCTTTGTTATTGGATCATGAATGCACATATTGCAACGCGTCATCGTCATGTCATACTGCAACTGCAAGTTTGTTTCTTCTTCATCTTTTCTAAGGTTTTTCATTGATAAACTCTGTAAATATTTGTACCTTCAAATCCAACATCGCGCTTGTGTAAAATTTGTTTCCAAAAATTTCCTCACGTCACTTAAATACATAGTATAGTACCTACTGTTAAGATGTAAAAAGAAAAAATTCAATGTTTTTGTTCATTTGTATTTTACGTAAATTGATAATTTTTTTCGCATTTCTACTGTCTTCTGCATATTCTGTCGGTCGTTATACTCCTATTTCATTCATTGAATAAATTTTATACTATGGTGTATCTTCTTAAAATTGCACATTGTCAACGATGGACTTCCATACAGGCAGTCGGATCGTATGCTATTTATCGAAAATAGAATCATTATATTTATTCAAGTGTTATTTTATCATAATAATGTCGCATATTTGTCGGTGCGTACGGTAAAATTCCATAAAATTTTATAAGCCTGGGTAGGTAAATAAACCTATAATAGTGCGGTGTGAATAGATTAAATATGCACGCTATCGCAGTTCTAAAGCGAACTTGTGTCTCATCATCAGGCGAAGATTATATATACAAATACTGGTACGTCAAATTTAAGCAAGGTATGTAACCTAGTATGACACTAGTCGAGGCTTAGATCATAACTTGTGCTAAAAAACTTTCGAACTTGAGAAACTTGTTTCGTTCAATTTTCATAATTTTTTGTAAGAATTTTCCCGCTGAAACAGTGTCAGAAATGAAAATACTCAGACGAAACTCAAATCTTTTGGTAATATTGTTGTTGTTATTATTATTTTACGCATTGCTGGTCTGGATGGGTTTTCTCTATGTTTCTGAATCGAACCAAACAGCATCATATTCTGCTCTTGAACTTTTTGACTGGAAGCATTATCGAAATGAAGAAGACGATCCACGGGGTAAGTACAAATACGAATACTCAAACTCGAGGGAGGGGGCATAGACCCACGAGAAAATATAAATCTAAGCTCCTTTCTAGTGATATTTGAACCTTGAACTACTTTGTGTAGGTACGAGAATGCGTTTTCCGTTCTCTCATCTCCCCCTCCCTCCCTCCATCCCTTCATCCCTCCGGTTTAAATTGATAAATGTTTCCTTAATATTCGAAAACACTACTTCAACTCAGTTTGACCAGAACATATCGATCAAGAAATTGCACCCGTGAACAAAACTGAAGAACGAAGAGTTTTAAATTGGAGATTGCCTGATAATGATTTTCATCTCAACAGATATTGATGGTAAGGAAGAACACAATTCACTCGAAAAGATTGATTGGCACGACAGAGAATTCATTCGCAAGGAAGGTCAAAGAACAGGTACCTAGGTAGATAAAAGAGATTTTCTTTGGAATGTTCGCCTTCCAAAAAATTAACTTCAAAACTGCCCGTAGGAAATGGAGAACAAGGCAAACCGGCTACTTTTCCTCCCGATCATAATGAAACTAAATGCAACAAAGATGAAATTATGAAGAAAATTGGATATAACGGATGCTTGAGTGATTACATTTCCTACGAACGAGCTATGCCAGATACTCGACCACAAGGGTAAGCAATATTAGATAAGTAATAAATATAAAACCTTCATTGAATAGATTAAATATGTGCTGTACAAAGTAGAATTGGCTTATACTAGTTGATGTTGATATAAAGTCGGTCAGCATACATTCCCAGAAAACTAGAAACCGACCCTTGATTAACACAACAGAGAACGATCGATTTCAAGTCTATAAAAAATTTGCGGAAGCTGTCTCTAGAAAGCGACAGTTGATCGACGTGGTAAATGAGTCGAAATGGAGTCGATATTTGTCGACCCCACATTGACACGGTGTCGATGTCGACAAGCAGTCGATTTCAATTTCGATCAAAATGTAAATCTCCAGTCAATTTTGAGTCGATTGATGGTCAACAATTCGTCTACTCGACGAAATCTCGAGGGGATTTGGTAAGATGTTGACTATTGAGTTGCAAGTGAGAACAGACTTGGAAAAATTCTGACCACATGTCGACTATCGAGAAGTACATGAAGCGGAGAGGGAGAAGGCGTGAGTTTGAAAAATGTCAAACACAGAGCTGTATAATCTATGGAAGAGGACTTTTGAGAACATTGTAACCATAATGCTGGGGAGAATTTAACAAAATTTCAACCAAATAATCGATTATCAAAATTATTTTTCCAGCTGTTCCAATATAACCTACCGTCGCCATCTTCCACTAGCGAGTGTGATCATACCATGTCATAACGAACACTGGTCTGTGTTAATGCGTGCCTTATACAGCATTTTGAATCGTTCACCAGACGATCTACTGAAGGAAGTAATTATTGTCGATGATGGTAGCACTGAACGTAATTGATTTTCCTAAAATTTTTCGTTCGTGAAAAACAACCGAAGATACCTAACTCAACTAGGCATATTTTTCAGCGCTAATGAAAGAGCAGTTGGACGAGTATATAGCTCGGTATCTACCGAAAGTACGGGTCCTTCGTATACCACTTCCACGAAAGGGTTTAATGACAGCCAGAATGCTTGGTGCTCGCAATGCGACTGGAGAAGTATTAGTCTTTTTGGATTCCAATTTAGAGACAAATGTTAATTGGCTCCCGCCATTATTGGGTGAGGTTGATTAAATTTCGAATGACACTTCAATAGCTCTATTAAGACCAATGTCCTGCACAGGTTAATGAAGTGCCGCTCAATTCGCAAAATTTTCTTAGTCCACGATTTATTTTTTCCAAAGAATAAAGACACGGTTGCTACAAAATAAAGAGGTCTACTTGGATTAAAAAAATATACCAATTCCTTTTCACTTTTGAATTCAAATTTCTCTACTACTTTCCGCGTAAAACGAAGATAACTGAGAGCTCAATTGCCATTCGCTGCTCCCCGTTTACAATTCTGCATGTTCTTGAAACAGAGGTAATTGCTGAAAATGGCAATACGTGCGTTTGTCCGATTGTTGATGTCATCGACACTAAGACATTTGCTATTGGTGGAATAGGACAAGGATTGCGACATATGTTTGACTGGACATTAACGTGGAGATTCAAGTCCTTATTACCAGAAGACGAACTGAATCCAACCAAACCGTTCAAGTACGCATAATACGTGGCATAGAAGTCAAACTTTTATTTGCAACGGCGACGTTTTCCATATACTGACTGATTTTACAGGTGTCCTGTCATGATTGGATGTGCGTTTGCTATATCTGCTCGTTATTTTTGGGAGTTAGGAGCTTACGATCGGGGATTGCAGCTATGGGGCGGTGAGCAGTTTGAGCTAGCTTTTAAACTTTGGCTCTGCGGCGGCGCTTTATTGGACGTTCCGTGCAGCCGGGTGGCGCATCTCTTCCGAGACGGAGGGCAACCGTTTAAGAAACCGGACGGGGTTGGTGATTACCTTGGAAGAGTGAGTATGTTTTTAATCATTAGCTGACATCAATGAAAACGCACGAAGTTACGTGAGGGGTGGTAGGGAACCTGTTTTATGGGGCGCGCGGGATTTGAAATTTTGACCTCTGAGCTATCATTATAGAAAGGGTATTATAGAAATAATGTTGTCAGTCGGACAGATTTCAACCCTCAAGCTATATATGAATGTCTTCCAAGCTAAATACAATAGGAAAGAAACTTAGAAAGAAAAATTTTAACCCTCAAGCTATTTGGACTATGTATGATTGGAGGTGATATGAGGGGGTTTTTTGATTTCTGACTTAGAGTAGGGCGTTCTGAACCTTATGGTGTTTGAAGCCTTGCATATTTGCATCAATAAAGGGGCTAAGCCAATTGGTGTATGAAACATTGCATATCAAGTTACTTGAATGGGTTCAGGTTACATTACTTACACCGACCTCAAGCCATATATGACATGATATGAGGGGGACTTCATGTTTCAAGTCTTATAGTGTTTGAAACGTTGCAAATCTGGCACATTGAAGGGGGTAAGTCAATTGGTATATGAAGCATTGCATATTCGAATTACTCGAAGGGACTATCTTTCAGATTACATCGACCATCGACCTATATATGATAAGAGGGGGACTTGAAAAATTTTCGAGCCCCAGCCGGACGTTTTCTCCAAAAAAAAACGATAAAACAAGGTCCCTGTTGAAATTTTATTGCATTACATCGATATCTATTATTTTGGGATCGGTTTAGAATCTTCGACGAGTAGCTGATGTGTGGATGGATGAGTACGCTGAGTACTTTTATAAGCGGAGGTGGCATTGCAAATCGATCGATCCCGGGGATCTGACTGAGCAACGCGAATTACGTCAGAGGCTGAACTGCAAACCTTTTAAATGGTTCATGGACAATATAGCCTTTGATCTTGTAGAGATGTATCCACTCATCGACCCTCCTGATTACGGTTCAGGCAAGGTAGGTAGAAAAATAAGTCCTAATTCTAGCAGTTTAAGGTTCAGCCTTACAAGACGGGCAAAATAAATACTGTCGGCTCTGTCGTCTCTTCACAAGTTCATACTATTCAAAGTTAAGAAATTTATTCAACAAGTGCACGACTTGATCACCGATAAAATCAAATCAATTCATAAATCTCACAATTATACTCGTATCACTTTTCATTGTTTTCGTGCTTATTGTTAATATGAGTGAGCAAACAATTCCTATCCTAAGAGGTAGGGCCAAATGAAGGGGGTTGGATAAGGAGATATTTTTGTGGAGGCCCCTACATCTGAGAACGAATTACCAATGAAAGCAAATAATTGTTGGACTGCTATGGACATTTTGGAAAGAAATAAAGATGTGAAAACTACCTCGGATCCCTTCTATTCGATTCTAAATCTAAAACTGTTCGCTTCCATGAGTACAAAAAACAAAACCATGTATCAGAATAATTAAAGTTCTAATCTAATAGTCTTACCAACGTGAATTGAATTTTGTCCTAGAAATGGCCCTTTTTTTTATTATTATTCTATTTTAATGTTTTCGATCCGTAATTAGAAATGTTGAATGAAATCATTGCAGATAGTACCACTTCTCGATCCTAAATTATGTTTAACTGCCGCTAAAAAGAGCGCGAGAATAGATTTACAAAATTGTTCCGTAACAGAAGATGAAGATCACCGACAGGTAAGCACCTAGTGTAAAAAAATTGATCAACTGAATTGATGAAATGTAATCCTGTTATCGGAATTTCGTACTTCTGATATCGATGTACAAACAGGTATTTCTTCTCTCTTGGTTAAAGAATATCAAAGTTAAGGTATCGTACGATTGTTTGGATTTTTCGGGCCATCATTCAGCCAAAGCTCCTGTCCACTTGTACCAATGTCTAGACTTTTCTGTGAGTCAAATATGGAAGTACAGTTTGGTAGGTTGTAAAATCAATACCTTAGGATGAATTTCCGGGACAAAATATTGGTATATGTAGAGTTCCTTTTTTTTTTTTTCAGGAAAAGCAACAAATTCAGTTCGGCAACAAAGGAAAACAATGCTTAGCGTATGACTTTGAGACGAGAACGGTGTACGTGGAAAAATGTGATGACGCATCTGCGACGCAGAAGTGGACGATCGAGACGGTGAATGCAGATGCGTTGAATAAATGGGATGAAACACTTCCACTAATCAAATAATGTGGACCTAGTCTTATTTTATAAGTATATTACAAGTAAAGTTTTTTTATCCCTTAATAAAGTTAGTTTTCGAAACTCGGTTGTAACGAATTCCAGCTAGTGCTGGCTTTTTAACCTCAGCTTCCGTTCCTTAAGAAAAACTAGCATTTGTCAATCCTGAATGTGGGAGTTTGGTAGAATTCTTCGAAGTATAAACATATTAAAGAGGGGATGAAGAAAAATAGTGCAGGCGATAAATAATAAATGGAAACATTTTGGAGACCAAACGTCAGGCTAGCTATCGGAAGCAACATATTAAAAGTCTCAAACCCAAACAGCTCCGAAATCGATTTTATGGAAATATTTCAAAAACTCGAAGTCCAGGAGGGACATCTTTCATTTTATGGGTTTGTAGTGAATCACCCAGTCATCGAATACAACTAACCTTATTTCATTAGGACAGAAAAAATCATTAGATTCCGTCAGGACTGCTACACTACATTATAGTCTTACTCTTATCCTCTGCGCTCCTTAAAATACCTCTTCCTAACCTTCATTGCTGATTCTCCTGCATTCATAGACCAATTTACTTAAATTCCAATCTATGCATTCCAACTCAGCTGACATAATTCTCTCCTCCTTCCTCTCGAATCTCGACTATATAGACATCTCAAATTGAAACTTCTACGCCCTATTACACCATCCATCACTCCATGGCAAACCTCTCCCCAGATATTCGAACCTATTTCAAAACTCACAACACTTTATATAGACAACTCAATAGAAATCTCTACCGAATTTTCGACCTCAAGCGATAAATCTACCTATACGTCCTCAAAGGAGTCATGACCAATCATCGATTGAGAAATTCCACTTTTATTTTCTCCACCGAAGTGAATGCTATATAATATTGTCTTTGTTATGCCACTCATCACAAATTCTTAATGACAAGTGATTCACTTTCATCTCTTCTGGTTATGCAGGACCCTCCATGCCTTAGATTAACGTATTCACTTCTCTCTGCAAATACTATTATCCACCTCAATAGTCTCTTCTCTTTAGATTCCGAGGCACATCAACCCCTCCCCCCGTACGTGAAGTGGTTGACCTTGCCACCGAAGATTCCCCCTGTCACATGAAATTTCTGACTCCATATTTCCTCCTGCCTTCGACTTCAAAAACTATTAGGTATCTATCCCTAATTCTCGACTCCAAGCACGACTTCTTAAAAATGCAGGATTCAAACCAACTCAGAATAATTAAAAACTAATCGTTCCCTAATCAAACTACCCATCATGAAAGCATCATTCTCACACTTCAGACAGTCACACACGTCTACTATTTCTTTCTCGCGGTCTGTTCTCTTCTTTTAGCGGGAAACCCGCTATCCCTTTTGTTGGGGGTACTTCCAGGAATTTTTCGTCCGCGAGCGAGGTTGATGACGTCACGGAGAGGGGAGGGGGACTTGGAAAAATTCCTACCTTCGAGCTATATATTATGATAGGGGCGGGACTTAGAAAAATTCCGATCTTCGAGCCATATATTATAGGGGGGGGGGGGACTTGGAAAAATTCCTATCTCCGAACTATATATGATAAAAGGGGGAATCGAAAAAATTTCGACTCTCGAACTATATATGATAGGGGCGGGACTTGGAAAAATTCCGACCTCCGAGCTATATATGATAGGAGGGGGACTTGGAAAGACGACGGCTTCCTTGAAATTGCAGCGCGTTCAAGTTGTCACGTCATGATTTTAGGACGTGGAAAACTTCAGGCTCTAGGGGACTCGGGAAGCGGCTTCCCCGATGCCTAATTTTTTTTGCCAATACTGTCAATTCAGTATACCTGTTCAATACCTTTTTTCGTGTCCTGCTCTTAACAATATACGGCACTCTCACTCTGTTTCTTCACGTATTCTATCTGCTCTTTGTAACAACTCCGATCAGCGCTCCACCTACTTTTACCGTCAACTGATGTAGTCTCTAAAGCTTCCATATTTTTTCACTCCAATTTCACCAACTTACTACAGGTATCGACCCTGAGCTGATAACCCTTGGAGTAGTTGAAGAGCTCGTGTAAAAGAAGAGAAAAAAAAAATCGAGCCCGGGACTCCTGCAGATGATTGGACATAAGAAATTTCGTCTCCAAATCATAGATGCAGATAGGGATGTGAAAAATATCGCGTTCCGAACTTCTGTAGATGTAAGACTAAACCCATGTAATTGTAAACCTTGGAGAAATTTCAAGCATTTTGCTTTTTTTATAGATGTGAGACAAGGAAAAATTTCGAGTTCGGAACTCCTGTTAATGTTGGACTTGAAAGAATTTTCGAGCTTGGAGTTCCTATGGATGTGAGAGCTGGAAAAATTTTGACTGTTGAGACGTGCAAATGAGGGACTAGAGAAATGTCGTGCTGTATAGACTTACAGGAAATTTTGTCCTTTGAACCAAAGAATTAAAATCGTCATTGATTTTCAGTTTCTTGTTTCCTTCAATCATTGCAGTTAACGACAGTCGGCATTTCACAGATAGAAGGGGGAGGGGACAGGATGTCATCTATAATCCGAATGGCACTAATGATTACGTCTCTAACGAAGAGAATAGAAATCCCTCTAGAATGATGATATTAACGACGTCCTCCGAAGTTAATTTTGTCCCAATCAGTCTTTATGCTCGATGCATGCAACGGCATGTAGAGGATAGGTTTTACGAGACAGAAAGTGTATGCAAGGCCGAAAAATTCTGAATTTTACCGAAATTAGCTCTCAGACCACGTTCTCGTCCAATAATATTGATGATTCTCCCTTCATATCGTTTAGAAACGTATACACAAATCTATCCCGTTTTTATAGGTCGGTTTCTATTGTACAGCATTATCAAACTCTATTCGTAAATGTAAAACGATAATATGTTTTCAGAAGAAAACAATCCAGGTCGCACGTACAGTATTTCGTTAAATGAAATCGATGAGTAAAAACAGCTAATGACCGTGATAATGATGTTTGCGTTATCTTATTACATTATCTCTCGTTAGATTCGCGAAATAGCATAATTCAAATAATATACGAGCAGATTTTAATTCTCAGCTTTGTATACGAGCGAAACGAATATTGTGAATAAATATATTTTTTTTTTTGTTCACTATCGTACGAAAAATATTATAAATCTGATTTTGCTATTTATGTAGGTACGCGTTTGAATGAATTATTAATGAATTACGTTGAGATTAATTGTGTATAAAATGCTCTTCGTATTCATTTCCTGCAAGTTCAATTATTTACTATGGCGCGATATTCAGATAATTTACGAAAAATAATGTAGATTTGAGTAACCTTACTACCCGGTGACAATAAAGTCATTTAAGAATTAGAAAGAGAAAGAAAGGACCTCCTTCTTGGTGTGCTACAGGGGGGCCAACAATCGTAGCACCAAGGTGGCTCGAGAAGCCTCCAACTCTTCCTCGACTTGTTAATCGATTGGCTCTTCCGCAAATACACATATGAGTGAAAAAAACAAGGCTAAATGAGGATAAAAAAGTATTTAGCGTTTACAAAAATTGAAATGGTAAAAAGATATTACATTGAGAGTTTTTTTTTCCAGATTGGGACACTCAACACGATCTTGATCTTTGCCTTGGAATGTAGTCTTCGTTGATTTCTGTATCGATACGAAGATGAAAAGCTAGAAACTAGAATTTTATGCTTTTGGTGTTGAGGAGTGAGCGACGGAGTAGATCGGATGTCCCATTTTACTGAATTTTGAGTGTTTTAGCTTGAAGAATTTCATGGGTCTACAGTGAATCCCTCATTCATCGACTACAGCCCAAAAATAAAGTTTGAGGTACCACCCAGAACTCTTATTTTTTAAATAGTAGATGTGAAAGGTTGAACACGAATTTGACAAACTATCCAGCAAGGTACAATGCATCAGATATCCGCTTGCGGTGTTGAGGTCTAGTCTTCTAAAATATTACTCGCTCAGATTGAGAAGACTATGGGTAAATGCAGCCCTCAATATAGTTTGTAACTTTAAGAAATGTCTCCAAAAAATATTTTAAAGATTGAACGAGCCAAATGTAAAGCTAATCGAGACAGATGGTCCCATCGAATTGGCTGAAGGGTTGAGGAAGATTTTTTATACGACGTATTTAAAAATTAGAAGAATTTCACGCGGTACCTACGAAAAATTTTCCTACTCGTCTCGTGTTTCTGTGAATTTTCAATATCTCGAGACGCGAAAACCATTTCTATCGGATTACTCATCCACAATTATTTGAACGCACGTGGAAGAAGATGGCACGAAGGTCGATTTCGTACGTTTTCATCAGAGATACCTACGTCTTCATAATCCACACTAGCGACAGGATTCATTAAAGATTATACCTTAATCAGTGACTAAATACCCGAAGCGATCTTATAGAAACGTGCTTGCATAGACCATTCATCTCTTAACGTAAACAAAGCTGAAGGGGTGACCAAACTAGAACTTTTAAGGTCCGAATACATACTATCAAAAAAAAGTAAAAGGTGCCTATACGTACCGTAAAAGAGAGAGAAGGCTGCTTCTCGTCGTGCAACAGCACCAACACCGGTCTCCGCTATCGAATCATGATCAAAAACTCGCGATGATATTTAATACAGATGGACATGAATTAGTTGACATGTAGAGTCCAGGAGTACGCGAACAGTAGTATTTCGCACCGTTTTATTCAAAAATCTTGAAAAAGAGATAAAAACTAAACTAACATGATGGTACGAATGGTAGCGAAATTGGCGGCGGCGACGAACGCGAGATGACGCGACATGACCTGCGAGAACGAGTAGTACAGCCAAGCTTAATAACACTACTGTAGTTGGTCACCAGCATTAATAATGATAAGCCAGTCGAAGTTGAACTTCATCGGACTTCGCACCTGAGTGGCGAAGGTAGTTCATTTCTTTTCACGTACTATACGTAAAATACTACGACAGTTTGTCCATTGCATTCGCGATGCCATATCGCGTCTACAGGCGCTGATTATGCGTACTTGACAAATACACCGTAAAAACTGCGAGCCAGAGGTTCGAAATACGAATAATTTCAGAGACACAACGACTCGTCCTATTGCAAAATAATATGATCGCGCGTGTGCAAATTAAAATACTTATTCTCGAAGAATTTCTATGTTTTTGTTTGAAAACACGATACACGTTCGTTAAGGCTGATTACCTACTGATATAGGGTGATCAAGTAAGTCAAGGAATGCTGCTCATAAGTTGCCATTTTGTGATAAATTTTTTTTTTTTTTTTTCTTATTTTGCATAATGTTATGTACGGCACAGGAGTACGGTGATTTTGCTCAAGTTTCTTGGGAGAAGTCATCATTCTGAGCCTATAAGACGAACTCCCATTCAAAAATATCTTGTTAGAAAGCAGGGGTTGTATGAGATCTAGTCAAGAGCAATGATGAGCTCGAGACACGAGGATATCTACGCTGGCTTTCATGTAACATGTAACACGAGATATCTTTTCCAAGTGGAGGGGACCGTGACCAATTTCAAAAATTTTGAACTTTGTTCTACATATGTCTGAGTGGAGGGATCACCCGGTAAGCAATATCGACTCTAAATCAACGTCGATTTGGCATCAAATCGATTCCAAATCGACTCGTTATTTCGACCAGAAGTGCAAATTGACTCAAAACGGCTACAATCGATCTTTTCTTCTTGCTATCGACCCGTCTTCGACATCGAAATATCGTGATTAAAATGTACAATTTGATAGGGTTTTAGAATCGAGGTCCAAAATGTATCGATATTTACTCGTAGTATTAGATTTTAATGTCGATATCGATCTTGCATTGATTCGACCACTACTGCACTGGTCAAACTATGAAGTTTCTCAATAGTCCTTATTGTACACTTATGACTATTGACTACGCATTTTGTCTGCGAGTAGCGAAGTCACCAAACCACGTTTCAATGAGGTGATTGACTGTCCATCGACACAGCTCGATATGTCGATTTAATGTCGACCAACAAATATTCCCGGAAAAGTAAAAATCGCCTGTTACACAATCATAATGGACGCAACAGAACAATCCATTTTGAGGTCGATAAAAAAAAATTTGTAGAAGTCAAGTCAATTCAAAATCAACTCCGGATGGATATCGATTAAAGGTCGATTTGAAGTTGATGCGATCTGCTTACATCAACAGAGAACAACAAGGAGAACCGATCCATCGATGGACTCGTTCCGATTCAAAATCAAGTCAATTTTCTGGTTATCGAATGATCAGAATATATCACAAGATGAAATTCGATAGGATTGACTTAAAGCAATTAAATGACCAATACCGCCGAAAACTCCGTAAGAAATACATGCGCTGCTGCTCGTCGGCGTTTCCCACATTTCCATTTAGGTAATTGTAAATTGCAATCCAGGCTGACCATCCGCTAAGAACATTATACAATTGGCAAAATTGAAAACGGGAGCAAGGCGATTTTCCAATTCTAAATGTTCAGTGAGCATTGAGTAATCTCAAACAAAATAACTTGGAAAAGAAGCGAATCTGGAGAAAAATGAAGAGAACGAAATTTGTAAAGCACAAAATTTTCTATTAATCATCATCTCTCATTGAGGAAACCTGCCACCCTTTACCCGCACCACTCATCAATTTTCCCCATTTTTGTAGTGAACAACACTAGCGCCGACTGGTTCGAATCATGACTGCAGTATAAAAATCACCCTAATCCCCAAGGGTAGAAAGTGATTCGATTTTAGGGCCTAAGCTTAAGGCTTAAACTTGAAATAGAATTTCTTTTCGCCTAAACTCGAAGCTTATTCAAGACTTATGAGTTTTAACCTAAAACTTGAGCTTAAAGCTTGAAGTTGAAAGTACAAAACATGTTTTTGTTGAAAAAAAAAACATGTTTTGAAAAACGATTTTTTTTACCTCTTTTAAGTTTTTGTTTCGCTTATCAAGTCGCTAAATTAGGCGAATGGAAAATTGTTTCACTTTAGCATATTTACTGCTTAAAACATGAATAAAACTTAAGCTTACCATCCGTGCTAATCCCTGCCGCCGGAGCACAAAACTGTAAAATCCAGCTGACTTTCCATATTGGTATTGTTTAATGCAGAGGTGTCGAGCCGCTTTGATAAAGCTCAAGCTTAGCCTATGGCTAAAACTTGAATTTGATGAGCACTTTAATTAAAACTAATTATCATATAGCTTCAGCTTAAAACTGCTATTTCACGGCTTATGCTACCGGTATTTACTTAAAAAGTGAAAACTTAAGACTCAAAGTCTAAATTTTCATTTTCAATTTTTCATCTTCTCTTCGCTGAGCAAACCTGAAAATAAAAAGAAATTGACTTTGCCCATATTATAGCTTTGAAAAAAACTGAAAATAAAGAGCTCAACCTGAAACTTATGGCTCACAAAAATATAGCTTAAACCTAAGTGTTGAAGCCATAAGCAGAAGCTGCTATTTCGCTCCTCTTATACGGCTTAAAACTAGTAGCTTGAAGTTTAAATTTTCATTTTCAATTTTTCATCTTCTCTTCGCTGAGTAAACCTGAAAATGAAGAGAAATTGATTTGGCTTACATTATCGCTTTAAAAAAAACTGAATATGAAAAGCTCAACTTGAAACATCATGGCTTCCAAAATATAGTTGAAGCTCAAGATCTAAAGCCATAAGCTGCTATTTTATGGCTTATACGGCTCGAAGTTAAACGCTTATGGCTTGCGAGACGCCCTTGGTTTAGGGTATTTGCTTAAAGGGTCTCCTACAATGAACAAAAGTTGGCAAAAGGCAATCCAGCACTTGAGTGACCTAATCGAAAAATTTTATTTCTATTGCCCAAATCAAGACGGTCGTATGTTATCCAGCGACATTTCACAGCCACTCTCGAGAAACTTTCAGTCCTAAATCAGACAGATAAGAAGTGGCAATCTGATCACTGAATTGCTCATTGCTTGTTGCTCGATGCCATCTCTGGTCCATTGTAGGAGACCCCACTTGATTCAGTTAAGCCAGCGGAGAAACTTCCTTACTCTTCAAAATTCTGTACAAATTGTTTGTGTGCTATGTAGCTAAGATACATTGATAACTTCATACCATCTCTTGAAAACGAGTTCCTTGAATCTGTTGTTTCACATCAAAATTTTTATTCTTGATAATTTTTAAAACTAATTGTTTTCAAAAAATACGTTATGTTACACAGAAAAATTGAAAAATAATTAAACCCTCATAGGCTGTCAGTTGTCGTTGAAAATGATCACCGTAGGTATTCATCTTCATTGTCTTCTTTCTTTTTTTTTTTTTTTTTTCTTTGAAAACCTGAGTACTTATTTCCTAAGTCAACCGCTCTGTTCCCAGATCAACAATAATATTGTGCATGATACGAAATTCAAAATTCAATTTTTATTAATACTTGAAGAGGCATAGCCGATTGGCCCAAATTAAGATCTTCATTTTGTATGATTTTTTTTTTTAGTAATATGAAAACAAGGCACTTTCTTTGGAGTCTTTTTTTTTTTTTTTTTTTTTTTTTCAACCAATATTGTGAAAAAGTGGATCCCTCATTAAAAATTGAAATTCCTCTCAAACAATAAATTAGAAAAAATTGACTTTAGGCCTACACGCGTTTCAATGCGTGTGAAAATGAAAACGCGAGACCTTGCGTAATCATTTTGTTAAGGGACATACTGTATTATAAATTTGCGAGTCACATGCTAAGATTTATAAAATTTGAAATTAGAGATTATAGTGATATACAATATTATCTTATTCTTGGCTTCGAATATCAACGAAAAAGATTCCACCGCTTTCCGTTTCAATTCTAGCTTTAATCTCGTTTTGAACTCTGCAGGTAGAGTTCAAGATCAATACTAAAATATTGAAAGTCACCTGGAAGAAATGAGTGTCAAGGTCAACAGTTGTAGCGTGCCATCAGTTTTAACCCTCAGGGCACTGCACTGCACTGTGAGTCTCAACTACTCGCGTTTTTTTAAGAGCTCCACCAAAAGTCATATCCTATCGTGTCGAGACCTTATATACCATCCTCAACTATGCATTAAAAGATTGTGCTGAGGGTTTGTAGAAAAAAGACAAAGCTTATAAACGTCGTTTGAGGCTTAGAGTTTTTTCCTTTCTTTATTATTATTTTTCTTCAATAATAATTATGATAATTACTCGGTATATTTTGAAAACAATTTTACGAGAGATGATTCTCAATGAAATAGATGTAAATAAAAGCGTTTTGAAGTTCACGTCAACGCTAACGTGCTTAGAAAATGCAATTCTTATTCAAATGAGCGGCAACTAGTTAATCGACCGTGAAAAATCGAGTAACACCAATCGTAGGTACGTCGCTGGCACTCGCCACTTTTGTCTCATAACAAGCGTTGAACTGTCTTAAAGCCATTTCTCAGCTCGCAAGCGATCAACTCGAGAAAGATGAAAATAAATATAAAAATAATAAATTAATTACCAAAGAGCATCAGCAGCGGTTGTACACCTGTAGAGGTGGAAATAGCTGATTTGTTAAAACCGCCGCTTCTTTTATTCAATTAATATTCTCGGTAACGGGTAATATCTTAGTATTACAGCTTGATTGATAAGCGACCTCTGGTTTGGAGCCAGATTATGTTCGAAACGACTGTAACGTGTCCACTTGTCCCATCGCTTAAGGTTAACTTTTCTTCGATATAATTTTTATAACAGTGGCGACAACGCAGGTCGTACTTTTGACATTTTTATGTTCCAATATTTTAAATGTCTACAGTAGTACCGATTATGCGGATTATTATGGACAGCCTCGTTTGCGACCAGAATACTGCTTACCGTTTTTTCCTGTTTTCTTAAAGCGTTAGTCGTCGGTCGCGAAGAAGGCCTTCCTCGAACAAGTTTACAGGGGGGGCATTTTAATGCATCTGTATGAACGACTATAATACAGCACGCGTTATTGTAAGCAAAATTAAATCTCGTTCGGACGTTTACTTGATGCAAAAATATTTGTGTAATGAATGTAAATGAGAAACGACGCAATTTTCTTGACGAAAATGACAAAGCCCTTCGTACATGCTTACGTGCCAACTGTGACGATTTATTCACTGCTCTGGAGGCGCGAGACTACATTTGATTGTAATTTTTTTTTTTGGAGAACATTATCTATAATAGTCGTATTAATGAACCCGGGGAATCCGGGACGCATTCAACCGGTTTACTGGTCAAAATCGCCTTCCGGTATACCTTATCCCGATGTTTTTCATTTACTCGCCCGATAGTGAACAGATACTCAATTTATTACAGCACAAAAAAGAACACAAAAACATTTAATATATTGACTACTGCCGGAAGAAACAATTTTTTTTCGGTAGAAATCGTGAAATCGGTTTTTATCTGATGCTGGTAAAGCGGAGGACAAAGTGGGATCACGCCAGCTAAGCCTTTTTTTCTCAAACCTTGCCTTACTGAAGGTGTACTGGAGGGCTCCCGAGTTAGTTACTTTCTCAAGAGCCACCACGAAGCTCTTTGTTGTAAATTTACAAATTATTTTTTTCGCAACGGAACAAAGGGCTCAACTAGGAATGGGTTGGGAGGAGGAGAGAGGATAGAAATTGTAAGAAAATAAAAACCTACCCCAAAAAATTGATCAATCATTCCTTCAGAATTATACTTTTATGGGATCACATCCTCAGAAAATTGTCAGCATTCAGCTTCACAAATGACCTTGGTTTGGTATAGGAACTTCAGCTAATTTGTAGGGAGCTAGACAAATTTTACCGGTTCAAATTTGGGTTCTTGAGGTATATCGCTCGTATTCACATACGATAATTTCCTATCGATGTATGGATATCAATTATGAAACTCACCTTTATTTTCTTCGAGTATTGGTAGCAATATTACGCACACGGAAGGCAAAAGGAACTAGACGTTGTTATAGCGTGTTATTAGAATATTAACGATATTTATAACTCAATACTCGGAACATAATGGGTGCTACTCGTAAGATCATGTCATTCCATCATTTTTCTCTTCAATAATAATCACTGTTGAGAGATCTAGTTAGTTAAATTCAGAAAACCAAATAAATAAAGGTCATTTTCAATGTATTTTTCAGTACTCTATAAAATTGATCTTTCGTTCAATTCAGAATCCGAGTTTGGAAATGTCAGTATATCAGGCTTATACTAGGTTTAGGCCTCTCTTATACTTATACTAGGCCTACCTAGGCTTCTGTCGGCTTAACTGCTGGTCGTACAAAATGTTGTACTTGATATAAGGTATACCCGCTTTGTCTACTTTATATTCAACTGAGTGGCTCGTAGACTCAGTTCCGCTCAATCCTTTCTTAAGTTAGTATAAGAGTAAATACACTGTAAATTTAGGTGAGATTAGCTAGGAGAAAGGCTAGCTCTACCCCTTCTTACGCCACTTCAGATCTAGTAGTATAAAGGGGACTTATATAATACTATTATAACGCTAGTATAATACAAGGAGGGGCCTAACCTAGTTCAAGTCCAGTATACTGTACAGACACCCAGACGCCCGGACGCAAAGTCCGAAATCAGGGGTAGGCCTGCGGTTCAGCGTTAAAAATGTTCCAACTCCCAAGCTCATGCGCCCGGGTGCCCATACGCATATTTTGAGGTTAGGGTAGGGGTGGAGAAAAGACATGAACATGTCAATATTCGTAATAAATTATAAATTTAGCCTAGATATTATTCAAAAGTTAAGAATAATTCACAGATAAAATTTAAACTTCCGTGAGGAGTATTAAATTTTATAAGAAATTCACCAATTTTTTTGGATGGTAGCCGCTCTGGGGATGTTCGGGAACAGACCGACCACATCGAAAGAACGAAGGGTGAATTTAATTCTTGAGCATATCAGCAGGAAAACAAAGCTTTTTACGGACTAAGGGATCTCATACTCGATACTAAATTTAAACCTTCAGTCCAGAAAATTGGCGAGAATGTAGGTGAGCAAGGAGACATAGGATACAACAGGTCGCTTCTATGGTACGCTATACTGATACTAGGCTATACTCGGCCTAAACTAAGGTTAGCATCTAGGCTTCTGCCTCCCCGTTCATGGACTTGGAATTCTCGACCTATTTCACAAATCTGCGAATTCAAGAGAGAAAGAAACAGAAGGAAGAAATTAGTAGTTAGTAATTAGGTGACGTCACAAGTAGGTCCAAGCTGATGACGTCACGAACAAATTAGATCACGGATGTTGGTGAAGTCACGAAGAGGTTTAAGCTGGTTGATGTCTTCACGGTACCTTTATCCGCTACCGAAAATTGTTTTTTTAGCGGGGAACCTGCTATCCCTTTTGTTGGGGGGTACTTTCAGAAAATTTTCGTCTACGAGCGCGAGCGGCCCGAGGTTGATGACGTCACGGAAAGATGAGGACTAAGAAAAAGTTTTTATTCTTGAGCTGTATATGATAGGAGGGGACTTGGAAAAATTTCGACTCTCAAGCTATATATGATATGAGAGGGACTTAGATAAATTTCGACCTCCTAATATTATGATAGGAGGGACTTACAAAAATGTTGACTCTCGAGCCATATATGATAGAACTTTTACAAGTCCCTCTCTTGTCATATTACACAGCTCGAGAGACAAAATTTCGAAATTTTACCATGTCTCTCTCCTATCATATATGGCCGAGAGTGGAAATTTTTTCTGAGTCTCCCAGTCAAAATGCTTCTAAGTCCCCCTCCTATCATATATAGCTCGAGAGTCGAAATTTTTCTAAGTCCCCCTCCTATCATATATGGCTCGAGAGTCGAAATTTTTCCAAGTCCCCCTTCTATCATATATAGCTCGAGAGTCGAAATTTTTCCAAGTCCCCCTCCTATCACATATGGCTCGAGAGTCGAAATTTTTCTAAGTCCCCCTCCTATCATATATAGCTCGAGAGTCGAAATTTTTCTAAGTTCCCCTCCTATCATCTATAGCTCGAGAGTCGAAATTTTTTCTAAGTCCCCCTCCTATCATATATAGCTCGAGAGTCGAAATTTTTCTAAGTCCCTCTCCTATCATATATGGCTCGAGGGTCGAAATTTTTCTAAGTTTTTCGCTGGACGGCGCACGGCGGACGGCGCACGGCAGATTTCTCAAATAGCTCCCCATAAAACAGGTTCCCTGTTAAAATAATTTAGACTCTTGAACCATATTATACTAGGCTTATAGTAGGTCTAAAACTTCTTTATACTAGCTTTATATTAGACCTAGGCTTCTTAGAGTTTTCAATACCAAATCCAATTTGACTCATAGAACAGGTTCCCTGCGTTCCTCGTTCAACTTCGTTAACGAAGCCGTCGTTTTTCACTGGTAGCTAGATTGAGCAACTCTGTATTTATTTGGCTCCGCCAGAACATTCTGATATGTTTCATGTCTTTGCTCTCATCTCTCCTCTTCCCTGCCCCAATTTCAAAATTTGCACGTGCGTGCGCGTACCGTACGCGTGCGTGCAGATAACCTTGGGACTAATTTCCTCCCTCTGTGTTTGCGTGCGTTCTCCTACTTATACGAGGCTGATACTAAATCCAAGACTCCGTTATCCTAGCTTTATACTAGGTCTAGCCCCTTATAGTCCTGTATACTCTGTTTCTTTTCTTCCTTCATAGTAAGCTATGACGTCATCAATCGTTATCCGAGGCCCCCCCCCCTCCAACTATAACTTCATCAGATGATGACGTCATCCGCTGCGACCTCGAGTCTGATACTCACCTCGCCCTCATCCTTGTAACCTAGAAGTGGTTTAGTATAGGCTTTTACAGTCCTGTCTGTTAAGCATATGTTAGGTCTGGTTTCATAAAGTCTATTATTCCAGTCAAGATCGGTGCACTCCAAAGTTTACCCTATGTAACTGGTAGGAACACGTAAAATCAACCACTGTCGCGTTCAGTATGTGTCCCTACCGTTTCCTTTCCCCGTAGCTCGCCGCCCTGAAAACAGACAACACCGATCTTAACTGGAACAGACTATAATAGTAGGCCTGGTATACTACATAGGGGCGAATAAGCAAAGCAAGTAAACTGCAACCCCCTCCCCCGTGGATTAGATAGCTCAACTTACAGAACACTACGTCCAAGTTAATCTAAGAACGGGGGGCGTCATTAGTCTAACAACAGCGTACGCCTCTTGGGAAAAATTCATAAGCTAAGCCATGATTTTATCACAAAGCAGGCGAAACCTTAAAATATAAAGATATGAAACATGATCTTTATTCATGGCTCCGCCAAAAGATCTCTCTTTTGTCCAGAACGGTCCAAAAATGCGCTGAACGACTCTACAATCCTTTGAAACTGTTCCAAAATGCTTCGTCAGAGAGGTTCTCTAAATCAAACGGCTTCAAGTCCAGAATGACTTCTAACGGACTATTCTAAACTAAAGGAATAGTCAAATATTGATACCAGGGAAGGTCCGGTCCAAGATTTTTTGTTTTTTATTCAAAAATCCAATCATTTTTGTAGGTATCTTAGAGCATCGTAAAATGTCGGTAATAATTGACGAGTCGCTGCGTTGCAAATGCGAGGATAGGAACCAGTCCACCAGCTGTCGAGGTAGACGTATTGAATCAGTCCAGCGACGGTTACTTCATCATCTTCCCGCTGTGGTGGTGAAGATATTTTAAAAATAGACGTGTATGGAGATGTGACGAATAATATAACGTATTTATTCTTGTCATGTGAGACGAATGACGGTACAATAGCTAGTTGTTAGGTCAGTTCCGTGGAAGACTAGAGCTTGGAATAATATAGACGGAATTCTAAAAATAAAAAAAAGTAGGTAGGTATAGGTATGAATGAAACAAGAATCGAGAGAGCAATTGCCAGGTTGAAATGAAGTGATATTTATAGTTCACGAATGTAAGTACGTGGAACTTGATGTACGATGGAGTACTTATGAAAAATGGTCAACCATCGAACAGATAATTCTGGTTCTACCTTACAATATGAAGCACACGAGCATCTCTCGAACACACCAGCAATTCAATCGATGACTGTGCACGGTAGGGTAACGAACCCTGGACCGTACTTAAAGTGTAGGCCTATATTATTACCGTACATTGCATTTAGAGGCAAACGATTTTCGCAATTTTTTATTTTTCAGGTACCAGCTGATCCGCAGTAACGATATGGTCTCAATTGTGATATAGCAGGCTGTAGGGTTCTTAATTACCTATCAGATATCGCTTTGTGTTAGATACGCGGCATAGGTAGGTAGGCCTACCTAATTTTGTTAAATAGGTATTTTACGTGAGCTCGATAATAAAAATTGCGAATGATTTGAGTTACAGTAGTTGCCAAGAATGAAAACATCACGTAGGTAGATTATAAGCTAAGGATCCTGAGCAGGAGATGGCAAATTTCGATGCACGCACACGTTAGAAATGACGACCTCTGTAAGTACATTCGTGGTATGAATGAGAGAGCGTAAGTTAGATACGGATATACAAACGTGCGCGACTAGTTCAAGGAAATTACGTACCTACTCGTATTGGCCAATGTTTGTTGAACTACGAGCTGAAACTGAAACTTGGTGGGATTCGACTAATTTTTGAATGCGAGTTTTTCGAAAGAAGGGATGTCTGACCTAGTTCGAGAACTTGACAAGATTTTTGAATTTCACCTCGTCAATTATACAGGGAAATCCTTAAGGAGAGTAGAAACAAGTAATTTGAAATCGCGAACGCATATGATTCACAATACCCCTCTAGACAATTTGTCAAAAATTAGAAATCGATACATGATGTAAGTACGAGTCAACTAGGCAAGCTTAAATGCCTAAACAAAAAATTAAAATTCAGGCTTAGTCATGCGTCGAGTGAAAAATTACGACGAAATGCAAGTTGATTTGTGAGAATCCTGTTCGAGCCTGTCAAATACAAAGAATATTGTCGAACTTGTTTAGGGGTTGGTAGGTACTTGTCTTACTTATCTCTCAAATATCCGAGAAAGATCGTCAGAAGTAGATACAACAATCACTTTGTACTCAGGAAAGAGAATTGATCGACTATTACGTTATAATCGGACTTATCAATAATAATTTGATTCTAATAAGTACCTAACAGTTACCGTGTTTTAAAATGCTCACATGAAAGTTAATTAATTTATCTACCCGCGTGTCTATCACCGAAGACTCGATTTTTCAAACGCAAGAGCTCGCGGAATGGCCCATATTTTTGGTCTTTTTAATTTATCGTTACAGACCAAATACTTTGTCTGGTGTGTATTCCGCGATTTTCATATTTTCTTTCCTGATAATCCCTTACTAAAAACCATAATATACACCGACAGGCTCGACCTCTGGAGGGAACCGGATTCAGACGAACGCGTGTGGATCATAGAGGTACCCGATACTATCGTATTATATCCAGATGAAAGCCCTGAAGAATTGGAATCTTTTTGCAGTGCCATATGTGAAATGAATTTCGACCTTAGCCCTAATTGGCACATTGTTATTGAGCCAGAAATGCTAATTACGGGAAGACGGCCCATTCATATCATCCTCTCGGTTGGACCAATTATTTTAGGAGAATATATTTGAATATTCCATACCTATAGTAATTTCATAAAATAGTCCTAATGAGTTTTAGATTAGGTATTATGTAATATGAGTGAGTGAATTTCGAGACATCGTTATATTTTATAAATCTTAGTTTATATTATACCTAGCACTTGATTTTGAAAGAAAAATATATGTGTAGGCCTAATAACTTATTAGTAATAAGTATAATGTTATGGTGGTGAATTCGGTGTTTGTATTATAAGCTTTAATATAAATTTATCGAGAATAATTTGTCTTCATTGCCTAATCAAAATTGCTATAATGACGTTTTTTTTTCACCCTTAGCCGTTTAAAATTCTTCATCTGGATTAATTCGTTCCGTATCTTCTCTGCTGATTCTTTAAAATTAGGTTTTTGTTTTTCTTTCCTGTATTTTACTCGAGTATTATAGCCTATAATACGTATCTACGTTGGAAAGAATTCTAAAATACTTGAGTGTAGAAGATGCCAAGAGAGAAAAGAGTCTTCAGTCTTGAAATTGATGAGCTTTCATTTCACAATTATTCACTCATGAAGAATTGTCACAGACATAATTTCTGTATCATCTCCTTGTAAGTTTCAGGTAGGCAACTAATTTAACAACCATTGAACATGATCTCGTTTATTAACGTCACAGCCTTAATGATAACCACGCTGATGATAATTCTTGCACTAACATCTAAATGAGTCAAAATCTTAGTTTTGGTTTTTCCATTTTTTGACATGTTCGAATCTCATTGTTTCGTAATTCAATTTTCAGTTCCTCATAAAAAATACTTTCAGAATCAACTGTTTTTTTTTTTTTTTTTTTTTTTTCATTAGAAATGACCTATCTAGATTGAGGGAAACTGGGCAAATCTCCAGCCAGAATTGTTTGGCGACCGCCTCGCCGGGCTCATTATAATTATTTGTACCAAAAGTCTCAAGTCGTAAAATAAAACTTAAGCTTATGGCTTGAACTCAAATTTGATAAGCATTTACCTTAATTTGAAACCTATGGCTGACTACTGACTAGATTACAGCACAAGCTTAAAGCTTAACGCTTAAGGCTAGAATTCTACGGCTTATTTTACGGCCCAAGTGTACAACTTCAGCCTTAGAGTTTAATCTTCATTTTTCCTTTGAAAGTTTGAATATTCTAAAGGTAGGCCTAAATGAAAAAAAATGACCTATTAAAAATTGAAAAGGTCAAAGATAGTTATGAAGTTAACGCGTCTTCCTTTCTTTCTCATTTTAGTTTTAATGTATGTATGTGTAGTTTCTGAAAGAAGATGTCTTAGTCAAGTTGAAAGGTAAAAGCTCAATGTATTTAGCATACACTGGTATTTTTAATAAAAGCGCCAGCAGAGCCGTTTTTAATAATTTAATCTTACCTTGAAACTTATGAACGTAAAATTATTTAATTATGAACACTTTTTTACAAATAGAAAAATACTTTATTGTATTTGAAAGTTTGAAACATTATGGCTCACAAAAATATAGCTTAAGTTTAAAGCTAAAAGCCATAAAGGTGATATTTTACGGCATATGTGCGATTTGAAGTTAGAAGCATTTTTGCTCACTTGAGGCTTTTCATCCACCAAATGTTCAATCTCTGATGAAATATTGGGCTGATGAAAATCTTAAATTCACATTGAAATACTTTTTTTCACGTAACGGAACACTGTATATATATCTACCTACTCAAACTCGATCTAGAAGTTTGAAAGATCTAGATTGATTATTTCTCCTTAAAATAAATAAAAAAGTCCAATTTGAAACAATTGATCCCTGTGCTTTAAATTTTCTTATACTTCTAGTTGCAGTGCATAAGTATCACCAGAATCATAGGTAATTATATTTTTGATGAAAGGGGAGAACTGAAGAGGGTAAATCAAGAAATTGCAAATATACTGGAAGAATAAGTTGCTTTCTTGCGTTTGTTGAATAGATCAATTTCCCGGTGACATCACAGTGCAGTATTGATAACATTGAGCAACAGTGAGTCGAAGTACCCATACTTGTAATCGATATTACAATTATTGGGCTAATCATGATATTAATTTTCATAAGAATACACAGGGAACAATTTGATCACATACAGATATTCAAAAACAAGATGTTACTAATGTATTATAGATCTTTATCTACAAGTTCTCTGGGATTTTAAATTGGCTGCCCCAAAGCCAGCAGCAGAGAACAAGCATTCAATCAAAATTAATTGAAGATGTTGACGTCACGGATAGCGGGCTATTGGATGATTGATGATTGATCAACAGAAAGCGCTCGCGGGTTCAGTGACGTACTTATTCTTGTGATATTATTTGCAATTTCTCTGATCCTACTCTCTTTGAGTACCTCTCCTTTCATTATGGTTAACGTAACCTCCAAAATTGAATTGATTTGCAATATGTTCATAATCTTGAAACAATAAATGTCAAGTTTTGATCTACCTATACTCTGTTCACATTAATGGAAGGATAGAAATATGACCTCGAGAAGGGAACGCTCCGGGTAATTTTAATCTACCGTTCCGTTCTCAAGGTCATATTTCTATCCTTCCTTAATGTGAACAGAGTATAACTTAGGTATAAATTCAGTTCAACCACTGGAGAAACTACTGAAACATGCCTGACAGAACAGTGTGATTTGACTGTGTTAGAAAACGGAAGAACCAAATCAAAGATATTGAATCATTTACAATGTTAGTGTATGAATCACGGGTATGAATTATAATATGGCTGTGACGTCAATATAATGACTATGTTCGATGCTCCTTATAAATTTATTAGTACCTGAAACTTATAGATAAATAATATGTATCTAGACATTACCTATGCTTCAGGAGTGAATTGTTGTCATTGATTTCTGTTAAAGACTAGCTTTTGCTCTCTCCGTCTTCTATATCTATACTCAGGTGTTTTAGATTACGGATAGAAGGCCCTTACCGTAACACTGAAGTAAAATACAGGAAAGAAAAAAAAACTTTTTATCATAACGAATCATCAGAGAAGATTAGGAACAAGTTAACTCAGATGAATTAAGAATTTCAAAAGGCCATAAGGGTAAAAAAAGAAGTGAATAGAGCAATTTTGATTGAACATAGGTACCTAGTGAAGACAAAATTATTCTCGATAAATTTAAATTAAAGCTTGTATAATAGGTACCTATACAAATACACCTATAATTATATTACTACGGTATCACCATAAAGAACAGTGAACTTATAGATCTACATTTTTTCCCCTAAAATGAAGTGCTACAATCTTAACTAAGACTAATAAAATTATAAAAAGGTATCATGTCACAAAATTCATTCACTCAAATACGATAAGTACCTAAACTAAAACTAAAACTCATACCTATAGTTTCATAGTAGTGGGCCTAAGACGCCTATAGGTATTCAGTTTCAAAATACTCTTCTAAAATGATTGGATTATCCGAGAGGATGGTATGAATCTTCCGTCTTCCCGTAATTGGCATTGCTGTCTCTATAAGAAGTTGCCAATGATTGCAAGTGATGCCGGGGTTCATCTCACATAAAGCATTGCAAAAAGCTTGCAATTCTTCATGGCTTTCGCCTGGTTCTAGCGTGATAATTTCGGATAACAGTTCGAACCACACGTGTTTGTTTGAATACTGCGTCTTCCAGAGCGCGGGTTGATCGGTGTATATCATGGTTTTCGGTAAGGGATCGTTTGGAAGAAGTCCTGGAAAATTGATGAATTTAAACGTGAAAAAAAATTTGGTTCTCATCGATAAATTGTAAGACTGCGCCATTCCTTGAGCTCTCGCGTTTGGAAAATTGATTCTTCAGATAAACGCACTAGTAGATAAATGAACTTTTGTGAAACACTTCAAAACGGGTTGTTCGCGATACTAATGATGTTGACTTTTTACTTATAGAACCAAATAATTATTGATAAGTCCGACCATGAGGTAGATTCTAGTCAATCAATTTTCTCTCCTGATGAGTGCAAAATGATTGTTAGGTACCTATTGTATCTTTATTTCTGACTAACTTTCTCGCATAATTGAGAGATATAATTAAGTCAGACGAATATACCTATCCCTGAACTAGTTGGGCAATATTATTTGATCGATACAGAACTCCCACAAATCTCAGATAAGACCTTGCCTATCGTTTACCGAGTAGCATTATTCATTGTCATTCTTCATTCGACACTTGTTTAAGCATGCATTTCATTGTTTACCTACTCTTACGCTTACCTATAGTTGAAGATGTAACTTAGACTAAATCATATTCGGAACGTCGCGTCCGTCGAGGGCGCTACCGTCACAAAGGAATTTCATGTGAAAGTTCCGAGGATCAATGGTTTCCAGTTGTACTAAAACTCTACAAAATAGAGATAAATTCTTCAGCAGGAATTGTTCTCATTGTGACTCATCATGATACAATAGCTTATTTTATCAGTAGATGAAAGTTGGGAAAATAAGTCGTTCATTCAAAATTTTTTGATTAATAATTCACTCTCAACTTTGACAGAGCGAGCCAAGTTTCATTTTCTTCCGCTTACAATACGACAAAAATAATACGGATCCTCGGGATTTTGGTGATGCCACCAGAGAGCGACTCTTGTTTTGACGTTCGCAATAGGTAGGCGATATTTTAATTCTGAACGAATTATCTATACCTAGGTATTGTAAGTTATGCGTTATTGATTTCAAATGAATTGTTTCTAGGTACCTTCTTTGAAGATGACCTTTTCTGTGTATAACTGAGATCAAGTTCGAGAATTTTGTCAATTTTCTTGACCAAACTTGTTCTCTTGTCCCATTAATTAGCATCTGGTTACCGAACCATTTCTCAGTGGTCAGTTCTAAATCGACGTCAAATCGGCCCAAAACGACAGAAAGCCGACTCAGAATTGTTCGCTTCTTTTTACCACCGATCCGTCGAAATTGAGCTATCTCTTGGTTGAAGAGAGGTTCCCAGTTCGAGTGCTGAAGAATTTTCTGCAATAAAACTGGTTCTAAGAACTCATGCACTGAAACTATTGCGAAGAATCATTTAAGAATTTTTTCCATTCGCTGCTCGTGATCCCTTTCATTAACATATTGAAGCCAGCACTCGAACTGGGAACCTGTTTTAATACGTTCATGGAGGATTTTCGATTTCAATGATCAATTATGGGATACCGATTATTTTTAGTAGAAATATTTCCAAGCCCCCCTACAAATGTATGTAATAATGTATTTTTCCGACGCTTTTTCTGCATGCTCATTCTTACGTACACCTTTCAAATCGTTAGGCATGTTTGCTAGGATCAAGTCTCCACCCCAAAAATTATTTTCCAAGGCATATATTCCAAGTTTCAAGAGCTAAAACCAGGAAAATAGGAGAGGCGATTGCTATATCACCAAAATTGAAACATTCAACTCGTAATATTTTGATAATTAAGAACTACTATATTCTTGAAAATAAAGCGCATACTTAAAGTTTTCAACAATAATGAAAAAAATATCAAATATAACAAAAGATAGGTAGTTACACTTACTAAAAACGTATCTTTGTACGAATGAGAAAAAAATATTTATGAAATATTACTCAGAATAGTTCACAATCGTGAAGAACTTAATATTCGAACACATTTTGTGATGATAAGAGTGATTTCGAATTTAAAAATAAAATTACTACCTATCAACATCCATCTTTTTTGATAAGCACATCTGAAATTTCATCCAATAAACAATTCAGCGTAAATAAAGTTATTCTATTACATTTGATCAAGACCTTTCAGAAAATTATTTGTGTTGAATAGAGTAAGTACAGAAAAAAAAGAAAAAAAAAAAGAAAAGAAAGAAAAACTGTCATAAGCAGGTGTGAAAACCCTGCTTACCTATGAAATTAGATCTTATCGATTAATCCTTATTACTTCTCGTATTATAATATCATTTTAAATAAACGAATGAATAAATAAATAAATAGAAGAATAAATTAAATTCAAAATTCAAGTATCAGTTGTAGACTGACCTATAAAATAAATACCCTAAATTTTGTAAAGCGTGATATCGAGTATTATATACTTCCTTACTATCCTATTTTTCTTTTTTTGAACGTCTACAACACATTGAAAAATTTGCTCCTCCTATACTTTAATGCGGTTAACTTACATATTATGACTTTCATTTTTATAAAAAATAAATCCTTAAATTCAAATTTGCACGAGTATCACAAGTATTATTTTATGGATGTCAGTCCATTACTAACATGTAAGTTAGAACTCTTAAGAAAATTTCACAATATTAATCAATTTTCCGAAATTTTTCGAGCCGCGGCTCGTCTCTTTGGTTGAATCAGGTACAGATTATAGTCTAATGAAGTTAAAAATCTGAAATACGTTAATTAATGGCTTTAAAAGCAGGAGCAGAAAAAAAAGGAAAAGAAATTACGAGTAATAGAATTAAACGTCAATTTCTGCAGTCACTGGATCTACTGTCATCGGTTTTGGCGTAGAGGTCTTCGTAGACTTCATACCAGCCAATTCTGCTTGTATATCCTGGCACGATTTACCTTTAGTTTCTGGGATGAAGAAAATGATGAATAAAGTCGCAATTGTCGTAATCACTGCGAACAGCCAAAATGTGTAAGCAGATGAAATCATTTTTAGCAAAGGTTGAAATGAAAAGGTAACTACAGATACGCTGAACCAGTTAGCTGCCACCGTCACTCCGGATCCAAAGCCTTTTATTTGCGGAGGAAGCAGCTCTGCGGTCATCATCCACGGCAGCGGACCAAAACCAAGAGAGAAAGCGACGATAAAGGCAACCAAGGAGACCAAAGGCAACCATTTTAGGTTGCTAATATCGCCCTTATTATCTAAAACGTTGAAGAAGTATCCTAAAGCGATGAGACAGACAACCATACCGACGCCGGATACGATGAGTAAAATTTTACGCCCAGCTCTGTCTACCAAAACGCTAGATAAAAGAGTAGCAATCGATTGAACGATACCAACAATGATGGTGCATATAGCAGGATTTTCCGCACCAGACATCATGAAAATTTTCTCCATGAAAAATATGGCGCCATTTATTCCGCAAAATTGTTGACTCAACTAAAAATACAAAAAAAAATTATACAGCAATAACTTAAGAAAACTCAGTAGCTTGTACATATCTCCGGAGAGAAACTTTAGCTTGCTGCAACAGACTGGTCAAAAATTTAGATTTCCGGTGGGTGGCGGTAAAGAAAAGAAATCTGTGGTTTAGATGAGCGAAAATTCCTTTTTCGGTGTTTTTTCGAACCTTTTTCACTTCACTGAATACACGTCCCCCCCCCCCTAAATTGATGATTATTAAGATGAGCAGAGCTGAAGAGAGCGGGAAATAGTATTTTTTCCCAGGCCTAGTTTCACTCTTAATGACCCTGAAGTTTAGCAAAACCTATTCTTCTATCACGGCTTTAATTTGTCACTATTTATTAAGAACTTCTCAGGTCGGAGAAGTAGAATTTCTTCCTTTTTCTGATCTTAATTTTGCTTTTTCATCGTCCTCGTACGTACCATCAATCCGATAGCAAGAACCAACGGCAAAAAATTTGGCCGGCTAAAAATAGTTCTGAAGGTGACTTTAGTGCCCACTTCCGATTGTTGGAATTTACGACGTTCACGTAATTCGGAATCGACGTCGTAGTCAGGTCCTCTTAGACGTCTCAAGGCTTTGTGTGCTCCTTTCTGATCTTTTTCCAACAAATATTCGTGAGACTCGGGAATGAAAAACAGTAAAACGAAGAATGCTACCGTAATTCCTAAACAGGCGTAATTCAGCAAATAGTAACTGTCGAAAATGCCGAAAATGTAGTCGAGCAAGATTCCCAAGGTGAGAAATAGCTGGAAGAGAGTGCCGAGGGTACCTGGAAGCAAAAATGACAAAAATGAAATGACAATTTTTCATAATAATAGAAAGCTCATGTTTTCTTAAAACTAAGAGAGCTGGGAAAGTTAATAAAGAGCCTCAGCTCGACCTTGTGACGAAGTTTCAGTAGGGCTTCATGAGAGCACTCGCTGATCTAGAGAAGTTTAACTTAAATAAAACCCTCTCTCTTTGAGAGAGACTCTCTAAGGATGTTAAAACTATTTCTCGTTTCCAAAGCACCAGACCGTCAGCTTAGCAAAGCCTGGAAACAACCTCCTTCCCTCTAATCTGATGCAGTCATATAGTTTTCCTTTCTTCAGTTCATCCCAGTCTCTCTTCTCAAGATATATTTCTCTCGTCATTGTCCTTTCCCCGCGATACCATCAAATTTTCCTAAACTCAACCAGTCTAGTTGGTTACGATTGTAGAAAACATTTGATCTATCGACCAATTTCATCTCCAAAATTTATTCTTTGCGATATTCATACTCTTAATCGGAATAGACAATATTTTGAGTTCTTCTCTCCTCTCGATTAAAATTCATAACGAAAGACCTGCAGGTGGAATTGAAAGTCAAAGAGAAACCTCATTCAAGATTCGACTAATACTGAAAGCCAGTATTGAAATAAAGTTGCTGCCATTAGGGAAAAAAATTATCTCACCTCTGACAGAATCTTCCGCAATCTCTGTGACATACATCGGTAGTACGGTGCAGAATAAGCCGACAATAATTCCGGACACGAATCTCGCCACATACAATACGGCCACACTCTGAACCAGCGCCTCCAATGCCCACATACAAATCCAAGGAATGGTAAAACCAATGAGCGTTGTTTTTCGTCCGAATTGATTGGCGAAGAATCCCGCAGGAAGGGCTCCAATGATGGCACCGATTGGGGTCCATGATGCGACCCAACTTGATTGCGTTTCGTCTGTAAGGTGAACTGGTACGTCACTTGTGCTGTTGTTCAACAATTTCAGGGCTGGAGAAGTCCACGCCATCACACATCCAATAATCAGCGCTCCGATTGAAGCTTAAAATATAAATTCCAATTATCATTGAATTAAAAAACACTCATGAATTTTTATCATTCGCTCGGAAACTTACCGATAATGGCGCATAGATATTGTTGGAATTTTTCCCCTTCTTCTTTCATCATAACTCTTCTGTGTGTACTCGTCTCTGGAAGAATATCGGTGGACTCTTCTCGATTGTCAGTTGTCAATCGAGGAACCCTCGTCCTGAAAAATGAGCAAAAATCTCAAATGTTGGAATAGAATTCATGAAGGATTACAACATCGCTGTCAATCAAATTTCCGACTGTCACCAACGAGCATTTTCGAATCGGCAGTTTCAACTTTCAATTACCTATGTTATCAGTCTTGAAATTTCGACACGCGAGGTCAAACGTATATATAACTCGATATACCTAGTACGTTTTTCATTCAGATGTCCTTCCCTCGGCCAAGGTGGAGCATTACAATTGTAAACAAAAAATATTCTAAGTACTTCAAATTGACCTCAAATCGACTTCCATCTGGCGTCGATTTCGAGTCAACTTGTCCAAATTTTCCTATGTGGACCTGAATTCGACTGATCTGCGGCCGGTGTCGATTATAGGAGCCGATTCATATTTTCCTAAAAATGTTGGTCGACTTTCAATCGATGTCAATCTGGAGTCGACCAACATCACTTCAATAGTCGCAGACATGATAACGTAGTCAGAATCATATCAAATGAGGGTCATGTAGGATCTCAATTAAACTTGTCCAGAGGAACAATGGTCGAATTGACGCAGTTTTGATGTCGACTCATTTTTAACCTCGATTCTGACGCCCTATCAAAAATGTGCACTTGAAATCAACGAAATTTCGACGTTGTGGCAGGTCTTTCGGCGATGAGTAACGAATGATCGATAAACTTATTTTCCGTGACGTCAAGATCTTTGATTTTGATTGAATGCTTGTTCTTTGCTGCTGGCTTTGAGACAGCCATTTTAGGTACCATTTTAGAATTCCTTGGCAATACACAGGGATGGTTTCAAACAGGGGTTTCAAATTTGGTTTCAATATCATTCACTACTATATAGCATTCAAAAACAAGAAGTAGCCTACATTAGTAATCGAAGATACATATCATTTAAATTCCACAGAACTTCTAGATTCTGGATAGAGATCTCTAGTCATAAGGAATATTATTTTTGTTTTTGATTGTCTGTATATTGTGAATATCGTGATCAAATCGTTCCCTGTGTATTCTTATGGAAATCGATATCATGATTGACCCAATAATTGTAATAATCAAATATGGGTACTTCGACTCACCATCGCTCACTGTTATCAACACTGTGACGTCACTCGGGAATCGGTCTGTATATTGAGAGTCAGTTGAATTTCGACGTCGACGATAGGTCGACATTACAAAGAAGTGGACGATTTTGCTTTCGACTTCCTGTCTTTTAGGGTCGATTTGTTGTCGATTTACAACCGACCACTGAGAATTTTTGGGACAAGAGAATCAGTTCGCGAATGGTTCCCTAACTATACGTTACTGAGTACCTACCTGATTCGTTAACCAGCACCGAACGTTTAGGTAATCAGTAACTTCTTGTTAGGCATTGACTGTATATTACTTCGTAACCCTATATAGTCAATGTGTTAGGGAACCATTCGCGAACTATTCCCTTGTCCCAAAAGTTAGTATCTGACCACCAAACATTTCTCTCAGCAGCATAGTTCATCGGATAAGCTCTCAAATTATTTTTGTTAACTCTAAGGTCTTGAAGTTTTTAAATCATTTTGTGTCTATTATTCTAATTTATAATAATTTTGAATACTGTGAATCAATATACTTGACAAGATTTTGTCTATTCTAAGAAAATCACTTACTTTGACTCGATTCCCGTCCACATACTTCCTTTAAAAAGTATATTACAAGCGTACCAATATACAACTATATAGATGAGAGGATTATTCAATATGACACGTCACTCAGAAGTTTTTGTTCCATCTTTCACTAGGTTACATCAATGAGATATTATTTAGTGCGGTAAAAGCAGACAAGTGTGCAAGATGTAATATAAGTAAGATCTATTTTAGTTTTTACAGGTAACTACACAGCTAGCTGGTGTAGATACACCAACAAGTTTGCTTCTAACATCAAAATTTTCAGACGCGAGGAAATGTGTTCTTCAAACGTGTACTGTCACAGTAATCCTGCCATTAGACATATACAAGTCCAAAGTTCGATAATGGATAGAATAAATGTTGCAAACTCAAGAGATAAGTGTTTGCAGGGCATAAGTGTCACTACTTCTCTTTCATTTTGCTTGAAGCGCTACCACACTGTGATCTGATGGCCTACAACTTTATCATATCTGTCAAGCGAAATTCTAAAAGTATGCTCAGTTTATTATCGTATTTAAGTCGAGAAAACGAGAAACAATTCGCGAGGAACCTCTCCTCCTAATTGCCATAAATTTTCCGTTTCCCTCTATCTAAACGACATTTTGACGATAACTCCAATATCTTTCTCATTTCTACAAATCCCAAACATGCTACACGTTTCTCTAACTCACTTTCGTTAAGGTCTCCTCTTGAGCCTCGGATCGTACAAAGACGTTTTACTTATATTTTAATATAAAAGTCACATAATTATGTTTTTCCTCTCCACTTCCCAATTCCTTTTTCAGAACTTCCAGATCAGCCTCCAATTCGCCTCTTCTTTGATTGAAGTACTCATGGATACCATTCATAAAACTTTTGAAAGATAAAGGCGTAAACTCACTGGATGTCCTCAAATATCTATTCTACACTCGCACTGGTTGCAGTCGCAAGCTCCTTCTTCAGCTATACAACTCTCTAATCCACTGTGAACTGAACTACGGAGCCCTAATCTACAGACAGTACATCCTCCCTAAAATCACTGATCGCAATACAATCTATTTCTCTACGCTCAGTCTATGCGCTGAGGCTGGTATTCCTCCTCTATAACTCCTCTCATCATCGCTTACTTCTAACTTTCCTGTCTTTCTCTCCTATCTTCCCTCGTCCCCTCTCTTCGCTCCCAAAACTCACTTCCTCTTTCACTAATATCCCTTCTAGGATACAGTCTCAAACTTAGACCTTTTTTTCCTATCTACTCATCCACCCCTCCCCGGGTAACCCCCATGCCTCACACTCGCCTCGATCTCGCTAAATCACTCTACATTAGACAAACCAAAGCCATTATTGCTGATGATTTTCATCCTCCAACCTGTGTTTTACAGCTGGATCCGAATCGAGTACCAAAACTAGCAACGCCTCCTTCATCGATGGAAAAGTCTCGCTCCTCCGAACGAAAAACTTAGCCTCCATCGGCCTCTGCTAAATCTTCTGCCATTTATTCGTATTCCTGCCTTACGTACCTCTCTCTTCTCCTCCCTCCCCATAAATTCCCGATGTATCATGTTGACCGCAGTCGATTTGACATCCATTTTTCGTCGACAACGTAAATCGGCTCAAAGTTGAAATCGATTTGGAGTCGATTTAGTTCCCCGCCCCCCATCGACAGATGGAAATCGATTCATTGCCGACGTCGAAATTGAGTCGGCTCCCGGTATAATATAAGTATGGATCTCAAATCGACGTCGATTTTGAGTCGATTTGTAGTTTTTTGACAATGTACGCTAGTCAACTTCAAATTGACCTCAAATCAATGTCGATTTGGAGTCGATTTTTAGTCATGCCTCTCAAAATTTTGAATAATCTAAATTCTTACGTCGATAAATACTTGATATTCAGTACTCGTAAAATACAAGCTGGACGACTTCGAATGGATCTGACATGGACGTCGATTTTGGGTTGACTTTAATCTAACGAGAATCGTCTCAATTTCAACGTCAACGATGAGTCAATAGAAAAAAAAGGCGGTCGATCTTGAGTCGACTTCCAGTCGATTTCTGTCGTACAAGATTGAATTGACGTGATTTGGAGAATGAAGCTTTAGGTGTCAGCGCATTCTCATCCTCTTGCACACTTTAACGTCTTCTCTGTCTCCAACTGTTTTCTACTGAATTCCTGGTCATACCGGCCTCCAGGAACGTGAGACAGTGAACTCAGCAGCCAAGCAAGCCCTGCTCTCCTTTTCGATCACTGATCTCTCTTTCTCCAGCTTCTAACTGTAAAAATCTGAATATCGTTCTTTAACCATCTCATTTGATACTCTCAACCCCGACAATCAACTTTGTTCGATCAAAAAAATCTTCAAGTCCCTGGTCCTCTGCCATGAAAAGATATTCATAGCTCGACTAAGAATTGAACACACCCGCGCACTCCTCAGCCACTAACAACTAATCTCTCGGTATCTCAACAACATGTTCTGTTGGTCAGACTTATGAATTAGCAAAAAGAATCGCTACCATTTACAACCGTGATGTCACTGTTCAAAATGAGTTTACGAAGCGTCTCTACCCTCAGCCGCCATACCACAACATGAATAGTTGACTGGATTTTGAAAGATTTCGCAGGGGATGATCTTCGAACAATTTTACCAATGACTCAACCAAGTGTGATGATATGAGGGACTTGAAAAACTTTTGCTCTTTGAGCTATTTATTATATTATGATCATTGATGGACTCATGAAAATTTATCTGATAGTCTGAATAAGTATTTGAGAAAAGAGACCTAGAAAAGTCTTGCCGATGGGTTAATAAGAGTATTGACGCCGGAAATTTATGAGACAGTAATGTAAGGGAAGGATCGTAATTATGAAACAATGAGAAAAGAATAAACTTTAAATCCAAATTCAGTAGCGAGTGACTTAAGTGATTATATTGTGCGCAAGAGGTCCAATGTTCAAACCTCATTCGATAGGAGTGTTTCGATATTTCATTATTCTCCCTTCTTTTTACCTATTGAAAGAGACTGGGGAAATTGTGGGGATACAGGGATTCAAAGCATTTATGCAGTACTTTCAGAAATTCAACTTCCCTAAATAATCAATAGAAAAGTCCAGATTTCCCGTTCATTTCGAAGGGCCAAGAGTACCGAATATTACCTCATACTGATGCTGTACTAATTTTCATGGAAAACGCCTTTTATTGAATACAGATAGGTGCAAAAGCAGAAATTATTTGAAACGATGGATTTATAGTCTACAGAATTTTTCCCCATATCCTAATTTCCCCTAAATTTATTCATGCTCTATATTTCCGTGCTGAGGATGGTTTGCCCCGATACCCCGCGATGATTCCACTCTTTTAGTTAAAACATAACAGTTTTCGCCTTACTCAGTAGTTAACATCTGCGAGCACTCGTCCATGTTGTATGGTCCTCAATTACACGACACGCTGATGACCGAACGATGAGACAATAATTTATATTCAAAATACAAGGAAAATTATGCGTGAATATGTTCAAACACCACGAATATTAAAACTCGGTAATTCTTCTTCAATTACAATAAAACATTTCTCACATTTTGTAAATTCGCGCACAATATTATTGCAACTCTAGAAAGAATAAATTGACATTTCCTTTTTAGTTATGGGAGATCGAACGACATCAAGGTCTCGCTGCGACATTCTTATGAATCTGGTTTCTTTTTACGTCGATATAATTTATATATAGATCTAATACAGGCCTATACTAAAGGTATACAATGATGTTGGGTGCGAAGTGTACAGAAAGAATTCACCAATAAGGTAACTGCAGTAAAGTTCTAAGTTACGAACGACAAATTGAAACCACATATCCGATCAGAGACACCTCGGAAGAGTTCACATTTCAATAGATATCTTCTTTTCAGAAAATTTAAATACGAAGTACCTATACTAAGTTGTAAACGAAGGGAATACCGGTAGCGATAAGTTCGCATCCGCTACTATTGTTTAGCCAGTTGATTTTTGTCAATGACTCGCCGTATGTTATTTTTGATCTTTATCTTTGCCTAAGATCAGATTTTAAAATGACTATAATGAATTTTAAAATTAATACAAAACTTTTCCGTAGGCTCGCGTGCAGACGCCGGATCAATGTCGCTTGCTCACGTCCCGCGGAGTGTCAGGAATCACGAGTGTTTTCAAAGTAAAGTGGAAGAATATCGTGTACAATTGCTTGTAAGAATGTCGACGACATTTTATAAATAACAGACTATACTTGGGTTCACGGATTTACCGATGAATGCGTTTACAACATGAAAATGAAGAGGAAAACAATGTAGGTAAACGACGATACGATTTGAAATCTTCCAATTACGTGTGGGCGACGCGCAAATAAAATTTCAAGGGCGGGTAAACACTTCGTGAAACGCTTAATTCGAAAGAGCGACTGAAAAGGCACTCGAAACTTCGAAGCTCGATTCCATTTCCGAGATTGTGAATTTGCAAGAAGATGAAATGAAATTAATTTGCTTGTATTTCGAATAATAAAACCTCTCCTCATTCCATGTCTCCTTGACCTGGCGATTTTGGATTCTCGCGCAATTCCAACTCGTCTGTAAGTACTTTGATTGCTACCTCCGTCAAAACTGCGAGAAAAGTGACGATTGATTCCGACAAAATACCCGCTTTAGACCAGAAAAAAGGAGTTGAACGAGGGGAGGGGCAGGGAACTTGTCTTATGGGGCACGTGGGATCCGAAAAATGTATGACGTCATCAAATTATGACGTCACAAGCTTGGTCTTTGGAGCCACGATGGTAGGAGAAGGACTTGAAAAAATTTCGTCCTCCAAGCTATATATGATGGGAGGGGGACTTGGGAACATTTTCGACCACCGAGCTATATGTGATAGGAGGGGAGGGGGGGACACGGAAAAATTTCGATTTAACAGGATAGTCGGGAATGTATCTAAAATTAGGGAAATTAGCACAAGAAAATCTCTAGCTTTCTATTCGCGAACGAGCAGTCAAAAAGAACTTGAAATACGAGTCATATTTTTTGAGAATCGATAATCTGGTGTAAATGTTTTCTTTTCGGCACCCAGTGACTAATCACGTCACTAGAAACCAGGAGAGCCGTAACCAGAGGAGGGGATGAAAATGACACGCTGGTACCAATAAAGAATTTCTTTGAGATAAGTAGATAGAAGAAATTCAGTGATGAAGTCAAATTATGACGTCACAGGCTTGGTCTTTGGAGCCATATATGGTAGGAGGAGGACTTGGAAAAATTTCGATCCCTAAGGTATACATGATACGAGAGGGACTTGAGAAAATTTTCGACCTTCGAGCTATATACGGTAGGAGGGGACATAGAAAAATTTTTGAACTTTCAGACCTGTAATATGAATGTTCTTGTCACTTTTAATTCAGGATTTAACAGGGGACCTATTTTATCGGGGGCCGTCCAGCCGGCGGGCAACTTCAAGGTCGTTTAGAGGTCGACCTCCTATCATATGTAGCCATTTTATCTCTAGTTCCAAAATCAGAGTCGTATGGTCGGTCGGAAGCTTAGAAACCCAGGTACATATCGCGAAAGGAAGGTGGGGGTTCAGAAGAGACATGAAACATGTCAATGCGAGCTAGGAAATTTAAAGAGGACTTGAAGAAATTCTTACATCTCCGTATCAGTATAGAGCACATAAACTTTAAATTTTTCCAGCAGAACCATTCGCCAATGAAATGAAATGGGCTCTCTCCTTTCCCTCAAACTCACCAGCATCTTTCGAGCTACGCGCTTGAACTCTAATTATATCTTTAAAATTTTACTTCATACACCTTTTGGTGACAACCGTTGAACACCTTTCCAACTGTACGGAAGTTGCTTTCGAGACTTGATTCGAAGCGACTCTCTTTCAACTTTCTAGTTTTGATTCAACGGTATTCTTCCTCTACATTTTCAAAAAGTCACTCTAATTGGGACCGGTCATCCGCGAGGAGCAAGCAGTCAGATTTGTTGTATTAATTTGTAATTTGAATTGAGTAGCGCTAGCGTTGCCCGTTATATCGAAAAGATGACCGTTCTGTGACTCCCAAAACGGAACTTCAATGGGCTGCTAGCACTATATGGAAATTTTGAATTTGTTTGAAATATCTCAAATACAAAGGGGAAAAAAATAGAGCGTAGATTTCTTTCATCGAAATTCGAACAATTTTGTTTTACGCATTGTTTTCAGGTTTCCTATCAATAATCCATTAGATGTCTAAAAGTTAAACTAACGTTAGAGCTTCCGGAAGAGAAGGGTTTAAACCTTCGAATAGCTATGGTATTGTCTAACGAAGCCCCTAAGCGCTATATCTACTCGGAATTTGAATGAAGAAACCTGGACGCAACATCACGACATATTTTGGAGGAACTTTGTATGTACGTACGTGCAAACCAATTTCCTCAGAAAGATGTCGAGATGTTGCGTTTTAGCGCCCAGATTTCTTTTTACGGATAATGTGTCTTCGCTAGTTCATACACTATTCGGTTGAAGGTTCACACAGTAGCAATGCCAGCGCTGACCGGTCCGAATAGCGATATCTTTCGCTTTATCAACATGCGATATTGTAAGCGCTTCTCATATATTTTTCACTATTATCTCTCACCAGGGCTCCTCGGGATTCTCAAGGGGCCCGGATTCAGGCTAGATACAATCTTGATCATGGATTTTAAAAAATACGATTTTTCCCCGTGTCCTTTTCGGCTCTAGGTGGCCCTGTCTCTCACCTCACCAACCCCACCAACCCTCCAATATTCTACAAAAAAAAAAAAGATTACTTTCATGTGCAGCTTTTATAAAACCTCTCAAATTGAAGTTGGTACAAATAATTTTTTCATCTGCTCCTCCCTGACCACATGCACCGATGTATAATTTGTCTCGATTTCTCAAAAATGTAGCGCCTTCCCACCGACTTATTCAAAACTTGGTCTCAAAATATTCCAACAGCATTACGTTTTTAGACGATGGTATTGCCCACTCAAAATTAAAAATGAATTTCCCGAAAGAAATTGAATTATATAAAAACAGCACATTTGAACGAAAATAAATTTTCCGGAAAAGATTGAGTCAGGTCACACACGTGGGCCTATAATTTTGTTTAGAATTCCTTACTTTTCTAATTTTTTTCGTATCGAACGCCGATTATAAAGGGCAATTAAATACAAATTGAAACAGGCCTAGGTATATAAGCGAAAATAACTTGTTCTCACAGTTTTTCTATTCAATAATAGTTTCTTTTTCATACACCGCTCTGTCGTAAGCAAAAATACATGCATAGATAAGATGGTCAGTTAGAATACAACAATACTCATCGGGGTCAGAATCGCTTCTTGTTTAGGTACCTACCTATCTTTTCATTGTTCAACATTAACTGTACTGTAACTACCTACTCCTCTTCAAATGACCGCCTACCCTTTTGAAAATGAAAAGCAATATCGGTACCTACGAAGTTCTTGGAGCGATTAATCTATACTTTTCTAGAATATCATTTTTCAAGAAATCGGTACCTACTCGTATCTTCGCACTTATCTTTCTTTTTTCTTTTCTTGAAAGATTATAAGTTGTTGTTACTCATCATATAAGCCATGCGCTCTTTAATAAACAGTTTTATCTCCTTTGTTAAAAACGTCGGTACCTAGGATTTTATACTACACGTATGAAAAATTAACCCGTAAACAAAATATTTTTCAGACGGGTACAAAGTTTTGGAAAGCTAGTCAAATTAAGATGAATCGAGTAAATTTCACAAGTGGGAAAGGAATATTCCTCATTTTACGATCTTGAATTGTTAGGTAGATAGGTACTTAGTCTTACAAAGTTGAATAAACCGAAGACTCGTCGAAACATAGCGGATAGGATGGGAACTACCATTAATGTAGATTGTAAATGCGGGTACATTGATCCGATGTTGTAGTGATCGGCGCTATTGTATATTTCATATAACATCAGCAAAATAGCGACGCATTTATGTAGGCAGCGGGGAAAAGTCCCTATTCCCGCTGTCATCAAACCATTACCCCGCTGTCCACATAAATATTTAGCAATTTTGTTGATCTTACATGAAATATACTATACCGATACCACACGTGAGCAATACACTCGCTGTCTTCCGTCTACTCCAGTAGCTGGTGCCGCAAACTTCACTACAAAGCGCTCAATGTAAAAAGATAGAAGTTTCTAGCATTTTTATTAACATTTATCCAAAACTACGATGAAGAAAACAATTCTATTTTCTATCTATAAGGTTGATACGTCGCTATTTGAGGAGTAAATAGTCGTTCCTAGAAGACGATTTTTCAAGTAAAAGAATTATCGTAGAAAGGCGAAGATTCCACTAACGAACTATACAACAAAGTACGCGCGGGTACGATCGCCTATGGGCGTTCTTAGATCGTGTTTCGGAATGTTTATTGCAACATAATTTAGAGAAGAGTAATCATCATACATGAAACAAAGGCCTAATTTCTCAGATTGTAATTTTTCCATGATATACAATCAAGGAAGAAGTGACTAGTGCGAAGTAGTTCGTTATCACGTTTATGATTCACACAAAAGATACAATTTCCCTGATTTTGAATTCGGATATAGGCCTAGACCTCAATCTAACTTTACAATACTACTGCCGTACAAAGTAGAACGGACGTATATGCGAAAACAACGATCACGGAAAAGTATCGAAAAGAATTTAAAAATGTATTCAAAAGATATTAAGATCGCATAAGTTGATCACTCATAGTAATTTTCAACGTAGAATTCGATAATTCTAATAATTTTCTTCAATAAGTGCTCAATCTTCAGATACAGTACATTTTTTCACCTCGCGATGCATATACGTCCAAAAAAGGACGTATATGCATTGATATGCAATCGACTGTGATAGTAGTGGTATGTGAATACGAAGCTTCGTTACCATCACACATACAGCCCTTTGATCCGAACGCCTCGATTCGGTGATCGTTGTTTTCGCATATACGTCCGTTCTACTTTGTACGGCAGCTACGTAACGTTGAGGGTTATCTGTCAGAGTGTCAGACAATCACACTTTCTACTTAATTTCCAGTTATTGTACCTATTTCACAATATTGGATAATGAATACAAGAGACTAATTCGTTCCTTCACTACAGAACAGCTTCAGTAGCTACCTGCCTATTTTTTTCACACCTCTCTCTCAATTCTTATTCAGCTCACGAAATTCATTTTCAACAATATGTGGTTGCCCCTGCGTCGGTAGGCCTAACACCTGCTTATTTACTATAGGTATTATATCGTGATGTGATAAGAGCGAATAAAAGTCCAACGAGATTACCTAAATTGTGTTCTGATAACTTAAGTCTCCCTAAATTCGAATTCATGTCAACAAAAATGATCTTTCCATGTATAGAATTGGTTACAATTTACAAATATCTTAGACATATCGAAAACATTTCAAAAACATTGAGAACCACTTTTAGTTTGGTCCTATAAGTTTAAATATTATGTCGATAGCTACCTATTGAATCAAACTGCGTGAGAAATTTTTATTGACGCATTAAAACGTACTCAAAATGCATGAGCTAGATTTCTCTCTTTCCAACACTAAATGGCCCAGAAATCAATTGTATTCATATGAAAATATTCATTTAGCCTATAAAGTTAGCTTTAGAAATTAATTATACTGATATGGATACCTATAGGTACTTACTGATGTTGGATGGTGTTCGGATACTTCATGATGATACCGAATTCAAAATGGGTTTAAAAGTACAAAACCGTTAACACTTTCGACGCTCTATAGGTTATCGATAGGTAGGTACGCAATTTTGAAAATCTCTTACACTGCGTAGCGAACTGCGAGTGCACGCGTCCGACTCAAAAAGCTCTGTTCCGACTTATGATTATACTTTTATTAGCGATCGTACATTCACGTTCGAAGTTTATTCTTAGACTACCTATCAGGATAATAACTTTTTATCGAATGAAACATCCGCTCTAAGATTTATGTACCCGGTGCCAGTACTTGGAAGATTCATCGATAAGGATGAACGTCAAAAGATTATTCCCCTTTTCCGTATCAACGTAGAAGCTTTCATCTGTTTTCGATTTATCGTACAGTACTAGTACCTAACACTGATTTGGACTTGAATAAACAAAACATCGTTATTATCACTGATACCTATTTCTGGGCACATGCCGCTAGAGTTATCATCAAACATTGCATTCAGCTGACGTCTTTTCTATAATTCTATCGATATTTTCAATATTCGAAGGCGCTGTGCTCTCTCGATAATTAACTGCTGGTCATCAACTGTATGAAGTGCGAACAGTTCACCAAAGGTTATCGGTACATTTGTGGCAAGTGAACTCATCGCGTTCATTTTGCTAAACTTATTAGAAATTCTTTCTTCCACTTGATAAAATCATCCGATATGAAAAAATTTCTCGCAAACAAGGAACAGATTATGAGAGGTGAGAGAACTTCTTGGGATCTAAAATAAACCACAACTCGTGTTTTGTGAAAATAATCTTCTGCCACGTTTGAGATTGGAGGTTGATACCTAATAATCGGTAGGAAAACCTCCTAGCTATATGCAACCTCTTGAATAAGATCCTTTCTTCTCGTACGATGTCTCGAGACTAATAAAATTTTATAAGAGACCAATTTAGTTAAAATTAATGTTCGTCAGCCGACATTTTGTAATTCTAGGCAGTAATTGTACATACTTTGAAAGATCCCGAATGCTGTAATAAGAGGGCGCCAGAAAATTTTTCGAGTTCTGTTACAGAAGTGGAAAGAATCAATTCTACAGGTGGACATTGTTAAGCCTTCTGAGCTGCTGATTCGGATGTTATTACACATTAGATAAGATTCACTCGCTTGATGGGAAAATTACTTCGACTGATGCTTCAACAGATTAATAACTGTCCTTTAAAGAGCTACAAAAATTCATTGAATCAGGGAGGTTTGATAACTCAGAAAGCTTACTTTGACCATAAATCTTTTATAAAATTTTGGTTTTCTAAACCCCCACTCTGGGCGTCCATAATTATTTCTTCAGACTTGAAAAGTTTTCACCGTTGCGTATCCCAGCCCTACCCTCAATCCCTGATTATGCGTCCAGGCGTCCGTACAGCACTTCAGTATTGCATACTAGACCATACTGGGCTAAAAAGGAGCTCGCAAGAAAAGTTTAGAACACTGCATAGGTACTTAATCTGATTTAATGGTACAATTTTCGTTAGCCGTCACAAAGAAACTTTCTGTTGAAATGCGGTGCAGTGCGCAGTTTTGGTTCAAGTGTACCTTAAGCTGATAAACAGAATACCTACTAGGCTTATGCTAGCCTAAAAATATTGGCAGTGGGTTTTTCCTTATTTCTTTGGCAACGCATCACACGTTTGTTCTGTAGTATATCAAAGAGGGTGTCGGGAAGGAAAACTTGAACAAATATTGTCTCTTGTAAATCAAACACGTTTTACTTATTGTTACTGGGGTCCACGACGGTTCTGTTCTTTTTCGACTTTCCACGGCTTTGTTACAGTACCTATTTATTATGTAAGCCAGTCATCGTAGTTCCAATACCAACATAAAAGAGGCTAAGTTATCAAGTTCTCAAGACGATGTCATTCACATGAGTATACAATCTGTATCAAAGTGGTAACAGGAAATCTATTCCTTGAAAAATTTGGTGTCCCGCTATTCGCTTCGCCGTCTGGTGAGAACTGGGCATTAGAGAGAAGAATTCCCCCTTTTTATCCCTTTTCTCGTTTTTTTACTATCAGCGATGAGTGAGACTTGGAGAAATTCTAACCATCGAGCTACATAGGGGTGGAGGACTTGGAACATTTCGACTTTCAAAAGATTTTGATTTTCAAGGCATTATATGGGAGGAGGAACTTAGAAAAATATCGAATATTCAGCTATTCATGGCAGGGTGACTTTGAAAAAATTTTAACTTCCGTTCTATACATGAAACATTCTGATGGTGAGGTCAAACACTAGAGGCTGGTTTCCCCGCTTTGGCAGACGATGGTGTTATGTCAAGCAAAGTTTTCGTCTTTAGGTGATTAGTCCTCTTTCTTTTTGCTTCGTCTTTGTCCTGATCAATTGTTACATTTTGAAGGTATGTGTGAAGTCTCTCAGTACGTTCTTCAATGCTCAAAACCCGCCGTACTAGGACCCCCTCATAGTGTTGACAAAGTATATGGACCCGTCGTTCAAGGGTATAGTAAAAAATATAGTTTGGTAGAAGTGATCACTCTATCCTGTCACTTCATAATTGACCTATTAGTGTCTAGTCCTTCAAAAAAAGTAGATAGTCAGTATCAGTCACGTAACAGAGACCAACTACCAATGCAGAAGAAATAGTCTCGTCTGACAGAATATTTAACAAGCCACCCTTCATGCCTAATTGGACCCATATTTCGAAGATTTGGGAAGAATCTGTCAAGTGGGCTTGTATTTGTATAACTATGCAGTAAAAAAAACGAGACTTTATGTTTTGGATACCTGTCAAATATTTGACTTGTTCGTCATAATCTTGACTCGCATACTCATACAAACGTCTAAAGTCACTACCTTTACACGTACTAGGAGTAGCTGGCTTCCACGCGTATGATAAGCTCTCTTTGTGACTAACATACTCGTAATCGTCCTGAGTCACTACCTTCGCTCATAGTAGAAGTAGCAGGATTGTGCAGTCAATAGTAATACTGCATCATTCGCTGGTTAACCGCCACTTGTTCTCGCTCGTTCCTTTCTCTTGCGTCCTTTAATCGGCGTATTTTTTGCCGTCGTACGTGTAATTTCTATATTTCGGTTCATCTATATCGTTTGGAGTAATTTGTGTCGTCGTTCGGTGTGTTTAATTCACCCATGGATGAAAATAATCAGGTCAGTGAAATATACCTACTCGTATATGATTTCATAAATTTGGAAGATCACCCGGTTGTCGATAGGAATTATAGGTCGATATACATACACATAAAATATACGTACTAATACCTACAGCCTGTGGCTGCAGATATGGGATAAATTTATTTACGTCCGTTAATTAAAATGCCTACATGTTCGATACACGTACTAATACCAGCAGCTCGTGGCTGCCGAATAAATCTGATTCATCTACGTCTCACAAGCCTCGATTCATTTCGTCACTTCGACATAAACGTTAATCGTAGGACTCGTGGTCCATCTTGTAGGGCTGATGCGCCCGATTTGACCGTACTATCTTGCACTTGCATGACATATCGTATCTATTATAATAACGTCCTCGTCCAGACTGACATTACTGACGGTATGCCTTTGTATTCCGTTAGGTAAAGAAGAATCTAGCGCCTAGTCGAAGAAGACGCAGACGTCCAGCAGAAGAAGAATATTACGTGATTTAGAAGATATTTATTTGTTTCAATCAAATCTTTATTTCTCTCTTCTTACGAGAATACATGCATGTACTCGATTAAGCTGAATCTTTCATTACCAGTGTTTGAAGTCGTACTTCGAGAGGAGGGGGAAGGGGACAGATATTCATTTAGCAGTTTCCACTGTACACGAATCGTATTTGTGATATGACGTCCATAATTATTTTCTATTGAAATTGTCAGGAATTATGAGGTACGTTACCCCATAAAATTCCTTATGGTAGCAGAGCGTGGTTCCCCCCCCCCCGCCTTCCTCTCTCACTCAATATAAAGTTTTCAGTTAATTAAGCTGTCGACGACCAGTGATTCTTCCCTTAATTATGATGTGTTAGATTACTATTATATGTCATATTACGTACTCAGTGACCATCTAAGGCCACACATACTTCAGCTTGTTGATGAAACAGGCTTGTCCTTGCTGGATTATAGGAGGCTTCATAGTCGGCCTATAAAATTTAGCTGTATACATATTTTGTACATTCAATCAGAAACATTCTCGTACAGGTACCCCTTTGACTCTTGTTATAAAGGGATATCTCATTTCATGGCAATTACTTGCATGTGCAACGTCCGTACTTTGAATAATATAATTTAAAAATGCTGAATCCTCATTCTTGTTGATCCATCAGTATTCTGGGCTTGTTGCAAGGTCACCAGATACGGAGCAAGCAGGATGAGAATTCTAGCCGTGACTCTACTCGTCTTCAATGTTATACTTTGAGTGAACCACTAGTTTGTTCACTCCGGATCGCGATCCTCTGCACATGCAAGGGGTTGAGGGACCCTTCTTGGCCAGTTTGAGCCTCTCAACTCAACGTCCTTTGCCTAATTTGGAGTAAACGTACCTCCATTATCATAAATGTATTAGACTTGCTCTTTGAAGATATGAACTTCGTAATGCAATATCGTCCATGTAGGTTAAAACCTACATCATAATATATAATTTGCTAACTGAATTCGTGTGAGAGAGGTTAATCAGGATTAGACTGTCACCTGGTTCCTGTCATGTCGTCGCAAATTCCTGAATATTGGCAGTCATTAGGGATTTTGCACCTTCTGTCAACGTATTTAGCCTGTCTTTCTTCGTGCGCGAGATAGGTCGTACTTCTGCTTCTAGCGGACATAGCAAGTATCCGATTCCAGTAGCTAATTCGGGAGATGGTATGGGACATTGATGACGCGAGCTGCTGCTGGATAGGTGCTGGCAACGATAGACTGCGATTTAGCACAGAATCCGGCAGTCGGAGAATTTCTTACTCCAGCGCGTCTGGGCTATATACAGACAACTCAACTATTTAGCTTTTTGGCAGTCTATAAATGGTTGTTTGAGTCGTAAGGTAGAACGTCCAGGAGAAGAGGTCGAGACGTGGCTTCAAATTTCTCCGACATGACTTTGCACAGCATTGAATTGTTGCCATACGTACTATAACTCACAGAGTGCTACTCTTTATGGTCATTGTGAAATGAGAGTGAATAGTTCTGTGAGTGCACCAATACAGCTCATTACTTCGGTATAAGGCTAGGTGAGTCAAGGAGCCTTCAACCGTGTTGGCGGTCTTGATCTTGATGGTGATGAACCAAAGAGGGCACGGTATTCCAAGCATCCCCTCTTCGTCCTACTGTGCACGTTGACAACCTGGTTACCAGCCGTAAGGTAACTCATCCTTACACAATTATGACAGTTAGCAAATTGCACGCCTCCTTCGTAAGGATATGCGTGAAACGTCCATAATGATGGGATCCCACACTTACCAATATAGTAGAGTCTGTTCTATCTTCAGTCTGGCAAGCCTGTTTCAAACATACATGTTTCATCGTACAATAGGATCAAGGAGATAATGTCCTAATTCCTAATTTGTATGCTCGTTTACAGAATACTTCTGACGTATCGAATGTTTCTGCCAATGCCTCTGAGGGTGGGGAAGCAGATTCTCCCACTCTCACTCCGCGAGCTACCTTTGAGCTGAAACTCAATGTTGTTCTTACCCGAGTTACTATGCTTGAAGGGTTTGCTCGGCAGCGACCTGAACGGCTACGTAAGTTTGCCGCGTCCATTCTTAAGGAAACTGCTGTTCTCGATACCTTGGTTAAGACAGCAATTCCTGAGACAGATGAGCACTATGATGAAGCCATCCAAAACATTGCGTCAGCCCGGGAGCAAGCTATGGTGTTCTACGAGGCTGCTGAAGATGATAGTAATGTTCTCGCGTCCACGTCCGCTACCATGTCTAGCAGCGATACAAATCCCGATTTATACCGTTACCGCAAAATTGCGGCGCCAGAACTTTCTGACGCGCGCTCCTACCGCGTCTGGTGGGAGTACTTCTCGAATACAATACATAATAATCCTGGACTAAAGGATCGCCACCGTGTGGTGCATCTGCTCACCTCCTCCAGTGGAGAGGCGAGAAAATTTATCGCGTCCTTTCCCCAAGTGGGGTCGCAATATAGAGACACTTTGAAGGAGGTTCACGCTCGGTATGGTGACCCCAATAAGTTGATCCAATTTTATCTGGCTGATCTGGCATCTTTGCCAAACCTATACGATGAACAGAGTGCGTCACTCACAGATACACGTACAAACTTGGACAAGATAAAGTCCTTGTTAGTCGGGTTGACCACGGCTGGTCACACGGACAACAGTATAATACATGGATGGATATTTGACAAGATGCCCGGACATCGCGTCCATGAAGCTCTAAGGGAACTTGACGTGAAGTATCCCAAAAGAGACTTTCCCATTGAGGAGTTGATAAATGGGTTGGAGGCCAGTGTGGCCGCAGATGAATTCATTCAGTTACGTCGCCTCAATAAAGCCGCTCCAGTTGAGGATGCAACCGTCCCAGCCACGACTCTGGCTCGCAGCACCAAGGCTGCAAAACGCAGGAAGCCGAATCCTAGCTCATCGCAGCCACCATCGTCCTCCACAGCAACAGGGCCTTCCACTCAAAATATGTGCATGTTTTGCTCAGCAAAACACCCGTCCAAAGACTGCCATGTCTACCCATCGTTCGTCCTCCGTCGTCAGCGACTCCGTGATTTGCGTCGTTGTACTGTCTGTTTTTCACTACGTCATGAGGCTAAGCAATGCTCGGTTCGTGACCGGGAGTGCCGCCATTGCAACATTAAAGGGCACCAGGCCCCCATGTGTGTGCAATACATAAAGGAACTTGAGCAAGAGCGAACTAAATCGACAAGAAAACGTAAGGAGCCAGCCCAGAAATCCGCCAAGGCGGAGGACAAGGCATCGGATACCTCGTCCACACAAGGTACGTTTTTAGAAACCTTTGTAGCATATATAGTCCTCTGTGGTCGTACCACCTTAGTGCGAGGATTTATGGATGGTGGGAGTGATACGTCCTATATACATGCAAACGTTTTGCATAGGCTGAATATAGCCCCGTCCTCAACATTTATGTTGTCTGTTTCCACTTTTGGGACAGAAGACTGTACTTTAACTCCCACCAGCAAAGTTGAAGTGACCTTTATAGGTCAAAATAATAATCGTATACAATGTGTTCTACTTACTACGGATTATGTTGTGAACCATTCGTCCTTATCGCCGCCTCATGCTGACGCGGCAATGGTTTTGCCCTCTGGCTATAACTATGCGGACCCGGACCTATTTAGTCCAGTCCGTCGTCCCATAGAAATATTAATAGGTAACGACCTTAAAAATCGTTTCGTACGTCTCAATCGTGATAAAGTAATAAGTAAGGACCTTATCCTTCGTCCAACGTTTTTTGGTTGGGTGCCATCGGGTAAGATTACTTATCCAACGGCCCCGTCATGTAATACTTTAGCCCAAGTGAAAGGTGGTTCACTTGTGGTTAAAGAAACATCCAAAACAATACCCGATCTTTCCCATCTATGGGAATTAGAAGTTTTAGGGATTAAATCGTCCGAAATAAATAACACCGATCACGAGGTGATTGAATATTTTCGTCGTACTACTCGGTTTGAGCATGGTATGTATGTGGTATCGTGGCCACGCCGAACTCCAAAGCTGAATTTACCCACACATTTTCGTATGTGTGTGGCACGTCTAAAATCCTTGATAAGTAATACTGATGAGGATATTTTACGTCAATGCGATGACATTATACAGGAATATTTACATCTTGGTATCATAGAAGTGGCTCCCATTGAGAGCCCCTACCAAATTCACTACCTGCCTCATAGGCCGCTCGTCCGTAATAATTCCGTCCGTATAGTTTTTGATGCGTCCGCTAAACTGAAGTCAGGCAGTAGCCTGAATGATCAACTTCATGTTGGCCCCCCTCTAACAAATAATTTATTGGAGATACTTTTGAATGCTCGCCTTTGTGAGATTCTTCTGTCTTCTGACGTTCAGATGGCCTTTCTCCGTATGGGCCTAGATATTGGTGATAGAGACCTTGTCCGTTTTTTATGGACAGATGATTACAATGTCCCCCTTGGGCAAGCTAAGATTGTAACATATCGTTTTACTCGTCCTCCCTTTGGAGTAGCATCGTCCCCCTTCCTGCTAAACATGGTTCTACATGAACATTTAGCAAACGCCAATAATGACTTACTTGCATTAGCGTGGAAGTGCTTTTACGTCGATAATTTTATAATGAGTGTACCAAGTATTGCTCGTGCTGTCGAAATTTTCCAGGCCGTGACTGAACATCTTGCTTTGGCAAACTTCAACTTGCGGCACTGGACGTCCAACTCCCAAAGTTTCATTAATGTTGTACCCTCTGAGAAACTTCTTGATGAAGAAGGGGAAATATCCATCCTAGGGATAGGATGGAATCGTCATAAGGACACATGGTCCATACGTTTTAAAGATGAACAGGAATATTCCTCATTATCTTTGGAGGCTGCAGTCAGTGCAATGGCCTCGGTCTTCGACCATTGGGACTATGTGCTCCCGCCATACTTGGACTTAAGTTGTTTGTCCAAAAATGTTGGAAATTAAAATGTAAATGGAAAGATCCTTTACCTGACCTTGAGACCGAGTTTCGTAAGCTAATGGTTGAGAGGCAGGAGATTAAAGAACTTTCCATTCCTCGTTACTTGTGGAATACTGCCTCTGAAATAGGCATATATGACCTGCATGTATTTTGTGATGCATCAAAGCTATCGTTTGGCTGTTGTGTCTACCTTTCTCATAAGATTTCGTACTCAGCTGAGATCCAGTTGGTGTTTTCTAAAGGTCGCGTCGCCCCCATAAAACCCAGATCAATACCTCAGCTGGAATTGATGGCGTCCATAGTAGGTAAGAGAGCAGCCGTATCCGTCCGTAGCGCTTTAAATATATCCGTCGCTAAAACAGTAGTTTGGACTGATGCCACTACTGTATTACAATGGCTTGCCTCTTCCAACACCCAACCTCAGTTTGTGCAGAATCGTATCAATGAACTGCGCAAAGCTGAGGGCATTCTATATAAATATGTACCTTCTGACGATAACCCGGCTGATATTCTCAGTAGAGGTCAGAAGGCGTCCCTATTACAATGTAATGACAAGTGGTGGCGGGGTCCTTCTTGGCTTACCCAGGAACGTCTGTGGCCCTCGCCGCCTCTCAATGTAACTGAGTTCAACTCAGATTTAAAATCCGTTGTCGTCTTTCTGTCAAAACGTACTTGTACTAAGGTCTTCTTACTAACTGATGAGTTTGAAAGGCGTTATAGTACATGGACATCGTACATAAATCATATTCGTCGTTTACGTCCTATTGCGTGGCTTTATAAGAAATTAAATCTAACTCCCACCGAATCATACAAAAGAGCTGAATTGGCTTTGATACGTCTGATACAGAAAAAATATTTTTCAAAAGAGATAGATCACCTTAATAAGGGAGATACAATTTCTTCTGATTTGTGTCCTTTCTTGCATACTGACGGAATTATCCGATGTCGTAGTCGTTTGGAGCGTTCTCCACTGGATTGGGACATAGCCCATCCTATATATCTGCCGCGGGAGTCTCCTTTAGTCCGAGTTCTCATTGGCAGCATACATTCAGCTAAAGGTCATGCAGGCGCTGAAGTAACCCTTGGTGAGTTTCGTACACAATATTATATAACCAAGGGTCGTGCCCTTATTAAATCCGTGATTCATAGATGTCCTTGGTGTAGACGGTGGAAAGGAGGACCACATGTATTGCCTCCTATGCCTCCACTACCCAGCGTACGTACCACTCCTGTTGTCCCATTTTTCAATACTGGCCTAGACTGTGCTGGGCCATTCCGAGTTCGTACCACAAATAATGAAATTGTTAAGGTTTATATCGTCCTCTTCACATGCCTAGTTGTACGGGCCATTCACTTAGAGCTTGTATTTGATATGTCCGGTGACCAATTCCTACAAGCACTAATCTGTTTCACCTCTCGTAGAGGAACACCTCGTTTTATTGTTTCTGATAATGGGAAGAATTTTGTCTTCACCCAACCTCTGGTGGGGGAAAAGGTGGAGCTGAATGATCCCAAAATAATTGAATTTTGTGAATCAAAGGGCATCAACTGGCACTTCATACCAGGTTATCAGCCCTGGCAGGGAGGAGTCTATGAAAGACTCATTGGCATTGTCAAAAACTCCTTGTCCTGCGTCATTGGAAAGCGTATAGTTGATCTTTCCAACCTTCTCACGGCTCTTTGCCAAGTAGAAGATATTGTAAATAGTCGTCCGCTCACATATATGTCACCAAATGAGACAGCGCCTCCGTTGACTCCCAATACATATTTACGTCCGGCTCAGGCTGCAAATGCAGCTGAGCTTCAAGTATCACTCGACAGTGTCCAGTCCAGCTCATCTCATCTTGTCCTTGGTTACAAGAGAATCCGCCGGATTGTTGAAATGTTTCGTACTCAATTCTATAGCCGTTATCTACTGCTCTTGCGTGATAACTATAGACGTACTCATCCTGCGCCCAAGGGTTCAGTCAAATTCACTCCTCGGGTGGGGGAGACTGTCATTGTTCGTGACGATAACAGTGCCTCCAGGGCCAAGTGGCCCCTCGGGATCATCGAAGCTTTGGATAGCCGAAAGGCTCAAGCGCAAGTGCGCACTATAGACTGGGTTTCCACCAATAAAACCCTAGCTCGTGACCCTAACGCCTTATACATAACAAAGGTCGTCCAGAAATCTGTGGGCATGCTATACCCACTAGAGATTCCATATGAGGAGCTTCCTCCTGACACTTTGTCCACCTCTATTAAAGATACCCTACCTATGTCCATGGAAGAAAGCTCCACTGATACCGTCCATCTCTCTTGAGGCTTTTACTCAAGGTACGTCCATAGGCAGGGCATAGGCCAAGTGCTTTCGCACTCCCTCTGGCCGGGAATGTCAAATATTTGACTTGTTCGTCATAATCTTGACTCGCATACTCATACAAACGTCTAAAGTCACTACCTTTACACGTACTAGGAGTAGCTGGCTTCCACGCGTATGATAAGCTCTCTTTGTGACTAACATACTCGTAATCGTCCTGAGTCACTACCTTCGCTCATAGTAGAAGTAGCAGGATTGTGCAGTCAATAGTAATACTGCATCATTCGCTGGTTAACCGCCACTTGTTCTCGCTCGTTCCTTTCTCTTGCGTCCTTTAATCGGCGTATTTTTTGCCGTCGTACGTGTAATTTCTATATTTCGGTTCATCTATATCGTTTGGAGTAATTTGTGTCGTCGTTCGGTGTGTTTAATTCACCCATGGATGAAAATAATCAGGTCAGTGAAATATACCTACTCGTATATGATTTCATAAATTTGGAAGATCACCCGGTTGTCGATAGGAATTATAGGTCGATATACATACACATAAAATATACGTACTAATACCTACAGCCTGTGGCTGCAGATATGGGATAAATTTATTTACGTCCGTTAATTAAAATGCCTACATGTTCGATACACGTACTAATACCAGCAGCTCGTGGCTGCCGAATAAATCTGATTCATCTACGTCTCACAAGCCTCGATTCATTTCGTCACTTCGACATAAACGTTAATCGTAGGACTCGTGGTCCATCTTGTAGGGCTGATGCGCCCGATTTGACCGTACTATCTTGCACTTGCATGACATATCGTATCTATTATAATAACGTCCTCGTCCAGACTGACATTACTGACGGTATGCCTTTGTATTCCGTTAGGTAAAGAAGAATCTAGCGCCTAGTCGAAGAAGACGCAGACGTCCAGCAGAAGAAGAATATTACGTGATTTAGAAGATATTTATTTGTTTCAATCAAATCTTTATTTCTCTCTTCTTACGAGAATACATGCATGTACTCGATTAAGCTGAATCTTTCATTACCAGTGTTTGAAGTCGTACTTCGAGAGGAGGGGGAAGGGGACAGATATTCATTTAGCAGTTTCCACTGTACACGAATCGTATTTGTGATATGACGTCCATAATTATTTTCTATTGAAATTGTCAGGAATTATGAGGTACGTTACCCCATAAAATTCCTTAATACCTATCTCATCTATTTGGGATCGAGAACAATAATTCGGACTTTGAATACAAGCCTACTCGTGGCAAGCTTTCGGGTAAGTCAGAATCATTAAAATTAGATTTTTGTGTTCCTAACTTTTACTTAGTCTATCTCATCCTCTTAAAGTGCTTAATACTCGAACTCATAAAACTATTGGTCATGTAGTTCCGCGTTCTATTCAATTAATTAAGTCTGCTCTCTTTAAAAATCTATTCAAAAGTAGAAACCTCGAGTGTAGCTGTTATTGTTATCGGTCACCTATGGAATACCGGCGGGAGGGATGCTCTTCAATAAGTGCGCGTTATGAATTCTGAGGACCACTCGAATCGTCTTAAATAGTAACATAGGTCGAGTACATTCGTAAGTCATGTGATTATCATGATTTTGAAGCGTGAAAAAACAATCTGCTTTTAACAATATATATGTATTGGAAAAATCGTAATATTACCCCAACGCAAAACGGGAAAAACGCATTATGAGCGCGTATTTCTCCTGCATATTCAGATAAACGTGTCACATTTCTGAAATTTGCGAGGAAAATTTTATTGATGAATTATGTACAGTATACGAGTCCCCTACATGATAAACAAACTTTGAAAACTTCGATGAAATATTCATATTTCAAACCATGTGGAGATCACCTCGAAAAAAGAGAAATTTCCTCCATCCGTATCAAAAGATAGGAGACGACAGTCGAAAATTTTAGTTTTAACGAACAGCAATCGGTACTCATGACCTTGAAATTTCCACTCCGACTTAATTTCATTAATATTAGCGGTCTGCTTATTTCGCAGTCCAATGCTACATAAAATTGTTCACCACACTTCAGACGGGATAAAACTCGTAAGAAACTCTTTTAGTACTGATTTGTAATTACGAGTTTAGGTAATCCGATGTAGGACCACGGAGCGAAATCGTGGTAGGGTTGAATTAGGCCACTTTACGCGTGACTTCCTGGATTACTTCGAATTTAAATTTCTAATTATGAAAATGCAAATCCTGCACGTATTTTCTAACTGCGACGACCGCGTGGGATTCGCAATTCAATAATCGAGACGAAAGAAGGCATGGAAAATTGTTATCTGAAATAGTGGAAATTTTGTCTAGTCAGTCGATGGGTAAGTTTTTTTCAAAACGAAAAAATTCGACCTTCGGTGGAAATTACCGTGTGTGTATTCGCACTTTCAGGGGTACAAGAGAACAACGTGGGCCTAATTATAGTTAAAGCTTTCACAAATTCGTTTCATACCTATCTAATTTTATATCCGAGCTACCGAACTTTCGGAACCACCAAGGTTCTTTCCTCGAAACACGAAGACCTGATTCAAATTTTCGGTTTTTTTCGAAATCTTCGCTCCTTCATTCTCGACAATGAGAAATGAAAATAGAAGTATAAGACTACTGTAAAATAAATTTTAGTTCTATAGTCAGTTTTATTAAGTGCATGTATACCTTGTAGGTACTCTCATCCCCACTGAGCATCTTGAACTTTGACCACCAGCTTCCCATCTTCCCCTGAGGTCGAAGACAGGTTTTATAAATTCGCGGGTGAAAAATTTTTCACATTAAGCTTTCGATTTGTATCGTACAAATATCTTACTCTAGAGAGAGTTTTAAAGTTTGTACACTGGAATGGGAAGTGTGTTTTACGATTCTGTTTAAAGTCCTCTAAACTGTGAAATATCTCACAAATTAAGAACATAAAATGAGAAGTTCGCTAACGAATTGAGGGAACGCACGACTAGCAAATTTTTCATGTTAAAGTCTGCAGACTTTGAGTCCTTCGCAAGTAATAATTAATTATACTATAACTAGCTAAAAAAATATATTTTCTGGAAAAGCGAATAAATGAAGATCATGTTTCATATCTACTAGTAAGTGATCTTATTGATATTTAGGCCAAGTCTGCTTCGTGGTGAAATCATGGCCTCCGCTCGGGTATTCTTCTCACAAAGACCTACGCCGTTCTTGGACTAATATAGGCATGATGTGCTGTAAGATCAGGGTGGGGGGAAGGTTCTCACTCGAGTGTGGATATCAACATTATTCACGTGTAAACCACACACGATGGTTGCCTGTGACATCATCAGCTTGGGCTTTCTCTCTTCCTTACTTTCTTCTATTCTCGGGATCACTCATTTTACTTATGAGCATCCCAAAAGTCTACATTATACTATGCTCGAATCCCTTTTATTCTAGGTTTCCGGGTCACGGTTGATGACGATATACTTGCAGATTTCCACATTGGAGTACTACTCAACTTCTATACAGGGCTATAAATTATACCAGTGATTCTCAAATTTTCGTGAAATGCGGCCCCCTTAGAAAAAAATTATACTTAAATATGAGTAAATCTATTAAAATTTATTATTTTATAAAAGTTACTTCAACTTTTCGCAGGTCCCTTGTCTGTGTCTGGTGGCCCCCACCGAAGCCGCGACCCTCAGTTTTAGAACCACTGCAGTGGACTAAACTACTAAGCCTACTATTAACCTTAACGAAACCAGGCCTAACATACAGCAGTATAAAAAACTGTATTAAACCATTTATAGGTTACAAGGATGAGGGGAGGTGGACGAATTTGCAGATTTCAGAATCAAGCTCAGGGTCATTGTTGATGACGTCGCTAGCTGATGACATTACAGTTGGATGGAGCCTCGGGGTCACGGCTGATGAAATCAAGGGTTACGGTACGCAGGAAAATTAGGGGGTAGGGAGGCAACTCGCGGCGGTGGTGTGAACACGCTAATTGTGGAATTAAGGACTGGAATTCGGGACTCGGGGGACTCACAGATTTTCAGAATCATGTCGAGGTTCCTTTCCGGGATGGGGGAGGCTACTCGTGGGGCTGGTGTGAACTCGCAAATTTTGGAATTGGTACTAGGATTTAGAAAACTTCAGGAAAGATATGAAATATGTCAACAATTCGAGTTCTCTTTTCCGTAATCCTATCTAATCGTTGAGAAGTATATGAGACCTGGAAGGTTGGCGTGGCTAGATTTTTTAGTGGGGAGGAGGATTATAAAATTGTGACTTATAAAAAAAAACGAGGCCAAATATTTTACAATGGAAACGAGGAGGAATCATTTCGAGTGCTCAGAAGAAGAAGATCCAGCATCTTCTCTTCTCTTCCTGACTGAGTCACTGATCCATCAACTTTCTGAAAGCACTCGAAAGAAAAGCCCGAATCATCCTTTAATATCAATCAAAATATCAGAAGTCTTCAAACTATTCCCTCTCTCGTATGTTTATTTCAACCTGGACATTCCTCTCATAGGCAACCATCTTCTCCTGCACCCATTCAGTTCTCCGAATCACTCACAACTTCCCTCGCTAATAACCTCACTTCTATCCTACGTTCAAGCTACCGATCTCCCCCCCACCACATCTGAGACCACCGCCGTCTGAGCCTATGCTAGACTGAGAAATACCCATGGACAAGGTCTTCTAATCAATCGTTCGGCAAGGTGACCCTATAAACTTTTGCGAGGGCTTGGAGGTTAAAACAAACAAACGGAGTGACTAAGCCTGCCGTGAGTATGTCTTACTGAACTTACTAAGAATAGGCTATTTTTATTCTTCGCAAAAGTGGGCCATTCTAGGTTGAGAGAGAGAGAGAAGTGAACGGAGCGAGTGAGCTCGTGAGCATGCCTTACTAAACTTAGGCTATGATACTAACTAAGCTAATTCAATATTGGGCTGAAGTAGGCTCAACTCACATGAAGTAGGCTAAGAAAGGAGCTCGAGTTGTAGAAGGAAGGCGACGAGCGGAATGAATGAGCCCATGAGCTAGTATACCTTACTAGTACGTAGAGTGAGGAAGCTTGGTATTCAGAAACCTACAAACCTTAGAAGCCTCTGTGAGCAGACAGGTTACGCACGAAATAATTATAGTGAGAATTTTTCCTAATTTGATGTCTCTAGGGCTGACGGCGAATCGCTCACTCGGAGAATCATCCGGTTCCTAGCTATTTCTTGTGAAGAAATATTGTCCTGAATTGCACCGACTGGGTATTCCCCGATGAACACATGTCGATTTTAAATCGACTTACTGTGTCGAGAGAAAGTCCACTCGAAATGGACCATCGATTTCTAGTTAATCTGGGCAAATGTCGACCGAAAATGGACCAACGATGGTTGGAAGTTGACTGAAAATGGACCGCGTCTTTACCATCGACTCATAAGTAGTTGACGTACAAATTTAGTCGACTCGGCCCGGTATTAGAGGTTAATATCAACTGAAAATCGTCGTCGGTTTCGGATCACTAGAAAAGACTAGCAATCGACGTCGAAATTTTGTAGATTTTGTGGGCACAATTGAGAGGATTTCAAAATTGAGGTAGAGAATGGGTTGACATTTGCTCGTAGATTTTTACGTCGACATTGCATCGATGCGATCATTGCTCCGCTGATCAAGCATAATTCAGATTCTCAATGTCACTCACAATATAATTATTGCTACGCATTCTTTCTGCGAATAGTGAAGTCGCCAAATATACAGAACGCTTCAAAGGGTTGACTGAACATCGACACTAGATCAACGTCGATTTGTGATCGATTTAAAGTTGATACCTAAGTATACATTTGCTGAAAACTAAAAGTTGGCTACCAATCGACGCAACAGAGCAATCTATTAGAAAGCGATAAAAAATGTTCAAGAGGTCGACTCGAAATCGACTTCAAAAACTTGGTGCCTCGCCCATTGCACAACTGCCGGACGGATCTTAATTTATTCAACTGGCGCACATTTTCAATTTTCACTTGTCAATTCGCACCAATTTTGTGATTTTGATAAGAAAGAGAAAAATTTTCAAACTATTTCGTTTTTTTTTTCGATAAGATAGTTTTTTTACTATCGATTATATCGATAGTCTATCGATAGTTTCCAACATTAAAGCGTAATCACCCGAGAACTAGAGATCGACGCTTAAGTCGATGAAGAAAATTTGGAGAAGTCGACATAAAATCGACTCCGGATCGACATCGATTCGTGAACTTGTAGAAGTCAACTCGAAATCGAATTCACGTTGACGTCGATTTGAGGTCGATTTTTAAGTTGATCAGCGTACATTTATAGAGAATTGAAAATCGACTTGAAATCGACGCAACAGTTGAGTCAATTTTAGGTCAATAAAAACAATTTGAAGAAGTCGTCTCGCAAGTTACTCTGGATCGACATCGATTTGTAGTCGATTCAGAGTCGGTCAGCGTACATCAGCAGAGAACTTCAAGCCGATTTGAAATCGACCAAACAGTGCAGCAGGTTTCAGATCGCCTAAAAAACTTGGAGAAGTCGACTCGAAATCGATTTCACATTGACGTCAATTTGAGGTCGATTTCATGTCGATGATTGTACATTACCAGAGAACTATAAATCGACGCAACAGAGTAGCCGACGATTTTGGATCGATAAGAAGTTGACTCGAAATCGATTGCACATCGACGTTCATATGAGATCGAGTTGAAGACGACCTGCAGCCTACATTACCAGAGAATTACAAATCGGCTTGAATCGACGCAACATAGCAGTTGATCATATAGCTAAATAAAAAATGTCGACTCAAAATTGACCCAAAATTGACGTGGCGAATAAGTCACACCTGCGGTACAGACCTGATACTCGCAACGACGTCGACGTGAAGTCGATTTTAACAATATCGATGCAAGTTTGACGACGTCCAACCGACCGTGTACGGTACCGAACTTTCCAGACACGTCTTGAGCCAAAAATTGGAAAAGGCACCACAGCGAAATTTACTCACGCAAAATTTTAGATTCATGAAAAGGTGCTGAATAAATGACACCTTTTGAAATGGCATTCCGAATTCTAGACTCGAAATTAATGTACCGGTAATTTATATCCTGCAATTCAAGTGACCTATAAAATACCAAGGTAATTTTCTTAGATAATTAAAGAAGCTTGCGATAGAAGAGCGTTAAATTACAAAATTTACTTACTCAACGAGAATAGGTTTGCGTACGCTGCTTTCAAACTACTTCCAAAATTATAAAACTAAGTAACTCTTCTTATGTTATATAGGAATTGTTTATTACAGAGAGAGAAAAATGAATAGAATAGATTTAAGTTTACGGCTTCTGACAACCATAGATGTCTCCGAGTTACTGACCGTGGATCACATGTGCGTTCGTACCCGAATTCTTCAAAGAAATGGGACACGAGCGCTCGTTGTCATTTCCTTTACAGATGTACTTGTAGGGTGTAAGTAGCTGTTGTAGTACTTTACCAGCACTCGAACTTGAACATGTGTCAAATATGATGATGTTATTATTGCGATGATAAATAAATAATAATTACTGCCTAAAATACGTCAGGAAGGTTTTTCGTCAATTCAAGCAAGCGTTTATGACTGACTTTTAATCGCATAAAATTATTTGTCCAAGTACATCAACACAAAAAATTTCAAATTATTAACCTTTTTTTCATTCTCACCCCCTCCTCCCCTCCCGAAGAAACATTCGTAATTACGACATTGACACCTGGCTTGCACAGAGTGCAATATTGTGCAAAACGTCTAAATGAATTTTTTTTACTTTTTCTCTCCTTCTTCTGAAAAATACAACGAATTAACGTGGAGAAGACGTCAAACGATAAAAAAACTGATAAACCTTAACCGAGCGTGTGCTTCTAACAGTTACTCAATGTTTTGAAATAAGAATTCAATCGCGTGATTCACTGAGAAAGTTATTGCGTCTTTTTGAAAAAGCGGATTGCTACCTATATTGAAATTTGAATCATTGTAGCTCGCTGTAACCCACGTACGATGCTAAGAACCTTATCATGATTCGTCATTCAGTAGAATAGAATAAACTTGTTTCGAGGATGTTTTTCTCTATTATATCTTTTCTTCGCCGAGAGCGGAAACGAAAGAAGATAAAATGTCTAATAGGAATAACTAAATTAGGTATAACAAGAAGATATTCTTCAAACCGATGCAAGAAATTTCATCGTCCTCGACAGCGATACGATATTTTTGAAAAATCAAGGATGAAACTTGGTTACACAAGAATTACCCACTTCCACCTAAGCAATCCTCATAAATACTTACTTCCCAATCTTGCCCTCACTGCAAAATTTAACAGTAGACCATTCTTTCGCCTGTCCGCAACTGCTACCAATACCCCTCCTCCCGCGCAAAAGCCCTCAAAAATAATGCTGACTCCATCTTTTGTACTTTACAATAACTGCAACTAACCAACTTTTTTTTACTCCTACATCTGACTACTATATACAATTAAAGTTTTCTAATATTTTTCTCTTCAACTCTTTCGTAAATCTAAAGCATACTCGGTACCATAATTAAGTTGTAACCCCGAGCTAATAGCCTAAAAAGTAGCTAGAACTCGTTAATATAAATTAAAAAAAAAAAAAAAAAAAAGATGAAACCATTAGGCCTAACATTATTTTTTCTCCTCTTTCAATTCGTTCATAATTCAACATAAATAACCAAGATATAAGTTGAACCTGTTCAGTGTTCTACGATAGATACCTAGATTTGTTTTAGACTGTAGCTACGTTGAAAAGAACTCAACAATTACCACTTAATGCGTGTATTTAGTGATCAAATTTGAGTGTCAACAAGAAAAATATTAATTCTTCTGAAAAATGTGAAAGAAAATTTCACTCATATTGTCGTAAAGATATTCTTTAGGTATGCCTACTATGAAATAAAATAGACTGAATAAATATCGAGAATTAGACTAGGTGCACGAAATAAGTAATATTAATTAAATAGATTATCGTAGGATGGTAACTTTTAAAGGTCCTTATTATTATTTTATGCGGATAGGTACCTAAATTAAAAGATGAAGAATTTCTACTTAAAATAAATTCGATCTTCGTTTCCGACGTACGAAATTTGATGAAACGAATTTTTCTCGAACGAGACTTGAGGAATTATGAAAGTTTATTTTATTCCATCAGTATTCTGAACCTCTTTTTTCTCTTCTAGATCGATTACTTTCGTCACTATTAGAATAAAAATAGGTATTCGTGTAATAATAGAGAAGTTTAAAGGTTTTAAAGTAAAGTAAGAACTGTTTGAACATAATGAATCCAAGAAAATCTGGCGCTTGCGATATTGCATGGTAATAATAATTATACCTATTTTTTCGCATCATAGGAACCTAAGAAATATTTTTGATGTTTTTCTTCAAAATCACCAATATTGCGTAGGTAGGTATATAAATAAATAAAATGATTTAACGACTTAATCCATGGTCGGGTACCTATTTTTCATCCAAAAGTTTTTATCAGTTTGAAGATAGCGAAAGCATTATGAATTTTCACTTTCGAAAACGTTCAATATGTAGCATAATTATAAGCAACAAAATAATATTCAATTTGAAGCTATATGGGAATGAATTGAGAAGTTTTAGAAGAACTTCATCACTTACCTAGCTATATAATATATGTTATCATCTGTCGTTTTATATGCCTTGTGCATCAGTCTATAAAAAGTGGCGATATTTTGATCTCGTTTTCACAATGTTTCATTCTCTTATAAATATTCACAATAAGTTGCAGTACTTGATTTTTTTTTTTCTTAATTATTTTACCATATTATTTACCATTGTTAAATGATAATTATCACGGTAAAAGAAATATTCTACACCACGTAAGGGACCATTCATTAATCAAGTAAGGACGATTTTGCCCATTTTTGACCTCTCCTCCTCTCAAACAAATTCCTCCTCCTCCTCCTTCAAAAAAAAAAAAAAAAAACTTTCAAAAATTAGTAACGCGTGCGATTTTTTTCGAAAGATGAATTTTGCTAATTTCGCGACTCCTTCCCCCCTCAGGCCTTACGTAATTGATGACCGGCCCCCACAGACTAGTATAATAAATTTTGCAAATACAGGTGCCTAGGCACGGGCTTAGTTTTATATTAATCGTATTATTTACAAAATGACAATAATCAAAGTAAATCGTAGCTATTTTCCCGTTCAACAAATTACATATAAGAAATCTAGTTCGACCTTTGCGTGAGAACGCAATATTCAACTATAGGAATACCGGCAAGTTTTTAGCCTTAACATACTCGTTACCTACACGAGAAACATGAAAATTTAAAAATATTATGTACATGAAATAATTATCGAACAAATGCAGTACAAAAATAAATAATTCCTGAGCCCCTTTCTAAATATGAGGATCGTCGTGTTTTAGTTGAACCAGGTTTTCGCATATTTCCCAGTACTTTTTGCCGAGTAACTCATTTTTCACGCCTTCCGACAACTCGGATTCCTGAAATAGAAATAATTTTATTTTAAAACTGTTCGTAATTATTCAAAAAACTACCTACTTAGTTCATAATATACCATCTTTGATTTTTGAAATCAAACACGGGCGTTTCTTCTTTGATTTACACTCCTGCCAAAAAATTTTTAACGCAATTCTACTACTTTTACACGTTCTAAAGGCGTTCTGAGAGATATATTAGTCTACAGACGCAAGCGAGTCAATAATAGGCTACCGAAAATTTAATTGAATCTTTTTCGATTTCAGTCATCTATTTTTCAAGATCTTGAATTGAAGGACGATAGACCTATATTAGGAACTCATTACCTAAAACTTCCATGACTACTTAGATAGTTTTTAACAAACGATGAGAAGAAACAATTTTTCTCTTTTTAAGTGAAATTATAGATAGCATGACTATGTATGAACAATTTTAACGCATATTTTGGAAAATCACCTGGCATTCAGAGTAATATCTCCCAGTGGCGCACGCGAGAGCTTGAGAAACGGCACAGTAGATGGTTGTTTGAGCGCCTTCTTTTGGAGTCTGAAAAGAAGAGCAAAAAGGAGTGCAAATTAATCACATTTGCAAAACGTATAGTTCGATCACATCTTAGTTTGCCGCGTAAAATGCAGTCGAATCTGTAATTACATAAATGATACCTACTATTGATATCTACAGCAGTTAGCGATTTAATTTACACCGTTTTTTTTTTTTTTTTCTTACAAGAAAAAATCTCTAGCCTAATCTTTTGATTAATGAAGTGTTGATAATAAACCGATAAAACTCAGAGAAGTAAGCATCCGCAAATAAAGAGATTCATGCATCTACTTTCATCGATAACGCGACTTATTCTTCATTTTCTCTATCGAACTTACAGCCATCGTCTGAATTCGCTCTTGACGAAATTCTATTCATTTCACAATTTTTATCGAGCACTTCAAAGTTGACATCCATCATACGATTACAATTATGAACTTGTTTTCAAAACCATTCCTTGTATTGTCCGTGGCTGCCGGTCAGTTTGGTAATATTTTAACACATGATTATGAGCAAAGTTCTTCATTGATCCACTCAAACGCCATCCAAAATAGAACGAATTTCGGACAGCTGGCTTTTCGAAATTTAAGACGTAAACGAGAAGATGAAGTACCGGTACTGGTAAGTTTCAAGAATTTCATTCATACAGGCATTACCTACCATACTTGAACGGTATTCAGATGAAAGCTTACTATTTTGTAGTCTGAAGAAGTAATTGTACTCTCAGAGGAGATCGAACGTGAGCTTAAAGATTTGGATTTGAAGACGGTTAACGAAGTACGCGCAGCAGCCAAGCCAATAGTTCGCGCTAAAATTAAAGCCGAAAAGGAGAACAAAAAAGCCGAAAAGGAGAACAAGATTCTGATTAAAGAGATTGGCGATTTGAAGAAGGATTTAGTGAGTATTTGGAATAATTTTCATCTCCCATCCTTGATTTTCTAAGATGTCAAAAGATTTGAGTTTCATGTAGCCATCATATAGGGAATGCTTTAAATAATTTCGTGAACTGTTGTGAAAATGAATCACTGCATGGTGCTCCATGCAAAAAATACTGGGAACGACTAAAGGTAGAGTTATTGTGGGGGTGGTTAGAGGATATTACAGGGAAAGACAGTCGTATTAATTTAGATGCAAAAAGCACAGATTGGGTAGAAAGAGAGCAATTTAGAGTTGAACTGACTCTAGATTTACGGTGGAATGGTTGGGGGGTACATTTTTGAAATTAGTCAGTTTAAACTAATATTTCGTCTCTCTCTTCCGTTCCTGGGGAATAGCAAGACCTACGTGTGTGTACTATGAAAGACAGCTGGATGTGTGAGTAGACTCCGACGATGTTTCATCATCTCGAAAAGTACGTAGGTTTTATCAGAGAAGAAATGTACGATGGTTATCACGCATTCGAAATTCTCTCGCTTTTGGATAGATGATGAAAAGATACGTAAGTGAACTGATTTTCGTGAATATTTTAAAGTTGAATCCAAGTGATACATTTGCGAGATGAAAATTCGGAGTTGTAGTTCTCGGTAAAGAAGACAATGATAGAAATTCCCTTTACTTTAGATGCAAAGTTTTGTCCTGTGGGGCTTGGTGGAGGAGACATTGAGGAACATTCGCTTTAATTTAGATGCAAGGAGGGCAGATTGGGTTGAAAGAGGGAAATTTAAAACTGAACTGACTCTAGATTTATAGCTAAATGGTGTTTTGCATATTTTCTGTAGTTGAATTTCTTGTAGGTAAATATAGGCTAAGTTTACGTCTTAAGAACTTACATCTATTACAGGTACGAGTTCAAGAAAAATGTGAGATCTACGAATTATTATTGGGAGTGCGAAGGGAGCTCGAAGAAACAGAAGATGAATTTTGGGAACAGCTACACTTTCCAAATTCTGATGACCGAATATGGAAATGGATTATGAGCCTCCTTTTGTTGAATACTCCCGAAGCTAGAATGTGGAGAGAACTGTTAACGAAAAATAAAATGTCAATTGAAGCGTTTGCAAGATATGTAGCTTCGCTCCATGACTCATTCTCAAAACGTGACCATCGAAGAGTACTGATACCGAGAAAGTGTGTGTCAATTAAGGTACTGAATGAACTATTGAAGGATGGAGACTTGGACTGTTTGACTGTGGAACAACGGATCGTGGTAACTATGGCCGTAGAAATGAGAGGTAAACGAGAAGACCGATTAAATTGGAAAACTGATGAGAGCACGACTGAAACGAACAAAATAGGTATGTAAGTTATGCTTAACCTGTATTGAAATATTGTGAAAATTTTGATACTAAATTGAAGCATCGATAATTTTGCTTCAGCTGGTAGTGACAACTTACGCTGCGTGCTCCTTGAACAGGTTGAAATAGGTGACCCAAAAGGTGCAACTTTACCACCGGCGAAAAATCCAAGGGATGAGCGAGGTGGTACATCAACTACACAGAAGAAACCAGTTACTTCTTTCCCGAGAAATTTACCATACCAGAATATACGAAATGTGGTAATACTTCATTGTTCAGTTTTTTGCGTTGTGTGTTTGAAATTGAATAGCTTTGCAAACCAGATATAATTATTGCAGTTTTTCCCTTCAAAAATCGCGCAAAAGTCCACAGAATTTATGTGCGAGTTAGAGGACTCGTATAACGCTAAGAAACCAACTGGGACCATTCTCGTGAGATTTGCCACAGTGGAAATAGCGGCGGCAGCGATTCTCGCGGTAATTGTTATGTTCTTGTCACAATACCTAACCTACATACACGCAGCACCCCCTAGGGCAGTAACAGTGTGATCACAGGAACATCGAGTGTGAGTCACTGCACGGCATACCTCGATTAGGCAACGTTACCTAACCTGTACGACCTGCTGATTACTCATCCCTGCGGGGTGATTGATCACTTGGAGGTGGTGTTCGTGCTTTGACTTGCGCACCAGTACTCAACAATCATGCGAACCGCTAACCCGTACCGTATGACAGTTCTTGACATCTTTTAAAAATTTTGAAATTCTAATTCTAGGACCTTTTATTACAGAGACAGACACCGAAAACGGTTGAATTGAAAATGGTAAAGTGTGATGAGCATCAGGCCAAATGTTCACAGAATAAAGTCCACATTGCTGACTTCAAAAATGTACAACCCACGACAGGGACCCTGGTATCCAACAAAAAAAATGATCACGCTTCGACAAAATAGATCAGATCTGTAGTGATGGAAAAATAATTAGCTTTTTGATTATAAGACATAAAAAATTGATAGAAAAAAATGATACAGAATTTCGGCAATTTTTAAACTATTTGAGAAGAAAGAAGAGTGAAAAGATTTGTTACTTGCTTTAAAAAACATACAAAATATTCAGTGAGAAGAATTAGAGGATTTTCGGGATTTCTAAAATTGAATAAAATGAGAGAAATTAATCGCTGTGCTTGTTTTTAGGAATTTTGAAAAATGAAAAATGAGAAAAATTAGCCCTTGCGCTACACTGCGCTAGCTCATAATGAGAGAAATTAGCCCCCTGCACTTCTTTTTGAGATTTTTAAAATAAAATGAAAAAATGTGAAAAATTAGTCCCAAAATGAGAGAAATTGCTCCCTGCGCTTCTTTTTGAGGTGTTTAAAATTGAGTGAATGTGAGAAATTAGCCTCAAAATAAGAGAAATTGCTTCCTACGCTTCTTTTTGAGATTTTAAAAATTGAGTAGAAAATGTGAGAAACTAGCCCCTGCGCTACACTGCGCCAGAAGGAATATTTTATATCTACTAATACGTTTGTGTCCGACTTTGGTGACGTCTTCAACATAAGTTAGGTTTAGGTTATGTTTCATAGGAAACGTCCGCGTTTGAGTTTGATGACGTCATCAATATACGTCCGCTTGGCTTATGTTGCAAAGAAGAGGGGTACCTTCAAAAAACGTCTGTGTCCGACTCTAATGACGCCATCAACATAAGTTATATCAACTAGTGACATCATCGTTGCTTGAAAGAGTTTGTAGGCTAGATTATATTATTACAAGAATTTATCTAAGTTAGAGAAAAGAAACTTTCACGGCCCTCTTCCACTCCTAAACTAATAATTTACTTGAAGCGTTTCGAACGCGCTGCGTTCTTTATTAGGAACATTTGATGAAGAACGCATTTTATAGGAGTTTCTTGATTTATATTTCTTTTTGAATAAAGATCGCTCGATACTCAAAATTTTTGCAAGTCGACATTTTTCCAAGTCCCTCGTTTTTCCGGACGGCGCCCGGTCCCGTCTTCTTTTTTCACCCATAAAACAGGTTCGCTTAGGTTATTAAGTGAAAATATTACATGTTATAACGGAGTGTTTGGGTTATATTTCTATAAATTTCTCTCCCTTGGGGATCCGTGTTCCAAAAGTAAAAGTTTCAGGTAATTTTCAAGCGTTTAAACGCAATTTGTAGGAAAAATCGACGGAGATCGAACTTGATGAAGTCTCCGAAGTAAGTCAGAGCCCCCGCTCTCCTCTAGATCACAATTCACTCCTTCTCTCTTTATACATAGTTCAATGGTCGAAATTTTTCGAAGTTCTTGAGCTTTCTCCTCAGAACCACAATTTACGCCCCTATCACGTTGGAAGGCTGAGTGAAATTTTATTCCGTTAAATGTACCAGAACAACTGAGGTAAACAATCAGACGTTTCTAAAAACGAGACAAGTATCTGTCAATAAATGACTTGTTACTCTCAGTCGAAAAAAGATCGTCTCTAATAGGCGGTTACAGGAATCCATCATGACGCGAAAGAAAATATTATTGTTCGTCCATTAAGCGCTGGGTAAATACGAAGAAGACAAATTCTTTTATAATATGTTGTTCCAAGAAATTGGTATATTTTGTCCTATTACGTCGCGTTCTTTTCCGAAAAATTAAGACAAAAAAAAATCGTAAATAAATAAAATAGAAACCACACGACGTTCTACGTACCTTGAAACATGTTTTCACTATTAGCCATAGCGGTATATTAAGCGGAAAAGGTACGTTTCTCCAGATTCCAGAATCAATTAATCCGGGATGCAAACAATTGGCGGTAACTCCTGTCAGAACCGAAAAAAGAAAGAAGTCTACAATAGTACGGACGCAATATTTCATCAATGATTTTGAAGCCGCAATACAGTAATGTACATAATAATATTGCGACTCGAGTTTCACCGCAAATTCTGATTTTTCTCTTTTTTCAGACGTACGTAAATTAACATGCAAACAACGTAAATATAGTCGCGAAAATTATTTTGCCATTAAGGTGTTTCGAAATGCGCACTCGCGTGAGAGTCGTGCAGCACAAGAGAGGTCTCGAAGCGTGGAACTGAAAAAAGATTCGTACCTAGAATTTAAAAATGGAAATGCGAAGCGACGTAATGACAATCGTTCGAGTGGTTTGTGGTGAAGCAGTTATAAAACTATTGCAGTACAAGAAAAATGCATGTAATTTTCATCATTATCTACCGAGCGAGTATTGCATCGGTATAGTAATAATCTCGAGAAAATGTACAGAAAGTACATAAATATAAGTAATTATGAAACGTCATCAGTGAGTCGCGCGTATTTGAGGAAATCCAGACTACAATCGAATTCTTCTCGGCGAGCATTTGGAACTCGGATGAAAATATTTTCGCAAAGAACTACGTAGGTATGTGTGCTAAGGTCAAATAAGGTTTTCGAACTTCTACCGTATGCACGTGGGAAGTCACAAAAATTCAGCTTCGACGAAATAGTATTAAGATGTGCAAAGCGTTTTTTTACCGGTTCCTTCCAGTCTTCGAGCCAGTTCCAAAGTGAAAACGATATTCGCGTATTTCGATACGTAATATAAATACGCAGGAAGTTGGTGTATAGGGTTCGGATTCGTTAGATCTAATTTCGATAATTTGTATAGATCTGATGCGACCACCACTATTCGACTGGGTTTTGATTTCTTAAGCAGATCTGGAAAATACAACAAATCAGAGATTATAGTTTTTTTTTTACAACGATACATACTCGTATTAGCACTGCCTTTTCAGAGGAGAAGCAGCTCAGTTTTGACAAACAGGAGATATGAGATTCTGAGCATTTCAGACCGCTCAACCTGAAACCGAATATTTTCAAAATGCAGGACTCAGTGTTGGAATTCAAATTTTTAATCTTTTCCCGATTTTCCGAGTGGGCACACGTGTATCATTATCTCATTAAGAGATTAGAAGAAAGATTTGGGATGTATTTTTACGTGTTTGAGAGTCAAACTTGAGAAAAATTTGATCTCTACCACCGGTTATGCAGCAAATTATAGACTCCGGAGGGGGCTCCAACTAAATCCGAGGAACAGAAGATTTTAACTTGGTTGAGAACTTAGAAATGTTTCGTTTTTATGAAGAGCATATGTTTTTAAAAGTTAAGGAGCCTCGTGACTACAGATATCTGGAAGGAAGGAAGCTCCAACCTAGTTTGGAAATTTGCGTTCGCTGTATGTCTAGTAAACTGCGTCCCCAATGAAGGCGGTAGCACTTGATCTGATTTCGGGAATCGGAGAAAAATTTTTGAAGTTGACTTTACCCCGGGCTGCTTGGTGGATTTAGAGAAAGTCAATTTCCGAGAAAGGGGGCTCTAATTTAGTTCAAAGACTAAGAGAAATTGTAGCAGGGAAACTGTTTCATCGGGTGGTATTTCGGAAAAACCGTTCACCGTCCGGGCGAGTGGCAAACTAACCTAACTATAGGTCGAGGGGAACTGAGAGATTCGGCTTTTGAACAATCTATGATAGAAGGAGGACTTGGAAAAATTTCGAATAGCTCGGAGGTCGAAATTTCTTCAAGTCGCCCAGATCGCCTCTTGTATCATATATGGCTCGTAAGTCTTCAATTTTTCCAAGGTTAAGTATAGCTCGCGGGGTAAAACTTTTTCACCCCCCCCCTCCTCTGTTTCCCACAAAGTTTTTCTGCACCCCTCGTTCAACTCATTTAAAAACCTGTGAATTTTCCTATTTCGTGACTAAGGGGCTTTGATCTAGTTCAGAGACATGGAAGAATTTCAACTTTTGAGCTGTACACAGTAAAGAGCATATCGTAATTGCAAAGCGGAAGCAGGAGTGAAGGCACTGATCTAGTGTATGAACTTAAGGTGATTCTATGTGTACGTTTTCAAAAGGGAAGGTCCTATTCCAGGGACTAGGGACTGAAAAATATTTTGATTTTCGGACTGTATTTCAAAAAATTTAATCTCCTCATAAAACGGATTCTCACTGATCATGGACAAGACCCTACAAGCCCCAAGTACTGTATTGAGAAAAGAAACTGTTCAAACTTCAGAAAAATTATTCGTACTATTTATTCTGTCCTACGGTAGCGAACACGTTTGTCATATTGAGTTACAAAAGTATTTAAAAATTGAAATGTCGAGAAAATTGTAGACAATTTACGACACTCTGCTTTGATACGGAAATGTTGCTACGAGTTATTAAAAAAATTAATAGCCGAAGGTATTCTATAATTTGAATAAACGAGCGCGCTCCAGTTACTAGAAAGTGCGACTATAATTTTCATTTCGCGATAGTAAGTAATTATTTTGATTGCAATCGTGCTATTTAAATTACGCGAATAACTTTTCTAGGTTTGTCAAGACGTAATTTTGCAGAATGTACGCGCGAAGGATGACTGCAAGAAAGTTTTAATCATTATAAATATCAAATCCTACAGAAAAAAGATGTGTTTCCACGAACCCTCAGCTAACACTCAAAGGGAGTTGGCAGAGAATAGCGTGTCAATTTCTCCCCAATTCCATATCCTGGGTTTTACCATTTCGTTGCCTCTCGGCCACATCATGGTTCAGGGTTCAGTCTGAGTCTTATAAAATATCATGTTTTGTGCGTACCCAAGTGCCGAGATTGTAATGATTTATTGTTAGCTGCTGCTCCTCTCGTTTCACACCACCCTCTCCAACAAATCATACGAGTAAACCCTAGGGCACTTCAACAGGCGATAAATGAGAAAGAAACTGTTTTGTCAAAAATTGTGCTCAATAGCCACCTACGAGTTGAATAATTAGGAGGATTGAGGATGGAACTCAGAGCGATGAGAGTAAAAATGGAACCCAGACAGAGGAGAATAGAAGGAAACAATAAAATTTTTTTCAAATTAACGAGCCTTGCAATTACACTCAGGGGTGTAGGCTCGAAGTGAGCAGATGGCGACAGTGAGGATGAATTGGATCACCTCTTAAAAATAAATGGATCGGAGGTAGTTCATCAGGAAGATTTTCTCATGATTGTTTAAGAGGGAATTCGTGATGGAGGACGAGACTAAATGGTAAAAGCCGAATATTTTCGAGAGCTGGCCTGGACCAGAAAAGAAGTGTTGAACGTATAGATGTAAACATTGATGAAAAGGATGAAAGGCGCACAGTGGGATGAAACGCCATGCTAGGTGGCCAAAATTCTAATTTTCGACTGAATTCCTAATGAAGATCAACTAAGGGTTTTTTGTGGGCGTAGAATTCGATTTTCTAGTCAGATTTATGATTGGGTCATTTTTTCTCAAAGTTTGAAGCCTTTATCTGGAGTTTGTGAACAAAAGTTTAACTGATCAAGAGCAACAGTTTATTAAAGTCGTCTAAGGGGTAATCAAGATCGTAGAATTTGAATTTTCAGTCAGATTTATGATTGGATAATTTTTTCTCAAAGTTTTGGATCATTTTTGTTATACAAATAAGTTTGAAGCTTTTACTTGGAGTTCGTGGACAAAAAGTATACTGATTAAGAGAAAAAGTTTATGAACATCATCTAAGGGGCAGGCCTGACGAGAGGGGGGGATGGGGGAACTGGGGATTTTGTCCCCGGGCCCGGCTCTGTTAGGGGACTGCAGGACCTTTATTTTCAAGGGGAGGGGGTGAACAAATTTTTTTTTTTTTGGGGGGGGGCGGACCCGACTGGAGATAAAGGGGTCCTATCTCCTTAGAATAAGTTGAAGTCACTCTTAAATAAATAGAATACTTTCTTAAATCTAATTATGCAAAGCAACACAAAATCTTTCAAGTAGTACAGGTATAAATAGAATTTTATTCATTGTAACGTCCTAGAAGGGGAGGGGGGTAGCTAACTCTGTACACAAGAATGAAACCTGTTCTACATCATAAGAAGATCGTGTTACCGAGTTCATTATTGTCATTGACTCTAGTTTCATTGCTTTTGTAAATTAAGCTATTCCATTAAATAGCTGCTATCCCGATAAATAGCTTTTATGCTCAAATAACTGAAAAAAAAATATTGAAAAATTACGAAAAGGCGCAAAAAGTGTCAATGTGGGTTGAGAGAGGAAGGTTTCAAGGAGTCATTTCCATCCCACCCGCCTTGGTAAGTTTTGGTAAATTTTTTAAATGGCTAATACAATATTATGAAGTTTTGACTACAATTGTTCTCACTTTCGGAGTATTTTATGAAGGGAAATAGTCGCCCAATCATCAAATTCCGTAAAAATATCAAAAGTTCAATCAAAATACTTTATAAATCACAAGACTCTTATCACTTCGTAGAGAATACGGAAGGAACCACGTGCTTCCATAATAAAATGACCGAGTGTTCTGTTGAAATAACAAGAAAAAATGGTTGTTGGCTTGTACATCTATCGTGCTGTTCACATCAACGCACTTCCACAAAAACCGGTTTCATCATTGAATTAGGGTGGTCGGAACGTTTCTAAAACGTAAACAAAATAATTCGCACCTTTTTACAGACCTTCGATTTTCGAATTTTGGCCAGCTAGAATAGCATTTCATCCCACTGTGAGGCGTAAGAAAAGAAAAGAGTGAATAAGACAGGTATGACCTACTCTGAGACGGGTTAGGATGACTTCTCTGCGTCGGGAAGGGTGGTTCTAGAGGGGGGCTACTGGGCCATGGCCCCTCCCATTGGGAAAGGAAATTTTTTTAAAAAAAAAAGGGGGAAAAAAAGAAAAACTCGAAAAAAATGGGGGAACGAGAAGAACAAGAGAAAAAAATTAGGAAAAACGCAGTACCCATAATATATTAGGAACTGGGCGGGGAGAAAGCGAAAAAAATTTCGGCTCTGACAAGAGAAATTTTCCCTTCCACATTTTGTTTTTATAGATCCGCCACTGGAGGATGAGAAAGACCATCCTGGAAAGAGAGTATAAGGTAGCAATCATAGGGTTTAACATCAGATATGCGGGACTAGAAGGAGGATCTGTAACAAAAAATAAATACAAAGACTATTTTGCAGCAAGCTCCACTGCGTCAGTTTCCTAAAGGTGAATGTGAGCCAGAGATGGGTAAAGAAGAACTCGAAAAGTGAATAAGAATATTTTCGTCAGCAAATAGGATTGGTAGAATACTCGTAAGAGTCTTGGATAGCAAGTAATGATGAAAACAGTCATCCTTTTTCTTCTTCGAATCCTGGCCAAGCCTCAGCGCTACTACTGAATTTTCTACTATCTGAAACCTGTTCCTCTCCCTCTGAATAAGGAACAAGGGTAAGGTACTTGGAGTATTCAAAGACAATGGAGCTGAGAGAAGAAGCCATCGGGGAAAACTTACTACTCTTGTAAAATCTATCTGGGCATATTTTCCAGAAGGAAGTCCAACTGAAAATCAATATATGCATCAGGACGAAATTCAATTAAAGAAAATTTTCGATATCAGCTCCTCAGAACATTATACCGAAAATAGCCTTTCTGAGATATCATAAACCTTGCTATAAACTTTTCGCTCTAACCTTGTCGTTATCATCACCGTTAGCCTGATCTTTATTGTTTTTTTTAATAGTACTCCTATCGTACACAATATTTGTAAATTACTGAAACTTGCTCATACATTGCAACACTTCGAAGTCCAACAAAGCCTCGGTAAATAATACTAGTGAAATTTGTTCTGTTACGTAATTCCCCGTCGTGCGTATAAAATGAAAAGGTTGATATGCATATACGTAGTACTCGGCTTCACAGTTTTGAAGATGATATCAAAAATTGAAACACTGGGCTTAGACCAAATCGACTACATGATATCCGGAATTGATGACTCTCTAGGTCTGAATTCGTCACCGAACGTGACGAGCTTTCAAGCAACAGGTACAGTACCCAGAAATTAAGATCATAATATGGGCTACTATCTAGCATTACAACCATCTCCACTTTAGAGATGGCGTATACGAAATAATTCGAATGACTGTAATTTTCTGAACTTTTTGCACTCCAATCCTTTCATGTTGATTCAATTTTTCAGGTCCAATTTGTTCTGGTATCAATGTTGATTGTATTAATTTGAAAGTGTGTAATATAACGTTACGTAATGGTAATGTATGTATGATCCAGCTATATAATCTTATACAAATAGCCAAAAATGGTATTCGCTAACCGTTTTTTTCAATTCGGCAGAATAACATAAGCAGCCCGGCTGGTTTCTGTTTACAAGGTTCGTGAATTTCAAATAAGTTTTCTACCGGTATTAATAATCTGAACTCTATTTCGTATACGTATGACCTTCCAAAATGAAAATTATCAAATTTTCGAAAAATTGTTCGTAGGAACTCTCTAGGCAGATTTTTTGCGCTCGTGTGTACAAAATCCTACCGCGTAAGACGTGCCAAACAGTGTCATTGCCATTTTTCTGCAACCTGTTCGAAAGTACATTCAAGAAGGTGTCAAATTATAGTATCAAACCACATAGAAATTGCAACTTAGTGTTATTTCCTTATAATATAGTCTCATAACAAGAAGACAAATAGCAAGACTGTGGCAGACATCTGATTTTTGATTGCATCCCAACCGATCTGTCTGTGAGTTTATCCACCTTTGTTTCACGTTTTGGTTTTCTGTCCTCTTTTGACCTTGAAAATGTCAACTATCACAATCTCGAGACCTGTATCCATAGTATATTAAAAAATATAGCTTATCATGTGTGTTCTACAAGTACAGATAAATAAAAATTCCCGACTTTTTTCAAACTTCGTTTGAACGCTAGCGGAAAGGGAGAGGGCTAGGCGTTCGTACAGAAACCGACCGAAATTCAATGATAAAATCTGGAGGAAAGTAACTTTGTTACCCAAACAAGAAATACTTTATTGCAGATTGTATTATTATTATTTGGTCGATTTTTGCATATTGCCGTCCATTCTCAAGGTACAACTTACTCTAGAGAGTGCTATAGTAAAATTGAAAACGCATAGAATTTAATACTCTGTCTAAGAGTTAATTTCATTTTTTCCTGTCGTTTTTGAAATATTAGTAAATTTCCTGACTATTCCCAAACTTCCTGACCTACTTTCGAAATTCCTGACTTTTTCTCACCTCTCCGAATTTTCTAAACCTATAGACACAATGTTTGACCTTGAGGTTTAGAAAAATTCAACCCAATTTTAGCCTGTAGGTCAGGAGATTATCCACTTCTCCCCCTGAGATTATTCAAGGCCTCAACCTGACGTCACGCCCCTGATACCAATCGACCTTGAAGTACATAGAGATTGACGCCGTAGGTAATTGTTATCCGACGGGATTCAGAATGTGCATTGATGGAGGAGGGTGTAATGTGAATATGATATAAGGAAAGAGAGGCATCAGGGAGTAGCCAATTTAATGAACTTTTGACCTTGATTTACAGAGGACTGCCTTAGATCGCGACCAGAACAAGACAGACGAAGAGCGCAGAGGGCATAAAAGAAGATCTTCAATTTTTGCTTATTAGCAGCAATTCGTTTAAAATCTCATTACAGGGCTAGGTCTTGGAAAATTTCACTAAAAAAGATTATAAGTTTCGTAAAATGACGTCATGTAGGTAGCTAATAATAAGTACCCCTATTTGTGATAAGAAAATATTTTTATATTTTTAAAAGCAGACGATTTATTCGCGGCTTCTACGCGAATTTGCAACATATTTCGAAATACTACTACCACAAAAAGAATAGATTCGTCGAAAGTGCGATCTATAACTATGAAGGAGGAGGGAGTGAGGCACAGGAACGTAACAGTGCCTCACTCCCTCCTCCTTCATACTACCACCACACCTAATAAACTGAATTTCTGTATATTTTATTTTAAAAATTCCTTCTTTTACAGCCCGATACTTGAAAATTATTCTTGCCTGGCTACAACTCTCCACTACGCTCGTGATCTTTAGACAATCTTTAGTAACGATAACGTTGAAATTTTAATTTTTCCCAATGTTGATATTTCGTGAAACAATTTCAGGTCTCAGTGCAGCAACAACTATCGATCTCTCTTCTCCTACCCCTCAGATCAGTGTTGTTTTCACAAACGCTACTGTACCCTTATCACCTTCAGGAGCGTGCTATTGCTACGCCTGTCAATCACCTTGTATAAGTAATCCTGCAAGCGAATGTCCACCTGTCAAAACACAACCACCGGTCAATGTGTCTCTCGCTGATCTTAATGATATTTTAGATCTAGCAGGTAAAAAACATGATGTAGGTTAATTTTTCAAACAATACAAGTATATAAAACTACGAGCCGCTGACGGGCCGCCTTCGGCGGCCCTTGGCGGCTCCTAACAGACGCGAGCAGCGAAGCTGCTCGCGTGTTTTGCTCGCTCGTTATTGTTGTTGTTACATTTTAGTGGGGTGGCTAAATTCCCCATAAAAACCGTGCATACGATAGAAATATTATAACTTTTAAAATACCCGTTCAAAGTGATCGATGGATCTAAAACATAGCCACGTATATTTTTAATTATCATACATAGTTATTAAAGAGTGGGGGAGGAAGTAAAAATTTCAAGTAAAAGGTCGGTTATGATTGGGAAAGGAATTAAGATAAATGTATACCTTTTTGATCTTGCAAATCTAGTCAGGTTGTTGAATCGTCGCTTCGCTTGCACATACTATTCTGTAAGACTTACAATGTGGAGTTATAATTTGAACTGAGTTTCCCTTTGTTGGATTGCTGTTTTGAAATTTCTTACAAACTGCAATGGAGGTCGGTTCCCTCTCAGTGAAAACGGCCAGCACCGCGTGAAGGTAGGGAACCGTCGCTGGCCTTTTCTCTTTCTTTCACGTCGCTGGCCTTTTCTCTTTCTTTCACGTTTCTGTATATGAGGAGGTTGAAATTTTTTTCTTCTTCTTCCGGAATAAAGTCAAAAAATAGGAGTAAATAAAAGAATATCATAATTATTAATCTTTTATTTTCAGCCTACATTAACCGTCCATAGGTATGTGATGGGGCGCATATTATTACTACTCTTTCCAAGACAATAAAATGTCATGTACTATATTTCGAGTGGCTACTGAATCGTTGTTCAAAATGTTCTCTTTCTTGGTCAGGAGGCAAATGTTATCCTTTCTTCGTGCCCTGCTTAGCGCCACATAGAGTTGACCGTAATGTGACCCAATGTGAAATTTCATTCAGACGTTTGGTGGGTCTGGTCGGCAATATTTGAATGTGCCTCCCATTAAAGAGCTGTGCCGGTTTGATGTCGTCCCATAATCCCATCAAGTACACATTGACTGGGCAGAAATTAGTATTTTTACGTACTATTTCAAAAAATGCGTTAATGAGATCCCCTGACAATTCATCATGTAGAATCTCATTCTCTACGCTACCGTCCGTCATACTGTTTGAAAGAAAAATATACAACTTCGAATGATACAAATGGAACAACTGTTGCGTGTATGAGTCTAACGTAAAATGATGCAACGCCGCGCCACGCGCTTCTATTTATATCAATCGTCGCTACTGCTGGATCATTTCGAGAGCATTCGAGAACTGTCAAAAAAACGGAAGGAAGAGAGCCTACTTCCAGAAACTACTCGAACGGTCAGCGAGAAACTACTCGAACGGTCAGGTTAACCGGTCGCGTCGTAGTTTGTAAGGTTGACCCGCCCTAACCACGCCCTAACGATGCGTAGGTAGCGCTTCAGATTTACCGAGTTTCCAATAGATAGCGGCACTTGAATTTTCGGCCACGCGAATTTTCGGCACGCGATTTTCTTGCGTCACTCGATTTTTTAGCGTCACGCGCGCGAGCTTACAGGTTTATATAATAGAAGATGGATGTAATTTACAGCAAACATATGCGTAGTTTTTAATCCATCCAGACAATGCTTCGGAATAGATTTGTGCGGCTTCAGATCGGAGGCTTTGGGAGTACGTTTATCGAGTATTTTGGCTCATACATATCTTTTCCTCTATTTTGGGACAAAAGTGAAATTTATAATAATTTTTCAACATTTCAGACAAGAGTTGCTTTTCCAAATAATACGTGTCTTATAGGTAAGATTGACGGATTCATCAGACGTTTTCGGGGGACTTTCTGGCACATGAAATTTCTGATACAGCTATTCATATTTTCAGGGCAAGCAGCTTTCTCGGTGGACCTGACGAACTCTACTAGTGGAGTATTTTCTTTTCAACTATCCAATGTCCAGTTCTCTTCGGCATCAGTAACCGGGGGCATGTGTAACTGCTCTATTTGTCCTTTCCCCTGCAGAATGTATCCTTTCGTTTGTCCGTTTAATACGACTTCAACGACGACCGCATCGTCGTACCCTACAAGTACAATGTGCCCTTCAACAACGAGCACATCGTCATGCCCTCCAAGTACAACGTGCCCTTCAACTACGACCAAGTCGTCATGCCCTACGAGTACGAAGTGCCCTTCAACTACAAATTCATGTACGAAGAAAAAGAATTGAGAGGTCGAATTTTTATGTACAAATAATCAATGATTACGAATTCACTCACTGAATAAAAAAATTTCAATAAATCGTGTGATATTCATTTAAAAAGTATACGCCGACCCTTGTGAATTCTTTCACGACACTTTTTGTTTTTAATCGCCAATTAAGGATTTCATTTTCTGGAATAATTCGCAGTATTGTTTCCCAACTGAGAGTCCGCAGCCTTCTCTAAAGATAAGAAAGATGAAATTAGAACGAAGTCAGATTAGCTGGAAGATTTTTTTTTTCAAAGTGGATGTAGTCCGCAGAAAATAAGAATGATTTTAAAATCCTAACGAGGTGCTTTCATATACTGCTCACCCTGCTCCCTAATCTTGGCCTAACATGCAATAAGCTAGGCTATACCAGATCTAATGAATGAAATATTGCATCTATTTCCATGTCACAAATTGATGTCGTCATAGGTCGTGCTATCAGTAGGAGCACTCGTAAGACATGTTTTACTGTGAGTTGAAAAGAGAGAAAAGAATTCATGACTTTAGTTGTAGAGGAAGGCACTAACATCATCCTTAAATGTGTTTATGATGAGCAACAATTTCTAGATTATAAGACTTGGTATAAAGGAGAAAATGAAATGGTAGAATTTAGTGAACGAGTCCATCTCAACCTTGATAATATTCTCTCCATAAAAAATCTGAATTTGAATGACACTAATGTGTATATTATAGATGTGTGAGCCCTGGGAATGAGTTCTTTACAAACCTAGTTGTCGTTAAAAATTATAAACAAAAGCCTAAGAAAATTATGAGACGTGTATGAAAAATTGAAAAAAATCAATTTCAATCATACCCTTGGTATATGTATCATAGATTAATTCCGTGCTATGCTGAAGAAATTCTTAGCTGATAGGTATTGAATTATCAGATAGATAGGCCTATGCCTTGAAACTAGAGATTCTTTCTGCACTGCATAAGCTATAGACAGTCGACTATTGATTACAGCGGATTCAACAGTGATCACCTCCTCGTAAGTTATTTAACGCGATGGCTCTTAAAATGTTGGTGTTTTTTTTTCTTTTCGATTTGTATTCATACTATCTTCACTAAACCAGTTGATTTAGAAACTGTAAGTATCAATTGAATGCTACGACTCGTATGATTTAAATTCACACATAATTTAAATTATTTGTTCTAAATGATTCACAGGAATATGCAAAAATAAATGAAGAGCTGGAAGGGATCGCAAATGTATCGCAACGGGAGGAGAAACTTAAACATAAGCTAGTTGCAGAACGGATTGCCGCAGAAAATGAACGGATTGCCGCAGAAAATGAACGGATTGCCAAGGAGAAAGCTGAAAATCGTACTCTTGAAGAATACGGCAGGGCAGAAAAAGCTGAGAAGGATAGAGTAAGTAATGATTTTACTCATATTTAGTCAATCGACAATCTGAAGTGGTTAGGAAAATCTGATTCCAAATTCGTGATGACGAGTTAAAATTTCTCGAGATTTTTTTTCATTCAAATGAAAATTACGTATTCGTCTTTGAAGAGATGGTTAGGCGTTTCTTACGTGATAACTGTGAGCCTATTTTATCAAAACGTTTAGTACCTTAAAATGGAATGAGTAAATTAATCAAATTGCAGTTACCCCAATTTAGGAGGGTAGAATCATTTCAGTGGATATAGTATTCAGAATTTCTGCGAGATCTTTTTCATTCAAACGAAAATTACGTATTTCGTCTTCAAAGGGAATTTTTGGGTGTGGTTAAGCCTATTTTTTGTGTTCGTCGAATTTTTTCGTCATTCTCTCTCATTTCATCGAACCGCAGTCTGAAAGCGTTATAGGGACAAATTTGAGTGCATCGAGAATGCGACCAAGCTAACCGTTATGAAAAGAACTTGACCGACACTTTGGTAGAAAAAGGAGCCATTGAGACTCAAAAAGTAAGCCAAAATCCTCTTATATTTCGTCAAACCACAGTCTGAAAGGCTGTCGGAAAAAGTTTGGTGAGCAGAATCGTTTCAGGAAATGAGTTATTCAAAATTCGCCATGACGAGTTAAAATTCTTTCAAATTTTTTCATTTGAAGCTGAAGATCACGCGTTTCATCTTCGAAGAGAATTGTAGGCTATTTTTAGACGTTTCTTACGTGATATAGCTCATTTAGTTGTGATTGAATGGTAAGAGAAAAATTTGGGTGATTAATCATTTCTTATTCGATATTGGTTCATGACGACGGTTTGAAATTCCTTCAAATTTTTTCATTTGAAAGTCTTCATGACGTGTTCTTCCCAATGAGTCGAGATAAATTCTAGATGCCATTCGGTGTTCACGTGATAAAGCTATGAGCCTACTTTTCTTTATCAGATTTTTTGGCCATTTTCTCTCTGTTATCTAAAAAACGAATAATCGGCGAACCAAGTACTTCAAGACACACAACACGAGTATTTTTTAATCGAGAACGAACAAGTATATATAAATCATGGTAACATAATACAGTACTAGTTTTTTCAAGACGATAACGATAACGATAACGAACCGAACATGACCAACCTCGGTGGCGCATGCGCGTATTTTCTATGTAATCTTTTTATTCGGGAACACTCTCATTTCATCAGACTGCAGTCTGAAAGGATTAGGGAAAAATTCGAGTGCGAGAATCATTCCAGGGGATAAGTTATTTGAAATTCGTGATGACGAGTTGGATTTGAGAGTTTTCCAATCGAAAGAGTAGCTTTACATCGTAGTTTTTCCGATGAGTCGAGATAAATGGGTAAGGTTGCAGAGGCACGTCTTAGAAAGGAAGAAAAAGGGGTTGCCAAGGACAAAGAATTAGGAGCGGTAAAAACCGAAAAAGTCATAATTTTTCTCTTGCCGCCTGAAAGGGTAAGATGAACTTTTGAGGGGGTCAAATCATTTAAGTGCGTAGTTAGTTTTTTTTCATTTTTCGTCTTCAAAGAGAATGGTTAGACGTTTCTCATGTGATAACTGTGAGCCTATTTTTCTCGGATTTTTCTTTTTCTATTTGTCAAAAAACGTTCAGTAGGTACCTTAAAATGGAGTGAGTAAATTAATCAAATGGCAGTAGATAAGTTAATCAAAATTCGTGATGACGAGTTGAAAATTCGAGTTTTTTCCGTACAAGAGAGAGCTATTTATGAGTGTATCCCGTCTTTTTGATGAGTCAAGATAAATTTTAGAGGGCATTTGGTGTTCCCGTGATAGCTCTGAGCCTATTTTTTCGTATTTTTCGTCTTTTTCTATTCCTTGAGATTTATAGTGATACGTTTTTCATATTTTTATAGTAGTTGCTATTTTAACATTTTCAGGAAAACGTAGAGAAGCAACTTAAAAAAATTGGAGTTATTTACCATTTCCGAGTGCGAATGGATATTTTGCAAACTATGTTGATGGAAGACGACGATGTCAAAAAGGAGTATCAAAAACTTACGGATGAACCACCTAAAATTTTTTCAACTACTGAGATTCCTCATGACGGTCGTACAGGTTATGAGAAACGCTACCCAAGGTGGCTTGCTATTATGAGAGTTGCATGTAAGAAGGATGCACCAAAGGGTAAAAATTTGCCATCGGATTATGTTGAAAAGTTTCGAGATGAATTAAAAAAGGCAGGTCTGCAACCAAACCCAGGACGAGAAGAAATTTTGGCGGCAGCTGCCACATTATTAATTAATAGATTAGGTAGTTATGCTAGAGTGGACGTAGGTATTGACTTTAGTAATAGGACTGAGGTTATGGCAATCCTTGAAAAATGGAAGATAGTAGATGAGCAACAAAAAGTTGCTAAGGTAGTTTACGACTTGAATGTGTTGTAAATTTAATTTTTTCAGCACAGAATTCTTGTACCTCATGATCGATGAATAAAAATCTTACCAACCTATATTGTGGGAGTTGATGATTAAGCCTCCTCAGCAACGATTTTAATTTCAAAAGGGTTTTTATTATTGTAAGCAGTGGAAATAATGGTAATATTTGTACCAAATACGTACTGTAAATAGTTGACCTTGAAATGTAGCGACGAGGGCGCGGCGCGAACTTTCGCTTAGATTGAGTTTCTCGAGAGGTACGCAATGCGAGAGTATTGGTGTGGAAGCGAAGTAGTAAATATTCTTTTCTGTATGCCTGTATTTTTTATCCTACCGCTGTGTAGCGAACGTTTTCCTTAGCTTCCCCTCCCGTGTATCCTTATCTAACGTCTATCCTTGCCTTCCTACTTCTCCCACTATCTCGGTTCTACCAGAATCTCTCTCGAAGAGAGGCGATAATACGAGTAAATTTTATGCTTCACCGAAGACTTTTTGGTCATCAGTGAGGGAGTTGCGATCTGAATTTTGTCGAGGAAAGACATGTCTTTCCAAGTGAAAATTTTAGACTCGTATTCTCGCGCGATCTCGAAAACGTGCTTCTCTCCAAGTCGATGGGCCGTAGTTGTAGTAGAACAAGAAATACAGTATTAATGAATTTTTCTCTTCTCTCAGATGGTACGATAGGAGTTCTTAAAAGAAAGGATAAGAATATGGCGAAAACGTATTCATTCAATACGATGGTACGTTATAATTAATGAAGTATTTTCAATAGCCGAAGATCGGACTTTTCTATCAACGTGTTGTTTACGTTTCCGATTCGAGATCGAAAAATTGGTGTTGCACCATAAGTGCATATCGGGTGTATTGACTCGTATGTTATTTATAATACCAGACTGAGCGAAAGAGTTCGTGCACTGGACCTCAGGATACATTTTATTTCCGGCTATATGTGGTGTTCGTATAATTCGATCACGCTCAAGTTTTGAGGATATTTATTGAGTAGGTGATATCTAGGTGGTTCGAAGGCTACCGAATTCGTAACGCTTTACCATCAATGTCGATATCGAGGGAAAACCATACCAAAGTCACTGGAATTCGAAGGTAGCTGAAATATCAACAAATTCAAGTTTGCTATCTTACATTATATTTTTAATGATAGATTCGACGGATATTCCCTTTGCTGGCCATGTACCCAGTTGGGGTATTGTATATACTTGTGCTAATCATTGCCGGCGTTGAATATTGTTGTTAGAATATAATGCGACTTTTACCTGTTTTTCGATGAGTCCGAATATTTTCCCCGCGTGCCGATGAGCGGCGATAAGATTTGCTTTTCAGAGAAATCGTGAACTCCTAACAAATTAGACGACGAAGTGATTATACCTAGGAAGATATCTGCGGTCTGCGAGTTATCAGCGAATAAGTCTTTCGGTCCTATCTTACTCCAAATTTTATTTTAGGTTACCCGTAGTCCCTTTCCCATCTAGGCTCAAATGACCGGCTTGTACGGTCCTGGTTATTTTCAGGTTTATTAAAATGCTCGTTCACGTACTCCACGAACGAGCGGTGATTGTGTTGATTTGATTTTAATTCTCTCTTGGATAAATGGTAGACTCTTAGCTACAAGATTTATGAATTACTACGACAAACTACTTTCTTTTGTTTGACGGGTGAGTAGAAACCGTATCTGGCGACAACACTAGCCTCAATTATCAAGATATTTCGTATAGCCTATGTGATTTCAAAAGGTGAACCGAAAACTGACTGTGGTCTATCTTCAGTTTCTCACTCCCACAGAAGGATGTATTCATGCTCTTGGTACCCCGATTTGAGCTAGTCTGGGTCGGTCCTCTAAGGTGGAGAGGAAATGAGGTAAGGGTCGGATACATCCGGATGATGGTTGTGATTAATTTAAAGTTTAGATTTAGTTACGACATTTTGATGAAGTACGAACTCTTGTCTCATTCTTGTCTGCCTTGGTAGAGCCGTGCCAACAATTTCCATAAAATTTAGTGTCTAGGTTTTATGTGTTCGTACTCGTATTCTTCTACTAATACGCTGCTACATCACAACCTTGTAGGAAGCAAATTGGGAATGTGATGAGATGGTATTTAAATTGAAATGCAATTCGTGTCACCTTCCTACTCGCAGACAAAATTCCGAGTCGAGATTGCTAGTATATATACGAATCTGAAATTTTAATAAATTGTTGGCGGGTACTCTTACGTAATTATAATGGCTTCGTCTCGTAGCGTTGTTCTACGTGATCGCAATGTCTCTCTGTCGTAGAGTATGTGCGCACCCTGCCAACCAGTCTGCTTATTCAGGTATGCGATAAGTATGACGTGTTGGTAAGTGCGATGTGATGGTCCGATTATTCGTATCTATAGTATGGGCCCAGCTATAGCTATGAGTAATCGGATGTACGAAGCGACGGTGGTTTGATGCCCACCTACAAGGTTTCGTCGCGTTCGATTGAAAATGGTAAAATGATCCTTGCGTTAGAGAAATTCATAAGTGCACATAAGTGAGAAAATTGATGTAGAAATGATACAAAAACTCTGAAATTTTCGAACTATCTTGGAAGAAAAATTAGGAGAAAATGGTTTGATTTTGCTTTAAAAAATGGTAAAATGATCCTTGCGTTAGAGAAATTCATAAGTACGCCTAAGTGGGCCAATATAACTATACTACTGATATCGGCTTCTCAGAACATTGACGAAAATAGCCTTTTTTGGAGATCAGAAATCTCGCTATAAAATTTTCGCTTTAACCAAACATTGCATTGTCGTTATCATCAACCTTGTTAGCCTAATTTTTTGTTTTAATAGTGTCCCCATCGCACAATATTTTGTTAATTTTTAGAACTTGCACGAACGCTTTGAAGTCTCACAAAGCTCGGTAAATAACACTCGTGGAATTGTGTTCTGAAACCTCATCCTCCTTCGTACGTATATACAATGAAAAAGTTGATTTGCATATACGCAGTACTTTACTTCTCAATTTTTGAGAATGATATCAAAAATTGATTCATTTGGCCTGGACCAAATCGATTACATGATATCCGAAATTGATGACTTTCTAGGTCTGGATTCGTCTCCAATCACACCGAGCTTCCAAGAAACAGGTACAGAAACTAAGATTAGAATTTAAATTTTATCGGTGAAGTATACGTTAACTCTTAAGCAAAAACTAGGCTTTCTCACTTGATAAAGAACGGTTACTCGTTCGAAACGTCGTGAATGTTTTTTGAAAATAAAGGGTGAAGTTGGCCTAGTTTTTGCTTAAGATTAGAATATTATGGATCACAACCATCTCCACGAAGAGGAGGGGGCGTATAAAAAAGTATTCGAATAACTGTAAACTCTGATCCTTTCGAACTGAAATAATTGATTCGTTTGTGTCAGGTCCATTTTGTTCTGGTATCAATGTTGATTGTGTCAATGTAAAAGTGTGTAATATAACGTTACGTAATGGTGATGTATGTATGGTCCAGCATCATATCTTATAGAAATAGCCAAAAATAATATTTACTAATCATTTTTTCTTAATTTGACAGAATAACATAAGCAGTCCAGCTGGTTTCTGTCTACAAGGTTTGTGAATTACAAAGAAGTTTTCTACCGGTATTAATTATCTGAATTCTATATGCTGACATCCCGAAATAATGATTCCAATATGAGCGTCCCTCTCGGTAGACTTAATTGAGTTTTGTTCCACTTTCTGGGTTACTTCTGTTTCGCGTTATAACTTTCTGTCCCCTCGTGACCTCGGAACTTATACAAATTTCAACCTTCTCCACCTCGAGACCTGTATAGGGGATAGTTTACCATGTGAACTAGCTTAGCAATGACCTCAAGACTCGAGAAAAATTTAGCCCAAATTAGTCTAGAGGCCACAGGCCCATAGGAAGTTCTATTGTCACGACCTAACTTCGATTGATCTTCACCTACATAGAGAATACTCTGATGCAGTCACAGAAGGCTGCTAACCAAAGGAATTTAGAGTGTACAAAATTAGTGAAGGAAATAGTGATCTGAATACAAGAGGGAGATTAGTGCGCAGTTCCCCTTCCCCAGTGAAGATCTCGACCTGACGCCCCTGATCCCAATCTGGTACATCTTGGAACGCAACCAGAGCCAAGTTTTCGGAAAATCTCTGTATAAATTCGCGAAGACAGATTATAAGTATCGTAAGAAATGACATTATTACGCTCCTAATTATAAGTCTTGGCATCTGTAACGAGAGTATATTTTTATATTTTCAAAACCAGGTGATTTACTCGGCTTCCAAGCAAATTGCAAAATTTTTCGCAATATTACCTCCTTACGTTATCGGCCGATTGTCTTAACAATTCCTTTATAGCCTGATCGTTAAAATTAGTCTGTGTTTTATGTGTGGCCACTCTTCACTAAAGCAACTGCTCGAACCGATTCATTAGTAGCTTATGATTGTTAAACATTCTTTCGTAATGATAACTTTATAGCCTACTCAGTTCATTCAAATTTTCATTTCCATCATGACTTTTATTTTTTTTTTGACATGTTTCACCTTAATGTAAAAATTTACAAGTTCTTCCTTTCCAGTCAAAGATGGTATCCCCAAGGCTAAGACACATTATGATAGGCTTACCTTAGTCTAAGAGTGAGCCGAGGAGCCACTCCTCCTAACCTAATACATTAGCCTTATACTAGGCTAGAAATTGAGACGAAAGAACTGAGCGAGTGAGCCCATATAGGCTAGTCCACCAAATATACTATCCTACACTTTCTTCCTTTTGTCGTGTAGCTTAGTAGATACGGAACAAGATTTTTATTCATTTGGCTTTTCCAAGATATTTCGTGAAACTATTCCAGGTCTCAGTGCAGCAACAACCATCGACTTCGCTTCTCCTACCTCTCAAATCAATGTTGTTTTTACCAACGCTACTGTACCACTATCACCTTCAGGATCTTGCAACTGCTACGCCTGTCAAGCACCTTGTGTCAGCAATCCTGATAGTGGATGTCCACCTGTCAAGACACAGCCTTCGGTCAATGCATCTCTCGTTGATCTTAATGACATTTTAGATCTAGCAGGTACGAAAACTAAGGTGGGGTAATTTTTGCTCAACATATTAAACTATGTACACTTTTTTTTGCTAATTTACAGCAAACATATGCGTAGTTCTTAATCCATCCAGACAATGCCTAGGAATAGATTTGTGCAGTTTTAGAGCAGGAGTTTTAGGAGTACGTTCGTTGAGTATTCTTTCTTATACTTTTTCTCCTATCTTATTTCAAAAGTGAAACTTGTAATATTGTTCAACATTTCAGACTAAAGTTGCTTTTCCGAATAACACATGTCTACGAGGTAAGATGAGCAGATTCGATTTTTGGAGGAATTTCTGACATGTAAAATTTCCAAACGGCCATTTACATTTGCAGGGCAAGCGGCTTTCTCAGTCAATCTAACCGACCCTACTAGTGGAGTGTTTTCTTTTCAACTATCCGATGTCTTGATTTCTTCGCCAATGGTAGGCCTAAACGGAAGCAGTTGTGGATGTTTGTCCTTTTCCCTGCAGAATTTATCCTTTCGTGTGTCCATCCAATACGACTTCAACCACGACCGTGTCGTCAAGCCCTACAAGTTCAACGTGCCCTTCGACTACGACCGAGTCGTCATGCCCTACAAGCACAAAGTGCTCTTCAACTACGAATTCTTGTATGAAGAGAAGGAATTAAGAAGTGGAATTTTTTTGTAGAAATAAAGATTACGAGTTACAAGATTTGGATAAATTGTATTTTTTATTCCTAAAGTACCCACCAATCATCGGAATTTCATTGAAACCACTTGACAATTTAAATGAAAAAATTGATCGCGCAGCCAAAAACTCCTCTCTCTTATTACCGAACCTAGCCAGCATTTCAACTTTAAGAACTTGCTATCACGGTCCCTTAATTTCAGATTCTTGGAATATCCTATCTGGAAAAACCAACCCCATCCTAAACCAGGAGCTCCCGTTACCCGTCGTCTAAGTTACGAAAGATTTCGCTATGATGATCTAAATCACGAACGAAAGTCTTCATTTTTCCTTCATCTTACAAGTTCTCTTCTATTCCGATTGAATATTATAAGCGTCCAATAAAAATTATGACAATAACTTACCAATAAGGAGATGAGTTAATAGGAACGGTCCGTATTGATTTGTGGCCATGGTAATTTCCAGACCATCCTCCGTGATCTCTTTGCGGAAAGTATTCGCCATGCCGGCGTTATGAATTAGTATATCCAGTCTTGATTCTGTTTTGTTAATTTCCTCGGCGAACTCTCGTATCGACTTCAAACTGCTTAAATCCAGCTTGCGAAGAACGACATTTGTATTTTTCGTCTCGCTGATAATTTTTTCTACACAATAGAATTCACGGTAGTATAAATTGTATGAATTCTCGTGATGAGTGAAAACTCAACGCTATATATTTAGAGCGAGAGGTTCTTTACCTTTCACCTTTTCGGCGGATTCTAAATTACGGCACGCCATAATAACTCTGGCCTCTCTTCGAGCCATATCGACTGCTGTTTCTTTTCCGATACCTATAGGCAGAAAAATAAGGAAAAGATGTTTCATTAAAAATGTAGTTAATTATGCGCGATTACGGATGCAGATTCGTAATACAAAACGATTCAGGCACGATTGCTATTTATCGCCAAAATTTTGGTTATTTGCCATCAACGTTGCTAATATGCATAAGTCGAACACTTTCTTCTATTTACGGAAGCAAATGGTTCAATTATACAGGGTAAATCACGTCAATAAAAATCTAGAATTCCTACATCGCAATGAAAGAAGCAAATTTTACAGATGTGAATTGAAATGATGCGCTATTGGAGGTAATTTTAGAGATGGGTTGTTCGCAGAAAAATTCAGGAAAAGCTTTGATCGTGGGTCTGGTGGTAATCAACTTGCCTTTTTCCCTACCTTCATGAGTACATACGAGGGGCGACTCATCCATTTTGTTATAATCTCATTTTTTCAGATACCTACTAGATGAATACTTTTTCCCCTTTTTCTTCGTTTTCGGGGGGTCAATAAAGTGACCAAGATTTTTATATGTACAAAGTTTTCCTGGCTGCTTACCAACTCATCAACACAATTATGTCTAGTGATTCGAATTTTATCTTAGTCTGTTCCAACAGCCAATCAAAGCAAATTATATTCAATGTTCGTTATACTAAGATACTCAACAAATTCAACTATTCTCAAATCTATGAAGCCGACGCAAGAGGAGCCAACCTTCACTAAATTTTTTTCGATATGGAAAACGTCTTCTCCTGGATATGGACTTACTGTGAGCTTCTCACATCCCAGACCCAAGAAAACGATATGCCTCAAGGCTCTTGGCACCACTCAGGGGAACACTCTTACAAGTCGGGCAACATCCAATACAATTCGTACTTTTCTCTGACGATCTGAGCCAGCGATTTTCAAACTAGAGGCCGTGAAAGGTTGAAGTAACGTAATTTTTTCCAAGGAGATCGTGGAAAAGGAAGAATCCATTCAAGGGGTGCGAAGTGTTTAAAAATTTGAAAACCACCATCCACCTACGGTTCAGTAACACACCACGAAATCTCCGTATATTCCAAGATACAATTGACAAATTACACCTCTGCTCGTTCGTGATTTCCACATATCCTACGCAGAAGAAAAATTCATAATCTTTCACAAGCCGGCAGCCTTCAAATCCCTTTTCAAAATTGCTAATAACACCATTCCACAATAATTCGCGGGTTGTTTAAGGCCGTTAAACAAGGCGTGACAGGAAATCTATTTTACGGGGCACGTGGAATTTGAAAATGTAGATTGTGACGTCACAGGCCCGCACTTTGGAGCTATACATAATAGGAGGGGAACTTGAAAAAAAATGATCTATGACGTCATCACATTGTGAGATCACAAGGCTGACCTATGACGTCGTCAAACTGGGACGTCACACGCCCCGCCCGATAGGAGGAAGACTTAAAGGGGGACTTATCTTAACAATCATACTGACCAGTTTAAATTTCATAGTTCAAGAAATACTCTTAACTTGAGGAATCTTAGCCTGAAATCCTCCTCTGGGCATGGCTCATTTTATTTGTGGCTTAGATTCTTTACCCAAAGGAAAATTGTCGCGAAAGACTCCATAGTTATGAATTCGCATAAAAATTCTAAGCACAGCGTTCTCTTGGGTCCACGTCTACATAGGTTCATAACGCCAAAAATTTTGAAACCCCGCCTCCTTCGTGATGAACAATGTCGACTCCAAACCGACTCGGTAGTACAACCACATGTTGACTTAAAATTGGGTCCTACTGAATGTCGACCGCAAATCGAGCCAAAATAACTGGAAGTTGACTCAGAATCAACCTCTCTTTCTTACCACTGAATCATCATTGATGTCAAATTGACCTGAATTGTAGACTACTGTCGACTGAAAATCGCTTTTGTTTTTGGGATGATTTTTCGGCAGTCATTAGTGAGAGACTTGCGACAGACTTCGAAAGTTTGTAGTGCACAACTTATTATGGTTTCAGTATTGAGGTCGGAAATAAGTCATATGTAGAGGTGGGTACCCTGATTCGGCGGCTCGACTTAGATCAGGGCGAGTGTGAAAAGCGCCCGTGCAAATGCGATTGGTGGAATTTTGAACTGTGTCTGAAAGTGAGAGATGAGGGTGCGAGTCCATATATAGGTGATCAATAATCTACGATAGATCGGACTAGGGTATGGTAGAGGGGAAGTAGAATTTTATGGTTGCAACCGGTGGAAGGGTGGCATTGGTATTTCAAGACGTTTAAAACTCTGAGGCTCTCGGCCTTTAATTTCTTCAATATGCGGTCACCATGGGTTTTTGAAGGGCAAGCAATGGACGAGGACTTTTACTGAGTCATTAAATGTGATCAACCTAAATGGAAGTGAAGTACGTATGTAAATAAGGAGGGTTCTTTGAACAATTTTAAGCATCATAGTTGGATGCTTAAAATTGGAAAACCTGGACGACTCTCACGTTCCTTAAGTCTTCACCAGAGTCCTGGTATAGTTTTAGAAAGAAAATGTAAAAAAAACTAATTTTTTAATGAACTCGAGTTTCCAACGAGTGGCTCAGAGAATTAAAACTGAGAAATTTTTTGAATGATTCCAGAGGGAAGTAAAAAGGATGGAAAAAGAAAGAGGAAAACCCTTTTTGTCCCAAGCTATGTATTCTTCGAGAAAATCAATGCACAATATTTAGTGATTTTGAATTCGCCCATTTCTAATAAAAAAATTATTAAGATCTTGGAAACTATTTGAAGAAAAAAAATTTGGTAACACCTTGTACAAGATTTGGTAATTTATTCAGAATCTCCCAACCTTTCCACTAAAATGATTTGAACTGAGATGACCCTATTCAAATGTGAGAAATTTGTGCATCACCCTACCAAACGATGATGCAAAGTTGCACATGTTGTGCTAAGCACTATCCAATATCGCTTAAAAGCTGTTTCAAGTGACACGTACATATTTGCGAATGTATTACGACCAACTTAAAATTTATTACAAAGATAACGTATTTCTCGTTACCGTCGGGCAAAAAAAGAGAAAACAAAATGATCTTCATAAATAATTATAGCGGATTTTCCCTGTGTCCTCCATTATTCATCTTATCCGAAATTGCTGCTCGTGAAATCAATAGAGGGAGTAAATGGTTTCATAATAATCTATCATCGCGACGCAAACTGTTTTCGGACGAACGAAAATCGTAAATTTTATTTATTCAACAGTTTTCCCACCTAATAAACGAATTCGTAGCATACATATAATTTATAGGTAGAAATTCGTCGGATAAAATATCGTTACACATTTTGTAGTATCTTTTTCCATCTTTCAAGCTCTCACAATCATAAATTTGGTCACGTATTTAGAGGAAGACATTAAATATAGTTATTTCTGCAAATATCTCCACAAAATTTCAAAAATATTTCAAGAACGCCAATTCAAATACTCTCATTTTCTTTTTCTCAAATTACATAGCGTGATCATCAATACGCTCGATAGAAGCTCCACCTCCCTCTTTCAAAGCTTCATCAATTTAGAAGAGATCCTTGATCATCTTTCTTCAATCTCGATACACCTCAGAGCCATTTCCAGGATCGCAGCTAGCCTGCACGAATTCATTTCCAGCCTCCCTCCTCAATCTACACCATCAATGAGAGGGAGGAAGAAGAAAGTACAAATCAATGGCTCGTAGTTCCGCAGATTCCTTACGACTGCATATTTGCTTCCAGACAGATTTTGAAAAGAACCTGTACAATAAAATTAAATTCCAGAATTCCTGCCATAAAGCGACAACAGACATTTCGGCGTCACTTCGATTACATCATTATAGGGCGTATATGAGAAGACTACAATAAAGTCATCAAGAAACGAAGAAAAACCGATCTAGTATAACACTCGTAATTCCAAAATTAGACGTAGTGATTACCCGTACAGGCACTCTAAACGGCCAAGGTAACTGGTTTAAACGTGACTGTTGCAGCATTATGAATATCGCGTGTTGATCTGCACGTACTATTTGTCAGACTGAACGTAGTTTTTTTTTCAGGTTCACATTGTCGAGACATCGTCTCAAGAGCTGAATACCGCAACTTGGCGATAAATCGAGTCTGAAGATGACGTGTACCTATCGACATAATAATTTAACTCGCTACCTGAATTAGCTCCGGTGATAATGACAGTCTTTCCTCTCAGATTTGTTTGACTATAACACAATTTCAGCGTGAAATAATTATAAATTCTAATCAAGATCAAAGTGAGGATGAACCCGATTAGAATGGATAAAGCTGTAGCCGCGTAGATTTTCCATAATGCAATAGATTCGTCTTTATCCCAACCCATGGTAACTGCAGCTACTCTCCTCCTCCTGAAACAAAAAAATTAAGCATTAATAATTATACCGATATAATAATTTTTTAAGCTCGGAGTCACAGAACCTTGACTTCTCAAATTGGACTGGGTGACTCATTCGGTAAAAATTGCACTATAGATGCAGGAATGGGAAATACGCCAGAAGGAGATGATGAGCATGGTTTACGATGAAATATCTAGTTAAATTCGCTCAAGTTGCACAAATTGAGATTCGTTGGGGACCGCATTCGAGTTAGACGTAGGTAAATCTGCGTTTTAAACGAGAATCCTAAAATTAATCAAAATAAAAAGAAGGCGCACGACTCTCGAGGCCGTTATAATGAAACCACGAGTAGATTCACGACTGCCCGCGATGATATCTCCTACATCGCGAACAGCTTGTGGTAATGTCAATGTTACATCGACTCGTGGTACACGTAATATTCAAGTTTTAGCGTCTACACGAAATTTTTTGGTACAATTCAAAAATTTCGCGATATCGTCATTTTCCGTATGGACGAGAAAATTTACTTTTTCCGCAGTAATTGTCGTTCAAGGTGAGACGAAAATTATCTTGGACGAGTAGGTGTTTGAAACAAATTCATAATTCTCATGTCTGATCTTTAAACATTCAAATGACGAAAGCATCATTGTTCTGTTGTGGAAAAAAAACATCGCAAAATAATACGACTATAAATGAAACTTTCGACTAGGATTCTGGTCTGTGGGGGTGTACTCAGTATTCTCAATCTCTCGTATCAATCAAGACTAGAAAGACAGCAAATCAACAATAATGAGACGGTGCTCGGCTAACGGAGAGAAGGCCAAAAGTATGAGTTGGAATTGACAAAACTAGAAGGTAACGATGAAAAAATGCCTTCATGACATTTTAATTACTTCACAGTGTGGTAGACGTAGATACCATTTTAAAAGTGTGTATGGCCTCTTGAAATCATTTCTCTATCTTCTGTCTGAATATCCCGATGATTTCAACCTACGAGGGCCGATGGAAGTCAGAAGCGAAGGATATTGATGGGTACAGCGTCGTCGGTCCTCTTGGAAGAAGCTTTAGTGGGGGCTGACTCAATGAAGGTAGCCTACAGGAGGGCCAACAGAGAGTTGCACTGAGGAACCTATCGTACTGTGTCAACGCATGCTCTTTGTGTATTGGCGCGTTTACCAAAGACAGTTCATAATAAAAACGAAGATACAAACGGAGCGAAAGGGGGAAGGCCAGTAGCTCCCTGCTTGAGAAACGGAGAGAGAAGATTGCCCAGAGCGAGAAAGGCGATTGGACTCGCGTGCCAATATGTGACCTTGAAGCGTGGAGGAACGAAACCAACTTCTTACTCGACTCCTGTGTACCATCCATACCTAGCGGCAGGAAAATGAGTAAGAAAAGAAAGACGAAGAAAAGTTATACTAGGTAACGCTCAAGAGGTAAGTCTAATGAAAGACATGGACGCCTCAGTTTGATGATTTTGAATATCTTAGGCGTGGAGTTGAAGTGAATGCAGATAGTGGACAGACAAAGCGACCCAGAGGAAACTATTCCCTGTCTGAGCGACTGGTGCATATATACGTGTACGGGGTCTCTCGCTGTATCGACTCGCGATGCAAAGGACGCTTACCCGCTTCGAATAGAGTAGCCTCCTTTACGAACATCGTAGGCTAGCGTCTCTCACGAACCTCTGACTAGTCATAAGTTGGCCTTGCAGCTAGGTGCCAAAAAGAACATGTTTTGCATAGGAGATTCTACCAACACTAATGCTAATCAAAACAAAATTAATGCATACGAAAAATGGTAGACGGATAGTTGCGAAGTGATACAAGGCATATTCCGATGATTCCATTTAGCAAACAAAGATAAAAAATTTCCAGAAGGGGAGGAGAGGCATACAATAAAGACTAAGACTTGGATTCCTTGAAAAACAGCTAGTCTGCATATTTTTAAAATCACAAAGTACACTACTCTTTAGGAAGTTTCTTCTTCAAGAAGTGAACTTGAAAAAACTGATCTATGACGTCATCAGATTGTGACATCACAAGGTTGACCTATGACGTCATCAAACTGTGACGTCACAGGCTCCGCCTCCAAGCTATATATGATAAGAGGAGGACTTGGAAAATGTTCGAGCTCCGAGCTTTGCCGGCGGGCCGAACGGCGGATGGCAAAAGTTTTTTCCACCCCCCCACTTCCTGTTAAAACTGATCTATGACGTCATCTGATTGTGACTTCGAAAGGCGGACCTATGACGTCATCAAACTGTGAGATCACAGGCCGCGCTACCCAAGCTATATATGACAGGAAGGGGACTTGAAGAATTTTTGAGCTCCGAGTTTTGCCGACTGGACGAAAAGACTTTTTTCCGAAAAATACCCCATAAAACAGGTTCCCTGTTAAAATTTGGTTTTCGGCTTTCGAAAAGATTCAACTGGCTTTCGGCTCATTTCAGTGGTCTCGAAACGCTGATTTTCAGCTGATGAATAGTAGGGAAATATGTGAGCCCATATGAAACGATCAAGAGAATTGGGGCTCTATCTCACTTGTGAAAGATAACTATTCTTAGATTTGGGTTCATCTCCTTCGGGTGATTGCACTACAAGTTTCTTTACTGAGCAGCTGAACAGCGCTGAATCGAATCGGAGTACGTTTTTCTATTCTGCAAAAAATTAGAAAACCAAAAACAAAAAACCTAAAAAAATTTGTTCTATATTGGATTTTGGCTTAGGAAGATTTAAATAAGGCTGGCTTTAGACTTTGTTCTTCTCAGTGGAAATTCGGTTGAATTTGGTGTTCGGCGGGCTGCGACAGTCTGCGCAGATGACGCAGACCTTTTACGACATTCCCTCCCCCCCCCCCACGAAATACAGACAGAAGTATCCCTAAATCCGCGTCAAAGGCTCTTGCTTTTAAATAATTTCAGGAACATGGCAGAATTCCGATCATTGTTTTGATCATGAGATTGGAACACCTTCAGTGTGACAGCTTGAAATTAAAATCAGTGTCCTCACATTAGATCTCTGAAGAGGGGATTTTTCAATTTAATTTATCAATTAGGATCGATTATTAGGTAGACTTTTTTACAAGTTCTCTTTCCTCCGGTATATGTATTACTCGATATAGTTATCTCCTCGGAACGACAACTCACTCCCTCCCGCTCCTTCCTATAGAACTCAATGATCGGAATTTTTTCAATCCCCCTCTTCCCCTCTAGTAATGCTCTCGAAGGCCGAATACTGTTCAAGTCTCACTCTCGACATCGATGGTTTGAAATTTTTATATGCTCCTCCTCGCTTATATTTATATCTCTGAGGTCGATATCTCAAAGAAAGACGAATGAATGTTATTCCCGAAAGGAAAAATGACCAACATTTTCAGGTTGGTCAGAGACCTTCCCCCTCCCACCATCAGAAAACGCCAAAATTTTTCCCAAATACCAACCATCAAACAGAATATAAGCCAACTGTCAAAGAATCCTTTCGTGAATCGCACACGGTCCACTTGCAGTCATTTGTAAACTGTAAACAAAGGAATCAAAATGATGACGCTCAAGTCGTTGAATTTGGGTACCACCTGCTGAAACGTCACTTACCCATACCAGATTCTTCCAAGTTCTCTGTTCCTCAAAACTTGACCACGTGTTCAAGCGGGTATGAGTGGGGGAATTGGGGGGGGGGGCAGTGGAGACAATTTGCTTCCAGATGAAAAATAGAAGGCTATTCCCCCTCACAAAAGAGTGGAAAAAATAAAAAGGTGCCTAGCTGATTTAGCGATAGGATGGAATAACAAACTAAAAATCAACAAAAAAGCTTTTAGCCCCCTTCACAAAAATTGACTCTTCCATTCGTGCAAGAGGGTGCATTTTAGAATGCTTACCTATTTGACAATCCATCCACCACTCTTTCCTCTACGTGTGCAGGTTCTCTCACGATTGCAATGCAGCACCTGCTGAGGACTTTTCTTCGTCAACATCATCGATAAAACCATTTCCGGGAAGCTACAAATTTGTACACGAATAATTGCAAAGTTCAACTGCAGTCTTCGTGACTTTCGATTTAACGCCGTTGATTTTATTGAAAGATTTTGTAATTTATTTTTCATTTACCGTAATGATGCACGTGTTAACTCATTCAGTTAGCAGAAGAATGCTTATTCGTTTGTCTCGTACGAAGAGAGACGCATTAATACAATTTCGTAACCTACAGCGCTTTTGACGTACGATGGTGTTGTCTTCAGGAACAACACACACGTACATGGTAAAGTATTTTCTTTTACAAATTGTCGCAATATTTTATTAGCGTTCGCTGTTAAATTATGTCTAAATAAAAAAAAGAACGAAAAATGAACGTTATCTAACTGGATAAGGTCCGCATGATTAGATGTGCGATCATTTCACTATAACCTATTCCACGTGTGATTGATAGAACCGGTTAATGAGTCCTCCTCGCAGGTCCACGTGAAGATTAAAACAATAAAAATATCGTATACGAAGCTTCACTTATTGTTATTCGCACTTTAAAAGTCAGCGCGAAGTCGAGCTTGCGTAACTTCTGTCCTACGGATAAACACTCTTGTTCATGCAGTCGGCCGACGGATGTAATTTAGGCGTTCGAACAAAAATCTTTATTACTCGCGATTTTGAAAGATCGTTCGAGTAAATGGATTTACGGCGTTGACACAACTCACTAGATAAAGCCGCCACGAGCGACAGTCGACAGGCTGTTTAAAAAGACTTTCTATGCCCAATTCGTATGGTACGGTAAGCTGTATGGAGTCGACAGAAAGTAGCGCTTATGTATTGAAAGTAAATGGTGCGACAAAACTCATCCTAATGTGAGATGATTACCAACAGATTACGGCTTCTTATCTCATATTGAAAATCGAAAAGGTGAGAAGAGAAACGAAATTTTTGAGAGTATCATTAAGCTTTGAGAAGTGGGCCACTACGGTGCAGTAAGTCAAGTGTAACAAAGTGGAGCCGTATTCTCACCCAAGTTATGACAGTGCACACCAACAGTAGGCCGATCCCACTGCATCTTCTTTGATACCGGTTGTTAGTTATTTACAAAACAATGGCTCAACGATAAGTCATTTATGCAAAACCTGGTCTATATTATCCGAAAGATTTTCTACGAGCAAAAAATATAGATCATATTCCATAACTCTTTTAGGACAGTGAACCTCATAAAATCGATGCGGTCTTCCCCACTAATTGACGAGGTTATATGTGTAGTCATTTCTGGTCACGGTCGTACAAAAAAGAGGAGGTTGGTGTAAGGTAGTTCTCGCTTAGTCTGCCATGTATAAGACTGAGTGGCTCCTAAACTCAGTTCCGTTCGATCACATTCTTAGCAATTAGTGTAAGTGTAAGATACTGACTAGGTTTGGACTCAGACTTACGAGTTCATTGTTCTAAATAAACTATGTGTTATTGCAATCGGCGGTCAATTAATTCTAAGATGACCAACTTTTGGATTTTGATTATTTTGTGACGCTGAAGTCTCTTTTCTCGCACTTTTCATGTCTTTTTTCTGGTCTGGATCTCATCCTCGCATCAACGTGCATGGATCCATAACCTTGGAACTTGACTATCGACTCTTCATCTGTTTCCCTTACTCTCCCCCTCATTCCCGAATTTACATCTGTGCGTCCGTGCATCTCCATAGCCCAATCTAGAGCACAATACTATTGTGTACCGGACTCGCTATGTTATGTCAATGAGGACGGAGCGGTCAAGCTTTCCCAGGCTGGTTTTATTATTTGACGTCCTCTCTTGTACCAGACTGGGGTCTTCTTTCGCCTCTTCTTCATCATAAAAGACATGATTCATGATCTTCATTTTTTACGCTTACGCAGAAAGTCCTTTTAGCATTCTTTATGCTTATAAGATCGGGACTATACTCCTGGAAAGACAGTCACGAAAAACCGTCACGATTTGGTGACAGTTTTCGAGAAGTTTTTGGCTGAGGCTTCTCCAGGGAAAGTTGTCACGGGTTTTTGTTACGCTCGTGACCTTGACCTGCTTTGGGGATTTACAAAAATTTTTGACCTTCCCTGTTTCAGTATATTAGGCCTATATTTGTGAATGAAAGCCATAATATCGACTTTATAGGCCTAACATAAGGCCAGTGGTGCGCAACCTTCTATAGCCCACGGCGCCTGAGAATTTTCGCGGCGTCCCTTTCCACCCAATGTTAGAACATATCAAATAGGAACACATTTTTCCACATTTTTTCATAGCCGCGACAAAATTAATCCGTGATACAATTCAATTTAAGTAATAATAAATACGAATGTACCTAGATGTAATTTGGGTAGGAGTGCAAAGTGGAAAGATAGAAATGAAATTAATGAGACGGCTGCGCTTGTTTAGTTCCAAAAAGAGTGTCAAGTAGTGGTTCTATTTGTGATACAGTATTGCATTTTGGTGATAAACTTGCGGCGTCTTTGGGTATCGCGGTGCACGGGTTGCGGACCACTGCACTAGGCTATAATTTCGACCTTTGTAACTCTCATTACACCAGGACTAACATACAGTATACGTACTAGGTTATACCCTATCATAAACGAGTAGAGCTCGAAAACCGAGTTCAACTCGTGCGATGGTTGAAGTTTTTAACAGGGAACCTGTTTTATGGGGGGCTATTTGAGAAATCTGCCGTGCGCCGTCCGCCGTGCGCCGTCCAGCGAAAAACTTAGAAAAATTTCGACTCTCGAGCTGTATATGATAGAAGGGGCACTTAGAAAAATTTCGACTCTCGAGCCATATATGATAGGAGAGGGACTTAGAAAAATTTCGACTCTCGAGCCATATATGATAGGAGAGGGACTTAGAAAAAATTTCGACTCTCGAGCTGTATATGATAGAAGGGGCACTTAGAAAAATTTCGACTCTCGAGCCATATATGATAGGAGAGGGACTTAGAAAAATTTCGACTCTCGAGCCATATATGATAGGAGAGGGACTTAGAAAAAATTTCGACTCTCGAGCTATAGATGATAGGAGGGGGACTTAGAAAAATTTCGACCCTCGTGCCATATATGATATTAGGAGAGGGACTTAGAAATTAAAATTTCGACCTCGAGCTATATATGATAGGAGAGGGACTTGGAAAAATTTCGACCCTCGAGCCATATATGATAGGAGAGGGACTTAGAAGTCCTCCTCCTGTCATATATGGCTCCCCCTCCTATCATATATAACTCAAGAGTGGACATTTTAACAAGGAACCTGATTTATCCAACTATATTATATTACACTAATAGTTGGTCTAGGCCTTCTTTTTACTACCTTTCTCCAAATCTAGGCTTCCTTGAATTTTCAATACCAAATCTCATCCGAATCATAAAACAGGTTCCCTGCGTTCCTCGTTTAACATCGTTAAGAAAGCCGTCATTTTCCAAGTTCTCTTTCGTCATATAGTGCTCAGTATTCAAAATTTTCAAAAGTTTCCTATCATATTTAGCTCGATGTTCGTAATTTTCCCCAGTTGAACTCCTTTGATGGTTGAAATTTTCCTCAAGTCTAAATCCTAATTAGGATAGGTCAGTTTTTGCCGGACGACGGACGTAAAATTTTCAACAAGACCCCCCCCCCCCCATAGAAAAGGTTCTCTGTTAAAAAATCACAGTTTTGTCTCTCCGACGTCATCATGGTGAGATGATCGATTGGAAAAACACGTCATTATTGGCGTCATCGATGACTTTGACCTAAGGGGACTTGAAAAAATTTAACCCCATCAGGCGGAATATGACATCATCAATGACTTTGAATTTATTAAGAGCCTTGAAAAAATTGAACCCCATGAGACATAATATGACATTATCAGTGACCTTGACCTAATGGAGCCTGTATTATAGATGAGCTTGTTAAACTAACAAACAGTATATGAGGTCCCTGGTATACTGCACTAGTTTAAATATACTCAAGGCTGAAAGGCGAACGAGCGGAGTGAGTCTACTTGGTCGCCAGTCAGTGAAATCGACGGCTTTCTTAACGAAGTCAATCGAGGAACGTATGGAACAGTTTAGGTATTGAGAATTGAATTCAAAATTGGAGTCTTTAAGAGTCTGAATTTTTCTGAGTCCCTTCCTATCATCTACAGGAAACCTATTCTATGGGGGAAGGTTCGAAAACTTCGCCGTACGCCGCGCCGTGTGATGTCCATCAACCACGACAAAAATGGTCCAAGTTCAACATCATTGGCAAATATGGTCCAAATGCCCCTCCTATCGTATATATAGCTCGAAGGTTGTAATTATAACAAGTCCCCCTCCTATTATACATAGCCCAAAGCCTGGACTCGAGAAAATACCGACCTCTCGAGCCATAATATATGATCGAAAGGATACTAAATGATAGGACCTAAGGGACTTGGAAAATTCTTTATTTTCAGGCCATAAACACCATGATACGAGGGACTCTGAAAAACTCAAGACTCTTAAAGATTTCAAATCAATTCGACTCACAGAACAGGTTCTCTGCCTTCCTTGTTCAACTTCGTTAAGGAAGCAGTTGTTTCTTCCAAGTCCAACTCCTCTACTGTATTAGAATAGGTCAGGTCAGTTTTTGCCGCACGACGGACAACAAACTTCAAGAAGCCAAACAAGAACAGATTCCCTGTTAAAATACAATTTATGAAGCACGTTCTAGGCTAAGAAATAATAGTGGAGGGGAAGAGGCGAATGAGAGAGCCCGTCAGCTAGTCAGCCAAACACTATGACTTCATCATGACCAAGATGGGTGCGTCAAAAGTTGATATAATCGATATACTATAATGATTTCCGGAACATCCCTATCATTGATAAGATTGGAGAATTGTTCAGGCGAACGAGTGTAGTCAGCCTGACACACAGTTTACTAGGCTTAAATAGGACTAAGCAATGATGGTGAGACGACTCCAGAGCGGTAGAGTCCGACGCCTCGCAAGCACATAAACTGCTGCTCATGTTTTCACATTAATGAGAGTTGTAAGCTCGAATTTCAAGTTGCGTCTACCAAGTCCCTTCTTCATAATCATGGATTCAGGAATCCTTTATGAAAGTCTAAGCTCAAAAGTTCGAACAGGAAACCTAACTTTATCTTCTAAAAATTTGTTCCTTGTCCGGAATTTTCCGACCTTGAGACTTCGAAGAAGCTATATTTATACATGAGCCAGTGTGCCTTGAGAAAATTCTGAACTCTGAATTTCTCATGTAAAAGGGCGTAAAAGCATCTCGACAATCGAGCTACAACTATGACGGGGGCGGGGAGTTTGGCGAATCGACTTTCAAGCAACACCTTCAACCTCATAATTTTCTGCATCAATGTTCGTTTGACCCTGACGATGTGCTGTGCATTCAAAGAATTGGTATTTTTTTAAATTTTCGTTTCTTATACTATGGAAGTCAGTGCCATAAATTCAAACTCATAAACAATTTTAATCTTCAAGCCATATAGGTTTATGGGTATGAGGAGGGATGTGACCCGGAAAAATATCAAGGTTCAGGAGGAGGGTAAGGAAAAATTTCGACCCGATCGATTTTTGGAATCGAAATAGCAAAATCACTCCATAAAACAGGTTCTCTGCCTGCCTCAATCAACGTATCTAATGAAAGAGACCCCAGGAGCAGAAAATAAGTGAGCTGTCAGTTTTTCATTCCAAAATGTCGTTTCGAGGCGAAGACATTTACACTAGATAATGCTGGTGTGAGTTTAACTTTTTTTGACTTCCCCCTTCCCTCCTCAGAATTAGACCTTACAGGCTGCCAATAGTATTAGACACCCAAGCTCTAACCCTCTCTCATTTTAAAATATTTTTGCTTCGTCATTGTACAAGTTTTAATTCGACAAAACTACGAAATAAAAATATTGATATTCATATACTTTTAGAAAAAACCTGTTTCTGTACATTTCTTACATACATTTTCTCACACTTCTATCAGCACTGGTGCAATGTTACGTAACTATTAGTACCGGTACTAATATTCATTCGCAAAATTATAGGTACATATTTTCAAAGCCATCGTTCTCGCGCACAAAAATTATTTCGTTGACCTCAATTCGTTCATCGTTATCCTAATATCGTGTTCCTGTTGTTTCGTAATAAATCATAATATTGATAGGACACGCTTCGACATTATACAGACGCGTTTATCGGGAGGTTTTAATTCAGGTTCGACTACAGGACACGTGTACTCTCGGGGATTTATCGCGACTAATTAACTGATAAATCTGAGAATAATAACGTAGGCCTACCAGTGTCTAATTAAGATCATACGTGTAGTTAATGTCTTGTCTCCGCTCGTATCAAAGTCAAAATAATCTACAATAGGTATTCCCGAGTATACCTAATAATGATTTGATTATATTTTTCAAAATTATTCAATATAAAGCACGTGAATGTTTTACCTTATCTTTCTTCCTCTCTCTAGTAAATTGATAAACGAAAACCAAAAAAAATTACACATAGAACCAATTTTTTGTGGTTTTTCACAGAAAACTTAAATTTCAAAATAATTACACATTACTGCCAGTCTTATTTCTAATGATTATGACCCTGTTTTAATTTTCTAACCCGTACACTTTGGGTATTAATTGAAGAATCTTTGAAAAAAAAATCTATCTTGAGAATAAATTCTTCTCAAGGGTAGCCAACTTTATAAGAAAAGTGAAAAACTCTCCCCAGACATTTTCTTTGATATTAAGATCACCATAGGATGTGACGTCATCAATCACCTCGACACCTGATGGGAAAACTACGAAATTTACGAGCTAGAGGAGAGTTCGACGCGTTACGAAGTGACCTCATCAAACAAAGATGATTCTTGACGTAAATTCTCGTTGAGGAAGGACGTACAAAAATTTGGGTAAAATATGATGTCCTCCGAGGGATTTAAAAAAATGTTGATTGAGGATCAGGGGGAAGGGCTGACCTCTTTCGAGGGACCAAGAAATACAGAGCAGAGAGGCTCTCAAGAATCTCGAGTCAAGATCAGAGTAGGATTCTATCACAGAGGCGTGAGTTAGTGGGAACATATTGAGAATGGTTAATGGTAGATAATTGAAACCAACAGACACTGTCATTAGAGAATACCTGGTGACCAATAATTTTTATTTTTTTGATCTATTGTCTTTTTCTCCAAACGGTTTTTCGTCCATTATAGTTTCTGTTCGCAAGACTTTTCGTCAAATCGCATTGTAAGAATATAACTATCCTCTCCTTCATATACAGCTTGATGGTCCAAATTTTTGTAATTTCTTTTTTAAAAAGACAAAGGCTTCGTCCCTTTCAAAACCACAATTTCCCTTCTCAGTTCAAAATTCGAAATTTTCTCAAGTTCCCACTTGAAAATTAGGGCTCGATCGTCAGAATTTAAGTCCCTCTCTCGATATGTACAGCCCGAAGACGCATTTTCCTCCACCCCCCCCTCTTTGTACATTCAGCTCAATCCACGTCCTATCCCGCTTGTCGATGGCCGTATTTCGTTCTGAATCCCCTAAAAAAGTCGGAGCTCCAAGCCTTCTCTTTGCACCTCTTTGGAACCAACATTTTCCGCAAGGACAGAGGACCATTCCCCATACAACACGATATAAATGTATTTTCATCCGAATTTATTTTTCTATCAACTCTGTATAAGTTTGCTGCAGCCCATGTTATCCGTTCAACGATTTCAGGTCAAGTTTGTCCATCTTCCTTGAGCTCACAATATCGTGAACATAACTTTCGTGTAGAATCTCGAGCTAATCAAATTCTATAGAATGAGAAAAAGTATATCGAGTTCACGCTTTGTTGATTACGCGTCGGAGAAAAAAAGAATGTTTGCGAATTGATGTATCATGACAAGAGTGACGTAAGATGATAGCAAAATTTCATCGTGTATGAGACGAGTATAAACTAACGCAGATAAAGACGTAAAAAGAGCAACTTTTATGTCTCAATGCTGTCCGTACTCTCGCTCTTATAGTGGAAGAAAATGATATGAAATTTGCAAAAATTGTAACTTCCCAACCGGTAACTATACCCTACCAATGCGAAGTTTTGAAGAAAAAATAATGCTTTGAACTCGGAGCACAGATATGGAGAATTACGATTACTAAATAAATTTACGCCTACTCGAGAGATGCCTACTTACAAAAAAATAATGAATCGAGTATTAGCACGGGTGGAAGAGAGAGAAAGGATCAAGTTTGACCCTAATTAACAGTTTTGGAATATTTTCAAGTTGAACAGCTTCCCAAGATAATTTTTCTTATTCCAGGTACGTTTTTCCTTAATTTCATTGTAATCGATATTAAAAAGTTAAAAATATTTCCAATATCGCGAGAATTGAGTCACAAAAATTGATGGGGGGGGGGGGGGTTATAGTGTGAGATGGTTCTGAACATGAGATTGAGAATTCAATCACAAATATTTTAGATGAGTAACATCGCTATTTACCGCGTCATAGGCTTATTTCAATCAACCTCCCGGTAACCAATTTATTTATTTTCCGAAGACTGAAGCCCTGGAAAAAACTAACCGTTGAAACTCTCATTGATGCTTTGAATATCACTAAAACCCTTATTTAAAGCTCTGTTCTTGCTGAGAATACTGAAGCCCTCTGGATCTCCGGGCTTCGGCTGGGAACAATGTTTACCATCAGGCTGACTACAAATTGTACTTCCTGTCGCAACTGATTACACTCCTTTATTTTTTTCTCTTTTTCTCAACGTTGAAATTTATGTTTTCTTTTTTTACGCTCGGATAAGTAGCGGGAAAGTTAATAGGCACCTACCTAAAATTTTGGATTGCTACAACTTATGACATCAACCATACACTGAAAAACCTAATTTTTAGAATAGACGAGCAAAAAAAAAAAAAAAAAACTAGATAAATTGGACCAGCAAAAATATTTTTGTCAAGTGTCCTTTTTTGATTTCATACTGTGCTTATTATACATCTACATCAATGATAATTTTAAAATCGTAAAAAAAGTCATCAAATCCAGAAAATTTGGATTGTATTGACAGAAAAGACTGAAAAGTGGAATGGAAGATGATCGCTCAATGCTTGTAGGCGATTCTCGTTTGACGAGGGCCCAAGATCGAACTAGTGATAAGAGAATCGAGCAAATCTCCCACAGAGAAAACGAAATTTGACGCATCTATTGTAATGTACAATTAATGTCTACGTCAAAAGTCATCTTGTACCCATTCAATTTAAAAATGTAGCCGTCTCCCTCCAGTTTCATGTCTCATTAACAAGGTACAATATTGGTAAATAGGTACTGACCTTATCCCGCGAAAATAAATTGAAGTAAGATATTTCAAAAACTCGACTTACTTGCCTACGAAAGGTCTCGTGTACGATTAGAACTATTCACTGAACTCGCCGGTTACGAACATCGACGAAGAGAAAGTTCAAGCAGAAAGCTAACACGAACACTACTCGTTATTCGACCATAAATGACCGAAGGAAGCACTGTAAACAAGTGACGATAGCGTGTATTCTCCAGCGACTCGAAACAGATGATGGTAGGGTCCACAACTTTATCTCCTTCTACATGAGAAGCAAACGAAAGAGAAAGTCATCTTGCAGTACCTATACTATGTTGATCGTCTTAACGTTCGCTATGTCGCATCAGCGCGTACGTCGTACTTTTTCTATGACGTGGATCTTCCACATAAAATCCAAAATTTACATTTTTGTACTCTTTCCCCTTCTTTTTTAAATGAACCTAATAACGTCTGTACGGAATGGTGTTTATAACTGATGTACCTGGTAGTTTGAAGAAGCGCAGTTGCAATACTCCTAGTTTACGAAAAAATGATTTTTAATATTCGCAACATAATACCTACGGTACCTTACAAAGTAGGTATTTCAAAGAAAGCGAGAAGGAGAATTTTAGAACTTATTAAGTATTCTCCTATTAATACGGAGTATATATGAATCTTATTTGAAAATTTTGAGTAAGTGGTCAATTATATATAGGTAGGTATTGTAAAATAATTATAAAGATAATATTCGAATTAAATACTCGTAAATGAATAAATAAATAAATAAACTTAATTAATGACTGGACTGTAAGTACGTACTTACCCATAAGCGAACAAATTTTAGAATTCTAATATTCGGTTGAAGTTGTACCTATTCGAACACTATTATTATTAGAAAGGCATACCTAAGGTAGATTTAATTTGAGGGAAATCCAATGTTGTCGTTCAATATACTTAATTATAGGTACAGTATTCATTTTTCGTTACTCCATTTCTTAGTGTACGCAAATGGAATGAGGAAATCCAAGTTTGTTCGACGTATCTTTAGAACGCTAAAATTATCTTGAAAATTTTTATTGCTTGCTAGTAGGTACTATTTATTTTGAATATTATTGTATTAGATACTTTATTGGAAAAATAAATGTTTACCAGTGCTTGAAAAATGAAGATTAGCTACCTAGAAACCATTTTTATAAATTAGAAAAGTTAGGTACCTATACGTATTAATAATTTTGAAATTGCGTGAACTCATTTTTTCATGATGAATTCTGATGTTTTGGGCAGGATATTTCTCTTAACCGAGCTACCTATATTTGAATACATATTGGCTATACCATGTAATGAAAACTGATGAATTAAAGTAAATCAGATGAATCTAGAGAGCCTGTACGTAAGAAGAACTTACGATAATTTTACAACGGATGAATAAATCATTAATTGTAAATTAGTCTATCTGGAAATATTGACAAAAGTTACCAAAAAAACTTGTCATTTTTCAATTTTTTTTCCCCTTGTTCTTTTGTTCCTTAGATAAAATTAATATTCTCATCAATTCAAATCGAGTCGTTTACAAGACATAATGTAAGGAACTAAGGGCAATGTTGGAAGAAAGTTTTGTGATTTTGAGAAGGAAACTAATGTGATAAGATCGCAAAATACTATAGATGAGTGTTCGATATCAAATCCAAAATTGTTTCAGAACCATTGAAATACTTTCACGTAGGTACTATAACAAAACAACGCGATCAAAAATGGATGTAAACAAAGGCTGCATCATATCCTGGAAACGATGAAACTTGAATTGATCTTACCTATATTTGCAAAACAACAATTGGGACTCTTGGGAGTAGAACTCAAACAGAATGCAACAATCCCCATTATATATATGAATGTGTAGAATTCGCACTGTTATGCTTATATACTACTAAAGTAGTCATTCCAGTAAATATTTGAGTGAGAACAGAGTATTTAGATGCTCTTCTAGCGGTACCTATTGTAATGTTTCTGTCTTTTATTGTAATAATTACAGTCCTTTTTTGGAGACATTACTTCATTTATAGTGGTCATTCATATTCGCTGCAATGATGAGTCAGTACTTCAAGACTGTACGGTACCTAATGATTCCAGGTACATCAAGAAAAAATACTCAACAAATTATTTTCTATTCCAAAATGTGTAGTAATTAGTCCAATACATTATAAGAAGAAATTCGAATAGGATATTCTCTATTCCAAGACGTATAGTAACTATTTCAATGCAATGAGAATAATTACTGGATAAAATATTTTTTCTTCCAAAACATATGGTAACTGTTCCAATGTAATGAATGAAGGTATTCAATAAAATATTCCTTATTCCAAAGTGTATTGTAGCTATTCCAATATTTGTATTGAACTGGCTCAAATAATTATTAGAATGATTAACATTCTTTAGTGGAATTTTTACCAGAAATCGTTTGCATCCTAGTTTTTCAAGAAAGTTTGGGTCTCATTCCAATATTTTTTCTCTCAGTGTGATTGTAATTTGTATACTTTCAAAAAATTTTCATATCAAAATTATTTTAATCAGATTTATTAGTTCAAATAGGCCTATAAAATAAATACTTTTGATAATTGTATGAACTGTAAAGTGTAAACTAATAATATTCCCTACTACCAACTAGCTAGGGGTTACTGCCTGCCTACTTCAACAGCTGTATTAATGACAGTCTGTGCTGCTCTCTAGCGTTCAACGCCTCAACGCTGTAATACTGCTCGGCTGGTGTGGGCCCGTGGCTCTGTCTTTTGTTTTCAATGCATTTAACCTACCGACTGATAAGAACCGAATGTTCAATTGGATCTGCAATGCTCGAGTTTTTATTTCCCACCTTCCATTCAAAATTAAGATAAGCATTCGAATTCCGCTTTATAAGTCTGCTATTGAAATAAGAGGACCCAATTTAGAGAGTATTCGGTAATATACCAGATTATATTACTTGAAATCGTGAACAATGCCTCGTCCACGGATACCAATTGCTCCGGCAGCCGGTGGCGGGCCTCATTTTCCTTTGGCTATGAAACATATACGTTTTACTCGAATGGGTTGCACGAACAGACCATTCTATCACATCAATGTCATGATGGTACGTTTAACTTCGTAGCTGACTGATTTTGCATTTTTCTCGTACTCAATAAACTCGAATTTTCAGGCGAGACGACATCAGCACGAACAACCTATTGAACAGTTGGGTACTTACGATCCACTACCGAATAAATTCAATGAGAGATTGGTCAGCTTGAATATTGAAAGACTGAAATATTGGTTGGCTCACAGAACTGAATTATCGAAACCAGTAGCTAAATTACTAGGTATATCTCAAAGCTTCGTATTTGTATTCTCATCGCTGAATGAACGTTTCATGAATAAGCTTACGAGTAAGCTTTGTCTACTCATCAACACATACGAAATGTATCATAACTAGTAGAATTTCACTACTCGAAAGTTCTGTTTAAATTTTATTGAGCCCTGTACATGTGATGAACAAACACGTAGACCGGCTTACAATCTCTTCTTTTATGTATGCTTCGATTCGGTCTTCAGGCTTTCAAAATTTAAATATTATAACTCAATATCCAGCTCCAGTTGTAAAAGTGTTCTCAGAGCATTTAGTCTCGAATTTCAATGATTACTTTTCGAAATGTATCCAAGTGTCTTTATATCTTTGAATTGGTGAGAGGATGGAACTCAAATTCTTTGTAATTCTTTGACAAGAACATTTTTAAGAAGTTGGAATCTGAGTCCTACTGTCTCAGATTCGTTCGTCAAAATCATTATAAAATTTCTCGTTTTATTAATGAATGCAATGTATTGGTTTTAGGTTTAGGTGGTCTATTACCTATGCACCCTACTGTTTATATCCAAGCTTGGCGTCGAAGACATCTGGCTCTGGAAATGGATAAAGAAAACCAGTCGAACGTAGAAGCGGCCGATGACGAAGAAAATGTAGCCGACATGAAAGGATCGTGATCGCAATTTTTGAGTCCTAAGTTCTAGAACGTATAGTTTAATTTCTAATCATTATTATTAAGAAATTTTATGTTCAATAAATCGTTAATTTTTAAAACAGTGTTGATAATTACCGATTGACTGAGATGAATATCTTGAACAACGATACATCTTTCAAAATAAATGCAGTTCCTGACTCAAGGAGAGTCGTGAAAGAATTTTTGGTTTTAGTTTAGTTCTAATTATCTTCAAATTTTCGTCTTTTTTTATTCGTCATGTCGGATTATTTGATCTCCTTTTGATAACTTGATACTGAGAAAAATTTTTTTGCTCACAATTATCATCTTGAGTCGTGATATGAAACTATAATTTAGTTGTACACGCAATTTGAAGGAATATTCTACAGAATAACTTCGAATGATTGTTTCATAGTCAAAATAGAGTAATTTATGACTTTCGTCTTGATTTCCTCCAAAATTTGAACATTGAGTTGTAGGTGACTTTTGATTCTTGATCATCTCAAGTTATATGAATAGAAAGGTAGGTACCTAGACAACAATTGCGTTGGGTTCTAGCATTTTTTTTTCTATCGAAATTTATGAATGTCAAGTTACAATTGACTTGATTTATGAACATCGTAAATTGAGAGTGGAAAGGGCAGCCTTTAAGCGTAAAATATGGTAAGTATTTTTTATCCGAATTGAAAATTTTCGAAGTATTCTATTGACGAAAACTTTTACTCGAAACAATGAAGGAAGAGTTTTTGCAGCGCTTCCTGTCGTTAGTTAGGTACCACGTTAATTGACTTCGAAATTTAGAGCTTCCTCACGCATCTCTGTATTCTCGTAAGTTTATAAATACTCTGCATATGTTTATTCATGTCAAGATCATTAGAAGCTCGTAACACACTCACATCAAGGGAATCATGAAATTCGTCTGATCAAAATGCGTATTGTAATGCTGTCACGAATAAAATGGAATCAGCTGGTAAATATATGATCAGTACCTATTCTTATATGTAAACGACAAATTACTCCTTTTTAAATAAAATTTCGATTATTTATGCGCTCAATCAGATTCAACAGCAATGTATTCGTCCTATAATAGCGAAAATAATAAATCCTGTCGACGTAAGTGTAATGATATTTGTAATATTATACCGGGTCTTTAACCCAGGATAACCCCTTTTTATCTAGTAATTAGTAGGTATCATTTATTATGAAAATCAGATAATTTTCAACTATAATACTATTTTAGAGCGCGTAATCGTTCAGGAAACGTTCAGAAAAAAACGTAATTATTTATTTGTATTTCAGACTTTTTTTTTTTTTCTTTTTTTTAGAGAAAATCACATGTATTTCATTCCACGAAGGTACCAAGGTACCCAGTAAAATTCATTATCCAAGGTAGGTACACAGTAAAATTCATCATCCCAGAATTTTTATTCAGTAAGAAAAATTAGAGGATTTTTAAAGTTTTCCAGATTGGTGAGCAGCACCCATATTAAAATACTTGGAAAAATCTATAAAATTCTGAGATGATGAATTTTACTTTGTACTTGGTACCTTGGTGAAAATTAAGTACATGTGATTTTCTCTAAAAAAAAAAAAAAAACGTCTGAAATACAAATAAATAATCACTTTTTTTTGAACGTTTTCTGAACGATTACGCGCAAATAGTAGTTGAAAAATTATAAATGATACTAAGTAATTACCTACAAGATAAAAAGGGGCTAGTAGTTATCCTGGGTTAAAGACCTGGGATAACTACTGACATTGAATCAGGATTAGCTGACTATACTGAAGATTCGATTTTGATATTTTGTATTCTTTAGATTCGTCAATCATATTATTATGTTCGATTATTATCTACGAGAATCGCTAGCCCTTATAACGTAAGTAGAATTATTTTAGATGTCTATTCATTTTTTTTTGTGTGTGTTCTTATTTTATTCTGAGCCAACGTCTTCAAGATTTAAACTTGACTTGAAAACTTAGATAATTGAGGATTTATGAGTCAATGAAATATTAATTAAAAAGTTCTTCTTCAAAGGTTGAGAGAGAACTGGTTAGGAAAAATGCTCAAATTGATGTGCTGAAAGAAGAACTCAATGCGGAGAAGAAAGTAATTCGCGAACTGGAGAAACGATTGGGTGAAATAGAAGTTGAATTAGTAAGTGATAAACAAAATAATTAACTTGAAAGCACTGTCGTCTTAAAAAAATTTTATTTCTTATACGATGATCGACGTTTCGAACGTACACACGTTCTTCTCCAGGATCGATAAATACTAGTGCTTTCAAGTTAATTATTTTGTTTATGATATACTCGTCTGGACAAGTCCTTTTATTATTTAGTAAGTGATGTCAAGTAAAACTATGCATTTTTTCCTCAAAAGATGTGTACGTATCTTCTCCCGCAACATGAAAAATCTGTATCAAATATTGAATACCCTTGGAACAGGAAAATGGTTTAATTAGTCGTTGTATTCATTAAGTTTTGTGTTCTCTTACGTTAGGAATTTTCACTAACTATCATCTGAATGCGTTGAATTTTCATTTTTATTTCAGAAGGTTGGAAATCACCTGAAATATTTTGTGCAAGCACGAAGTGCGATCGAAAGCTTCGAAAAGAAATATCGAAAAAAAACGAAGTACGCCAAAAGTGTTTATTTCATAGAGGATTATAATCTTCAACAGACTGAAAAAAGAAGACAACGTTGGTTAGTGCTCATGAAAAATGAAAATGACCATGAGGAAGTTCGCAGGTTAAAGCGGTATTTAGTTACGGCCAGTATAAACGAGAAAGATTTCTGCGAGGGAATCGCTTTGGGATATCATCTACTATCCGAGACCATCCACAACATGGTACTGACTCCAGGATCGAGTTCTCTAATTTTCGACTGCGTGACTACTAATCCGAAAGCTAACGTGTGTGTTAAAACTTTCATGAGCTTATTTGAGATAAAAGAAAACATTGTTAGTAAGATTTCCAACTCATAAACTACGGATGCCGATTTGAATTTTGCTGATTTTACCTATTCGATCTAGGTTTTTTCATTGCGGTTCTTTTATTGCTGTCTATCGAATTTCATAATCATAAACCGCCAGGATTGAACTTTGAAAGACTGTGACTCTATTCATATATTGACCATATAGTTATGCCTTAGTATCTCATTATTCGTTGTAACGAATTTTTCCTAATTTTTATTGCAAAAACCGTTCATCTTGTTTTCAAACCTGTGTTTTCTGGAGAAGAAAGAAAAAAATAATACTTAGATGTAATCATACTATCGATAGTCCCGATAGTTTCTCTTCAAACTATCGATACTATCGATAGTTCGGATGGAAAATGTCGATCAAGAGAAAATCAGCTGTGACAGGGATGAGATGAGTACTTGTCTCCTGATCGTAATTTTTCCAACTCAAGCATGTCAAGGAATGCATTTCAGTGGTACCAGATGATAGACGCTACTATAATTGTGGCCCTCATTTCAGAATGAGCAGATGTACATAACAGATAGTACTATTTCTTGTACAGCAACAGCATGGTATCGGTATGAGGTGAAATAATGAAATTACATCAGATATCCAGATATCCTCTTCAGTTTTCCCAGTGCTCAACTACTCGTCTCGTGGCACGCCGATTCCGGTTGTAATTCACTAATTCTCTCAGTTTTTATCAATATTTCGTGGTAATCGTGATTTTGATAAGAAAAAGAAAAAATTTCCAAACTATCGATAGTTTCTCAAACTATCGACGATACTATCGCCGTGTTTTTTTTACAAAACTATCGTTAGTCCCGATAGTTTTTCTTCAAAACTATTCCCAACACTAGTACAATATATATCATATATTTCTGGGAAGAGATAATATTTGACTTTTTTCTTCACTTCCCTTGACTACATTTACTGAACCACATAGGTAATATCAGAGAATAGGTAGGTAATTTAAGATCACATCGAACGAACAAAAAAAAAAAAAAAACTTATTGAATATGAAAAATATGCTCAGTTTTTTTTTTTTCTTCAAGCGTAGATAATTATTGATTGTAAACTATACACTCAGTTGAAAAAATTTCCCAATTTTTTGATGAAAGAAAGAAAGAAATAAAAAAATGGTGATTCACAATCGAGGCCTCGACAACTGAGGCTGAAAAAAAAACTTCGCAATAACGTTATTTTATTAACATTTCGCTGAGAAACCCAATCACATTCATTCGAAATACACATGTTCAATGAATGATGAGTAATTAAAAATATCATATAAGAAGAATGTCAATAACATTTCAATATTAGAGTCTTTCGATTGCAGGAGGGGTTGATTTTCCATCGCATCAAACGATGGTCCCACGATATTATTCTGAAAATTCTTGATCGGCAAAGAGGACATTTCGTTAACAGACGGTTGATTATTTATTGGCGATGTGACCGAAGGATTCTGGAGTAAGGAACTCCCTGCTGGCAGGATAGCAGTCAGCTCAGCGGCAGTGTGTTCATTCTTCTTCTCTTCTTTCATCATCACATAGTAACTATACAAAAATTTCAACTATCGAGCCAAGAGGGGACTCGAAAAATTTCTACTCTCGAACTATAGATGATGAGGAAGAGCCACTTATGGTAGGAGAAAGAATTGGAAAATTTCTAACTCGCGGTCAGATCTAATACATCTATGAGTACTCATAAAACTAGCCAATTTCCATAAAACTGCGTAGCTTGCAGGTCCCCCGCTGCCATTGTAGAGTTCGCAAAAGCATCTAAACTTTTTTCCAAGCGGGACGCTTTGACGTCAAAGAATTTTGCGCGGGTCAGAAAAAAAATATGACAGGTTAAAATTAAAATGAATTTTATTTTTCTCAGGCTATTTGACGAGCTCCGCGGGCCAAATTGAGATGATTGGAAGGCAAGATGATTGGGTATATTTCGTGATATGATTTGTTTGAATTTTTTAACCTACGATCATATTAAACCATTCTTATCGAGCACTGGTGATAAGCATAGGCACGCTTTTTTAACAAGGAACCTGTTTTATCGGGGGGCCTAAAAATGTTCATCGTCCAGTTGTCACGACCTTCTATCATATATAGCTCGAAGTTCGAACATTTCTCTATGTCCCCTTCCCATCGTGTAGCTCATCGGAGGTCGAAAATTTTTCCATGTCCTTCTCCTATCATAAAGCTCCAAAGACCAAGCCTGTGACGTCACAATCTAATGATGTCATACATTTTTCAGATCCAACGTAACACATAAAACTGGTTTCCTGCCACCCCTCGATTAACTCCGTTAAAGAACCAGTGAGTTGTTTTTGTTTTTTTTTTTTGTGATTTTATCGATATCAGATAAAAATTCTTCTTTCTGGACGAGTTTTCCGAGAACAACAAAACAGTATAATTTTTCTCTTTTATGCCTAAAATCGTATACTACTAAGCCGAGGGTTCATCGTCTCCAATTTTTTCTCCTGTCCAAACCGCCCAAACCTCAAAATATCATGTTTGTCCCTTCTCAAGCACCTTCTGCCCTCTCCAACCACTAAGAAATCCATTAGCGACGCACTAAACTTCTTTCGTTCTACATATTATTGCGAATCCATCCAACTCCAATACTTTTTTTCGAGCTAATAAGCCTCCTGGGTAGTTGAATAGCTAGTTATAAAAAAAATAATACATAGGACAATTTTGACTTTCTTCTTCACTTATGGATCAACCGAGTCAAATTTATTTTCCGTTCTCACATCGTTGTAGGCCTAAGTACGTATTTCGTAAACATGTAACCATTCATTTATTCATACAATCACAACGTAAACTAAAAACTTGAAAGAATAAAGATTAAAAAATTATTTCATGTACCAGAAGATAAAATATTACTCTCTACATTTATATGAGATTCGTTCTCCACTCATTATAATATTCTGAACATTAATTTTTATTGGTCTAGATTCTAGACCTATCCTTAAACAAAAAGATGAAGGAGAAGAAGTGATATAGAAGGTATAAATAGTAAAAAGGAAAATTTTTGCGAACATTAAAACAATAAAATCTATACTAGCAGTATTTTCAAACTTGAATCGCAATTGCAGGAAAAAAACTATACTAGCAGGTACCTATATTTTATTATTATTAGGTATTATTATTATTATTATTATTATTATTATTCAAGGTTTTCACAACAGAAAGTTGGTTCGTACATTTCCACCGCGGGTGGGTAATCCACCAAGCGCCAGAAAGGTTTACAATTTCACATATCTCCAAAGAACAATCTAACAGTGCTACACGTCCTAATTACTACAGCTTTCTGCATTATACTTATTAAATATCTATTATGTAATCCAATCTTGCGTAGATTATTATTATTATTATTTTTTTTTATTATTATTTTTTTTTTTTGTACGAGTATCAATAAGGTACCACCCGTAAGTCGAAAATTGAGTAAAAAACTTGTCGATAAGTGCCGCGGGCGTACTACTGGACAGTGACGTCAATAGCTCGTCCTTCTTTCACCAGGACAGCGGCCATATCGATATTTAAATTCTTAGAAACATCTTGCAACGCCAAACTAACTATGTTGTCTTTCGATGCTTCTGCGGTGCTCTCGCTCTATCTCTCTCGCTGTACGTCTCGCGGATCACGCTCGCGACACTTTCCTTGACTTGAACTGGTCCTTCGTACACACGTTGTTCTTCCCTTCTCAGACTTCATCCCGAGCACACGAGCGCGGTCCGTGTAGGGTAGTTACAATATATATGTTTCTTTACTCTGTTCTCGTACGGTACAAAATACAGTCGTCTTCTCTCGTCCAACCTTTCATATATTTATTTCGTACGCGCTCGCGGACACTTGAATCTCTGCAAATGGTGACCCCGACGTGATCGTGATAGGGCATGCTACTTCGCTCTCGTCAACTTAAAAAAGTATCGCGTACGAGCAATACAAGTAAATTAAATCGAAAACGTGTTAAAAAATTAAAAAACAATTGTGATCAAATTTCGGTATTGTGTTCAAGTGAAATGTCCGCGCTATCGCTACCAATGTCAAATTTTTCAATAAAAGACCCTGAAGGATGGTTCCGGCAATTAGAAGCTATATTCACTTTAAACAACGTCAGGGATGACGCTACAAGATACATCCACCTTCAAGCGAGGATGGATCCAGCAATTTTGAATGGTGTTTCGGAATTTTTCGCCAGCGAACCAGAAAACGACAAGTACAAACTTTTAAAAGAGAAAATTATATCGAAATATTCAGAATCCCGCGATAGCCAAGTCCTTCAACTATTGGAGGGCTTGTCTCTCGGCGATCGCCGACCCAGCGAACTACTCGGCGAAATACAACGGCTGGCTGGTACCGACATCAGTGAAAATGTTACCCGGACGATGTTCATTAAGAAGTTACCCGAATCAATCGGTAGCATCCTGGCTGGTTCGAGTGAAAAATTAGAAAAGCTCGGTGAGTTAGCTGACCGAATATATGCTTTCCACTCAACTGCACGGACTCCAATTGCAGCGTATTCGGCTCTTCCCACTACCGTTCCAACATCTTCAACCGAATCCGACATCCGACAAATGAAGGCGATGCTATCGTCCATGCTGGAAAATATCATCAAGCTGACTACTCGTGTAGCAACCCTGGAAATTTCAGCATCGTCGTCGTCTACTCGATTTTCCCGTCGCGATCGCTCACCTAGCCCAGCAGCGCAAGTTTCGCGATATTCTCGTGCACCGAGCCCAAGATACCGATCAACTTCAAGGGATACAATTCCCGCCGACTCGAAACTCTGCTACTACCACTATAAATTTATGGGTAAGGCAAATAAATGTAAGGCATTACCGGACGGCTCCCCATGCAAATGGGAGAATTTAAACGCTTAAGGTGTTCGTTAGCGGCGGTTAACGAACAACGTTTAGGTCATAGCCGCCGACTTTTAATAACTTGTAAGAAAAATCTACTTCATTTTTTAATTGATTGTGGAGCTGGTATTAGTGCCATCCCACCTCCTCCCGAATTCAAAAATAAATCGCCCATATCGTTCTTATACGCCGCTAACGGGACAAAAATCCCCGTATACGGCAAAAAAGTACTCGAATTAAATGTGAACTTACGTCGTCCCATCGTGTGGGAATTTTATGTAGCAGACGTGGACAAACCTATCATAGGAATCGATCTACTATATCAGTACGAACTTCTCGTTGACGCCTATAACTGCCGTCTCATTGACGGAAAAACAAAACTCACCGTAAAGTGTAATTTCGAAAATTGTCCGTCCACGTCTTTATCGGCTATTCCTCCCGCGGAGGCGAATGATGAATTCATTAATATATTGAAAGAATTTCCAAAAATTACTGGTGGCCCTCAACTTCTTTTCCTCCCACCGGTAACGACCAACGTTAGGCATCACATCCTTACAAAAGGACCTCCCGTTTCATGTCGTCCTCGTCGCCTCTCTCCCGCTATGCTCAAAATCGCCAGGAAAGAAATACAATATCTGCTCCAAATCGGCATAATTCGTCCATCCTCTAGTCCCTGGGCTAGCCCCCTTCACATGGCTCCGAAAGACAATTCCTTTCGAGCTGTGGGCGACTACAGAGCTCTGAACAACTTAACTATACCAGATTCCTATCCTCTACCCCACATACACGATTTTTCTTCGCATTTCGCAGGCTGTGCAATTTTTTCCCGCATCGACCTTGTACGAGCCTACAATCAAATTTATGTGGCGGAAGAGGATGTACCCAAGACCGCTATAGCCACTCCATTTGGGCTATTCGAATTTGTACGCATGCCTTTAGGACTTCGAAACGCCTCGCAAACCTTTCAGCGGTTTATGGACGATATTGTACGTGACCTCCCCTTCACATACGCGTACCTCGATGATTTACTCATTGGTAGCGCAGACAAAGATCAACACGCCAAACACCTCCGAATCGTTCTCGAACGTTTGCAAAAACACGGCGTAACTATCAACACAAATAAATCCGAATTTGGTAAACCATCGCTCAAGTTCCTCGGACACGAAATTTCAGCTTCAGGAATACGTCCCACTTCGAAAAAAATCGAAGCCATCAACTCGTATCCCCTCCCCAAGGACGTACGTGGTCTTCGAAACTTCTTAGGAACCCTAAATTTTTATCATCGTTTTATCCCCAACGCCGCGACCCTTCAAGCACCCCTAAACGACCTCATTAAAGGCGGCAAAAAGAATGATCGGACTGTCATTCAATGGAACGAAGATCGCCGTAATGCATTTGAGGCATGCAAATCGGCGATTTCGGACGCCACTTACCTAACATTCCCCGACTCGACCTCTGAACTCGTCTTACATACAGATGCTAGCTCTATCGCGATCGGAGCAATTTTATTTCAAATTCGCCCAGACAAAGTGAAAGAACCTTTAGGTTTCTTCTCCGCAAAACTTACCCCCACCCAAAAAAAATACTCGGTATACGACCGCGAACTGCTCGCAATCTACTCGTCCCTCAAACATTTTCGACACCTAGTAGAGGGAAGAAACCCTATTGTCTATACCGATCACAAGCCCATAACGTATGCTTTTCAACAAAAACCCGATAAGGCGTCGCCGCGACAATTCCGTTACCTCGACTTCATCGCTCAATATACAACAGACATACGCTATATAAAGGGCGATGAAAACCTCGTAGCCGACGCCTTCTCCCGTATCGAAGCTATTTCCGAAGTTCCCGTTCAAACGATATCAAACGAAACAATTGCTGAAGCACAAGCAAACGACTCAGAACTCCAAACACTTCTTTCGCCCACTTCTAACGCAAATCATTCACTACAAATTCAAAAATTTCCCGTAGCCGACTTTGACATCTATTGTGATGTTTCAAAGCCTAGCTACCGCCGACCTTACGTACCCGAATCCTTGCGCCATCAAATTTTCGTTCAATATCATAACCTCGCCCATCCAGGCGTCAAACGCACTCAATCTTTAATAGCCAAACGTTTCATCTGGCCAAATATGAACAGAGACATAAGCGAATGGACAAGAACATGTCAAATTTGCCAACGTACAAAAATTACTAAGCACACGTCTGCTCCTCTTTCAGATTTTGCTTGGAATCCCATTCGACTCGATCACGTGCATTTAGATTTAATCGGTCCCCTCCCACCATCAAACGGTAATCATTATTGCCTTACCATGATAGACCGAGCAACTCGCTGGCCAGAGGTTATTCCCCTACCAGATATGACGGCAAAAACTGTTGCCGAAGCCTTAATTTCTACTTGGATATCTCGGTACGGCTGTCCTTCAAAGGTAACAACCGACCAAGGTAGACAATTCGAATCAGAGCTCTTCTTCGAACTTTCAAAAGCCTTAGGATCCAAACGGATCCGAACGACCGCGTATCATCCTCAAAGCAACGGGCTTATCGAAAATTTCCATAAAACTCTGAAAAAGGCCATAACATCGAGTCCTAACGTTGTTAATTGGTCTGCAGAACTCCCAATTATCCTCCTAATCCTAAGAGCCTCAATTAATACCGAAACGGAAGTATCACCAGCGGAGGCCTTATATGGACAAGAGCTTCGATTACCCGGCGACATATTCTCACCAAACCCACCGCGTGACGCAAGCGAAATTTCCAAACGCATTGCACACGCGAGCTCTTTATTAAGAAATATTTCACATCACGACACAAATCGTCGTTCCTATTTCCCTAAATTCTTGAACACATGTTCACACGCATTTGTTCGAGACGATCGAGTGAAACCTCCATTCACAGCGCCTTATCAAGGACCGTTCAAAATTTTGAACCGAGCAGACAAGTTTTACACTCTGGAAATCCGTTCAAAACCTACCGAAATTTCGGTGGACCGCCTGAAGCCTTGCCTTACGCTCAGCGACATACGTTCCCAAAAACTTCGAAAAAACGAAAGGTTCTCGACACAATCGAATACCTATATCCCCAACTGTCCTGTAGAAACTCCTATTAAATCGACTTTTCAAAACAATCCGCAGTATATCACTCGTACAGGACGAGTTAGCAAACCACCAATTCGTTTTGGAATCAATTCCATCCGATATATATATAATTAACTTTACTAAACCTTAAATTCATTTCAAAGAATCATCATTTAGAAACTTAGAGGAAATTCCTTCAGTCGAATTCTCTCTCTAGGCTTACGAATCGCAATATTTCAACTGTAACTCGAATCGCATTATTTCAACTATAACTCGTATTATTTCAACAGTAACTCGTAAGATAACATGTAACTTCTCCTTTGTAACCTTTTTCGACAATCCTACATTTGTCACGGTTCTACAAGGCACTCTGCACACATAAGTTGTCCTTTATTCTTATTGCAGAAAGAAAATGCCAGCTTAGAATTAAATATCAAGCGTAAATAAAAATAGCTCTCCTGCTAAGAGATAACATATCCCCGAACCAGTCTAAAATTTTTTTTCTCTCAGCTCTGTTATATTGAATAACATTCGACGGCGCCGGCGCCACTAATTCGTCGCGCTGTTCCTCTTATATGTACCTATCATGTATTTTAGACTAAGACTTTTTATTTTTCTCTTATTTTTTATTTGTACCCTTTTATTCAACAGGACTATCTTTAAACTAACATCCTAACATTTAGTTCAACTCCTGCTGTTGTTTTTATCAAATTTTTTTCATGACACAACTCTATTATAAGCTTCCAATATTTCTATCTGACCTTATTTTATAATGCATTATTACTTGTATCCAGTATAAGATTTCATGTATCGCTTCGCTAGGAGGAGAGTACTGCGGTGCTCTCGCTCTATCTCTCTCGCTGTACGTCTCGCGGATCACGCTCGCGACACTTTCCTTGACTTGAACTGGTCCTTCGTACACACGTTGTTCTTCCCTTCTCAGACTTCATCCCGAGCACACGAGCGCGGTCCGTGTAGGGTAGTTACAATATATATGTTTCTTTACTCTGTTCTCGTACGGTACAAAATACAGTCGTCTTCTCTCGTCCAACCTTTCGTATATTTATTTCGTACGCGCTCGCGGACACTTGAATCTCCACACTTCCATAATAACGCCGACGAATTTTTTTCCACTTAATAATTCGCGAAAACGGTAAGAATCCTGTGTCCTCCAGCTGTTACGAATGGGCGCAATACCTGCAAAATATACAAATAGATTCTATGTAATTCAATTTTTTTTTACTTACCTACGATATAATTTTATTAAAAATAATTAATACAAACCTGCCAATTCAGCCTTTATTGCTTGTGCGGGTACTGTTTGAAAACGCGATGCGAGAGGGTAAATTTCATTGGAATTCACGATTAAAATGTGACCGTAGTCTAAACATTTAAATGATACTTCACCAAGTTCTACGAAAATGTGTACCACCAAGCCTCTGATGTGCATTGATCAAAGAAAGAGAAATATCAGTTATAAAAATCTAGAGTGTTTAAGTTTACAATCGAATTTTCAGTTATCTTACCTGTACCACTTTTTTTCGCTTTTCACTGCAAATACATCGCCTATCCGAATGGATTCTCGGCAGACTGTTGGCTTCATGCGAGAGTAATATAATTCCATATTTTCCATCATCTTTTCCAAATCTGCTTTTTGATCTAAAGGCTGTACCTGAAGAAGATAGTGTAATTTATTGGCAACATCTTATATCGTGATACCTACATAATAGATTTTATCGGGTGAAAAAAATTGAAGCGAAGAAATTTTTTAATGAATGTGACTTGTGATGTTCTAATTTCTATATCAATACTTTTTTTTACGAGCTATTCAACCACACAGACGGTTATCAGCTCGGGAAGATGTATTGATGTTGAATGGATTTGTTACAGCATGTGTATACCAAAGGAATTTCTTTATGACGTGAGGAACGAATTGAAGTTCCAGTGGATTGGGGATGAAGTTTATTGTGGGGTAGAGAGGACCGAAGATTGTATCATGATGAGATGATCAGAGAACGATAGTAAGATTTAGAGTCCCAGACTAAAGAAGAGGAAGAATTGCTGGTTGAGGAGGAGAACAAAGTTTGCTTGGCCTCTTGTTCTAGGAGGCCGATGTGACCAGGAATCCAGAGGAAGGCAAGTTGGGCGAAGGAGGATGAGAATGCGCTGAACGATAGGGTTGGAAGAGTAGGGGTCTTGCTTGGCTTGGGCAGAGGAAAAAGGATCAGAAAGAAGCAGGAATTTACAGGAAGAGAGGAGAAGAGATCAGTTGAATGTATAGAAGCCGAGTTTTTCATGTGGGAGGGAGACATTTCTCCATAGATAGAAAAGTGTAGTCATGAACCAGATTTGGATCCTGCTGTAGAGCACTGGTTGTGGGAGGAAAAATCATCGATGTGTCTAAGATAGATTATTTCGGGCGATCTCAGCAAGTAGCCAGCGTTGGGAATGCACAAGAAGGGAGGGATGAGAAATTGGGAGAACAGGTTTGAATTTGAGATGGTATCCTAGATGGGGTTTCAATGAAAGGAGTAGTAAGTTTTGGGAGTGAAAAAAGAAGCTATAGGTACAAGAAAATTGGTGGTAAGCGATAATGAACAAAATCGTTGATGAATTATATCAGCCATAAGCTTATAGGTTGAGAGTAGGGCTGGTCCGCAGGGCATTAAGGGCTAAACATAGAGCAGCAGATCGTATTTTATCCACTGGAACTCGTAGTCCAGTTGAGAGCGGTTTAGTAATAAAATTAAACATTTTACCTACCTGTAAAATGATCAACTAAAAATACATCACAAAATACAGAAATACATATTGTATATTTATAAGCAAGTATGTAAGTAAAAGATCAAACACTTACGATGAAATGATTTGGATTTGTGAACATGGACACGTAAACATGTATTTTCGATCCAATCTCAGGCAGTGGAAATGGAGGAATTGTAGCGTGGGGTACTATTCCTAAGTGTTTTAAATGGCGGATTTAAGAATTCGATTATATTATATTGAACTAAAGACTGAGCATGCGGTTAATATTGATATCAAACTTTAGAATACGAGATCTGTTGTTTTGTACAACATAAACCATTCTTAAAATCTGCGCTAATATTCACAAGTTCGAAAAAAATATTATATTAAATTTATCATTCTTAAACACTGGCAAACAAGAAAAAAAAAATTCACTAAAGAACAAATTCTTAGATCTCCTCATAATAAAAGTAGGCTTAATATAATTTTTTACCTTTCAATAGAATTGTTTTTTCACATGGATTCAGAATGCTCCCTGCATAGAGCAAAAAAAAAAAAAAAAAATTGTATATTAATAATGTAATTTGTAATAAAGTTTTGTGCAATACTTGGAAGGAGGTTCGGTATCAACATTAATTTTAAAAAATGTCGATCATTTTTAGACCCAGGCTTCTCGCTTTCACACCAGCGAACATTAATACGCGTCATAATAATTAATATCTCATTATGCATAACGCATCATGAGATAAATCGCTCTTCTGCCATTTTAACACTCTTTATATACGCCCCAATATACAGTCGATCCAGTAAATCTTGCCCGAAATTATTAGACCTAATTCAATCGTGCGCGCTGAAGTTAATTTTCGGCGCACTACAAGCCTCTGCGCGGAGCTGGGTGAACACCCTACATAACCTTCACTCCTAATTTTTTTGTAACCACTCACCAATTCATTCGGCCTCTAATCCTTGTATCCACATTCCGCGGACATGATTCTTGCCTCGATCTGTCCTTTCAAATCTCAAGTACGTGAGCATCCATCAAAATTCAACCGTCTACTCCTCCATGGCTAACCTCTCTTCCAGATATCAGACTCGATCTAGCTAATATTCTCAAGTCCCGATAACCCATTGGAAATATTCATCTCGATCGAATTTTCGACTCACCAGCCCTGCTTTACCGACGGATATGAATCTGGATCACAACTTGATACCCGTACTGGATCCAAGGCATTGTAACCAGTCGCCGATTGAAAAATTGTGCCACAATTAAAGCTCTGTACTCTTGTCTTTTTCATCTCACTTTTCTCACCCCTCTAGTCCAATTCCTAATGTCAACTAATTCCATTTCATCTGTTCAGTCTATGCAGGACCCTAACACAACGAATCCTTTAATTCAACACATTCATTTACTTCTAAAAACTCTATCATCCACCTTACGCTAGTCTCCTTTCTCTGGATTTGAGGCCATATGAACTTTGACCGTGCCGCCAAAGATTCCCTTTTCTGCCAACAAATTTCCAACTTTGTACGTACGCCTGTCTATGACCTCAAAACCGGTTACCCATGCCTGATGCTTAGCTACTGACACGACCTCTAGAAAACTCGGTATCCAAACATATCCAAACAACCTTGACTATCTGCGCTTTACTTACTTTTACCCTCTACTGTACTCTCATTTCCCATCTCAATTTCCACAAACTCTCTACCTAAGTACGTGACCCACTCGCTCATAGAATAATTCTGTCTTCTCGGAAGGGCAAAGGTCGGAGAAGAGGGGGGTAAATTATCGAAAAATGAAACTGATGGAAGTTGAAGCTCAAAGCATGATATAGGGTGTTTTTTGGGGGGGAGGGAGACGACACATTTTACTCACGAGGACGTTTCTCCTGGAAACTTAGTCCAGAGACTAAACCAGAAGTCAAATGAACTACAAGAACTCATCATTCCGAATTTATAAAAACCCCATGCTATAGGGGAACCGCTCTATGATTCGACAATTTGTCTTTTGATATTCATTTACAAGTTTTACTTACCTAAATTCATTTTCGTCTTACTAAAATCTGGTGTCCTAAAAAGGAAAGAGAATAAAATGAGATAAGAATACGAAAATTTAATCTCAAATTCCCTTCGCAATCACTGACCGGTACGGAGGATAAAGGGATCCAATGAGATCATTCAAGGGAACCAGATGATCAGGCCTGTTATTATCTCTCACAAATAGTTCTACGACTGGAACAGAACCATTTCTGATCACTCTCATCTGGAGCGCTTTATGTATTCTTCCTTCGTCGTCAATTGAGTGCGTAAGGTTGAGTACAAATTTGATTATTGATTCCGTGAACAATTCATGTGTCGGTCTAATAAGATCAACTTCAACCGCCTGCAGATGAGATGAAAAATATCGCCTCAAAAGAGGATAAATATAAGATACGACCTAAAAATTTAGGGCTGCAGACTGGGTATCAGCTTGAGTTGACTATCCTAAAAATCGTCTAGAACATCTGCCCCCTCGTTTTTTCGTGATGTCACTAGAAGGCTGGGAAAAACATGTATCTAAGAAAAGAGCTAGGAAGAATTTTAAAGTGTTCTTTTTTGATTATGGGCTATGACGCCTCCTCATTTGACTCTGACGTCTTTGGTTATTTGATAGTGTTGTTTAGAAACTGCCCCGTGAATCCCAATATTATTAATTTTCCCTTTTCTGATTTACTCACCTTCTTTTTCCCAAATCTGCGCGCAAATCCTTACTCTATCCCCTCTTCTCTTGTACTAAGATTTAAAACCACTATTTTCACTATATCAGGGTATGATAGAGGCAAAAATCTAAAATTTCATTCCAGGAGAAATCTATTGGGAGACGTCAAGTTAGCGTCATATCAATTCACCATTTTTTTTTTTTTCTGAGAGGAAGAGGAGGCGAACTTTCAAAAATTTTATTTCCTTCCTTCTTCCTTCGAAAAAAAAAGGCAACCGAATTTTAAATTGGGATGGATTCATTAGCAGTATTACTGTATATTGATTGTGCGAGGGAACCCAACCCGAAGCCTACCTCCCCAGCAGATAGCACCAAAATCGTGGCTACTTGAAAAAGTTTTTTGTAGAAGGTCATAAGTCAAGAATTGATAATTTTTCAGTTATTAAGAAGTACAACGAGAATATCATCAAATCAATGATTGGTTGTCTTACCTGTGGTGGAATTGCCGATAATACACCGGGAAAATATCTTAATCCTGCAAGTTGTTCGATTGGCACAAAACCAATATCCCCGTAATCGATGAAGTGAATTTCCGCCAACTGCGAGAAGATCATATTTCTTTAAAATTTCAGGTCTTTGAAATCTCTTCAACGATTTTAGGCTGGGGGTCAGCTGAAATTTTGGGAGGCACTATTTTGCGAGATTTATTGTGACGTTATCAATGTATGATCTCAACCTAATTTACGGACTTGAAAAAACTTCAGCCGGGCTGTAGTATGACATCAGTGCCCTCGACCTATTTCAAGTACAGATTTGTAGGCATACTCTGGTTAAAAGTGTAGCCTAAGATACAGTATTATAATGTCCTTGGCTAATCTAGGCTAAATGAACCCGTCAGATAGTTAACGTGTAGTAATTATACTAGAAACTAGACTACCTAGGTAAGGTGTTTAGTCTGTTGAATGGCATCTGTCTAGAGCCCGGCCTTAGGCCAGGTCAGGCACAGCCGCGAAAACGCTCGATGACATACACCCTGGTCCAATGTTTTCAGACGAAGTGGAGAAATTGTTTTTATACATATTTGGATCTCACCTCCTCTTCCTCTAGAAGCGATTTAATAACACCACGGTACCATCTCTGATCGCCTGCGTACTTAGCCAAGACTATCTTTTGGCCAACCAAATCTGACACTGATTTAAATCTATATTTCGGTTCATGGTTCGCTAAATCTCGTTGTATATCGGCCGTTACACTCTCTAGTAACTTCAAACCGTTGTGGACAATTTGGACGTGAGCGTGGCCATTTTCTTCTAATTGTGTCAGATAAACGTGTTCGAAAGTAGTTTTCTGCGAAAGAGAAGAAGATATAATTTTTATGGTACGGTAAAAACGGTGAAAGAAGGTCAGAATTATGGATGGTACGCCATTCACGCTAGGTACGAAGTAATTCATGATACTAATAATCGAAGTACCGGTACAGAAGTTTGAAGGCAGTGGAGTATAGTTGGAAAATTTCTTGGGAGAGGAAAGGGGGAAGGGCTTAATTTAAGAAATAAATATGTGGTTTCTCTTATACAAAAAGAGGCAATTGACGGAAAAGGGCTCTGACTGCGTTCGTTTAGGAAACAGAGATTTTGTTGGAGGGGAATTGCGGGGAGTGTTATCGAGGGTGCCCATCGTTACTTGAGGCGGATGGAGCTCTGAGACTTGGAATTTCGACTGACGAGTGGAGGAGAGAGCAAAAAGAGTTCGATAAATATTTGGCCTAATTTCTCATAGACAAGGCGCGTAACGTGAAGAAGACTTGTAAAATTTTCGATTGTGGAGTAGAGAAGAAAGATGGATGACTTGATATCCAGAGAGATTACTTCAAGAAATGTCGACAGAAGAATAGAGGAGGTGTGACGTTTTCTCTGATTAAGATCAAGGAAGGATATTTTCACCAGAAGTGCTAGATAGACAGTGAAATAGAGAGAGAGGAGGAATAAAGAGGGCTTCACTTACATCAGATATAGTCGGCGTTGCCAATTCTATGTCGATCTGCTTTTTTATCGCGGCGTTCAAAGAATTTACTCGTATATTTTCACCGGAAGGAATATCAAATAATGTGAGCTTCAATGGTTCTCGCGAGTGAACTTTGGCAGTATAGCCACTCTCTGTGTGGTTGTTGACCATACTACAAACGAGATGCGTAACGTATTCGTTTTTGTAGTATTTTTTTAAGCCAGTTAAATGACACTTCATAACCTGTGAAAGAAAATTAAACTCCAACCTTCAAGTTTTCTTAGGCAATGCCAACCAAATGGAAATCTTTTTCATTCACCTGAAGAGGTACTCGATCAAGTCCGTTCACTAGAGGGAAAATACATTTTCTCGAAATCTCACGTGTATCCCCGTGATCAACCATTAAAACACGAACTTTGCCCTTCAAATTGGCGGACACAACTTTGACTCGGTGCCACTTGTCTTGAAAACGAACTGCGTAGTGGTTGCCCTTTTTGATATTTTTAACCGGCTGTGATTTCCTATTTTTCGCCGAGTAGCTATCTTTTAACATCTTTGTCAACTGGTCATACTGTGCCTGGAAACAGGATGTTAAACTTTTGGGATCGTTCTTCCCCAATGAATATGACTGGTTCAATCTTACTTGATAATTTCCATTTATAAACCGGAAGTACACGCAATCCGTTGATAGGCAGACAGTCACCGATATTTTCCAAGGGTCGAATTCTGGCAATTTCAGAGAAGGTAATTTATCCACACTTTCGGTAACATTGGCCTATGGAGCAAAAATCAAAGGGTTGGTGCTAAGGTGATATAGGATTAAAAGTAGTTCAGCTCTTCATCCGCTGTAGGAACGTTACAATCGGCAAAATCGAAAGTGGGGTTAGGGCGATTTTTCTATAATTATGTGATCTGTGATGAAAAAAGGATGCTCATTACCCACTGACAGGAAAACCATTTCTGTCTAATCGGATGCCGTATTCAAACACACGGAAATGGTGTTCCTGGCAATGACTAATGAGTATCCTTTTCTCATCGCAGGTCACATATGAGTGATGGCCGATTTAGGAAAAAAATGGAGAGAAAAAATTATTAGAGCGCGAAAGTTTCTGCGAGTTATGAAAATTTATTCAGGTCGATTGAAGGACACCTTCTGCCCGGTTTGAAACAACGACAAATTTTGGCTCCTAAACTGCGGTACTATTCACTAGATTACATATTTAAATCTTTCATAAGTGTTCGTGAATTTCTCCCAACGCTCTTCGAATATACCGACAATGTCCAATTTTCTACTTACTTTCTTTTCTGCATCGTCAACAGTTGCACCAATTGTCTCCAAAACGCTGGCCTCACTTTCAATCAGCCAAGACAATTTTTTTAACGCTATTTCGGCAACTTGTTCTTGAACGTAGCTCAAGCTTTCGTTTTCGACACTCGCGAAAATTAAATCTCCAATCTGCGGTGCAATTTCAGGAAAAATTTCGAGGAAAAAATTTTAAAATGTAATTTCATAATCAACTCAACCGTCCATTTACAGTCTTACCTTTAAATTACTTATAAAATAAATAGTGGCGTTCAGCAAATTAATTCTATGAAAATTGTGAAATTCCGGCCGATCCAATTTATGCTTCTCGATGAACGCGTAAAGTTTTCGACAACTTGTGCCTTCATCATCTTTCTAAAATTTAATCAAAGGAAAAATACGATATATTACGAATGAAAATAAGAAAAATATGATGGAGACACCAGTCGAATTCAATCGAGCCTGCCAGGAGCGATGGATTTTTCGTAAGATCCGGTCCCTTCCTGACATCAAGGTCTGAAGATTCCTACGTGTTTAGGAAGTCGTTACCGGTATTATTTTGATTAAGAAAGTATGAAGACCGATGACCATGTATAATGAGTACATCTCTTCGTGTTAAATAAAGAAGAATGTGCTAAAATACGGAGTAGGCGAGGAGGAAACATTAGAATGGAAACCTCCTTTCGCTCTACCTAGGACAAATACGATTGACTCACCGGTTCTTGCACGGGGCCAAGTTTAAATTCCATAGGCTGCACGTCATCATAGCTTTCTTCGGATGAAATCGTTGGAATATATTCGTTTGACTTCGAGCTTCTTGAGTTTAGTAAAGGCATCTTGTACGCAAATCGGTCCAAGTACTTAGTCTGTAAAAATGTAAGAAGGAAACAATCGATGATAGAAATAGAATAATTAATGAAGAATAGATAAGCCTATCAATCCTATTTTCTGCTGTATGGATTAAGATGTAAACAGCAGACTAGATAAAGCTCAATGAACGCAGTCCATTATTGTACAATACATTGCATTGGAATTCAACTAAGTACAAGGTATAACCTGTACGATATTTTACTCTGCTACAGATAATTTATTTACAACTAATAATCGCCGTTGTGCTATCGACAACTAACCGCAACGTAGGCCTATTTGTTGCTTAAACCATCTTTTGATAGAATTATCTTTGAAGGATTTAATTGTTTGAAAAGAACGTCATTAAAAAAAAAAAAAAAACTTTATATTTACCTACCTAGCTCTTATTGGTACAGACCTGGAATTAAGACTTGGAGCACTATTTTTAAAATAACTTTCAAATTGAATATTTCTACGACTTGTATAGGCCTACCTTTTGGTAAATCTTCACTGGATGATCTGAATAATATGAAAGAAATAAGAAAATTAAGGCTCTGATCAGAGATGGAAAGCGATTCAATAACGCCCTTCTGACCTTCGGAAATAAAACTTCCGTTTTTCGCTTTTTCGACTTCTGTTTGACTTTACGCTCACGGTTTCCGCTTCCCAAAAAAGTATCGCTTATCGCTAAAGACTTTTCGCTTTTTAATAACTTTCCATCACTCCTTTTTCCTAGTTTGTTATTTTTGACAAAAGTCCAAAAAGCCTATAAAATTCATTAAGCGACAAAAAGAACGCAATAATGAAAAACTTCCGCTTTTTGCTTTTTCGACCATTGTTTCGCTTTTCGCATACTCTTGCTTCCCAAAAAAGTATAGCTTATCGCTATAAACTTTTCGCTTTTGGATAACTTCCCATCACTGGTTCTGCGTTCTGATCACCACAATAATAAATTCAATTCGGGCTGGCCATCCGCTAGGATCGCCAACTACACGCGCGCATTGTTCACCTAAAATGGTATTTTTGTCGAAGTTGAAATGGGAGCTCAACTACAGCGGTATAGGGCTTTTCCATGTCGGCGCATTGGATACGTATTCTCCTACGTGTTATCGAAATGATAGTACCGGTATTTCTAACCACGGTATAAGATGAAGAGGTAGTGACACGAACGTATTCTGACTGTGGTAAACGCTGTCCGTGATTTTGAAGTAGTTCTGAACATCCCGAGCGCAGCGCTCGTGATGAAAGTGATGGGTAATGTACAGAGTCTTATGGGAACGCCGCTACTTTCAAAAATTTATTGCAGGATCAGGAATCAGCCGATGCATTTCATATTTGGCATAAAAATACCATTTAATCTACTCTATAAAATTTTGAAAGAATCACCCTTCTAAGTAAATTCTTGGATTTTTTATAATCCTTGGAAATTTCATCAATACTAGGGTACCAACGGTAACGTCTCGGCGCAGGTGGGGTGTAGAAGGAACAGGGAAACAGCCCGAGTGTTCGCTGCAAACCTAGCGGAAGTTTGCACGTACAACTTCAAAACTGCGGACACGATTTTAGCGTTGTGTCATTACCTCTTCATCTTATACCGTGTTTCTAACATTGCTCTTAATCAGGGATGTTCAGCCAATCATCATTGACTTAAACTTAGCTTATAGCTTTCAGCTCTTTCCTCGCATTGGCTTAAGCTGAAAGTCAATGGTTCTTGATTTCATTGGCTGACGTACCATTGGCTAATAGCTTATTCATTTATCGTTCCGGAGTCGCTTGATAACGTTCCGGAGTCGCTTTATACTGTTCCGGAGACGGTTTATATCGTTTCAAAGCCGATATCAAATTTTGGGATTGTCCGACTTTGGGCTGATGATTGGCTGACTTTGGGCTAACAGCCAAACAGGGCGCATTTCATTAGCACCACAACACCATCGTAGGTAAGACAACATGCGTTTGGATATAAGCGGCAACGATCACGTCGTATGAAAATACACGCAAAGCGTGGTGCGTGCCGCTTACGCTTATCAGATCTGTGGACGCGTTTTTCGCTCATTTTATACACGTTAGCGCAGTCCATACAATATATAGTCAAAGGTTACAACGAACAAAAGAAGAACAAAATGATTTTTATGATATCCTAGAGAGTACATCAAGTACAGAAATAATAAGAAATAACTTATCAATAGGGAAAAACTGGATTACCCACTTAAGAAAAAATTTATGATAGATCTTCAATATTAGAAACAGCGACAAAATACTACGAGAAATTATAAGTTATTACGACACCGTGATAGTATCCGTCTTTCAAATAAACCTTTGTCAAGCTAATAGCCCCAGAGTAGCTTCAAAGCTTGTAAAATAAAAAAAATAAAAGGAAAAAAAAAAGAAAAAAAGAAAAAACGATGATGTAACAGGTACAGCAAGAAACTTTGAAGAGGAGGAGAGAGTGCCCTCTGTATCATACGATATGAAGTAGAGAACATTGTCAAAGAACTGAAAAATGAGAAAGCTGTAGGGCCAGATGGAATTCAAAATGAACATACTTATTATTAAATATGGCGGAGATAAGATTATTATTAAAACATTAACGGAATAGTTCAATCTCATTATAGAAACTAAAACAACGCCAGAAGAGTGGGGCGTGTCGAACATAATCCTTCTATTTAAGAAAGGGGACAAATATAACCATAATTGCTCAGTTTATGCTCGAACATAGCAAAAATCTTTTCAAAATCGCTAGCAAGAAGAATAGGAAACCACATGGAACTCCAACAACCTGAAGAACAGGCTGGTTTTAGAAATAACTTTCCAACTATGATCATCTTTTTGACGATAAACCAGCTTCTAGAGAAAACAACTGAATATAACAAAGACATATTTCTAGCATTTATTGATTATAATGAGGCTTTTGATTCAGTTAAACATAAAAGCCTGTTCAAAGCATTAGAAAGGCAGGGAGTAAGAACAACATATGTACATGATAACGATCTGGGGAAAAGGAGAATCTCCGCTTATAGTAAGGAACATTTCTTCATTTCTCTAGATTGTTATCATGTCGCTTGGTTGAGTTTGGCTAAAAAGGGTCCATATTATATAAAAATAATGAGATAAATGTTCAACAAACTAAAAGGTAGGATAAAACTTGGAAGAACAGGAAAAACTTTTAATGTAAAAAAAGGGGTAAAATAAGGGTATCCTCTATATCCTCACTGCTCTTTAATGGTGTTCTGGAGGCCTATTTCGCAAACTCGAATAGAATGAAAAAGGAATAAATATAAACGGAATACCTACATTTAAATAACCTCAGGTACGCAGATGATATTATACTTACAGCAAAATCACCGGAAAAACTAGATGAGATGATGCATGACGAGTTAGACGAGAAACAAAAGAAAAAGGGGCTATAGTGATGAGTAACTTAATGAGAAAACCAAAATCCTCGTTCGTGAAAACGAAAAAGAGATAATAAATATCAAGATAAACGGAATAAAAATCGAAGTAACCAAGGAAATGATATACCTACGTTAACAAATTTCTCTCACCAACAGTACAAGTGAACAAGTAAACAAAAGGATCATACTAGCGTGGAAAAAGTACTAGTCTTTAAAGCATTTTCTGAAGGGTCCTTTTTCTATGAAGAATGAAGTAAAAATTATGAACAGTTGTGTTCCCTCCACTCTCACTCATTACTCACAGACCTGGGCAACCACAAAGAATAATGAAAACATAATAAGAGTTAGGTACCCAGAATACAATGGAAAGTTTGATACTAGGCATAAAAAGAAAAGACAAAATAAAGATACAGACAATTAAAAATAAATTTAAGAGTGGAAGGGATTTCCTTCAGGAAACTAAAAGGATAAAATGGGATTGGTCATGTGGCCAGATTAAATACAAGTCTTTGCTGGGCGTATAAAATTAAAAATTGGTTCAAACAGGGAATTAGGAAGAAAGAAGGCCGGAAAACAAGTACCGGTAACTAGCTGGGATGACGATATAGTGCAACACTTGAAGAACAAAATTATACCACAGAGTACTGTAGCATACACCGGCTTGAATGCGACGAGGGTCAGGGAGGTCTATGTTTGTTCACGGGCTTATAATTTGTAGTTTGTAATATATCCATAAGTTGTTAATTTCATTATCAAATAAAGGCTCTTACATGAATTAATTCAACATTGCGCTGTACATGTAGGACAGAGACACGCCAGTTTATGAGCCACGCATCTATGCGCACACCACACATTCTTTGTGGTACTTTTATCTGCCGTGCAAAGTTGGATTGACGTATAGGTACCTATCCAAATCAAATAACGGAAGAAATTTCATTTTCTTAAAATAACTCAAGATTAATACCTACGGCTAATTGAGATGTAAATATTATTATGCGTTACTAAGACGATTTTTTTATGAGAAATCCAATTATCCTACTAGTTTTCCGACAGAAGCATCCCTCCTTCCAATATTGGCGTTTTTGGGTCGTGGTTTGGATCAGGATATAAATTTTGTCGCATAATGGTATATCCAAATATCCAATTCAGAGTAGAGTATTCACTCTACGTGAAGGAAAGCTCCAATTTCCTAGATCTGAATCTTTCCCGCAATGTTAATAAGGACTTGTGTTATCATTCTTATCACGATTCACATTAAGGCGCTATACTCCGTTCACGTTAAGGAAGGATAGAAATATGACCTCGAGAACAGAACGCTCCGGGTAATTTTAATCTACCGTTCCGTTCTCAAGGTCATATTTCCATCCTTCCTTAATGTGAACTGCTCAATCGTCCGAAAGATACAGTATGCCTGATCGTCGATTCATTCATTCTTTGCCATATCAACTCATCATTGAAAACTCCATCCATATTTTATATTATTAGTGAATGTTTTCTGGATTTCATCATCTTCTTTTAGTACAGTTGTATGGTTATTATCTGTATTCCATTTCCATCAATTAAATTGATTTCTGCGCAGACTATTGTTACATCTTGTTCTCTCTAATTCTTGATTCCTGAGATGTTGTGTTCTAATTGTGGTGGTCAACGCCAAGTTCTAAAATCTTCAAATGCAACAGTAAGTCAAGAGAACTAATTTTATAGGTTGGTCAGAGGCCAGACGAGTCATTAAAAATTTTGATTGACCATAATATATTATTGGTAAATCTGCCACCTTAATTTTTTTGAGTCATAATTCTGTATAATTATTGTACTCGTAATAGATGAATTTTTTGGGGGAAAGAAAAAATATTGTATAATTATTTACTAAGTAAATTCAAATCATGTAGCGTACTATAGAACGGTTTCAACAGATCTGACATCTTAATTTTTTGGATCTCATCAAAGGTCATTAAATTCTATCAAAGTGTATTAGAGGAAAGGAGCATTCATTAGGTGGCCCTCAAGAGGTTAAGTTGAAATTTGATTAGATACATGTTTATTGTCCTAGAAATAGGTAACCTATGTACTATCACAAATTATCGAGTTCTCGTTCTTGTAAAGAGTAATATTCTATATTCATTGAATTTTATCGCTTTTGATGGTCATCGAGTGCTTACTGCTCACAATATTTTCATTTGTTCCAGAATACAGCTGTCTGTAACAAATTTCACAAGGGACTGGATAAACTTCGTCTGGATGGTAAATATTCGGACGTATCTATCCGAATTGATAACGAAATATTCCAATGTCATCGTGTTGTCCTGGCGTCTGTATGCAAAGTTTTTGACTCCATGTTCGGCGGAAATTTTAAGGAAGCTTCCCAAGGTAACGCTATCACTCTGTCTGATATCGATGCAGCATCTTTTGAAATTATATTGGAATTTATATACTTGGGTCGCAAACCTCTCGTTACTGAGGATAACGTTTATGAATTATTTCGTTCAAGCGACTTTTTGCAACTCCAGCAAATTAGGAACATGTGTGTCAATTACATTTCAAGGAATGCATCATCATTTTCATCAATAAATATATTCAAAATATTTCATCTGGCTTGCGGTATGAATGACCGTTTAGTGATGGATACTTCGAGTAAATACATTATATGGCACTTGAAAGATTTTGTACAGGAAGATTTTTTCGTTGAAATGGCCTATGACTGTTTGAATTTAGTTCTGCAGACGTATCTGTCATCACCTGTGCACTTCAACAGCGAGAACTTTCTTTTAGATGCTACTTTTCGATGGGTGTTTCATAATTACAAAGAACGACAAAAGTTCTTCAAGGAATTAATAGAGATGATTAATGTTGATAAAATAACGTCGGATTGTGTAGAATTTTGGTTGAAAGAGTGCAAAATGGGCTACAAAGTGTTGAAAAAATTGACAATTGGTGCTCCTCTGAAGGCACTTTTGAACGCATTTTCAACTAATTACAAATTTACTATCAATGACGATGCTTTACCAGTTTCATTCGAAGATCTTCCATCCAGAATTAGTCCATCAATTCATGTTTATGTTCTATCAAAGAGTGAAGACAAACGTGTCAAACAAAATGTTAGTGTCTTTTCTTTAAATAAGCTCAATTATGGTGAAATTGAAGATCAAAAAAGCTTATCCAGCCAATCTTCATTAAATGAACATACATCAAAGTCTGAATGGGTTGTCTCCTATAAACTTTCATGCAATGCCAATTATTTGGACCACAAGTTTAGACTTGTTACCCAGAATAAACGTGATCTTATTTACTATTTCTACAAGGACAAATTCTGTGCCTATTCTTCCATTAATCTATCTTCCAATAAATGCACAAAACTAACAGCTCCCAAACGTCCAATAGGAGAGTTCACTGATATATGTGCAACAAATAACAGTTCCATTTATGTGCACCGTTACTATGGTGACTGTGACATTAGGCGTTATGATTGTATTGTAGATAAGTGGTTCACACTACCTACACTGGAAGAAAAAACGTTTCGAGCTGGCTTTGTTGCAGACAAGAACTTGTTATATTTAATTGGAGGTGAGGACTGTGGTAAAGATTGCAATAATTTTATTCGAGTTTATGATTGTCGCACTCCAAAATGGTTGTGTTTATCTAACGCTATAGAGAAAAATAGTACATCATCCTTGACAAATTTCTATTATAGATCCCCACAAAGTTGTGTTAAAGATGACAAAATTTATGTTTTTGATGGTAAAAAGTTTAGAGTTTTTGATGTAACGGCGAGATTTTGGGAAAATATGAAACTTGGAAGAAACGATAAATATTATTGGTCTTGTTCAAGCCAAAAGCCACCACGTGGTAAGTGTAAAATGATTTGTCATGAGAATAATTTATTGGTTTTTAATGAATATTCTTTAGAATACTTGATCTATAATTACAAGACTGAAAAATTTGATAAACTGACCTTATTTGACCATTCCTATTATGAGAGTAGTGATTTCTTTATAGGCAATGTAATAGTTTTCAACTCTATGTAAATGAATTCAATACCAAATTTAATGCTATTTTTCTGTTTTAATTTATTGGTTTTTAATGAATATTCTTTACTATATTTGATCTATAATTACAAGACTGAAAAATTTGATGAACTGACCTTGTTTGACCATTCCTATATGTATTATGAGTCTAGTGATTTCTTTATAGGTAATGTAATAGTTTTCAACTCTATGTGAATAATTTCAATAAATTGAATTTTTCTACAATCCCATGTTGTCCTTTTTTTTTCTCTCTCCTAAATGTTCAGAAACAAGAAACCAGTGTTAATAATTGAAAAATAATAATGTTTACTCGAAAGATTAATTACCAAAAAAACTGTCAATATTTATTCGGGATATTCCATTGTACCTTCATTTTTAACAAAGCTCTCATCTAAGTCAATTCAAGATTGACTACAAGAATTTTCATCCATCCAACCTTACGTCAGTTATTTTTGTATGGCAGTCGACAGATCCGATAGTTTTTTTTTTTTTTTTTTTTTTTTTTCATGGTATGGTGTCTGGTAACTGGAGTCCACTGAAGGAGAGAAAATTTTCATCATGATCTTATCATCTACGGGTAGGTACTATAGGTTCAACTTAATTGCTATTCGATGTACATGATGTGTTTGATGGAAACTATAATATTGAAAAACAAATTAGAAATGGAAATAACGCTTACTTGTTATCAACTCCGAGAAATAGAAGCAGTGATTCCAACTTGCCATTTATTTCTCGAGTTCTGAAATAAAAAGAACAGAAAAAAGAATGAAAGAAAGAAGAACAAAAAAGAAAAGAAAGAAAAATGCGACTATAGTCGACCAAAATTATTGCTCTTCGAGTAGAAGTACTTCATGAAATTAATTTAATTCTGACACACGGTAGATATTCTCAAATAAAAATATCTTATTTCGAAGCTATTGGTCAGTTATCGAGAATTAGAATCATCATAGATGATAAGTGTAATATAATAATATATTTTAAAATAAAGTTTATTTTGAACTGCCCGGTGAATGTATCTACCAAAAGCAGATGATATGAACATTAATTTATGAATAGTGGCTCGAGTTCTTGATCAGTTGTGTCTTGCACTGGATTTTTGACAGAAATAAGGCATTTTTATTTAAATTTTACATCGTGACAGATAACAAATTCTTTTCTTAACGTACTCTAGCGATATTTTACGGATCGATAGCCAAAAATAGAAAAATTGATCGTGTAAGAGTACCTATCAACTTTATAAATTTTTCGTTTTAAAAGCAGAAAAAAAAAAAAGAAAAAACATGTTAGGAGGAATGAAAGAAATGAATACGTATGGAGTAAATAGCCGGAAAAGAGTACTGATTGTTAATGAAAAACGAGTACATTGTGCTAGTTTTGAAGAGAAGAAAATTACTGGATTTTTTTTCTGCAAAACAAGACTTGTAGGTGCTCTTAGAAAAAGTACGTCTGATCACCTTGTATCTGTGTGGGGTAAGTATCAACTTTTTGTCTTATTGTTATTGATGTTTGAAAGAACAAAATTAAAGGCTCTGCCGTCAAAAATTTATTCATACGAAACGAAATAAATAGCCCGACATTTCGAAATATACTTATTCCTTTGATGAGGGCGAGAATACTACTGAGAGTAAACATTCGTAAAGGTACAGTATCAGAAACACACAAGAGGTGATATGAAATAATCAACGATGATGTAATCTACATAGAATCGGCGAGTATGTGTCATTAGGCTTATAGACGTCGGGTTTGAAATTGTTCTTGTTATTGATATAAAATCCTGTATGAAGAAAGTTTCGTGTAACATCAAATACCGTTTAGCTTAAGAAGAATATGGGATCAGTATCAAACTCTCGTCTATTTGATTGATATCCGTATCAATTAATTCACAAATAATAGACAGCATACAAAACGAAGACGTATGACATTAGACATGTATCTTCGTTTAGCAGTGAATTGAAAATATTTTAGGTCTATAAGAATTCCGATATTATCCATTATATGCGGAGGATAATCTTTTTTTTTTTTTTTCTCCAAAATAGAGATAGGTAAATACTAGGATGTTTGTAGATTAACAAATTTCATGTATTCAGCGTAAGATCGTTACGACTCAGGTGTTTTAAATTTTATCGAAATGTTTGTTATAATCATTTTACCTAAATATCTGCGAATACACTTATGGTACAGCGAAGAAGTGAAAATAATAATATTAATATCGTAGATCTTATGCCGTACGTGAAGTTTTCAGCTCAAAGCTTGAATCTAACGCCACACTTGAATAAGTGTTACCAATCCTGCAACACGAATAGACCTGTTGCCGTTGAAAAATCGTTAGTTTTATTATTTAAAGAAAAAATAGGGATAGGTTAACTCAAAAGCATTACGGTCAAAGCTTCACGGCGAATTCTTCGTTCTCCGTTGTTCGAAAGTGATATTCGAATCAAGGACTAAAATAATCAGGAAATGAACGACAGCCTAATTTTATATGTCAAACCTGACAACCATGATTCGTAGTACGGACTTGTGGAATTACGACATGTCCCGAAAGTGTCCGAGTAGTAATCTAATATTTTATCTTCGGGTTTTCAAGTTCACGTAGATGTTCGTCGAGTGTATTTTGGATCTCTAATTCGTCGCGATTCGTTGCTCGTCCACGAAATGAGTTCGTAATTGAATTTTAATTTCGTTACCGCTTTAAATCTCGTAATCTTTCGTCATGAAGTTGATCTTTGAACTGCGCGAATTATTTCTGTATTGTTTTGTGAATTTTCCTTAACTTGATGGAAAGTGATTCCTTCCTACCCCGTGAAGAGGATATGAATGTATGCTAAACTACCTAGATGACTGTCATGGAATTGGAAAATATAGTCGCCAATACTGTCTACTTGAAAGCCAGGGAAGGTAGGTGGTCATTCGCGTATAGATCTATCGAGTTTCGTTCGAGAATTGAAAACTAATATCTCGACTATGCTCGAACGAGCCAGTATACTTTGGTGATCTGATTTATCTGAGGGAATTCTATGTTCGGCAGGTGGTTCAGATAATAATAAAGGAAAGAGCAAAAAATGGAAGAAAATTCTTCAATTTCCGCACATCACTCAGTGTTTCGATCTCATGCAGAGGATAAGTAAGTTATTTTTTCGCATATTTTATTGGTTGCCACAATGGGATAGAACACTTCCGCACATTAAAACAAATTAACTTCCATTCACATATAAACAACTTGAGTGGAGTAGTTAACCACAGTAAACTATTCAAATCTGGTATTACTACCGAATCACGTGTTTCTGTAGATGGGAATTATTTTGGTTCTCGCACTATCTTCTTTCTTCTCTTTCTTTTTCTTTTTAATTATAGTATTAGCTTTGTCCTAATTATTGTGTTTGCATATTTTAATGATTCGTTTTCAGACGTCACGTACACGTACATAGTCGATGAGCAACCTATCGGTAGATTATTATTTCGTCAATTTTGCCAGGAGTCACAGCCACATTATCACCGATATAATGTTTTTTTAGATTATATTGTAAGTACACCAATTTTTTTTTTAGTAATTTAGTAATATTGCTGGTGAATTGACTATATTTTAATTCTGGAGCAGCTTGAAATAACCTCGATCGCATTCACAAGCTTTTGTGTCGTAGTTGAAACAAGTTTTTCGAGCTTATCTGTACCGTGTATGCGAAGGTACACATTCGAGAAGTTGATAAAAATAGTGAATTTTCATCTCTTGAAAGAAGTCGCCGCGCAAAAAGGAAACGATTGATCTATAAAGCATAGAAGTACGAATACGTGTTTGCGAAGTATTCAATTCAATCCTGAATCGCAAATTGCGTAAAAAAATGTAAGAACGTGTGCTCATCTATGATTCATTTAACTCTTGGCTTCAATCGTTTGAAAAATGACGAAACGAGAAAACCCGTCAATCTTGCCTTGAGTTTGGCGAATAATTTGGTATCGAATACAAAATATTTTAATTTCAAATTAGCTACAGAAAAGGAAAAGATACGCGTTATTTTTTCTTGTTAAGTGAAGAAAAGTCGTCGTCCGTTGGACAGTACAGTTTAGAAAGAAAAATTTACGAACTTTCCAAAAGTAAAAAAAAGGAACTTATCAAATTAATATTGTCTTTCTGTATAGTCATTAGGCGCTTACGCTTTTTGTTCGTCGTTTCGTCGGTAAATATTAGGAAAAGGAACAAGGAATTCGCGATGCCGCGTAGAAGATAACAATATTTAATATCGTAATTCGAGCTAATTAAACATCAAAGTTGGAAAATCCCATTAGAAAGTTTCAAAAGTTTCCACGACAAAGAAGTGCTTTAAGAGAGTGAGGGCTTGTGCAGAAAACTTTATTTTTTTATGACGACAACTTGTTTCTACTGTAAGCTAATTAGGGGGCGCTTGCCATCTGCTAAAATTAACTTAAGAGGGATTTCGGTAGTCGGTATGAGGTCACGATCTTCCTATCTCGGTCTTACACCGCGAATAAGGGTGACTTTGCCTCGTCAGATGCTCAGATTCTTCGGGATGTCAATTATCGTTCGAGATCGTCGGTATCCAATTTCTCGGTTTTGATCGCTAATTCCGAATTCTAATAACACTACCTGTTTTCTGATGTTAATTTTTTAGTGTATTTCGTCGTGTAATCGTGTGAAGATCTCCCAACATTAATTACGTATGAATTCGTAATCGTAAAATCATTAAGTAATTTCCGCTTTCTTTTATCGCGCAGAATAATACAATTATCTCTCTTTGGCGTTTCGTGGTTTAATCAAGACGATGAAATATCTTGATTATCTCAATCGCGATTGTACAGTCTTGATAAAATCGAATTCGCTTCGTCGAAAGAATTCAGGTGTGCGGAAAAGAATTTTCATTCGCGGTGATGCAAATTTTCCATTTGGCACGCGGCAATTTCTTAATATGCCAGACGTTCGAAAGATTTCCACATTCTTCTGAAAGGCGGTTGCGACACTTTCCCTTTTGTGTGATTGCTGGAGTTCCTGTGTTTTGTGATTTCTTGTAGAATTTTTCTGTTGATTTTCGCTGTCCTAACTTCAGAGTCGGCGATAGTGGGTCGTAATCATTTTTTACTGAGCTAAACTTTCAACTCCTTTGTGAGATTGTTCAAATTTCCGATATTTAAGATGAAACAAGAGAATTGTAGAGTGTAGGATGGCTTTTGTAGATGCCCGTTATGTACATCACGCTCAACCAGTTTAGACTATCTTTCAACTGTGCACTGATGTTATGAACTACATTAATGAACTCTACTTCACATTAAATTTGTATAGACTCTTATCCGACCATTAAATAAAAACTAGCTATCATCTTGAGAGAAGGATTTAGTGATTACTTATCCTTACCGTAAATAGATACAATCCACTCAACACTCAGATATTATTAGTTAATTCGAATACTTTTTCACTTGAGAACGCGAGGAGTATGGTCGAACACTTCATCGACGATGAACTTTTATTTTTCGGTAGTTTTCCACGTTTGGTATTCTAAGGTCCTTCAAACATAAAGACTGGCTCCAGAGAGTCTGATATCATACTTGAATTGTATGGTCCATCACATTCACGACCCAGTTTCCTGAATCCTCCATACGTTGCTCTATCGCACCGTTCCTTCTCGCAGCTAAACTGTTAACAGATGTGTCGACTTACCGCTGTAAATACGTTGATCATAAAATTATTTTTCACCGAATATGTAACGTAGCAAATCAGTAAATAATAAAAGACGGATCGGCCTTCGAGTTTGAAGGGCGGAGATGTTGTATTTTCAGGCGAAACCGAGCTAACTTTTAAACGAGCTCAGAATCTTACCCCCATAGGTCGTCTTAAAATGAGTAAGGCGACCGTGAAGGCTAGACTGTTAGAAGAAAAAAGAAGAGTTTGTCAACTGATGAACAACTCGTGTATTTCCGGATCAACACCAGGGTTTCAAGTTATTGTCAAAAAACTGAAAATTATGACCTGTAGCCATCTGTGGTTTATGATGATACAGGAACAGGAGGGGAAGGGACTTTCTTTATGTTTATCAGTAACCTATAACAAACATCTTGAACAAAAACAAGGTGGACATTTTTTTTTCTTTTTCAATATAGTTATGTATTTGCCCCTACTTCATTGAATCCATAGGGTGTCTATAAGTGCTGAAAAGTCCTTCAAGTCATGAAAAGCCTTGAATTAGGATTTTTGACCAAAATAATTATAAGTGGATAACGGTTATTGGTCCGGTGAGCTTCTAAATTAAATCCGGTCATCAGTCGCATAAAGTATTTTTCTGAAACGATCTAAGGATCGTAATGGTCATGACCATTATTAAAACATAATTTGGTCATAATGGTTCATAACGGTCACAATAGAGAAAAACATTTTTCTGGTCCAAAGAACGTGTTTTTAAAGTGAAAAATATTGAAAAGATAACTATCAACATGACCGCCATGACCGTTTCAACCAAGACACTTATTAGTCAAACTGGCGCGGTCAAGGTAGTAGTTTCCTGTTAAACAGTTATCGGTCAATCGATCAACAAACATTTTTTTCCTTTTGGTCATCGGTTATAACAGTTATATAACTGCTATTTTGCAAACCCTTTATTATTATCAAAATGCCGTGACACAAAAACAACCGCATGGTTCTCTCACGTCGTGCACCATGCGACTTGCCAATTCACTTTACATATACCTGTGGAAGTGACGTGTAAGGTGTAACAGAAATAGTTCAACAGATCTGAGGCCCACATCACATACCTGAGCTACGCCACGTGAATTACATAGTCCACTCTACATGGTAAATGGAGCGTCACCGTTGACTATACAAACTACGAACCAGTGATAGTATGCACTGATATTACAAGACTTCCGCGGTGGGGTAGTTTGAAACCGACAACATGGTGAAGACGCAAAGAGAAAGTTACAACCAAGAAGATTTGTATCATCAGTTGCATAATCTACGCTACATCTAACTACGTAAGGCGCTATTTTATGAAGAGGATTTGTGCATCTGGTTGCAGACTTCGACTACATGTTACGCGTTAGGCGTTATTCCCGCCTTCTCCCCTGAATGTCAAATTCAAATTAACCGCACCTATAGTCTGTCCGCAAATAGAATAGACCGATGTAAACAAACCCGCGACCCGCGACCATACGACAAAATTGATTACGATGGGAGGAAGCGGTTCGCGGATTTGTTTACATCGGTCTATTCTATTTGCGGACAGACTATATCAGTCCAACAATCACTTCTTGCACCATGTGCCATGCCAATTCAATTTACGTGTCTACCGGTGTAAGAGACGTACACCGTGGTGATGAATCCAACAAATCGGCGACTAAACACGTGCATGATAAACTGATAATACGGTCCATGTGGTTTCATTCTCTGTTTTGTGTTCTCACATTTCGCCAAGTACAATTATTTCTGCCGTATGGTTTTTATACTCCAAAGTTAAAACTATCGCTTCAGATCAAGACCGACAGTGAAATCAATTCTTGTCCTGCGGTCTAACATAAGAGTAAGTTCACTAACATTCCTAATTACCTTTTGAAATGAATATTACATCAACAATCTATCCTCACGTTGACCACATTTTACGTTTCGTATCTCCAGATTTTAAAAAATGGTCAAATTTGCTGTCGCTCCAGCGTACTTCATGTTAGAAAGATTACGTCTGATCTCAAGATACAGCGATGTGAGTATCGTCGTAAAAGAAAAAAAATTTAAATGTCATCGTGTTGTATTAGCTGCCGCATCCTCCTACTTCGATTCCATGTTCTGTGGGAATTTCATTGAAAGTTCGTTGAAGGAATGTCGCCTGGACGGAATTGATCCCGAATTATTCGAGGAAGTTTTGCACATTATATATAGCGGCGTTCTCGAAATCACAAGAGTTAATGTTTTCGATTTACTTTGTATCAGCGAATTTCTCGGTATCCCGATAATTCTACATTCGTGCATTGAATACATATTGCAGAATATGTATTCAATTGAGGACGCGATCAAACTGTTCTCATGGACTCGCGCCATGAATATTACCCCTCTGATAAACCTCCTGCATATTTCAAGTGAATTCGTTCATTTTTCGGAGAGCGTCTCTTTTCTTGAAATGTCATTCGATGATTTTAATGCTGTGTCAGTTCCTTGCATCAGAAGATCTTATTCTTACCTTCTCTTGCATCCGTTGAAAATAGATGATTTTATTATGGATGCCATCATCCGATGGCTTCATTTTTCGTATGACGAAAGAAGAAACTACCTTGGGAAATTCATTACTACAATTTCTTGTCTGGATCTATCGGCCGAGTACTCGGAGTTCTTCTTTAGGAAATATAAATTAGATTTAAGAACCACGGAAAATCGAATGGCTGTTTTGAAAACTTATAACGTCTCCTATGACGATGAAAGTTTTTCTGAAGATGATTTATCTCCGACTTCTTTCTCAGATCATGAGTTATCGACGAACAATTTATCTATCAATTTATTTATCAAGCAAGAAGTTTTCTCTATAAATAAATGCAAACCCAATGGATTTATTTCCCATAGGAGGAAGCGCTATATCGAGGAGAGAGACATTCGTCTAATTCAACCTTCTTGTAAGTTAGATTGCCTGTACTGCGTAGAATATCTTGAGCAAGGGTCCACGTCATTCCGCGCATACTCTTCACTTGGTTTATCAATGTCCAGTTCACGAGCTTTATGTCCGCCACCAGTTTCTTATATAAGAGCAGGTGCCATTGATGAAAGATGTAATAATATTTACTATTCGTCACTTACTAACCTCAATTATTCCTCTGATATGAGGAACAGTATCTACTCGTATTCCTCAAATCGTAAAGCATTTAGTGATCTTGAAATCGCTACAGGGATGTTCTGTTATAATTGTGAATTAGATGAGTGGTTTTCTCTCCCACACATGAGTCCGTTATCCGAAAAATGCGCTGGATTATTTGTTGATAATAATTTAGTTCTTATCTTCTATAGTAATGGTCAACTACAAGCATATGATACCCGTTCGTCTCAATCTCTTCATTTACCATTTCATACCTCGCCGGTGTGTTGTCAGTATAAATTCGATTGGTGTATTTTTGAAAATAAGATCTATTCATTGTGGAATACAAAAATGGCAATACTTGATCTCACAGCTGGAAGATGGGAAACGACTGATTTGTACATATCTTTCCCTCATAAAATGCATTCTAAAAATCGTATGGTGGTTTATGACAAAATGCTGTGGTTATTTAATAACAGTTTTGACGACCGTGAGTCTCACTTATCCGTTCGTGTTTTTAATCCTAGAACAAGAGTATTGGGTTTTCCTCATCGTGCTCTATCTGGTGAAAGTATTATTGCTAAATGTGACGCTAAGAATTATTTATTACAGAATGCTATTGTGTTCAAATGCTATTAGTATTTTCTATAAATAAGGCTATTTTTCTTATGGTCGTGTTTATACTTCAAATTATTGGTGAGAATAATAAGACAGCCGTATGAGATGGGTGTGTGTGAGACTGGTGTAGCCGATTCTGAGACGGTCGCGTGTTAACAGATTTGACGAGTCCCATGGGATGGGAATATTTTTAATTTGGGATAGCTTGTTTGAGTGTGATTTGAGATTAGACCAATGAGTGAACCATGCTTGAGTGTTGAATTTGTTGATATGTATGGAGAGATCTGAGCCTGAGGGGAGAAATGAACGGTTGACTGATAGGTCGTGGGTTCCCAGTTTGACTGCATTGTCTGTATCTTCGTTTCCTGGGATACCCTTGTGACCAGGTACCCATATGAGGAATAATGTGATCGGGAGGGTGTAGAAGGTGGCAATGAGAGTGAGTGGGAGGAGTATGGTTAGATATGGCGGCAAGTGATGATAAGGAGTCGAAAATTACCAAGAATGGGTTGAGGGGAAGACGGGAGGGTAGGCTGGTGGGGATGTGTTCTAAACAGCTAAAGATTGCTTGTAATTCAGTGATGACTGAGAACAACGTATCGATTAGCTAAAATGGACTTGAATAAAATTTGCTTATTTCCTTGAGCTATCTTCTTCTAATATATAAAGCAGAAAGTTTGTCTGTCTGTCCGTCCTCCTGTCCGTTTATAACTCGAGAACTACTGGGCCGATCGCTTTCAAACTTTCAGGATATATTGTCCTCATCCCAGAGCAGCACATAGACTCATAAAAATAAAAATTTGACGGGGAGGTGCTGAGTAATTTCGAAAAAGGGCGAAAACAATGACTTTTTTCAATATAAAAAAACGTGGTGGTGTAGCTTGCCATCGAACGCGTTGTTCCAACGTTACCGTTCAAACGCGTTGAGGGGCGCAGTTATAAAAATTAAGTTATGGTGATAACTCGAGTTTTACTCATTTTTATGAAAAATTGAAGAGAACAAAAATTGTTGCCCCTTTAATTTCCTTTCGAATGAGCCCAATTCCAGATTTTTAGGAGGAAATTTTGGAACTATTGGTATTTTGACTGATGCGTATTTAAGATCATTGTGTTTACAGAGAGAGAGAGAGAGCATTTAAACCGGTTGCTCTGGATGAATCTACAGAGACTATTCGAGTTTTACGTATCCAATTTTCGATTTTGAAAGGAGACGTTTATGTAAAATAATTTCTTGAAAATTTGCTCTTCTTTTGTGACGAGTAACTATACATTAGGTAAATATCGTCGTCAGAGTTTGAAACTACCTAAGAAAAGGTACTGGGTTCGAGAAAGAATTAAGAATATTACATCCGGTTTCTCATATAGGAAACGACTGAGTTCGTCTCATGCCTCTACACAGACTGATCTAATGCTTCCGGGATATGGCAGGCTTTTTACCTACTGTCCATCTATTTCCTTAATCATTGCGACGGTTCATGAATTAGTCCGTTTTTTGCTGCAATACAGCCCTTACCTGTCAACTCAGCTCTTACCGTTAAAATCGAAATATTTACAAAACACTGATATCTACTCAAAACACAGCTGGCGCGCTGCCAACCGCTAGTATAATATATGATAGGAGGGGAATGATAAGAGGAAAACATCTATATGTTTATGAAACTAATTAATTAATTAATTGATTCATTCATGCATTCATTTATTTATGTATTTAATAATTTATTTATTTGTTCATATTTTGTTCATTTATTTGTTTATTTAGTTTGATTCTTCGTTGCTTTCTTTATATGATAGGAAGGCAAGTCTCCTATCATATATATCTCAAAGGTCAAAATTTTTACAGGGAACGTATTCTATGATTTCTTTTTTGAAAAATTAGACATCCGTCGTCCTTCGAGGTACATATATTTATGATAAGGAAGACTTGAAACAGTCGAGTTAACTCGTTACTCTCTTGAGTACAACCCTTTTTAATAACTTGAAACAGTTTTGTTCCCCACGTCATGAATACTAAGGAAGATACTTGAAAAACGAACCGTTTTCAATAAGAGAGAATCGAATCGCAGCAGAAGGGACGAAAGAAGAAAGTTTTATTCTGACGAAAATTGCCAAAAATGAAATAAATGCCGATATTGACGAAAATACCACAATTATGCCAGATCCGTTGGTTTCGAACACAAAGTTTAAAATTCAGCGATTTTGGTGAAAATTCAATAGTTTTTGTTTAATATTATTTTTGAGTGCAGAATTGAAAAATTAAAAATTTTGACTGAAAAATTGCTAGGAGTTTGTATTAATGACGTTGATCCCCAGAGCTTGTTTATTTTGGTCAAAAATCACATAATGTTGGTCTAAAGAATAGTGCTGGTCGTAAATTTGTAGAAAACGTGTTTTTTTTTTCTTTTTTTTTTTCTTAAATGGCAAATATTTCCGGAAATTTTACTTTTGAAACCGAAAATGAATATTTTTAGTGTCAGAAATCCGGGCTCTGTATATGATGTGGAAGGAGATTTTGGAAAATTGGAGTTTTATCAATTCAGTTTCACACTACCCTAGAGATTGAATGTTGATAGTGCGTTTTTTTAATAGTGTTTTCCTCAATAGGCTAATAAATTTCATTACTGAAACAAATTTGACCCATAGAACAGGGTCCCTGCGTTGTTAAGGAAGCCTCAATTCTTTTTTAGGGACATTTCGACTTCTAATCTTGTGACGTCACAATCTGGTGACGTCATAGGTCAGTTTTCGCCGGACGACGCACGAAAATCCGTCTCGGGTACGGATCCCTACGAGGTGACCAGATTTTTAACTCGAGTTTTAACGGGGAACCTGATGTTCTATGGGGGGCTTTTTGAGAAATTTGCCGTGCGCCGTCCGCCGTCCAACAAAAACCTTGAAAAAATTTCGACTCTCGAGCTATTGGGGTTTAAACCTACACTGGAGAGCCCTACTAAAAGGGTAAATCAGAGAATTTATGTACGTTCATACATTGATTTTTCAATATTATCATTTATTGCTACATTTTAACAGGGAACCTGTTTTATGGGGGGCTATTTGAGAAATCTGCCGTCCGCCGTCCGCCGTGCGCCGTCCAGCGAAAAACTTAGAAAAATTGCGACCCTCGAGCCATATATAATAGGAGAGGGACTTAGAAAAATTTCGACTCTCGAACTATATATGATAGGAGGGGGACTTAGAAAAATTTCGACTCTCGAGCCATATGCGATAGGAGGGGGACTTAGAAAAATTTCGACTCTCGAGCTATAGATGATAGAAGGGGGACTTAGAAAAATTTCGATCCTCGAGCCATATATGATAGGAGAGGGACTTAGAAAAATTTTGACTCTCGAGCTATAGATGATAGAAGGAGGACTTAGAAAAATTTCGATCCTCGAGCCATATATGATAGGAGAGGGACTTAGAAAAATTTCGACTCTCGAGCTATGTATGATAGGAGGGGGACTTGGAAAAATTTCGACCCTCGAGCCATATAAGATAGGAGAAAGACTTAGAAAACTTTCGACTCTCGAGCTATATATGATAGAAGGGGGACTTGGAAAAATTTCGTCTCTCGAGCGAGAAAAATTTAGATTCTCAAACTATATTATGATAGGCTTATAGTAGGTCTAGGCCTTCTTTATACTATCTTTTTCTAGGTCTAGGCTTCCTTGAATTTTTAATACCAAATCCCATTCGACTCATAAAACAGGTTCCCTGCGTTCCTCGTTTAACTTCGTTAAAGGAAGCCGTCGTTTTTTTTCAATATGTTTTTATCGAAAAAACAACCAAGTATGAAAATATTTTTGAACTTTGAATATTTTCCAAGGTGTTTTTGTAAAAAAATCATCCAAATATGAAATTATGTACAGACTCAGAATATTTTCCAAGATGTTTTGATTGAAAAGACGACCAAGTATGAAAATATTTTCAGACTTGGTTGTTTTCTCAATAAAAACATATTGGAAAATATTCGAAGTTCAAAAATATTTTCATACTTTGTTGTTTTTTCAATAAAAACATGAAAATATTCCAAGTCCAAAAATATTTTCACACTTGGATGGTTTTTTGGAAAAAACATCTTTGAAAATATTTCAAGTCCAAAAATGTTTTCATACTTGGTTGATTTTTTGACAAAAACATCTTTGAAAATATTCCAAGTTCAAAAATATTTTCATACTTGGTTGTTTTTTCGATGAAAACATATTCGAAAATATTCTAAGGCTGAAATGTACAAATAGACGACTACAAAACAAATGAACGAATAATTTGAATGACAACAAAAGGCAGGAAAATACAAAAACCCATGCTCACTCGCGGAATAATGAAAAAATTCTAAGTCCCGTCACTCCTCTGGTGCTGTCGCGATTGCCTCGTCACGGACAGACTATCCATCCCTACCTTATTACCTTATATACCAACACCGCGACACCTATTGGGCATACGTGCGAAGTATATTAGTCAATGCCGTGACACAGAAACAACCATTGCGGCATGCCAATTCATCGGTGTACAAAAGTGACGTAGACGGTGGTGGTGAGTCCAACAGATCGGTGACTTAAACGCGTGCATTATAAACAGACTAGCAAGACGGTTTAATATTTTAGACATTTCATTTCTCCTTATTTTTTGGAATTAAAAAATGTATTTTTTTTATTTTATGATACTTGTGTCATCTAAATTTTCAAATATTACTTCATATTGCCTATCACTCATAACAAAACAGAAGAAGTAAGGAATTGTCAATGAATAATTGACATAAGACAAAACAAATTTTTTATGGAGAACATGTGAATACAGGAATAATTTTTAATAACCTCGATAAATAATGTAGAAATTCCTATTCTGGAAAATAATGGAAAAAAAAAAAAATAATAAAAAATAACAGAAATTCTGTAGATAACTTTTCTCTGGACCTGTATTCAAAATTTTTGCGCAAACTCTCCATCTTTTTCAGTCTTCTACATCTATCTCCTCTAATTATCCGTACCGTAATAATGGATTCTACGTGTCGTCTTCCTGCAATCTGCAAATGAATAGAAGAAAAAGGTTTCGATTCTAAGATTAGTTGATTCATTTTCTCATTTCGCTTTCACTTTTTCTTCTCAAGGTCCTTAATATATTCTTTCGGGTCCACTCACCTCCAGCTAACAGTTATTCTTGACGTCGAGTCCGTATTTTTGTAATTCACTATTCTGTAAGTATTCTTCTGTCAGATCGTGATGACGTCAAGTCCTTCTCCAGTTTATAATCCAAGTTAACTACCTACCAATTTAAATTAAGTTTTAATTGGCAACCTTTTCTATAGGGGGGTTCTTGAAAATTGTGATGTCTTGTCATTTGCCAAGAACAATCGTTAAGGGTATGCTCTACCTTCAATGAAATGGTAACTTGGAATACCTCTCAGGAGACTAATATTGCACAGAATGCGATGAAACTTTGGAAATTTATTGTTTGAGGTTACAGAAATACCGCTAATTGGTTCTGAGCGCGTAATATCCATAATTATTTTTTACAATTTCCAATATACACTACTTGTAAACTAATTAGCGGTATTTCTGTAACCTTGAACAATAAAACTCCGAAGTTTCATCGCATTCTGTGCAAAATTAGACTCTTGAGAGGTATTCCAAGTTACCATTTCATCGAAGGTAGAGCATACCCAGTTTTTTCAATTCCTCCTCCTGTCATATAAATGTTGGAAATTAAAATTCCATATTCCTCTCTCATCATATATAGCTTGAAAATTAAAATTATCCCAAGATACCCTCTTGTCATAATTGTATAGCTCGATGTACAAAATTTTTTCAATTTCAACTCATCTGGTGGTTCAATGTTTTCCAAGATCCTCTCCTGTCATACATAGCTCAATTCCCATAATGTTTCAAATGTTTTTAAATCTGACTCATTTGATAGAAAACATTTTTCCTAACCCCCGTCTATCATATACAGCTTAAAAGTCCTAATTTTTCCAATTTTTCCGATTCCCTCCAGCTTTAGTTAGCTCAATTTTAGAAAGTTTATCAAATCCAACCCGTTTTTTTGGGACTTTAATTTTGAATTCAATTCTCAATATTGAAATCAATCCATCCCATAGAAGAGGATCTGTGAATTCCTTGTTTAACTTTGTTTAACGCCATTGTTTTTCATTATAACTTTCAATTCAACTTTTTTGGTTGAATAATATAATCCTGATTAAAATCTTCATTATAATATTCATTTAGTCAACATCCCTGCGGTATCGCTCCCTCTATTTTTCCCGAATACACGTCTCTCACATTAGGTTTCAGCTTATAATTTCCAACCCCATCTCAAGAATAAAACACACCCACATATTCTTCATACTCCATCATTTACTTAATCATCAGAAACTTTTATTCGGATTTTGGTTGACATCAGTTATCCTCAATACAATGAAACTGCTTGCACGCTTAAAAACTTCACTCTCTCACCTAAAATTATTACTGACTATATTTCAGAAGAATTACACACTTGTAACTTAGAAATTTATGTCAATAGTCAATTTATAGGAGTTAAAAATTTAAAAACAAAAAGGGCAAAAATTTGAAAATCAACAAACCAATATAAAATTAAACTAAAAAATATAAAGTTTATAAAATAAAATTAAACAAAAGTCAAAAATAGTCGAAAAATTCCCAAGGTTAGGTAGTGGAGCAGCAATGGCTTCATACAACTTATTCTCACTTGCACAATGCAAATAATGATAAATATTCATTGTAATATCGACACTATTAGGCCTATATATGCCGGCTGGATTATAAAATAGATTGAACGATTCCCAAAATAATAAATCGAATTCCTTTAGAATGGATAAAGAGTAATTTGCTGAAATTGTTGACAAAGAGCATAGATTAGTAGTACCTATGAACATCTATCATAGGTCAGGAATAATTTAATCGAGTAAAAGAAGTATAAACACGAACAGCAATAATCTTGAATCCAAAATGAAAAAACGAAGTGAAGACCTTCTACAGATTAGTTTACAAATCACAACAGAAATGAATTCGAAAGCTATGATAAATTCGAAATTCGAATAATGTTCATCGACATTAATTTGTTACCTACTACTACAACTACAATTTTAACAATAAAAATTCGTCTTCAATCTTTGACTATTTATCATACGTAGGATAAATAGTCAAAGTCTTCAATGTACGTATGTACACGTCAACCATTTGTTTTCAAAATGTTCCGGCACTGATGAGAAAATGAGAAACACGGTCGCTAGTCGCTACACACCATCAGGCGGATCGAAAAAGCCAAAAAACAATTCGTCGGCCGTTTAGTGATAAGTAGTGATAGCTTCGCTTTAGTAATATAGACTAGCAAGACGGCACGCCTACGGCGTGCCTCTCACGTTGTCACATATTTTAGACATTTTTTGGAATTAAAAAATGTATATTTTTTATTTTTCAATACTTGTGTCATATAAATTTTCAAATATTTCTTCATATTGCCTATCACTTATTACAAAACAGAAGTCAGAAATTGTCAATGAATTTCTGGCGATGCAAATTTCTTATGGAAAACAAATACGAATAATTTTTAATAACCTCGGTAAATAATGTAGATATTTCTACTCCGAGGGGGGGGGGGGGGAAGTAGAAATTCTGTATTACTTTTCTGTGGACCTGTATTCAAAATTTTTCTGCAAACTCTCCTTCTTTTTCAGTCTTCTCAGAAGATTTTCACAATTGTAACATCGCTTCTTCAAAATTAACAGTTATAAGTTGTGAGGATTATACAATTTTGAACAGCCCATTGTTTTTCGGGACTGCCATCAAAATGTTTGGAACCACCCAAAATGGGCCCAGCGGTACGTTGAAATAGGCCCTGGACTCTTCTGCATCCAGCTCCTCTAATTATCCATATCCTAATAATAGATTTTACGTGTCGTCCTCCTGTAAGCTAAGATTAGTTGAATCATTTTCCCTTTTCTCTTTCACTTTTTTTTTCGAGGTCCTCAATATATTCTTCCACTCACCTCCAACTAACAGGTTATTCTTGACGTCGAGTCTTGATTTTTGTAATTCACTATTCTATTAGTATTCCTTTGTTAAATCGTGATCACGTCAAGTTCTTCTTCAGTTTATAATGTAGTCATCTACCAATTTAAATTAAGGTTTAATTGGCGACCTTTTCTATTTGGATTGGAGGGGGGGGGGGGTTCTTGAAAATTTTGATATCTTGTCATGTGCCAAGAATAATTATTGAAATTTTTTCAATTCCTCCTCGTGTCATATAAATGTCGGAAGTTGTTCCATATTCCTTTCTCATTATAATTATTATATAGCTTAAAAATCAACATTTTCCCAAGATAACCTGTTGTCATAATTGTATAGCTCGATGTACAAAATTTTTTCAATTTCAACTCGTCTGGTGGTTCAATGTTTCCCAAGATCCTCTCCTGTTATACATAGCTCGAGTCCCAATAATTGAACTGTTTTCAAATCTGACTCCTTTGATAGCAAAAATTTTTCCTAACCCTCCTCTATCATACTATCATATAAAGCTCAAAGGACTTGATTTTTCCAATTTTTCTGAGTCCCTCCTGCATTAGTTAGCTCAATTTTTCAATTTTAGAAATTTTATCAAACCCAACCCGTTTTTTTCGAGACTCTAATTTTGAATTCAATTCTCATTTCTCAATATCAAAATCAATCCATTTCATATAAGAGGATCTGTGAATTCCTTGTTTAACTTTGTTCATAACGCCATACTGTTTTTCATTACAACTTTCAATTCACCTTTTTAATTGAATACCTAATATAAATCTGATTAAAGGCTTCTTTACAATATTCATCTAGTCCGCGTCCTTGCAGAATGGCACCCTCCATTTTTTCTGAATACATCTCTCTCACATTAGGCCTAAGCTTATAATTTCCTACCCCATCTCTAAGAAACACACCCACGTATTCTTCATACTCCATCATTTATTTTATCGGCAGAAACTTTTATTTGGATTTTGGTTCTCATCAGTTATCCTCAATAATATGATCAAAATGCTCGCACGCCTAAAAACTTCATTCTCTCACCTAAAATCACCGACTCCACCTTGTACAAAAAACTGTTATTATTTCTGAATCCTACAAATAGCTTCTTATCACTCAGATGAAAAGAGCAACCAAACAACAAATTTGGAATCATTAAATGTAAGCCCATCCCTGGTCCTCCTAAAACAGAAATTCCCACCATGAAGAAATTATCTTCGCTCACTTCAGGGCTGGTCACCCCTGAATCATAAATTCTCATCACCTCCTAGATCTCCATGCTTCACTGTCATGTATAAATCTTGTTACGTTATTAGGGACATAATTAATGTGACAATCTATCACCTCTTTTCATGTCCTGCTCTCCAAAATTGACATACTTCCTACAGGGTGACATAAGTCATATCCTCTACCCTATGTAATTAATTACGCGAAACAGTTTCCAACTCTTTCAACTACCGGCGTTACTGAATTACTCCAACTTGTACATATTTGTTCTTTTTCTCCCGATTAAAAACTCAAGTCCCTCCAAGTGGCTCTACTCCTTCCAATTTTTTTCCCTAGCCTCATATCGTCGCTCTTTTTTTCACACTCCATTTCAGTTGTTCTTATTTTTAACGCTCGTGGGCAGCCTAAGTTTTACCTACTTCTTATGAATCCCTCCCGTAATTATATAATGTAGTTGTTTCTGAGGCTCCAACCGATAAGAAATACTCAATAGAAAATAATTTTTCTTCAACTATATGTTCCTGTTGGTGGCAAAAAATATAATACTTAGTTCTTTACATGCTATTGCCTGATTTAATTCCTGCATTGGTTTATTCAAATTTCTTCTCTGACTTCATGTGTTTGCTTTAGAGCTTTCGCGCTGTTTCTTTTTTATTTCCCTTGTTTTTTTACTTTTGGATCGGATTGTTTTATTTACAAAATTCGCCAGCAACTGACCATCTGTTCACTTTTGCAAATTTAGTCCTTCATAAGACAATTTGCTTAGTAAACAAAAAATTTTTCCCCAACAGTTTTACATACTTAGATAAGTGACTTAAGAATTGTAGCAAACAATAGTAAAATCCCTCCATAAAGGTGATGAAAAAAAAAAAAAAAACAATCAGGAAAAGATAGCGTATCACACTCCCTTGCAACAAAATAAGAAATTTGTCACCCTATTGAGTAACAATGAGTATTGTCCTCTCAAAGATTGAGAATCAAGTAGAAGTATCGAGAATCAATTTGTTTTTTACTTCTACGGTTGTCCATTGTGAAGAAGTATACTCACAAAGAGTAAAAAAGCAAGTCCTTTCTATACCTCGAGGATGACTGTTTAGCCGAAAGCGCTCGGTAGTGTGATTATATTGCGGTTTTTGTACTTGCTTTTTTACTCTTTGTGAGTATACTTCTTCATATAAGTATCCAGGTTTGTCTCTTGTTAGGTTTCCGTAGATAGAAAACTTTGTGAAATGAACTATGTAGGTACTTGTTAGAGGGAAATTTTCTCTCGGTCAAGTTTCTATAATCACAGCAGGAAGACAGATAATGCTTATTTTATTGCGGGCAAATATCTGCTACAAATTCCACCATGGGCTTGGTCAAATTTCCTATTTCATTTACAAGTAAGATGTTTGACAAACACCGATCACAGCAGTTGGTGCTTTGCATATATTTGTGGCTTGAGATAAATCTGTTTCCTCAGAAAATCTTACTTTTTTGCGCTTTAAAATGAGGAATGAGGTTGAAATAGTTATGTTCCATTTTCAATACAGAAGAAAAAATCAAATAGGTTTGTACAACTGCCATCAGATAGAACATCAATGGCTTCACACAACTCATTCTCACTTGCACAGTGCTAATAATGATTAACACTCATGGACACTTCTATGTGCTTGGCTTAGAAAACAGATTGTACAATCCCTAAATATAACTATAGGCATAATTACTTGAGATAATAAATCAAACTCCTTTAGATTACACTCTCTGGATAAAAATAATTTTACTCTCAAGGATCTCCAGATAATTGATGAAAAGTCTCGGGATAGAAGTATTATCCACGCACGGATCTGAGGATAATTAATAAGTAAAAACTCACAGGATAACACACTTCAAATACCTAACAATTTTCTCCGGATAACTTCGTCTAAGTACATTAAATTGTCCAGATATTCACTACAAAGGAAAACAGCATTGACAGCACAAAGGAAATCAACTCGATTCTCAAAAAATAGTATTCAACGTAAAATGTCATAATTATTATTCGCTTTAATAATATAGATTGTACTACCTACGCACCTACGACATAAATAATTTTTGAAAGTAGTCGGCAACCATTTCCACAATGTTCCGGCATTGAGAAAATGAGAAACAGGCGGATTGAAAAAGCCAAAAAATAATTCGTCAGCCGTTTAGTGATAAGTAGTGATAGCTTCGCTTTAGTAATATAGATAACACAATCCATGCGGTTTCACCTCTCAGTTTGTGTTCTCACTGTTCGCCTGGTACAATTATTTCTGCAGTATAGCTTTTATACTCCAAAATTAAAACTATCCCTTCAGATCAAGACCGACAGTGATATTCTTTCTTGTCCTGCAATAACGTAAGAGTAAGTTCACTAACATTCCTAACTACCTTTTTGAATGAATATTACATCAACATTCGCTTGTCGGGTTGACTACATTTTACGTTTCGTATCTCCAGATTTTAAGAAATGGTCAAACTTGCTGTCGCTCCAGTGTACTGCATGTTAGAAAGATTACGTCTGGACTCAAAATACAGCGATGTGAGTATCATCGTGAAAGAAAAAACATTTAAATGCCATCGTATTGTATTAGCTGCAGCGTCCTCTTACTTCGATACCATGTTCGGTGGGAATTTCATTGAAAGTTCGTTGAAGGAATGTCGCCTGGACGGAATTGATCCCGAATTATTCGAGGAAGTTTTGCACATTATATATAGCGGCGTTCTCGAAATCACAAGAGCTAATGTTTTTGATTTACTTTGTATCAGCGAATTTCTCCGTATCCCGATAATTCTATATTCGTGCATTGAATACATATTGCTGAATATGTATTCAATTGAGGACGCGATCAAACTGTTCTCATGGACTCGCGCCATGAATATTACCCCTCTGATAAACCCACTACTCCTGCATATTTCCAGTGAATTCGTTCGTTTTTCGGAGAGCGTCTCTTTTCTTGAAATGTCATTCGATGATTTTAATGATGCTGTGTCAGTTCCTTGCATCAGAGGATCTTATTCTTACCCTTTCTTGCATCCGTTGAAAATAGATGATTTTATTATGGATGCCATCGTTCGATGGCTTCATTTTTCGTATGACGAAAGAAGAAACTACCTTGAGAAATTCATTATTACAATTTCTCTTTTCGATCTATCGCCCGAGTACTTGGAGTTCCTCTTCAGGAAGTATAAATTAGATTTAAGAACCACGGAAAATCGAATTGCTGTTTTGAAAACTTATAACGTCTTGTATGACGATGAACGTTTTCCAAATAATGATTCACCTCCGACTTTCTCAGATCATAATTTATCGACCAACAATTTATCTATCAATTTATTTCACAATCAAGAAGTTTTCTCTATAAATAAATACAAACCCGATGGATTTATCTCCCATAGGAGGGAGCGCTATATCGAGGAGAGAGACATTTGTCTAATTCAACCTTCTTGTAAGTTAGATTGCCTGTACTGCGTAGAATATCTTGGGCAACGGTCCATGTCATTCCGCGCATACTCTTCACTTGGTTTATCAATGTCCAGTTCACGAGCTTTATGTCCGCCACCAGTTTCTTATATAAGTGCAGGTGCCATTGATGAAGGAAGTAATAATATTTACTATTCGTCACTTACTAACCTCAATTATTCCTCTGATATGAGGAACAGTACGTACAATTCGTATTCCTCAAATCGTAAAGCATTTAGTGATCTTGAAATTGCTAGAGGAATGTTCTGTTATAATTGCGAATTAGATGAGTGGTTTTCTCTACCACACATAAGGCCGATTGGAAACCGACAATGCGTTGGATTATTCATTGATAATAAGTTAGTTTACATCTTCTATAATAATGGTCAACTACAGGCGTATGATACTCGTTCGTCCCAATCTATTGATCTACCATTTCATACCTCGCCGGTGTGTTGTCAGTATAAATTCGACTGGTGTATTTTTGAAAATAATATGTATTTATTGAGGGATACAAAAATGGAAATACTTGATCTCACAGCTGGAAGATGGGAAACGACTGATTTGTACATATCTTTCCCTCATAAAATGCATTCTAAAAATCGTATGGTGGTTTATGACAAAATGCTGTGGTTATTTAATAACAGTTTTGACGACCGTGAGTCTCACTTATCCGTTCGTGTTTTTAATCCTAGAACAAGAGTATTGGGTTTTCCTCATGAATCTTTATCTGGTAAAAGTATTATTGCCAAATGTGACGCTGAGAACTATTCATTACAGAATGCTATTGTGTTCAAATGCTATTAGTATTATCTATAAATAAGAGTAGTTTTCTTATGGAAGTGTTTATACTGTATACAATACTGACGCTTCAAATTTTTGGTGAGAATAATAAGACAGCCATATGAGATGGGTATGTGTGAGTCTGGTGTAGCCGATTCTGAGACGGTCGCGTGTTAACAGATTTGAAGAATATCGTGGGACGGGAATATCTTTAATTTGGGATTGCTTGTTTGAGTGTGATTTGAGATTAGACCAATGAGTGAACCCTGCTTGAGTGTTGAATTTGTTGATATGTTTGGAGAGATCTGAGCCTGAGGGGAGAAAAGAGCTGTTGGCTGACAGGTCGTGGATTCGCAGTTTGGCTGCTTTGTCTGTATCTTCGTTTCCTAGGATACCCTTGTGACCAAGTACCCATATGAGGAATAATGTGATCGGGATGGTGTAGAAGGTGGCAATGAGAGTGAGTGGGAGGAGTGTGGTTAGATATGGCGGCAAGTGATGATAAGGAGTCGAAAATTACCAAGAATGGGTTGAGCGGAAGACGGGAGGGTAGGCTGGTGGGGATGTGTTCTAAACAGCTAAAGATTACTTGTAATTCAGTGATGACTGAGAACAACGTATCGATTAGCTAAAATGGACTTGAATAAAATTTTCTTATTTCCTTGAGCTATATAATTATATAATATATGATAGGAGAGGAATGATAAGAGGAAAACATCTATATGTTTATGAAACTAGTTAATTAATTAATTGATTCATTCATGCATTCATTTATTTATGTATTTAATATTTCATTTATTTATTTTGTTTACTGATTAATCAATTAATTAATAATTTATTTATTTGTTCATATTTTGTTCATTTATTTATTTATTTAGTTTGATTCTTCGTTGCTTTCTTTATATGATAGGAAGGCAAGTCTTCTATCATATACATATATCTCAAAGGTTAAAATTTTAACAGGGAACGTATTCTATGATTTCGTTTTTGAAAAATTGGACGTCCGTCGTCCTTCGAGGTACATATATTTATGATAAGGAAGACTTGAAACAGTTTTGTTCTCCACGCCATGAATATTAAGGAAGATACTTGAAAAATTTTATGATTAAAACTCATATTCTCCGGTATTTTTCACTTTTTTTCCTGAAGGCACGAACAGTTTTCAATAAGAGAGAATCGAATCGCAGCAAAAGGGACGAAAGAAGAAAGTTTTATTGTGTCGAAAATTGCCAAAAATGAAATAAATGCCGATTATTGACAAAAATACCGAAATTATGCCAGAACCGTTGGTTTCGAACACAAGGTTTAAAATTCAGCGATTTTGGTGAAAATTGAATAGTTTTTGTTTAATATTATTTTTTAGTCCAGAATAGAAAAATTAAAAATGTTGATTGAAAATTTGCTAGGATTTTGTATTAATGAGCTTGATCCCCAGAGCTCGTTTATTTTGGTCAAAAATCACATAATGTTGGTCTAAAGAATAGTGCTGGTCGTAAATTTTGTAAAAAACGTGTATTTTTTTTCTTTTTTTTTTCTCAAATTGCAAATATTGCCGGAAATTTCACTTTTGAAACGAAAATGAATATTTTTAGTGTCAGAAATCCGACCTGTGTACATGATGTGGAAGGAGATTTTGGAAAATTGGAGTTTTCTCAGTTCAGTTTCACACTACCCTAGAGATTGAATGTTGATAGAGCGTTTTTTTAATAGTGTTTTCCTCAATAGGCTAATAAACTTCATTACTGAAATAAATTTGACCCATAAGCGTTGTTAAGGAAGCCTCAATTCTTTTTTAGGGACTTGGAACAATTTCGACTTTTGACCTTGTGACGTCACAATGTAGTGACGTCATAGGTCAGTTTTTGTCAGACGACGGACGACAATCCGTCTCGGGTTTGGATCCCAACGAGGTGAACAGATTTTTAACTCGCGTTTTAACAGGGAAACTGATGTTCTATGGGGGGCTTTCTGAGAAATTTTCCGTGCGCCATCCGCCGTCCAACAAACCATCACATAGTATTTCTTCACAACCGAAACATGGTAGTTTAATTTGAATAACCGGTAGGTTGTTTAATACATTTCGTCCTTTAGCACTCATTTTACAGCGAATAACTTGTTCCATATGAAATCACACGCCTAACTTTCTAAAAAGTTGGATCCAAACAGAAAAGTCAGAAATATTCGCGCGAATTTCACTCTTCTATCAGGGATGATGAGCACGCTCGTATGATAAGGTACCTTGGTGCGATTTCGGTCGTTCAAAAACTTGAAGTGGTTACACGTTACACTGATGTAGTGACGTCATTACACCGGTGTAATAATTTCGCTTTTGGTTACGCGTTTCTGAACGCACCCCAGTTTCTAATGCCTCTATGTGGAGAGACATTAAGAAATTATCAGGGAGGTTCTCTTCTCATCAAATTAACCACATAGAAATGAATGATTCAATCTTTACACACACACAGGATATAGCCGAAGCACTTGTCTCCCACTTTTCTTCTGTCTCATCGAACTCAAATTATTCCGCCTCATTCCTTCGAAAAAAATATGAATCAGAATCCTCCCTGATAAATTTCGATTCCTCCGACAACACTCACTGTTACAATCAACCAATCACTCAAATCGAACTCACCTCAACCCTACACAAAAATCTCAAAAATGCATCCCCAGGACCGGACAACATACATGCCACTATGCTCAAAAATCTTCACCCTACCGCTCTTGAATATCTCCTTTCTCTTTTCAATTCGATTTTATCAGAAGGTATCTACCCTTTAGACTGGAAATTGGCGTTCATTCTACCTATTCTGAAACCTGGGAAAGATCCGTCTTCCCCCTCTTCATATCGGCCCATTGCCCTCACCAGTGTGTTGGGCAAACTGTTTCAAAAAATAATTAACAAAAGACTTTGGTGGTTCCTCGAACAAAACAATCTACTATCCCCTGTACAATATGGTTTCAGAAAAGGTAGTAACTCAATTCAAGCTCTTGCCGACCTCCACACCCAAATTCAACAAGCCTTCCTTTCGAACTCCCCCCTCTATACAATATTCTTCGATCTTCAAGAAGCGTACCCGCGGGTCTGGAGACATTACATTTGTAAACAACTATTTACATTCGGTCTACGAGGAAATCTCCCAAAAATTCTCCAAAGTTTCCTACAAGACAGATTCATCTCCGTCAGACTATAGGATAAGCTCTCCTCTCATTATATAATTGAAAACGGTGTTCCGCAAGGAGAAGTACTGAGCGTTCTTCTCTTTTTGGTCGCCATTAACGACCTTCCATTAAACACCAGCTTCCCAATTTCTCAAAGACTTTTTGCCGACGATTACAGCATCTCGCTCCGCTCTTCAAATCCCATCAGGGCTCACAGACTCTTACAAGAATCCTTGGACAATATTTCCTCTTGGTCATCTGACCGCGGCTTCCAATTTTCCCAAAACAAAACATTCCTAATTATCTTCCATAAAAAAAAGAAATCTCCATCAACTCCCTCACTTCATCGTCAAAATTTTCCAATTAAAACCACTGATTCAATAAAATTTCTAGGACTCTTACTTGATCAAAAACTAACTTGGATTCCACACATCAAATTACTAAAAGCCAAATGTTTACGCTCGATGAATACCCTAAAATATCTTTCTCACCCTCGACTGGGTTGCAACCGAAAATTACTCCTAAATCTGTACAAAAGTTTAATCCGATCACAACTGGACTATGGAGCCCCTATCTACAATCTCGCCAATAAATCGTCTTTAGCTCTTTTGGACACAATCCATTCCTCATCTCTTAGGCTGGTTTTGGGAGCATCCAGAACGAGCCTTAGTCTTAGTCTGTGTGCCGAGGCAGCGGAACCACCTCTATCTGTTCGCCGATCCACCCTCTCTTCGAATCTTCTTATTTCGATATCTCAATTTCCAAATTCCCCCGTTTACAAATCTTTAATCTCTGAAATTAATCCAATTTTTTATCGTCAACCAACGAAACATATCCATACTTGCTTAGAAACTTCTCTCGCTCGCAATCTCAACAATTTCAACCCTTCCGCCTATCCTGACAGCTACCCCCCCCCCCATGGCTTTTCTCCATTCCTGATATCAGACTAGACCTTACGGAAGTTCCTAAAGTCAGCAATTCAATTTATCGAAAACATATAGCAAAACTTATCGACGAATTTGCAGGTTATACCCTTTGTCCCACAGATGGCTCAAAATATCGCCATAGAACATCTTACGCGTTCTTCATTGGTGGCGAAATGGAGGCATACCGCATACAAAATTCAGCGTCGGTATACACAGCTGAATTAAACGGTATCCTTGCCTGTATATCACAAATTGCGCAACTACTACCGGAACAAAAATACCTTCTTTTGACTGACTCCCTCTCGTCTCTACAAGCCATTGCGGATCCTTTCTCAACTAACCCCTTAATTCAACGTATATTTTTGGCTCTCCACACTACGAAATTAATAAACTCTCATATCACTCTGGCTTGGATTCCTGGACACGTTGACTTTCCTCCTCACGACTCAGTAGATAAAGCAGCCAAACAAGCAACATCTCTTTCTAAAATAATGGACCCTATTCTCTCACCGGCAAAAGACCTAAAAGTATATTACGCTTCCTTAATTTCCCAACTTTGGCTTTCCTCTTGGAAAAATTTAACTCACAACAAATTGAGAGAAATTAAAACCAATCCCTCTTCTTGGTCCTCATCCCACAGACATTCTAGACGAGAGAAAGTCATCTTAGCTCGACTGAGAATAGGACACACTCGTCTTACTCATACTCACCTTCTAGCAAACCTTGGCCCACCATCATGTCCGCACTGTCTCAAAGACAATTTAACAGTTGAACACTTTTTCTCTTGCCCGACTTAACAACCTCTCCGATCTTCCCTCAACATTTCTATTAATATACAACAAACTCTCTATAACAACTCCGAAACAATTGACTCAACTCTAACTTACTTACGATCTACTGACTTTTACAACCACGTTTAACTCCAAACGATGACGCCAACAAAAAAAAAAAAAGAATATTTTTGTTTTCCTTTATATTTTTATTTCTCAATTCTTTTACATGTATTGTATTTTGTTTTCAACTTTTCTTCCTTTCTACTTTATTAAACACTAAGTTTATATAAAAGCAGAACTATCTGCCGAGCAAATAGCCCTTAGCGCAGCTGCATTGCTCGTAAAAACAAAAAAAAAAAAAAAAAAATCTTTTTAATACAAGAAATCAAACTTGGCTCCAGTCCTTACAACGGATTGCTATGTCGGAGTACTATTGTTTTCACTTTTTGACATGTTCCATGTCTTTTCTCTCGCCAGACCCCGATTTTGAAACTCGCGAGTACACCCCCCCCCCCCCCCCCCGTCAAGAGAAATCTCTACCTCGTGGGTGATTCAGAAATTCGCGAGTACACCCCGCGTAATAATAATAATTAATAATAAATAATTAAATAAATAAATAAATAAATGATTAAATAATTAATATAATTAATAATTAGAAAATCTCTACCCCTTGGGTGATTCAGAAATACGCGAGTACACCCCGCGTAATAATAATAAATAATTAATTAATTAATTGATTAATTAATTAATAATTAAATAATTAAATAAATAAATATTTAAATAAATAATATAATTAAATAATTAAATAAATAAATAATTAAATAATTAATATAATGAAATAATCAAATAAATAAATAAATAATTGAATAATTAAATAATTAAATAAATAAATAATTGAATAATTAAATAAATAAATGATTAAATAATTAATATAATTAATAATTAGAAAATCTCTACCCCTTGGGTGATTCAGAAATTCGCGAGTACACCCCGCGTAATAATAATAAATAATTAATTAATTAATTAATTAATTAATAATTAAATAATTAAATAAATAAATAATTAAATAATTAATATAATTAAATAATCAAATAAATAAATGAATAATTGAATAATTAAATAATTAAATAATTAAATAAATAAATAATTAAATAATTAATATAATTGATAATTAGAAAATTTTCTAAGTCCCTCTTCCTATCATATATGGCTGGATAGTCGAAATTTCGAAGTCCCCTAGACTTGAATTGTCTCATACCATTCCAATACAACAGCGAGATCGCTCGTTCGCCCCACGAAAGTTGATACCTCAAAATATAGAAGACCCACAATTACCTCAAAATATTTCTTATACAAGACTTATACGACGCCAAGATAGGTAAAGGGGTAAACGAATAATATCTCACGAACACTTGACCTAGTAGAAGAATTAATAATAAATAAATAAATGAATAAATGAATAAATAAATAAATAAATAAATAAATAAATAAATAAATAAATAAATAAATAGATAAATAAATAAATAAATAAATAAATAAATAAATAATATTAAATAATTAAATAATTAAATAATAAAATAATTGAATAATTAAATAATTAAATAATTGAATAATTAAATAATTAAAAATTAAATAATTAAATAATTGAATAATTGAATAATTAAATAAATAAAGGCTGAATAGTCGAAATTTTTCCAAGTCCCCTAGACTTGAATTGTCTCATACGATTCCAATACAACAGCGAGACAGGGGGTGAACGAGCGGAGCGAGTTCGCGCTACCTCATATTTCTCAAAAAAGACTTGAATTTTCTCATACCATTCCAATACAACATCGAGATCGCTCGTTCGCCCCACCGAAAGTTGATACCTCAAAATATAGAACACCCACAATTACCTCAAAATATTTCTCATACAAGACTTATACGACGCCAAGATAGGTAAAGGGGTAAACGAATAATATCTCACGAACACTTGACCTAGTACAAGAATTAATAATAAATAAATAAATAAATAAATAAATAAATAAATAATATTAAATAATTAAATAATTAAATATTTAAATAATTGAATAATTAAACAATTAAATAAATAAAGGCTGGATAGTCGAAATTTTTCCAAGTCCCCTAGACTTGAATTGTCACATACCATTCCAATACAACAGCGAGACAGGGGGCGAACGAGCGGAGCGAGTTCGCGCTACCTCATATTTCTCATAGAAGACTTATACGACGCCAAGATAGGTAAAGTTTTTTAAGTCCCTCTTCCTATCATACATGGCTGGATAGTCGAAATTTTTCCAAGTCCCCTAGACTTGAATTGTCTCATACCATTCCAATACAACAGCGAGACAGGGGGCGAACGAGCGGAGCGAGTTCGCGCTACCTCATATTTCTCAAAAAAGACTTGAATTTTCTCATACCATTCCAATACAACCCACAATTACCTCAAAATATTTCTCATACAAGACTTATACGACGCCAAGATAGGTAAAGGGGTAAACGAATAATATCTCACGAACACTTGACCTAGTAGAAGCCTGGACTGAAATATTTTATGATGACTGATAAAATATAAAAGACATGAAACATGATTTTCATTTATTTGGCTATGCCAGAAAATTTTTATTTAGACTGGCTTTTTTGAGTGAGATTTGAGGTTAGACTAACGAGTGAACCAGGCTCGGGTGCTGTATATTTTTTTCTTTTTTTTTTACATTTACTTATGCATGTGTGTAATTTTTTTCCCCCTATTTTTTTTTCTTTTTCTTTTCTTTTTTTTTTTTTTTTTTTTTTGTTTTGTTTTTCTTTTCTAATTTTTCTCTATGGTTGGATGTAATAAAAAAAAAAAAAAAAACTGTTAGATGACTGTTATTTTGCAAATCCTACCATGAATTTTGAAAATATGTCCTAAAAATCCTGAAAAAAATCGGAATTCCTGAAAAAAATTGTTTGCACGTCTTTCATTCTTATCTCAAGGCGGTGTTTCATGTAATAAGAAATTGAAATTTTCAATATTAATTTAGCGCAACTATAAAGTCATGCAAAAGGTCCTGCAAAAGTAAGGTTCTCGGTTAAACATTCATAGCGGTCATGTCCACAATTACCTTTTTCAATGTTTTTTACTTTAAAAACACGTTCTTTCTACCAAAAAAATGTTTTTCTCTATTTCGACCGTTGTTACTGAATCATGTACTAATAATGCTCACCTTACTTTATGCGACCAATAACCGTTGACCGGTTTAATTTTGAAGCTGACCCGACCGATAACCGTTATCCACTTCTAATTATTTTGGTCGAAAACCCCGTGCAAAAGTGCTTCATTTTTACATTTCAATTTTTGTAGACACCCTGATTACAACTTTGAACGGTATCTCCTCGTAAACTACGATGTAGATCATTGATTTTTTATTTGGAATAAAAATATGATCAAATATCTTCATTTAAACCTTCTCATTTCTTCTGCGAAGCCCCATGGAATTCAACTCGAACCTAAATGATGGGCTAGTATGGCCGTGTGAAACTATAGAGCAGCTCAGTGAGGAGACAAACTATAGCGCCTTATACAAGAAATAACAATACGTCACGGCAAGACTATCCGTCCCTACCTTATACCTGCTTATACCGTATACCACCTATTGGGTATACCTACGAAGTATATTATAGTCAATGCAGTCACAGGGAAACAACCACTTCTTGCACCATGTGAAAGAGACCTACGCGGTGGTGATGAATCCAACTGATCGGCGACTAAACACGTGCATGATAAACTGATAACACGGCCCATGTGGTTTCACTTCTCAGTTTAGTATTCTCACTTTTCGCCGGGTACAATTATTTCTGCCGTATAGTTTTTATACTCGGAAGTTGAAACTATCGTTTCATATTAATTCTTGTCCTGCGATAACGTAAGAGTAAGTTCAATGTGTAACATTTCTAATTACCTTTCGAAATGAATATTACATCAACAATCTATACTCGGGTGACTACATTTTACAGTTCGCATCTCCAGATTTTAAGAAATGATCAAAGTTGCTGTCGCCCCAGTGTACTCCATGTTAGAAGGATTACGTCTGAATTCGAATTACAGCGATGTGAGTATCATCGTAAAAGGAAAAACATTTAAATGCAGTCGTATTGTATTAGCCGCGGCGTCCTTTTACTTCAATACCATGTTCGGTGGGAATTTCATTGAAAGTACGTTGAAGGAATGTCGCCTGGAAGATATTGATCCCGAATTATTCGAGGAAGTTTTGCGGATTATATATGGCGGTGTTCTCGAAATCACAACAGCTAATGTTTTCGATTTACTAAGTATCAGTGAATTTCTCTCTATGCCGTCAATTCGATGTCCGTGCATTAAATACATTTTGGAGAATATGTATATAATTGAGGATGTGATCAACCTATTCTTATGGACTCGCGCCATGAATATTATCCCTCTGGTAAATCCATTACTCCTGCATATTTCCAGTGAATTCGTTCGTTTTTCGGTGAGCGTCTCTTTTCTTCAAATGTCATTCGATGATCTTACTACTGTGCCAGTTCCTGGTATCATAGGATCTTATTCTGACACTCTCTTGTATCCGTTGAAAATAGGTGATTTTATTATGGATGCCATCATCCGATGGCTTCTTTATTCGTATGTCGAAAGAAGAAACTACCTTGAGAAATTCAATTCAACTATTTCTCATTTGGATATATCGGTCCAGTACTCGAAGTTCTTATCTAGTAAATATAAATTAGATTTAAGAATCCCGGAAAAAAGAATCGCTATTCTGAAAACTTATAACGTCTCCTATGACGATGAACGTTTTTCTGAAAATGATTTATCTCCGACTTCTTTCTCAGATCATGAGTTTTCGATCAACAATTCATCTATCAATTTATATCTCGATCAAAAGATTTTCTCTATAAATAAATACAAACCCGATGGATTTATTTCCTGTACGAAGGAGCGCGATATAGAGGAGAATGAAATTCGTTTAATTCAACCTTCTTGTAAGTTAGGTCGCCTGTACTGCGTAGAAAATCTTGGGCGACGGTCCATGTCATTCCGCGCGTACTCTTCTCTTGATTTATCAATGTCCAGTTCAAGAGCTTTATGTCCGCCACCAGTTTCTTATATAAGAGCAGGTGCCATTGATGAAAGAAGTAATAATATTTACTATTCATCATTTACCAACTTCCAATATTCCTCTCATATGAGGAACAGTACGTACAAGTCGTACTCCTCAAATCGTAAAGCATTTAGTGATCATGAAATCGCTACAGGGATGTTCTGTTATAATTGCGAATTAGATGAGTGGTTTTCTGTCCCACGCATGAGGACAACTAGATACGAACAATGTGCTGGGTTATTCGTTGATAATAATTTAGTTTACATCCTCTATAGAAATGGTAAACTACATGCGTATGATACCCGTTGCTCTCTACCTCGTAACCTACAATTTCAGACCAAGCTGCCGTTCTCTCAGTATTCTTTTGACTGGTGTATTTTTGAAAATAAGATCTATTCGGTTGATGATACAAAAATGGGAATATTTGATCTCACAGCTGGAAAGTGGGAAACGAGCGAGTTTAATTTGAAGATAATTGCGAATAAATTTACTTCTAGAAATCGTATGGTGGTTTATGACGATAAGATGTGGTTATTTAATAACAGTTTGGTCAACTGTGAGTCTTACTTATCCGTTCATGTTTTTAATCCTAGAACAAGAGAATTGGTTTTTCCTCATCGTGCTCTATTTGGTGAAAGTATTATTGCTAAATGTGACGCTAGGAATTATTTATTACAGAATGCTATTGTGTTCAAATGCTATTAGTATTCTATAAATAAGGCTATTTTTCTTATTGTCAGGTTTATACTACATACTATACTTTTTGACACTTAGAATTTTTGATGAGAATAACAAGACAGCCATATGAGATGGGTGTGTGTGAGTCTGTTGTGGCCGATTCTGAGACGGGTGATGACTATTTCTAAACAGCTAAAGATTGCTTTTAATTTAGTGGTGAAGACGGATGCGGTGTTGCGGTGTCGGTAAGAGACTGATCTAATAAAAATTGTAATAAACCAATAAATAAAACTTTATTAGGTCCAAAACGAAATTGAATTAATCTTATTATTTTTCGTTCATGAAAAAAACATTCTCCTCATGTGTACAAGTCGACATTATATTTCGTTAGGATTGATCTACACGTAACTATGTAATTTTTATCAATAGTGGCGATTTTAGAAGAATGAAACTTTGAGAATTTTAAAAATTTTCAATTCGTAAGACCAACGAAAAGCAGTAATTTAAAAAACGATAACTGCAAAAAGAGGTTAAAATTGAATCAAAATATATAAAATGTAGACAATAAAAAAAAATAAAATAGTCAAAAATATAAAATAAAGTCAAAAATTCACACAATATGATGATAAATAAATAAGAGCGACCGGTTTGGAACTGGCCACGTAATTCTCGGTTGTTTCCCCGCAACTTTGTTTAGTTTTGCCTGATGATGAGCTGCAACCAGTTCGAAACCGGTCGCTCTTATTTATTTATTATCATATTGTGTGAATTTTCGACTTTGTTTTATATTTTTGACTATTTTTGTTTATTTTTATTGTCAAAATTTTATATATTTTGGTTCAATTTTAACCCCTTTTTGTGGTTATCGTTTTTTAAGTTACTGCTTTTCGTTGGTCTTTCGACTTTGAAATTGTTTAAATTTTCAAAGTTTCATTCTTCTAAAATTGCCACTATTGATAAAAATTACATAGTGTGTCAATCCTAACGAAATATTTTTTCCGTTCAAGTAATAAAAAAAATCCCATTCTAATTATTATTAATAAAATTAAAATTTGATTTTAATATAATTTAAAATTCAATTTTAAATCTTTATAATTACTTTTTTAAAAATTAATTAATAATTATAATCACTTTATATTTATTTGAAATATTGATTTATTATTATTTGAAATTTTTAATACATAAAGCAATTTCTTATCATCATTTTTAATAACCATACATAAATAAAATTAAAATAAATAAAATTAATGGTGTATTTTCTATTTAACAAACAGCTTCCTTTAATAAATTAACACCGCCAAATTAATTAATTTTTAGATTAAAATTAATTGTAATTAATTCATTAATTATATGTATTCATTTAAATAGTCGAATATTGAATTTAATAAAATTAATCATTATTTAAATATAATTTTTGTATTTAATATTTCATTTATTTATCAATAATTAATTTATTATTAATAATTTATTTATTTGTTTATTTATTTATTAGTTCCCTATAATATATATCTCAGAGGTCACAATTTGAACAGGGAACGTGTTCTATGTTTTTTTTTTTGTTGAAAAATTAGCCGTCCGTCGTCTTGCGAGGTGTATATATTTATGATAGGGAGGACTTGAAACAATTCTGTTCTCCAAGTCATGAATATTAAGGAAGGTACTTGAAAAATTTTGAATTCTTGTCATTATATATGATTAAAGCTCGGATTCTCCGGTATTTGTCATAATAATTTTTAATAATTTATATATTAATTTATTGATTTTAAATTTACATATAAAATTTAAATTTGTTATTATTATAGGTACCTATTATTTTTTATAAATTTATTAATAATAAGATTAATTTTTATAAATTTAGAAAATCGAGTCGCCGCGAAAGGGACCGGAGGAGAAAGTTTTATTTTGCCGAAAATTACCGAAAATAAAATGAATGATGAAGTCCGGTGACTTGGACGAAACGTCAGTGTGGTTTTAAATAAAAATTCTGTTTGAGTTGGTGGAGTTAGCCGTTGTCTTATTTTCTTAGATTTTAGATATTCCACGAATAAATTTAAATTTGTTGTTTGAAAATAAATGCCGATATTGACGAAAATACCGAAATTATGCCAGAACCGTTGGTTTTGAATACAAAGTTTAAAATTCGGCGATTTTTGTGAAAATTGAATAGTTTTTGTTCAGTAATATTATTCTTTTAGTCCAAAATTAAAAAATTGAAAATTTTGATTGAAAAATTGCTAGGATTTTGTATTAATGAGTTAGGTCTCCAGAACTCGTTTACTTTGGTCAAAAATCACGTAATGTTGGTCAGAAGAATAATCCTAGTTGTTATTTTTATTTTTATTTTATTTTTTTTATTTTACAAGCTTTGAAGCTACTCTAGGGCTATTAGCTTGACAAAGGTTTATCGAAAGGACGGATAAATTGTAAAAAACCTTTTTTTTTTCAATGGCGAATGTTGCCGGGAATTTTACTTTCGATGCCAGAAATAAATATTTTTGATGTCAGAAATCCAGGCTCTGTATATGATGTGTAAGGAGATTTTGGAAAATTGGAATTTTCTCAATTCAGTCTCACGCTACCTTGAATTATTATTGATGGTGCGTTTTTTTAAGAGTGTTTTCCTCAATAGGCCAATAAACCTCATTACTAAAATAAATTTGACCCATAGAACAGGATCCCGGCGCTGTTAAGGAAGCCTCAATTCTTTTTTAGGGACTTGGAACAATTTCGACTTTTGACCTTGTGACGTCACAATCTGATGACGTCATACGTCATTTTTCGCCGATGACAATCCGTCTCGGGTTCGGATCCCGACGAGGTGACCAAATTTTTCACTCGAGTTTTTCATTTATCAAGAACGTCCTCCTCTAGTTACAAATAGTTGGTATAAGCCTAGTATGTTGTATATTAGGCCCAGTACAATAAAGTCTGAGATCAAAATTTTCTTGTCAAGGTCATTGATGATGTCATTAAACGTCGCTTCGCGTGACGTACGCAGATTTCAAACATATACATGTCAAAAACTCGCGGGTCTGTAACTGAGTTGAACGAGATGAGGCAGGGAACCTGTTTTATGGAGCACGTGGGACTCCAGAAACAGTTGGTACAGTGTAGATATGATGTGATACGAGGGGGACTTGGAATATCTTAGAAGGACGTTCTGAGTCTTACGGTGTTCGAAACGTTGCGTATCTGGCTCATCGAAGGGACCAAGCCAATTGTTGTATGAAGCATTGCATAACTAGTTACTATAAGGGAATACAGATTGCTGAGCATATCAACATTCACTCTTATATGGCTAGAGTCTCCCTTATAGCAACTTTCTTTTTCAAGGGATGAACTCGCTTTCTTTAAGCCTGGCGTTTTCCTTCCACCGAGACTTTACAAAACAATTTAAATCGGTCTTCTACATCTCACAGACATAATACGTCTACTCATTGAAAGATAAGTTAAACGAAAATAAAGCAAGCTGTTTTCCACGGAGGTGTGAGGCTTCTGGGTTCTCCGCTGTCATTGCAGAGTTTGCAACGGCCTCTAATTTCTTTCAAAAAATTTACAGCAATATTCAACTTTAAGAACAACTTCCATAAGCTTGAAATGGGAGAGCAGTGGATAGATAGAAGATTTCGGAAGCGAGGAAAAGAAAAACTGGACCTCATGTTACATAGAAATCACTACCGCGATTTGTGGGAAAACTTTTGAGCGGCAGCATGCGGAAAAATCGTTTTCCGTGAGATTTGAATTTTGAAAAAAAAAAAAAAAGAAACGACAATGAAGGTCCGCCACTGACGAGTTAATCTTCTTACGATATCGACGCATTCGACGATTGCATTTCATTCGCGTAGAACGTCGTTCGATCGTTATAAACGGGCAATCTGGGCACGCTTTATACGGTCCTCCTCTCCCTCCTTCCGTCCCTATCTCTCACTACGTACCCAGAATAAGGTATAACGAGTGAACGAACCCTTTTTACACTATCTTGCAAACGGTCAAGAAAAAAAACATGCGGTGAGCTCTGACAACTATAGAGTTTTTAATACACCGTCGAATTCCGGGCAGCAGATAGGGAGGTTCGCAGCTAAAAGTTTTCCTCGCCGCCGGTTCCGCGCAGTCCTACGATTTTCGACTGTATCGAAGTTCCACGCGACACGAAAAATATCGTACGAACACGCGTGTCGTACGAATTTTGAAAAATAATTATATTTTCGACGCGCGATCCGACGCAATAAATTTTTTCATACATCATCGCTAATTCCGGACGTGTACAAACGAAAACTGATACGACATCGACATCGTCGTCAATTTGGAGCAGAATTTTCCGAAACTACCGTTTCCTATTAAAACGTCGATTGCGAAAATATTTTCCCCAAAGTGTGACCGACCGAATCTCAGGAGGGAAGTTTTAAGAATGGCTCGCGGAAAAGGCGGAACTTGAAAAGATAATTCTCTTACGATTTTGAGATTGAAAATAGATTATGATGTTGGAAATTTATACAAAGGAAGAGAGACAGAGAGAGAGAAAAAAATGAAGAAGTAAAAACTCCCATCAAATAATGTCATAAAGGATTTTGAGCGGAGTTCAATGGCCGCGAGCTAGGTCGACGCTCTGGAGGACTCGTTTTGGTCACATTTGTCTCACTTTGTGCACATTGCGATAATAGCGGACACAATTGCGGTCTATGCGAGTAATAAATTATACGTTCATACATGATATAATAAAGTTTCAAAATAAAAATTTTAATTTTCCTGCTCGCCGCCTTCGACGTGACAATATCTCTCTTCTCTACGAGCACCCTGAGAAATGCGACACGAATTCTTATAGTTTAGTGTGGAAAATTTTCCATTCTGGGACATCCATATGCATTACTCTCCTTCACCTTAATTACATCACGATACAAACTAACGCGAACCGAGCTGAGAAAATGCTGGTAAAAATAATTTGTAATCATTGGAGATGAAAAGAGACATAGTCTCTGTAACCAAGGATACAAACATGCTAAGTCGTACCGTATACCATACGGCTGAATATTTTTGTCGGGTCACTGCACATTCCCTCGAGGGTACGAAGGAGGAAGCCACGCAATAATATTGAAACTATAAAACGAACTGAAAGTTTTCAGCAAGAAAAATTAATTTTTAAAAACACACTCCTACTCTAGTTTATGCGGATGAAGGTTGCAATTCCGAAAAAAAAAGAGATTTGAGAAAGAGTTTTAAAGCTCGTTAATGCGATTTTTGAGGTCGTCTCTCTTTTTTCCCCGCTTTTCGCAGAATCTCGATAGAGGACGGCAATCTTTGAAAGTTACTACGTAAATTACTAATAGATGTCGTTAATACAATACGAAAGTTTTCAAGCGTTTAGAATTACATTTTAGAATTCTTTGTAAAGGAGACACTTAACGAGGTAAATTAAGAAATAGTCGCAGTTTCTGAACCAGAATCAATTCATAATTTTTAATATAGAAAGTTTTTCTATATTCTAATAAACCCCCTACGCGAAATAAATAGGCGCATGAGTTGGTTTCAAGGCAAAGCCCCTGGAACAATTTTACGCGTGATTCAATTCCACCTACAGGCAACTTTCGATGCGACATCATCGAAGATTCCAAACAGAATAATAATTAATGACTCGGACGAAGGCCGAAAATGATTTCTTTCTTGGACTAGTGAAGAAAAACGATTTAAGCCAGTGGCGAGGCCAGAATATTTTCGAGGAAGGAGGGGGGGGGAGTAGACTAGGCAATGGAGACAGGAAAACGCTCCGCAGAATTTGATTCTTTTGGTAATTGTTCACTCTTCAAAATATGCCAAGAAACTGTGTGCACAACTGGGGTTGAGAGGGAGTAAAATTTGATTTTTTCGCTGATTGGTTTCATTGAAAAAAATAATAATAATAGAAAATAGAGAGTTCTAGGACCTCTAGCCCGGAATCAAAGATCGTAAAGGGAGTCCAAGTCTATAATCACGTCCTTTTCCATTTGACTCCCCTCATAGCTCAAAAGTTGAAAGTTTTTGTTGTCTACTTTATCTCGTATATGAAGCTCCAAGAAAGTAATTTTTCCAAGTCGTTACAGTTTGCTACTCGCAGATGAACTATGTTCTGGTACCAAATGACGTCATCCGATGGACTAGATCCCAGACTAACGTGTTGGGTCGCTCACTCTATGACGGCTTAGTACACAACTTCTAAGATTATAGTGGCTCCTCTCAGCCTGTCCTATCTTTCTGTGTATGGCCTAAAGTTGGTTAGGGTTATGCCTATTTTATATGAGTTGAAAATCTTAGTCAACGCGAATCATTGTGAGTGTGATGAGGTAGAGCACTGGAAATTTTAAAAAAATCTGAAGAGCATAATTCTGCTCTGGCATGAGGGAGGAGCGGAGATCCCAAGAAGAAGGAAGGGACCGTGTCCAATTCTTAGTCGAGTGAGGACTATTTTCTCCGGGCGTCAGGATCGAATACAATTGAAGAGGACCGGAGGATCGAGGACTTTCCAATCAAAAAAAGTTTATTGTGGGATTGAGAGGAGGAAAGGTTGTGCCACGATTCGATGATTAGAAAACTATAGTATGATTTTCAAATATGGGTTTGAGACGTAGAGACATCAGTGATGGAGGAAATGAGGGCTCTCCTGTCTGCTAGGTCAAATGTGTCGTGTTCCAACAGGCCGATGTGACCAGGAAGTCAGAGGAAGGCAATTGAAGATAGAGAAGATTATAAAGTGTCCAAGTGGATGACTAGAGAAGAGATATTCAACTCCCGTACTGTTGTTTGATCCCATTTCCGTGGTCGTCGCTCACCCAAGCGCCAGGATCTGTGGAGAGCGGTGATGCGCAACGACAAGGGAAAGCAATACATTTCTTATGAGAATACAGCGCTCTTAGTGAAATCAACTGCTTTATTCGAGTTAGCCGTAGGACAGTCTGAGGATCCTCTATAATCATGAGATTTTGGAGACTTCAGTCTTCACTAAGCCCTCATAGAGTGAGCAATGCAAGACGTTAGTCTAGTGCTACATTATTGGTATATATTCGGCCATCGTTGGTACTAGAACATACTTTATCTGCGAGTAGCAAAGCTGTACCACTACAAGAATGAGGACTTGAAAAGATCATTTTCTTGGAGTTTCATGTACGAGATGAAGTAGATGTAAAAAATTTCCACTTCCGAGGTATGAGGCTACGAATGCCACTGGAGGAGGTCTGTGGATGACAAAGCGCTGAACGATGGGGTCTCTGCTTGGTTTTGAGAGAGGAAAGGAGGAGGAATTCGAGGTGAGTAAGGCAGGAATGCAGAATGTATAAATACCAAGGTTTCCATACAGGAGAGCGAGACTTCTCCGTCGACCCAGAAGGCGTAAGCCAGTTTTTGACCCCGATTTGGATCCATATCTAAAGCAAAGGTTTTGGGAGGGAAAATCATTTGCCATGATGGCTTTGATGTGTCTTAAGAAAATTAGGTTGGGTGATTTTGAGAAGTCAGCCAGGTCGAGGTGAATATGAGACTCAAGGATGCCCTGGGAGGAGTGGATGAGTGGATAGGAAGAAGGTCTTGAATTCGAGATGATTGTCTGCATGGGATTCTAAAATCGCAAGAGTGAAGAACAAGACCTTAAACAATGGTTCTTGCAATATAACATTGTGATCGTAGTGGCTACAACAAAGCTGCGTTGTGATTGGTTCGATTTTCAACCTATGTGCTAGATTCCTATTGGTTATTAGGTATGCTGTTATCTAGTTGGTCGGTTTTGTCCTCCTTCTCTCGTTCAATCTCATATCAGACGTTATTACATTTTTTGAGAGGCTAGCTTTTCTCCTCTTTGACTTTGCCATCACCATCTTCTCTTTTGGCGACTTTGAGAGAAAATTGCGTACGTATGTTGAGTAGTAAAACCCATACTTGCCCTTAGAATTAAAACGTTATTCGTGGGACCAAATTTTGAGGCGTCTTCCAGAGAGTGTCCAAAAGCTAGAAGAGACGAGGAAGTAGTAAGCGTTTTATTCTGTCCTTGTATTTTGGATCTATAGCTAGTCTGAAACCTGAGAAATTAGCCTTTCTAGAAAGTGAAAAAACCTATTTTCCTCTCGCGCTTCCAAGTACGCACCGACAATATTTCAGGGATCGAGGGTGAAACGAAAATTTGAAATCCCTGTAGGTTTGTAAGGTATTTTCGCTACATTCTCGTCGCGCAAAATGCTGTAGAAGACTTTTTTAATATTTCTGAGTATTCTCGTCAATGTATAAGCTGTCTGGTGTACATCGGTACAATATCAAATTTAACCTCCGTAGAATTTTTGCAATTCAGGTTCCCCACCAACATCACCACGTAGGTTGTGAGTAATTCATGTTTCGCTCGAATTTCGTGCACCATTATATTTAGGATGTTTGTTCTTGAAATTCTTTTTTCGCCTTTTCAATAACAATAATCGCATGTTTTAAATGTTTTCCTTTTTTTTTCGCATCGTAATTATTTGTTTTTGCATACGTGTCGTCACTTTTTGAATACAGCTTTCGACTTGTACACGAGCACAATAATTTTGATTTTTACATTGAAATGTTCGCGCTTTGGAAAATACGTGCGGATGAATGGAGGAATTTTTTCAAAAACCAGTGGGTCGTGCAAGTCACGCGCGCATTCTCATCGAAGATGACCCATCAGCTGTCGGTGTCGTGTAGTCTTGTGCAGTCTCGATTTTATGGAAGAAGGGGAGAAGAGAGGAGGAAGAAAAATGATGGAAAAATAAATTAATTATACTCGAGAGAGTATTCGCGGTATCTTGTCGAGGACGTTTAAAAAAATTGAACTGCATAATGTCAGTGACATGCTGCGGTACTCGAAAAAAAAAAAAAAAAAACTGACCCAATATGTATACTGCCGTCGACAAGTATGGTAGAATTCTCGTTTCCATTGGTCACCACCCTGTCTGCACTCAATCAATAAAACTTATTCTACTCAATTTCTCGTATTGTTGATTAAGTGCGTTGCCATAAATTACGAGTAAAGATGCCGACGTCGCGTTTTTCTTCCTTCTCTCCTCTCGTTCGCGTATCAGTGTGGCGTACGTTTACACCGCTCGTTCAAACAAAATATTTTATGCAATTCTCGTTATCTAATTGGAGCTTTTACGCTTTTTTCTTCGACTTGAATGTGGAATCGTCATTTGCTGAGAGGTAGGAAACTTTACGGAGACCCGCACTTGGTAAATTGCATTCCGCTCGGTAGACATTCAACTTTCTCATCTTGATGCGAAAATGTGCCCAAATAATCAGAATTCTTTGTGGAAACTCAGTGTACTGCGTATCTCGAATTTCTTCTAGCCTGAGGGTCAATAATTTCCTCGTTTTTGGTATCACTCGAAGCATACATTCAAGAATGCAATTTCACCTATACAGTCTGGGAATATAAGAACCCTGCAGAAATGCCCGTCCTTTGGACGGAATCCTTATATTTTTGTAACCCAAGCCTGTAATGTCCTTAAAGTTGGACGATCCCTCTTTACTTGACGCCGCTTCCGAACTCCAGCTATCAATTTTCTTGCATCCAGAGCTCAAATCACTCAGTTTCCAATCTACGGACCCGCTCTGTGCCGTTATGATTCTCTCCTCCTTCCTCTTAAATCTGAAATGCATCTGTCGCTAACCCCTCTGCCAGATCCGGCTGATAATCGCCAAACTCGCAACACTGTGTACCGACAACTCATTAGAGACATTTCCCCAACCCACCAGCCCTTCTAAATCTGGACCCAGAACAGGATACGCGTACACGATCCAAAGAGTCATAATCAGTCGTTGATTGAAAAGTTCTGTCTCGCAAAACGCCGTATACTCTTCCCTTTCTCACCTCCAGCTGAAATTTCTACTGTTGACTGACCACTTCAATCTTTCCTGGATATACCGGACTCCTATTTAACTAATTCCACAAATCAGTGCATTCATCTACTCCTGCAATCGCTACTGTCTTCTTCCTGTGGATTCCGGGTCACATCAACTTCCAGGAACATGACGCCATTGTCTATGCCGTCAAAGATTCCTTTCTATTCTATAAAATTTCTGGTCCTACTTCCAATCTTAGAAACTATCACCCATCTCTGATGATTTTCTCCTGGCATGACGTTTGGAAAGATTAGCCTTCAAACAAACTTGGACCTCCAATCGAATCAAACGTCATAAAGAAATCATTATCCTCCGCTTCACAATTGGTCACACACGTCCCACCCACTATCATAGTGGTCGAGCTGATATCACTTAGTGTCGATATATAGCTCGTAAATATCGCTTTTGTCGTATGTGCAGCCATGGTAGAGTGGGTGCGGTCCACTTGGTTCAGTGTTGGAAGAATCTCCTCGCCGAACCTCCTCTTCTTCTTGGTAACGCCTAGCTGCAGCGCCTCCATGCGCGCAAAACTTTCGAACACACAACAACAACACCTCCTTAGATACAGTAGATCACTGTTGGTCTCTTCTTCTTCTTTCTTCAGGCTCAAGTAATCTTCCCAATCTCTTGAAGTGGCCGACTAAGCTTGCCCCGCTCACGCTTAACACTCAAATGAGGTGTACTGTGGTCTTTCATCCCGCCCTTGGTTGCAGTAAAGGTCCTTTTTAAAGCAGGCGTGGCCGTTCAACACCTGGGTCAGGTAGATGTTCAGCTGACTATAGTCTCGTATTAACGCGAGGCTTGTCCATCCAGACAGGTCTCTCTGGGCAATTCTTGCTTTCCATTTTTCAAGCAAGGAGCGCTTGGCCTCCTGCTTGACGAGTGAAGCCTCTTGATCGGTCGTTGTCTTGTTTTTCGCTTTGGACATCACCGCTTTCTCCTCAGCGAGGAGCTCGATTGATGGTGAACGTGGTAATAGGCAGAGAGCCTTCGTTGAGACCGTGCGATCGGCACTAACACACCTTTTCCATCGTTCTCCGTCTGTAAGGTATCTTCATGGAATCGGTCTTTACTGGGGCACCATATAGGAGGATCGACAAGACGGTGCTCATCATGATCCTTCTTTTTGCTTCTCTCGGCTCTCTTAGGTTCCTCATCAGGCGGCTGGGATATGTAACTACCTTGGCCGCCTTTTCTGCTGCCACCAAGAAATGGTGCCAGAAGTGCAGCTTCGAGTGAAACCAGACTGCAAGTTCTAGTTTAGCCGACTCAATCCAACGGGTTACTAGTGACCTCTAGGACCTAATTTACCCGGTTCTCCAGCTGTTTCAGCAGTGCATACCACCAGTGTGTCACCCGCATAGCTGATAAGCTTATCAAATGGCAGGTTCAACTTAAAAAATCCCGCTAAATGTGACAGGCAACAAGAGTGGCCCAAGGGCCGATCCCTGCGCACCCCCCCCCCCCGCACAAAACTGGGCACTTAACTGTACCAGCAAACGTCTCTATTTGGATTTTTCGACAACTGAGATAGCTGTTGATCTCCCTGAGCAGGTATGCGTACACTTCTGCGTCTGTGAGGGTTCCAATATCCTCTTCCTAGAATCGACATGTCAAGGCTGAAGGCTGCGCAAAACTGACGCGTATCTATTGCTGACTCAGCTATCCTCTTCAGCCTTATACAGCGCCCAGTTTGAAAACCGTACTAACTACGTGAGATCATATCTCTTTCCTTCAGATAGCTCTCGAATCGATTGACTATCACTCTCTCCTAGAGTTTGCCAGCGTAGTCTAGCGGACAAAAAGGTCGATAAAAGGATGGCAAGCCAGGTGGTTTATCCTTCTTATCGACTTTCATTAGTCTGGCTTTCTTCCACCGCACGAAGAACAGACCCTAGCAACTACCGCATTAAATGTTACAACTGGCAGTGCCAGGTCAAGTGAATAAATTGCGCTCCAGACTGGATTCGGAATCTCATCCGTGCTCGGAGCTGCAGTCTATTGACAGCTACATCCACCTCAATATTTAGGAGGGACATACACCACTCTTTTTAACTATCATTGAGGGAAGAAGCCATCAATGATTCGCCCCACATCATCCGGCTCATTTGCTGAGAGGCCCTTCAACTTCTATATTATGCTCAAGTACCTTGAACTCTCTGTGAAAACTTTTGTGCCGCGTATTTTGAACTGCTTTTAGTCTTGGGATCGGTAATTTCCTCGTACAGACTAGGATACCTATAAAATAGGCGAGTCTGCTTGGTTTTTTGAACCTTCGCTCTAGGTCCGTTCTCACTTTTCACCGATCGCATCTTGGGACATTATCTCCAACTGCATTAAGCTGCTGGCAAACTTGCGATCTCTAGTTGTCCAAAGTCTCATGAGTACAAAGTTCTTAAGTCGAGATTTCCTCGAATTCTCTTCTCGATAGTTTATGAGTTGAAATTTTTTCGAGTCTCTTATTAGATCAAGGTCATCCGGACGTAAATTTTCCCTAGTAATCTTCCTCGGAATAGTTCGTGACGCGCAATTTTTACTGCAGAAGTCACGATCTTGTCTTTGGAAATCGTGCTAGAAGAAGACCTTAGTTTGAGCTATGCTCACCAACTTGACCTCAGCAAACTAGGTATAGACTTTGACTCTTGAAGGAAAATTCTGGTGCACATCTTCTTCCCCAGATGTAGCCTACCTCTAGACAAGGAGCATTCTACTCGTCGTGATAGATGGGTAGGTCGCAGATGTTTGAAAAAGTTCACGCTCGCTATAATTTATCTAACTTAGCGTGAAGTTGAACTTTCTAGTAACCCCTCGTTTCACTAGCCTCCTCTTGGAAAATGATATTAAAGGGACACCGTTTGACGAGACTGAAAAGAAGCAACAGGAATCTACAAAATCTTATTTATGTCTACACTTCGAGCTATGACAAAGACGAGCGAAAATGGGTAATGACGTGGAAAAGTTTTCGAAGCATAAAATATGGTGTTACAAGCATTAAATACAAACGAATCACTCCTGTGCGAATATCGATGAGATGGCAGGATTTGATTATTTTTTATTCGTGAAGTTCGCTTGAGCAAATGTAGAATGATTGACAGACATCGTGAGATGGAAACTTTTTGTAAATTCGCTCGTTCATCCGAGAAACTTTGACCTGTAATCATATTACTGACGATGACGTTTTTAGCCGCACGAATTATATTCACGAAAACATACAACGTGTCGTCTGAACGAAAATTTTTGTAATCATTTCGTGCGAACGAAATGTTAAAAGTGCATCTAATTCGTCGAGTGCGGCGGGAAATCTGTCATCAAACGAATATTTGAAAGTTTTGAAGCTCGATTTATCTTTACGTGGTCGCAAAAATTTAATTACCATTAAGAGGTCCGCACCTACGTGCCTTCCGCGTTTACTTTTTTGGGGGTGCCCGGCATTATTAAAATATTTTTGGTTGCGTTATTACGGTTCGCACAGGGGTATCTAAAAAAATTTTGTATCCATCTACCTCCCACTCGTCTTCGCGATTCCAGTTTACGTGGTTCTATCCTAAATTCGTGCGTAATTTCGAAAGTTGTGCTCGTCCAAAAGGAAAACGTACAAAAAAACGGTCGTGTATAGGATTGATTTATGTTTTGATGATACGATACTATGGGCAAGTCGCACGGAAAATGGATGGCAGTTTGCGGTTTTCGTTTGCTGCTGCTTCTGTTGCTGTGACATCAGGATGCAACGCGTGGCAGAGCGCGAGTCGAGTAACTGTACAACCCCATACGGTACAGGGATGGGGTCGGGTTGGCGAACGTGACGTACAAACTATCGTCAGCGGACCGTCAAATAGTGTTAGAGAAAATGCAGCTGTGGTTTCGAAAATGCTGAACATGACTTTTCTCGGTTGAAGGATGGGATCGAGAAACCAGTCAATTAGTAGAATTCGAGCAATTATTCTCTATCGATTGAAAACGGTTCTGTATAGAGGAGAGAACGTTCCGGCTATAATTTCGACCGCGCGTCTTAATTGTCGAAGTTCTCAAAGTTAGTTTCGAAAATTAAATTTTCCGAGTTCGTTCGTGTTTACGGATCATAGTTCGTACGAGTTCAAAGCTAAGGTGTGTATTGAAATGCATATATTTTACGAGCGAAGGGACGGACATTCTTTACTCGAGGAATGCAAAACTATGAGAACGAGCATAACATAAAAGGAGTTTTAATGAACAGAAAACGCTTACGTCGTGGTGTACGGAGCCTTTAAATACTTGTCTTGTAGATACCCTAGAGGACTACCTGTAGTGTCTTTCGTCTAGTTCAAATCCTACGCAAAGAGCTTTCATTACGTAAACTTTTCGCATTGTTCTCTTATTGTTCGAAAAGATTCGCGCAGAAACTTATTTCGCTCGACTGATTCTACAGCTTGTCAGAATTAAATTTACTCGTTTTTGTTTTGTTTGTTTTGTTTTGTTTTGTGTTCTTTTCACCACAATTGACATTTCTAGACTTTTGTTAATGTTGTCATTCTCGAACCTCATACTTACATACTTACCTTCGTGCTGAAATTATTTGTTCAAGTCTGATAAACCATGTCAACTTCAATTTCAACCGCGCCTTGTAAATTGTACTCAAGTTGAATTCAATTATAAAGAAGGTACCGGTCTTATGTGTGGTTTACCTATTTTCGAAGAAAAGTTTTGCTCCTCGTATGCGGTTTAAAATTTCCCATCCAGAATTAGGAAACCATGATCATGGTGAAAATTGGACTTCAACGGTTGTGGTCAGAATTTACTGTGCACGGAAAAGAAATTCTGTAGTTTTGATCAAAATCTTCTATGGTTGTGGTATCAAATTTTTTGAACACAAAATAGGGATTCTGTGGTTGGAGACAAAATTTTGTAACCACATCGTAGGAATTCTATTTTTCATGGTTGTGATCAAAAATTTCTGCCTACAACAGAGGAATTCCATGGTAGTGGGTAAAATTCCCACGGTCTGAGTCTGAATTTCCTGCTCTAGTTGGTCAAAATTATCTATCCTCAACATTAGAATTCCACGATTGTGGTCAAAACTTTTCACAATTGCGGTCTTGGCGCAAATTTTCCATGCACAATTCAGCGTTTGGTGGTCTTGGTTGAAACTGTCCATTCACAATATAGGTAGTCTATGGTTCTAATCAAAATTTTTATATGTTCCTGGTTAAAATTCTCCATTGATAATTAGAAATCCTATGGTATTGGTCCAAACTTCTCATCGGCAACATAGAAATTTCCTGGTTGTGATTAAAACTTTCTATCCAGGATGAGAAATTTCAGCGTCTTGGTCGAGATTTTTCATCTACAGCATAGAAATTCCATGGTCTCGGGGAAAATTTTTTATCTACAACATAGAAGGAATTCCATGATCGTGGTCAAAATTATTGTCCATAACATGAAAATTCTATGATTATGGTTGAAATTTTCTATCCAAAATTAAAAATTCCATGGTATTGGTGCAAAATTCTCCATGGTCCAAAGTTTCTTTTCAAAACTATGAAATATATGTTTGTCGTCAAATTTTCCCATCCACAATTAGGAATTCCATGACCGTGGATCAAAATTTTCTATTTTTAACCAGAAATTCTAAGGTCATGGTCGAAATTTCCTATCCACAACATAAAAATTCTATGATTGTGGTTAAAATTTTCTATCCAAAATTGAAAATTCTATGGTTTTGGTGCAAAATTCTTTATGGTTCAAATTTTCTTTTCAAAACTATGAAATACATGTTTGTGATCCAATTTTCCCATCCACAATTAGGAATTCCATGGCCGTGGATCAAAATTTTCTATTTTTAACCAGAAATTCTACGGTCATGGTCGAAATTTCCTATCCACAACATAAAAATTCTATGATTGTGGTTAAAATTTTCTATCCAAAATTAAAAATTCTATGGTTTTGGTGCAAAATTCTTTATGGTTCGAATTTTCTCTTCAAAACTATGAAATACACGTTTGTGGTCAAATTTTCCCGTCCACAATTAGGAATTCCATGGCCGTGGATCAAAATTTTCTATTTTTAACCAGAAATTCTACGGTCATGGTCGAAATTTCCTATCCACAACATAAAAATTCTATGATTGTGGTTAAAATTTTCTATCCAAAAGTAAAAATTCTATGGTTTTGGTGCAAAATTCTTCATGGTATTTGTCAACATTTTCTATCCAAAACTATAAAATTCATAGTTGGATTGAAATTTTCCTTCCAAAATTAAAAATCCTGTGGTATTGGTGCAAAATTCTTAATGGTCCAAATTTTCTTTTCAAAACTATGAAATACATGTTTGTGGTCAATTTTCCCATCCACAATTAGGAATTCTATTGCCTTGGGTTAAAATTTTCCATTTTTAATCAGAAATTCCAAGGTCATAGTCAAAATTTCCTATCCACAACATAGAAATTTTATTGGTGCAAAATTCTTCATGGTCCAAATTTTCTTTTCAAAACTATGAAATACATGTTTGTGGTCAAATTTTCCCATCCACAATTAGGAATTCCATGGCCGTGGGTTGAAATTTTCTATGATTAACCAGAAATTCTACGGTCATGGTCGAAATTCTCCTAGCCACAACATGAAAATTCTATGATTGTGGTTAAAATTTTCTATCCAAAATTAAAAGTTCTATGGTTATGGTGCAAAATTATTCATGGTTTTTGTCAAAATTTTCTATCCGAAACTATAAAATTCATAGTTGAGTTGAAATTTTCCATCCAAAATAAAAAAACCTATGGTGTTGGTACAAAATTCTTCATGGTCCAAATTTTCCTTTCAAAACTATGAAATACATGTTTGTGGTCAAATTTTCCCATCTACAATTAGGAATTCTATGGCCGTGGATTAAAATTTTCTATTTTTAACCAGAAATTCCACGGTCATAGTCAGAATTTCCTATTCACAACATAGAAATTCTATGGTTTTGGTGCAAAATTCTTCATGGTATTTGTCAAAATTTCTATGCAAAACTGTGAAATTCATAGTTATGGTTGAAATTTTCCGTCCAAAATTGAAAATTGTATGGTATTAGTGCAAAATTCTACTTGGTCTTTATCAAAATTTTCTATCCAAAACATAGTTGTGGTTGAAATTTTCCATCCACAATTAGGAATTCCATGACCGTGGTATAAAATTTTCTATATTTAACTAGAAGTTTTAAGGTTGTGGTCAAAATTTTCACTCCATAATTAGGAATTGTCAAAATTTTTCATCTACAACATAGAAATTATGGTTATGGCCGAAACTTTCTATCATTGTATTTAAAACTTTCCATCCCCAATCTGGAATTCCAAGGCCGCGTTTAAAGTTCTCCTTTCTTAATCAAGAATTCCACGGTTGTGGTAGAAATTTTCTGTTCACAACATAAAAATTTTATGGTTGTGGTTTAAATTTTCGGTCCGATATTGGAAATTTTTCTGGTTGTAATCAAAATTCTTCATCGTCTTTTTCAGAATTTTCCATTCGCAATTAGGAATCCCAAGGCTGTGGTTAGAATTTTCTATCCTCAACATAGGAATTCTGTGGTTGCCGTAAAAAATTTCCATCTTTCAATTTCTTTGTGCGAGAACAATTGATTAAGAAGAGAAATTTTCCATACGTAACGTACAAATTCCATGGTTGCGATTGAAGCTTTCCTTGCACGACCCAGGAATTCCCTGATTGTGGTCAAGACTGTCCATGGTTGTGGCCTAAACTCTCTCTCTCTAGTTGCAACAAAAACGGAAGCACTGCCATCCGGACCAATCTCTCTACATGGTCACCTGCTTCAGCCACCACGATACAATGCTTGAAAATGAGCCTTATTCCGTCATCTTCATATTATGTACAGCTCTATGATCCAATTCTTTCTAAGTTCTCTTCTTGATATAGGCCTACACTTGGAAGTTCGGAATTTGTTTACGTTCTGCTAGTAGGTCAGTTTTAAGTAGTCGATTTTTTTTTTTTTAAGACCTTTGTCTTCCGCTTGAAGAGAAAAATTTTCCAAAGCACCCCTCATGGTACACATACGTTGATGGTAGGATTTGTACCCCTTCTAAAATAGTTTGACGGTCGAAATTTTTTCAAGTGCCCCCTCCCCCCCCTCCTCATTGAATATTGTGAGCCTCCATAATTTTTGTAGGCGTTTCGTGAATGAGGTGCAGTCGAATCTCATGTAGAACAAGCACGCATAATCCCCTCTTTTTTCGAACTGATTGACGCATAAAACCTACGCAACTTTCAAAGCTCGCGGAGTAGAAGCGCGGCTTTTCTCGTTTCATATCAGATGGCAATATAAACTCTTTGCAAAAAGAGATGAAGCAACGTACAACGACGGCGGCATTAATAAATTCGTCGTTATCGTCGTCTCTAGAACGTCGAGTTTCATTAATATCGTAGAATTTTTAATTCTTGCACGCGGCGTACATTCGCTGATGGCATTAACATTGCTAAGTAGCATCGCGGCTGGAAAAAGCGTACCCGGTAATTTAAATTTCGATCTCATAGCAGCCAATGAATCAACATTAAAATGACAGGATAAAACACTTACGTTTAATTTATTCCTGACAGTGTTTCGCGTCGACTACAAATAAACTTTACTAGACTTTGCACACTAGGTAAGAATCAATCATATGTGTAGCGAAAAGCTGAATAATAATTTTACAAATTATACTCGGCGCACCTTAGACGCGTTATTTCAAAAGCTTACACGAGTCTCAGCCATACGGGAGGATCACATTTTGACAGCGAAGTTTCCCAATTTGTGGACGTTCCACCTTTTTCGCGCGTACGATATCTACTTTGGAAAATTTTTGCCTCGAGATCTGCACGTCAACTCTACGTAAAGTCACTCGTATGCTCTTGAGAGCCGTAAAGTATCTCGTGTCGTGAGTGTTTTTATTTCGCTCCTTTTTACCGCGACCTGAAATTCGAAACTATACTCGATTGAAAACTCAGTTCACTGTTCGGAACGTGATTGAGCGAATGATACGGTTGTCGCAAACTTTCACGTCTGATGTCGGACGAAAGTCAGCCAGCGTTTAATGACATTTTACTTTCGTAGAATTGGGTAATTTTCATGCTCGTAGAGCACCGGATTGACGCTCGGAAATCTGTCAAATTCGTTTTCAAAAGATAACAACCGCACGATAAAGGTTTCGGGCGTGTATAATTCAAACATTACTGAGACTCCTCGTGTATTAACGACGAGAGGCAGAATTATCGACATTTGTGCACAACACGACTCACAGTTTTTTCTTCTGCCAATGTTTGTACACGTCTGGTATTTTCACTCTCCTGGCAGTCGTGTACTTGTTAGTGCGAGAGAATACAGACAAATCGTGCTCTTCTCTCTTTTTTCCAGATGTATTGTCGAATAGAAAGTTGGTAACGGACACACGGCTCCTCCAAACTTTGCCGAACGGTTTTCCAAAAAAAAAAAAAAAAAAAAAAAACGGTAAAAGAGGTTCTCTGTTATATGTAACACTGTCCAATCATCCCGGCCATTGGATAATTCTGTACTAGTCCTCATCTAAGCCTCACAGGATTTCCTGTTGACTACCACTCGTTAACTGGCAAATTTTTGGCGACCTCCAAGCGCCATTCACTCCTGTCTCTCACAACTTATCCATAGATCTTACTATCTTACTATCCGACTCAAAAATCCTTATCGTCAAACAAACCCATCACACAACGAATCCATATCATTCTCTATAACCGGTCATCCACAATATGAAAAAACGACGGCTTCCTAAACGAAGTTAAACGAGGAACGGAGGGAACCTGTTTTATGAGTCAAATAGGATTTGGTATTGAAAATTCAAGGAAGCCTAGACCTAGATGAAGCTAGTATAAAGAAGGCCTAGACTAAAATAAGCCCAGTATAATGTAGTTTGAAAGTCCAAGTTTTTCTCAAATCTCGAGCTATTTATGATGGGAGGGAGACTTGGGAAAATTTGTCCCCTATCATATATAGCTCGAGAGTCAAAAGTTTTCCAAGTCCCTCTTCTATCATAGCTTCAGATTCGAAATTTTTTCCAAGTCTCTCCTATCTTATATGGCGCGAGAGTCGAATTTTTTCCAAGTCCCCCCTCCTATCACATATGGCTCGAGAGTCGAAATTTTTCTAAGTCCCCCTCCTATCATATATAGCTCGAGAGTCGAAATTTCTCTAAGTCCCTCTCCTATCATATATGGCTCGAGGGTCGAAATTTTTTCTAAGTCCCCCTCCTATCATATATTCTCGAGAGTCGAAATTTTTCCAAGTTTTTCGCTGGACGGCGCACGCCAGATTTCTCAAATAGCCCCCCATAAAACAGGTTCCCTGTTAAAATTGATTGTCTGACAAAAAACTCCTTTCTCTCACATGAGACCATTGACCTCACACCTTCGCCAGCACACGAGCTTAAAAACTCCAGATTTTTGGAATCAAGTAAAATCCTGCCTGATTGTGAAGAGTTGAGCCTTCACAAGGCTAAAGGTTATATGCAGTCTACTTGATGACGTCACATAGAGAAAAATTTATGAAATTGACCTAATCCTTTCAATTTTCCCGTCCATTTAACGACCTTGAGAAACGTTCAACCACAGATATGAAGGCATAAGGAAGGCATCAGTAAAAGGCTGTGACGTCATCACAGAGATTCATGATCTTACATTTGAGGTTCGGACGCTCTGGTGGGCCACAATCGACAAGTATAGCCTTGCAGGATAGGAAAAGAGACTCATACTTCTCGGTGGGCGGATCAGGCGGTGAATCAGCCTTTAATCAGAGTAGCCTAAGAAGACTGAAGACAGCGACCTTGTCTCAGGCTGAAATTGGGCTTCGACTACCAAGGCTCTGAGCTAGGTCAATGGAAAAAGTTCAGGTTAATGTTCTAGGATTTGATTCGGTTCTAAATATCAACACTACTCAACTGAGATCCAGAGATTATTCATTACCTTATCCTAGTTCACCGTGGACCCTAGGGTATTCAACAACTTTGGAAACTCGGCAATAAGGCTCAATACTATGAGTGAAAATTCGATACCAAAATACTGAATTTTGTAACTTGCACGGATGGCATTCTACTTTTCCTTTCCTCGTTATCATGCTCGTGCTAGAGGAAATTTCAAAAATATCAAGCCCAAAACAGAGAGACACGTGAGCTAATTTCACGAGCGAACTGAAGCGAATTTTAGTCTTGTGCGTGAGAATGAAAAGAAAAATTCATTATGCCATAAAGATACGTTGAATGATGCTACAAAACTGTAAACTATAAAAATTTCAAACTCATCAATAAAGTTCACATAAAACTTGGAAAATGTTTTTCAAAATTGCTACTTCACCTCGATCTACATGTTATGGAGAAAAAAAAAATAAAAATAGGTACATAAATTCGCGTCTTAACGAGAGCTGCAGTTACCTTCAAACATTATTCGGTTCGTACAAGGCCTACATATAAATATCAGAGGAATTCCGTTGATTAAATTTGATGAGTCTAGTTGCGAAGTCTCCTACCGACATTCATTATGGTTGAAAAACTAATGACGATTAGGAATTTATGCACGTGCAAAATAATTCTCTCCGAGTACCATTGAATACCTCGTGTGAATTCAATAGAGCTTTTAACAGACTCTTATGGTCCAACTCCAAGTCTGAACTTATTTCTTTCGTCGTCGCTATCAGTTTTCGAAAATATGGGACCTCAAATCAGATATTCTCGCCTCGTACTCCAATCATCGGCCAGCTTGGAGAACCATCCCGAAAACTGGGGATAGCTTTCTTCATCCCTTTGATTAAACTGTTTTATGTTCCCCCGCTGAAGATTAGCATCTGTACGTGTCTCCTTTACTGATCTTGACTTGACTTACTTCCCGAACGTCGAAAAATTTCAACTTTGGAACTCGATCTATACAGTGTACATAGAACTTGGTTCACACGGGGATGGGGAGGGGGAGAGACTACGCTGCGTACCTTATCAGGGACTTGGAGAAATTTAGGTCTTGAAAGTCGATCTGTACCCACGGGAGTTGGGGAGGGATTAGCTTAGGAAAAATTTGACCTGTACGTCGGGGACTTGGTCATCGGATGGTGAAAAAAAGGCTACGGCAGGATATTATGCTTTGAAACGATTCCTTCGAATTATCGAAGAAGTAACAAAACATGGAAGATATCTAACAACCCTCTTGGAGAATGCGCGAAGCCTCGTAGCTCGATTCTTTCGTATCGATGCTCGAGCTAATGACGCCAAAACTGAATGAGCAAACCTCTTCATCGATCCTAAAATACTGGAACATTATACGTATGCTCATTAGCAAACGTAAAAATTGGACGAAAACTCGCACGAATGACGACATTCCTCTTTTACAACTCCAACAAAACCCTCATACTCTACTCTCAGAGAAACAAAGAGAGAGAGAGAAAAAAATACCACATACCGGGGAAGGTAATATTAATTTTAGCGAACGAGCTAATTTTAGTTCGAGAGGATTTTGATCTCGTGCGTGTACATGAGGTAAAAAAAAAGTATACAAATAAATAAAATATTTATCGCATAATAAAGACGCGTTAAAAGGCGCTACCGAACAGCCAACTATAAAAATTTCAAATTCATATCAATTAAGCTTATTACAAAATACTCTTTGAAATTGCGCTTTTACCTTGGAATTTTCCTCGATTTACGAGCGATGGAAGAAAGAAAGACGAAATTTGCGTCGTAGGAAGAAAAAAAAACTAAAGTATATATTGCCTCGCCTGCACTATTTTGCTACAAAGCGCACACAACAGAGCTATACTATTTTATCAATTCAAATACAATCCTCTCTCCCTCTTTTCCACTGCCCCATACTTCATATACACAGTGTGACGAACAAATGACGACCAGAATACGAAATTAATTACGCGTATACGCGCAAACAATGAGGAGATGACACAAAAAAGGAAATGAAATTGCAATTCTAATAATTGCCCTCTACTTTTTCATATTCATAACGTAATGCTGTACACGACCTGCGATCTACGACTTCATGCCCCACGTTCTACTCGCTTATAGAACTCTATTCGAGCGCAGTTGATAATCGAATTCCATTAGTGGCTTAGTCAAAGGGGTGAGCAGTTTAAGGCGTAGATTTTTTCGCTTTCATTCGCTTACATAGAAAACTGACAACTTAGTACGTGATTGAGGTACTTAAAATGCATTTCGATAATCGATTAGGATGGATTATTCGGTCAAACCTCAACCCTCAAACACGGCTAAATGATCGCTGGAATCCTCTTCCCGACCTTCTCTCATCGAACTAGAATTTCCACGCATTCGCCCGTTTGATCGAACTGTAAAAGCTCCCATCAATGTCTCACCGCGAGCACGCGACAGAGGACGATCTTCTCAGTAACCTACCTTTCATCGCCTGGAACAACGACAATTTCCGCACGTTGGCCCGCTCAGAACAAACGCGGGACCTCAGCCAATCCCTCATCGAGAGCCATCGTTCGATTTCAAACAACCCGAACTTTGGGACCAGCTGGATAAGTCAATTTGAACGATATCGCACTGTTTCGGGGCTTTCCGAACAATACTCATCTGGCCAAGCAACCAGGTTTTGTACTTTCTGCGAGAGGGGATACAAGACATTCTCGCCGCTCCGAGTCTACCGGAAGAAGAGCAGAAATCTTCCTTTTAAAAGTCAAACCGATGTTGGCTGACGTACTCATCGGCAAACGAAATGCTATTTTTGACCGAACCGTTTTAAACTCTAGCCAGTACAAGAAGAGGACGTGTGACTGGACCCTGATCTCACACTCGAGAACCCAACTAGAAGAACCATCAGAAAAAGGCGGTGCAACTCAAAGAAGCAGAATTTCAATAGAATCGTTGGGCACCACGGAGCTATCGGGACCCTGGCAATACTCATCTAAGAGATACCAGATCAAAGGACACTTTGCCAAGGTTTGCTTTGAAAAGTCCTGGGATAAATCATCAAAAAAAAGCAGAACAGTCGACACTTGCCAAGCTAAGTAAGGAAAGACAGAACTTTTGGGTGTCGTTTCCACTGACCACAAGCCTGCCTAAAAGATGAATCGAATGAACCTTCATGTTGATGGTGAACCTGTACAATTCAAACTCGACTGTGGAGTTGAAGTCACAACAATGCAACCACGCGAGCTGATTAAAGGGAAAACACTTATCCCTGTTGATCGCAAGCTGTTTGCGACTGGACACACAATAGCAACTCCATGTCACTGAGCTACAGAAAAGATCTATGTGGTACCTAACCAACCTGAGCCACTCGTTTGGTTACGCAGCAATCGACGAATTTGACTCGATCCAAATTCGCTATAGTCTCAGAGATGTCAAACAGGCACATCCTAAATTATTCTGGGGTATTGGAGCGCTTTCAGACAAATATCATATTAAAATTGAGAAAGGACGCTATCCCATATTCTCAAGAAGCTCCGCGAAAATTTCCCATTCCACTCAGAGAAAAAGCTGAAGCACAGAAGTCGGAAACGGGCGTTATTCCTAAAGTCGTTGAGCCAACAGATTTACAAGTAGAATAGTCTGGTGTTTGATAGAGTTTTTGACCTTGCTGCCTTTCAATTTTTTGTTTTCCATGTCATTCCAGTATCGGTGGCAGCAGCTGAAACGAACGTCTATTTCGCAGCGAATGATCAGGCGGAGGAAGTATCAGCAGTGCTGCCAATCGTAATGTCGTGTTAATCTTCTCAGACAAGAGTATCTTTTTGAGAGCAATTGCTGGACTTGGAATAATTTCCAATTGTTGGACTTAGAGAAACTCTCCGTCTTGGAATAATTTCCCATTATATTGTTGGACTTGAAATATTTTTCAATTCTCGGACTTGAGGACTTGGAAAAATTCTCTAACTTGGATTTTTGTTGGACTTACTTTTGAATCCCGAGAATTAAAAAATATTCCAAGTCCAACAATTGGAAAATATTTTAAGTTGGAGATTTTTTTTCGAGTCGGAGTATTAAAAAATATTTTCCAAGTCCGAGAATTGGAAAATATTCCAGACAGAGAATTTTTTCAAGTCCAAGAAATGAAAAATATTTGAAGTTGGAGAATTGGAAAATATTTCCAAGTCCAGCAATTGCTCCAAAAAAGGTACTCTGTTCCTACGGCGATACTCTTATCTGCGAACATTAACACGAGATTACGATTGGCAGCACTGCCATGTGTGACTTCCCATTTTGTGTGTCGTCGTCATTCTCCATTGCCACTGCCTTGGTACCTTAGTCCGCCTATTTCAAGAGCAGGTTGTTCTGTCGTTGGTTCGGCACATATTCTCCTCGATGTCTAACTGTACTTACCCAATCCTCGTTCGTACTTCTGGTCTCGCCTCAAGTTCGCAGCTAATGGTCACACTTTCGAGCTTACACTAGTTCAACCTCTGACTAAACGTATGTTATACCTTTTTCTGGCAGTCTTTCTTCTTCTTCTGTGAAAGTAACGCTCGATAGTTCTCTGTTCTGGGAGCGAAGATGAGCTTTAGTGTCGCTGTCTCTTCTTTTTTTTTGGTTTCTTCTGGACTTCCACTGGTTTTTTAACATATTCCTCTCCTCTGTTGAATACCATTTCTTCAAATTCTTGGTGGTCCAGCCATTTGTTCAGATCGAAATATTTGTCATACAGTAAACCATTACACTTGGTGATCGTCTTGTATTGCTCGATATTTTGTTCTTTACTCTCGTTCTTTTGGCTTGCATCTTGGTGCGTTTTACTGCGGCCCTGCTTCCAGTTAGCGTGATAGCCGCGTACTTTGGAAAAATGTATCTCCTCACCAAATCCTGAACCGTGTGACTCTCTCAGTTTCGCCTTGATCTTCGGGAACTTGGAAAAACTCTTCGACCATGTCTGTTGTTACCGTCAAAACTCATTTTGAGTAAGATGAGGTGTAAGTAGTGCACTACAAATCAGTAAATTTCATCCTAATGTACCTGATGAGGCAAAATTTCTGAGCCGAGTTATGGACCAAAATGTGTCACAAATCGATCGATTTGCCAAAATTCTCAAAGGTGGAAAGTTTGCTGAACTTTCATGTTTAACTTAATTTGAAGGTAAAATTCAGCGCCGATTCCAAAAAAAAAAAAAAAAAGAAAAGAAAAAGAAAAAAAACTGAATACCCTACAAAGCTTGAAAGTAGGAAAATTTCCAAATTTTGATTTTGGAAATCTTGACAAATTGGTCACTTTTTGGGAACTTGGAAAAAATCCCCGACTGTATGTGTAGTGTAGTTATCGTCAGAACTCATTTTGAGCGAGATGGAGTGTAAGTAGTGCACTACAAATCAGTAAATCTCAGCCTAATATACCAGAAGAGGCAAAATTTCTGAGTCGAGTTATGGACCAAAATGTGTCAAAAATCGATCGATTTGCCAAAATTCTCAAAGGTAGAAAGTAGCCTGAACTTTCATGTTCAACTTAATTTAAAGGTAAAATTCAGCGCCGATTCCAAAAAAAAAAAACTGAATAAGTAACCCTACAAAGCTTGAAAGTAAGAAAATTTCTGAATTTTTATTTTGGAAATCTTGACAAATTGGTCACTTTTTGGGAACTTGAAAATAATCCCCGACTACATGTGTAGTGTAGTTATCGTCAGAACAAAATGATGATACAAGTTTTTCGCGCTAAATTTGAGATGAGGTGTAAGTAGTGCACTACAAAGTTTGGCCTTTGTCCTCAAACATTTCTGGCTACGTACGCTTCTTGGTCAGAGATACAAAGAAAAATTTACATGCAAATAGATACAATTGGAAGCATTTTCCCACTGACAATTCAAATTTTCCCATTTATATAAGCGTCATGTGGGGGAGGAGGCGATTCTGATCGCAAATCTCCGTACTCTCATCGCTGTTTCGATTTTCTGCGATACTTAACGTATTAGGCCTAGCATTATATATATATCCCAGTACATTATATTCTCTTGTATACATACATATACTCGTACGAATATTTCATTCGAGAGCAGTCGAAAATAATTGATCGTTGTGCACGAAACCAATTTAAATCTCATGTGTAGATTAACGAGTCGAGAATATCGCAATGTACAAATAATATAATATACATGTGCTGTATTTCGAAGGCCGACGATACTATACTCGAGGAGACGCGGATAAATTTACATTCCGACTATACAATTTATTAGAAAATTTTTCAAATACGTGCGATATTATAAATTTAATATCGAAATAGACCTACATTATTATAGCGCACGCGGTCTATACTAATAACTAATGGATTAATTTTTAATTATCGTTATTATTTGCAGGAAAAATACGAATTGGAATTGGATGAGAATAGATCCGGCCTTGCCCACATGATATTCGCTCAATATCTGAAACCATCCGTAAGTATTAATATAGATATTGTAATATCTTATTTAGCTATACATGTATACATATAACGTATACTCAATTATTGTAAACCGGCTGTTTATTTTCTCTTCCTATGTATTGTATTTAATTCATTTCTCGTATTGTGACCCGCACGTTTTTTTTTTCAAACTGTTATCATCGCCCATCGCCACTATCGCTACCTGTCCGCTTTTCCGCATACCCCATCTTCGGCTCGGTGGCTGCGACTCGAACGAGATACCTAGATAACTTTTTTTCATTCGTTTAACGAAACCAATTTATTCCTGTTAAACACGTCGAATTTACGTACTGAAGGTAAAGGGAAATACGAGTTCTCTTGCGTGTGTGTGTGTGTGTGTGTGTGTGTGTGTGTGTGTGTGTGTGTGTGTGTGTGTAAGTGATATTCCGTATCATCTGCAAGGATCTGGCATACTTATTATTAGATTGATGGTGAGCACTCTAGCGCCACTTAAATGCTTCTCTATTGGGTTCTTCTGCACAGCTCTTTCGCGAATGCTGGTTCCGAAAATTGATGCGGTTCCGTGCAGACGATGTTTTCTGGTTCTCTGGAGACGCATAGATTGAAAACATACTCGTTTATTATTAGCGTGTACTCGATAATGCCTGGATGAGAGTCGCGTATAGGCTCGAGTATATTCGTTTCGCATTAATGTACCGTGCATATGTATCGGAATATTAATGACGTGTATTGAAACGATGTGTAATGTGACGTGATGAAAAGTTCCTACTAAGGTGTGGAAAACGGAGGGTGTACGTATAGATGCGGCTAAATAATGAAAAATGGAATTTTGAATTTGTATCCACGATGTATTATACGTGTACAAAAATAGGCGAACGGACACGCTTTTGGGTAATGTTTTGCTGTCGTATACTGAATCCGACTTCGGTTCGTTGTGATGTAATGAAAATCATAATAGTTACGAGCATACGTGCAGTGACGTGAAGAAGAAAAAATTGATAAAAATAAAAGTGTAATACGTGCACGGCATACGGTACGCGAAATCGAGCCTCTCGACGAGCTATCCATCCAAACTAATGAATCGGCGAGTCGAAAATAAGCTCGACTTATTGGGTACCATTTCTCACCGATTTAGCTTATCGGAAGGACCTGCCGAGTTTATTCTTCGTATGGGTGATTTCTGTACAAGAGTCTGGTACTCGTACTCAAAATTTTTCCTCGTACTGTTATTCGCAGGTCGAAATTTTCCTGAATCTCTTTTCCAGAACAATTTAGAGCTTGAATTCTTTTCAATTGAGAACTCAAAACTTCCAAGTCCCACCTATGTTAGGGTTTGCAGCTTGAAATTTCTTCTAAAGTTTCCGCAGGTTCATAGGAAGTCCCGCTCGCTGATATATAAGTAGCTCGAAATAGTGCTGTATTCAATTGCTGCGACTGCTGACAGAGCATCACAGCCGAAAATTTCAGCTTATACGTATGGTCTTGAAAAATATTCTTTCCGACTTTTCAAAATTCAGCTGGTTTTCGACTGATTGATGCAGAGGCTTAAACTTACGACCTTGAAAAATGTGGCTTTCTGTTTTTGGAAAAATAGAGCTGACTTTCGGCTCAATTCAGCTTATTTTCAGCTGATCAAAGTTATGGAAAAATGAGTCTAGATGGAATGATCAGGAGAATTGGGCTTTGTTACGCTTATGGAAGATACCTATTCTCCAGTTTGTGTTTATCTGCATTGGTTAATTGCATTATAGGCTTCTATGTGGAACGGCTGAACTCAACGCGACTCTACCCTCCACCTCTGCAGTTTTTTCGGCAGTGCATACCGCCATTATGTCATCCGTGTAGCAAATGTGTTTGACGTATGGTGGCAGTTTCACAATGCGATGCACTACAAAAGAGGCCCTAAGACCGTAGCTAGGCACTCCCAAATGGGTTTCCAATGACTGGTAGACTCCTCGTATACTGTGTTAGGTATGTATTGGCAGACGAAGAAGAGGCAGATCATCGAACAAACTTGCCAGATAGGCGTAACTCCCTTCCTACTTCATTCTTTTTAGTTTGCCTAGTTTAGTTTAGTCCAGATGGGCCATAAATGTGACGGAAGGTTTTTTCTTGTAATGTGCTCAGGATAATCCCCTGATTAAAATACCGATAAGTCCTACGCGCTCTGCCTCCCGCGGCCCCCTTTGTCCCCAAAATTCAGTTTTTTGCAATTTTCTCGTAAACTAAGCATTTTAGAGGAAAAAGTTTCAAACAAAAGTTGTTTCTCGTAAAATTTCTTACAAGGTTCACTATTCGTTTGTTTGGTTAGTCTGAAAATTGCCATTTAAGTACCTCATTTTGTTCTTACGAGCCATTTTTTTCGTTATACCGGATTATAGTGACAGTTTTGGTTCAATTTCTGCATTTTTTGTAATTTTTCCAAGAATTAAGAAAATAGTTTCACCGAAAAAAACTTCTTCAGTACTAATTTGAGATGATTTTTTACATCTATCGGTTGGTTGACAAAAGGCGAATTTTTTGTACACGTAAGCTATTTGTAGTATTTCAAAAAATCATATTCTTGGTTCAAGACTTTCCTAGGTAAGTAATCAAAAATAGTAAATTTACACACATCATTATGGACACAAAATATTCCCTCCCCCTCAAATAATTGCTGAATAAAAAGTTTTTTATAGTCTAGAAATAGGACAGTGGAATCATAAGTTATTCGGGGAAGGATGAAGCTTGTTTGGTGGCTTGAACAAAAGCGTCATGTTCGAAGAGGTCAACATGCCTGTGGATCCATTAGAAAATTATTTGCGTGTTAATTGAGTCTAGATTGTAAGGGCGAGAGGGATGCGTTTTATGGTTGGGTTAGAGTTGTATGAGTCTTTAAGGAGGTCTAGTGAAGAGAGGAAAAGAGTCGGTAAGAAGAAGGAATTTGCCGTTCGGGGGTAATTGGAGAAGGTGGGTGAGGGCTGAAAATATGGAACCTATGCTGCGGATGCGTTGTGAAACTATTTCCCAGTCAACCGAGTATACATAGGTTGCTTTATTGGATATGTGTAGTGAAGATATTCTTGAAAAATAGTTTCCTGATGTGTAAAGTATAAACAATTTTGTGGCATTTGAGGCTTTCTGTGAGGTCGAGACGTATTTTAGGTTGAGGGGAAGTCGAATGTAAAGGTTGTAGTGGATTGAATCGGAGACGAATATGTTTAGTGGATGGGTGAGTGGTTGGTTGTTGTGATTCGTTTGTTCGTTGGAAGTAGTGGAAATCGGAAGACAGAGGATAAAAATTTGGAGGAGTCTTTGAAAGACAGTGGGGGAGATTCCAAGGGCTCTGCACATAGACTAAATTTGGAGTTAGCCCGGTAAGCTCCCAGGGTAATCCTGAGAGAGGACGTTCGGTTGGTGTCGAGTAATTTGAAGACAGTTTTATTACCCAAATTGTAACTTATTCAACTCAGGAATCAGTGACACTAAATCCACAAATATCCCAATACTAGGGATCGTATGATCGCGGAATCAACAAGTAAACCGAGTGTACAGTGTAGAACTTACATGCACTGATTCACGGAGAATTCACGCCCACATTTGAGTTCACTTCTCAGAATCATTGTTCAGTACATTCACGCTTATTACTGTCTCAACGCCAAACAATGAGAACTCTAGAATGATTATTTGAATTTTTTAAAATATTTAGTTTGATTATTGTCAGAAAAATTACGATGAACAACTTTTACCTAAAAGATTTCTTTCTAAATTATCAATTTAATCCGATATAACGCAAAAACTGGCTCGTAAGAACAAAATGAGGTACTTAAATGGCAATTTTCAGATTAACCAAACAAATGAATAGTGAATCTTGTAAGAAATTTTACGAGAAACAACTTTTGTTTGAAACTTTTTCCTCTAAAATGCTTAGTTTACGAGAAAATTGCGAAACACTGAATTTTGGGGATAAAGGGGGCCGCGGGGTGACTTTGCGGGAGACAGAGCGCGCAGGTCTCGTCGGTATCTTCCTGAGCGCATTACAAAAAAAAACCTTCCGTCACACCTATGGCCCATAAAAATTCGTTATTGACTGGACTAAGTCGGATTAGAATAAGAAGTAACTTTTGCGCGCGGGAATAATTGATTCTAGAAGTATTTCTTATGCTGAAAACGACGCCGTTTTCCGTTTCTCGAGATTGGCTCGATTTTTACCGACTTTTTACTTGTAAAAAGTGAGGTATTACACCCGACGCAAAGTATTTAGGGGGAGGGGGCAATGAATTTTCTCGACGTTTTGGAGGTCCTAGATCACTTCTACCCTAATAAGAAAATTTCAGGTTTCCTTATATATATATATATATATATATAAGATTTTTTTGTCCACGCAACTCCTCAAAAACTACTGGTTGGATTCTCATGAAATTTGGCCAAGTTGTAGTGGATTATCTGAAGTTGGGAATGTGAATGTTTTTCTTAGATTTCTCGAGTAGTTGAGTAACTCTCAATTTTCCTCGAATTTCTTAGTGTTGTTTCTCAAAAAATATCAATCGTATTATCTTCATATCACTACATTACGTCATAGTTTATTCAATCTTATTGCTCTGTAATTTTTGTATTGGTTGGACTAGTGGTTCTTGAGTAAATCTCAAAATATACGTGGTCCACGTATAGAACCGTAAGAGCTAAATCTCGCTTATTCAATTTATTTGAGTTCGTTTGCCACGTGATTAAAGCATCATACACCTATTGGCTGCAAAAACTTCTCATTACCAGTCATATATGATTGAAAAAATTCGACGTTTATTGGATACGTTGAACAAACGTTGCACGTAAGCGATGGATTGAATATTGGCCGTGTATTTTATAATTACTGCGTTATGCAGGTATACATATCATTTTTTTTTCAAAATTATTTTATTTTTGGCTCTGCCCATAATTTTGATAAAATTTTCCTTGCACGAAAAAATTGTTTTGGATTTTACTTAATCATTTTTTTTTTTTTTTTTTCTTTCTTCTACATTATCGCAATAGGCTCGTAGCCTGAACACTGGGGAGTAATGTTGAAATTCAGGTAAAGACAAAGTGGAAGTTTCATTGCCCATTTCAATTTTCCTCATCTATGTTTTGATTTTTGTCATTATCGACTTTATAATATCTTACTGTACCCATTTTTGGAAATGGACAGTCAGGTTAATACTTTAAGATTCTTCTAAATCACCTAAGTTTTATATTTTAATTTTAATAGAACCCATTAAAAACGACGGCTTCCTCAACGAAGTTAAACGAGGAACGCAGGGAACCTGTTTTATGAGTCGAATGGGATTTGGTATTGAAAATTCAAGGAAGCCTAGACCTAGATAAAGATAGTATAAAGAAGGCCTAGACCTACTATAAGCCTATCATAATATAGTTTGAGAATCTAAATTTTTCTCGCTCGAGAGACGAAATTTTTCCAAGTCCCTCTCCTATCGTGGCTCGAGAGTCGACATTTTTCCAAGTCCCCCTTCTATCATATATGGCTCGAGGGTCGAAATTTTTCTAAGTCCCCCTTCTGTCATATATAGCTCGAGAGTCGAAATTTTTCTAAGCCCCTCTCCTATCATATATGGCTCGAGGGTCGAAATTTTTCTAAGTTTTTCGCTGGACGGCGCACGGCGGACGCCAGATTTCTCAAATAGCCCCCCATAAAACAGGTTCCCTGTTAAAAGATTAGAAATGAATTGAACAATAGAAGAGAAAGTGGAATACCTTAAATCATTATTATCACAATCAGCTTATAAGTGAGAAACAATGAAGTTTAGGTATGGGGAGCATGTGTAAATGATTTTATAGCAAGTTATTGAAAAGTCGGTGATGCTTACGCTTCTGCGTGAGCTTTTTTTTATGTTACATTTACGTTCACTCGCCGCGGATCATTGCGGATTGCACGCAAGTTGACATACTAGACGATACGTTCCGCAACGATCCGCGGCGAGTGAACGTAGACGTAACACAACAAAAAATCGAGCTAATCCCAAGAAACGAAAAGCGGCATCGTTTAGACTGGATACAAATTTTGAAAAAGTGCGTTTTTTTTACTGCAAGATGCGTTTAACATAACATTTTGGTAACCGGCATGTTCTCAATAAAAAAGATTCGCCGAATTCGGAAATATTGGTAACTTTTTGATCCGACCCCTTTCAGTGGAGAAATGGGGGTTGAACGTCAAAAAAATTGTTTTTTTTCTCTTTATTTCCATTATTGAGCAGAAACAAAGCCTTGTAGAAAAAAACACCTCAGTTAAAAAGTATTGCCCATAAAATTTCCTTTAAAATGGCGTAATTCGATATGCGCAAAAACTTACAGTGTTGCCATTACAGCCACTTGAATATTTGCTGTTCATTGGTATTTTCTGATTTTTCTTATAATTGATGGATTTTTTACGAGTAGAAGTCGCTAAATCTGAATATATGGGTAAGTTTTTGATACAACCCCTTTTATAGATGAAATTGGGGGGCAGAATGTCGACTGTTTTTTTCATTATTTTCATTATTGAGTTGACACAAAGCTTTCTACAAAAAAATTCATTTGTTGAAAAATGTTTCACACCTACATATTTTTTGTTTGATGGTATAATTTGAGAAAATTACAATGCCTCCCTTACTTCCACTACGTACGCTTGAAAACAACAGCTTCCTTAACAAAGTGAAACGAGGAACGCAGGGAACCTGTTTTATGAGTCAAATTGGATTTGGTATTGAGAATTCAAGAGGCCTAGACCTAGTATAAAGCTAGTATAAAGAAGGTCTAGAGCTGCTATAAGCCTAGTATAATATCGTTCGAGAGTGTAAATTGTTTTTGACTCTCGAGCTATATATGACAGGAGAGGGACTTGGAAAAAGTTTGACTCCCGAGCTGTATATGATAGAAAGGGAACTTGAAAAAATTTCAACCTCCGAGCATAATATGATACAACGGGGATTTCAAAATAGGTTGTTATCAGTGACCTGGACCTATTTTAGGGACTCCGAAATATATAGGTCGAGAGTGGAAATTTTTCTGAGTCCACTTCCTATTATATATAGCTCGGAGGTTGAAATTTTTTCAAGTCCCCCTCCTATCATATATATAGCTTGAGAGTCGAAATTTTTGTAAGTCTCCTTTTATCATAATAACTCGAGAGTCGACATTTTTCCAAGTTTTTTGCCGGGTGGCGCACGGCGCGCAAAGGGCGATCAAGTTCTTCCAATTTGCTATTAAGTAATTCATTTTCACGCTGATCTTCATAACACATGTGTGTCCTGTATACAGTGTGGTGCATGAGAAGTCGCACCAATGTAAAAGTCCCTATGGTGCGTCTTCGTGATGCACCAGCATACATAAACGACGTGTTATAGTGATGGTTGGAACACGGGTCAATGCACCATGCAACACGAGCAAGTGAGCAACACAAGGAAGTAAGCTCCTCTCCGTGCAACAAACTTCGTGTTGGGTTGTTCGGGGAAATCACTTATGAATTTTACAAGTGAAAATTTCCATTTTCAAATGTTGAACGATTATTTCCCGTTGTTTTTTCTTTTTTGAATTTGAATGACGATTTCGTTGACATGATTTTTAAGAATAAAGTAGGTACATGCAACGTCCTGAGCAATAAAAAAGAATGACTTGTTCGAGTAAGCAATGTTTAATGACAGAAACAAAATCTTGTGAGCAGAACGCACTGTAAAAAAAATTGTAACTGCCAATAGATTAAAAAAAAAAAAAAAACTGATGAAGAAAAAAATTTCAGGAATGGTGAAATCCTCACGGTAACAAAAAAAACCCTAACAGGAAAACCGAGTGTTGCTCACTTGCTTATGTCGCGTTGGTGCGTTGACCCGTATTCCAACCATCTCTATAACATGTCCTTATGTATGCTGGTGCATCACAAAGACGCACCATAGGGACTTTTACATTGGTGCGACTTCTCATGCACCACACTGTATAGAGCCCTATGATAACGAGTAAGGACATGGGCCGCCATATTTACTTTTCGTCAAATTGATTTATCTTGTCTTTCGTCCAACTAATGTCAGCTACCTTATATTAGTTTTATCGAGAATTTGGATGTCTAGCCTGAGGTGCGGTCGTTGAAAGAGGCGAGGTAATTAATGTAAGATTGAATCGTTCTTTTCTTCTATTTTGTTGCAATTCATTTTTCGCAGATACGTTGATTCGATACTCCACATAGAATTAAATTTGATTTTTTTTTCCTTCAAATTTGCCAGGCAATTATTCATTTTACTCTTATATCTGTAGTATGTACAAGTCCGGCGCGCCTACGGCGCGCCTCTTAGTTTTTTCTTTTTTCATTTTTATCTTATTCGAGAGCGCTATATAAACAGGAATAATTTTTAAAAATCTCGGTAAATTATCTAGATATTTCTACTTTGGATATTGAAAAAAAAAAAGTAGAAATTCTCCAGACAACTTTTTTTTGAATATCTGTATTCAAAATTTTTATGCAAACACAAAGTTCTCATGGCTACTTTTAATTCTGTTATTTAGGGTTTTGGGTAAGGTAGATACATGAAACAAAGGGAGTAACTCTGGGGTTTAAGGTTATTTGAAATTTCTTAGATACACTATTTTCTTTGTATCTTTTCATATCTCATAGTTCAATTCAATCTGCTTAGTTTTCTTTTCAAGCTTTTCTTCTTTCCTAATTTGATTCAATTTTGCACTCTTTCATTCTTTACTTGTTCTTCCATACAACCTTTTTTTTTTTTCTTTCTTTCTTCATCGTTTCCTGAGTCTTCCAAATTGTTCTCTGCCTCAGTATTACACTCTTCCAGTTTTCCCTCTCTTCCTATTCTTCTTTTTCAGTCCTCTGCATCCATCTTCTCCAATTATCCGTATGGTGATAATTAATTCTACGTGTCATCCTCTAATCTACAAATTAATGGAAGAAAAACGTTTCGATTCTAAGATTAGTTCATTCATTTCCCTTTTTCTCTTTCACTTTTTTTCTACATAAGATTTTTTTTGAAATCTTGTGTGTATTATATGTTGACAGTATAATTTGTTACTACAGTCGTTCCAATTTTCAGCGTTGATTATTTCTTTGACCTCACTTTTTTACATGCAAATAATGTAACTCCTCCTATTTTCGAGTTGATTTAGTTGAGACTTTGAAAATCCCTTCCTTCATTTACCTTAATTAGAACAAAATTTCTCAAGGCCCTCACTTTATTCCTTCGAGTCCATCCACCTCCAACTAACAGTTATTCTTGACATCGAGTCCTGATTTGTGTAATTCACTATTCTCTAGGGATTCTTCTGTTAAATCCTAATGATGTTAAGAGCATCGCTAGTTTTTTATGATGTCAACTACCTAACCTAAATCGAGGTTCAATAGGAAACCTATTCCATAGGGGGAGGGATTTTTGAAAATTTTGGTGTCTCGCCATCATTTACCTAGAACGATGGTTGATATTTTTCCAAGTCCTTTTCCTGTCATATATATCTTGGAAGTTGAAATTCTTCCATGTTCCTCTCTTAAAAAATATAGCTTGGAAGTTGAAAGTTTTTAAAGTTATCCACTTGTCATAATTGCATAGGTCGATGTACAAAATGCGTTTTCAATTTCAACTCCTCTGATGGTTCAATTTTTTCCAAGTTCCTCTCCTGTCATATATAGCTCAATTCCCAATATTAAAAATCTTTTCAAATCTGACTCCTTTGATATTGAAAATTTTTCCTATCCCTTATCTATCATAATAGAGCTCAAATGTCTCAATTTTTCCGAGTCCCTCCTGCTATAGTTGGCTTAATTTTCAAAATTTTATCAAATCTAATTCCTCTTTTTGGAACCCCTCCAATTTTGAATTCAATTCTCAATATCAAAACCAATCCGTCCTATAGAAGAGGATGTGGGAATTCCTTATTCAAACATGTGATTGTTTTCTATTACAGCCTTCAATTGAACTTCTTTTGGTTGAATCCTAGAAATCTGATTGGAAGCTTCATTACAATCCTTACTATCTTATTAAGTATACAGATAATCTGAGAATCTATCACCTTTTTTCCTGTCCTACTCTTCAAAATCAACATACTTCCTACAAAGTATTTTCTCAATTATCCTCTGACCTGTGTAATCATTTCCAACACAATTTCCAACTCTCGCAACTTAGTCAGTTCCATTTTCCAAATATTTCAGTTCCTTTTCTTCTTCTACTTCTTACAATGGAAGTAATTTTTGATTCAAAAAGTTGATATTGATAAGGGATCATCATATTTTGGTGACTATTATTTTCTATTTTGCCTATTAGCTCTCCTTCATTAGGACATTTCGACGTCATTAGAACTTTTTGCCAAATTAATTATCCTTCAATTTGCGAAGTGCTAAATTGTATCGGATAAAATGAGGTATGAAGTGCAAAGAGAAGATCGTTACCGTTATAATATTAGGCTTTAGCTATTTTTTAGCCTAATTGTATCGGGTAAATTAGGTATGTGATGGGTTTCGTCTGAAGCCTTCCTCTAGGGAACTGAGGTATGTTTTATGCGCTACTTTTATTCCATTCTTCAGGGTTTTCCGAAACTCTTTATACTTGTTGATATTATTTATGGTAATATTCTTTTTCAACTTTCGTTGTGCCCTTTTCTTAGAATCGTACGCCCTACTTTTCCTGAATAAATCCCTCTCAATTTCTCACATGATGTGTCTATAGTTGGAATTCTGATTAGGTTCAAGCTCACACTTTCCTACGCTCATCTGTACAAAACGTATCTTTTATTTGATTCTCAGTTCACATCGGTTGCCCTCAATATGATCAAACTGATTGCGCGCCTAAAAACTTCACCCTTTCACCCAAAATTAAGGACCCCACCTTGTAACTACGTACTTACGACCATAAAAACTTTCATTATTTCTTAATCCTAGCTTAATTCTTGTATCACTCACATAAAAAAACAACCCTGCAACAAACTTAGAATCATTAAAAGTTAACCTATCCTCAGTCTTCATTGAACAGAAATTCCCACCATAAAGAGGTTATTTTCGCTCGATATAGAATTGGTCACTCTCAACTTGAACATTCTCATCTCCTCCTGGGTTGCCATGCTCTACCTTCATGTAAATCTTATTATGCAGATAATCTGACGATCTATCATCTTTTTTCCTATCCTACTCTCCAAAATCAACGTACTTCCCACAATATAATCTCAGTCTCATCCTCTGTCCCATGTAATCATTCCCAACATGGTTTCCAACTCCCGCAACTACCTATGGTACTCAATTACTCCAACTTATACACATCCATTTTCTTTCTCCTGCCTTAAAATTTGAGTACCACCATCTGACTCGATTGCTACCTCTTCTTCCAATCATCTTCCCTACCCTCACGTTCTTTTCGTTTGTTTTTCACTCCACTCCAGTTATTCTTATTTTCAGAATACAACCATAATACCATTTTACAAATTATTTTAATCGCTTTTCTTCTTTTACTTCTTACAATTGAAGTGATTTTTATTCAAAAAGTTGACACTGATAAGGGATTCTCATATTTTTATGACTACCATTTTCTATTTTACCTGTTGGCTCTCCTTCATTAGATACTTATATTATCATTATAATTATATGGACATTGTGACATCATTAAAACTTTTTGTCGAATTCATTTTTCTTGTCTCGCGTCCAAGAAAGTTAGCTACCTTTTATCGAGACTTTGGACATCTAATCTGAGGTGAGGTTGTTTAAAGAGGCGAGGTCATCGATGTAAGGTTGAATCGTTGTTACGTTTTATTTTGCTAGGCAATTCATTTTTTGTTTTTTTTTTTTCTTCCTCCAAATTTGCTAAGTAATTCATTTTACTCTTATAATAGTATATTACGCAGCTAGGGGAAAAAAAGTGAAAAGTTACTTCTCGCGCCATTTGCTACACTCGGCTTCGCCTCGTTCTGCAAATTTCGCACTCGAAGTAACTTTTCACTTTTTTTCACCAAGTTGCGTACGATATTTTATTGTATAAAGGGTTGTAAACGCCGCCACCTGGGCAATAAACGGGCGTTTATTACCCTGAATGCAATAAATAATAATATAATCTTGTCACAGTATGATAATTGACGTCGGATGCGATAACAGGAAAATGGAAAACTTTTACACGCACGTTTGTGATAATGAATCGTTGCACTTAAATAACCAATAATTATTAATTTTCTATTTTCTATTTTGCCTGTTAACCTTCAGTCGCTGTGACGTCATTAGAATTTCACGAATATTTTTTCTTATAATTTGCTAGACAATTCATATATATAGTAATAGAATACACGCGTTAGCTATTTTTTAGCTAAATTGTATCGGGCAAATCAGGAATGAGAGGCAAAGGGTCATTTAGTTTTTTAGTATATTAGATGTCACATACAGTATCGAAAGTCTATACAGTAACAAAAGTCGCGCCCTTTTTCATTAAAAGTCACGCGCGGCGTCGTTTCTCCCCAATTCCCCTTATAAAAGAGGTTGTATCAAAAAGTTACCCATATATTCTGATTCAGCGACTTCTACTCAAAAAAATCCATCAATTACCAGAAAAATCAGAAAATACCAAGAAACAGCAAATATTCAAGTGGCTGTAATGGCAACACTGTAAGTTTTTGCGCATATAAAATTATGCCATGTTGAAGGAAATTTTATGGGCAATACTTTTTGACTGAGGTGTTTTTTTTCTGTAAGGCTTTGTTTCTGCTCAATAATGGAAATAATGAGAAAAAAACAGTTTTTTTGACGTTCCACCCCCCATTTCTCCACTAAAAGGGGTCGAATCAAAAAGTTACCGATATTTTCGAATTCGGTGAATCTTTTTCATTGAGAACATGCCGGTTACCAAAATGTTACATTAAACGCACCTTAAGATCCTTTTTTTCAAAAATGTGTCTGGTCTAGTATTTCAGCGTACAATTATTCACGGGCCGGAGAATTTCAAAAAATTTCAATTTGTTGGGTAGTGATAATCGAATTTTTAGGTATTTTTGGAACACATTTTCCAAATTTATCCCCTTTTTCTGAATGAATTTCCCGTTCAAGAATTTCGTGGGATTGTTGTGGTCGAATGCTCTTTGGACAACAAATTTTACCATACAGTCCGCTTACGACTGACGTGAATGGTCAATATTTGGGGACTCATGAAACTCGCTGATTATGACTTGCGTACATTCTTCGATACAAGTCGTATTACGATTAGAAATTGGCTAATTTTGTCGCACGCTATTTTAGTACAAAATTTCACACCCGAAATGGGCTACAAAAAATGAATAAATGATTGGAGAACTATGTCTACTTATCGGAATATTAATGACGTAAATTGAAACGATGTTTAGAGTGTGTTTGGTGTCATGATATGAGGTTCGTATCATAAGGTACGGAAAATAAAGGGTGGAATGTATATGGTTAAATTATGGAAAAATTCAAATTCGAATTTGAAATAGAAAAAAATAAAAGTATGCAGGCGGACACGTTGTTGGATGGTGCGGTGTTTTGTTTTGTTTTTTTTTTTTTTTACCTTGCTAGGTCCAACTTAATCTGGCGATCGATTCGCTATCGTGTACGTACTGAAAATCATGTGTGTAATATAACGAAGAAGGAGAAAAAAAATTGATAAAAATAAAAGCGTAATACGTACACGGCATACGGTATGAGTTATTTTTTTTTTTTTTCCTCCTGTACGGCGATTGATCGTAACAATTGGACGAATCAAACGTAGGTACGTCGACGACGAGCTTAACAATGGAATCGTATATGTACGATTTCCAAGCTCATATTCGAGACCCAGCACGTTTTTGCGAGTAGGCGTGCGGTTGGAGGACAGCGTCCGACTTTGCCAACGGCTTAAAAGCGTTTTTTTTTTCCTAGTTGTGCTTTCGCGTCTCGGTTGCCGAAGTTGAGCTCGAGATTTTTTTCGAACCGTCCAAGTATGATAAAACGGAGGAGGGATGCGAAAGATTTGGAAATTAAAATCGAGTTTCCTGATACGATTTCCGATTATTCTAATCCGCATGCAAGTTCGAAGTCATATTCGAAAATTGGCAGACTGCAATTTTACTGTATCGTTGTGCTCTTCAAGATTTATTAGACGCGAGGCTGCGTATACGTTTGAGATTGATCTGTTTCCTTGACCCGAATCTTGCAGACGAAGATAATCTAATCCGATTGCTTCATTTTTTTTTTTTTTTTTTGTTTCCTACTATCGTTTGAAACATTTCCGGCAAAATAGTCCTCTACAAAATTCGTTATCGGGTAAAACGCGGTCCTTCGGAGTAACAGTATTTTTTTCGCAATACTGAAGAACTTTTCTCAATTTCGTCGGTTACGAATCGATAAACTATCGAGTCTGGTAACAAATAAGTTGGAGGCACAAGAAATGTTTGCCTACTCTTTCGTCTTTTTTTTTCGAGGGCGAGTTTTAGAGTTCCCACTGAGTTCCTCAACAAAAATATGAACAGCTACCTTTTAGTATCGAACGGCTAGGATTTCAAGAGCCCAAAAAATACGAAAATACAACAGCTAGCCAAAAAACGATATAAGGCGTTGGGAGCCGACCACGACCCTAAGAAAGTTCAATAAATCAAGTTTTCGTCTTTTAGCCGCGGAAAAATCTCGGATATTCCCACTTCAAGTTTCTCTCTTATTATCAGAAGAACAATAGGTGGTTTTCTAACAGTTTCCTCTTCCTACCTCAAATTCCAGCTTTCCACTTTTGATTTCGAGCTTTCAGCTTTCAGTTAGCTTCTCGACTCGGCAGACCAGACCCGGGAGCGTGCGCAAAAATTTCGTCCGCGTTCAATCCCATTTGCTTACAAAAAAAAAAAAAATGTTCTCGTTTGTTTGCAACATTCATGACAATTTTAGCAAACCTAGCGAATTTCTTCCCAATTCTAATAATGATTGCAGACACTCTTCGCAAAAAGCAGCGCAACGTTGCGTCATCAAATCTCTCGTCAATATCAGGTTAAAATTTTGGAATAAGTGATGCACAGGTTATTGTGGAAAGTTCGAGAGCGGGGGAAATGAACATCCATTTTGTTTGTATATTACTTTTTAGTTGATGGCTTCTCCACTTGTTTTTATTTTTGGCAGGGTTGCGATGCGATTTTTTAAACAAACAATGTTTAAAACGCGTTTGAAACATGTTTAAACCACACAAAAAAATCAAAATTGTGTTCCAAACGGAAATATGTTCAAAACATGTTTTCTTTCAAACTTGTTTTTAGCGGGGGACCCACTATCCCTTTTGTTGGGGGTACTTTCAGGAAATTTTCGTCCGCGAGCGAGGTTGATGACGTCACGGAGAGGGGAGGGGGACTTGGAAAAATTTCGATCCTCTAGCCAATAGTCATATATGATAGGAAGGGGACTTAGAAAAATTCCTACCTCCGAGGGGACTTGGAAAGACGACGCGACGGCTTCCTTGAAATTGTAGCGCGTTCAAGTTGTCACGTCATGATTTTAACTTCATGCTCCGGGGGACACGGGGCATCGGGAAACAATGGCATCTAATGCATTAAAAAACATTGAAAACCTTGTTTTTTTCCATACTTTCATTATTATTCTTTACTAAAAATGAATATTTGACAATTTTTCCAGAGTTGAAAAAAAAAAAAAATTAGAATGTTGTTTTAATGAAGGTTGTTTGAAACGATGTTCAAAACCGATGTTTCGAGTCGGTCAGACCAGAACTCGTAGTCGGAAAGACGGAGGTTCAGTCCACCCATGTCTTGACGAGTAAAAAGGTGATTAAGTATCTGGGAATTTGGTTTCATTCGAAGTTGATTATCAGGCACCGTTTCCTGATGGCGGCGAAAAAGATGGGTAGGGTTGTATCTATCTACGCCACTTGATGACAAACCTAAGAGGACCGAGGGAGGCAAGAGAAAGGATTATGATGAGCATCCGCATTCCCCAGTATGAGCCGATTTCATGAAGATACCTACATAAGGAAAAAGGTGGAGAAGATCCAAATAAGAGTGACGCTATCGATGGATACTCTTTGCGTATCAGCTTGTTCGCCACCGATTGAACTCCTTGGTAAGGAGGAAGCGGCCCAGGACAAAGACTGGATCAAAAGGAGTTACAGGTCAATCAAGAGACCAAGCGTTTCTTGCTTGAGGAATGGAAAACGAGAATTGCTCAGAGCGAGTTAGGTATATGGACGACTCGTGTGTTAATATGCGATCTCGTAGAGCGCATGAACCGAGACTATGGTCAGCTGTACTTTCGATTGACAAAACCGTCAAGTGACATGTATCTTTATGAAAAGTTGAGCAGACAACATGTTCGAGTTGCGATCAAAGGCGAGATTATGGACTACAACACACCTTTCGAGCGGGACAAACGTAGTCGGTCTCCGCAAATGATTGAGATCGATGAAGCACTTGCTCCTGGAGCCTGATAGGCACCTTGCCAAGTTCCGAAGAAGCATGGAATCAAGTGTCTGCATTTGCAGTCATAATCATGAAGACGAAGGGGACACGGAATGGGATAGGCAAATGATGCAGGACAGTTGCACAGTGACTTAGCTTGAAGTTGTGTGTGTTAGTTTGCGTGCCCGGAGGCAACGCACCTTGGTATTTGTCAATTGCCAAGGAGATTCTTCCAACTCGGAAGTTGTACCCGAAAGGGGCAACCCGCAGTCAATCTACTGCGGAGAACAAGCGGCTGCCCGTGAAATGGCCTACATCGTAGATTTTTACACGAGAATAGCTTCCATTCAAGTACAACTTTTCAAGTCATTCGTCTAGCAGTTGCCGAGCTTCCTCCTGACTGAGTCTTTATTTGCTGCCACGATATAAACAGATAACTCGAGACGACTACTACAATCGTGAATTTTCGAAACACAGACGTGTAACGGAAGCGCAAAGGATAAACTTTCGCGAAAGCATTAGAAAAGCACTTTCTACCGACAAAACGTTTCCCCAATTTTCGTTGGGTTATTTATTACAAAAGGCAGGTACAGCAACGTTACGTAAACGAATCGTACGTGCGGTACCAAAGTGCCTCATCAACGAAGACAATTTTTCGCCTCAAAGAAAACGCGAGATAATGCATACGAATATAAGACCCGTGGGTGGAAGCACACGCGAACGACTATTTCGCTGATGGATATTGAAATTCGAATAAATATTGAGTTTAAAACAGTTTGTTCAACCCGACTAATGCATTCTACCATGTTACACGCCATATTCATATACGGTCCATACTAGATAGCTGAATGGAAAATTAAAAAATCTAGTCGGCAGATTTTTTTTTTTCGTAATATTAGAGCGCCGGTGTAAGCGCTACACAATAAACCGTAAACAAAAAGATAAGAATAGCGAATAATATAAGTTCTGTGACGCGACTTTCACGGTGCACTACTTGAGCAGCTGTTCTGCTTTATTGTGCAAAAGCAGAAGGAGAAAGAGAATTCCTATCTTCTACGTTACTCCGGTTTTCATGAGCTTTATTCAAAATTTATACTCAACTTCAAATAGACAATAAGAATCTTTTAGAAAGGCGAGGGAATGCACCTAATTCTATTCTTATCTATAAGAGCTTTATTCGCGAGACAATCAACCCGAGTTTAAGCGGAGCGAACACTCAGCCCGAAGAAATGAGACTATAAATAAATTCCGCGGATGGTAAGAAATAAGGGTAATGGCCTAGGGAGAAAGAGAGAGAGAGATAGTCAAACGAACTTTCGGCTCGAGGAAAGAAAGTAAAAATATTTTCGATTTTTAGAAATGAAGAAACAAAGAATGGCTTTCGATAGCGAGAGCTTAGAGTGGGAAGTTCTGGAGAAAATTTGAAAAGATGATTGAAGGAAAAACAAAGCGGATCATAAAAAAGTAAACAATGGAGCGGAGATTTCACACTACGTACTAAACTTGCCTTTCTTTGTTGGCTATTCAAGAAGATGTACAGGGAAATTCCAATATTTTTAATTAAATACGAACCGAAAAAGCTCTTCGAAAGTAATCGATGCAAATCAAACATCACTCGATGAAATAAAACGTCATCACACAGATAGGAACAACTCACGATAGATACTCGCTCTTGTCGCATGTGGAGCGCCGCCCTTCCTCGCGGGTTGCCTATGCATTAACTTTGTTTCCTCCAAAATACCGGAATCGACCCTTTCAGGTATAATAATTTCAGTGTTGGAAGAATCTCTTCGGCGAACCGCCCCTTCTTGGCAACCTCCAAGCTGCAGTGTTCCCAGGCACGCATAATTTTAAAACACACAATAACATGCTTCCTTGGAAGTTAGCATGGTGGCTATCGGGCTACTCGGAGGAAGCGCTTTATCTACCCCAATCTCTTAAAGAGGAAGACTAAGTTTACCCCGTTCACGCCTCTAAGACTCACACCCAAACAAGGTGTGCTGTGGTCCATCAGGTCGCCCTACGTTGCCTGCTCAAATTTCTTCAATTTCTCAGATACCTGTAGCTTGCTTCACGCTGCGTTAAGTGAAAGTTCAGCTGACCTAGTTTGATTTACACTCAGCGATGTCGTGTATCAACACACGGGGCGTCCATTTACGCGGCTCTGCTTTCCATTTCTCAAGCGAAGAGCGCCTGCCTTATTGCCTGACCGGTAAAGAGTCTTAATCGGGTGTTGTCTTTCTTTGTTTTGAACACCACCGCTCTCGTCACCTCAGCAAGGAGCGCTAATGTGCAAAGAGCCTCCGTCGAGACAGTGTGGTAGGTACTAACACACCTCAGCGCAGCTCTTCGTTGGTTCTTTACCATCTCTAGATTATCTTCATTGAGTCAGCCCATCGTGGCGTACCATACGGGAGGATCCGCAAGTGCAAATTATGAGATCAACCTTGCATTTCATGTTAAAATCACGAAATCTGGCAAACACTTGAGCGAAAAATTTGAGCCATGGCGCCACGGTCCAAACCCCATAGGAGCCCCATAATGGCGGGTTGCCTAACTGGAAGAAGTTCTTGCATATAAATGAACGAAATATTCCTTTTGGTTCGCAATTGATGTGGATTCTTATGTAATCCCTAAAATAGGGGTAAAATTGAAGTGATATAATCAATATTTCGACATTTTTCACGAATATCCCTCTGAAATTTTCCTTAGAATTTGGAAAAAATACTAAAAAAATTCTCCGACCGTCCAAAGGGCCCAGGGGCCTCACCTACCCCCCCCCCTCAAAAAAAAAAAAATTGAAGAAAAAGTATTTTGTGTTTTTTGGAAAAATCTCAATTGGTTCCGTAGTAGAATTTAGCGCAAAATCCGGGAAAAATAGTGAAAAAATCGGAGGAGGTTAAAGGGGGTACAAGCCCTGAAAAGTGATGAAAAAATGTTTGAGTTTTTTTTCAAGTTCAACAAATTTTTGTGTAGAATTTACCGTAGAATTCGGAAAAAATGGTAAAAACAATCTTGGAGGTCTCTGGAAGGGGGTAAGAGGACTCAAACCCCCAGAACTCGTAGTAAAAAATATGAGTTTTTGAGAACATTCAAACGGATTCGTGTGTGAAATTTACCGTAGAATTCAGAAGAATCCTGAAAAAGATCTCACGGGGCGGGAGGAATATAAACGTCTTGGAACAGAAGTTGTAGAACTACATTTCCATACTTGAACTTTCATGAAATATTATATAGAATTTCCTGTTGCATAGAACGTGAAATAGGTATACCTTGAAATATTACGAAAACTACTGAAGTCTTACTAAAATATCAAATACTTCATTAAATTCACCAAAATAGTGTATATTTCAAACCTAATGACAATATTGTGTAATGTCCATGTACAAATAATTTATTCAAACCACACTTATCAGTGCATGGCATTCCAGCCTTCCTGTACTTACAGTGTCTCGTAAGCAGCCTTCCTGGCAGCCGCATTTCACGAGAATGTCCAATGCCATATAGACAGGTGGCTGAAGGGTCCATAAAGGTTCCCAGTGTATGCCATCAGTCGCTCGCTTCCAGCCCTAGTCTTGCGGATCTGGCAATTTTTGATTCTTCTTCAGACACTGCCCCCACACGTGGAAACCCTGATAAACCGTACGAAGACAGTGCTTTTAGAGAGTATCTTGGGTAGGACTAGGTGGGATCGAAACCTAACCTAACCTCGCCGCCATGAGTAGAATTAATAAAATAAATAATTGTTAAATTTGAAGAGGACGGAAGATTGAAATGACGGACAGAAAAGTAGAAACTATCAGAAAAACTAATGAGTCTGCCAGGAGACATTTTCAACCCAACAAAAAACGCAGTTCCCATGAGTTATAAAAATGTTATTCTACAATTTTACGACTTGATGTTCCTCCCGGCCCCCACGAAGAGCCATGAGATTTTTTCAGGATTCTTTCTGAATTCTACGGTAAATTTCACACAAGAATGCGTTTGAATGTTCTCAAAAACTCATATTTTTTACTTCGAATTTTGAGAGTTTGAGTTTTGAGTCCTCTCACCTCCTCTCAGAGACCTCCAGGCATTTTTTTACTATTTTTTTCCGAATTCTACGGTAAATTCTACATTTGAACTTGGAAAAAAGAAAGTAAAAATTTTTTCATCACTTTCCAGGGTTTGTACCTCCTTTAAACCCCTTCGAGGGCCCCAGGAATTTTTTCCGGATTTTACGCTAAATTCTACTTCGGAACCCATTGAGATTTTTCCAAAAAACACAAAATATTATTTCTTTTTCTCTTTTTTTTTTGGGGGGGGGGGGTAAGGCCTCTGGGCCCTTTGGACGGTCGGAGAATTTTTTTACCATTTTCCAGAATTCTACGCAAAATTTCATAGGGATATTCGTGAAAATATGTTGAAATATTGATTATGTCACTCCAATTTCACCCCTGTTTTAGGTGTTATCAGCCCCTCGGCGCCCCTAAAATATCGGAATAATTTTTTGATAATTTTTTTCAAATTTGGCGGTCTAAATTATATGAGTATCCGTATAAATTGCTGACCAAAAGGAATATTTCGGTCACTTATATGCAAGAACTCCTTCCAATTAGGCAACCCGCCATTATGGGGCCCCTATGGGGTTTGGACCGTGGCACCATGGCTCAAATTTTTCGTTCAAGTGTCTCGAACGTTTGTTCCAAATTTCATGATTTTAACATGAAATGCAAGGTCGAATTGTCTAAGTACTTCCCGGATTAAAAGTAGTGCTCATCATGACGCTCTCTCGGCCGTCCCAGATTTCTCATCAGGTGGCTTAGGTATGTAAACACTCTGCCTACCTTTCCCGCTAAAGCTCAACTTGGAGTCACACCGGATGCCCAGGTACTTCTTTACCTTTTTGGTCTCAAAAGGTGGATGGACAGAACTTTCGGCGAGTCGTAAATAACATGGCTCTTGTCTTACCTACTGCAAGTTCTGGCCTAGCCGATCGATCCAACGCTACACTACCTGTAGGGCTCGGTTCACCCTACTTTCCACTGTCATCAGCATAGCACACATGTTCAACACCCGGCAGCAATTTCAACTTGAAAATCCCGTTGAATGTGACCGCCCAAGGACCAAACCCTGCGACACTTTACCAGTAACTGGGCGTTTTATTGTACCGGCAGAGTCTCTGCTCGGATTTTTCCACAGCTAAGTTAGCTACTGACCATCCTGAGCAGGTATGATAACAGATACTAGACATAAATGAAGATGTCGTGCGAAAACCTGTGAATTCAAATTGGAAACTAGGAACCACCCCTAAAATGGATCCCTCAATAGAAATTTCATGGGACGACGAGTCGTTGGTTCCAACCTACTCCAAGAATTTCAAAAAAATTCGACCTTAGAGCCATACAGTATCGAGAAGGTGACTTAAAATTTGGACCAGTTTGAATTTTGTAAACTGTAAAGCAATTGACCTTCAGCTGATGAGAACAGAGAATATGATTACAAGTGAATGGCTTCGACATAGATTTTCTGGAGGCTTTCAAACGAAAAACTTCGTGCATTCAACTTCTTATCGATCAGGGAATCGTTTTTACCTGTGAGATACAGCGTCTCGCTAGATGGTGAATTGTTCCTCATCCTATCACTCCCTGAGTTCACTAATGATTCTTTCTCATTTGAATAGAAAGACCACAGTTTATAAACTGCGAGACGTATGCGGCAAAAATGAGAAAATTTTCAACCCACATGCGCTCCGCAAAAACAACCGAAGGTGACTCGAGGTTAGAAACGTGACCGATAGGCGCCCTGTGACAACGACACTATATTGAAACTTTTAATTGCTTTCCAAGAACTCTTTTCGTTCTTCTTGCGCAAAAATTGTGGAGCGCGCTCATCAATGATGAATAGAATATACGCGTGAGAGAAAAGTACTTAAACGCATTTTGACATTCGTATCGAGTCAGTGTTTTCTCGGATGCGTGGCAAGGGGGTGAGTATAATAATTATCTATGCGAGAAACCGGAGCCAACATTGCTGTCTTATTAAAACAGACGACACGTTGCGCGAACTTTGAAAATTAAGGCCTTCCATGACATGTTAATGAAAATTTTCAGACGTAGGACTAGAATAATATAAGAATGTACGAACCAGATTTGCTTCGTACGTTTATTGTCGCTAAAATGCGGCCTCGACAGAGAGAATGTTCAATTCGGCGATGCGGAGGTGGGTAAGGGGTCTCAAATGAAACTTTATATTATACCGTAGTTCGGTAATATAGAGGTTTCAAAAATAGCTGAATAAAATACTTCTATTATTCAATTAGTCGAATTCACTAAGTGTTGGAAGTTCTGTGAAATGTGGCGAACGTTTCTCTTTCATTTTGTCGAACTATTTTTCGAGTTAATTCAATTTTCCAATTGACGCCTATACATCTTCTCTTCCGTCCAGCGAGTAAATTTTAATTTGGTGTAAGCTTTATGCCCTGTATGTCAATTCTATCTTATTTTCAATGCTTTCTAGTTGCTTGTGACAATGTGAAAAAGGGACAGAAAAGCATCTCGTTTTCTCTCTCCGCAAACAATTCAAACTTGTCGAGTCTGAAATTCATAAAAGAAATCGAAAAACGGTTCTTCTCCGATACTTGCTTGCTCTGAGTTTTCTCCATTTTCTCCGTCAAGACGCATTCGTGATAGAATACAGTTCTCACTCCGTCTTCCAGTCAAACCGATGATAACATGTCTTTTGGCAAAGTCGTCGATCTCTTTTGTAGCACAATTGGCATTGTAGACAGAGCTGCTTAGTGCCGACAGCTAAGATGACTGTGGCAGGCACTTCAGCGTCCAGAAGAGCTTCCAAAATCTTTTATCATGGTGTTGAGTTTAACGCATTTTTCAAGTTGAGGCTGACGGCTGTGTAATGCTGACGCGTAAATATTGCTGTCTCAGCTATTTTTTCTACTTTTGTGCTGGTCTCTTTCCCCTTCATCTGCTGGGAGAGAGGCTGTAGACGTGCAAGACCTAATGTGGACAATTGGTTGGGATAAATGCAGATTTTGCTGTCAAGTTTTCCTCTTGTACTGGTCTTCCTTCCCTTCTAAACAATATGGGCCCTTCGATTTTTGGTGTGGAAACGAACTGAATACTGTATGCTGGATTATGCTGTTGAGTTTTACGATTGTGGAGGCCCTTTTGTCCTTCTGTCCGGGTGGAGAGGGCTGGAGACATTCATGATCCAATTAGAGCGAGTAGTGAATTTCTGGGCTAGAAATGGATGGAATCGTTCGTGCTATGTTTGTTCTGGTATCTTTGCCCTCCGGTCGTAAGCTCACGATGGGGGATAGGCCAAAGTCTCGTGTTTGTTCGGAGCGGATAAACGTATGTATGATAGGAGGGGGACTTGGAAGAATTTTCGATGTATGATAGGAGGTCGACCTCTAAACGACCTTGAGATTACCGGCTGGCTAGACGGCGGACATTTTGTTCGAAAAACCTCCTGATAAAACAAGTTCTCTGCTCAAATTTCGACCACGAAGCTATACGTGATAGGAAGAGGACTTGGAAAAATCTTAACTTTCGAGCTATATACAATGGGAAAAGGACTTGGAAAAATTTCAACTTTGAAACTATAAGTAATAGGAAGAGGACTTAGAAAAATCTGAACCTTCAAGCCATATATGATGGGAAAGAGACTTCGAATAATTTGGACCTCGTAGCTATAGGTAATAAAAGCAAAATCACAGAGGCTCCAGGGTACATGACGGACCACTGTTTGCATGAAGACCTTGCCGAGCTTCATACTCATAACAACACGGAAGCGCGAACTCCACTCGAAGAGTCCGCAGTACAACGACTTGAACGGAAAGGCATAGGAAAGCTCATTTGAAACGCCGTGCCGTTCTTTCTATATCAAGGTGTCTAGTCAACTAAATCAAAGAGAAGTCAAGTATTTGATAAAAGGTCAAGTAAACAACGTTAAAGCCGATAAGTTTGTAATATGTGCGGGCAGAGCCAAAAATAAAATAATTTTGAATAATGAAATTTCCTTGCACGGAAAAATTGTTTTGGATTTTACTTAAACAAATAAAAGTCAAGTATTTTCATCAACGGTCAAGTAAAAATGATAAAAGATTGAGATGCCGTTGCAAGTTTTGCAACGGAGAGCGAAGAACCCGCAAGATCCGTATTTCACTATGGAAGGTCTTCCACAATGTAGAACATAGGGAAAATCCTATCATCGAGAGTGGAAATTTTATGGGGGCTTTTTGAGAAATTTGCCATGCGCCGTCCGCCGTCCAACCAAAAACTAAAAAGAAATTTCGCCCCTCGAGCTATGTCTGAGAGGAGGGGACTTGGAAAAATTTCGTCTCTAAAGCCATATATGATAAGAATTTTTCCAGGTCCCTCGCCTATCTTATATAGTTCGAGAGTCAAGAAAAATTTAGACTCTCGAACTATATTATGCTAGGCTTATAGTAAGGTCCAGCACTTCTGTGTACTGGCTTTATAATTATTAGGTCTAGGCTTCCTAGAATTCTCAATACCCAAACCATTTTGACTCATAAAACAGGTTCCCTGCGTTCCTCGTTCAACCTCGTTAAGGAAGCCGTCGTTTTTCCAAGTCCCCCTTCTATCATATATAGCTCTAAAGTCAAAATTTTTCCAAGCCCCCCCCCTCCCCCGTGACTTCGTAAACTTCGGACCCCACGTGCCTGCGCTCGCGGACACGAAAATTTTCTGAAGGCACCTCTCTCTCTCTCTCTCTCTCTCTCTCTCTCTCTCTCTCTCTCTCTCTCTCTCTCTCTCTCTCTCTCTCTGACGTCATCCGCGCTCATGGACGAGAATTTCCTAAAAGTTCTACTAAAAAAAAAATAAAAAACAGTATTTTTAGCCAATTTGACTCTTTTTTTTCTTGCTTGTTGACTCGCTTACTTTGAAAAAATGCTTACGCAGCCGCGTAAGCAACACACGACTTTTCACCTGTATCTACAATCAAGTTTTTTGCTTAAACTTTAACTCTAGTACTCAAATTTATTCAATGAATCGTTTTCTCAATAAGATACACACATCCTCATCATCTCTTGCCTCTCTAATAGAGTCGCTTTCGTTTACGCTCCGATGATGGTTGTTTAACCGAAAACGTTTAGCGGCTGTTTCTTTTGTGGTTCAATACAATTTGCTACACCTTCGGGTGTACACTCTTCTTGGTAATATGAATAACCATAAATTAGAAGAACGTATCGATCCATTCTTGATCATCTCCGATTCTCAAGTATCTTTTAATGTTGGTTGTTGTAGACTCACACACACACCCATCTCATCACTTATATCCTTCTTTCATGCTCTCATTGCGATTCTGATAGCTCCCTCATTCAACATATCTTTTCCTGTCCCAAATTAGTTTCACTCTCGAACTCCTGATTTATCTCTCACAATCACATAGAAGCACTATCAGATGACTCTCTATTTGTTGTCAACATCTTTCAATTCTTCCAACAACTAAATTTCTTTTTCCACATCTTCACTTTTCAAAACCACTGAGCTCTCACTCCCTTAGTAACTCGTCAATTTAAAAGAAATCTAAATGTAAATAAAAAAAATGAAATAATTTTTACCTCTGCCTACAAGTCATCATTTCGCTTAAGTCCTTTCTTCATAACTCCAACTTATTCTATAAATCGTTCTCTCAATGAGGCTTACATATATCCTCACCATCTCTCACCCCTCTACTCATAATTCATTCTTGATCATCTCCAATTCCCGAGCATCATTCTATGTTATTTCCAGCTGCTCTTCTCTTCATGCAATCATAATTTGTATTCACGCTCTCATCGCAATCTATGAGAGAATTATTTTCAAAACTGTGTCGTCCTTGCACGTACTTATAAAAAGCTTTTTCCTTGAAAAATGTTATCTTTAAGAGAATTAAAAGGGCACACTTATGGATGAAAACTCAAAAGAGTTATGCAATAGCAACCGCCCCATCCCATTTTGCAAGCATAGGAGCAAGAATATCGCGTCATTATACGCCCCACCTTAAACCGGAGTATTTCAAAAGAATTTGATGTTGAAATTAAAGTGTTATTGAAAATTAAGTTGTGTACCTCGCGTAGTCTCATGTTTTTGCCACAGAGTGTGAGTAAGGGTTAGCCACAGAATCAGTCACCCTAGACTCACACACATACACTTCTCATCCCTCATCTTATGCTTCTCTCATGCTCTCATTCCCTCTCCCACATCTGAACTAACAACACCAAGCTTATGATAGGCTCTTATTAGCTCATTAATTGAAAAAAAAATTAAAAGAAAAGAAATAAAATGAAGCATGAAAGATTATACGTACGCAAAAGATTGCTCACCAATACTATAGCATATCCTTACATAACATTCATTCATGAGAAATCAACACATACTTAAAATTCATTCATAAAGAGCGTATCCTTACGTGTGTGAACAGGTAACCCAAAAAATGAATAAAACTAGCTACAACTACACTGACAATCTACGTAACCAAAGGTTACCCTTCGCTTTTGATGACGAAAGCAACTACCTGAAGTTTAGTACTACAAAATAGTAGTAGCTCGAATATTTGCAAATTTCATCAAATTAGTTCACGTTTCAATTTGAGATTTCTCACGAACCAGACATCGTATCAACACCAAAAGTTCACAATTACATTTTTAGACATGTAAATTACAATATATCAACATTTGAAAAAAATTGAACAAACCATATCAGAGTTATAGGAGTGGGGAATTTTTTTTTAAATTGGGTATATCTGGAGAACTACTGATCCGATCGTCAAAAAAAATGCAGGTGCACAACTTCAGATATAACACTACAACTTGACTAAGTTTCAAGAAAATCCATCCAGTAGTCTCGGAGGAGAAGTCCGGACAAATTTTGATCCATATATATATATAAGGAAACCTGAAATTTTTTTAATGACGTAGCGATGATCTATGACCTCTAAAACGTCGAGAAAGTTCATTTCCCCCCCTTTCTGCCACAACTGTGACGGGTGTAATACTCGCTTTTCTACGAAAAGTCGGTAAAAAGGTCAAGTAAAAGTCAAGTATTTTTAAAATTTCCTTTCAGTAGACACCCTGTCGCGGGTTCTCTGAGGGAGTTAAACGAGGGGTGGCAGAAAACCCGTTTTTTGAAACACGTGGGAACTGAAAAATGTAGATTGTGACTCGCAGGCCCCGCCCCCAAGTGTGACGTCACAAGGTTGACATATGAAGTCATCAAATTGTGACGTCACAGGCCCGGACTTTGAAACTGTATATAATAGTAGGGGAACTAGAAAAAAAACTGAAGACGTCATCAGATTGTAACGTCACAAGGTTGTGATGAAGTCATCAAATTGTGACGTCACAGGCCCGGACTTTGAAACTATGTATAATAGGAAGGGAAATTGAAAAAAAACTGATCTATGACGTCATCAAGCTGTGATATTACAGGTCCCGCCCCCAAACTATATATGATGGGAGGGGACTTGAAAATTGCCGAGCTCCGAGCCTTACCGGTTGGCGGACGTTTTCTATGACCCCCGCCCCCTGATGAAACAGGTTGTCTGTTGGAACAGTATTTTTAGCCAATTTGACTTTTTTTTTCCAGCAGAGAACCTGTTTTATCGGGAGTTTTTTGGAAAAAACGTTCGCTGTCCGGCCGGCCGGCAAAGCTAGGAGCTCGAAAATGTTCTAAGCGCACCTTTAAGTCCCTCTCCTATTATATAATTATAGCTTGTGGGCGGGATCTGTGACGTCACTGTTTGGTAACGTCATATGTTAGCTATGTGACGTCACAATCTGACGCCGTCATCAGTTTTTTCAAGTTCCCCTCCTATTATGTATAGTACAGAGTCCAGGGCTGTGACGTCAAAATCTTATGAGGTTATGAATTAGTTTTTTTCGAGTTCCTCTCCTATTATGAATAGCTACAAAGTCCGGGACTGTGACGTTACAATTTTATGATTTCATGATTTCATAGGTCAGCCTTGTGACGTCACAGTCTACATTTTTCAGATCTCACGTGCCACATAAAACAGGTTCCCTGTCACCCCTCGCTTAACTTCGTTAAAGGACCCGTGAGGTTTTCTTTTTCTTGCTCGTTAACTCGCTTACTTTCAAAAAAGGTCAAGTAGATGTCAAGTATTTTCAGAATTTCCTTTCAGTAGATACCCTGAATATCCAGACCAGCCGTGACTGCCTGGATTCGTCACTCGACTTCATCTCTTCTATACCTGTCTTCAGTGTACATGCATATCGTTATGACAGTTCATGCAATAAATAATTAGAAAAAAAATATCCAGAGTAAAGAGCTCCATTTGACGTGTTTTTCGCTGTACTGGAAAAACACCATGATAATTGCGGCTTTCTCAATAAATGGATAAACAGACGAAGTAAAATCAAACAAATACTTTCTTTCTCGGGCGAAACATTTTTACAGCTTCAGTTGTGTGCCAAATGTGTACCGCGAGAAGAATGAAAGCGCGCACGAGTTCTACACACTCTCCTAGTATTATTATCTGCACAATTCCTCGCAACATACACTCGAAAATTCGCGGCGATGCAGCCGAGCTTTCGTCGCCTTTTCCGTTTTACTTTCATTTTCATAATCTCGTGAAATCCCTTTACGAAAGGTGACCCGCCATGTATATACAGTGACTTATAATACTCGCGACACGAAACTCCGCCACGAGAAAAAAAAAGGAGCGCGCGAGAGCGAGAGACCATATTGGCAGCGGCAACAGCGACACCGCAACATTAAAAACAAAAGGATTACGCTTTTCTTAATTAGCTATCGCGAAAAACCTTTACCGAAGCTTTTCGTTAAGCGCCGTACCCCAACTTCCGAAAAACGCCGCGCCTTTTTCAACACGGAGGTATCTTGTGTATTACGAAGAATGTCAAGTCAATGGCGATTGGCTTAGTTCGTACTAGCTTGAGGCTTTAAGAGACTTCTGAACCCCACAGTTGACTTAAATACTGTATTTTCAGGTTGCTTCTATAACAAAAGCGACGTTTTCTCATTTATTTGCAGCTTTAAAATCACTAATTGAGAACTATAATTCAAGGTGAGAGTGCGGAGTTGATTGAATTCGTGCGGAAAGAAGAGACGAAATATAACAACTTCCAAAAGAAAGTTATTTCGTAATTCCGCGCGTCCTTTACTCTTCTCCAACTCTAATCCTTATCTTGCAGTAATCCACCGAGTCGGATATATTTCGCCGTTTTCTTCTTATCTTCGCACGGGAATCGAGTTTATATTAATTCAGCATCCGTACAGAAATACTTTCCGACGGTACGAGTACTGTTTTGGGAACTGCTACCGCTCATTTCGAGATGTGAAAAATTCACTTCCTGTAGAATAAGAAGGGGGACGGTGGGCCGCTTGTTTCAAAATTTTCCCAATTTATGTATGACTTATGGGCCCTCTCTAGCCAGAAAGATACGAGCCACAGTCACAAGAACGTTGTAGAAAAAGGTACCTATTACACGACCACTGTCAAGTTATCCAAACCATCTGCCAGTGTTATCGCAAATGTTTTTGGCGGAATCTCGCACATCATATGCATGGAATGTGGTCATCGAGAGGGCAGAAAGAACAGAGAAGCTAGCGAAATTTCGACCTAGAAATTCGACGAGACTTCCGCCGAACTTCGACCGCACAAAATTTCGCTAGAAAATCGTACAAAATTTCAAGGCCTGGGGGAATTTTGACCTGCTTTGGAGCCGTTCATCCATTTTGCAGTTTTGTCAAGTCTTTTGGGTGATTTTTTCGGACCCAGTGCTAAATCACACGTTAGAGAATTGTACAAAACTATAAGGATTACGCAATTTTTTTATTTGGGGCCGTACATCCATTTCGAAGCTTCGTTGGGTCTTTTAGGTTATTTTTTCGGACTCAACGCAAAATTTCGCTAGCGAATTGTACAAAATTTCGAGGCTCACGCAATTTTTTCATTTAGGGGAATTTTGACCTTCTTAGGGGCCGCACATTCATTTTGTGGCTTCGTAGAGTTTTTTGGGTGATTTTTTCGGACCCAGCGCTAAATTATTTTGAAGATGACGCAATTTTTCATTTTGGGGAAATTTTGACCTTTTTTGGGCCCAATAACCCATTTTTGTGCTTTGCAGCATTTTGTAACTTTTTTTTTTTTTTGTTTTCCCCGTAAAATTTCAGTTCAGGAACAATAATCTAATTATTTAAATGTTCGAAATTCAGTTCACGGTAAATTAATCAATTTTCAAGCCCTATTTTGGGAACCGTGGCAATTTCCTAAATTTTCGGCACCTTTTGGTGGATAACTCGTCTGAGAGAAGACGTAGAAGCTTCGGGTATGGCGCAAATTAAAGATAAAATTGAAATACAAATTTTGCGTTTTTGCACTGCGACACGTTTAGCCCAAATTCCCATTTAACTTTTAACATCTTTTTGGCGCACCCTGTAATTATGCACAGTATTTGTTTTAAAAAATTGAATAGAATGAAATATTATTTATGTGAATTAAAAATTAAGGACAGGCTTGGGTATTTCATACCTGTGGGTCCCAAAATATGAGATGTGAGTAATTGGACAATATGGGTGATTTAGCTTATAAATTCGTAGAGGAGAGAGGGGAGGTGTATACATTTCCTTAGGCGCCAAAATGTTATGTGTATGTAGCGGAGAAATGATGGGTGAACAAAATCCAAAGTTTCCTGAAAACCAAATTGAACAAAATGTGAACAAAATTATCACATGGATTTGAATGAAAAATTCGAAGATGGGGGAGCTGCATTTCCCCGCCCCCAAATTTAAAATAGATGTAGCGGGGAAACGACGAGTGAACAAAATTTAAAATTTGTTGAACAAAATATGAACAAAATTATCACATGGATTTGAACCCAAAACTTGGAGATGGGGGGCTGCATTTCCCCAGCTCCCTAAATTTGAAATGGCTGTAGCGGGGAAACGACGAGTGGACAAAATTTAAAATTTGTTGAACAAAGATGAACAAAATATTAACAAAATTATCACATGGATTTGAACGCAAAATTCGAAGATGGGGGAGCTGCATTTCCCCGCCCCCAAATTTAAAATGGTTGTAGCGGGGAAACGACGAGTGAACAAAATTTAAAATTTGTTGAACAAAATCATCACATAGATTCGAACCCAAAACTTCGAGATGGGGGGGCTGTATTTCCCCAGTCCTCAAATTTGAAATGGCTGTAGCGGGAAACGACGAGTGAACAAAATTAAAAATTATTTGAACAAAATATGAACAAAATTATCACATGGGTTTGAATGAAAAATTCGAAGATGGGGGAGCTGCATTTCCCCGCCCCCAAATTTAAAATAGATGTAGCGGGGAAACGACGAGTGAACAAAATTTAAAATTTGTTGAACAAAATGCGAACAAAATTATCACATAGATTTGAACCCAAAACTTGGAGATGGGGGGCTGCATTTCCCCAGCTCCCTAAATTTGAAATGGCTGTAGCGGGGAAACGACGAGTGGACAAAATTAAAAATTTGTTGAACAAAATTGAACAAAATGTGAACAAAATTATGGCATTAGTCGCGACTCGAATTTCCGTCATGAGGGGAGGGTTGGGAAATGGAGCCACTTCCAACATATCCCTAACTGCCTATTTTTATCATATCACTGATTCTAATTGAGGCACATGGTTCTTTTTAGTCCAAGAACACTCAGCAGATCAACCTCTTCTATTTGAGCTTTCAAAACGTGATAGAGCCTTAGGGAAGTCAAGATGGAACATTTCATTTAACTCGTGATTTTGCTGAGCTATCTATAAACGCTTCTGTACTCAAAGAACCCCATCTCTGCCTCAAATTAAGGTAGGTGTTTTGTTTTGAATTAAGAGCAGCCAATAGATAGAGCTTTTTTATCCGAGCCTCCAAACCGTCAAATTGATTGAGTCTTATCAGGAAATTTAGGAGTGAACATTTTATTTGACTTTCAGTTTTTCAGGAATTTTCATTAATTCTTTTCCGTACTCAAAGATTTGTATCAAAAGTATTCTTCTCTCATTGGATGTTAGTTTCTGTCAATAATTGACAGATAGATATTCATGAACTGTTTTTTGATTGGCTGTTAACTTCAGTCAGCCAACGAACACATGCATACAAATGCTACTCTCTGATTAGCTAATGTTCATCTATAATTAACAAAGAGATATCTAGAAATACTGCTCTCTGATTGGCTGCTAACTTGGACAATCACTAACAAACAAATACTACTTTTTGATCAGCTGCTGATTTCAGTCAATAAATAACAAACATACATCCACATGTTCCGCTTCTCAACTGACTGCTGATTTTAGTTCATAATTAACAAATAGATATTTACAAATACTGCTTTTTGATTGGCTACCAACTTTAGTCACTAAATAACGTACACATATATACAAATAATACTACTCTATGATAAATTGCTGACTTCAGTCAATGAAGGGAAGACAGATAAAATAATATACAAATACCGTTCTTTTATTAGCTGTTAATTTTAGTCAATAAAGAACAAAACAGATATCTACAAATACTGCTCTCTGATTGGCTGCTAACTTCAGTCAATAAATAACAAATAGATATCAACAAATACTGTTTTTTACCTGACTACTGATTGTAGTTTATAACTAACAACTAGATATATACAAATACCGCTTTGTGATTGGCTACCAACTTTAGTCACTGAATAACAAAGACAAATACTACTCTCTAATAAGCTGCTGATTTCAGTCAATAATGAAAAGTCAGATACGTACAAATACTGTTCTTTTATTAGCTACCAACTTCAATTAAGAAGTAACAAACATATAAGGCTTTCACACTATTGCGGATAGTATAGCGTTTGCCTGATTCCTTCTCTCGCCAAACGTAATAAGTAAAACTTGGTATTATCACTCAATGCTTTGACGACATGAGTCAAAAATCTCCAAGTGGCCATTGATGCGGAGCAGCACAAGTCCTTTAGTAATATGTAAAACATTTTATGAAGACTAGCTGTTGGAAGTTTGCAGAACCATGCACTATAATCAAAAAGATCTTGAGTAAACAATTTTACTTTATTGGCTTTAGATTGTTACCCCATCATCACAACTGATGATAATGGAGTCACACCCAAAAGTACTTTGGTTAGCTAATTAATAAAATAGAATTGTACACTCGAGATCTTTCGAATTTTTAATGCTCTATTCACTCCTCATCATACTCAATATGATGCACTATAATGATCACCTCTTTAAATAGCTTCCACCCTCTTTGTTACATCCTCATACAAGTGTACATCACCTTGACCTATTTCAAGGAATTTTCTTTCAGTACATGAGCTAGCCTATTATAAGGTGGCCTGTCGTATAGTATACAATGTTAGGAGTCAATTCCATACACTAGCTCAAATAAACTCTAGGTTGCTCGTACGTCCTCTTCAAACTCAGTATTAAACTAGCTAGGGGGCTGCAAAACGGTGAGCTCAGGACGTGCGTGTGCTGGCCAAAGAAAGAGAGTGTCCTTCCTCTACGGTCAAGACAAAACCATAATTCCATTGTCCTTCAGCATTCGTGTCTGACTTCCTTCATTTAATCCTCTGGCGAGTGGATGTGAATTTAGAAAACTTTTGTCGCATTTCACGGCGAGCATAGATAGTTACTGCTATAGATGTTCGTAATTAAATGATGTTGTAATGACTTTTATCATTAATCCGCGAACAAGCAATTACGTTCGCCGCGCTACGAACGAAGTACCAATATTATCATCGGTCGAAATCCCTTTTTCCGAAAATCTGCATAATATCGTAAGTCACCCGCGCGGTATCAGATGCTCACTCCCCCGCTCCCTCTGTTTCTCTCGTCCATTTTCAGAACGTATACGCGCGAATTCTTGTACTCGCTTTAATCGAAGAACCACATTTCGAATATAAATCAACGTATTTACATAGATAACATCCTTTAGAAAAATGTCTGCGCGACAAGAATGGTTTTACTAATGCTGCGAAACATTACGTAAACGTGCTAACTGCGAGAAAATTGACCGCGCGCGCCGACTTCCTTTTCTGCAAGCGTAGACGCGAGTGCACGCGAACTATTGAACTCCCAAGTCCCGCAGCATTTCCTTTCGAAAAAATCGCTTATTTACCAGTTATTAGTTCCAAATTACGAATCGAATTCCGAAAATAGAATTTCACATTTTACGGCGAATGCGTGTGTGCCGATCGGCGAGGAGGTAAATTCGGAAGAAGCGGGCGACGAGGAAAAAGAACCGACCGTTCGTTTTTAAGACCAAAACTCTCCGAGGGATAAGAGTACTCTGTACGAGAGAGTATATTCGAAAATAATACCGGAGGAGGGTGCCACTGCTACCTACATATATACTTCGTAGACCGTCAACAGCTATATCGATTCGCAGCCGCACCAAATACTCGCATTCGTACACAATAACGATAAAAAGGTGTAAGTCGGAACGCGTATATACGTGTATAAATGTATACAACAAGATGTCACACCGTATCGCAGCTACGAAAAAAAAAAAAAAAAAAAAATCGTCAGAAATCCACTTACGGTACATATTTTCGATCAAAAGATTGGGAAAAAGAAACGGAAACTCGTTTCCTTTCCACAATTCGCGATGCATAGAGAGAGAGACGTTATAATAAGACTCGCGAGTTTTGATTTCGCGTTAAATTCGACGACGATGTTCTCGGATTGAAGTGGGAGTCTGCAAGCCCCCTCCCCTCGGCGGCGACAGAATATACGCATCAATAACTGTCGTAACGGCGAATGGATTATCACGTATCTTGACGCGCTCGTATACTTACCTCTATATTTTAAACGAACAGCAATTTTGAAAATTTTGAATTGCGCGTTCGAGTTCTCTCACGAAGCTAATCGGTCTCAATCATTTTTCCTTCGGCACAACTATGAAAAGCCAAGTCTTGACAGAATTTCGCGCGAGCAGCGCAGCGCGCGCCCTTATTAAGAAACGATGATCGATGGCTGAACTTCGCCGAAAATGGACTCGCGAGAAATTATCGGTTCGGCTTGTATACCGGAACGGCGGCGACGACGACGGCTCGGAGGAATCTCGAACGAGATAAATTCGTTAAATTTGCAACAAAACAATCGGAAAACAGACGGCGGGGCTGGCAGAGGGGGGGTTAATGAGCTTTTCGAATTCGAGCGAGATCCGAATAAAAGGTATTCGAGTGGAATGCGACGCCGCGCCGATGTGTAGCGTTTGCAGTATATCCTTCGACTTGATTATTAACAGTACTTAATTACCATCCGTCTTCCTATTTTGTGTAAACGGATTAAAGGAAGATAAAAGAATTTCGAATATTTCAGATTCGATATCAGAAACACACTATGTAAAATTCATCGCTGAAAATAAGTCTCGAAGATTTCAATTTTCCGGAGCGATGTAAAAAGCCGTTTGATTAAAGTTTCGTACACAATTCGAGGAAAGGAAGCGAGTAGGAGGCATTTCTCAATCTTATATCTAACCATACTGTATTTATTCTCGAAAATGAGCTGACAGAAGAAAAATGTTGAAGAGTTGAACAATTTGACCTATTGATTTTTTCTACTTTATAATTGTCCGAATAAATTTCAAACCCTTCCAACAATCTTCTTATTTCTGATTTTGAACTCGAGACTACTGTAAAGAAAAACTTGAGACCCTCATCCTCCGCCTCGGACGTGACCAAAAATCTCCACCCAAACTCCACTCTCTTATCTGCCCTCCTTATTTAAGTCCATCTTCACAGAAAAAAACTCACGGGTTCTTGGACGGAGTTGAACGAAGGGTGCCAGGAAATCTGTTTTATAACGGTGATCTATGATGTCATCAAATTGTGACATCACAGGGCTGGACTTTGGAGCTATACATAATAGGAGGGGGACTTCTGAAAAAAAAAACTGATCTATGACGTCATCAGATGGTGACGTCACAATGCTGACCAACGACGTCATCAAATTGTTATGTGACAGGCACCGCCTCGAAGCTATATATGAGAGGAGGGGAAATTGAGAAAAAGAAACTGGTCTATGACGTCATCAGATTGTAACGTCACAATGCTGTCCAACGACGTCATCAAACTTTGACGTTACAGGCCACGCTCCCAAGCTATATATTGTGATAGAGGGGGATTTGAGAAAAAACTGATCTATGACGTCATCAGATTGCGACGTCACAGAGCTGACCAACGACGTCATCAAATTGTGATGTGGTAGGCACCGCCCCAAGTTATATATGATAGGAGGGGAAATTGAGAAAAAGAAACTGATCTATGACGTCATCAGATTGTAACGTCACAATGCTGACCAACGACGTCATCAAATTGTGATGTGACAGGCACTGCCCCAAGCTATATATGATAGGAGGGGAAATTTAAAAAAAACTGATCTATGCCGCCATCAGCTTGTGACGTCACAAAGCTGACCAACGACGTCATCAAACTGTGACTCCACAGGCACCACCCCCAAGCTATATATGATAGGAGGGGAAATTGAGAAAAAGAAACTGATCTATGACGTCATCAGATTGTGACGTCACAATGCTGCTCAACGACGTCATCAAATTGTGATGTGACAGGCACCGCCCCAAGCTATATATGATAGGAGGGGAAATTAAAAAAAAAAACTGATCTATGCCGCCATCAGCTTGTGACGTCACAAAGCTGACCGACAACGTCATCAAACTGTGACGTAAAAGGTACCACCCTAAGCTATATATGATAGGACGGGGAATTAGGAAAAACTTCCTCATATCAAAACCCAACGCAGACCCCCTCCACTTTATCTCCTATCGCCTTGTCCTTGCCAAATTATTCCAAAAAATCCTCAAAACAATAATCCTTTAGTATATTTAAAATCAAACAATATTCTCTTACCCTTCCAATATGGTTTCAGAAAAGAAGCCTTTATTGACCTTCAATTTCAAATCTACGATGCTACCACCAACAAATCCTGCCTAGACTCCATCTTCTTCGAACTCCAAGAAATCTTTCCTCGGGTGTGGAGACACCTTACTTCCACCAAACTCCACGAAATAGATCGCTCTCAGACCACCTTCCAAATATCCTGAAAACTTTTTTCAACGACAGAATCTCTTCAGTAAAAAACCTTGATATAACACCCTCCCTATGCTCTCACAGTTTAGAACGGAGTACCCCAAGATGAAGTCTTTAGTGTTCTACTTTTCTGAATAGCTATCGATGATATCACCACACATGTCAACCCATCCTTCACCCAGCGTATTTTCGCTGACGATAATAACATCTCCATCTGCTCGGCTACCCCCAAAGAGCACATCGAATCCTCCAGGAAACCTTTAACTCAATCACTGCACGTATATCAAATTTTCTGTCATTTTCAAATAAAGAAACCCGATCACATGCATCCCTCCATAAATGTTACAAATCTTTAAAACTCGCGGACTCTTTAACGGAGTTAAACGAGGAATGGTAGGGTATCCGTTTTATTTGTGTAGCACATGAGATCTGAAAAATGTATGACGTCATCAGATTGTGACATCACAAGCCTGACCTATGATGTCTTCAAATTGTGACGTCACAGGCTTGGTCTTTGGAGCTATATATGGTAGGAGAAGGACTTAGAAAAATGTCGACCCCAAACTATGCTCAGGGTTGCGAGTATGTTGCCAACGGTGTCGCGCTTGCCTGCGTTTTCTGACAAGTTCCGCTATTTCGGGGGGGGGGGGGGCTATCTTGCATAACTGTGAGGCTTTGTAAGTACCTGCAGGTGTTGCTGATTTAGTTTTTGCTAAAGTAGCTTGATGGAGGAATGCACTGCTTCCTCAAGTTCACGAGATGATTTCGAACGGTCACTCCATCACGGCAAGCTTCCCAATTAATGAATTTTTTCGTGAGTTTAGATGCAACTCGTTTGCGTGAAAAGATCATCGACATTATTCATACCCTTTTAATTGGCTATAAATGCATGTGAAATGAAGAAGTCGATGCTGTTTGGCATTTCATTACACAATCACTAGGTCAGTATTTTGGCTCGCCATTAGAAAAGTATAATGCGTTGATGGTATTGATGGATTGCCAAAGCTCACAAACTTTCGGTATTAGTAGTGCGAGATTGCGAGATGTCCAGTAAAGGGTGTTTGGCGTTGGAGTCATGGCTAGTAATCCATTTGCTCTTCCGGTGGTTGAGAAAGTGAGTGTGTTGTTACGAGATGGCGTCGGGTTCTGGTGGACTGTGGACTGAAGCAATGAAGAGTTCCGTGGCTATGCCTGCAGTACAGAAGGAACCAATTTCGTAGTGTAGTATGTTGTTGAGTATATAAAGAGCTGCGTCATTTGGGTGATCTGGAGGTGAGGTGAGATTCAGAATGAAATTTCGCCGCGAATTTTCGAGTGTATGTTGCGACGAATCGTGCACATAATACGAGAGTGTGTAGAACTCGTGCGCTCTTACATTCCTTTCGCAGTACACATCTGGCACACAACTGAAGCTGTAAAAACGGTTCACGCGAGAAAGAAAGCATTCGTTTGATTTTACTTCGTCTGTTTATCTATTTATTTATTTATTTATTTCCCGACCGTTCGAGAAAGCCGTAATTATCATAGTGTTTTTCCAGTACAGCGAAAAATTTTATAGCTTTCTTTCGGGTGTAATCAATATTTACGTCAGTTGGAGCTCTTTATACGGAAATACCTGGTTCTTGTTTCTTCTTATAATGTATTGGCTCGAGAATGCGAAGAAAAAAAAAGGGTTTTCTTTGAGCTAAAATGTAAATAATGACGAGGAAAGAAGATCGCATGCTGTATGTTTTGAATAACGTATGTATCCGAAACTCAAACAGCATAATCTGTGTGCAAACGAGGATTGATCGCGAAAATACTGCAAGACTGACGGAGGAGAAATGGTTAATGTTTTTCGATGTCGTACACTTGCACATATTGCGCTGACTCTCCGCGCCACGTCGCCCCCGCGCTCGTTCCGTGTTCGATGGCTATAAAAAAAAAGTCGAATGCTCGAAATGGCCGTTTACGTTTAGCTGAGCGGAAATATAAGAGCGTTGAAAAAGAGGGCTTAAAAATATTTTTGCATACGACGAGAGAGAAGTTATCGTGGCGAGTGGTCTGTCGAAGGGATGAAAATTATGATTTTATCGATATTGTACCCGCAACGTATATATAAATAGAGACAGCCCTATATATATATTCTTTTTTTTTACGTTGGCGTTTGAGAAAAAAATTGCTCCACGAATAAATGAGTTTTTTAAGAAGGAAAAACTCATCAACGTTAGCGTATTTTAAGGAAAATTAAAAATACTCTACAGCCTTTTTTTTTTTCTCTTTTCTGTTTTTAGGCTCCAGAACCCATCGACGTTCTACAAGAATCGAAAATGACCTTGGAATTTTGCGAAAGAAATTTAGATTCGGGCGATCGAGAATTGTTTGTCAGTTGCGCTGAAGTAGTGAAAACATTCCTATCCGAAGAGCCATTTAAACGTTTTCGTATGTCTATGTATTTTCATCGATATCTGCAATGGAAATGGCTAGAAAGGTATGTCGATTTTTTACTTCCATCTCGTTTTGTAGTTTCACCAATTTTATGGTTGGTGTACGGTATATTTTACGGTATACTATTTACTCTGGAAATTTCGCTCGGAACAGAATGGGATGTTTTTAAGCTTCTCAGGTGTACAGTTATTAGTTCGCGTGTTTAATGGCCGCGTGTTTTTGAGATTAATACGCGCTGGCTGCTCAGCGTAAATTATTCAGCAAACGGACTCGCGCGATATTAAGATCGCGAAACGGATGGAGCATAATCGGTCTACGATCCTGGTTGTGAGTATCGTTTCGGGGTTTCCTTGTGGCGGTTTACGATCGCGCGATAGCGAAGTGATGGCCTTTCTTAGCGGAACGAGTGGGTGGATCCTGTATAGCGCGAGCTTCTCGTACCGAGGATATGTTTTGGGAACTTTAAATTAAAATTTTATCCGAAGATGAGGTAGTCGAAGCAGACGACACGATATTGTGGACGACTCGATGAAATTTTGAGATTCACCGACGAAAATGGGCGACGCTTTTCTCCAACTGTTGGAAATCTTTTCATTCATTAGCTATCGTATGACAATATTAGCCTCGTTCAACTTTTTTGAAAAGAAGAAAGAAAATAAAAAAGCTTCGGTTCTGGCGATGGAGATAAGGGAGAACAGTGGTACTGCTCTCCTCATCCCCGTCAATCCAGACTTGAGTTCAGGCCGTCGAGTGGATTTCCGGGACCAGGAGAAATGAGCCTACGGGCTTCCCAAAATTTTCTGTTCATTTCACTCGTAAATAACCTTCCTTAAAATGTTGGCCCCGCGGGCCGTCTTAGAAACCCGGGAACAGAGTTACCAAATTACCTCCCTCTCAACAGCTCTACTTCAGTTAACACACATGTTGTAAAATAAGCTAAACGTGACGAACAAATAAAGATTACAATTCAAATTATGTTCATGAATTGCCTCCACAACCCTTTGGAGCAATTGGTTGTCATTTTATGGTTTATTTCCTCATCCATCTTGCAATGAGCAGCCAGAAAAATTAAAGATCACATGATAACCGATTTTTGAAAGAAAGAATTGTTCGAGCGTGGTCAAAATTTTCCATAGTCGCAGTGAAAATTACCTTCCCACATCTTAGGGATTTCCTGATTAGTGACTCGATGGTCGTGGCGAAAATTTTTCGTGAATTTTGTAATTGTGGTCAAAATTTCTCCCACATTTAGGAATTCCGTGGTCTCTGTCAAAATTTTCCATCCCCAGACAGGAATTCCGGACCATGGTTACGGACTTTCCGTCCAGAACATTGGACTCGGATGGCTGTGGGGAAGCTGTTCCATGGATAAGGTTGAAATCTTCCTACAACTTGGGGATTCCGTGGTAGTGGTTTAAAATTTTACATAGCTGTGGTCAACATTTTCTGCCCACAGCATGTAGGAATTCTGTAGCCGTGGTCGAAATGTTTCATAGACATACGGTAGTTAAAATATTCTTTCTAGAACTTGGAAATTCTGTGGTAGTTGTTTGAAATTTTCTATGGATGGGGTGAAAATTTTCTTTCAGCAACAAGAGAATTCCATAGTGTGTTTTGAAAATTTTGGTGGTTGTGGTTAAAATTTCATATCCACCACTACAAATTACACGATCTCAATTGAAATTTTCTGTACTCAATATGGGAAATGCTACGTTCAAAGTTTTCCTTGATTGTACATAGGAATTCCATAGCAGCGGTTGTTTTTCATGGTCATGGTTGAAATTTCAATTCCACAACTTAGGAATTCTGTGGTAGTGATTAAAATTTTTCATGGTCGTGGTTAAAATTCTCTGTCCACAACTGCAAATTCCTTGGTCTCAGTTAAAATTGGCTATTTACAAAATGGGAAATGGCTATGGTCAAAATTTTCCTTGGTTATACGTAAGAATTCTCTTATGGATAAAATTTCAATTTTACAGCCAAGCTACCGAACCTAGTATTGAAAAAAAAAAATCTATCGGCGGTCAATAGCGCCAATCATTTACTGACTATTATTGGAATTCAAATTGAGTAAAAGTTTTCTGTCCAGAAAATGAGCATTTTATGACCGTTGTTAAACTTTTCCATAGTTATGGTTAAAATTTTCCTTCTACAGTATGGGAATTCCATGGTTGTGTCTAAAATTTCCTGCCTACTACCGGAAATTCTATGGTCGTGGTTGAAATTTCTCGTCCAAAACTAGGAATTTCATGGTACCAGTCAAAATTCTCCATCCCCAACATAGGAATTCTATGGTTGAGGTAAACATTTTCTGTCCAAAACATGAGAGGCCGTTGTCCAATTTTCTTGTGGTCCTGCTTGAAATTTTCTTTCCAAAGTTAGGAATTCCGTGCCCATGGTTGAAATTTTTCCTTCAAAACTAGGAATTCCATAGTCTCGGTCAAAATTTTACATCCACAATATAGGAATTCTAAGGCTGTGGTCAAAATTGTTCATGGTCGTGGACAAAACTTCCTTCAATCAAAATTTTCAATCCTCAACATAGGAATTCTATGGTTAAAGTGAAAATTTTTTGTCTAAAACATAAGAGGCCGTTATCAAATTTTTTTATGGTCTGGTTTAAAATTTTCTTTCCAAAGTTGGGAATTCTATAGTCATGGTTGAAATTTTCCTTTCAAAACTAGGAATCCCATTGTCTTGGTCAAAATTTTCTATCCACAATATAGGAATCCTATGGTTGTGGTCAAAGCTGTCCATGGTCGTGGACAAAATTTTCCGCAGTCGAAATTTTCCATCCTCAACATAGGAATTTTATATTTAAGATGAAAATTATCAATTCAAAACATGGGAGGCCGTTGTCAAATTTTTTTATGGTCTGGTTTAAAATTTTCTTTCCAAAGCTGGGAATTCCGTGGCCATGGTTGAAATTTTCTTTCGAAAACTAGGAATTCCATGAACTCCGTCGAAATTTTCTATCCACAATATAGGAATTCTATGGTTGTGGTCAAAATTGGCTATTGTCGTGGAGAAAATTTTCTATCTCGACTAGGACTTCCATGGTGTGAGTCAAAATTTTCTATCCTCAACATAGGAATCTTATGGTTCAGGTGAAAATTTTCTGTCCAAAATGTGAGAGGCCGTTGTCCAATTTTCTTATCGTCTTGCTTGAAATTTTCTTTCCAGAGTTGGGAATTCCGTGCCCATGGTTGAAATTTTTCCTTCAAAACTAGGAATTCCATAGTCTCGGTCAAAATTTTATATCCACAATATAGGAATTCTAAGGCTGTGGTCAAAATTGTTCATGGTCTTGGACAAATCTTCCTTCAATCAAAATTTTCCATCCTCAACATAGGAATTCTATGGTTAAAGTGAAAAATTTTTGTCCAAAACATAAAAGGCCGTTGTCAATTTTTTTTCATGGTCTGGTTTAAAATTTTCTTTCCAAAGCTGGGAATTCCGTGGCCAAGGTTGAAATTTTCCGGTCAGAACTAGGAATTCTATAGTCTCAGTAAACATTTTTTATTGACGTCGTAGGGAATCTATGACGGTCCTCGAAATTTTCTATATTTTTGGTTAAAATTTTTCATACTCAACTAGGAAATACGCAGCTGTGATCAGAGTTCTTTGTCTAGATCAAAGAAATTCCATTTCTGTCGTCAAATTTTCCCATGGTTATGGTTAATGATTTTCTTTCCACAACTCAAGAATTCCATGGTGGTGGTCCAAACTTTCCATCGTCGTGGTCGAAATTTCCTGTCCTGAACATACGAATTCTATGGCCCTTGTGAAACTATGCCATAGTTTCTCAAATTTTCTCTCTGCAACTTGGGAATTCCATGGTTGTGGTTGAAATTTTCTGGCTACAACTGAGAATTCCATAGTTTTGGTTAAAATTTCGTTTCCAAAACTAGGAATTTTATGGTCCCAGTCAAAATTTTCTACCCTCTACTTTTAGATTCTATGGCTGTGGTCAGTATTTTTCATGATTGTATAGAGGAATTCCATGGTGATGGTTAAAATTTCCCATGGTAGTGGTTGAACTTCTCCATTCATGATTAGGCATTCCATAGTTGTAATCAAAATCCCTCTTCCATAACTTGGGAATTCCATGGTAGTGGTCACAATTTTCCGTACTTGTGGTCAGAATTTTGCATCTACAACTGAAAATTCTATGGTAGTGATCAGAATTTTCTATAGCTGTGACAAAAATTTTCTATTCATCAATTTGGAATTCCTTGGTCGTAGTTAAAATTTGTTGTCCGCAACTAGCAATTCCGTGGTTGTGATCGAAATTTTTTGTCCATCAGAACACAGAAATTGAACAATATACCCAAGTAATATGGAAGAGATGGAGGAAAGACTTGTAAAAAATTACAAGCATAATAGTATGACATGATGAAGGCTACACATAACTTGAAATGCCGAAACAATTCCCAACAGATGAATGGACACAAGTGTATCTTTGCTGTATAGAGACTTTTTTCAATATGTCGTCAAGTCACCGGATTGCGCTGCATGCTTCTTCTTAAACATTTTGGGTTTAACCAGAATCTTATGGCGAATTAGCGATTCTTAAAAAATCATATTATAGGAAAAGAATGAGTCATTGTAGAAAGCTGAAACTTGGCTCGAATAAACAATTAATTACGAGCTGTACATTTCAGAAAGAACCATATTTGTGCAATTTTTTACAATTTTTTAAAACATTGCTCGTACTTAGGGTATCTGCGGTAATGTAGCGGCGCTGGTGGAGAGCGGGGAACTTGGACCTAGATTGCAACGAACGTAGGAGAATTTTGATGCCTTTCGGACAACGTTTTGGTATTATGTCCATACCTCTACCGTGATTGACTGAAACAACGGGTATTGCGGGTTCCCCATTGCCACTGCAGAAGGCGCAATAGTTACTGATTTTCTGTCATCAATTTCGGAGAACAACGAGCAATTTGATCTGAATACAAATTTCACCGGTACACAAATGCTCAAACAATCCAGCAATGCCTCGTAACGTGCATTGAAATGATACACGAGTTACTAAAATTTCCTTATTACAGTGTTATTGCCATTATTGTATGTACCAAACCTATGGAAAGAAGTAATCTAGAAATGTCGACGAAAGCTTTTTTTTTTTCATGGTCACTATTTTCGTCGCTTCGCAAATGTCATTTCAAAAATTTTTCAATTTGTTGGTTCTCACACTGCTGTACAGCTCCGTTGTAATGCGTTTCGGGGTTGTAAAACCACGAGCATTTCATCGTTGGCCAAAATTTTGAGTACGAGTAAAATATTTCTGTTTCTTAGGCGTGATTTTATACTAGGACTTTCGCAGAGTAATTACAGAGTGCACATTTACGAGGTTCTTTTTCTACCCAAGCTTTCGAAGTAAAATTGTTGAATTATAACTCGAAATATTATTCGGTGAAATTACTGGCTGGCGTCGTCGTGGCGAATAAGTTGAACATAAAATAGAGACAAATTTATTATTGTTTATTTTGCGTACGATTTTACTCTTGAAAAATATCCGTTGATAAAAAGTGACTTTTACTCGAATCGGTAAAAAAATTGCTATGGTTATTTTCTCGAAAAATAGCCCGTGTTCACCTGAACTCATAATATTTTCGTCTCGCGAGGTTACCTTCTTAACTGAGAAGAGAATAGGAGATGAAGCGTTGATTGAAAATACTTGACATAAGTCCTATATCGAATGATTTATTAAGAATGAAAAGAATTAGAAAAATTTCGCTAAAATATGGAAACAATTTCAAAATTGATTTCGTCGCAGTTTCTAAAGCTTCGTATAATCGAGATCGTAACTTATTGGGTCGACATAACTAGAAATACTTGATGAGGTCACATTGATTGAGTTGTACGAGGGAAGGGGGGAAAAAAGAAAAAACGTTAACTGATAACAGTTTGGCAGTCAATATAACATGTGCACGTAAACGAGTTCCAATGACGTAGTAGAAAATCATCATCGATCAAATCTGTACAGAAAAACGATAAAATATTTCATAAAATGTTATGATGCGAAGATTAAAAGTTCTATTTTTAAATACTTTTTCATGGAACCTCGCACTCATTCTTGAGCACCTCGGTTCTATACACATCACTGTTTCCAAAAATATGGGTCCATTGGTTTAACGTACTTCATTGTTGATAGTAATCGAACGCGAAGGTACAGCTGAAGTAATGCGAGACCGGTTTGAGACTTCAGAACCAGGAAGAGAGTATAATTAATTACGTAAAATATTTTTGAGGATTCGATTTCATTCTTAGAAAGAGTACAATTTCGAGCGCTGCACCCATCAGTGTGAAAAAAATCGGTTTATTCAATTAGATTATCTTACGATCGCGATTTACAAGGTAGTAGCAGCGGATTATGAAAAGGAAAGTAAGAAGACCTGACCACCTCAATGTTATACAGTGCAACATTGGTAATCCGGCTTACTTCGCCTCTGCGCTCGACTTATGCAAAATTTTAGATTAAAAGTGCGATTTCAGCCCATAGGTAATTACAATATTATCTACTTTCAATTTATTAGTTGGCATTTACGTCCCGGATGGAAGGGTAAAATGAATTAATATATCATCAGTCGATGACGTAAGTAGAGTCTTAAGCTTTAATGCAGAAAACGTCATTCAAGGAGTAATTTATGCTTTTAGCAATATTTTACGAGGTATATTTGCAATATTTTGATTTTTTCTTTTTTCTGGGGTCGAGATAGGGGCTGACTACCGTCATCTTGTGTTATTTATTGAAATTGAGAATAACACCTTTACCAAAGATTTGCACCAAAACTTCTGGAGATAAATTTAATTTTTTAGACGAACAACGAACTGAAAAAGAGAATTAGCTATAATAGAAGTTAAAGATTAGAAGGAATTGATATGGATGGGAATATTTCGACTTTTGACAGTGTCGAACTAGAAGAAATCTCGAGGGATTGCACAATATTTGTACGAATTAATTCTCTCTTCCAAATTACGGTTTTTCCATAATGATAATTAAAAAAATTCAAAGCGAAATTCAATCAGAAAAATGCGCCCTACAAAGTGCCTTGCCTCCTTAAACCATGTTGACATTGTTATTAATCACTTGGTCCGTGGGAAATTAGTTAGGAGATATCTTGACGACAATACTTCGCTTCCTCGTGACCGACCTCCCTCCTCCTCCTTACCAAACAGGTGGGTTGAAATGGATTCGGGGCCCTGTTCCACCAAACTCAATCGTGCTTTGCGTCCTTATGGTTTTCGACCCGCTTACTGCAACTCTACTACGGGTAGCTACCGTTCAGGAAAACGTGGAACTCGTTGAGGTTTTTCTCAGTCCCGGTGAGTTCGACATCGATATATCTCCTCCAAAATGAGACGTAATTGAGGAGAGGATACTCTGACTGGAGAATTTCACTTGCAAGTCTGGGCGTGAACATTTCGGATGTAGAAAAATTAGTGTAGATCCTATTGGTCAAACTGACATAATGTTAGATTTGAGGCAAGCCTGAAGGAGGATGGCAAATTCGAAGATAATAGAAGACCTCCCTTGTTGTCTCAGTAAAAAGGTTCCTAATGCGCTCGCACGAAGGTTAGGTGGGAAGGGGGGGAGGGGCCCATCGTATCAAACGACACAAGAATTCTTCCTGAAGGAGGAGGTGATGAGATAAGATCACATTCAATTCAATTGAGTTACTAAGAGGAAGAGGAGGAGGAAGCTTTTTATACCTTTGAACCAAATGTGACGTGCTGGCACAAAGAAATCCACCTTATCCGGATTTACTACAATCAGCAGAAAGGTACTTGTATCATATGTTGCACAGATACTTTTCTGCTGATTGTACTAAATCCGAATGTGCCAGGTCACAAATATCAAAATTTTGGCATAATTTATAACTGGCGGAGGAAATAAACGATAATACGGGGCGCATAGGGCATCCAGCTTTGTGAATTTTGGGCGGTCATGAAAGCGAGGTACCTGAGGGTTCGGCATTCTTAAGGAGTCCTCATCGAGGATGCATTAACTGCCGTTGATTTTCTGGCGCATATTTTCGTTGTATTTATTGAAGCTAAACGTTAGATCAGTAGTGCCTCCCGTAGGGTTGAGGCACAGGTAGCGTGATTCATGATCACAACAAAATTTCCCTTCAGGTGGGATTCAATTTCTTTCTTCCTGAAACTTTTAATCACGGATATCGATAGGCATGTATCAGTTGTATCGATGACGACATCGCTTGGATATTGTAAACTTGCCGTGGTGATGTCGGCCATGTTTCTGTCATTGGCCTCCGTTTTCGAAGTAGGTGGGAGAGAGTGCTTAACAACTTTCCTTCGTCATTGGTTGAAGGTACAGAGTATTTGTTGACTACCCATAGTGGTCCACTTCTTCAGCTTCATCGGGGAACCTTGTGGAAGTGAACAAGTAGAGCCAAGGATTCCTCGCAAATCCTCTGAGGGGAGGGGAGGTCAAGTCGAACTTTGGTTCACAGCTGAGGTGCCGGTTAAGACATTAAACACAGGAAACCAGTCCCTCACTAGCGCACGAAGGCGCAATTAAGACATCAACCAGTTTGAACCTCTTTTTGACGTCATCACCATCCGACGAATCTGCTCGTGACGTCATCGCCGTCCATGACGTCGCCAACATTTTTCTCATTCGACGGAAGCTTAGTATAATCTGTCTAGTTTAAAGCTAATTGCTAGGACTGAGAATCTCGAACTCAACATCGCAGATTTATGGAGTCGAAGGTTCGAGGGTCCAAAATAGTCCATAAAGGGGGGTAACTCGGCCTCGTGGATTTCTAATATTGAGGTGCGGTGCCGATAATGGCCTGAAAAAGAGGAACCCAGTCCCATATTTACAAATTTTCTATAAGGGATGAAGGCGTAGTAAAAACATCTACCAGTTAAAACCTCCGTGTGACGTCACCGACATTCCTGTCTTTTGACAGAAGCTTAGTACAAATTTAATCTAGTACATTGTATGCTAAGCCTAGTTTGAGGCTAGTATAGTCTGATATTAGGATAGCGTAGCATAGACGTATGCTAGGCCTGGTTTAAAACTAGTGTAGCCTAATATAATGTATGCTAGGACTGCAGATTTGGTCGAGAACTCCTCGAGGATTTCAAATCCTCCAGCGGAGGTGGGGGGAGGGTAACGGATAATTCGGCCTCGCGGATTTCCAATAGCGAGGTGGGGAGCTGGTATGGCACCAAAAATGGTGAAATACAAACTTAGCTACATCAGGGCAGAGGACGATGAAGGCAGCGAAGGTAGAGAAGAACAGAAGAAAAGGAAGAGGAGACACGAAGCCTGTAGCAAGTGGAAGAAAATGAAGATGATTTAGAGTCGTTGGTAGAATGAGTAACCGAGTGGAATCTGTCGGTGAGGTCATTGTCAGGGAGGAACCAATTCACAAGAATGACGTTGATTTTGATATGCCCTAAGGCCAACCGTCTCTCTGGAAAGAATCCTCACAATGGAGTGATTGAACGTTGTCCAAACTCGAATTATGGCCGGAATCAGGGAGGTACTCCTCGAGCCAACGTGTTCCTGGGCCCTGTTGCAAAGCTGATACCCCCTCCCCCATTCCTCTGAAAAAGAGGGACAAACTTTTGAAGTCTACGAAACAGACTTACGAATGTTAATGGGGTTACAAAAAATAGGGGGATGACCAAGTAATTTGAGGGTACGGGCAATCACAGAGGAAAGCTTACCTGAATTCGTTAAACGTACACTCATTTTCCTCTTTGTCCTCCTCGAAGCAGGCGAACATCACGGGAAGGAGGTAGTGGTTCTCCAGACCATACGATCGACAACAAGCTCTAAATCTTTCGATCAAACGAGGTGCTTAATGACACTATTTTCCTCAGAAATGGCATGAGGAAAAAAGAAACGGTGGATGAGGCTGTCCAAGAAGGTAGAATGACGTACAAAGAGGCATTTATTTTTTCGAAAAATGCTGAAACTGTGAACACCACTTTCAATAGACACCGAAAGATCAATGAAATCGTCCACCAATGTTGAGAGTGAATTCAATAGTAGCATACCGTAAGCTATCGAAGGAGGTCAGAAAGAAGGCGCAAGGTATCATCTACTTGGCGGTTCTAGGAAACCACATAGGGAAGGAGATGAAGTCCGAACTGAAACACTTCATTCTTAACCCGCCGAGAGGAGAGCCATTGGGAACACCAATGTCCTTAAAGTACTGAAACTGACAGAAGTTAGTGGTCGAAAGTGCCTCAAATACGTTCGATTTGATAGAGGGAAGCGGTCAACGACATCAGATTGAGCGAACATTATTTCATTCTCGATTTTAGAACGTCATAGTTTTGTTCCTTGTTTGTCTGTTTAATGTTATTTGTTAGTTTAAAAGCTTCGCCCCAGTTGGAGCAATCGTCAGAGACTGGTTAAACTAAGAAAAGAAAAGAACCATTTAGCGTTTAATAAGAATGATGCATTGCACCGACTGTACCTTTTAGACGAGTATAGTGTATACGCTGATTCTCATTCAAAAATGACGAAGTGTGCGTTGTGGGTACCATTATACAATCGTGATGTTGAGTTTGACTTTAAGCCAAGTCCTCATTAGTGTTTTTATTTCCGCGACGCAATGTTAGTCGCTTTTGTTGTTTCATCTCCTTACGTTGAAAAAAGAAAGAAAATTATCGCCACGTTGATCATTATAGTGCACTCTTTTTTGTTTTCCTCCCCATGCATAAAATTACCGAGTGTGAGAGCTTGGATGTGCAAAAAAATTACATTACAACTTTTTCTTCTTTTTTTTTTTTTTTTTATCTAAATAAATTCTCCGAGTTTATCCGGAGAAAATAGTTGCACGTGAGATTGCATAATGCACTACAGAACTAGGCCAAAAGTGTACTACATTCAAAGATGTTAATGGTTTTTCCGGATAATTTTTCATACGCGCGAGTATGACTATGCTGGTGATGGTAATCATTTTATGTATTTTTTCCGCGTGGCTCCGTCAACGCGCGAGTGTACGAGTATAAGGGCGAGAAAATTTTTATAAGTTCGGAAGAAAGAAAAGAAACTGTTGTAAGAAGGAAAGAAAAGATAAGATAACAAAAAGCGCCCATTATACGGAATTTATTTCTTTTAGGCCAATTTTTCTCCACTCGTTTCCTTTCTTCTGGAAACGAGAATGCTTAGCAAAGTTGTTATTCATCAGTTGAAAGTTTTTTTTTCTTCTCGTGCCTTTATTTCTTTTCTTCCATTGCTTTCTTGGCTATATTCTAATCTACCCACCGATTGACGTCGATCGAAATTTCACAACACGTTTTCAAATTGTTGCATCACAAAGAAGCTTTGAAAGCGTGGCGTATTCGAAATGAACAGAAGGGAAAAATTCTATTCATCGTTGTTGAACGCCTCAGAATACCATCTATACTTACACCAGTTGCTCTAAAACTAAGGGGTTTTTCGTGGAGCGTTTATAGGCTCACGCTTATTTATTCAATCTTGTACTTCTTCATGTTCTTCCCTTTGCGGACGACTTCAGTGTCTCCCTATCAACTTTCAACCCCTTATGAGGAATAAGACTACGTCGAAAGTCGGAAGTCGAAAAATTCCAACCTAAAAAAGTCAAAAGCGAAAAGCCAAAACCCATAAGATAAGCCCAAACAAGCGCTCTTGTTCAGACTATCGTCGAGCTAAGCAGTCCAGAAAACGTCCGTATCGGACCTTTGTGACGTCATCAATGGGCTTCACTTGATTCAGGGACTCGGAGAAGTTTCGAGTTTTGATCCTGTACAGAGAGAGTACTTGGAAAAATGTAGAGCTAAAACCTCTATAAAGGTGATTTCAGTCACAGGAAGGTGGGTCTGTAACAGTCTTAAGCTGAATTCCTCCTCTGAAAATAGAAATTGGGGTACAACTAATATAAGTAAGGCCCAAAGAAGGATCAAAATTTTTTTGATGACGTCACTAAAGTTGGGGTGGATGACGTCACAAAAGTGTGAATATCTCATGGTTCGGGGTGATGAAGTCGCTAAGATTGAAGATGATGGTGTCATGTGTTGATGACGTCATCAATATTGGGTTTAAGGATGTCACGGGTTGATGACATCACAAAAGTGTATATGTTTCAAGGTTAGGGGTGATGAAGTCGATAAGATTGTGGATGATGATATCACGGGTTGATAGCATTGCAAAAGTATAAATATCTCATGGTTGAGTGGTGACGTCATTAAGATGGTGCATGGTGATCCAACGTGTTGATGACGTCATCAATATTGGGTTTAAGGATGTCACGGGTTAATGACGTCGCAAAAGTACAAATGTTTTATGGTTAGGTGATGACGTCATTAAGATGGTGGATGGTGATCCCACGTGTTGATGACGTCATCAATATTGGGGATGATGATTTTATGGTTTCATGACGTCATTGAGACTTGGGATGATGATGATAATAATGATGATGTCACGCAATGATGACGTCGTCAATATTGGGTTTAAGGATGTCACGGGTTAATGACGTCGCAAAAGTATAAATGTTTTATGGTTAGGTGATGACGTCATTAAGATGGTGATCCCACATGTTGATGACGTTATCAATATTAGGTTTAAGGATGTCACGGGTTAATGACATTGCAAAAGTATGAATTTCTGAAGGTTAGATGATGACGTCACTAAGACTAGGAATGATGATATCACGGGTTGATGACGTCACAAATGTGTAAATATCTCAAGGTTTTGGGGTGATGATGTTGCTAAAATTGAGGTTGATGATGTCACTCATTTATGACGTCATCAAGTTTGGGGATGATGATTTTATAGTTTGATGACGTCATTGAGGTTGAACTCGAGGATGTCACGGGTTGATGATGTCATAATTATGTAAATATTTCATTGTGATGACGTCACTGAGATGACGATGATAATGATAATGTCACGCAATGATGACGTCATCAATATTGGGTTTAAGGATGTCACGGGTTAATGACGTCACAAAAGTATGAATTTCTCAAGGTTATATGATGACGTCACCACGACTGGGAATGATGATATCACGGGTAAATGACGTCACAAAAGTGTAAATAGGTTTTGGGGTGATGACGTCGCTAAGATTGGGGATGATGATGTCATGGATTGTTGGGATTGAGAATGTCACGGGTTGATGACGTCACAATGGTGTAAATATCTTGAGATATGAGGATATCACGTCGCTAAAATGGGGGATGAAGATGTCATCCGAGCCAAATGTATGAGAGAAAGGGTACTTAATGTTGTTTGAAGCGTTGCATATCTGGTTCATTGAAGGGGTGGGCCAATTGGTGAACGAAGCATTTTATGTCTATGACCCTCGTGATGTACCCAATGGCCTTAACCCAATTTAGGAACTTGAGAAAATTTCAAATTCCAATCCTTTTTAAAAAGGAGACATGGAAAAAATTTGGAGCTATGAGTCTCTGTAGAGGTGAGTCTGGCGAACCTTTCACTTAGACTTTAACTTCGCGTTCTTCCGAGTATAAAAGCTAGGCTAAAGCTAATGTAGGATAGGCTCAGACGAGAATTAGGCTAAAAATTCTTCTAGTTATGACCCTCTTTCTGACTATAAACTATAGTATCGAGCTTGATTCATTAATGGCCAAGAAAGAATACAAGTTGAAGAATTGCGTGACATCATCAATCTACTTGAGCAGAGTGTTTACCGATCCCAGAATCGTGGATAAGTCACGGGTTTCACTATTTTGCGGAATCGGTCCAAATGGCCTCGGATAACTTATTTAAAATCGTAATTTTGCTGTGAATTGAAAAATGAAATATGAAAGGGAAAATTCATTTTGCCAAATTTTAAAAAAGATAGTTGGAATGAAATTTTCTTAGGGTGCCAAAAAAGGCTCGAATTTTCTATTTGCAAGTTTGATAGATTCTTTGTTAAATAATTAGAGGGACTTGAATTAATTACTCGTACAAGCATTTAGGCATAACACTGAACATCACTTAAGACCCCTGAAGACGAGGAAAATACAAGCGGGAAATAGAGACGTCAACAGGGATTGACTTTTAATTTAAATCCTTATAGAGGACAGACTTACAAAAATCAGAGCTCGATGGTTCCAAAGAAAAGAGAGTCAGTTTACGACGGATGATTGAAGTTGAAGGTGCAGTCGCCGCCTAATTCTTTCTTTTGTTTTCATTCTCTCGCTTTTTTTTTTTCCATCACCTTTAATTTTCGTCTCGGTATTTTTTGCGGATCCGCCTTGATGAAAAAAAAATATCTAATTCCCGTAGACGCTTTGTGACCAGAATGATAATTTCGTATCAGTACTGAAGCTCAAAAGCGCAAGCTCCGGTTAAATATTATGCATTCGAAGTCAGTGCACTAAAAATTTGCGATTTCGCTGGGCCTCGGAGAAGCTAATTCGTCGCCATTAGTCGAAAAGAACGTTACTCCACGCCTTCGACGTTGCGCGCTGTAAGAGAATTTAGTTGATTGTGTTGGGGTTTCCGGCTATCTTGTAAAATTACAAAAGCTCTGTTCTCGCTGTTCTAATTCTAGGCACGCTTCCGCAAAGGCAAATTGGTTACAAAAATTGCTCCGCTCGCATCACCCTTCCCGGTGTACGGTTTTGATAGTCGAGCATTCCGGAGGCTTTTTACCCTCTCGCCTCCGGCGCTAGACGCTCGCGTCACTCCTTCGACTCTCTTTCTATGTACGGATTAAACGCTCGAATTTCTCAAAGCTTGTTTTTCGACTCGAAAATTCGTCTACCGTCACGTTTTCTCTCGCCGTTCTTTTGTTTCTCGCCGGTAGTCGCCCTTCCACCTCTTTTCGCTATAAACTGCTAACTAAATTAGCTGTAAATTGCTGTACTGCAGGGTTGCTGCTATCCTCTAATGTAAACGAAGCGTTCATCGTAAACATATATACATACGTATACCTTCTCTCAGACGTTCACCGCGTCCTGAGACGTATAGATCGCCGCGATAAAGAAAAAGGGGTTCCTCGTCTCGTGTTAGTAATGTACAAATGAACTTGATCGCGTCAAATTTGATTAGCTCGCCCTCTTTATGACGCGGGCCCACGCGATACTACCTCGTGTTTAATGACCCACTTTTGTGAACTGGTTTTCGGTACCGCGAATATTGTTCGGCACAATACGCTGGCAGAGATAATGACTTGATACGATTGTTCACGCGTCCTCAGCACGTCGGTTATTTATTATTTTACTTCTTCCCCTCCCGCTCAACTCGCCGAGCATTCCGAGAGTACCTGCGAAATGATAATTTAAATAGAATCGATATAAATAAACGCGTTCGTACGTGTACAGCACAGTGTATTATTAAAGATTCAAGCTTTTTTTTTCCTTTCCCCACCTCCTTCCTCTCGTCTACCCCGCTCCGCGTACGTGTATCTCTCTCGCGTATCATATATCGGCAGAATAATTTACCTACGTCAAGGCTGGAGGTCATTAACTAAAAAGAAATCTGCGTAATTTACACCTAATATTACGACGACCCGGCGTGTACAATGATTTTAAGAGAACTCTAGACGCAGAAAGAAGTAATACATATTGCAAAAAAAAGAACTTTTTTTTTCGAATTTACGAAATTCCTTGGATGAATGGATGAAATTCTTTTATTACATGATGAGGTCGAAGTTCATCTTTGTCGAACGATTCTGAGCACTCACAAAATGCAACCTTGTTCCTTGATTGATTATTGGAAGAGGGTCTTTCCAACAGTCTTCTTCCGGATAAAATAGTTTTCAAAGTATTCGTTTTACGGAATGCAGGGTCTCGCTAATTTTTCTGTTATTCAAGTATCTTCAAGCTAGATTTGTACTACTTAATTTATCGAAATCGATTTTCGCCATCCTATTGCCAACCACACTTTTTCTCATTCTTTGGTAGTAATTTTTTTTTTGATACATCTGTGTTTTGACAGAGGAGACGAAATTGAGAGGAAAACATATGTGTAGTTTTGGTAACTAGAAAAAAAGTATCAAATTAAGACAGTCGCTTTTTTTTGTCCAGTTATTTTGACGTTAAAATCTAGTCATAGTGACTGTCTTAATTTAACACTTTTTTTCCTGTCACCAAGAATATTCTCTGAGAATAGCTCCCTCGTGCTCAACCGTTTGTCGCGAGAAGTTTGCTGTGATCCGATTATCTTTTCCTTGATTGAAGAGCGAGGAGGATTGCGTCTACAGATCAGTGGAGGGTCTCTGATATTGTGTTAAGAAGCCACCTCGAATCATAAGGTCTTAAATTCACATAGTCGTGAACCAAGATTGATTGCAGAGTTTTTCGTTCATGAATGGCTTCTTACCAGAGATGTGAGCACTCCAGTCGAGCTTAGAGTCCGTTGATGAAGAAAAATTCGAGTGCAGAAAGCGCATGTTGTTCACCCCTACCTTTAATGATTTATCGATCATTTTACTGAACTCACAATCCACGATCCTGTTTTACGACGTGTTGCGACAGAGAACCTCTTTCATAGGGGAGGGAATTAATTTGTGAAAAACATCCGTTTTCCATATTGTCCTTCCAGCAAATCATGGCTCTAACAAGGTATGAGGGCACCCAGAGACTTGGAAAATGTTCTACAATGATCATTGGTATACCCGCCAGGTGGAGAGGGGCTTCGACCTGCTTCGAGGATTTGATCATAACTCGTTGAGGAGCAGAGCGACTTAAACTAGTTGCGGAATTTGGGGTTACCATGGTGAACTCATAATTCATGGTCCTTCTGTCTTACGTGGGCCGTGGGGGAAGAGGGAGAATTTGTGGATAAGGCCCGTCTTTTACTGTCTCTCGAACAAATTGTGGTTCTGAGGAGGGGTTCAAGGGCTTTCTAGCTAGTTTAGAGACTTAGAGAATGTTCTGTGATGGCCATTGGTACCCGAGAAGAGAAGAGGCATCGATCTGCTTCAAAGTTGATGATAGCTACTCGAGGAAAGAGGGATGTGACCTAGTTAAAGGAATTTTTGGGGCTTACTATAATGAACTAATAATTCACGATCTCGTTTTCCTGCAGCCTGTCTTACGTGGGGAAGAGGGAGAATTTGTCAATAACGTCCGTCTTTTACCATCTCTCCAGCAAATTCTGATTTTCAGGAGGAACTGAGAGAAATCGTGACCTAGTTCAGGGACGGAAAGTTTCCTATGGTGATCATTGGTATCCGAGAGAGGGAGAGGCTTTGATCTGTCTTGAGGACTTGTCGTACATGGAGAAGGACTGGAAGGGTAATTTGTGGATAGCGTTCGTCTTCTACCATTGACCCAGAAAATTGTAGAAACAAAGAAGGGAGCGGAGGTTTGAACAAAATTTTCGAGGACAGCGTGGAGCCCTGGCTTGCCTTAAGGACTTCATTGTTGTCAATAGCTAACTAATGAGAAAGAGGCTTTGACCTTGTTCAAAGACTTGAGAAAATTTTGGACGTAATCCGTTTTGTTTTCCTACAGAGAACCTAGCTTATATTGGAAGGGGCGAGTAATTCTGGTTCCGTGAAGCGACTGAGGGGAGTCTGACCTAGTTTAGAGACTCGGAAAATTGTCGACGGTGACCATTGGTACCCGAGAGGGAAAAGCCTTCAATCTGCTTCAAGGACTTGAAAAAATTGTCAAAGTTTTACGTAGCTTCTTGAGGGAAAGAGGCGTATGACCTAGTTAAGGGACTCGAAGAAATTGTCGGAACTTGCGATCCACGATAGTGTTATTGTTGACGTTTTTCGCTCAAAAAACCTGCTTTTTGGAGAAGGGTGAGAATGACATCGATTTCCATCGTCCTACCAGTAAAGTGTGGTTCTGGGGGAGAGGAGTGGCTTCTAAGAAAGTTCAGGAAAAAATTAGAGTTTTTAAATTCTCAGTGCACTACTTACATCTCAAAATGAGTTTCGAGGCTAGTTTCGAGACTTGAAAAAATTCAAACCTACTCGTAATCTCAGAACCTGTGGGAGGGACGAGGAGGACATTTTCCCTTATCCTTCCAACTAATTCTGGTTCTGAGGAGCGACTGAAGGGAATCTGACCTACTTTTGAGACTCGGAAAATTGTCGACGGTGACCATTGGTACCCGAGAGGGAAAAGCCTTCAATCTGTTTCGAGAACTTGAAAAAATTAGTTTTACGCAGCTTCTTAAGGGAAAGAGGCATACGACCTAGTTGAGGGACTTGAAGAAATTGTTGGAACTTGCAATCCACGATCCTGTTGTCTGACGTTTTCCGCACAAAAAACCTGTTTTTTGGAGAAGGGTGAGAATGACACATCTTCCTACCAGTAAAGTGTGGTCCTGAGGGAGAGGAGTGGCTTCTAATAAAGCTCAGGAAAAAATTTCGAGTTTTAAAATTCTCAGTGCACTACTTACATCTCAATATGAGTTTCGAGACATAAAAAAATTCAGACCAGCTTGTAATCCTCACACGAACCGTGATCTCTATTTTTCACCTCCTTTCGCTCTCTCCTATCTTCTTTGGGCATCATATTATCAATCGAGAAGATAATTTACATCAAGCTTGAAAGTACAAAGAAATCGGTGTAATTGAAGCCCAATTTCACGATGACCTGGAGCACATGATGAAGAAGATAGAGTGACTTTTGGTATCTGTGGGAGGCAGGGCTTTGATCTGCCTAAAGGACTTGGCGAAATTTTGAAAATGATTACAGGTGTTCAAGGAGGGAGGCTCCGACCTAGTTTAGAGACTAGAAAACGTTCCAGCAATGAAGGATTTTAATTTCTACTCTCGTCGATCTGTGGATTCCTGGAGTAATCGATCTTGATGGCTTATCAAAATCGGTCGCGAAATCATTTAAAAATTCCCCGATTATGTTTTGTTTCTAGGGGAGGGGGGCAGTTTATACACCTCATTCCTGTCAACGCTCACGGTCGTTGTCGGTGAAATAATTCGACCTGATTCAAAAAGTATCATTTTTAATATTATACAGTAACAGCTTGAATTTCTCTTCATTCTTCTTTCATACCTCGTCCCCCCTCTCCAAATAATACAAGCGTTTGTTTTCTGGCGTATATTTGTATCATAAGACTATGTACAATCCTACAGAAAGATACTTTCAATGAGATAGCGGTACTACTATCAAATTCACCCTTGCTGAAAGGAGTCTCAATATTTGTAGTCTCAGGTCCGACTGGGCCCTCGGCAGACCTAATCTAGCATCCTCTTGTCGACTATATTCGAAACTCGTTTAGGCCTTCTATACCTGTATCAATTATATTCTCATCGGTCCATCTAATTCAAGCCTTCTGCTGATTACCCATCTATCCTTAGTCTCCTTTTTGGTCACAATTTCTTCTTACGTCTAGTATTGAGCCTCACGTGTACCTGCAATTGCAAACTAATAAGATTCCACTTCATTTTACTCGGTCACGTTGACGATAGTAATTTTGATTCGATCTTTCTTCGTTACCTACAAAGCACTTTGTCTCCCCTAGCTTGGAGCTTCAAGGAGGGAAAGATGCTCTTCACGACAGGATGTCGAGCTGTGAATCGAACTGTTGAAACTCACCATTGCATCGTTATGCTATAATTTCCTTCAGTTTTTCGAGGAGTATCGAGCTCTTCAAGCTCTTGACAGAGAGTGCGCCTCAAATATTCACTTCACAGCTATCTCCTTGCCTATAAAAATACAGACAAAGCGTCGTAGCTAGTGGCCTCAGTCGGATGTAATGGTTGTACCCTATTTAGTCTTCACTCAGAAACCTATAATTATAAGATGAAAACAAAAACATCTCTCGAGTCGTTACTTCCGAACGACCATGAGGTAGTCGAGTGGAGGATTCAATTTTTGCTTGACGCTCGAACTGAAATCATTTCGAAAATCAATTCATTTACAAACTCTCGAGTGAATTAACACGCGCGAATACAATCGTAGTTTGTATCTGTATACATATATATCTCGTATATAGGATACTCCGATACTCAAGTTCGTGTGTCCACACTTCTACGTCTCAAGAGGAGAACCTTCACGCACACATTGGCGCTACCTTGTCGTATAACCAACGTCCAAAAATTGAGAACAACTTTTTTTCTCTCTTTTTCCCCCTCCTCCCTCCTGTGAACGATGTACCGGCTGTGCCACACGATCTACGATTCGCGTTTCAATTTTCTGAAACACGACTACCTCGAATGATTTTATATTGTATAATGTAGATACGTATACATTTGCGTAATGAAAATGCACTCGACGACAAATAAAATGTCATCTTACATATTCGATATCATCGAGCACACACCGGTATGTAAGTACGTGTGTATATTATAGAATTGGACCTTTTCGCCTCATAAATAGAGAACAAAAAGACTGAAAAAGCAAGAGAGAGAAAGAGAAGGAGTTAGAGCAAGACTACCCAAGTACGTACACTTTTCGTTCGCTTATACATGTGAAACATTTTTGTAAGGGTGGGAAAAAAAAAAAGTTCGAATTCGTTTCCTCGCACGTTCTTTCTTTCTTCGTCGTATCTTTCTCACGTTCATTTTCGCAGCATCACAGAGTGGCAGTCCTCATGAAATACAAATACGATACGGTACGTAACAACAGTTTTGAATTCGAGTATATTTTATATATCTATATACACACACAGTATATGGTCTTCAACGAGAAACTTTCGACTGTAACGAAATACATTCTGTATAGAGTTTACTGCTTCGTACACACAACGCACCCTTTTGTATACCGTATATAAGAGTATTTATACATAAAGTTTTACCGGAAGGAAGACTGCTGAAAAGAATAACTTTAAATTCGTATCCTCGAATATCAAATTATATAATAAGGTTTCCCATTTTCTACAAACCTTACGTACTTGGTAAACTGTTGTATAGTGTTTGTATGGCGCGTGATTCGCCCTGTTCAAACGCATCATTCTGCGGCAACGATGATGATCTCCGACCTCATCGTACAATTAAAAATATTATTTGCTCGTTTAAAGAACTTCGTAAACTCGAAAGAAGTGCTCTGTTTTTTTTTATGATAATGTACATTCTTTTCTCGTTTACCATCTTCTTCATTATATGCACCAGGTCATCGTGAAATTGGGCTTAAATTACACCAATTTCTTCGTAGTTTCAACCTTGATGTAAATTATCTTCTTGATTGATGTTATATGATGCCTAAAGAAAATAGGAGAGACCGAGAAGAGGTAAAAAATAGAGATTACTTGTTGGTTTGAATTTTTTTCAAGTCTCGGAACTAGCTCCGAAATTTATTTTGAGATGATAAGTAGTGCACTGAGAATTTAAAACTCCCAATTTATTAGTGTTTTACCCCATCATAGGTTGTATCGCTACTGAAGAACAAGGCCTTAAACACTAGTTCTTACAGTATAACACTACAACTATGCCGCGTCGTGATTGGTTCACTCTTTAAACTATATAATTGTAGCTCGAAAGTCGACATTTTTCGAAGTCTCTGAAGCAGGTCGAAGTTTCCGCTTCCCTCGGGACCACGATACGTTCATGTTTTTCTTTTATAGTGGCCAACAGTCGAAATTTTTCTCAGGTCCATCCACCGCCTCGTGGTATTACAGCTCGATGATTAAAATTTCTCCAATAATCCACTTCTGCCTCGTCTTATTATCGAAAAAAATTTTCTGCATTTACCTTCTTAAAATTGAAAATAAAAATAAAGCAAACTCAAATTCTTACTCAACCGTAAATATTTTTATCATTTTTAATTACATTCGGAGATCTTTCGGTAGACGTGCCATTATCGACGAATAACAAACGTAGACTGAGGTGAAATTTTTTCGAATTTGGTATTTCTCCTTTATTTATCTAAAATGGTTCGCACCGTAGAGGAAACCATCAATGTCCTAAAATTTTTGTTCTCACAACGTTTGTTTTCAGTAACATCATACAAATTTTCCCATTGTTGTACTGATAGGTTGAGAGATCATTAATATTGACTAAAAATAAAGTGATGAGAAGTAAAAATTATAGTAATGTTTCACAAAATAGCTACTGTCCTCGGTTTACTCAAGTATTTTAGGAATGAGTGCTAAAATATTTCTATGAGTGGTGCTCGGGAATGACCTTATTGAGGATAGTTTTCTCGCCTTTCTCCTGGGTTTGGTGTACCTCAAAATCCTCTAGTGCCTCCCTCCGACGGTAATTCCCTTCAAACCGTACTAGCTGGCAGATGTTGAGGTCGAATCGATGACCTGCCTTAATAAGGTATTCAGCAGAGGCCGAGTACTTTTTTGGAGTGAGGAGTCGAACACCTTTTTGTGTTCCTCAAAGCGGACAGAGTAGCTCCTTTCGGTCTCCCCTATGTAAAGCGCGAGGCAATTAGTGTAAGATGACCTAGAATTTGAATTTGCTTTATTTTTATTTTCAATTTTAGTAAATTGAATGCAGAAAAAAATTTTCGTTAGTTATGTGCCGTTACGTGAGGAATCAAATCTCTAAGATCGTCTTATTATGCTAAATAGTCACAATTCCTTCAAACCTCTTCCCCTACCCTCTTCAATATAAAGCTCAATGGTCAAAATACTCTTTCCGAGTTTTATTGTTGTAGCCAACAAGATTACAAGTGTTATACCACAAAAACCAGTGTTTAAGGCCTTGTTCTTCAGTGGCGGTACAAGTAGATATAAGATGTATGTTCTAGCGCAGTGAAGCGCAGTGGGTAATTTCTCTCATTTTTCGTTAAATTTAAAAAACCTCACGAAGAAGCAGAGGGAGCAATTTCTCTCATTTTGAGGATAATTTCTCTCATTTTTCATTAAATTTTAAAAAATCTCAAGAAGAAGCAGAGGGAGAAATTCTCTCATTTTGAGGTTAATCTCCACCTTTTTTGGTATAAGAAAATAAAATTACCGCACAAACGTTCCGAAAACATTCATACATCATTTTACTCGTTTCTCATAATTTTTTCAGAGAAAATCACCGATTTGGTATAAGAAAATGAACTTTTTAAAATTAGACTGCATATTCATTCTGACTTGTATTTCTTCAGAGAAAATCAGCGATCTGGTATAAGAAAATAGACTTTTTTAAAATATAATTTTCTAGACCGTTCCGAAAATATTCAGACATTATTTTACTCGTTTCAATCAAAATATTCAACCTTTCTCTCTGTGTTTCTCATGTAGGAGTTGAGACCTACCTTTTTAAATCTTGATAAAAATGATGTTATTGAAAAGAAAGTATAAAACTTATAAGTAAATCTAGTCTACAAATGTTCATTGACTTAGAAAAATATGGATACTTGTGAGAGTAGCTACCAAGACAATGTCTATGAAGTTCATTTTGAAGAAAATCCTGAAGAGTATATGGAAGTTATAAGAGCAATCAAAAATGCGGAAATCTTATTCCTTGGTGGTAGTCCACTTTTTGATGATATTCGATTCTATGATCCACAACCTCAAGCTGATCTAGGATATGAATCAGATATAGATGAACCAGATATAGAGATAATCAATGAACCTAATATGGAGATAATCAATGAACCAAATATAGAGATAATCAATAAACCAGATAATAGATTACTATCAGCTAGTACATCTTGTGATAACTTGAGAAATAAGTCTAATCAGGGAACAGAAAATAAATAAATACCCAATTATTTTTTAACTAGAAATATCAATCAACCTTTTTATACTTATATAAATAATCAAAAATGGAAAATCAGAACAGCATGCAAGATAATTTTAATGACTATGAAGAAGAATATGAAAAATTTACTCAAAAATGTAAGGATAGAACAAGAGAGAGAATGAGAGAAAAGGATAGAATGAAGATAGATAGACCTATTGATAACTATGATAAATCACCTATAAGAGAGGATGATTTTGAATCAGATATTGACTCAGAGGAGGGTTTATAATAATCTTTGGTATATTTATTTCATTTTCAATAATTCTAAAGAATCTTCATAGTTATATTGAATAAGGTAACAAGAGAGCTCTATGTTTATAACATTATATTTACTTGCCAAATCATACTATATATAGTTTATATTATTATTTCACTTTTTGTGCATATTCAATACAATTTGAAGAGCATCATATAGGTTTTTATTGTGAAAATTGCAGATAATTTAATTTGTACCAACAACTCAGTACCCATATGGTATAGTTAGGGAAGATTACTATCTTATCATACTCAAATTTGAACTTTTTAGTCTCCACTTTATTCACTAAATTTTTAGTTTTAGTTATTCTATTGTAAGTCAAGTCTATAGAAGTCTGTTTAAGTTCGTTCATAAATTGTGCTAATTTCATTCAGGCTCAAAAAATCTTGGTTTAGTAGACGAACTTTTTAAATGACATAAATTGTGCTAATTTCATTCAGGCTCAAAAAATCTTGGTTAAGTTGTTGAACTTTTTAGAAGGCGGCTGTTCACCTCACTTACTCATTTAGCTGAAAAATTTCTCAAGATATTTTAAAAGTACTAAATATGCTAACTTTTCCCAAGTGAAGATTTATCTTTGCTCATTTTTATTTTAGTCAAAATTGTGCTAACTTTTATTTTTCAAAAAAGTTAAAAAACTGAAATTATAAATTAAATATATAAAGATGCATTCTTTAGATAAAAAAGTAGTTGATTTGATTCACACAAAATTCAACTTCTTGGAAAATATTGATATGAAAATGAAATATTTATATAATATAAGAAAATATAAAGAACATGATGAATTAAAACTTGGAATTAAAATGATTGATAATAAAACATGTTATGTAGCTACAGATTGTCTCCTTATAGATGTTACAGAAGAATCTAATTTTGATGAAATATTTGTTAAACATAAAGAAGGAATGATAATTCCAAAATTAAATAATTATGATGATTATAAAAAGTTATACACAAAAAGTTTTACTTTTGTTAAACCAATATCAGCATCAGAAGTTTATAAAATAGTTGAAGATTTTAATAGAAATTTGAAAGATTAAAAATTTTTATACATTCTAGAAGAAATTCAAGGAGTCAAGAATTTTTATACATTTTCTAAAAGAAATTATTATATGTGAATTAGATTATATTAAATTCTCCCAATCATCAGCATTTTTAAATGATTGAAGTTCTTCAATCAAATCATCATTTCTTTTTATGTGTTCAATTATACATGATTTTATCTTTCCAAACACATCTTTTTGTTTATTTTTATTTGAAGTTGATTTATGACAAGACATATTTTAAAAGAATCAGTCAAGATATTTAAATCTTTATTTATACAATTAAAAAATAAGAAACAACTATTTTTGCTGACCAAAGAAGATCTTTAATATTATTATCATACAACATTTTACTTTATCTATCTAATGTGAACTGAAAATTATGAGAACTTATCACTATTTATTTATTTTCATCTTTCTTCCAGATTTATATCAAAGATCAGGCTCTGTTTGAAATTGATGTAATTCATTGAAAAAATCATAGTTTCTCCATTAATACTCTCAGCAAAGCTGAGCTACTTAGTTTTACTAAGACTATTATAATCATTCATTTTTATATGTTTTCATTAATTGTTAAGGTTCTTCAAATGTTGAATAAATTTATCTCTCGGTATTATATTATAATAACCCCAGGGTAATGTATCAGTTTGTCCATCAACTAAACATCTTTTATCATCAAATGAATTTAATCCTCTTTTATTCTGTTCAATGGTATAAATATTATGTCTTATACTCCTTATCATCTTCTGTTTAATAGTTTTAGTTATTTTCTCTTCTAAACACATTTTATAATCATTATGAGTTATCTGATTTTTAACAATATTTTTCTTTACTCCTTTAGCTTTCTTCATTCCATCATTATTTGATGCAAAAACTTTATTAGAATATAATTTTGAAGCCAATCCAATAAATTCTTCTAATATTTTTCCATTCATTTCATCTTTAAATTTACCTAATACCTTTTTATTAACTTGTGGTAAACCATAAATATTATCTTTTTTATAATCTGATGTATCAAATTCATCAATCATACCTTTCATATCTTCATAGAAGTCTTCTGTTTTTATAGAAATAATTAATGAATCTGTATCTGTATATAATAATTTTATTCTAGATTCATATCTATCTTTTAGTCTATAATAGAAATCATACATTAATGTTTTTGAAATATCTAAAATAGCTACCCCCACATAAATTGGTTGGTTAAATTTAATCATTGTTCTTTTCATTTGTACAGCTGCAAGATTTTTTCCAAAAAATGTTGATTTCTCAAAATTAGGCTTAGAAACATACTTAGTATATTTTTTACCTTCTGAAATTAATTTTATATCCACATGCTTCCTAACATTCATCATAGTTCATTCTTAGCTTTTTTCCTTAGTTCTGTATTTTTTTCAATATATACTTTCATCCAGTCGGATTGATCAAATTTTATAACTCTGTGAATTTTTTCCAATTTCAATCCAGCTTCAAGAGCTTGTTTAAGATTTAAATAATGAAGAACATATTTCTTTTTGTCATATAATGTAGTGAATAATTTTGGAAGTTGATTATTATCAATTACATTTTCTGGACAATAGGGTAGATCAGAATGTTTATCATGTAATTCCTTTGGGTATTTCAAATCTACTTCAAAAAGATATCCAATTTCCCGATCATCTTTCATTTTTAAAATTCTATTCTTATTGAAATATTCTGGATTTCTCCATTCAAATCCACCATATGGTAAGTATTTACTCATAGCCCATCCATATAAATTATTTGCATCTAAATATTGAATAAATACAGAATCCTTAGTTTTGTCAAATTTCTTTTCCATATATTTATTATTAGCCTTTGCATATCTATTTGAACATTGAGAAATTCCTCCTCGTTTAGCTCTTTCAAACATTAATAACATATCTACATCTGTTAATAATTCCAACTTTTGTTTAGTTGTTTTCAGCATACAATCCCAAGCAAACCCGGGAGTTGTGTAATACCAAACTGGATCTAATTTATATATTTTAAGAGATGTTTCCCTAAAATTTTCCATAATATCAGTTAATAGGAGTACATCAATTGTATTGTATAACATTGTAAATTCTTTCATATTTTTTATGTTAAAATATTTCCAAATTTCTTGTGCATAATGATATTCTCCATCATCAACATGCTCATCATTTAATAGATTATAAAATTTATCCTTTGAAGGTAGTTGTTGTTCATCATATTTTTGCAATGAATTCATATAATCATAAGGGTAGGCTAATTTTTTACTCAATAATTTAAATAAATACTTCCTTTCCATTTCAGATAAGTTTTTAGATACCTTTTCATTGAACCATTTCTTCAAATTTTTGAAGTGACATCTTTTTAAATTTTTAGCTAATTCAGATAATGAACTTGATAGAAATTTATATGAATCTAAAAATCTCAACTCAATATTATAGTTAACTGTTTTACCTTTTTTATTTTTAAAACCTGAATCATATTTTACAATTTTAGAAAATGAAATATATTTTTCTTCATTATTTGGTATTAATTTAATGTTATCATAATCCTCTCCAAATTCTCTAACAAATAAATGAGCATCATATCCAGAAAAATTATGAAAATAAATAGGAATAAACCTAGGAACTCTATAATTAAGATTACAATTACTATGAGCTGCTCCTCTATATTCTCCAGTTAAATGATCATGATCTCGAACTTTTATTTTATTTACTAATTCATTTTGATATTCAAATTTTACTCTTTCCACCAGTTTTGATAGTTCGGTATATAATTCTTTTTTCTTATTATCTCTATATTCAGTATTCTTTACAAATTCAATAAGTTTAAGGAGTATTTTTTCTTTCTTTTCATCTTCTAATTTTATATTTTTTAATTTAAGTATATAGTTTTCATAAAATGTATTCATATCTCTTCCTTCTTTTTCATATTTCAATTTTGCTTTATTAACAACATTTTTAAGCTTGGTATCTTCTTTATCTTTCATCCATAATAGAGATTTACAAATAATATCAATTTTCTTATTTATTATTCTTATATCTTTCTCAATCATGGGAGGATTATCTTCAAGTTTTTTTTCACAAATATGACATTTTTTAGCATTTTCAAATTCTATTTTTTGTGTCTCAGATAATTCTTTCATTTTTACATTCTTATCTAAATATTCTCTAGCAATGGAAATCGCATCTTCCTTCAATTTCTCATACAATTTCTTTGGTGCATCTAATCCAAAATATTCAAATAGATTCTCTTTGATTTCTCCATTAGCGTACTTAATATAGTAGACAAAACTAATCGGAAAATGTTTCTGAAGCTTTATTGTATAAGATTCATACTTTTCAACTTCTTGTTTTGTCTTATTTAATTTTTTACATAATTTTTCCATCTTTTCATTAATTTGTTTCATTTTATTAAGCTTTCTTATAAGACTTTCAAAATCAGCATATATAGCAAATGGACATTTCATTGAATGATTATAATTTTTAAATTCAACAATATTATCTGCTTTATTAGGTAGAATTACTTTTGCAGGTTTATTGAGTCCACAATAATTTTTATGATCAGATAATACATTTTCACAAGAAAAACTGTTCAAACACATTTTACAAAGATATTTCTTTTTACAATTTTTTGTAGTTTGTTTTCCAACTAGTTTCCATAAATCTTTGATTAAACAGTAATGAGTCTTTCCTTTATTATCTTTAAGAAATAGTAAATCAATATGATTCTTTTTTTCATCCTTAGTTATGTCTGATAAAGGATAAATTTTGTAGCTATTATTATGATGATATATATTAACTGATAATCCTCCTTCAACCAAATTAAGATCATTAACTCTATTTACAAATTTATTATTATTTTGAACTTTCATAGGAAAATCAATTCCTTTCAAAGCTTTATCAAATATATGTTCATATTGTCGATATTTACCTACTCTTTGTAGATCTTTATCTACTGGGAACAGACCAGCTAAAATAGACCATAAATAACATTTATCATCATTCTCATTTTTAACATTTATGATAGCTTTCTTACTTGCTAGAATTTTAGGAAGTTCAATGTAAGAACCAGCTTGAAGTGGATCATACCTATTTATATTAATTCTGAAGCTATCAATTGATACTAAAACCCATTGAGTACCCTCTGAATTATCTTGTATATTTTCATGTCTTCCTATTATATGATCAGTAATGTTATTGTACATCTCATTCAAGTTGGTTTCACAAAGAAATGTATAATTTTCGGTTTGTAAATACATTTGATTAGAGTCAATAACTGTAGATCCTCTCCTTTCATAAGTTGCAGTTACACAGAAATTAGCTCTGATTCCATTATGTAAATGTATCCATTTTTTGAGAAGTCCAAAAGTAGGTTTTTTCATAAAATCTAAAAACTCTCCCAAGTCTTGTATTCCCCATTCATTTTGAATTTCAAATTGTGTATGTCTGCTATTAAAATTTTCATCTACAAATCTAGGTCTAATTTTAAAATCATTCTCCTTACTTGACTTAAATATATCATCATCAAACTTGAATGGAGTTCCTGAAAGCCATCTATTTATTTCTTCCTTTGTTAATGTAAAAGTAATTTGCATTTGATGTGGTTGAAGTAATCTGGATTGAGATAATTTTTGTAATAATATAGAATATAATTCATTCAATTTTTCAACTACTTCTCTTCCTCTAAAAGCTATATAAATTCTATACTTCCTTAAATAGTTTTCTATTTGCTTTGTTGTTTTATTTGCATAGAAATTATGTACTTTAAAAAACTGAATCCATTGAGCAATATCTGTATCTCTTTTTTCACTCTCATTTCTTATAACACTTATTAAGACTTGATTTTTGGAATTCATTTTTTATTATTATATTTAATAAGGAAAAAAATTTAATAAGGATTTTTCTTATTTTCATTGAGAAGATTATAATGAGATTTTGTTTTTAGATGTGCTTTATAAGATACAAAATTTATGACTTTACCACAAGTACATATCATTAGATTCTTTCTTTTTTCATAATCTTTTTTCAAATTTTCTTTCATTTTTTCTTTATTTTTACTATAATATTCTTTAAATGATGTATTCTTACATTCTTTACACCAGTTTTGATTTCTACCAAATTCTTCTATATTCTTCATTTTTTTACATTTAGTACAGTATTTACCATTTTCCAACAAATGAATTGTAGACATCAACTTTTGTAAAAATTCATCAACATTATATTCTTTGAATTCTGTTAAAATTTCACTGTTCTCTGAATTTAACCAAGTTGACTTGCAAGTATCATGTAAAATATAATCAAGCCGCTCAGCAAAGCTGACTGTTTCCATCTTGACCTTCAACTAATAAAGCAACTAGTATAAGATGCTTATATACAACTAGGTATTTAAAGAGAAATAAATTTATAATAAAAATTTAATAAGGAAAAAACCTTCTCAAAACCTTCCAAGTTATAAAAACCAACATAAAACCTTCTCAAAATATGATCAAAATATGTCTAAAACCTTCCAAGACATAAAAAATAGATACGTAAAACCTTCCGATTATTTAACAAGAATAAAATAGATATAAAATATGTTCAAATTATGTCTAAAATCTTCCAAGACATTCCAAGAAATAAACCGTTCAAACATACCTTTATTTCTTATTTTTAATAATTATCTCATCATTATCTTTAATTCCTCTTGGTGCATCTCTCCCATTTAATCCAATTTCTTTTTTCTTTTCGTTAATATATTTTCCATTTACAATTATTTGAGATTCATCAATGTTAATATATCCATCTTCAATATTAAAATCAGAAAAACAGAGTCCTAAATTTTCAGTAAATTCTGCAACTACTTGCCTTAGCTTTTCCAAAATTCATTGGGGTTACAACAATTTGATTTTTCAAGTCAATTATTTTTTTATTTCTTAGTTGCATAGATTCTACTTGTTTTCTACCCTTTTCACTTAATTCTTTTTTCATTTCTTCTAGTTCTTTATTTAATTGTTTCATTCTTACATTATTTTCTTCAATTATATTATCTTTCTGTTTCATTACTTGATTATTAGCATTAGATAATCTTTTTAATTGACCTCCTGCTTTATTAACTGCTGCCATTAATACCCTAAAACAGAAAAATAAGTTTGTAACTTTCAAAATACATATTTTCTCATTTTCAAATTCTGTCAAATCTAAATTATTTTTTTTATAAACTTCATGTAATTGATTAATTATAGTTTGACTCGATGATTTTATTGTGTCCTTCAATTCCTTTATTTCAGGATACGTTGAAACTAGTAAATTGACATAACCCATTTCTTCTTTTGAAATTGAGTAGTTATTAATTACTGAGAGAATCATTTTGCTTTTTATTTATTATTAAAAAAAATTATTTTTTGAGACCATGTACCAGACTGTATACCAAACTATGTACCAGACCGCATACTGTACTATATACAATATACCAAACCATAAACCATGTACTATATACAGTATACCGTATACATTTTTTTTCATTAATAAATAATGGAATTAGAAAAAATAAAAGAGTTGATGATCAGTTTTGATTTTATAAAAAATCCAGTATCTGAATTTATAAAAAAATATAATGTGTCAGATTCTTTTGTGCGGAAAAAATTGAAATTATGGAATATCCCTCATGCAACAAAAAAGAGGAATATTCTCACTCCTAGGAATAGATTGGGTCACTTTTGTTTATCAAGTCACACACCAACTACTAGCACAACTCATATAAAAAGTAGAACCACAAATACACTCATTACACTTCCAGATCAGTTTTATTCTAATGCTAAAAATAACAAATTCCCAGAAAACCCTCCAGATATAGGTGATGAGTGGGAAACAATTAACCTAAATGAGTCAGATAGAAAGAATTATAGAAATAAAAAATGATAATCCATAGGACAAGTCTGCTTTGCAGGCAAATCTAATTTTGTTTGGTATGAAATTTGACACTCAAAAGAGAGATAACAGTGATATCCAGAAGAAGAAATGAACTAATTTGAATAAATAATATTTAATCATGTATTCACATCAGATTCAAAATCTTTCTGAGGAATCCGCAGGACAAGCCTGCTCTGCTAGCGCATATTTAGAATTTCTATTTCTTTTTCAACCATTCTAGATAAAAAACTTAAGTGAGCAATAATATTTATCATTAGTTTACTATACTTTTTCTTTTGTCTTCAGGTAAATGTTGAATTTTATCAGAAAGCGGGTTCATTAAAGTTTCATAATTTGATCTTGTTCTATCAAAAGGAACTTTGAAATATGGTATAATATTCTCAAAATCAAATTCATCTTCATCAACAAAAGAATCTTTGTAGACTTCCATTTATATGGATACTTATTAGTGTTTTTAAATGTACATATAAAATTTCATTTTTTTTAATACTTCTAACTTAAAAAGATTATCAAGTCTGCAACGCAGTAACCTTCAACGTGCTCATACTAGGAGCGTCAGCTATTTTCAGTCAATGTCTTATAAAACCATCCAACTAGAGATGAAATTTGCACGAGAATATGTACGTTAATATAGACGCGCTCTTGGTATGAGCACCCATAAGACAGCATTAGTTAGTGAGAATACATACGCTAAACGATCAGATGATTTTTCTACTGTATATTTCATCCGCGCGCTCTCAATATGAGCGCTCATAAGACAGCATTAGTTGAAGAGAGAAAAAATTATAGCGTTATACCACGTGTTGAAAAGAAAGAATGCCGTACTGCTGTATATACAAATTGATCGCACTTTAGTCAGGAAACAGACATTGAGATCTATAGTCACATTTTAGTCAGAAAACAGATGACGAGAATACGTACGTAAGACAGCATTAGTAAGAGAGAGAAGGAATTATAACGTTTCGCTGTGTTAAACGAAAAAACGAATACTCTACAGGGAGAGTAAACAAATGCAAACCGCAGAAAATAAAAACGAAGGGAGCGCTTTCGGTTAAACAACCATCTTCAAACCTGAAATGAAAGCAACTGACGAACGAATGAGAAGGAAGAGGTATTAAGATCGTCCGAACGAGAAATCACGGTGTGAATCATAAACCTGTTCGATCAAGCCATCTTCCGGAATATACGAGTTGAGTATAGTGATACCGTCAGTGTTGAGGTGACGCAGTATCTCTATATTCTCGAGGGCGATACGTTTACGGTAGGAATTCTCCTTATGGAGGAGCTTTTCGGATCCCTCGCGGAAACTGTGGCCACTGTTAATCAAATGATCAGCGAAAGCTGACTCCCCTAAGCGTCCCTTCTTCCAAGACTTCAGGTGCTCAGCTACTCTAACTTTCATCTGGCGGCTGGTCTCACCAATATAAAAGCCTCCACAATCCTCACATTCCATCTTATAAACACCACTCCTTTCATCAACCGGTATGGGATCCTTCAGTCTCACAAACAACCTCTTGACTGTGGTGAGGTTGTAAAACGCGGGTCTGAAACCAAACGGGCGAAGGGCCCGACCCAATTGCTGGGAGAAATTCCCCAGGAATGGGAGACTGATCCAACGCAAACGGCGATCACGGATCGTGTCTCGGGGGAGGGAGGTGGTGGAATCAAGAAGGCTCCTCGTAACTTTCCTCCGAACCATCACGTCAACGTCGACATTGACTCCATTCACTCTAGCCAGGTGTTTTATGGTAAGTAATTCTTTCTTAAAAGCAGATTGACTCAACGGAATACGAGTCAGTCTGTGAACTAGGCTATGAAAAGCAGCCATCTTATGAGCAACAGGACCGAACGAACCACCGTGGACTAAAACATCGGTCGTAGTATCTTTCCTGTAAATTCCAAACTTATGGATACCGTCTATTATAGAGATCGATAAATCCAAAAAGTTGATGGAAAATACCCCTATTTCCAACGTAAATTTGATGGAAGGGTACCAGGAATTGAGATACCTCAGAAACTCACCAAGGAGATCTGGGTGACCAGTCCAGGTACATAGAACGTCATCAACGTACCTGTGCCAGTAGTGAATATGATTAAGTAACACCTGGTTCGAGGAAAAGAGGTCAAGTTCAAACTTAGACATGAAAACTTCGGAGATAAGAGAGCCTAGAGGTGATCCAATAGGGATCCCTACTTCCTCAGGGAACTCGAAAAATTTCCCTTCAAATTTACAGAAGTTAGGGGACCAGCAAGTATTCAGGAGATCAAAAAATTCCTGAAGCTCATTGTGAGGAATGTTAGCTCTGATGAGTAGCTCACCCATCCGCTGGATAGTAGCAGCCTTAGGAATATTTGGAAACAAACCAACAACATCAAACGAGCAGATGGTCGTCCCTGGGGGAAGGCTTACATCCCTGAGGACGTCGGTTAAAGAGGCCGAATTCAAGACCGAATGAGGAGATTCGAAATCAATGCGATTTTTGAACCAACGGTCAAGGAATTTGGCAAGGAGGTAGGTAGGAGAGGAGACAAAAGAAACAACGGGTCGCATCGGGGTATTCTTCTTATGCACTTTGGGCAACCCGTAGAGGAGGGGGGGTGTGGGGTTAGGAACCAGGACGGCTTTTTTCAAAGCAGGAGTTTTGATAATAGCCTCACTCCTGTTGATGACACTCCTAACTTCTCTAACGTGCTTAGGAAAGCTGAAATCCCCACTCTCTTTAGCACCACACTGCTGTAGGACTTCATGGACCTTGGAAGAATAGGCCGACCTCTCCATCACTACAACAGCGTTGCCCTTGTAGGACGATCTTAATACCTCTTCCTTCTCATTCGTTCGTCAGTTGCTTTCATTTCAGGTTTGAAGATGGTTGTTTAACCGAAAGCGCTCCCTTCGTTTTTATTTTCTGCGGTTTGCATTTGTTTACTCTCCCTGTAGAGTATTCGTTTTTTCGTTTATGATGGATAGCCGTAACCTTAAGGAACGGATTCCTTTAAGTTTCGCTGTGTGTTGGAAAAAGAAAAAAATTATCACATTTTTTGCTGTGCGTTGAAAAGAGAGAAAAGAATTCATGACCTGCACGTACACGTGCTGTATGCATGAACCAGACTTAAGTAATGGAGAAGCATACGCACTTACTTATCGGATTCAATTAGGAGAAGATATCAGAATCTGAAATCTGGTTTGACTACACACTTCTCAAGGTAGGCCTATTACTCTTCACATTTCAATAGCCTACTTACAGCACTTGGTTTGATTAGCGTGAAGTCGACTTCTCGTTTCTGTCAATTCAAAATTCAGAAATATCACTCGTACGGTGGTCACCTACACTTAATAATGAATACATTCAGAACGTTATTCATATTTTCAGTTTTCATTGTTGAATTAGTTTTGTCTTTCTCCGTTCACTTTTCTAAAGACGATTTGGATGAAGTAAGTATGTTTTATATCAAATTGGTAAATCGATTTATACATACTAGTACCTACCTAACTCAAACTTCAAATATTTTTTAGGAATATGGTAAACTGGATATGGAAATGGAAGATATTGGAGCAGAGAACTATACACAAGCATTGAGAAAAAGGGTTGTAATAGCTCGTCTTGAGAAGAAGAAAGAACTAGCTGCCAAGGAAAACGAGCTAGGAGCAGTCAATCGGGATAAAGTAAGCCAATACTTAGATTTATTTCCTTTTGAAAAGAACAGGGAAAATTTTGATTCCAAATTCTCGATGACAAGTTGAAATTCCTCAAGATATTACGTATGAGAATTTTTTGGTGTGGTTAGGCGTTTCTTACGTGATAGCTGTGAGCCTATTTTTCTCGGAATTTTCGTCTTTTTCTATTGTTGAAACGTTCAGTACCTTCAAATGGAGTGAGTAAATTAATCAAATGGCAGTATAATTTTTCTCATTATTTCGTCAATCTGTGGTCTAAAAGGGTAAGGAAAACATTCGAGTCGAGTTGGATTTGAGATTTTTTTGTTCAAAAGAGACGAAGGAAGATAATGCGTTTTGTCGACGAAGAGAATTTTTGGGTGTGGTTAGGCCTATTTTCCTTTTTCGGATTTTTTCGTCATTCTCTCTCATTTCGTCAATTTGCACAATGAAAGGGTAAGGGAAAATTTCGGTTCGGTAGAATCATTTCAGAAGGAGATAAGTTATTTGAAATTCGTGATTTCACGTTGAAAATCATCGAGTAGAACAAGGAAAACTTGAAACTGAGGGTATGAAACATCATTTCCATTTACCTGAGCAAACTAGTCTAGAAAGCTAATTGGGTGAGAAACATAAAAAAAAGTTATAATTTTCATGCATTTTGACAGACACTGCAACGTAAGAAGGAATAAAAGGGAAATTTAGGAGGGTAGAATCATTTCCATGGATAGGGTAAGGTTTTTCGAAATTGGAACGAATATTCTTAATTTTTTTCTCTCGAATGTATACGTGTACAGGCTTTCAGACGTCTTTGATTTGGTAGGTCATGATAACGCTCGAGAACGAAATCTATAGCGTATCTTTTTTCGTTTTTTTTCGTCTTTCATCGAATCTTAGTAATCTGATTTTCGTATCACGTAACCAAAAATCGAAAGAAAATTTAACGTTGATCCAACCTGCAGCCGATGACGTGATTAAGAAGATGAATACTTGAGAAGAAGAAAATTTGCGTGGATTTTCAATCATGAATCAGCTGAATACTTTTTACCTCTTATTCATATGAAGATTGATATCATGATGGGGGAAAAAAGGAGAAAAAGCATCATCATTTCTGTGTACCTGAGCAGACTAGTCTAGAAAGCTAATTGGGTGAGACAGAGAAAAGAAAGTCGTAATTTTTGTGCATTTCAACAGACACTGCAATGTAAGAAGGAATAAAAGGGGAGGTAGAATTATTTCAGTAGATAGGGTACGGGATTCGAAATTTGTGATGGTGAGTTGAAATTCTTTGAAATTTTTTTCATTTTTATCTTATTTCGTCGAACCTCAGTCTGAAGTGTTCACGTGATTTCAGATTTTTTTCGTCTTTTCTGTTGAATGAGTTCAGTTGTGGAATAGGTATTGATGTAAGCTATAAAGAAATTGAGTTGCAATCAATTTAAATTTTAAGATTTTTTTTCACTGTTTTGAATTTCAGGAACAACAGCAAATTCCGTTGAAAATGCTTGGTTTTCGTTCGCGACTAGAACAACTCGCTGATGAACTTTGGCCGGGAAGTAGACCATTTGATGTGGGGATTCGTGCAGCGTTCAACGAATTTTTGTTTTCTAGTGATCCACAATTTGTTAATTCTCCTCGAATTATTTCATTTCGTTCAATGGTACAAAACAGCAAACTAGGTCCTCAAGAACTTTTGAATACAGTAGGTGATCTTCAGTCACTCTTCAGCAAACAAGCAGCTCATCCAGGAGGACTTTTCCTTCCGATACCCCTATGGAATGATACCAATGGAATTGAAAATATGTTTAAGAGTTTTGGGATAATACCCGATACTGCAAAAGTTTCAGCAGCTGAATTGTTATTGAAAGCGTTCCCATTGCCTTCAAAATCTACTCCTCCTCCTGTCAAAGCCCTCTCTTCCCAGAAACCTACTTTCTACACAAAGATGTATATTTCCTTTTCCACAAAATCTACTTCCTTTTCCAAGAAGTCTACGTTATACTACAAGAATTTTAAGAACAAGAAGTTTAAGAACAGGAAGTTTAAGAACAGGAAGTCGTAGGACCTATTCTACAGAGAGGTAATGTCTCTTTCAAGAATTACTGGTCTCAAGTACTGATGATGCTCCTGCTTTCAAAACAACTCCTTGCTTCAGATTGAGTATTTGTAGGGGCACAGGGTATCGGTTTTTGCTGATTTTATTCTGACTTGGAAACTATCCTTTTGTGCTCGCAAGATAAATATTATTGTCATTTTTTATTTTGAAAATGAATAATACATCTAAATATATTTGATACGGTACGGAAATTATTTTTTAAGAGTTGGAATGTAGCTCTCACGAGGAGGGATTTATTTATGGTAAAAAGATAGAAAATTGATGTAGAAATGATATGAAAACTCTGAACTTTTCGATCTATCTTGGAAGAAAAATTATGAGAAAATGGATTGATTTTGCTTTAAAAAATGGTAAAATGACTACTGCGCTAGAGAAATGAGTAAGTGTGCTAGAATGAAATTCCTTATATTTCACGAGTGATGGATGTAGCTTACACGAGAGAGATTTATTTTATGGAAAAAAGATAGAAAATTGAAAAAACGAAATTTGATGAAAATAACAGATCAGTGATTTTTCTCTGAAAAAAGTCTGAAATACAAGTCAGAATGAATATGCTGTCTAGAAAAATTATAATTTTAAAAAGTCTATTTTCTTATACCAGATCGGTGATTTTCTCTGAAAAAAGTATGATAAAACAAGTAAAATGATGTCTGGATGTTTAATGATAGGGAAAGTGTACCAAAGACTCATCTTCTGGTTTCTTAAAGAAAGGTTAAAATGATGCTGAATTTCTCTGAAAAAGTCTGAAATACAAGTAAAATAATGTTTTCGGAACAGTCTAGAAACTTATAATTTTATACCTGATCGGCTATTTTCTCTGAAGAAATACAAGTCAAAACCAATATGTAGTATAGAAACTTACAATTTTAAAAAGTCCATTTTCTTATACCAGATTGGTGATTTTCTCTGAAAAAAGTATGATAAACGAGTAAAATAATGTCTGAATGTTTTTCGGAAACGTTTGTGTGTTAATTTTTTTTCGGAGTGTATTTTTTGTTAATTTAATGGAATAAATGTTCCAAAGTCTCAGGTATACTATTACGCTAAAAAATTGAAGATCCTTAGCTTTGCTGAGAGTCTCTTGCAAAAGGTACAGTATTCATAGTTAGAAGCTGGCGTGGAAGTAGTTGAAAGCTGGCAAAGGTTCAATTTGTTGGACTGTGATGACTTCTTCAGGGATAAAATGATAGAAAAATAAGGAACTCTTCTTTTCAGAATTAGATGAAAAAGGTGGAAATTGAGAGACTGTGCTTCTTCTTGAGATTTTTCAAAATTTAATGAAAATTAAGAGAAATAAGTCTTAAAATGAGAGAATTTCTCCCTGTGCTTCTTCTTGAGGTTTTTAAAATTTAATGAAAAATAAGAGAAATTAGCCACAAAATGAGAGCAATTAACCCTAAAATGAGAGAATTTCTCCCTGTGCTTCTTCTTGAGGTTTTTAAAATTTAATGAAAAATAAGAGAAATTAGCCACTGCGCTTCACTGCGCTAGAACATACATCTTATATCTACTGGTACAACTGATGATCGGGTAAAACGCTGATAAATTAGAATTCTTACGTTCTCGGTGCACTACTTACCATCACAAAATGAGTTTCGGGGGCTAGTTTTGAAACTTGAAAAAATTTAGACCAACTCGTAATCTCAAACAAACCGTGATGTTAAATTTTTCTACATCCTTCAAGTAGGCCAGAACCTCCGCTGCATTTTGAATATAATGAGATGTGAGCAGAGCATAGAATGGTTAAAAGATCTCATGTTTCTTTATTAGCTGACTTTGGGATATTACCCCACCACTAGTTGTGTCGCTACTGAAGGACAAGACCTTAAACTTCAGATTTTATAGTATAATAGAATATTATAGAAAACAAAAATAGGTGAGTTGCAATTTTAATTAACACTTCTAGACCTTTGATCTTATTGGCTACAATATTACCGTGTTGTGATTAGTTCACTCTCTTAGAATACCAATTCTCACATTTTAAAGCTGTGATATCATTAGCTATAACTTGCTGCGTTGTGGTTGGTCCATCCTATGGACCTGTGTGCTGCGTTTTTATTGGTTACCAGGTTTGCTGCTTCTTTTTCTCTCGTCCGATCTAAAAGTTGAACAGTTTTTCGCTAGCGAGCGTGATTACATTATGAAGAGCTATACTCACGAAGAGTAAAAAAGACAAATACAAACTCGCCTTCTATACCTCGAGAATGGCTATTCAGCCGAAAGCGCTCGGTAGTGTAATTTTATTGGGGTTTTTGTATTTGTCTTTTTTACTCTTCGTGAGTATACCTCTTCATAATGGACAACCAAAAAATTAAAAAACGCATTGATTCCGTGTTTACATTGTTCAAGAGGCTGTCGTTTTTCCTCTTTACAATTTCCATATGTTCCCAAAGTTTTCTTCTCAACATGCGGGACCCTCCGCCATTGCGCTGTTCGTCAATGCAGTATTTGCCAAGTAGTGACTTCGCATCTTCTTTTTTCCTTGTTGTTTCTCGCTACATTTTCCTGACGTTGAACTTTTTCTTTGTCCCACCAATGTAGGAAGTCTTTGCACCGATTGCGAATAAGCTTGTAGACTCCGCTCAAGTTTTCGTTGTCCTTTTCCTCTGTCTCAGGGTTGCAAACCTCCCTCCCCCTTATGTAATTGGGGGGGACTTTAACGCTCACAGTTTCACCTGGGGTCTTATCTCCAGTACATTTCGTACAAATTCACGCGGCAATATATTAGACAACCTACTCACCTCTAACAACGATCTAACTCTTCTCAACATTCCCGGGATCCCTACTCACCTTAACTCTACTTCTGGCTCCCTTTCAGCAGTTGACCTCTGCTTCTCATCCTCATCCCTCTCACCCAAACTCACATGGTCTACCCACCCCGATTTATGCGACAGCGACCACTTCCCAATTTTAATTCAATCACAATCTCTATCCAATGAAAATTTCTCAACTCCCTCTCGCTGGCTTATTAACAAAGCAAACTGGGATCTCTTTTACGACCTTACTTCAAATACCTCCTCCCTCCCAGACCCCTCCAACTGTTCCACAGCCCTACAAACTTTCACAAAATTCATTACCGACTCCGCAGAATCTTCCATACCGCGCTCTTCAGGAAAAAAGAAACCAAATCACGTTCCATGGTGGTCAAATGAGATCCAACTAGCCATTAAAAACCGCAAAAAAGCCCTCCGCACGTACAACTCCACTCGCACCCAATCCGACTTGATCCTATACAAAAAAGCCCGCGCGAAAGCGAGAGTCCTGGTCCGTTCCGGTAAGAAACAGTCCTGGAGTACATTTGTAGCGGGGTTGAACCATCCTGTGTCCATCTCCACCATGTGGAGAGATATTAAAAAACTCACGGGCAATGGTTCTTTTCGTTCTATCAACCAACTAAAAACAGATCACTCAATAACCTCAGACCCCCTACTCATCTCCGAAATCCTAGCTAAACATTATACCTCAGTATCCTCCAACACTAACTACGACTCCGACTTTTTAGAATACAAACTCCAACAAGAAAAATTTGATATATCTTTTGATCCTCCTTCAAATGAACCTCTTCCATACAACCTCCCCATCTCCGAAAACGAACTATCGAATACTATAAATAAAAATCTGAGAAACGCCTCCCTCGGACTTGACAACATTCACGCGGCCATGATAAAGAATCTCCATCCGAACTCGCTCACTTATCTTCTTTCTTTATTCAACTCAATTTTTTCACAAAACACCTATCCTGTCTTCTGGAAAACAGTCATCATTCTCCCCATATTGAAACCTGGCTCGGACCCTCTCCTCCCTGCCTCATATCGCCCCATAGCTCTTTCTAGCGTTCTTGGCAAATTATTTCAAAAAATTCTGAACAAAAGACTCTTGTGGTATCTAGAATCCAATAACATCCTCTCTCCCTTCCAATATGGCTTCAGAAAAGGACGAAACACTATACAACCCCTTTATGATCTCCAATCTCAAATCAACGATGTCACCAATAACAAATCCTCCCTATACTCTATCTTCTTTGATCTCCAAGAGGCCTTTCCCCGGGTATGGAGACACCTCATCTCTACCGAACTTTACGAAATTGGTCTCCGAGGCCACCTCCCTAACATCCTACAAACTTTTCTCAACGACAGAACCCTTCTAGTAAGAATCAATAACATAACCTCCCCTCCCCTTCCGGTCCAAAATGGAGTCCCTCAAGGAGAAGTCTTCAGTGTCTTACTTTTTCTAATAGCAATAAATGATATCACCAAATGTGTAAACCCCCCCCCCCTCACCCAGCGTCTTTTCGCTGATGACTATAACATCACTATCCGTTCAGCAAATCCGCAAAGAGCCCACAGACTCCTACAGGATACCCTTAACTCAATCACTACATGGACATCAAAAAGAGGATTCAGATTTTCTACCTCGAAAACCTACTCAGTTATTTTCAAAAAAAGAAATCCTATCCCCTCTTTACCTCCTCTAATTCTACAAAACTTCCAAATCCCATCTCGTAACTACGGCAAACTTCTCGGCTTACATTTTGACCAAAAACTTACCTGGGCCCCCCACATTAAAACCCTCAAAGCCAAATGCACACGCGCTCTAAACATAATAAAATACATATCTCATCCATCTAAAGGCTGCAACAGAAAGTTACTCCTTCTTCTATACAAAAGTCTTATTCGCTCAAAATTAGATTATGGTTCCCCGATCTACAACACAGCAAAAAAAACCGTCCTTGCCTTACTCGACCCCATCCAGACATCTTCTCTCAGGATTGCCCTGGGAGCTTATCGCACCAGCCCCAAACTTAGCCTATGTGCAGAAGCCCCAGATCCTCCCCTTCACTTTCGAAGGCTCATCCTAATCTCCAACTTTTTATCCTCTGTAGCACAATTCCCACAACTTCCAATCTTTAACCGAATCTTTCACCACAATCACAACCAATCCTCCACCAAACATATTCGCCTTCAATTCAATCACCTGATCAACAAACCGTTCATAGCACATCCCCTAGAACCCATATACACAACCTTCCCCCCTTGGACCTTCCCTCAACCTAAAATACGCCTAGATCTCACAGAAATCCCAAAATCTGACAAACCTGGTCTTACCCAACATATCAACCAACTACTTCAAGAATACCCTGACCATTCACTTTGCCTCACCGATGGGTCGAAAACATCTACTAAAGCAGCTTACGCATACTCCATCGACGGGGAGATATCTTCTCATCGCATCCGAAATATAGCCTCTATTTTTACAGCCGAACTGATGGCCATTTTTTCCTGCGTTTCCCACCTCTCTCAACTACCCCCAAACGGTAAATTCATTATTCTCACTGACTCACTTTCTTCACTCCACTCCCTTACAGACGCATACAACTCTAACCCTATAATCCAACGCATCCTTCTCACACTACACACTTTGGAAACAATCAACACTCAAATCATCTTCATATGGATCCCTGGACACACCAATTTCCCCGACCACGACGCAGTTGATCAAGCCGCTAAACAAGCGACCTCCCTCAGTCAAATAACTGATAATTCACCCCTACCAACCCTAGATTACAAAAATTACTATCGTTCTCTCATCACACAATCATGGAACACTCTTTGGGAAAATCAAACAAATAATAAACTTCTCAGTATCAAAAAAACCCCGGTTCCTTGGGTATCCTCCATTCAAAATACAAGAAGAGAAGAAGTAATTCTCTCTCGTCTCAGAATTGGTCACACAAAAATTACTCACACCCACCTCATCAGTCCCTACATCCTAACCCCTCCCTCATGTCCCCACTGTCAAAAAGACAAATTAACAGTGAAAAACTTTTTTTCATACCCCAGACTTTTACCCCTTCGCTCTTCTTCGGATACCCTCTCTTCACTCACCCAAGCACTCAAAAACAACCAGGACATCATTTCGAATACCCTACATTACCTAAGACAAACTGACTTTTACGCTCACATCTGAACACATACACCGACTATACCTCTACAACCTTCTACATACACACATTGTAAACTTTTACACACCATTACCTGAAGCAGTTACACTCGACATTATATTCCATCCTCTTACCCTTCCTCACTTTTCGTTACTCTACCAACTTCCTTAAAATCTCCCTTTCTTATCTGTTATTTATAATATTCATAACTTTTGTAACGCCGAGCCAATAGCCCTCGTGAAGCTCTAGTGCTCGTAAAAATAAAATAAAATAAAAAATAAAATTAAAAAAACGGTTTTTTTGAAAAAAAAACACGTTTAAAACAAAAAATTTGTTTAAAACGTTTAAAACATTCTCATAAGAGCCTATGTAAATTTCTCAATTTTTGCTGTTTTAAACATGTTTTAAACACGTTTTAAACATCGTTTGTTTAAAACATCGCAACCCTGCTCTGTCTGTCTGGTCGTTGCTTATTCTTTTCACCATGGGTGGGTTGTTCACACCATAACCTCTGAATGCCTTCATCGCCTTATTATATACTTCCTTATGTACGGCACTGATACTGAGTACTTTCTCAGTTCCATCTCTTTCCTTCCATTTTCTCAATGACTCTCTTAACTACGCCCCTAGAGTAGCCGTTGGCTGTTACGATCTGCTTTAGTATCTCGATTTTTCGCCTCTTCTCTTCAGTGTTCTTCAGGATAGAAATTGCTCGGCAGAAGTATTTCAGTATCGCCGCTAGCTCGTGCTTGAGCTGTCTTAAACCGGGAGCCAATCTAAAAAAGATGAAACAACTTCAAAAGGTCAAGATTCTTTTGTATATCACTCTTGATACCAATAGCCCAACAATCTTCCAAACCTCCTTTCATTATATAATTCTGAAAATGAAATATTTTCATGTCTCCCTCCCAACATAAACAGCCTGTAAATTGAAATACTTACGTATAGTTTGATGGTCAGAAATATTCAAGTCACCTTCCCATCAGAGCGTGGGAATCAAAATTTCCAAGTCTCAAGGTCGACAAAACAAGAGCCCCAAAGTTTTCAAATCCAACTCTTTTGATGGTCAGTGGTAAACTTTTTTGGTGAAATTTATCAAAGTTGAGTTTATAGTAATTTTCGACGGCAGAATTCGAAAATCCGAATGGGGTCCGGCGAGCCGCCAAAGCTCGCAGCTCGAAAATTTTCCACGTCCCCCTCCTATCATATTATATAACATAGGGGCGAGACCTGTGACGCCATAGGTAAGCCTCGTGACGTCACAATCTGATGACGTCATATATCAAGTCTTTCTCCTACAATGAGTTTTGTAGAAAGGTCAGCGGGCCACAAATCCTGGAACTGGCAGCACTTGAGCTCTATTTTTTAATATTACTTTCATCTCTGTGTTAGCGATGGGAGGGGCTGATCCTCAAATAATGGAATTAGGAAGAAGGTTGGCGCAAAAATCCTGAAATTATTGCCACAAATTGATACAAATTATTGAGACTATGTTCCAGTCAACATTTTGATTCGGAGGGGCAGAGGTCACGAAGTCGCTACGAGAGACTAGACAAATTTATATATTTGGGGATTGTGAGCACACCCTCGGAAATCTTCCGCGTCCTGTCAAGCAAATCTGGATAAATTTTGATATTAGGAGAAGGGAATTTTGGTAAACTTGAATCTATATGAAAAAAGAACTTTGAAAGAGTGCTCATTACCGCCGGGGGGCTGAAGTCAAGATTCGCGTTTTCTTACATCTCGTTTATTTCAGCGTATAAAATTTCGAGTCGAGTGTTAAATCTCTCATAATACAGCGGACGAATTTCACACCATTCCAAAAACCGCGTTCGTAATTTATCCGCCTAAATATAGAAAAGAAGTAGGATTCAAGAAGATCAAGGTTGCAATCATAACAACAGAGTCGTTCGCAAAAGAAAAAAAAAGGAGAAAAAAATGGATAGCCGGCAGCGAAAAGAGAACTCGAGAAGCAACGAGTGAGGGTATAAAAAAATATTTGTCTACGCGTGTAAAACAAATGCCAGCGAAACACGTGCGTATTTCTGCCTATTCGGCGCGTAAATTGCGTAAAATTTTCCGATTCTTCGTAAAATACGTCGAAGAGAAGAATATTCTCGTAAATTTCGCAATATGATTCCTTTCTTTTCCCTCGTCGCTCTCGTAATCGCGGAAAATTTATTTACGTTTGATTTAGATTTATTTTGTTTCGGTCGTTCTGACATGTGGACTAAAGTTCGAGAATTATTGTAGAAGTTGTTTGAGAATAATATGTGTATTATATTATTCTCGTATAAGCGACAAAGCCCAGCTGCGTGTGTTTCTCAGTGTCACAAATGTTCACGGAATACGAGTAATACTGTGAGTGTGTGCTGCGCTCATACGCGTTAAACTTGTACGTTACAAATTCCAGGATTACAATATTTTTAATGACGTTCTTTGTTTCGTGTACACGAATTGCAGAAAGAAGTATTATCTTTCGCCGAGCGGTAAATTCAATTTGGTCGCTTTTTGTGCGACTCCCCCACCTTTCTTACTCGCTCCTTCCTCGACCATTGTTTATGCCGTGATATTTTTATAGCGCTCGCTTTCCCTTAGGAGATTATCACGTTGAACTTAGCGGTGGTGTTTTCATAATTTTCTACACAAACACGATAGGCGGTGAATTACGCGTATCTTTCGCATTTCCTCTCACGCGGGTGTGTACCCGAAGTATGAAGAGAATGAAGAAGGAAAAGAAGACCTGTATCGATATATGGATGAGACGCATCTCTCTCAAGATATGAATCTTGTTCTATAATTATTGCGAACGGAAAGTGAAACACGACGGGTCATCCTTTCGGATCCGAACAAGGGTACGCATCGAGTTTACGTAACCTAGCTGAGAACTTCCTCGAATTAAGGGCTACGGATCACCTACCAACGTTGCTCCCTCCTCCTGTCGTACGCATCAGCACTGTTGCCTCTCGATCCAGCCCCGATTGAAGCCTTTGTGCAGGCATTACCGCCGGGGTAATGGTAGTAGTCTCTTGGGATGGTAGTGTCGGTGCGCATTGGCTTCCTGTGTCCTGTTATTCTCGAGTTTGAGTGTTAGTCATCAACCTTTTCCTCTGTGACCATGATCCAGAGTATATTAGGGCCTGATCTCACAATTAGGATATCATCTACATACCTAGCTGATTTTCTCAACTTGCTTTGATCAAGTATCTGAACTTGCTACTTTTCATATCGGGCAATAACATACTGCGCCCGAGATGCATAGTACTCACTTTGAGTGCACTCATGTACACGGAGTTTTAAATGCCAAATTCGAATGGTCTCGAGCGTCAATGGGCATTCTTTTAGAGTCCTTCCTTCATATAGATTCAAGTGTACCAAAATTCCCTTCTAATATCAAAATTTGTCCAGATTTGCTTGATAGGACGCGGAAGATATCTGAGGATGTGCTCACAATCCCCAAATATAAAAATTTGTATAGCCTCTCTTAGCGAGTTCGTGACCACTGCCCCTCCGAATTGGAATTTTGTCTTGAACATGGTCTCAATAATTTGTATCAATTTGTACCGGTAGTATATTATCCCTCGTCAAAGAAGAAAGTTTCTTCGAAACGTAGGGCTCTCTCATGTGTATAACTAATAAATTTTATTAGACGATAGTGCCAAAAAAGTACCTTGTTTTATTTATTAATAATAATTTCAGGATTTGTGTGCCAACCTTTTTCTTAATTCCATTATTTGAGGATCAGCCCCTCCCATCGCTAACACAGGTATGAAAATAATATTAAAAAATGAAGCTCAAGTGTTGCCAGTTTAGAACTTGTGCTCCGCTAAACCCTCATTGTAGGAAGGAGACTTGAGAAAAAAAAATTGATCTATGACGTCATCAGATTGTGACGTCACGAGGGTCACCTATGACGTCACAGGTCTTGCCCCTACGCTATTGAAATTTATATCAGTTAATGTTGAAGTGATTCCGCTAGCTAATACTGGTAGTGATAGAATTAAAAGAATAGAAGTAATTATAATTGCTCAACAATATGAATTTAAATTATAATTGATATACTATTAATATTTTTGGTAATAATAAAATTGATTAATCAATTTAATTTGAGTTTAACAATAATGAAAAATTAATTTAATAATAATTTTATAAAAAAAAATTTTTTTAATTCAATTCGTTTAATATTTTATTTATTAATCATATTAATTTCAATTATAGTTTTTTTTTATAAATAATAATATTAATAAAAATTATAAATTGAATATTTCATTTAATTAATTAATTAATTTTTTTAATATTATTTAGTAATAATATTTAATTTAATTTATCTATTTATTATGAAATTTATGGTATTTATTATAATTTTGATAATTAGTAAAGATAGGTATTATTTGAACGAATGAATTTAATTATTTGACTATTTTGATGTATAATATATTTTTCATATTCAAGTTAAATTATATATTTAAAAATAATATATGGTTAAATTTTGATTTAATGAATTTAAGAAATTTGATATTATCAATAGTTTTAATAATTTTTTAATGAAAATATCAATATTTATATTTCATTATTAATTATTGAAAGTTCTAACTCTTTCAATTTTATTATCTTCTGTTATTTTAAAATTAGGTAGATTTATGTAATTCCTATTATAATATTCCGTTTTAAATTTGTTTATAATAAAATTAATTTTATATTCAAGTTTGATTGGAATAATTTAGTATTCACTAATAATTTTTTTAGTTTTAGATTAATAATTGCTTTATCATCAGTAATTTATATAAATTAATAATAAATAAAATTTTAAGAATATATAATATTTGTTCTAATAAATTTTTTTCATACGTTTAGTTCTTCTCTATTGTTTATAATTAAAGGATTATTATATTTGTTAAGAAATTCGCGTTTCATATTAATTACTAATAATTCATTGATAAAAATTTTGAATGTATTTTATTTAATTATGTTTTTAATTTTTTTTTAGGATTAATAGTCTATTGAATTTAAGGTTTTTTAGTGAAGTGTATTTTTTTTCTTCAATTTTAAATATAATTAATTATTATATATATATATATATATATATATATATATATATATATATATATATATATATATAATAATAATTATTATTATTATTAAATTACTTTATTTTATTAGTTCATATAATAATTTTCTTATCAACTCGAGATTTAATTAGAAAATTTATAATTCATTTTTAATTAGGAGGGGGATTTTGAAAATTTTCGAGCTCCGAGCTTTGCCGGCTGGCCGAGCAACAGACTTTTTTCCAAAAAAAAAAAACGATCATGTGAAAATTCTCGTTGTCTCAGACGATCAATGGAGAAGGCTGTCTTCTGTTGTTGATTCGCGATGAGAGATTGATTACAACTCCGCGTTTGATCGAAGCGGGTAACATGTGAAAATTCTTGTTGTACTACTTGATGGAAAGATGTGTGCTCGCGGTGACAGGTCGATTACAGCTTCACATACGATCGAAGCATGTGAACGTGCGAAAATTATGGCGGTGCTCGGCAAGATAAAAGTTCATGGGGATAAATCAGTTCCAGCCTCGATTACAATCCAAGAAAGCAAGAGCTCAAAAATCGAGATTGCAACAGACGTGAGAATGCGAATTTACCTTCATTCCGTTGTGAACTCTCGGTGAGAGATAAATTCTGGCCTGTAGGTCAAGGCCAGGTCTAATATCTAAAAGGATCGTTTTCGGTGTGGAAGAACTAAAGTTAAAGCCTACTTTGTGTACGTCTAGTCGATAATGGGAGATGGGCGGGATTTCCAAAAGACCGAATCCCCAAAACTTTGAGCCAAGATTAAACAGACTGACAAACAGGGAGAATCCAGTTCTTATCTGAGGCAGGTAGATTCCAGAAGACAACATTTTCTTCCATCATCTACACCTGAGTGTTGGTTTTTCATTGAACATTCTAAGACCAATTCATGCATTAAGGGGGGACGCCGTCTCGAGAGTTGTTAGTCACTTTTCGGCAAAGCTAATTCTCATCAAGCTCTTCTCTTTGTAATATAAACTTCAATATAAGCAGATATCCTCTTACGTCATCATTTCGTCAGAAAAATCATAACATCCATGAAATTGGTAACGTTATTTTCTGAACTCGCGTGACTTTTTTCTACAATGGAAGTGACAAGTGTGCAAATGTATCTTTCTATTTTACGTTCGTATCTTGAAACGTAACCAGCGATGTACGATAAAAATAACGATAAAATTTTTTTGTTATTACAGTTCGCGTGTGTCGCTAAAATATGATCCGATGGAACGCGGTACACTACATATAATCTGATGACCTTTCAATTCTTCCATAACACGAAATTTCATAAGAAAAATAAAATCCTTCCGTAATACGTAGCGTGGAGTTCGTGTGAAAAGTTCGCGGACTGATTTATCTTTCAGGAGACGAGTAGAGAAAGAAAAAAAAAAAATTACAAAACCTTCACAGCGATGGCGCGTTTTTTCATTGATAATAGCGGAGAGTACGCGACTCCAATTCTTTATCACAATAATGTACAGTAGGTTTGTGTAACGAATACCACTGGGATTACTTAGGGGGTTCCTCAGTACGAGTACTGATTTATACGGTTTGGAAACTGCACAGCGCGAGGTTTTTCCGCGACGCATTCAAAGTTAAAGAAGTGAAATTTTCCCTTATTGTTACGGCATTCCTCTTTTTCCATTAATACACACATAGAACTACCCCATTCATTTATTACATAAACTTTGTACTCAGTACCAACTTCCATAAATTCCACCTTTTTATTCTCCCATTTTACGACTACGTATTCCTCTCGGACAGCAGGGCCCGCGGTTCTTTTATTCGTTATTACTACGTCTAAATCGATGCTCATCTATACATTTTCTGTACCGTCTATTCTTTCGTGTTTTCTTTTTTTCTCTCTCCTTCATTTTCCTGAAATTATCGTTACATTGTACGAGCTTCTTTTTCGCTGAATTGACCAATTGGCTGAATTTTCGTTCAAAAAATTCTCCCATCAGATATGGCAGCTTAATATTGCGAAGGATACACGTAACAGAACTGAATTTTATCGCGTACAGAGAGCTACATAATAAAGCGTGAAATTTATCTAGATGCGCGAAATCAACGTCTTTTGATTTCAGCTATCGACCACCATTTTTTTGTGAAGAATGCGAAACGTATAGTATAAGGTCCATTTTAAATGGAATACTGGCAGCTTGAAGATTTGGTTTCGTGAACCGATTTTATAGGTGAGATTTGAGAAGCTCATGAAAGAGTATTACTCCGATGATTGTTTTTATTCTTCGTTCGAGAAAGAGCTGAACATAAGCCAAAAAATATTCGAATCCCTTCTTCTGAGTTAGGAATAATATTCGAATCCATAGGATATATATCTAATTAAAAACCCCTCGAAAATACTTTTGAATCATCTTCAATACTAATTATCTCATCAACTTGAACTGACAAGTGAACTCACCAGAAAATCAGCAGAAAGGATGTCCCTAACATGAATTGAAAAGTACTTCTTCTGCTGATCTATCTACATCTGGGATTGAAACTGCTCTATTTCACTCAAGGAGTTACTCCATTTTGCTCCGGAGTTGTTTCAGTCGATAAGTTGTGACCAAGGATGAAATCACAGACCTTAGTGGGCACAAATGAATCAGGAGAACAATGTCTTTGTCTTTCTCCTTGCAAAGATACTGTACTCTTGATTTATTTTGTGCCCGCTAAGGTCCCTTATCTCATCCTCGGTCACAGTTGTAAGTTACTACTGTACTTGTAATAGTAATGACTTATGACTGACTGGCTAAAATGATTCAATATGACGCCACACAGTAAACCTTGGTAACGTAAGTGAATAGAAAAGATTGAGCGAGCGTTGTATCTAGAAAAATTTTGGAACCGATTTTTTATTGAAATTGGGTGATCTCAAGTATGACACGAGTCTATCACTGTTTTAAGAGACGCCCATATTTTTGGAAAATCATTATCTGAGGTCCATAGGCGCCATTTCGATACTTTCATACTCATTTTAAAGGAAGTTGTTGGTTGACCGAATGTATTTTCCTCGTTTTAATTGAATTTGAACAAAATTCGTTCGCTATTGTCTGATCTCGGACCGAATGATGATAGACCGCATAGGTTAAAATCGTACTGTCACACAGGTAGCCTAAGCAGTTTGCCGTATTGTCAAGGACCAAAAAAACACCTTCGTGACAGCATAAGCTCTCAAAATTCGAATAACTCGAATCGTATTCTTACTCCTAGAAATAGAGTGCCAATATTTAAGTCTGCGTCTTCAATATTAGGACTTCCTTGATTTTTCTCGCCAATTTCTACGCCAACTTGCGCTTATAGATATCGTGTGAACTTTATATACACAAATTTGAACTACAATGGCAGCGGGCAACCTTAAGCTTCGCAAATCCGTGGGAAACAGCTATTCTTATGAGTAGACGCACTAGGTCTGATCAAGAGTAAGTTACGTATGAATTTTCCAAATCTCTCTCCTATCATATATAGTTTAGGCAAATTAGAGCCATATTGGAAAAAAAAATATATTTTGCTGGAGCAAACGTTTCTTTGCTGAAAATGGTTCAGGATGTGGTCCTGAACAACATACTAAAAATCCTGCGTTTTCCCCCTGGAGCTTCTTTTTATGGGGGTTCGAACCCCCCGAAAATTAGTTTTTCGCCTATATCGCGTGAAATTGGAATTTTATTGAAAAATGTTTCAAACAAAAGTTGTTCCTCGTTAAATTTCCTACCAAATAACGTATTCAAGGTTCAGTTTAGGTCGATTAATGCCCCGTCAGAGCCTTAAAAGGCTGTTCGAAAGAGGACCAGAATCAGTTTTTCCATATATCTCCCAAAATTGAAATTTTATGAAAAAATGTTTCAAATAAAAGTTGTTCCTCGTTAAATTTCCTACCAAATAACGTATTCAAGGTTCAGCCTAGGTCAATGAGTGCCCCGTCAGAGCCTCAAAAGGCCGTTCAAAAGAGGACCAGAATCAGTTTTTCCATATATCTCCCAAAATTGAAATTTTATGAAAAAATGTTTCAAATAAAAGTTGTTCCTCGTTAAATTTCCTACCAAATAACGTATTCAAGGTTCAGCCTAGGTCAATTAGTGCCCCGTCAGAGCCTCAAAAGGCCGTTCAAAAGAGGACCAGAATCAGTTTTTCCATATATCTCCCAAAATTGAAATTTTATGAAAAATTGTTTCAAATAAAAGTTGTTCCTCGTTAAATTTCGTACCAAATAGCGTATTCAAGGTTCAGCCTAGGTCAATTAGTGCCCCGTCAGAGCCTCAAAAGGCCGTTCAAAAGAGGACCAGAATCAGCTTTTCCATATATCTCCCAAAATTGAAATTTTATGAAAAAATGTTTCAAATAAAAGTTGTTCCTCGTTAAATTTCGTACCAAATAACGTATTCAAGGTTCAGCCTAGGTCAATTAGTGCCCCGTCAGAGCCTCAAAAGGCCGTTCAAAAGAGGACCAGAATCAGTTTTTCCATATATCTCCCAAAATTGAAATTTTATGAAACAATGTTTCAAATAAAAGTTGTTTCTCGTTAAATTTCCTATCAAATAACGTATTCAAGGTTCAGCTTAGGTCAATTAGTGCCCCGTCAGAGCCTTACAAAGCCGCGAATATAGCATATCCTTCTATCTTTAATATTAAAACCCTTTTTTACGGACTAGTTGCTCTATCCTGAAAGCTGAATAGCTCATTTGATAGGATATTCAACAAGGAATAACTTTTGTTTGAAACATTTTTAAATAAAATATCTATTTTGTGTAATACATATGTGTACGTGCATATGAAAAGGGCCCACTTGGTCGATCACAGTTTTTCTTAAAATTACAAAAGTTTGAAAGTAGGTTCAAATTGTGATTTTTTGTATTTTGATGTATCATTGTATAGAAAAACTTTAGCTTTCCAGTAGTAAGATTCTTTTCATGAGATGAAACCTATAAATTGAACAAAATCATGAGAAAGTGAGATCTTCATATTTTGTTCTGTGACACTTTGCAATTTCTTCATCTGTGACAGAAAACTTTGAAATACTGTAGCTCATCATCTACTGGATAAATTTTCATTTTTTTTTTTTTTTTTTTAATTTGACTCTTACTTTCTAGTAATTAATATAAACTTATTATTCTTCATTCAAGAATGTTTTTTTTTCAAGACAATCAAATTTGTCCAGAGGTCTAAACATCTTACGTAAATTTTACAAAACATTGTAAACTTCCGTAATGCCATTTTTATTAGGTATTCAATGATATGCTGTTTGCACGAAATGTGAAACTGATGAATGTGAAAACAACCTTGCAGCAGAAAAAGAAAGAACACCACGAAAAAAATTCATTTTTGAACATAATTTAATTTGATTACCCGCTACAACGAAATTTACACCAAATATTTAATACTTTTTGAACACAATTTTTAAAAAAGATACAATATCATATTGCCCGAAAAAAAAGTTAATACCAGAAAAATGAAAAAATAGATGACAATTAAATTAAAAGAAATCTTCTACAAACAACTAAAAAAAAGAAAGCATTACTGTACCATGAGGCAGCTTCGCCCTCGACGGCCTCCCCCTCATCCTTTTCTGCCCCAATGGAATTGTGTTTTCCCTCTTGATAACTGAATTAGTACCTCCAATCCCACTGTTCGTGGACGGGTAATTGAAAGCGGCCCATTCGTACCAATTGCAAAAAGTGCCGAGCCCTTTTTTCATTTCCCCGTTTAGACACATTTATGGAATGCAGCTTATCTGTGACAAAGAATAATTTTTGTGTTCAAATATCATAATATTATACAGCGTTCATATCATTTCGGGATATCAGTTTTAAAATTGGTGATTTCAACTTTTTCTTTTCGGGCCTTACCATTTCGCCCAAACACACTTTTTATTTCGTGTAATTTATCATTTCCCTTTTTATTAGCCAATTCCGTAAAAACCCGATTTTCCAATTTTCAACTTCAATACCATTTTCCTGATATGAAGTTTGGACCTAACAATTTCAAGAAGGTCTTGTTGGACTCAGAATTTCATCTCACTTATAACCTCATACCGACCTTAGCATATGCACGTACACACTACACATATATGGAAAAACTGATTTTGGGACTCTTTTGAACGCCCTTTGGAAAGGCACTAATTGGCATAGGCTGAAAGTTGAATACGTTGTTGGGTAGGAAGTTTAACAAGAAACAACTTTTGTTTAAAAATTTTTTAATAAAATTTCAATTTCACGCGATATAGGCGAAAAACTAATTTTTGGAGGGTTCGAACCCCCATAAAAAAAGAAGCTCCAGGGGGAAAACGGAGAGTTATGTATGTTGTTCAGGACTACATCCTGAACTATTTTTAGCAAAGATACGTTTGCTCCAGCAAAATGTTTTTTTTTTTTCTTATTTGCCAACACATGGCTCTTTATCGAAATTTTTTCAAGTCCCTCGAAAATGATGACGTCACAAAAGTCAGACGCGGACCGTTCGCGTCCATTTCCTATTCAGATAATTGTATTTTCTGCTACTCTGATCCAGAACTTACAACAGAAGGCGTCTATATGAGTGCAAGAATGCCAGTACAAAAGTAGCACGAACAATTCCACCCGTTTTCTGACTAAAAATCGGAATAAGGACACATGTCCATAATGGAGGAAAACGAGACCTCCACAAACCAGCACGAACGACAAAGCCTGTTTTTCAGGTGATGTGTAGTCGTTGGCCTAGCCTCTCTCGAAGTTTTGAAGGGAGGAGACCAGCAAAAACAAAAAAATTGACGACATAAACTAGGACAAGCCTAGCGCAAACGATTAAACCTAATCTGAGGAGATGGGGCCGGCCACATGATCGTAGATCGAAAGCAAGTTTCTCCTTATCTACATTATAAAGTTTGGCATAGTACTTTGTAGGTACTTGAAAGTATTCGTTTTCAACGTTGTTCTCATGAAAACGAATTTCCTATTCACGATACGGAAGATATTGCATCGTCGAGTTGTAGGCTATGTAGGGTTGTATGAATGACAGCTTACTTAGTGGTACTGAAGCTAATAACTACGTTGTCATCATAGAAAGACTGACGGCTAAGGTCGTAGTTAAGATTCAGTGCGTTTTAACTAAGTGGTGCTCTCGAAAAAACATGATGCTAAAATACGAGTATAAAGAGACCCCGACACAGGAAGGATACACACTTTGTTGGACTTATGATACAGAGAAGTAAACAATTCTCGATGCGGCTGGTGAATGAAAATAACATTGTCTCAATGATCATATTTTTCTCACATATCCTGTTTGAAATGAAGTCATCAAAAATCTTGAAAACAAAGACTAGGAATAATATGGGTAATCTCGAGTAAGTTGAATGTTTATAATAAAGTTGAATTTAAACTCAATGGATTTTTTGTCGAAAACACCTTCGAAGACGGACTATTTCGTTTTTGTTGAAGAGCATACCTTCGGCAAATTGTGAAAAAATTTCATTAGTCGCGAGTTCGAAAGGTGATTAGATTTTGCACAATTTTGGACTTCAGCGTGTCATGAAAGACGGGCGTGCTTCCCTCAGTCGAGGCTGGTGATAAGATGACATAAAGGAAAATCATGTTTCGAAATTTGAACCTTCGTGAACCACGATTATCGAGTATTTGGAACAATGTGCCATAATTTTCGATTTAATTCCGCTTCGGGCGATTTTTCCACGTTTTCCTTCCTCGTTTCTATCAGGACGCAATTTTCATCCAAGCAGAATTTTTTCACTTTCCTGTGGGGTCGTTGACGCGAATGAAATTGCGGGGGCTGTCTCCATATTTCATTCTTTCGTATTCTTTTGCTCGTGCTCTTCATTCGAGTTGTTTGTCCACGAGAATTTTTTTTCCCCTGTCTGAAAAGAGACGGTATCGTAAAAGTAGTTTTCTGCTTGGTGTACGAATATTATACTTTAATTGGTCGCGTATAGGCCGACGAGGCTTCCTGTTGACATCGCTCCGCGTCCGAGAATAATGACGTGCTCGATGCGGGCCGCATTCATTCCCCTTGAATGGTCTTCGAACGAGCTGAGGCCCGACGTCGATCGAATAAGCCGTCGTTCGAGTGTAGGCGATTCGAGAAATCTCGCGGGTCAATTCTAATTCGTACACATTCGCTCGTCGGTGGTCTCGTAATTCCGTAAGAAAGATCGCGTCTTACGAAAAGCTTTGGCAGTATATAGTCGTAATAACGCGTTAAACTGAGCGGAAAAATTGTGGCGAAACGTTCGATAAAATTGAAAATTTAAAGTGGAAAAAATTGCTCGTGACGAATATTAACGAAAAGGGATTTCAATTTAGCTGGGTGAGCTAATCATGCGCTATATGCTTGGGATTGAAATTTCGCGAAATCGAAAAACAAGCTTCGAAGTTCCATCTAAAGGGCAAAAGGACGTTTACCTGCGTGGTGCGCAGGAGAAAAACAAAAACTTCGTGGCTGGCAAAAGTATTTTCAGCGAGATTGACGGTCGCAAAATGTGCAAAAAGTTTTTTTTACTTCCAATCAATTGTATGGATCATCTTGTCCTACATTGGCATCATTCCCAAATGGTGGCCAATGACCACCATCATGAAGTCGTATTATGACTCGAAGGTGTTTTGTTTTTACCGTCTGGTGTACCGACACTACTGCGGAGGGTCGATTCAAAATTTATCTGCTCCCGCGATCCGCTCTCGTCGGTCTTTCCTTTTCATCAACCTCTAAATATGTATTTTTTTTTGTACCTGCTGGTAAAACTGGGAATTAATCAGCTGTTTTCAGATAGGTAAGCTAGCTGGTTCAGTCACAACCTCAAGTTACAGGTTGCGTACGTTTGGATTTATAAAAAAAAAGAAAAAAATTATTATACACGGTCCACCAGCCCTTGATAAGTCACTCGCTTTAGGACCTTCTACAATAAATAACTGTTTTTTAATTTGTTGCACTACTTGATAGAAGTGTGTTCTCGCGATAAGAGATCGATTACACCTCCCGCGAATGATTGAAGAGGTCAAATATGCGGAAATTCTCGTTGTGATCGGCAATGGAGGGAATGTAACCGAGAAGCTCCGAAATGGCATATCCACAGCCTCTTCTCCCTCCCGGAACGAGACCTCCGGAGACGGAAAACTTGACGACACAAACCAGTTTGTACAAACGATTTGACTTCAACTTTCAGTCGTCTCCAATACTCTGCCTCTATGTTCATCGACAACGCAGCAAACATTGCAAATGAACTCAGGTAAACGAGGCAGTTCAAAACAATAACATTTCCAGAAAACTCCACTAGGTTCGCCAACAATGTGGCACAAACTTTCCTTCTTCTCCTGTAGAGCAATTTAGAAATGGCGATTTTTCCAGTCCCGATTTTATAAAGTGATTCAGAACTCTAACGTACTTACAGTAGAGCCCTATAAATACGAGTGAGGACATGGACCGCCATATTTAGTCGTTACGTCATCATTATTTTCACAGTCTCCTATTCTAATGACTGATAACAGTTTATAATGATTTGAAAATAATGAGAGAACATACTAGACAAAGTGCCAAAAGCAAAATGCAAGATTCAACACTATTGAGAAATGCAAAATTGCTTCACTAATCACACAAATTCCTCATCTGAATAGGGAGGGAGCTATGGAGACAAATGATGACGTAATGACTAAATATGGCAGACCATGTCTTCACTCGTATTTATAGGGCTCTACTTCCAGGTACATTATTCTCTTTCAACACAGCCTTCAACTTGTTTTGGTGAGTCTGTTTCGAGTCCTTAGTCAGCTCTTGGTATCCATTCTCTGCGATGTACGACTGTGTGTAGCCCTCTTTCTCTTCAAAATCTCAGTAGTCTAACAACTTGTTCAGATGGAAATATCGTTCATACAGAAACCATTCAGTTTGGTGATAATTTGTTTATTTTATTCTTTTGTCTTAATCTTTTGGCTTGCATCTTGGTTCGTCTCACGGCTGCACTGCTTCCAGATAGCGTGATAGCCGTGTATTTTGAAAAAATACCTCTTCTCACCAAATCCTCAACCGTGTGATTCTCAGTTTTACCTTGATCTTCGGGAACGTGGAAAAACTGTTTGACCATGTCTGTTGGTACCGTCAGAACTCATTATGAGTAGGGTGATGTGTAAGTAGTGCCCTACAAATCGGCAAATTTTATTCTAATATGTCAGATGAGGCAAAATTTCTGAGCCGAGTTATGGACCAAAATGTGTCAAAAATTGGTCGATTTGCCGAAATTTTCCAAAATGGAAAGTTACCTAAACTTTTATATTAAACTTAATATGAAGGTAAAATTTAACGCCGATTCCAAAAAAAAGAAAAAAAAACCTAAATAACCCTACAAAGCTTGAAAGTAGGAATATAATAATACGAATTTTTATCTTGGAAATCTTGACAAATTGGTCAATTTTTGGGAACTTGAAAAACTCCTTGAACACGTCTGTACTTATCGTCAGAACCGTGGTCAGAACTCATTTTGAGTGGGATGAGGTGTAAGTAATGCACTACAAATCAAGTAAATTTCAGCATGATATACCAGATGAGACAAATAGATATTACCAGTTAAACGGGATTTTGCGCTAGGTCTATTCTAGTGAAAGAACGCAAAATGTTGAATGTAGGTATTCATAAAATCTACGAAATTTGTGTCCCAATTTTATCTTCAACTTGCGTTTGAGACGAAATTTCGATGTCCTTTTTGAGCCGAGTTATGGTCCAAAAAGTGATCAATTTGTCAAAATTTTCAAAGATGTAAAATTTCTTTAGGTTTCATATTCAACTTGATTTAGAAGTAAAAGTTGATTCTGATTCAAAAAAAAAAAAAAATAATAATAATAATAATAATAATAATAATAATAATAATAATAATACCTGAATAACCCTACAAAGTTTGAGAGTAGGAAAATTCCCGAATTTTTATTTTGGAAATCTTGACAAATTGGTCAATTTTTGGGAACTTGGAAAAACTCTCTGACCACGTCTGTAGTTATCGTCAGAACTCATTTTGAGTAGGATGATGTGTAAGTAGTGCACTACAAATTAGGAAATGTCAGCATGATATACCAGATGAGGCATATGAATATTACCAGTTGAACGGGATCCTGCGCTAAATCTACTTCAGTGAAATAAGAACGCAAAAGTATTCATAAAATCCACGAAATTTATGTCTCAATTTTATCTTCGACTCGCGTTTCACACGAAATTTCGACGTCTTTTCTGAGCCGAGTTATGGTCCAAAATGTGCCAAAAATTGATCAATTTGCCAAAATTTTCAAAGATGAAAAATTGCCCGAACATTCATATTCAACTTGATTTAGAAGTAAAAGTTAATGCTGATAAATACCCGAAGAACCCCACGAAGCTTGAAAGTAGAACAGATTTTGCGCAGAATCTCATTTCACTGATAACATGATTTTGCCTCATCTGGTATATTAGGCTGAAATTTGCTGCTTTGTAGCGCACTACTTATACCTTATCTCAAATTTAGCGCAAAATCCCGTTCAACTGGTAATATCATTTTGCCTCATCTGGTATATTAGGCTCAGATTTGCTGATTTGTAGTGCACTACTTACACCCCATCTCAAATTTACCGCGAAATCCCATTTAACTGGTAATATCATTTTGCCTCATCTGGTATATTAGTTTGAGATTTTCTGATTTGTAGTGCACTACTTATACCTCATCTCAAATTTACCGCGAAATCCTGTTTAACTGGTCATATCATTTTGCCTCATCTGGTATATTAGGCTGAGATTTGCTGACTTGTAGTGCACTACTTACACTCCATCTCACTCAAAATGAGTTCTGACGGCAACAACAGACATGGTCAAAGAGTTTTTCCAAGTTCCCAAAGATCAAGGCCAAACTCACACGGTTGAGGATTTGGTGAGAAAAGGCATTATCTTCAAATACGCGACTATCACGCTATCTGGAAGGAGTACAGCAGTAAAACGACCCAAGATGCAAGCCAAAAGATTGAAACTTCAATGAGTTCTGTAGAGGATTTAGTGGGGCAGAAGTCCTGGAACTGGCAGCACTTGAGCTCCATTTTTTTAAATGCTATTTTCATTTCTGTGTTAGTGATGGGAGGGGCTGATCCTCAGATAATATGATTAGGGAAAAGGTTGGTGCACAAATCTTGAAATTATCGAGCTTCTGGTCTCACGTATTCAATAGTTTGGATTGCTTGTTCGCAACTAATGCCCATACTTTCAAGCTTACACTGGTTCAATCTCTCTGGCTGCACGTACTTGATACCTTTTTCCAGCTGAGACGAAATATCGCACCCTCGCTGCCTGGTTCGTCTGTGTAGTAAGTTTACTCATAGCAAGTGCGTTATCCGTACCGATGAAGGGGAACAAAAAATTGTTGGATGGGTTTTGTGCATGCTCATACAGTAGGAAATTTTATAGGCTATAATTTTACTCGAAGGTATTTTTACTGTAACGTTTTTTGTATGATGAGGGAGTCAAAATTCGAGGAACTGCGGGTCAAATCTCTCAACTTGTACCACTATTTGTCCCTAATTTTTTCGTACCGGTAGCACCATAAACCCAGTGATGTCTGATGAATTCTCATATCTCATAAGGAGAAGGGAGTGAATTTTACGGCTGGAATCTGAGATCGTAAATGGTTACAATAATGTCCTATGCATCCAAGTGTTCAAGAAGCGTTATAATATTGTTCTGGTATAACATTGTTTTTGACGCAGCACTTTATTCCCTCGAAAATTTTCCGCATAAATTCGAGTGTAACTTCAAATTTTACCTGAAAAATTTCTCCCTGTATCAGAACTACTTGGTCGTGAAAAAGTTTGAAAGCGAATGCTTACAAAAGCGCGACATATTTTTTCTTCTTCCCTCTCTCCGGAAGAAATGAAGCGTAATATTTCTTATTCACTGTTCATCATCGCGACATATTCATTTCAAGCGGCTCAACTACGAAAATTCGTCATAATTCGCCATCAAATATTTTATAACCCGCGATCAATATCGTGTAATAAATAGTTATCGAGTGTTTGTATTTAATGCGCGTGAAATTATACAAACGTGAGTTTACTATCCCTTTTTCATTACATGCGGGAAATGCTGACAAATTGGTCGTTTACACGATCGCTAGCATTTTTTTTCGTATAATACGTCCAGAATTTCTCTGGTACACTTTACACGCTCAAAAGGAATCGATTCCTCGAAGAGAGATTTTTCTTCTCTTTAATTGCGCGGTCCTTTGAACTCGTGTAACAAACTCCCATCTATGTAAGAGGACAATTTTTTCTCCATCCTATCTTATACGGATCGTTTATTCTGTGTTTTTTCAGCCAACCTGTAACGTATAAAACATTCCGAATGTATCGAGTGTTGGGGAAGGGCGGCTTCGGAGAAGTGTGCGCTTGCCAAGTTCGTTCCACCGGTAAAATGTACGCTTGTAAGAAACTGGAGAAGAAAAGGATCAAGAAGCGAAAAGGTGAACCGATGGTGCTCATCGAGAAACAAATACTGCAGAAAATTAATTCAAGATTTGTAGTAAGTATAATACGATATCATAATACGTGTGCCGAGTAGAGGTGGCGCAGGGTACACGATCTAATTAACATATTAGAGAGCGCTGTGTGTATGTGTGTGCGTTTGTATCTGTCTACCTTCTTCCTCGTTTTGCTTATCGTAGCATGGCGTAATTTGCGAATTACGTGAAGTTTAATAATTCAAACGCGAGAGTACTCGTACTTTCGTTAACTACGATATATTAGATGACTAAAATGGGGAAACGTCTCCTTTCGATTGTCGTGAGAATAGCGTACAAAATGAGAAAAATTAATTTGAAAATATTCAAAAATTTCAGACGAGAGATATGTACAAATAAACGTACATGTGAAGAGCAATTGTTAGAGTTGGAGTTTTGAAAACAGAATAATGTACACGAGAAGCTGAAAAGAAAGAAAAAAAACTGAAAGTATTTTCTCGACTTTTTTGATATTTTACAAGAGGACGTAAAAATCTGATATGAAGGAAAAAAGACGTTTGAAATCGAGCTAGCGTAAGCGAAAACGTTTCGCGTCGTTGTCTCTGTTTTTTTTTTTCGGTAAATATTTTTGTCTCAATAGCGCTGATAATAGTTGTGGCCTTTAGAACGAAAGAAAAGGTCGACTGGAATGAATTTGAGTCGAGTATATACCGTTCGGATGGAAGAAAAATTTTAGGAGAACTTTGGTCCGATATTTACCGCAGGTTAAACGTGAAAAGTTCACAAAATTTGATTGAAGTTTCCTTAACTTTGTCGCAATCGTACCCATTTCGAATGTTTTTTTTTTTTCAACCATTCTTGCGCCCTCGCGGACTATTGATGGTTCAAAATTCGTGTACGAAGTTCGTCGTTAATTTTTGGAAGGTAGATACAATGAAGACTTTCGATTATCGAATGTTTGTTGTGAGTTCACGAACATGCGAGTGAATGTCCTCTAGTGGAAAAATAACAGAAGTTTTTTCACGAAACTGACGCGGAAAATCCTCGTAAAGATGAAAACATTGAACTGCGATAAATTAAACTTGATGTGTTGGAAACGTATTTAGAAAATTAAAGAAAAACTTTCCGCGCCGTCAAAAATGACGATCGTGTTTAATGTCTGAAAGTCAGCTTCCTTACTCCTTTTAAATTCGTAATTTCGAGAAAAGAGTCTGCTTTCTAGCGTTTGAAAAGGTGAAGATGTGAGAAAAGTTTTACAAAAAATCTGGAGTTGAACTCTTCTAAAATATAATTATGTGCGCTATACCATTTCCGTTTTCTACATTTTTCTATTTAAAACAATATTTGAGGAGTTATCTGTCTAAAGAGCACCCGTCAAAGGGATGCCCTTTTTGCGGATATCCACATTTTTGAATTCTCTGAACCATTTCCTATCAATATACAAAATTTTGAAAAAATGAAAAATTACATGTACGCTTATGGTCACTCAACCCCATTTCCATAAAAAGGGAACCCGAGGTACACATCTTTATGGAATTGTCCCAGATTCATTTGTCGATCAATATGAAAAATAATTAGTGATCCGTAAAGATGACAACACGCAAAATATTTTTTGTCATTATAGATTTTATGATAAAATGAATGTGGAATGAGTAATCTAGACATAAAACTTCAAAGACGTATTTTGAAAATCAACTGCTCACGGGTGCCCTTTTGACAGATAACTCCTCATTTGTGTCAGTAGAGTGGATTTTATAAATACATCATAGCGGAAAACACCACGTTGACCTTTTAATGTATTGTAGATATCGTCCATAGCGCTCCGATCAATTTCTTCCATTTGCTCCCAAGGAATCTAAGAATTGGAGGTTAGGTTCAGCCTCCTCCCTGCCGCTTGGTTTGATCGATGGTCCTGTTCTACTCCTATATGCGCCCTTACGGCCTTGTAGTTGCAAATTCGAGAATGTTATCTTCAAGATTTTTCCAGATTTATTGGGTGTCAAGAATATCACAGTGATTTTGATTTTTTCGATACCTTTATCAAAATTTTGTACCTTTTCTCAGCTTTCGGGAAAGATAATTTTGTTTTAAAAATGCGAAGTTTCATTTAGTATACATTTTCGACGAATGTAGCTTGTGCCAAGCCGCTCACGCGTCGGTATTTACTGCCATACTCGGAGTAAAAATGATGCCGCGGGACCTCGAAATATTCCAACAGTTCAGGGCTGGGCACGGATCGGATCGCGGATCACGGATCAAAAATTGGCGATCCGTGATCCGTATTCGGATCATTTTTTCATTTATGGTTGATTTGATCCGAATCATTTGCATTGTTTTTTTCTTGCTCCAGATTGAAGTGAAAAGCTCTAGAGCCTTATAATTTTTCACGTTGCAAAACAACCACATTTTCCATGGAGAAAGAGAAAAAAAATTTACCTTCTATTTGAGTAATGATTCGCGGATCACGGATCACTGATTCCCGGATCACGGATCAAATGTTCTGATCCGCAGTTGATTGATCCGTCGGATCGCAAAGAAATGTTACTGATCCGTAATCCGTGATCCGGATCGTTTTCAATGAACGATGATTGATCCGCGATCCGATCAGTCAAAAGACCGATGATTCGCGATCCGTGCCCACCCCTGCAACAGTTGAAACAAGTCGAAGAAGTACAAAAATATTTCAAAATCCCGCGGCATCACTCTTACTCCGAGTATGGCAGTAAATACCGACGCGTGATCGACTTGGCGCAAGCTACATTCGTCAAAAATGTATACTAAATGAAACTTCGCTTTAAAAATGAATTCATAAAATTTCAAGATAACATTGATATCACGATATTGATGTTCTTAATATTGACCGGCTAGATAGCGCTCGGAGTATTGCAACCATAGCTAATAGCCGAATCTAGCCAAATTTTCACTGATAAAAAAGAAGCTGGAAGTCAGGTCAATTTGAAATTTAACGTGCCGAAAATCAAAAAAGCCCAATGTCTTCATCATTCTAAAAGATCAGAGTACTGTAGCCGAAAATTTCAGCTTTGACTTTTGGCTTCAACCCACGACCTTTGGTTATCAACTTTCAGAAAAGTTCAGCCGACGTTCGGCTTAATTCGGCTGTTTCTCGTCCGAATAATGTTGCTTTAGTAAAAACGGTTCCGTAAATTAGGGTTTTGTTATATGCTGCCGTCCAATATTTAATTGACGTACGACACGAATCGCATTTTGGAGAAAGATATCTTTTTTCCATGAATAAAACGCCTATTTCTGCGAATTGCGGTTCGTGACGTACGTCAATTAAATGTTGGACGGCAGCACTTGTCAAAAATACCTGTTCTCCAATTGGTATATCCTTATGTTGATTGGATGACTGCAAGCTTCAGTGCTGAACCGCTGCACTTCTGGGTGTGACTTCATGTTTCTGTATGTATTTGTTAGGCTCATTTAATTTGTTTTATTGACAAAGCCAACTCCGACTTTGACTATATATGTATTATTAAAATTCTTATTCATTTTTCCATATTGCAAAAATCTGCTGGAGAGATGAAAAAAAAAAACTGAAAAAGTTAGAATTATCCTAGCTTTCGGAAAATGTAGACGTAAATAATTTAGCAGGGTTGCAATGTTTTAAACAAACAATGTTTAAAACACAAAAAAATCAAAATTATGTTTTAAACGGAAATTTTCTATGTTTTAAACTTGTTTTTTGTTTACGTTAAAAAACATTAAAAACCTTGTTCTTTTCCATATTTGCGTTATTATTCTTCACTAAAAATGAATATTTGACAATTTTTCCAGGGTTGAAAAAGTAAAAAAAAGAATAATTAGAATGTTGTTTCAATAAACGTTGTTGTAAACGATGTTCAAAACCTATGTTTAAAACATTCAAAATAGGTTTAAAACGATAGTTAAAACTGTAAAAATGTGTCCCAACAAATAATTAAAATATGATTTAAAACGGGTTCAAACGATCTTTAAAACATTTGAAACGTGTTTTAAACAAGGAATTAGAAGCCATCATTTAAAACAAGTTTTAAAAAATACTGTTTTAAAAATGTGTCCCAACCAATAATTAAAATATGATTTAAAACGGGTTCAAACGATCTTTAAAACATTTGAAACGCGTTTTAAACAAGGAATTAGAAGCCATCATTTAAAACAAGTTTTAAACTTAAATACTGTTTTAAACTGAAAAAAACATGTTTTTTTTTTTTTTTGCAACCCTGAAATAAAGCTGGTTTTTAGCTTCTCTCTTATCAGTGAAAATTCGGCTGCTTTCGATTCTCGGCTTTGGGCTTCCAGCTAACTGCAATACTCTGACCAAAAAACTGAAAAAATTAGGTTTATTTCGACTTTTGGTATCTAAAGGTGTAAATGAAGCTGGCTTTCAGCTTGTCTCTTATGAGTGCGAATTTGGCTGAATTTGGCTTTTGGCGTTCAGTTTGAGTTAACGTCAATACTAAACAATTGAAAAATTTGATTTATTTTTACTTTCGGTTTATGAAGGTTCAAAAGAAGCTGGCTTTTAAATTCCCTCTAATTATCGTAAATTCGTAAATTTGATTGAATTTAGCATTCGGCGTTCAACTAACTGGGATACTCGGGGGGGGGGGGGTCATTTGAGTTTTTTGCCTATAAATATGAAAGTATAAATAAAACAGGCTTTCAGCTTCTCTCTCATCATAGAAAATTCGGCTGTATTTGGCTCTCGGCTTTCTACTTTTGCCGCACAGCTAACTGCAATACTCTGATCGAAAAATTGGAAAATTTTGTTTGTTCGGGTTTCAGCTTCTCACTTATCATCGAAATTTTGACCTTCGGCGTTCAGCTGACTGCAGTAGCTATTAAAAGAAAATTTGGTCCATTTTGACTGTGAGCGGGGTAGCTTTATAAGCGCGTGTCAATCGCGTGTGACCAATCGATTCGGAGACTTGTAAGTAGGATTTCGTGACGGGGCGGATTCTTGGTGTAATGAAGCCTATGCGAATGATAATGGTCATAATTGGGTTAACTTGTTCGATGAGATTTGATTTTGGCAGAGTGTAATCCATTTGTCCGTAACTTTGAGGTGGATAGTGTGGGCCAGATCAACTTTAATGGGAAGAAGACGAGAGTTGATTCGTAGAAATTTTATGGCTTTTTTGGCGGCCAAGTCGTTTTTTTCATTACCATGGATCCCCGAATGGCTGGGGACTCAGATGGAGGTTATATTGTAAAGAATGGATGACAGGGTTATGAGAAGAGCATGGATGCTTGAGACAAGTGGGTGTATAGATGTCCCCCGCCCGTGCTAGTCCATAACCCCCTGATGGAAAATCTTACCCGTCACTAATCTGCCCTCTATGGTTCCTTAGCCCTTTCAAACTCCAAGAATGTTCTACAATTTTGTGGGCCTCCCTGTATCGTTAATCCACCCATCATTGCTACCTACGTAGCCCCCTCAAACACCAGGTAAATTTCTTAATTCTGTAAGTATCCTCCCATGGCTAATCCGCCCTCCGTGGCTACATATGCAACACCAATCCCAAAACCAGTCGCACTTAACCATCAACAAATAGAAATCGCATTATAGACATGAAATATGATCTTTATGCATTTGACTACGCCAGAAAATCTTTCTTCTAAAATTCTTGCAGGGTCAAAAGTAAGGAGACTGATCGGTAGGAAAGCGGGAGGTTCGGGTCTTCATTTGGTTCAGAATGAGAATTACTATTGCTTAATAGTTTCCAAATAGCTGGGAATATGAATGAGCTGAAGATTCTGTCTAGGAGGGAGATGAAGTGAGAGATTGCTTATGAGTGGAGTTTCTATAAAAATACGTTAGGGATTTGATCATAGCCGGATGCTAAGAATTTGGAACATTGTCTTATGGAAATAGGGACTTTGTTTGGGAAGATTGTAGTATAATGGAGAGGGATCAGAATAGTCCCTTGAGACTTGAAAAATTTATCTTTTGAATCCGTGCACGAGGATTGTGACTAAAAAAAATCACAAATTCCGCATTTCACCACTGTACAAGTGTAAAGAAATTTTTAAAAATTTTCTTCAATCATTTTTGGTCAGAAAAAATTTCCTTACGCTCGACTCACTTGTATGGCTTCATTTTCTTTTTTTTATTTTGCTTCATTTTCACGAATTCATAATTGTGCGCTTTGAGATGATCTCGCGATACGACGTTCGTGCTGAGGACGCAATTCCATCGAGGATCTTTCCCACAGCAGTCCTCGAAGAATAGAGATACGTATTTGAAATCACATTATTCTTATACGTTGCGACCTAGTGACGCACATTAAGAAGACGTCTAACGGGCTATAATTTGAAAATTTTATATCGACTACAAACATCACGAGAGAACACAATATAAATATCAACTTATAAAATTGCCTTGTGTTGTGTGTGTTGACGAAATTATAGGCATTTCTTAGGTTTCGTTCTCTTATTATCGGTCCGTGGGCTTCTTTCGCTCGCGGAAATTGGAAAATTCCGGATAGTTACCGAACTGTCGTCATCAATTGTGTATGAATAGCGTTTTTCTTTCTGTAATATTGTTTGGCGCGTATACATTTGCGTGCGTGGCGGCCTTTAAAAACTTACGAGACTTTTTTCTAGACGCGCGATCCATGGGCCAGATTCGACATCAAAAATTTAAAATATGCTCCGCGGCCGTTTCTCGACCCGCCTTTTCTCCGATTATTATCGTTTAGTTCGCCAATTTTCGCAGAAATATTCGAAAGCTACAACACTAGTTTAAAAGGCTACGTAATCGAAACTTTACAAAGCAATCTCAGTTTGGAATTGAGCTAGTGTGTTTTTTGTGTGTGTAGTAGGGGTTAGATGAAATTTAGAAATTTAGGTTTTTGCCGCGAAATTGATTCTGTCATGAACGTACTGAAAGTCCAAAACGGTCTCGGTTGAGTTTCTCCTACTCAGTGGTTCTAAAGACCAAATATTTTGTATGAATCTAATTTTATGTACCGTCGAAAGCAGTTGAGCGGAAAGTGTTTGAAACGACAATTGTTTATCAGAAAAAAAGATATCTTGTAGAATTCTTGTAGAGTGAAAAAGTTTAAGTATCATCAGTTAGACTTGGCAATCAAGATATTTAGGTTAGAGTACTGAAAACTGTGGAATTTTTCTTCATTTTGATGATTGTTAATAATCTTTCTCTCAAGGACGCGCAGCTGAATCCATCATTGAGTTAGGTTTAAGCTTGAGCCTTTAATTTGACCGTTTCTAGAAAAGCCACAAACTAGACTCTTCAGCCAAAAGTCAGCTAAAAACCTCCATCAATCGGCTCAAGCTAATACCGAAAGTTTATCACGAAAAATGAAAAAGCATTTGAAAAATCTTTATAATTCCTCAATTTACTCAAAATTGATGCATTTTGGTTTCCTTGATGAATTGTAAATTATTTTTGCCCTATAATTTGTAAAGTTTCAAGCTAAACCAAAGCAGTCTGATAGTGTCAGAACGTTTCATATCTCGCTCATTGAAGGGGTTTGGTCAATTAGTGTACGAAGTATTGCATATCTAGTTACTCAAAAGGGCTATCTTTCAGGCTATACATACAGGGTGGACCAGAAAGATGCTACTAGTTAAATGGGAGTTTGCGCTAAATCTGTCGTAGCGCGAAAACGCAAAACGTTAGACGTATAGTTTAAATGTGCGAATTTTGTATCTCAATTTTATCTTTAATTTGAGCTATATCCGAAGTTTCTACAACTTATCTGAGCCGAGTTATAAACCAAAATGTGCCGAAAATTCACCAAATCGCCAGGGTTCCCAAAATAGTGTTTGAAAATTAACTAATTTACAGTATTGGGCTGAATTTTGAAAATTTTAATAATCAAATTATTGTTTCTTAAGTGAATTTGGACGGGGAAAACGAGAAAAATAGTAACAAGATCCTAAGAAGCACCAAAATGGGTTAATAGGCCCAAAAAGGGTCAAAATTCCCCCAAGTTGGCAAATCGTTCAAACTTTTTAATTGTAATTCAATATTTAAGTGGAATTTCGCGCTGAGTCCGATAAAAAATGTTTGAAAAATTCATCGAAGCACGGGTTAAAGGGCTCAAGAAAGGTCAAAATTTCCCCAAATTGGAAAATTGTTCAAACTTTCAAATTTTAATTCGATTTTCAAGTGGAATTTGCGCTGAGTCCGAAAAAAATGATTGAAAAATTCCTCGAAGCACCAAAATGGGTTAATAGGCCCAAAAAGGACTAAAATTTCCCCAAATTGGAAAATTGTTCGAACTTTCAAATTTCAACTCGATTTTCAAGTGGACTTTCGCGCTGAGTCCGAAAAAAATTCTTAAAAAATACTTCGGAACTCCGAAATGGGATGATGGGCTTGAAGAGAATCAAAATTCCTCCAAGATGAAAAGTTGCGTGATCTTCGAAAGTTGTTTTCAATTCTGAAGTAAAATTTTGCGCCGAGTCCAAGAATAATACTGAAATGGCCCTAGATGATATCCATAATGAAAAATCAAAAATTTTTCTCATTCTGCAGTAAAATTGTTGATTCAGGAGATGGAAAGAATGTCGACAAGTTCGTCTGCCGTTGAGTGGGGATTGGAGGGAGACGAGAAATTCATCTTCCGTTGAAGGTTCGCGGTGAGAGATCGAATAGGGCTCTGCGTATGGTGAAAACGGGAAAAAGTGCAAAAACTGTCGTTGTTTCAGTCAAAGAACCCAAAGTTGGTCTTCTGTTGCGTGCTTGCGATGAGAGAAAGACCAACTGACGCCCCACCTATGAACGAAGCGGGCCAAAGTGCGAAAACAACTTGATTCAGGCAATGGAAAGATACCACAAATTTGGTCTTGCTCGTGATGAGCGATCAGCTACGGTTCAGTCTTTGATTGAGGTAGACGAACGCCCGGAATTTCACGGGGTTTCACCCGGAGGAGGGAATGATACTGTTAAGCTCGACTTTCGTCAAACGATCAAGACCACGTGTTTGAAAGAGGCAGGCGAATGATCCCTGGGTTCAACATAGATCGACTGAAGCCCCGTGTGTGATCCAGGCGGGTGTTTCCTCAAAAACTCCTGTTGTTTCGGGCGAAGGAGGGAATGATACTGGCGACTTTGTTTCCCATTACATGCTCGCGGTAAGAGATCGACTGAGGACCCGTGAATGATCAAGGCGGGTGCTTCCGCATAAACTCCTGGTGTTTCTTGCCGAGGAGAGTTCAACAGTTTTTTCTTCAACTCAGCACACAATTTTATCCTAGAATCAAGAAAAACTTTGAAGGTTAGGCGACTTTTTTTGTTTTGGAGAAATGTTGACCCTTTTTGGTCCCATTAACTCATTTTGGTGCTTCGCAGAATTTCTTAACAATTTTATTCAGATTTAGCGCTAAATTTTATCTTAGAATCGAGAAAAACTTCGAAGGTTGAGAAATTTTATTATTTTGGGGATATTTTGACCTTTTTTGGGCCCATAAACCTATTTTGTTGCTTCGCAGAATTTTTTAACGATTTTCTTCAGATTTAGCGCTAAATTTTATCTCAGAATTGAGAAAAACTTTGAAGGTAGGGCGATTTTATCATTTTGGGGATATTTTGACCTTTTTTGGGCCCATAAACGCATTTTGATGCTTAGCAGAATTTTTTAACAATTTAATTCAGATTTAGCGCTAAATTTTACTCCAGAATCGGGGAACACTTTGAAGATTACGCGATTCTTTCAATCAGGAAAATTGTTTTTTGACAATTCACAACTTTGGGAAACCCTGCTGTAAAATGTCGGCACATTTTGGTCCATAACTCGTTTAAACTTCAATATTTTACTTGATAACGCTGATTTCGAAAAAAATGGTTGAAAGCTTGAATATGGCGGAATTTTCAATTTCTTATTTATAGATCTGGGCGAATTGGTCAATTTTTGGCATATTTTGGTGCATAATTCGGTTCAAAAAAGCTGTAGAAAGTCCGATAGAGAAGAAAATTAGAAATGAAATGGGTACAAATTTTGTAGATTTGAAGTCCGTACATCCAACGTTTCGCGTTTTTGCGCGCTGGAGCGAATTTAGCATAAACTCCCATTTGACTGGTAACATCTTTCCAGTCCATTACGTATACACCAACCACCGAGCTATACATGATGGGAGGGGAACTTGGAAAATTTTCGATCTTCGACCCTTGTCGGTGGCTGACGGCGACCGTTTTTTCCGAAAAGCCCCCCTCGAGAGAAAACAGGCTCCCTGTTAAAAAGACATCCATTAGCCGAAGTCGGACATTAACCTTACAATGAAGCTGCATCCTTGCTTGTAGATCTCAGGCCCGTTTCCTTCATAGTTTTGATTCGTCTTAAGGTCAATTTCATCTGAGTGAAATGAAAATGGAAAAATTGTAATATTCGAAGACGTGGGGGATAGAGGGGGGTGAGTGCGCGAGAAATAAAAAAATTCTAGGTAGTTTTATTATTCTTCTGCTGTGACTAAAGCCATGAAAAGCGCTGTACATCCCACGGCTCGTCAAATCTCGGAAAATTTTCAAGTCTTCGTAAGAAAAAAATTTTCTTCTCCGTGGACTCCCGTTGGTTTTTAGTCAAATAAATTACGTTAGTTGAACAGTTATTTCTCGTATACCGGTGCCGTTCCATCGCGAATTTTCCAAGTATGAATAAGTCGTATAATTTGATACATATTTCATTCGCTCGCTCAAATAAATGAAAAAGTAAAAGAAGTAAAACTAACCAGATGAAAGTTGCCTCTCTCCGAAACGCGAAAAATCTTCCTTATTAAACTCCATTATTGTAGAGGAGCACCGCCCTCTTGTCTTCTATCGTCGTTTCTCTTTCTCATTTTCTTTCTTAATTAGCTGTACCGTAGAATACGTCCCAAAGGTAATAAACCGCCTGAGCGGAAAGTCAATTCGTCGACCTTATTCTTATTATTCAAATGCGATTCCCTCTCGGCAGGTGCAGTAATGAAATTGCCACTCTTCTCCAGTGTTGAAAAGCCGGGGCTTTGCCGTCGTATCTGCGGAAAAATTGTCCGTTCGACGCGAATAAAGCCGCGGTGGTTGTTTCGACGTAAGCCCGAGTTCTGGGTCACGCAAAACTCAATTTTAAGGTCATCCTTTAAGAGTTCGAATCTTACGCTTAATTATGATGAAACATTCTTATTTTTCGTCGTGAATGAAACGAATTTCAAACTCCCTCAGCCGTTTTGAATTTCAATCGATGTACGAGTCAGCATTGTGAGGGATACTTCCTATTCTAATTTTTAGATTTTTACTTCCCTCTTCCTCCTTCATATACACTATGTAGCTTGGAGGGCGGAAGAACTTCATTTGCTCTGTGTATATGTACTCAAGTTGAAGATTCTTAGCTGTCCTCAAGGATTTTTCGAGCATTAATCCCTGATCTACTGAGAAATAACATTCGACTCGAATAATTCCTAAGGTATTCAAGCCCCTCGATATGAGCCTAAGAGCGCTCATCGAATTTAATGGATATTTCTCCATTAAATAAGGTATCTATTCTAGCGGTGAATCAAATCTCACATTTTAATTCGTAAGCTCACGGCGACATCTTCTACCTGAAAATGAATTCAACTTTTAGGTACCTATTGAACAGTAATAAGCCCTATTATAATATATAAGATCACGTTATACTGCGGTCAACATGTTCGTGACGTCATCGTTAACTCATTCCTCTCCTAAATTCTGATTAGGAATGCGCTCCTCTGACGCACTGTGACTGCGGTAGAGGTTTTTCCGTGACTCTTTTTTTTTTTTTTTCGCTATCTGGAATAGATTATTTCTCAAAACGCAAATATTTTCACATAAATTTATTTCCGTTACGACAATGTATTTTAATCTGTCTATAAGTGAGTCCATTTATATTATATTATATATTCGTGGTTGTGAGATACAAATTATTTACGAACCGCGTTTGATCGTCATCGTCTGCATATACTCGTAATCGCATTCTTCCTTACAAATAAATTCATTAGGTACTGAAATATTCTTAAATTCGTTGTGCAATACGAGCTGGTATTTTTTTTTTTTTTCCTTTTCACGAAGAATATTAAAGACAGACGAAATTGGAAAACAGAACGTGCCTGAATTATTAGACAAGTACACGTATGTTCGAGAATGAAAAAATAGACTCTTCAATGTGGCATGTGGCGTATGAGTAGCTATTTTTAAAATAAATCTCGACGAAGTAGACTTCTGTCGAGGAAAAAAATCGTCGTTGTTTGCTTGGTCTTGGCGTACTCGGACAATCGACATTTCTAAATTTAAGCCATTAACCGTGACCTCTGCAGCGTAGTTACTTTTGGGAAGAGGAAATTGTCCCAAGATTCAAGTTACAGGGTGTGTCTACGTGCCAACCAACCTGTTTCAAATTGAATGATGGCTCGTACTTTCGAGGATTCGAATCATCTTATCTACACGATGAAGTCCAAAAAGTTTTAGAGCCATCAGGATCGGGAGTAAATCTCCCGCCGACTGCTGTGATGCTAATCTAGGAAATAGAGAAACGGTTTCAAGCCTCACCCGAGGCCTCCCCACTCGCTAAAAAGGTCATCACCTCTTCAGAGAAGGCCTCAAGAAACATCCGTGGCCGACATTTGTGACGTCATCAATAGCCTTGACCCAATTTAGGGACTTGAGAAAATTTCGATTTCTGATTTTTTACGGAGAGAGGGTTAGGAAAAATTTGGGTTAGGAAAAATTTGAAGCTAAAATCTCTATAAAGGTGGGCTCAAAAGAAGATTGAGCTTTGAATCTTAAAATTAGGCAACAATTATAGAGTCTTGAGCTAAAGTCCTCCTCTGGACATGAAAATCTTGTTACAAGGAACACAAGCAAGGCCCAAAGGAGGATTTTAGCCTAAAACCCTTGTAGATCAGACTGTCTTCGATGACGTTTATAAGGTTGGCGTGGATAACTTCACGAGAGATGACCTCACGACAGTGTAAATGTCTCAAGGTCCGGGGTGTTGACGTCATCGAGATTGGGGTTAAGGATGTCGAAAAAGTGTAAATGTCTCAAAATACGGACTGTAGATGTCACTGGGGATGATCGCGACGATTTTAAGGATTGAGGACGTCACTAAAGTTGTAGTAGATGATGTCTCAGGTTGATGACGTCATAAACCGTTAATACGTATCTTTATGTTAAAGAGTGATAACGTCACTAAGATTGAGGTTGATGACGTCACCAAGGTCGGGATTGAGGATATCACGAAAATTTAAATATTCCAAGGTTTGTGGTGATGATGTCACTAGGGACGATCGCAACGATTTCAGGGGTTATGACGTCACTAGGGTTGGCAGAGATGACGTCATGGTTTGATGATGTCATCTAGATTTGGGTTAAGGATGTCAAAGTGTAAAGTGTCTCAAAATAAGGGCTGAAGATGTCACAGGGGATGATCGCGATGACTTTAAGAGTTGAAGACGTCACTAAGTTGGGAAGAATGACGTCATGGTTTGATGACGTTACAAAAGTGAGAATATTTCGAAGTTAGGGGTGATGACGTCACTAAGATTGGGGTTGATGACGTCACTCATGTTGGGGTTGATGACGTCCTCAAGGTTGAGATTGAGGATATCACGAAAACCTGAGGTTGGTAGTGATGATGTCACTAGGGATCCTCGAAATAAAGTCAGAGATTATGACGTCACCAAGTTGGGAAGAATAACGTCATGGTTTGATGACGTCACAAAAGTGAGAATATTTCGAGGTTAGGGTGAAGACGTCACTAAGATTGGGGTTAATGACGTCACTAAGGTTGGGGTTGATGACGTTATCAAGGTTGAGAAAGCTGGGAAGTCACTGATGACATCACAAAAGTGAGAATATTTCGAAGGTAGGGGTGATGACGTCTTGGGGTTGATGACGTCACTCAGGTTGGGGTTGATGACGTCATCAAGGTTGAGATTGAGGATATCACGAAAACCTGAGGTTGGTGGTGATGATGTCACTGGGGATCCTCGAAATAAAGTCAGAGATTATGACGTCACCAAGTTGGGAAGAATAACGTCATGGTTTGATGACGTCACAAAAGTGAGGTTAGGGTGATGACGTCACTAAGATTGGGGTTAATGACGTCACTAAGGTTGGGGTTGATGACGTCATCAAGGTTGAGATTATGACGTCACCAAGTTGGGAAGAATAACGTCATGGTTTGATGACGTCACAAAAGTGAGAATATTTCGAGGTTAGGGTGATGACGTCACTAAGATTGGGGTTAATGACGTCACTAAGGTTGGGGTTGATGACGTTATCAAGGTTGAGATTGAGGATATCACAAAAACCTGAGGTTGGTGGTGATGATGTCACTGGGGATCCTCGCAATAAAGTCAGAGGTTATGACGTCATCAAGGTGGGAAGTCACGTCATTATTTGGTGACATCACAAAAGTGAGAATATCTGAGCTTAGGGGTGATGACGTCACTAAGATTGGGGTTGATGACGTCATCAAGGTTGTGATTGACGATATCACGAAAACCTAAGGTTAGTGGAGGTGATGATGTCACTGGGGATGCTCGCTATAAAGTCAGAGGTTATGATGTCACGAATTTGGGAAGAATGACGTCATAGTTTGATGACGTCACAAAAGTGAGAGTATTTTGAGATTAGGGGTATGACGTCACGGGGGGTAATCATGTGTCACAAAGGCTGGGGTCGGTGACGAAATAGAAATTTTCGTGAAAGGGGTGATGACATCTCAAGATTGGGGTTGATGACGCTATCAAAGTTGCGATCGGGGATGTCACAAGTTAATTGCATCAACGAAGTGTAAATTTCTCGAGGTTAGGGCTCAGGGAGGATGACATAACAGAGGGTGAGAGAATACGTAGAGGATGATGACGTCACTCGTGATATCATCAATGACCTTGACCTAATTTGGTTTCCAGTTCTGATCCCTTATGGATAGGGGAACCTGAAAAGCCACTGAACTATGAACCTCTACAGAGTTCGGGCTCAGCTCTGAACTTCTAAGCTAGGCTACAGCTATGAAGTCTCCTCTGGGCGTAAAAGGTTGGCTACAACTAAGATAAGCTAGAGCTAGAGGAGAGAAACTATGACTCTTCAAATTGGGGCTCTTTCCACTAAGAACTGGGTTCAAGCTTGGTTAATATTGATTATCTATAAAAACTACAAAAGGGCGTGACGCTGACATGATCAATGTACGTGAGGGATCAGAAGAAGTTTGGTTGCACTCTCAAAAATATTATCAACTTCTAAGAGAGGAATCCTATTCTGGTTTTCTGGCAAAGGGAAGGGATTCTGCCTCAGAAAATACCCGTGTCCGAATTTCGCGACATCATCAATGATCTCGACCTTATTCAAGGACTCGCACTTTTATACTCCGGGATTTTTGAAAAGTTCGAGCTATGAACTTGTAAGAGTGAGGTAGCTCTCAACTTCTAAGAACGTGGGAAAATTTCAAGTTAAAGACTTATAAACAAGGCTGTACAACTATGGAGTTTTAAGCTAGAATGGAGTCTGAGGATTGAACAGAAGCAAATTCAGGAGATGATTTTGAGAGGGGAAATTAATTGATTTTTTGGTATTTGACGAGTAACCAAAAAAAAAAAATAAAAAGTTCTCTTCCTTTTTCCTAAATTTACTTCCCCCTCGCAGATCTGACACTGCATGAGCTAGGCCCAGAGGAGTATTTCAGGCTGAACTAATTTTAAGCTGTGGAAGTTACGTCCTCGATCTTTGTCGCCTTGACTCAATTTAAGGATCGGATAAGTTTTTCGTTCCTATCCTTTATGGAGGAGGACTTGGCAAAATTCGTAGCTATGGATCTCTGTAGAGATGGGCCAGAGGTGGAAAGCCAGGTTATTCCTCTGAGAAAAAAAAAACTGAGCGTCAACTCACATGGGTTGAGCCACTGCACGAATAAATACTCATCTTTTAGGTTCGAGCTTGGTCAGTTGAGTATCAAGAGGAAATACAAGTTGAAAACAAGCGTGACGTCATCACTATATTTAAGTGGTTAGAAAAAATTGTAAGCACGAGGGTATGACATTAATTATCAGGCGTGGAAATGACTTGAAGTTCCTAAAGACGAGAAAAGTACAAGCAAGAAAGTGTGACGTCATTGGGGATTGATATTTGGTTTAAATTTACGTGTCGAGAAAAATTACGATACTTATTCAGATGAAAGGGACTGAGAACTGTCAAAAATTTTAATGACGTAGAAAGAAGAGAGAAATAATTCATGACAGATGATTGAAAACAGCAGAGATTGCGGGTTCCTCGCTGCAATTGCAGAAAGTATGGCGACCGCCTGTTTCCTTTTTCATCTGATAATAATGAGAGGGTTTAGAGATCTCAAAGGCATACATCAGATGACTCGTTACGCTTGATCATAAGTGCAGATCACCTCGACTCGTAGTTTCAGAGAGTCCCTCAACTCCATTAACCTTGAACGTTTGGAACAGTAACGGACCTGATTGAAGAGTCTAAGGAACCTGCTCTGTGGTATTTAGTGTCTCCTCGGATCTTACAGAAATGTTTCAATTGCTACCACTCCCTCTCTATTTAGCCTCTGTCTGCAGATACTCGAACGATTGAGTTAAACGAGGAACGGTGGAAACCTGTTCCATGGGTCGAAATTGTTTTGGTATTGAGAATTTAAATTGAAATATTGAAGACTGAGTTCCTCCTGTCATGGTGTGTATAGCTTGAAAGACAACTTTCCTCGAAGTCCTACTCCAATCATGATTATTATGGTTTGAAAGTCGAATTTTTTCCAAATCTCTTGCCACAGTATATGATGGAGAAATTTTGTCTTTGGAGCCATATTGTATGATGGGAAAGGGACTCGGAAATCTGATTACATCATAGGTCAGTTTTCGCCGGACACGAAAATTCTCGAGAAGACTCCTTATAGAACAGCTTTCCCGTTAAAGTTTCCTTATTCCGGTATGAAAGTAAACATCGATATGACGAAAGAGCTGCCTGTCACTCAATCAATTTTCTAACGCGATACAATCCGAGATTTGGCGTCCGAATAAAGAGACGTCATCACGTTAGAGTATCGGAAAAAGAAAACCTTTTTATAATAAATAGGAAACGAAGACGCGGGTGGAAAAAATAGAAAAATATTTCCTACGAATCGTCGGCAGAAAAGAAATTGTCCGACCTTGTTTTTTATAATACCCAAATATGTCCGCACCCTGTTGATGAATGCGAAAACGAATAAGCAACTTGCGATACCACGGAAAAAATAATCATTACTCTTACGGAGACTTTCGAAGTCTAACAGGTCCATTACTTACTGGCGAACGAAAAGAAAAACACTTGTTTTCGGAATCTACGCACATTTATGCGGTGTATCTCTTCTTTTTTTTTTTTTCGACATTGTGTTGAACAGCAACGAGTACAAGATATAGTTTTAAATTGTTTCTCCGAAAGGGGTTGAGAAGTTACATTTCGAAATTACCAACGCTTCGAGCGTTACTCTACACAATTTAAAGGTGTATGAGCTCATTTTCTTCGAGATCAACGCTACACTTTTTCTCTCTCTCTCTCTCGCTCTCCAGTTACTTCAACATTTTTCTACATTAAATTTTCTTCGCTTCTTCGAAAAAGCCATTTTTAGTTCCTAATTACAGTCGCTCTCTACCACCTCGTCCGTCCTCAACTATGAAAATTCAACCATCAATTTCTATTTGAGCGCTAATTAAACTCGAGGCGCAAAAGAGCGAAAAAAAACGAGTTGGTCTGTAATTGAAAAGTTAACTATTACTAGTCAGTCGTACCTAATAGGAACGTAAAGATGAAGGCCTAGATGTCCTACAAACTTCGAGATCAGCCTTTAGCGTGTTCGTCCTGCTCAGTCGATTATGAACACGTGTAGCTTTTCTATCTTAGGTACCTAATTTTTGTATTTTTTCAATTTTTTTCAGGTTAGTTTAGCTTACGCGTATGAAACGAAAGACTTTCTTTGTTTGGTGCTAACGATTATGAACGGTGGCGATCTTAAATTTCATATTTATAATATGGGCAACGAATCTGGATTCGATGTGAATAGAGCACGTTTTTATGCAGCCGAAGTGAGTAAAGTACCCAACTTGGTAAATATCGCTTATAATAAAGGAAATAAATTTCATTCTCTTTTTCTTTTTTTTCAGGTTTTATGTGGCCTAGAACATTTACATGTACAAGGAATCGTTTATCGAGATTGCAAACCAGAAAACATTCTATTAGATGATCTCGGACACGTTAGAATATCGGATCTAGGTCTGGCGATCGAAATAAATGAAGGCGATTCAGTGAGAGGGCGTGTTGGCACTGTAGGATATATGGGTAAGTTTCTTACGATTGAAAACTTTGTCAGAATGTCTCATTCTGAAGAAAGATACGCCGTCGAGTATTACTACAAGGAGTCAGGAACGTGGGTGAAAGTCGTGAACCTAATCACTGATGGATTTTATATAGGAAAATTCTTTCCTCTTCCATATTCTCCTTCTTCGTTACGAACTCGTGGTGTCGAGTAGTCGCTCATCCAGTCCTTTTGTTGTGTGTTTTGAAGGTGATGTGCCTTCCGCAGACGTCGCAGATAAAGTTCCCTTGGGTTCTCGTCCCTCCATCGTCCGGGCCTCGCTTTCTGATATTCCTGGTGATAGCTCTTGACATGCCCGCTGTCCTCCCGCCCTGCGCTTACTGCTCGGCAGTTCACCGTGTAGTACATGCTTGGGGAGGCGATGGCCCGTCCCCCATGCGTTTGACATGCCTACGCCAGAGTAGATGACATATTCGATTGTTGGGCAGTCAGCGTGCTTCAGGATCTTGGTATTGGATACAAAATCGTACCAGTGAACCGCCATTATGTTCCGTAGCTCTTCTTCTTCCTTCAGGTTCAATTAATCTTACTCTTCTTCGTGCACATCTGGATGTGGATGGTACACAGATTTTGAGTAGGCCATAGCGTGGTTCTGCATTTTCTCAACCGGTGTGCCGCGGTACATCACTGTGCCGCCAGCCCGCCTCAGGTGTGCTGCAAAAGTTTTATCAAAAACGTAAATCAACATGAACTAAAAAAAGACTTGCCATTTTTTCTTATACAAATAATTTGATAAATTAGTGTCATTATTTTGACTAAATAAATTAAAAATATTTCATCAATATGAATAAATATATTTAATTTCCGATTAAAAAATTTTATAAAATAAAAATAATTTCAATCCCTAGTACAAAGTAAATTTTTGAAATTTAATTTATCAATTTAAATAAGAAAATGAATTTAAATAATTAAATCACGGTACATTATAGAGGTATTGACACAACGAAAAATTTCTGTCGCAAGAATTGTGTTAATTCATACGGAATTCCGCTACGGTCGCAGCGATCGTTTGAATACCTTCCACACCCCACCTGTGTCGGAACCTTACCGGAGGTACCCTAATATTGACGAAATTTTCGAGGGTTGTAAAAGGTGAAGAAATTCACCTAAGAAGATAATTTTTTTTTAAATAAGTAGAGTATGGTGAGTTGTCTATTTGTACCCGGTTTCAGATTTTTAGGTTAATACCTGATTCCTCTACGAATTTTTAAAAATTGATGAATTTACATTACCTAGTATTCATGTAGTTTTCATGCTTAGTAATACCTTGCAACGCTCCTAGCGTAGATTATATCAACTGACATAACTCAGGCGACAGTAACAAACACGGCTAATATACGTTTGTGTCAATACCTCTATAATGTACCGTGAATTAAATTAATAATTATAATATCTTTAAGGATAACAGGATGATGAAATAAAATATTTTTAATTTGTTACCTCGATGTTGAATATTCATAAAATTATATTAAAAGAATTTATATAATTTAATCTATAATTGTATTTAATTGATTAGGGATGCAATCTATTTTAATATTTATTGAAGGTAATGTTCATGAATGAATTACGTCTAGGTTTGAATGGAATACCCCGACGATGTATTATTTTTTCCGATTTTATTCTATTTTGAAACAATTTATCAACAATAAAAATTATAAAATAAAAAAATTCTATTAATAATATATATAAAAAAAATTTCTTATTTGAAAAATTAAATAAATTGAATTTTTAATAATTATCAATATTCGAAATTGATTAAAAATGAAAATTGAAAATAAAGCTAACAGCTATTTCACTCATAATTCAACTTTTCAAAAGAAATTAAAAATTAAATTTCACATTTAAAAATTGGTATTCTAATATTAAAATTATAAAAGTAGTACTTGAAGATGATAAAATAATTAGATTTATTAATGATATAAAAAAAATTTCAATTCAAATATAATTAAATGAAATTTTTTACTAAAAAATGAATTAAAATATTTATTTGAATATTATACGTAAATAAAATTAAAATAAATAAAATTAATTCTATATTTTGTATTTTATTTAATTGATATAAATTAAATTTATAATTTATTTAATAATAATTATTTCAATTTTACTATAATCAAAATATTAATTATTAATTTTTTTCATAATAATTTATTAATTAAATTTTGAAATCATTTTTTAATAATTTTTTAATTTTTTTAAAATTTAAATTAATTATTCATTTATTGATGAAATTACTCGAAAAAGTAATCATAAACACTACCTAACCGATGTGTTCCAATTTTTGAATGACGTCAGTTCCATTTATAATTACTCAAATTTGAGTTCAAACCTGCACTCACTGTCATGAAAATCAAGAAATTTCTGCGACTTGGTCAAAAATACAGATATATTTCATGTTTCCTCATAGATTTCGGAATTAGAAGAGCACAGAGGGTTTTTAGTAAATTCAGGAAACATCCAGACACTTTGGTGTATATTGATGGCAAAATTGTTTTATATCGTCACGTGGAAAAATAAGCCGCGATATAAGAAAAATTGAGAAACTCTGGCCTATTCCATTCCAGATCCTTCTTCTCCTTAGAAAAAGAGTTTTCAAATGTACAATTCTATTTTATTAGTTACTTTTACAAGAGTACTTTCGGGTCTTATTCCATCATCAGTTGTGTCTCAACTGGAGAACAGGCCTTAAACATGAGTTTTTATAGTATAACACTGTGATCTTATTGGCTATAACAATGCTGTGTTGTGATTGGTTCACTTCTTAGAAACTTATTCTTACAATAATATGACATTGTGTTCTTATTGGCTAAAACATACTGCTTCGTGATTGGTTCAATCTATTGTTCTAAATGCTGCGTTTCTATTGGCTACCTGGATTCCTGCCATCTCATTTGTTGGTTCAGTTATTCTTCTCTCGTCCAATCACCAGACCAAATAATTTTGCGCTATCAAACGTGATTACATTGTTCAAGAAGCTGCAATCTCCATTTTTCCCCAGAGTTTTCTTCTCTTTGTGCAATTTTCTACATGTATGACTTCAAATATTCCCTCTCCATTGTGGTGTTCTTTGTTACAGTATTTACCAAACAGTGACTTGCCATCTTCTTTCGTCCTCGACTTTTTGTGCTCCTTTTTCCTGATCTGAAACTTTCTCCCAAACTCACGATGTAGATGCCCTCGCACTGCTCACAACTGAGCTTGTACACTCCGCTCAAGCTTTCCTTGTCCTTTTCTTCCGTCTGGTCATTGCTGATTCTCTTCACCATGGGTTGATTATTCTGGATGACGTCACTGAGATTTAGGGTAGTTGCATTACGGATCGATGACGACATCAAGGTTGACCTTAAGAATGTCACGGGTTGATGACGTCGTAAAAAGGTAAATGTCTCAAGATTCAGGGTGATGACAACATTGAGTTTGAGGGAGAATGTAAATGTTATAAGATTAGGGGTGATCCAGACTTGGTCAGGGGTTGATGAAGTCAAAAAATAGAAATGTCTCAAGGTTTAGGGTCAGTGATGACGTCAAGGATCCATGTTCTCTCTGGAAGAGGATTGTTTATTCGTTTTGTAAGGTAGGCGAACTCGGAAAAAGTGCACGTCCGAACTTTGTGACATCATGAATGACCTTGATCTGTTTGAGGGAATAAAAAATTTCGATCTCCGATTCTTTGCAGAGGGGACTCGAGTAGAGTTCGACTTATGAACCTCTAAAAAGGAGAGGAAGCAAAAATGTCGAACTTCCGTAAAGGTGGAATCTAGACCTCCAGGCCAGGCTATAAGTATGGAGTCTTGGTCTGAACACGATTCGGCCATCCTCCCAGCCTGATTCCAGCATCTGATGTACATCGTTCAGTTTGGAAACCGTACTGACGACTTGAGATTATATCTTTTTCTTTCAGACAGTCTCCAAGAGTTTGCCCACGTCTTCCAACAGACAAAGTGGTCTATAAGAGGATGGTAGACCAGATGACTTATCCTTCTTATCGATCTACGCTAGCCGCACGGGGAACAGTCCCCCAGTAACTTCCGCATTGAATGTATCAACAGGCAGTGCTGGTCTGGTGCTCCAGACTGGATTCGGAATCTCGTTGGGGCCCTGACCTTCTAGTACAAACCCCGCAGTCTATTGACTGCTGCACCCACCTATACCATCCTCCTTCACTAGTAGTAGCGTTGCCATTGGTGGTGGCTGTGGTGATGTGTAATTCGCCCTACAACTTCCAGCTTCTTCAACCCAGCCTTTTAAGGCTTGCAAAATGGGGTTTCCTCTGCCATTCCTCACGATTCTTTCTGTGCAGCACTCTCGCTGTTTTTGATGACTTTTATCAGTCTCTTACGAGCCAGCTGGTGTTCAGGTACAACCGCTCGCACCTCTTCGTAGCCTTTACTAAGCAGGAATACCCGGCGATGACGGTTGCATTTTTTCCTTAACGATGTGATGAGGGTACGAATCCATAATCTAGGATAGATCAAACTAGGGTATGTAGAATTTTACGTTTGCACCCGTTGGAAGGAGGGGGTAGGTATTATAAGACGTTTAAAGCTTTGTGGTTTTGAGCTATAATTTATTTAATGTACGGTGGCCATGAGTGTTTGAAGTGAAAGCGGAGTCCGAGGATTTTTACTGTGCCACAAATTGCGGTAAGGATGGAGTTGAAAAGGACGGGAGGAAATGGTGTTTTAGCTCGTTTTTTGTCGAAAATCACGATACAGGATTTGGAAGAGGATATTCGGAGTGTTTGGGATGTGAACTCGTGACCACCACAAGCAAGAACGGTGCGTCACAGTTTGGATTCCCTTTCACCTCGATCTTGCTCACTGAAGGTAGGCCACAGTAAAATGAAAATGAATGAAAATTTTGGCACAACACTCAATTAGGCCTCGAACGTTGTAATTATCAAGGTCGAACGATGTTCGGTTTTCATCAATTCATTCATAATTCTGTAGTTTCTATTTTTAGATTTATTGTTCCTATCTACCAAAATTGAAGTCGAGAATTGTATTCGACTCTTTTTATCTTCCGTTGATTAATCACGCGTGTAGCAATACTTGCCAAGAAATGCGTCAATTTCGACCCTTATCGGAAGGAAATCGTTGATAATTTTAGTAATTATCACTGCAACATAAATAACATGCGTAAACTCGCGTAATACGCGCTATCATTTCCTTCACCTGATGATTATATTTGCTGCGGTCGATTTAAGGAGTTCTGAAAGTACTGGCGAGTGACGGTATGGCGTTGAATTCATATCAGGTCGATTTCCTCATTGATGAGTAGAGAATAATTTCAAATTTGAATTTACATTCTTAGAGCAAATTTTCAGTGAGGTCATTAACATCTTACCTCCTTCTTTCAAAGAAATTACCTTCCTTCGGTTTTTCCTAGCTTCGTAAATACGACCAGTCTTCGGAGTGTTTTGTTTGCTGATTTAGATTTTAATTAACTCTTTATATCTTGTCATAAGATTCTTGCTTGAGATAAGTGGACCGTTCATTGCTCTCCAGGAAAGTCTTCATTAATTCGACGTACCTACATTCGCTCTTATCTCAAGCACGTGCTTCTAATCATCCCTTTCTCCCTTTCCTAACTCGAGGTCTTTTCTAGGAAAGAGATCCGATATCGAATTTAAATTCGTAGCAAAAGGAAATACGAAATTAATTAAACCGAAAAATCTCTCTTTAGCTGTAGATGCACACTGCAGATAGAGAAGAATGGACTTTATTGTTTCGATACCTTCTCGCACCACTTGTCTCGTTGACTGAAGCCTCTCATTTTTATCTGACCTTCTTCACTGTCGATGAATTCTGTTCAAAACCCGAAAATTTATTGACCTTGAGTCCTGTTTTCAAATTACAACTGAAAAGAGGCACCTTTTGCGATAGCAGTGAAGAGGACTTCGTGTAATCTTTTCAAGGGTCTCCTCAATCACCCTCTGACCATGATGACATCAAGCCCTTCTTCAATTGGTATTTTTACTTGACAATCAATTAACCAAGCTTGAACATGGTTTATAGTGTGCCCCGAACTTGAAGATTCTTAGCTTAAAAGTCTGATTTGGGTCTAGCTTTTGTTAGTTGTGAACTAGTTTTTAGCCCCGAAGAGACTCCATAGTTATAGCCTATATTGATCGTTTAGAGCTCAACCTCCCTCCAGGCCCTCCTCTATAGAGGTTTGTGTGTATAGTTCCATTTTTTTCAAGTTCCCCCTCCATGAAAAAATCGAAGCTCAAGATTTTTCCATCACCCAAAATTGGGTCAAGATCATTGACGACAACACGAAGGTCTGAAATATTAATCTCGACGTAAGGAGTCTTAGTCTAAAATACTGGTCTGGACCCAACTCATAATGTTTAGACTAAGACTCCAACTTACAGCCTAGCCTGAAGGTCTATAGCTTGAAATTCCACCTTCAAAGAAGTTCGACATTTTTGCTTGCCCTCCTTTCTAGTGGTTCATAATTCGAACTCTTTCCAAGTCCCCTCTACCAAGAATCGGAGCTCGGAATTTTCTATATCCTCAGACAGGTCAAGGTCATTGATGACGTCACAAAGTTCGAACGTGGACGATTTCTTAGACCTCTTATCTTACAAAACGAAGAGCAGATTTTTTGATAGAGAAAACATCAACCCTTGACGTCATCACTGACCCCGAACCTTGAGACATTTTCATTTTGTGATTTCATAAACCCCTGACAAATTCTCGATCATCCCCAGTGGCGTCATCACCCTTACATCTTTGTACGTCATTACCCTCAAACTTAATGTTGTCATCACCCTGAAACTTGAAGCATTTACTTTTTTATGACGTCATCAACTCGTGACATCCTTAAGGTCAACCTTGATGTTGTCATCGATCCGTGATGTCATCACCCTAAATCCTAGTGTCGTCATCAACCCCTGAAATATTGGCAATTACCCCCAGCGACGTCATTAGCTCTAACTATGAGACGTTTACTCTTGAGACGTCATATACACTTGTCATCCGCAACCCCAACCGTGATGAAGTCATCAAGCCCAAGCCTGGAAATGGCGTCACCCCTTTTACGAAGTATAGTCTATAGAACTGTGCATTCTTGACAGATAATATACTTTTCTTACATCATCAACCCTAACTTTAGTGACTGAAGTCATTTATCTCAACCTTAGTTAGCTCATAACCCCTAATCTTGAGACTTTTCCCGTATGTAACGTCATCAACCTGTGACATTCTCAACCCTTCTCATGATGACGTCACGATATTAATCTTAATGATATCATCACCTTGTTTAGAAAATATAATGTGAACTCTAAAGAACGGCAAATTCTCAATACACTTTTACGACGTTGTCATCAATCATGACGTCATCACCTCGAACTTCTCATTGCGATCACCTCCCGTGACGTCATGACCTCTAACCTCGAGACAGTTATACTTTTATGACGTCATCAACCCATGAGTCGTGACATCACTACCCACAATCTTAATAATGTCTTTTTATAAGTTTTTTATTAAGCGGCACTGCCGTCGATATAATGGTTAAACGAAAAATGACCGACGTTTCGATAGTTACGACTATCTTCTTCGGGGTCAAGAAATTTTAATAAAAAACTTATAAAATAATTTTTCCCGTCGTGCCGATTCATTTCATTCGTTCTTAATAATGTCCCTTACCCCTGACACCATTGCAATCACCTCCCCAGACGTCATCACCCGGAACCTTGATACATTTATACTTTTGGGACGTCACTAAACCGCGATATCATCAACCTTAATCTTACTGACCTAATCAAGTTGAACCTTAAGCATTTATAATTTCATGACGTATCGACCCTTTATCAATCTCAATAAGGTCGTCTATCCCCGACAGCGTGACGTCATGACCATTAACCTTCAAACATTCGTGACCTGCGATGAGAAAAGGATGCTCATTGCCCATTGACAGGAACACAATTTCTTTCTGATTAGATATCCAATCAGAGAGAAATGGTGTTCTTACAAATGGACAATGAGCATCTTTTCTCATCGCAGGTCACATTTATACTTCTATGACGTCATCAACCGGTGATTTTCTCACCCATAATCTTAGTGACGTCATCACCTCAAATTTCTGTAGCGTCATCTACCCCAATATCAATGAGGTCATCCAACACTGACATCACTGCAATCACCTTCCGTGATGTCATGACCCATTTCAAGACATTTATACTTTTATGACGTCATCAAACCGCGATATCATCAATCTCAATCTTACTGACGTCATCACGTCAAACCTTAAGACATTTATAATTCTATGACGTCATCTAGCCCTGACATCATTGCGATCACCTCACATGGCGTCATGATTTTTAATTTTAACCTTAAGATATTTTATACCTTCATGACGTCTCTCACCCATAATCTCAATGACGTCATCACTTCAGCGATCACCTCCCGTGACGTCATGACCTCTAACCTTAAGACATTTATACTTTCAACGTTATCAAACCGCGATATCATCTTCCTCAATCTTACTGACGTCATCATGTCGAACCTTGAGACATTTATAATTTTATGACGTCACAATCCTTTATATCACCACCTTCAATCTGATTGATATCATCGGCTCGAACTTCTATGACGTCATCTACCCCTGATATCATTGCGATCACCTCCCGTGGCTTCATGACCTCTAACCTTGAGACATTTATGACCTGCGATGAGAAAAAGAGGCTCATTGCCCACTGACAGAAACACCATTTTTCTCTGATTAAAAACCCAATCAGAGAGAAATGGTGTTCTTGCGCCAATGGGCAATGAGCATCTTTTTCTCATCGCAGGTCACATTTATACTTTTATGAAGTCGTGAACCCGTGATATCATCGCTCTCAATCTTACTGACGTCAACCTTCGAAACCGTAAGATATTTACACCTTTATGATGTCACCAACCCACGTTATCCTGAGACGGCTAATCGACGCAAAAGAGCAGTCAATGGGGGGTCGATCGGAAATTTGGAAAAGTCGACTCAAAAGCAACTAGCGTTTGGTTGCTTGGCTACGCTCGCAGATGTGCCTAACATTTTTCCAAATTCTTCTGGTGCCGTCATTCCTCACTTTACGGCTGCTTCCTTTGTAACTTCATTTATATTTAGCTTCAAAATCAACGTTCTCCCGTCTTATAAGTATTGCTCGAGAGAAAAAGGGGTTTGTCAATCGTACAAATCTACTTTATTAGTTGCTTATACAAGAGTACTTTCGGGTGTTATCCCATCATCAGTTGCGTCGCAACTGGAGAACAAGGCCTTAACCATGAGTTTTTATAGTATAACACTGTGATCTTATTGGCTATAACAATGCTGTGTTGTGATTGTTTCACTTCTTAGAAACTTATTCTTACAATAATATGACATTGTGTTCTTATTGGCTAAAACATACTGCTTTGTGAATGGTTCAATCTATTGTTCTAAATGCTGCGTTTCTATTGGCTACCTGGATTCCTGCCGTCTCATTGGTTGGTTTTGTTCTTCTTCTCTCGTCCAATCACCAGGCCTAATAATTTTTCGCTGTCAAATGTGATTACATTGTTCAAGAGGCAGGCTTTCTTCCTCTTGGCTTTTGCAATCTCCATTTGTTCCCAGAGTTTTCTTCTCTTTGTGCGATTCTCTACGTGTATGACTTCAAATATTCCCTCTCCATCGTGGTTTTCCTCGTTACAGTGTTTCCCAAACAGTGACTTGCCATCTTCTTTCTCCCTCGACGTTTTGTGCTCCTTTCTCCTGATCTCAAACTTTCTCCCAGTCTCTCCGATGTAGATACCCTCGCACTGTTCACAACTGAGCTTGTACACTCCGCTTAAGCTTTCCTTGTCCTTTTGTTCCGTCTGGTCATTGCTGATTCTCTTCACCATGGGTTGGTTATTCTGGATACCCACATTCACATCGTAGCCATTGAACGCCTTTATCACCTCGTTTGTGTACTTTCCTATATATGGTATCGATGCGGAGTACTTTCTCACTATGCTATCATGGGTTCCTTTCTTTGTATCCATTTTCCCAAAGACTCCCTCCACCACACATCTGCGGTAGCCATTGGCTTCGGCGATCGACTTTACTATCTCGATCTCTTTCCTCTTCTCTTCGTTGTTCTTGAGGATAGAAATTGCCCGATAGCAGTAGTTCTGGATTGCCGCTAACTTGTGCCTGGGGTGGTGGTAGGAGTCATTTGGGATGGTGGTGTCAGTATGCGTCGGCTTCCTGTAGATTTTGTATTCTATCCTATTGTTCTCCATTGTGAGTGTAAGGTCCAAATAGTTGATGGTCTCATTGCCTTTTTCCACTGTGAATTTGATGCTCTCATTCACCGCGTTCATTCCTGAGAGGAATAGATCCACCTGTCTATCAGTGCCTGACCACACAATTAGGATATCATCTACATATCTGGCCCAGTGTCTGATCGAGTTTCTGAACTTGCTGCCCTTCAATATCTTGTTTTCCATATTATTCACGAATATCTCCGCCAGTATTGGTGACAGCGGTGATCCCATCGCAAGTCCCCTTTCCTGACTGTAGAACCTGTTATTGAAGCGGCAGTAATTCTGGCTCAAGATCTCCTCCACTATGTTGGCGTACTTCGACCCATCGGGGTTCCCATGGTATCTGTTGTTTTTGAGCAGAGTGAGAAGTTCCTCCTTCGGTATGGTACCAAACATATTAGTCACATCAAAGGATATCAGCTTGTCGTTACTCCTGATTTCCAACTTGTCCAGTCGCTCAATCAGCTCTCCGTTGTTTCTGATACTTCGTCTGGGTGCAAACTTGTAGTTTTCTTTCAGGAATGTGGCTACGATCTTTGCTATCTTGTAGCATGGTGATTGAATGCTGTTGACCAGGGGTCTCATCGGACGGTTCGCTTTGTGGAGTTTTACAAGCCCCTTGAGTTTTGGTGCAACCGGGTTCATCTCAAGTGTCCTTCCATTGCCGGGTACATTGTTCCGTTTCAACACAGCTCTCAGGTCATCTTGGTATTTCCGTGTTGGGTCCCTTGCCAGCTCTTGGTATCCATTAACTGTGGTGTACGACTCCACTTCTTGGGTGTAGTCCTCCTTCTCCATTACCACTACCGGGCTGCCCTTGTCCGCCTTTGTCAAAATCAGGTTCTTCTGTCGGATCTTCTTTTGTAGATTTGTGACCTTCCTTTGCATTACTTGCGTTTTGTCATAGTTCGGCACATATCCTCTTTGATGTCCAACAGTACTTTCCCAATTTTAGTCCGGGCTTCTGGTCTCACGTCGTGTTCCATGGTTTGGATTACTTGTTCGTCAAGCCTACACTGGTTCAGCCTCTCTGGCTGCACGTACTTGATGCCTTTGTCCAGCAGTCTTCTTTCTTCTTCTGTGAAGGTGACGCTTGATAGGTTCTCGGTTCTGGGAGCAAATTCGTGCTCAACTCTCGCTGTCTCTTCCTTTCTTTCTTCTTTCTTCTGGGTCAGTTCGGCAAGCTTCTTCTTGATCTGTTTTGTTTGGGCTTCCACTCGTTTTTTCCACATAGTCTTCTCCTTTCTTCCCCTCTCCTTCTTTTTCAAACATCATTTCTTTGACTTCTTGCGGATGGAGTAACCTGGACAGATGGAAATATTGATCATACAGTAGACCATTCAGCCTGGTGATTTTCTTGTAGAGTTCACCAATTTCGTTCTTCACTCTCAATCTTTCGGCTTGGCATCTTGGTGCGTTTCACTGCTGCGCTGTTTCCTGGTAGCCTGATAGTCGCTCGTCTCAAGCATTCGTTATTGAACCAAATCTTCACATGTGTCACTCTTAGTTTAACCTTGGTCTTCAGAAACTTAAAAACCTCGTTAACCATGTCTGGTGTGCTATTATCGGAACTCATAATGAGTTCCAATAATTGCTCGAGAGGTCAAAATTTTCAGATTGAAAATTCCTGCCACACAAATTCTTATTTTCTCCTCCCCTTTCCCGTCCAGCCCGAGCCCACCTACGTTCAGTTCCTTATTTGATACAATCAAAATTTTAAAAGACGGAATCAAGTCAAATAGTGTGACGCGAAACATTCTAATATTGGTTTCTACCCATTTTCAGCTCCCGAAGTAATCGATAACGAACGATATACCTTCAGTCCAGATTGGTTCAGCTTCGGATGTCTGGTGTTCGAGATGATCGAAGGACAGGCTCCTTTTCGAACGCGTAAAGAAAAAGTGAAACGCGAAGAAGTGGATAGGCGAGTGAAGGAGGATCAGGAAAAGTACTCTCATAAGTTCACGGAGGAAGCGAAATCACTCTGTAGACAGGTGGGTTGACCTCACGATGGCTCAGTCATTTTCATCGGTGCTTCTGTACTACCTATTTTGTTTTTCCTTTGCTCCATCCAGTTACTAAAAAAATCGACGAAAGGTCGATTAGGTTGTCACTGTGGTCGACACGGCGCGAGGGAGGTGAAGAAACACGAGTTTTTCAAGTGCATTAAATGGAAACGCTTAGAGGCTGGCATAGAGGAACCGCCATTTGTACCGGATGTAAGTACATCGTCATAAATAATTGGACGACTATAAAATATTTTAACGATATTAGTAATGACGAAATGATTCGATTTTGAATAAAATATCGATAATGTCAAGGATAACGATTTATTATTGTGTACGACATATTATACATAAGTATGAGATACGATCCGTTTTGAAGTAACGGCACTAATATTGTGATGACGATTTGCGCACGCGTCGTCTGTTCTTGATCTAATTTCGATTTTCTTTTTCTATTTAATAGCCGCATGCCGTTTATGCTAAAGACGTGTTGGATATCGAACAATTTTCGACGGTCAAGGGGGTGAATTTGGACTCATCCGATGATACGTTTTATTCCAAATTCAATACCGGATCCGTATCGATTCCGTGGCAGACTGAAGTAAGAAACGATGATCATTTGCCTCTTTGTTTTTTTTTTTATCTTTCGCGGGGACTTGGCTTTGAACTTGATAGCGGAAAAAGGTCGCTATCACTCAGTTCGGGGAAATTTTTGAGGGAATTTGGGAGAGTCTGAGCTCATAGTCCTGTAAGAGAATGAAGACGCGAACAAATTCATCGAGATTTAGATATGCTCAATCTCTCATCTCTATTTCGGCTTCCATATTATTTCGCATTCGGATCAGGTTCGTTCGAAATTTTGGTCACATAGAATTGCCTTCTATACAGTAAGTGTCCAAGCGACTTAAAAGCAATCTAGAGAACTCCTTTTTGGCCACGTGGATAGAGGTAACTATTTTCTGCGACAATAACGAGCACTGGTTGCGCTTCTGAAGTGGATATCCTAACGAAACGAGAATCAAATGAGAGAACTATATAAAGAACAAAAGAAAGCTGTGAAGGAATACGAACAGATTTCGACGCATAATTCGAAAGGAACAAGAAAGAACATAAATTTACGGTATTCTATCTAATGTTTTTCAGCTCGTCTTATCAATTTTTCCGGAATCGCTCCCATCAAAACGTTCCTTTTATATACGCTTTTTGAAAGAAGACTATGGTTTTGTAAAAAGTTTTACGAGTTGAAAGGGAAAGAAAGAAGATGAACGAGAAACCACAATAAATACATATCCGTACAATCTCGATCTTTACATGCTCGTAGTAGACAAAAAGCGAATGTGTTCGCACGTGTGCGCACTTAAAATTGACGTCACGAGCACGCTGTTATGGAATTTGGATTTTTCTTTGGTGTATTTGTTTTTTTTTCTCTCTCCCCCTGTATCGTGCATCAATATAATTGGATTGATATCAGACGTCAAAATAATGTAACTTCCTTATATATACTTTCTCCACTCGAGGACGATATTCCTTAAGTATATTTACGTGTCTGTTTACCTGCGGGATGGGGAAAATAAAGTGTAATACACTTAATATTCAATCTGAAAATAAGATTTCTCGCAGATGCGTAGATGAAGATTGTTTTTTTCCTTTATTTTTGTGTCATTCCACTGGCCACACTTTCAAAACTTTACCGTCGAACTTCGACCATATTTCTCTCGGGAATTTATTTTCAACTTGTTTTCAACCCTCACTACTTTTGTTATTTTCATTCACGGATCAGAAGCTAATCATCCTGCTGCGTAATCCGAATCATCTCGGATCAAAACGCGTGAAAAAAAATAATCCTAATGCGGATCACTAAGTTTTGGTCCGTGATCCGCGATCCGATCCGTGCCCAGCCCTGATTGTCAGTAATCAAGACCAAGTGCTAGTCTCATGATTCTAACTCATTAACACGATGATCGGTAGGTATGTAATTGGTTATGCAGTTATGGTTGTCGGTTGGAATTTGAAAACATTGAGTTCTTAGGAATGAGGAAAATACGCATTTTCTATATGCAACATCTTTTGTTGAAAAGCTTTTAGAAAACTGCAAAATCTAGCTTCTGCCTGGCTTTCCGATCAGGGTGTTACAGCCAGCCAAAAGGCGAAAGCTGAAAGTCACATTCAGCCTTATTTTTCGGGTATTTGGCTTCAGCTTTTTCAAAGCGGTATGCTTTCGGCTGACGATTATTTTCTCAAAAATTTCAATTTATGGTTCTTTTGACATGTAATATTGTAAGCCCAATTGTAATTATTGGAGTTTTTGAATCAATCAATCGACAGAATTTTTCAATCTTTTCTTTTCATTTTTCATATGTCTCTTACACCGAGTCAATGAATCAATAGAAGAAGAAATCAATTTTTCCCTTTTCCAGTTTTCCCGTTTGGCGTTCTTAAATCCTAATCGTTGTCCAGGGTGTCTGGCAGTTGGCTAGTGGCTGGCGACTGTACTTCTGATTTTTGTCTCTCGTGGTCTCCCTTTGATCTTCGGAATTTTTGAATTATGATTTGATAATAAAATTAATGAAATTCTACTGCTTAATACCTTCGATGATCAGCCGAAAGCCAGCTTCATTGTTTCGGCTGATGGAAAGCCGAAATCCTAAGCCGTATTTTTTGGCTGCAACACCCTGTAATTTCGATACTATGTAAGGCGATATCGCGAACCGACGCGAACGCTCACTGAGGGTTTGTATTATCAGTGTGCATTTACGCAACATTACAATTTGAAGTTTTCTTTTCAAATATCTTCTTAAAAAGAATTTCTACGAAAAAAATCATAAGAATGAAAGTTGTAGAGATTGAAATTTTCTTTAATTTGTGACCACTCTCAAATATCTACTTTGTTGAAAATATTTTCTGATTTTCATCCATAAACAAATACATTGGATGGAGCCCTCAGTGAGCGTTCGCGACATCGCCTTGTAGGAAGAATATGGGCTAGCTTCCAGGTTCCAGTTTTTTTGGTAAAAATACGGCTATTTATTGGCTTTTGAATTCAGTTTTGGGCTAGCTGCAGAACACTGAAAGAAAGATTAAATTACTGTGACTTCACTCATTGCTAACTCCCTAGGTATCAAAAAAGCGCGAAAACCGCGAACCACGCGCGAACACACTTCAAAAACCCTTGAATGCGATCAATGCTTTTGTTTTTGAATCTATCACATTATCAATTCTCATAAGAAAATGCACTGAAACGTTTAGGTCTTACATTCAAATCCTCTTTGTTCTCGTGACGTCACTAACTGATAACAGTGAGTAATTGTGATCAATAGTACGCAATATTCTACAACAGTATCACAGAATTAAGCGATAGTATCATGCGATGGTGCTTAGAACATTATCGACTCATATAAGAATACACAGGGAACAATTCAATTATTTTTGTCAAAATTGAGAAGTAAGAATTAAAGAAGGAACTCAACGTTTTTAATGAGGATGTGGAAACGCCCAAGTATTGTTTTAAACTTATACTCTTCTTTTCAACTAATAAACAAATGATCGAATACAGTTTTTTTTTTGCTCATGGAAAAGCCCATGTAAAAAAAGTTTGTTTACTTTCCTTAAGTACCATCAAATTCAAATAGCAAAACTCAGTTTGTTCTTCAACGTCACCATGAATGAACAGGATATCAGCAGTGTGCTGCGGCCAGCCAAAAGCTGAAAGCCAAATTTAGTCGAATTTCTACTGATCATAGGTTGAAAGCTGTAAGATAAAACTTCAGCTTTTGACTTTAGATTTCAATTTTAACCTGAAAAACTTTTGGCTTTTCGCTTTTTTCGGCTTTTCACTTTCGGCTAGCTTTCAACCTCTGTAGATACAGAGAAAGAAAAAAGGAAGTTGAAAGGAAATGGAGGAAAAAAGTAGGGTTGAAGAGCCGGCGAAATTTCGGCTCCGGCTCTGTCTCTCAGCTCCCAAAAACGAAAGAGCTGAGCCAGCTCCCGACACCTTTTTCCAAAAAAATAAGGCGGAGCCGCTCTTTTGACTCTTTTGGCCAAAAAGAGCCAAATTTTGGCTTGGCTCCGGCTCTTAGTTCCCAAAAACAAAGAGCCGAGCCAGCTCCCGGCTCTTTTTTCATCAAAAATTGGGAGCGGAGCTGCTCCTTTGGCTCTTTTGGGAGCCGGCTCCCCAAGCCTAGAAAAAAAGCAGAAGAGAAAAAATGAAAGAAAGAGCTAAATAAATAGAACTTTTGGCTTTTTGCTTCTTATCAAAAAAAAAGTTTTCAACTTTTGGCTTTTTAGAGTCAAAATTCTTTGGCTTTCGGCTTAAAACTTTTAGCTAGCTTTTAACCTCTGCTACTGGTGAGAGAAAATCCGAAAGCTAGTTTTAAGCGCACCTTCAGAAGCCGAAATCTGAATTCAGTAAAATTTTTGTGGCTAGCTTTTGGCTCTTCTGACTTCTGACGTAGGCATGGCAAACGAAAAATTTTTTGGTCTTGTTTTTGTTATAACTTTTTTAGTTTTTTGTTTTTGTTAAAGTTTTGTTATTCGACAAATCTTTCGTTTGTTTGTGTTTTGATTGTCAAAAAAGAATTTGTTTGAAAAAAACATGTCTTTCTCGATAAAAACATGCTTTTTTCAAATAAAAATATGTTGTTTTCAGTAAAATTATTTTTGTTTATTTTAAGTTTCATTTTTCGCAGACTTTTTGTTTTTGTTTTGTTAATTTCGAATGCTAAATTTTGTTTTTATATCGTTCATGATCATGGTTTCTAAAAGACGATTCGTTTTGTTGAATAAAGTTTTGTTTTTGTTTCGTATGCCATGTCTAATTCTGAGTGTTGACTTTTACAAAACTGTGGTTTTTAATCGAATTCAATCACTTTTACTTCTTTTTTTATAGGTAATGTTTTACTAAATAATTTGTCATTTTCTGGCAATGCATTTCAACATTATTGTTTATTTTATCAATTTCAACTTTAACTTCTTCTTGTATCGTGTACCTCCAATAGAGATCCTTTTTTCTGATCGTACTCGATTTTTTTTCATCATTTGAAAAGCCGAAAGCCAGCTCAAAAAAAAAGCCGATAGCTAGCCAAATGTTGAAATTTTTTTTGAACAAATACAAGCCAAAGCTGAAGTTCTATTTTCCAAGTTCAAAAGTTTAAGCCCAAAACCAAAGATGAATCTTTCAGCTGTAACACAATGATATTCAGAATTAGGAAGTTCTCAAGTACTTGAAAATGTATTAGTGGCTCTTGATTTACATATTTCTTGTTTTTCAAATCTAAAAGTGTGATCAAAACGGTCCTGTGTATTTTCTTACAGAGAATTCTAATGTTTACAATCAGAGTTGGTAAATGTAGAGTAAGGCAGGGATTTCAAGCCAATCGTCATTGACTTAAACTTTAGCTGAAGGCTCTTAGTTGATTTTGCATCAACTTTAACTTACATCCATTGTCAATCCGGAGTGAAAAAACGGCTGTGGAGCAGAATGAACCAGATAAAAGGGGGAAATACTGGACTACGAGTTTAAGTCGATCACTTTAGCTTTGGCTGACTTTAGGCTTAAAGCCAATCATGAAAAAAATCATTAGCTGACTTGAAACTTGAAAGTAACGGTCAAAACAAACAGCCTAAGCCAATCATGATTTAAGCTTGATATCCCTGGAGTAAGATTGACAATTTGAAGCGGGATATTAGGTTGGAGCTTGTGACGTCCTGAATCGACGATCTGGAAGAAGTTCCATTTTCTTTAACGGCTAATTGAGATTTAAATAGGTGTTACTTAGAAGATTTTTCGATGAGCAATATTCTCATACTAGTTTTCCTGTACAAACATCCCTGTTTCCAGTAGTCAATATCGACGTTTTTGGATCATGGTTTGGTTTGATATGTATATCCAATTCGTTCATTTTTAACACAATTCAGAGAAGAGAATTCATCATACGTGAGACAGAGCACCAATTTTTTGGATTTCAATTTTCCCTTTTATTCCATCAATGAAGTATTGGTAGTGTGTGCCCCGCACCAATTGTCCAAAAGATACAGTTTGCAAGATCGTCCATTGAGATGTACGTCATTGTCAATTTTTGTGCGACAGACTTTTGTTCATAAGCCAAAATTGTAGCATCCCCTACCTAATTTGTATTGTCGTTATCACTGTTATCAGTGGATGTGAAGGTCACAGAAAATCGTCTCTTCTAAATGGACTGTGTTATTTGTGATAACAAAAATATCGACTGATATCGATTCGTTTGGCAAGAGTACTCATTCTGTAGGAAATCGGTCCAATCGCAAATTTGCTCCCCATAAGAAAACATGGGGAGCAAATCGATCATGTGGTATTAATCAAAAATGAGAAAGAATTGAGGGAAAAAAAGTTCCTTTTCAGAAGTCGATTACTCACACACTATAAATATAAACTTTTTTCCGCAAAATCTGTTTTAATTTTTGATTAATTTCATACTGATCTTTGCTCCCCGTGTATTTCTTATGGGAGCAAATTTGCGATTGGACCGATTTCCTGCAGAATGAGTACTCTTGCCAAACAAATCGATATCAGTCGATATTTTTGTTATCACAAATAACACAGTCCATTTAAAATGAACGTAAAAGCTGTTTATTTTTTGGCGTTCATAATGGTAAACTGAACGATGCCTTCTGAAATTGTGAAATTTCCATTCAAATATTCCGCAGGTGACGCGTAAGCGTTGTGACCAGTTGTAACGAGGAAAGCGTATTTAAAAAGAGTAAATGGAGCTGGGTGGATGTTAGTCGTACCAAAATAACGAGCTCGAGAGTCTGTAAAATGGACAACCATTTTGTTTGTAACTTACTGCGAGCTGACGGCTTCTGTACTGCCTGTATTTTTAGTAAACAAAAACTCGACGGCGTGGCTAGCGGCTCTGTGTGATTGAGCCACTAGGATGTTTTCTTACTGAAAATAAAGTCAGTAGAGAAGCCGTCAGATTGCAGTAAGTTACAAACAAAATGGTTATCCATTTTACCTGCTCTTAAGCTTCCTAGCCAAAATAGACTAAAATCTAGATTATCAACACCTACATCTTGAGGTCCATACTTGCATCATCATGTGTCTTATTTTTTGTTTTAGATGATTGAAACCGGCTGTTATAAAGAACTGAATGTTTTCGGACCGAACAGTACGAGAACTCTGGACCTGATCTTAGATCCACCGGCGGAGAAAGAGAACGAAGAAGGCTGTTTTCCGTTTAGACGGAAGGTGAGTTTTCTAACGAACCAGAGGAGGGAGATTGGATAAGTTTTGATTACCGAGCAGCATGTAGCTGCTATAGATTAGAAGGAAGACTTACTTTCGAACTATGTGTGCAAAATTTTGGTCTTCGTTCAAAAAGAGAGGTAGTCTTCGAGAATGACGACTTTGGAGCTGTAGAAGGTCACAAAGTTGAAGAATTTCAAGCTACCCTATAGATCGGGAGAGGTAGAGTTCAGAGAAATTTCAATAATCGAGCTACATGAACGGGTAATTTTCTCCAGTACAGTGAGAGGGGGGGGGGAGCTTGGGAATAATTTAGATTTTTATGGAAGGCGGAATTTTGGAAAATTTGGAGTTTTCAGATTTTATTGGATTGAACGGAAGTTAAATTGCTCGTTGACAGATATTAAGAAATGGAGAGGACAGAAAGAATCTATTTTGAAGCTGAAATAATTGTACCTTATTCAATCATTTTTATAATCTCTTCTTTTTTTCATACAGAAAAAGATTCCTCCTCGAGCAAAGCCATTAACGCTGTCACCGGAATATTTGAAGTCAATCCAAGTTACCGAAAATGAGAGTAGTAGTTGATGTGTGCTATTCAAGATTAAATTTTCTATATTTTCTTTTTTTTCCCCCTCTTCTTTCTTGGTGTAGTCAAAGAACGCAGTTGTGTCGTCAAAATACTACTTATTACTGCTAGTAATTATTTTAATACTTTCAAAATGAATGAAAATATTATATAATATAAATCGTGAGACTTACATAATCGTATTCTAATAAGGTCAGAGTGAAATTTCGATAAGAATCAAACGTAAAGAAATTGGAAGTACTCTCATTTTATTTTTTTCTTCTATATAATACATTTATTTTTTTTTAAAGTTTCAGTGCAATGTATGAATGTACTATAAATGTAAATAGTAAAATCGATAAGAATATTTCAGTTTATTTATATGGTAATGAAAATTAATTTTTTTCATATTTCGTAGTCTACATTCGATCCACATCATCGATCATAATCATACCTAATATTAATCTGTTATACATTAGGTTGTTTTCTTTTTTTTTTCTCGTCGCTCTCTCATTTTTCCTCTTTCGCTTCTTTCAATACTTTTCTGATACATAATCGAAATCGAATTCAATATCGATTTAACTGCCTTTTCGATGATTTTATTTGTCTCGTTTTGATGATTATTGATTTTCCAGTTTCGATTCAATACTCAGATTTATCAACAAAAAATATGTAAATCATCGGATTTGTTGTGTTGTGTTGAACTTTTCTCTCAACAATTTTCGCGTACTAGTTTTTTTTTCTACTTTCTTTAAGTCTTCGAAAGGAAAGGGAGTCAGATTTCATTTCGTATTTGGAAACATTCCTACCGAACTAACGAACAAAAAGTACCTACATAAATGAAAAAAGTTCTCCAATGATATTTTATTTTTATTAGTTATGTATAATATTTCCCTCTTTAGATTAATTACCGAATGTCAATTCTCAGTGTATTTTACGCTGGTTGTTCCTTATATTCGATTTATTTTATAAATGTACAGATTTTCTCACGAGGGTAAAAGTATATAATATTATTTATATTTTTTATTTATTTATTTATTTATTTATTTATTTAATTTTTTTTTAAAGACTCTTATTTCTCCCTATTATTTGCTGCCATTGTTTGTTGTATTTACGTTCGCTTAGAATATTTTTTCTTTTAGTCTACATTGTAAATTGAGTTTGTTTTATAATGCTCTACTCTTCCTCTTTACGAAATTTTTCAAGAAAACTCCAGGCTAATGTAATATTGTTTACTCGTACTCTTTTTTGTTACCTAACTCAGTGGTTTATTGTGTCCTGTTTGTTTAGAGTAAGCAAAAACATCAAATTGAAAAAAAAAAAAAAAAAAAAAAAAAAAAAACCATTCGAGATGTAGTGAACCTAATCCATTTTTTTACATTCCCCTCGCATATATTTTACAATACGATTGATGACAGTGAAAAATCATCAATTAATTCTTCGTAGCTTTCGTGTTATTTATCGAGCAAAAAATTACTCGTAATTATAAATAATATTGGCCGAGTACTTATTCACGTTTTTTTTGTCGGCAAGCCTGACTTTCTTCCATAAATTCGTATTCGCGTTTACTGTACTTGGTCCTGTACTTTTGTATGAGGATGCATAAATCCGAAAGTTCAGAAGAAGAAAAAAAAAACTGAATTGTGAAAATATGCTTTCTTATTTTGTTACCTTTATCAATTCCAATGGCTCGTATAGAAAGAATTAATTTTTCATCTCTTAAATGATAAATAATTATCTAGACTTCGTCGCAATGCCGGTATCTACTATCTTATTTTTCTTCCTAATAAAACAAACAACTTTTGTAATTCGGTTCGTTGTTTTATTGCTCAACCCAGAAAAACTGTGTAATTTTTAGAAAAGAAAACTAAAAATTCATTCTCTCTTCTCTTACTCCGATGTCATTATGTACTTCTTTCCCCGTTTTTTTTTATTTGTGATCTTATCTTGTAATTATTTTTATTTCTAAGTAAAATTCTTCAAATTGAACGAACGATGTTTGGATGTTATTTTTTCTATTTCTTACGAAACTTCATTTCTCTCTCAGCAGTCATGTTGAATCATTGTAGGGAAAAAATTTATTTGTTTTCATTCATGAGGAATACGCGAACTCAATTTTCCGGTATTTAGAATCGAGAGGAAGTCTTTTGGATAGGTTTGAAAAATAAAAACGAAAATATAAAGCGCATAAAATTATCTGAATAAGGGGAGAGGATTGTCGAAAATATAATTGTGAGTGTAGAAAATGAATAAAATATTGAAAAAAAAATAAAAAAGAACCTTGTTTATTTTGAAAAACATACATTCATTTAAAAATATGAAAAAATTGAAAAAACGAGTAAAATATTTTGAAATTTGATGAAAAATGTGTACCAAATTGGGAATTCGGTGCTAAATCGCTTAAAATTGTTTTTTACTGATTTTCAATTAATTCTGATGACAATGTTGAAATTCGTCATCAATATGATGGGGCAAAAAAATGTGTTCTAGGATCAGGTATAATATATGTTACTGACAACGGCTGGTCCCGGTCGCCTTCTTTCAAACTTGGCGATTTGCTGGTGAAATATTGACCTTCGACCAATAAAAATGGGGAGAATTATAGATTTTTTGTTGTTACAAGGTAAATGGGTTCAGAGTGAGATAATGGAGTGAGTTCTGTCCATACATACTTGATAAATATGGTACTCGATCAAAACCAACTAACTTGAATGAAACTGAGGAGTCCACTTCACCGTTTCTCGATTACCGGTACCTTGAACTGCAGTTGAAGAAAGATGTACTGTTCTAAAACAGATCAATAATGACAACGCTACCCCTCCTTCTAGTTCAGATCTGTTGGTCATCAACGCAGTTGAAGATGGCCCAACTTCTGGGTTTGTTTTTAGTTTACAGTAGAAATTTCGAATAACGATACCACTTATTGCGATGTAGGCCTATTGTTTTCAACGATGCAATCGGCGAGTCCGTCCCGGCCAATTTACATGAGGTACAATGTTATAAAATATTGGTTATTAGGATATTGCTTTCAACGATAACTTATATCAGAATTAACGATAGCTTTTGTCATCATCACAAACAAAAATTACGGGCTAAATGATCCTGATTAACGATCGATTTAGAGAGCAACACAATCTTCTTTTCCCTTACAACTGTGTAGTTCAAAATGTTTACACATTCTCAGTTTTATTAGGTACTGCCTGGTCTATTGCATGAATCTAGACTATCCTCTTCGTTCACGCCTACGTCACAGCATCGTTGTATTCAAAATAATTTCGAGATTTGTGATCGATGGTGCTTAGGGAAAGTAAACAAACTTTTTTTACACGGACTTTTCCATAAGAAGAAAAATTGAATTCGATCATTTGCTCATATTTGAATAGAAGAATAAAGTGAGAAACGAAAAATACATTCTCAAATACTTGAGATCTTCCAGATCTTGATTATCAACGTTGAATTCCTTATTTATTTCTCATTTTGAAATACTAACACATGATCGAAATGTTCCCTGTGTATTCTTATGGGAGTCGATAATGTTCTAAGCACCATTGCATGATACTAACGCAAAATTTTGCGATACCATCGCAGAATATCGCGCACTATCGATCAAAATTGCTGGATGTTAGCAGTTAGTGACGTCACATGAACAAAGAGGATAGCGTAGTAGTAAACTAAACTGAAGAATGGAGGTTAACTTCAGTAATAGAAAGAAAGAAAAAAAAAGGTGAAAGAGAAAAAAAATTTAAGGGACTGAATCAAAAGGAAATGCATCGTCTCATATCAAGAACGACGATGAAAGGAAATGGAAAGAAGGACACAATCTGTAAGAGATCTAAACTGCGGTCTAATGTTTAAATGACGTGCATCACGAATCGCAATTTGCAGAAATAGGCGTTTTATTCATGGAAGAAAGGTATCTTTCTCCAAAATGCGATTCGTGACGTACGTCAGTTGAATATTGGACGGCAGTAAATAACAGGCCGATTCCCCGGTGACGTCACAGTGTTGATAACAGTGAGCGATAGTGAGTCGAAGTACCCATTATTTATTTCCATAAGAATACATAGGGAATGATTCGTACACGTACAGATATTCAAAAACAAGATGTTCAGTATTAGAGATCTCCATCTAGAATCTAGAAGTTCTCTGGAATTTAAATATGTAGCTTTGATTGTTGAAGTACTTCTTGTTTTTGACTAGGTACTAGTAAATGATCGAAACGTTCCCTGTGTGTTCTTATGGTATTCTAAAATGGCTGCCCCAAAGCCAGCAGCAGAGAACAAGCATTCAATCAAAATAAAAGATGTTGACATCACGGGAATTCGGCTATAGAAGACATTCTTCTTTGGAATTTCACGTTTTCTTCTTAGACCATACAACAGATAGACCGAGCATCGGCCATATAAGCGTGTACAACGCGTTGAACGGAAGACATGATAAGAAAATAAGGGGGACTGGACCCACCGTACACCCGCGCCGCTCATCAAACTTGTAAACAAGGTCCAGTCCCCCTTATTTTCTTATGTGTATTCTTATCATGTTCTCCGTTCAAAGATTCATTACTATGCTCGGTCTATCTGTTGTATGGTCTAAGGTTTTCTTGGACAGAAGAGCCGCGACGACGACACGCAGTGCCTTCTCAGGTTGTGGCGTTTATTTTCATTATGGACTGATTCAATATTTCATTATGTAAGCCTTTGATGGATTTTTTTTTCTGATGGGTGGCATTGTGGCAAAGTGTGTAAAATACAGTTTTTTTTTTTTTTTCATCAACTCTTCCATTTAATATATTTCATGGAGTTTTCAGGTATGTCTTCATACACATTTTGAATAGGTTAAGTAATCAATTTTAGCATATGATAAGCCCAAATAATCACCTATTGGATTTAACGATCAACCGTTTATAACGATTGAAATATCATTCCCCTTGGCCATTGTTAAATCTGATTTCTACTACTTCTGCTGGGATGCAGGAGGAGACTTCTGAGGGTATGGATATTGTTGTAGTATTGTCCTCGTACTGGCAAGCCATCTTCAGAAAGAAGATTCTAGCAGGGAACCTGTTCTACAGGGGGCTTTTGGAAAAATTGGTCGTGCGCCGACCGGCAAAAAACTTGGAAAAATTTCGACTCTCGAGCTATGTACGATAGAAGGGGGACTCTTTCACTCACGGATTCTTTAACGGAGTTGAATGAGGGGTGGCAGGGAACCTGTTTTATGAGGCACGTAGGATCTACAAAATAAAAAGCTACATATTTTTGACCTCCAAGCTATATATAATGATAGGAGGGAGACTTACAAAAAGCATTGCATATCCAGTAACTTGAAGGGGCTATGTTTCGGGGTATACAGGCCTGAAATATATTTCCGAGCTACATATATATGGTGCCTTCAAGTGGAGAACCAGCTCGAAATGATCAGGAGAATTGGGTCTTTGTTGTAGCTTTATAAAGTACTTATTCTCCTGTTTGTGTTCTGAATTTGAGTTCGGGCGTCCGTACGACCATGACCTTGGGACTTGACCTAATCCTCCATCCTATTTTCTAGATTTTCCTTCGTGCATCTCGGTGGACTTGGAAAAACGATGAATATACAACCTAATATGCCAGACTTTATTCGCGAGACGTCATTTCAAATGTTCGTGCTTACAGTCAAAACAGCTTTTTCAGCCGAAATATTCGCTCTATCGTGTATTCAATACGTTTTCATTAATTACAAATATATTTTGATGCAGGAAGGTACTGTACATTATACAATGCTTCACTGTGTATCAAAACGTCCCTATTTTTAGTTGAGGATGGGAATCACAAACGTTTTCTATTCTTTCGTTGATATCCTCCCATTCCAACCATTTTGAAGAGCAAATTCGATGTACCAAATCCTTGAAATTCTGTAAACCTTTATACTGTAAAAAGAAATAAAATTAAAATTAGTATGTTGTTATGAAAAGAGCATTTTCAACTAAGTTCTATCTCATTCTCTTTGAACGTTGCAAGGTCATCAAAGGACTTCGATTACCACATTTACCACTCAAAGTTGAACGATAAAACTGCCGAACAAAGAAAGATTCGGGAAATTTTGCGACAACCCCCATTCGCTGGGTTAGGTCTCGAAGCCGAGAGATGTCGTCGACCACTACCGTAGCTGAAAATTGAATCTGCCAACGTTCAAACATTTTCCAGGTTCCCAGAATCTATTTCTATTTTCGTATCAAGTTCTTCAATCCCTGTGAAATTCTATACTTGGTCACTTAAATTCCTTCTTACATGATTGATGGTCGCACATCTAGCTAAAAAGGTTCCATAACATTCCAGATAACAAGTTTGTATCATGGGTTTTGGTTCGCCCTTCTTGTAAGGCGTCAGTAGAAATTCTCTTTTCTTCCAGTTATTGTCTGCCATCGTTTCTACGAGCAGAGAAAATAGCAATGCTCGTCTTTTCTCACTTTCTGTGGGTGGTGGAGGTGCTGAAAGTTTTTTTCTTTTCAACGGTGCTAGATGAATGGTTTGAATACTATTATAGGTACCTTTGGAAAAATGATCAATAGCTTACCTCGACTAATTATGGAACTGGTTAATAAAACTGTTAAGAACAATACGAAATTCATAATTTCTGACGAGTGACCAATTGAGCTTTCGAAGAATTTTACGAGAACAAATACCTATGGTTCTTTATTAAAAGCACCAGATGAGCACTAGACAAAGAAATTAAGAAGGAATTAAGAAGAATTTAACATTGCCTAATCAAATGCCTATTTTGGGATTGAAGAAGTATGCGAACGATGTCAGAAAGAAGTTATCAAATTTTTTCACGAGCTCATTATCGTTCGAATTTCGTAAGTATAGGTATAACCACATTTTCGCCGACAATTTTTACATACATATACTTTCATCGTTCTTGAATGAGACCTGAAAAATTTCAGAACTCTATTTTCTTCAATAAATGTTTCTCTCAAGTTTTATGCAGATGGGATAAATTGAAATTATATTATTTCCAACAGCAGTGTCCAACTGCTCCGAGAGAGGTTGAAAGACGGCAATGAGAGATTCATTGTGGCTAGCGATGTTAATGCCAGGTCAGAAGAATGGCCTTCTGGCCAGACTGACCACCGTGGATATAGCTTGCTTGCGAAAGACTGGAAACGGCCAACCTAGGCAACATTTATCCGAGTGCACCAAGGCTATGGACCCATTATTGACGTCACTTTCGCCTCAGAGAGCCTAGGCCAGCGAATAAAAGGCTGAACGTTACTGCCTCAGGTGCTTTCTGGGAGCGACCATCGCTACATCAGCTTCACCCTAACCTAACCGCACCACCATGCCCACGATCGCAATGCAAGCACTTTACCTGCTCAACTTTCTTCAACTTCTCATTAATGCGTCAGCAGCCATGGCCGCTGAGCACATGCGTCAGGTCTTCTAGGTCACGTATTAACACGCAGGTCATCCATGTTCGTGACTCACTCTGAGAAGCTTGTGGGTTGATACGGCCTCTTAGCTTCGGGGTATCTCATGGCCTCGGTTTGTTCTTGCTATGACCTCGGAAGGAATATGCGATGGTGGACCGGTATTTGCGAATATTGTAGGACAATTGTGAGGAAGTTGGTTGTCAGTTTGAGGCGTCAATAATGAAGTGGGGGAAGCCAGTGTTTGCACAGAGGCTTTCAGCGGGACTGGTTCGGAATGCTCCAGTAGTTATACTGAGTGAAGAATTTTGGATAGTGTCGAGTAGTTTTAAATAAGAGGGAGGGGCGAGACCGTAAATAGGTGATCCGTAATCGAGGATGGATTGGATTAAGCTCTGGTAGAGGTGGAGAAAGATTTTTCGGTTACAACCTTCTTTAGGATGGGAACGGAATTTCAGGACATTGAGTGCTCGAATGTACTTTGATTTAGTTAGTTTGATACGGGGGATCTAAGAGTGACCGTTGTGGAAATTGAGGCCAAGAACTTCAGTAATTTTAACTTGTGGGATTGAGGAGCTCCCCATCGCTGAAATTTTTTTTAGCCACCATACCAATTTTTATGCTTTTACTTTGCTTCAGTCTGCATGAAGCACATGAACAAATTTCAAACTTTTGGCATGAACATAAACCATAGAAGGTATTTCTAGAAGTATTTTCGACGCCATTTACCGTTTTTCAATATTACATCTCATTATTGTGCAATACTTATGTTTAGTTACCGCGCATTGTTGCGACGCCTAACGCATCTTGTCGAGCTACAAAATTTCAACGTGCGAGAAGGTATACTTGCCTGTTGCAATGAAGCGCGGGAATTAAACGTGAGTATTGCACAATAATCAGAGGTAATATCAAAAAACTGTAAACGGCATGGTACTCAGCGTCGAAAATACTTCTAAAAATATCTTCTATAGTTCAAAAGTTTGAAATTTTTCCATGTGTGTAATTGATGGTAGTTCATAGTTGATTTGAGGTGTCTCAGGAGATGGGAGAACTATTTTCAATTTGGACTAGCTTCTCGATTGAGATTTCAGGTTAGACATATGAATGAACCATGCTTGAGTGACGTATTTGTTCATTAATGTGTTTGGAGAGGTCGGAGCATGAGGGAAGGAATGAGGGGTAGGCTACTAGGTTTGGCTTCAATATCAATTTGTTTAGTTTTCCGGGATGTCCTTGAAGCTGGATTCCCAGATGAAGAATGTTAGGATGAAGTGATGGGAGCAACACATTTTATGGTCAGATGAAGAGAAGAGCGGGCGGGGATAGCATCAAGTGATGCCAGGAATCGGAGATGGTCAAGAATTGAACTCGAACCACTCAGTCTAGTATAACAGTAGATGGAGTCCGAGTTTTTCTGAGGGCTTTACAGTGGTTCAAAAAGTGATTTTACCCGCTTAAAACTACAAAATTCCAACATTTGAGGAATTTTGCAAAAAATATTGTCACTTGTACATCAAAACGTCCCTGCACTATTATTCTCTGATACAGTAGGTGTCAGTAGAGGTCAAAAAACGCACTCGTCATTTTGCATGACCCACCGCAAGCGGGAGGGAATGGAGAATATTATGTGGAAAAGGAATAGAGAAAACGCGCGCCCACTGTCGCCTTGCTGGCTGTTTCTGTTTCAATTTGCTCATGACCAGTTCGTGATTTTTTTATTATTATTTGAATTGTTTGTGCAGGGGAGAATTTACGAGGGGGGGGGGGGCAAGGAAAACGCCCCCCCCCAAAAAAAAAAAAAAAAAAACTGAAATTGCTCAATTTGACTACATTTGCGAGGAAAAAAAATTTTGAACAATAGAAGTTCTCGCCCCCCAAAATCCAAAATGTACCCGTAAATCCACCCCTGTTTGTGTCAAAGATGTTCTCTTTAAGACAGTATTGTTGAATTATACATTTTTTTTTTTTTTTTTTTTTTTGCGTGAAATGAGAGTAATTTAGGATGCATTTGAATAATTTATTGGAAGCTTCAACGAGCTTCAATTCAAAATAAAAATTTTTTGATAAAGGTAAGTTTTCTGATCTTGAAATCTGTATCCGTCTTGATGAGTTACACGCGGTAAAATGTGAACTGAATGTTAAAAATAGCTATGGAAAGGCATTATGTACAGTCTAAGATGAAATTACTTTTCTTTTGCGTTTACTGAGATGTGTTGTGAAAAGCTGTAAATAGCCTTATTTTGAACACAAAATCTTATATTTTATTACTTTTTCAGCACAATAAAAAAACAGAAGAATTTATTTAAGATTTTTCTCATGTGTACCTATTTTTTGTGATAAAATTGAAAAATTGAGACTGAATTTTTCATACTAGACAAAAATAGTTGTCAGCATTGAATTCGGCGTTGAAAATACTTTCAGGAACACCTTCTTTGGATTTTGGTTCACTCGAAATTCTCATTTCCTGAGTTTTGAGCGGGTAAAATCACTTCTTGAACCATACTGTGCGGCTTGGAGGAGGTATGACGAGACGTTTAATAAAGAGCAGAGGTTTTTGAGCACCTACAGGACATGAGAAGAAGTCATCGACGTTTAGATCGAGTTCGTGACATGATGGCAGGTTGCCGCTGCCGGTGATTGGGAGTTTTGTTCAATTAGATGTGAGTGTGATTCGAGTGCGGCCTATTCTTAGTCTAGTGATAACGGTGTTATCTCGTTTAGAATTTCTGAAGGAGGTTGACCAGGGAGTGGGAGTCTTTTTAATTCGTAGGAGTTTGTTTGAAGGTTGAATTTTCCAGAGTTGGGTCTAAGGATTTTTATAGTCTGTGACGGGGAGAAGAGTGCGATCAGTGATGGTATCAAAGGTGGTGGCTAGTTTCGCTGCCTGGTCTACCACGTCATGTTCGGATAGGCTAGTGTGGCCAGGTATCCAATTCAATATGACGTGAGCGTTGATTGAGGTAAGGATTTGGAGCGTGAGAAGGATTCTTTCTGTGAGAGGGTTTGTAGAGATTAAAGTGGGGTTTTTGTACACGAGAGATTGTGATGATGGTATGATAGGAAAGTAGCTTTGATTGTTTTCTAGTTTTTTTTTTTTTTTTTAATACACCCTTTATTGTGAAAATAATTAAAAAAAAAAAAAGAACAAAAAAATAAACAAAATATAAAATAAAGATGAAAATAAAAAGAGAAACATTACAAAACAAGGAAGAGAAAAACAAAATTACAGAAATTTAGAAGGAAGAGAGTTAAAAGAGTATATTTTATCTAACTCTTAGTATTGTACGTATCAAATAAATTGTTCCCTTCTTCTCTTCTTCTGGCAAATATTCGCACAAATTCGTATTTTAAAACATATGTTCAAAGAGAGAATGATACAAGAAACACATGTGAATTTTTCTCACCTCATAGATTCAGTGAAATTTTTCAAATCTACTCCCGAATCTGAATATCAAAGTTTGAGAATCTTCTTTCCGAATTCGCGATCACTCATCAAGAATTCCTTTATATTTCCGTGATTTAAAGTACCTATGCTTTCAAGAAAAATGTACTTGGTATTCTTGATTTCTTGTGTATTTTGGGCGAAGACGGATGGAATGCCTACCAACACAGAGAACAAGTAAAGAAGTGTTACAGAATAATTATTATTCTTAGTAACGAAGTCATGCAGGCAGCAGGAAATAATTCCTGATCGCGAATTTTGTTTATGAACTTATTTTTCTCTCGGGATAGTTAGGAAATATGAATCCGGTTTCTGCAACTGCATCTTAACTTATAATATAAGTATGTATTTTTTATGGTCCTACCCATTATACTTCGAACTCAAGGATAGAGGAAGATATGAAACTTATTTCTTACCTAGATCCAGTCTTAGAGGCAGAACAATAATCATCTACCTAGAAGAAAATTTAACGTGTCTGTTCAGTAATTCATGTTTCGTAATTCAACGAAAATATTATACTCGACCTGTTTTTATTTACTGTGACCATATTTTTTATTGTAAGCTGTATCGCTAAATCATTTTTCTGACTCCTAAAGCGTATTTCGTTGAAAGAAATTCAGGCATTATGAAATTTTTCTTTTTATTATATTTTACCATTCTATACAAGCTAGATCAAAATGGCTAATGCAAAAAAAGTAAAGTAACTAAGTTTATTTCCTTTATCGCGGTCTTCAATGCAGCGTTCTGGAGAGTAATTCGATTCAAGACTCAACGATTTTTGTTCACCTGATTCCATCCTGAATCCTAATTCGGATTTCTGTACCTCTTTTGTTTTGTTAAAGAAAAGTTAAATTTAGTCTTTTTCCTTCGTCCCGAGAAAATAAACGCCGCTTTAGTAAAAGAAAAAATTAAAGATGATGATATATATGAGAATAATTAAGCACTTCCTCATTATTATCTACTTTTTTTTTTTTTTTTTACATCCAACCAAAATTTATTTTAAAAAATGAATATAAAAAAACAACAACAAAACAAAGAAGAAAAATACAAAAAAATAGAATAGGAAAAATTATATATTAATGTAAAAAAAAGTACAGGACGTAGGTACCTAACAAATTTATCATCAAACTGTATAAAGTGAGAGCTTATAAAAGTTTTTTTTTTTTTTTTTTTTCTCTGTATTTTTGTAGAGATGAGCTATCTCCGAAATTGGATGACCTCACAATAACGGATACATCACATCAAGACAACAAAATTTCTGGAAGTACGAACAAAATCATTGTTTTTTTTTTTTCTTTCTTTATTTTACCACGCTGAGGGCTATTTGCTCAACAAGATTACATACGTGTTAAAAATAATTAGAAAAATAGGTTAATAATAGGTACATCTTAATGAATAGGTTTATATATCTGATTGAAGAAGGCGTTTGTTGGTAGGTTATTGTATTTTTTTTTTTTTTTTTACTTAATATGGAAAAATAGAATCGGGTGAGGTTTATGTATCCTTTTCGTTCACGTGACGTCACTAACTGCTAACATCGAGCAATTTTGATCGATAGTGCGCGATATTCTGCGATAGTATCGCAGAATTTTGCGATAGTATCATGCGATGGTCCTTAGAACATTATCGACTCCCATAAGAATACACAGGGAACATTTCGATCATGTGTTAGTATTTCAAAATGAGAAATAAATAAGGAATTCAACGTTGATGATCAAGATCTGGAAGATCTCAAGTATTTGAGAATGTATTTTTCGTTTCTCACTTTATTCTTCTATTCAAATATGAGCAAATGATCGAATTCAATTTTTCTTCTTATGGAAAAGTCCGTGTAAAAAAAGTTTGTTTACTTTCCCTAAGCACCATCGATCACAAATCTCGAAATTATTTTGAATACAACGATGCTGTGATGTAGGCGTGAACGAAGAGGATTGGAGGGAGAGGGTTATAGTATCCGAATTATTTTGTTACCACCTAGTTAGTGCTCGAAGCAACGTCATTTAGGGAAGAGCGGAAAAATACAAATCAGGGTATAAGATGAAGAGGTAATGACACAACGCTAAAATCGTGTCCGCAGTTTTGAAGTTGTACGTACAAACTTCCGCTAGGTTTGCAGCGAACACTCGGGCTGTTTCCCTGTTCCTTCTACACCCCACCTGCGCCGAGACGTTACCGTTGGTACCCTAGTATTGATGAAATTTCCAAGGATTATAAAAAATCCAAGAATTTACTTAAAAGGGTGATTCTTTCAAAATTTTATAGAGTAGATTAAATGGTATTTTTATGCCAAATATGAAATGCATCGGCTGATTCCTGATCCTGCAATAAATTTTTGAAAGTAGCGGCGTTCCCATAAGACTCTGTACATTACCCATCACTTTCATCACGAGCGCTGCGCTCGGGATGTTCAGAACTACTTCAAAATCACGGACAGCGTTTACCACAGTCAGAATACGTTCGTGTCACTACCTCTTCATCTTATACCGTGATACAAATAGACGGCAGTAAAAACACAAGATCGCTAACTTCGATAGTTCGTTGGTTCTGCCACACGTACAAAAATCGCTGCAGTCAACCTTCAGTACTTTAACACAGCCTCTTGGAGAGTTGACACTAAAACTCATTTTCCTCCACAAATATTCAGTTTTTCAAAAAAAATGAATTATTCTGCATAAAATTTCCTTTCATATGCGTCAAACGTCGAGCGGATCTGTGAATTTTTTTTCCCCATAAGAATACATTGAGTGCGACTTTGCGACATCTGGTGGGATAAACTGGACCCTTTTTAGCCAAACCCAACCAAGCGACATGATAACAATTTAGAGAAATGTTCCTTTACTATGAGTGGAGATTCTCCTTTTCCCCAGATCGTTATCATGTCGCTTGGTTGGGTTTGGTTAGAAAGGGTCCAACTATAGGAACGATTTCAGGGTACGAAAATTCAACACAGCGTAGATGCCGAGTTAGCGATCTTGTGTTTAGACGGCAGGAAAAGAGATGTTCGACTGTTAAAGTTTCTTCTTCGTAATAAGGACAGGATGGCGAAGCTAGAAGATCAGGTTTGATGAGTTAGGAATGTTTGATTCGGGTATGACCAATTTCTAGACGGGTGAGCACAATCATTTTTAATAATCGATAATGGAACATTATAGATGAAAGATTTGGGCAGTCTTCGTCCAAAACGTCCTTTCTATCGTTATCAGAGACCTTGCCTACTTTAAGGAAAGCCATACAGGCTAACTTGAGCGAGAAGTTCAGCCCAACATACATTGCCCAAGGCCTATAGGCTACTAGGCGGAAGAATACCTACTGATAAATATTTTATTTCGGTTTAATTGATTAAAATTACCTGGCATTGATAAGGCCAGATTCTAAGTAGGTAATAACTTGAGAAATATACTCGTAAGTTTCCAATTGATTCGAACAGTAAACTAGAGATCAATATAGCCATATTGAAAATGCTCAACCCTGTCATCCTATGAAAGATAAATTTTGTTTTTTTGAAGAATTTTCAGATTTGATTGATGACCACCTCAAGAGATTGAAGGTAGCTATGGAAGACTGCAGGGATCAGATTTCAGTTTTTACTGAACAGATTGTGAGTGAGTCTTAACACAAATATTTTACGTTTTCTGAGACAAGAATTCACCATATTGTTTTTGATTATTTGAAGAAAGAAAATCCTCAAAATTCTTTGAACTATCGTAACCGAGGAATTTGTCACATAATACTGGGTGATTTTGACTCAGCTGCGGCTGATTTTGAAGAATGGTCGCGAATCGATCCGGGTTATTCTTTCATGTCATTCTTTTTGAGCGAGGCGCTGTCTGAATTAAGAAACCTCGATGAAGCACAAGAAATGTATGATGAAGGTGAGAGAAGAAAGAAAAGTTAATTAATGAATGACATTTCATTAATCCAGGTACTGTTCATTGCTCTAAATATAGCTTTCCAGAAATCCTATCTAAATGAAGTTGTTCTGAAGAATGAACTTCAGCCAGAACTTGTTAAGATTCTCCTTAGGGCTCGTCAAAAAATATCGGCTATAGAAGAATTGCCAGAAAATGAGAATTCAAAAGTAAGTGTAAATTACCTTCATAATTTCTCCCATAACAATTTCTACAGATAATACTGCTCTCAGTTGCTGTCAGTATTTCATATGATTCGTGTGAACGTCCACACTTATCTTCTTCCTTTATTCACCTCCCCCTCCGGGGATTCGCGACTCTTTCCTACAGGCTTCAGTGTGCATTTGCAACAGCCTAATGTATTATGGTCTTCGGACCCTCTCATCCACAATGTGGAACTTCCAACTGAAGGCGAAATATGACGATCTAATCTTAGAGCCTGGTAGTGTAGTAGTTATCGCATTCGTCATGAAAACGAGAGGTCGCGGGTTCGTTTCCCGCTCAGGCAAGGAGATTTTTTTGTCATATTTCCTCTTCTATCCTTAGGTACTGTCTTGGCATACTACAAGCTTGAACGGAATTGTTTTCCATTATTGCGGTTTGAATTTTAGGTGTAACATTAAAAGTCTTCTGTGATGATAGATAGATATGGTTCATTTAACGACGCATCAACGTGAGAGGTGTTGGAAAGAACTTTGGTAATGGGGGAGAGAGAGAGAGAGATATATTTGTGGTTGAAGCAGGACTATATTGATAGTCTCAAATTTCATGAGGATGAAAAATGATAAGTAAAGGACCAGAGAAACCAATATTAATAAATACTACTGGTACTTTTGCGTCCCTAATTATCAATGACTTCGATGTACAAGCTTTCAATGCACCAACTTGAACTTTTTTGACTTTTTCCCAATGTAGGAGCACAGTGTTGGAGGACCAGACGAAAAGAGTGATCTTGGTAACAAGAAAAACCAACAAAATACTCCATTATTTGAAGAAAATGAAACTATAAAGGTTGTCTAAATCGATGAAACAATTTGGCGTAAATATTATACGTATTTAAGTACGATTTTACGTCATTGTTTTGTAAGTCAAATTTTTAATTCATACATTGTATTTCTAGTTAGATTAAGATCACCCATCCAAGTTATGGTAGGAATTGAGCTTTAAGACAGCTATTTCACAATGTATATTCATTTCTGGTTCTGTAGAATTATATACTTACATTCTCAAAAATTCTTTTCTTTCACGATAAAGACCAAATTCCAGACATAGCTTTCAGTAAACGTTGTTTTTTTAATGTTCCGGCGAAATGAAGATCATCTTCTTATTTTCTTTTTCAAGTACCCCGTAAAAAATTGTTGCGTTCTGTATGCCTGCATAACATCTTCCGTTCAATTCCGGTACAGAATCCGAGTTTGGAATTATCAGTGTGCTAAGCTCATACTAGGTCCTAACTTAACCTAAGAGGCCTAAGCCTTTTCTATACTAAGCTTCATTAGGCTTATGGGCTTAACTGCAGGTCGTACAAAATGTAGTAATTGATGTAAGGTATAGGCTCAGTTCCCCTCAATCCATTCTTAGCGGTTAGTGTAAGTGTAATGTACTGTACATTAGTCTGAGAAGCTTACGGGTCTCAGCTTGGTATAAGTTCAGTTTAATTCTATATCAACGGGCTGAATGGTTAAAAAAGTAGGTTGGGCGCCTCTCAGAGTTCACTCCGTCCACTCCTAGTTAGCTTAACGTACAGTGTACTGGATTTATACTAGCAAGTGAGCCCGCCTTCTTGGTCTAGTATAGGTCTAGCAGACAATATTTTAAGCTACTAACTGGCTATCAGGGGCTCACTCGCTCCACTAGTTAGTCCCCTTTTTGGTCTAGTATAAGTTCAATATACTGTGTATTAGGCCTATATAATGAAGTCCAACCCGCATTGCATCAAACTCAATGATGCAAGTTTTTTTTTACATTCTTTCTGGAAATCACCTAATTGTATTTTGAAACACTCGGTTTTTATAATTGGGCTCAAGAATCTTATGTTTCTGCGGAAAACATAATATATTAACAGGGAATCTGTTCTACGCGGCTTTCTTTGAGAAATTCGCCGTGCACCGTCCGGCAAAAAACTTGGAAAAATTTCTACTCCCGAACTATTATATGATAGGAGCAGGATTAAGAAAAATTTTGACCTCCCAGCTAAATACAATAGGAGAGGTACTTGGAAAAATTTCGACCCTCGAGCTAAATATTTTGAAGTCCCAACAATAGGCCAAGGTTACTGATGACTTTCCTATTTTATACTAGCTTATAGTAGGTCTAAGCTTTAGTCTAAGCCTTCTTTTATAGCTTTATACTAGTTCTAGGCTTCCTTGAATTCTCACTACCAAAACAATTTGACTTGTAAAACAGGTTCCCTGCGTTCTTTGTTCAACTTCGTTAAGGAAGCCGTCGTTTTTTTCAAGTTCCCCGCATATCATATATTATGAGTAGTATACAAAGTACGTATAGGACACTTATCATTGCACCGTTAAATTTGACCAAATCGATATTTCCAGCAAAAAATTATACTCCTCAAATTTGACCTAAAATATTGTCCAAAATTTATTCTCTAAAATACAATAAATAAGGTAAATTCTTTACCTATGATTTTTTCATCGCTCACGAACGTTCAGGCATAATTTATTACCATTATTTAGCCTTATTCAAGCTTTATCTGACAGATTTCATTTTTGACAAGGTATAGGCACACAGGAAAAATTTTTACCATGCAAGTACGTATAAGACACTAATCAGGACATTGTCAAATTTGACCAAATTGATGGCATTTTCATCAAAAGTTTACTCCTAAAATTTGACCTAAAATATTACCCCTCTAGAATACAATAAATAAGGTAAATTCTTTACCTATGATTTTTTCAACGCTCACGAACGTTCAAGCAAAATTTATTAACGTTATTTAGCCTTATTAAAGTTATTAGCCTTTGTCTGGTAGAAATCACTCTAAGGATATCATTTTTACCAAGGTGGGGATACAGTATTTCATTTTTGACAAGGTGAGTACCCAGGAACATCGACTACACTTTTTTATTTCCACGTATACCAAGTACGTTTAGAACACTTTCTGGACACTGTCAAATTTGTCCAAATTGATATCATTTTCATCAAAATTTTACTCCTAAAATTTGACCCAAAATATTGCCCCAAAATTTATTCTCTAAATTATGATAAATGAGGTAAAGTTTTTACCTTATTTTATTTATTTTTTTTTTTTCATTACATCCAACCAAACAGAGAAATTATAAAAGAAAAACACAAAAAAAAAAAACAAAAAAACAAAAAAACAAAAAAACATAAGGTTCTTTTGATGGTTTAGATCCAATAAAAGAAATTAAAATTATTAATATAGTTAAAATATAAATAAAAATTTTTCTAATTAAAATAAATTTATTATTAAAAATTTTTGATTTATTTAAATTTGGTAAAAAAAATTGTTTTTTATTAATTTGTCTATAATAAAATTAATTTTTATAAATTTAATTTATATTAATTTTTTCTTTTATATTAATTTGTTATTAAAGATATTATTTTTATTTAATTCTTTTTTAATAATTATTTTATTAATTGATTTATGATCAAATTAATTTAAATCCTTTATTTATTTTTAAAGATATAATAATTTTATTATTTTTTAAAAATATTTTTTTAATAATTAATATAATTGTACCATTAAAAACAAAACAATATAAAACAAAACAACAGAAAAAAAAAAAAGAATAGGGGAAAAAAAAATTACACGCATGCATAAATGTAAAAAAAAAAAAAAAAAAAGTGAAAACAATAGTACTCCGACATAGCAATCCGTTGTAAGGACTGGAGCCGAGTTTGATTTCTTGTGTTAAAAAAGATTGATTTAATCGCTCTTTAGAATTTAAAGAAAGTAATTTTTAAAAGGGGTTAAAATTTCAACCACTTACTACCTATGATTTTTTCAACGCTCACCGCGGACTCGCGGACATCGATGTCCGTGTGACGTCATTTCATACCCTAATTTGTCCAGAAAATTAATATTATTTTTATTTCAAAAATTTAACTTGACACAATACCCTTTAATTTATTCTAAAAATACTTAGTTAATTGTTTACATTCTATTTTTTTCAAGGTGATAGAGAAGGTTCCTAATTAATAGCTTAAGGAAATGAATTTATTCTTGTGTAAAATTATGTTCCTGGTTCAAAAGAAAGTACTGAAACGGGACCACCTTTCGTGATTCAGGATACCGTATGTGTGATTGTGTGTGTTGGTGGGAAACGAACTTGACGCTTATGTCTCGATTTGCATCATATCGAAAAATTTTTTTTTCTCTCTCTCTCTCTCTCTCTCTCTCTCTCTCTCTCTCTCTCTCTCTCTCTCTCTCTCTCTCTCTCTCTCTCTCTCTCTCTCTCTCTCTCTCATACGTCACTCCATCTATCTATCCTTTTTTCTTATGTGTTCTTATCCTTCCTATTTTTATTCTATATTATCTAGATTCGAGCAGATCGAGGTATAGCATCGAAAAAAAAGACGTACAAGTGATCGGACTCGTCCGACCATCTTGGAGTCAGTCGATATTCGCCAGCATATACATAAGGCGGTGTGTGTGCTACGGCCTCGTAACGAAAACTTCAACTACACCGAATTTTTCGAGCACACGTTTCGGCCAAATTTCTTTTTGAAAGTGTGTTACGAAAATTTATAAATTTTTACATCGTTTGGGCCACTTTGATTGCCGTTATTAAAGTCCACCCGATACCGAGGTAAAATTTGTCGAAATTTATAAAGTTCTATTCGCGAAAACGAAGGGTTCCGGAACGATATATCCCGGTTAAATATCTCAGGAATTAACTTTCGCGCGTGCATCAACTCTTTGTCAATTTTGGGGTACGTTAAATTCAACTATGATCGGTGTTCGGCGCCCCGAATAGGGAAGCAGTATGCATTCAAAGGACCGTCATCAATCCGAGGGATGTATATCCCCCTGTTCGTCCTTCGAAAACAGGTCGCGTCAGTGTCTTTCAAATAAGGCTTCCAATTGACGTGTTGGCCAAAGCCATTCGAAATTTTACTTCGATCAACGTGTAATCAAATTCCACCGAGAACACTCGGCGACGCAACGTATAATCTTTCTCAGCGAATTGGTCTGTAGTATTATCATTTTTAATTTAGTATGGGTCTACGCAATTCAAACATCAATAAGCGATAAGTCTCTCGTAAAGATTTTTCTTTTTTTCCAACGAATTTAAACGTAAGTCTTCCGGGATTGATGTGTCGAATCTTATTTTGCGACGAACAGACGTGTTCGTTGAGGGGGAGGGGAGAGTACGGGATGTCTTTGAGATGATCTCTGATTACTTATTTTTAGCTGTCCATTTCCACGGGACGTCGTTTTGAATGCTGTAAACATGAAGAAAAATCTTTCTGTTCAGGTACCAACGGTTGAATATGAATTACTATTCGTGATAGAATTTTTAGGGAATTCTTTTCGTCTCAATAGTTTCCGTCCATCACCTGACAATAGCTTTAGTTTCGTCTCTCCATAGGATTTGCGTCACTTTTCCCTTTTTTATCCGGTCAGGTGATTACGTAGCTGATCCATCATTAGCCTGAGTTATTTCGGTAGATGAGGCGTATCTGTCTCCGATGTTCCGTCCCAGTAGTCAAACTCCACTCCAGAAGAAGGAGCTCCGGTTTTCTCTTGCTCTCCGCTACACTGAGCTAGCTGTACGTCCACATCGGGCGAATCGGGGAGTTGCTCACGCCTTGAGGGGATCTGTGACATTGCTCGGTTTCATTTTGGGTAGATTAGTCTCCTTTAGAAAAAAGGACTCCTTCCTGAAACGCGTGATGTGCGAACGTACTAAAGTGTAAATATCGTATAGGTACAGGTGTACGTCGGTCTGCTCATCACCCTGTTGGGTTGGTCACATCACAGTACTGAATCAAAAAATTCTCACAAGTGAGGGTGAAGGCAGAAACTAAACAAACATACTTTTATCTTGAAAGATTTAGTATTAAGCTTCAGATCTATAAATTTTTTTTTGAATAAATTGTTCCCACAAGTCAGGCGAAAATTATCAAAAAATTTTCTGGACGTTGAAAAATTATTGAGAGGGCAGAATCTAAGGAATATCCCCTATTTTTGGATTGGAAAAAATAGTTACCTTCTGTTCTCTCAATTTCCAATTGATTCTTGTCTAAAATTGCGTTAGATACCATAAGAGAATCGAGTAAAATTTGATCAATTTTCTTCCTTTTGAAGCTTTGTAACGTTACTGAGGTAGTTTTGCGGACTCTGTGCTAAATTTCACTGAGGAATAGAGATGGTTTCGATTTAAGGTGATTTTGACCTTCTTCGGGCCAATTCACACTTGAAATCGACACTCGGTAGTACAGACAGAGTCAAATAATTGAGCCATAGTTGAACCACTTATCACCAAACGAGATGATTTGGTTGTTCCGAAAAAACTCCCCCTCCCCCTCATATTTCATCCCATATCTGAGGATGAGGGGGCAGTAGAAAAAAATTCTGGTCAGTACAATCTGCTCAATTGACGTAATATAAACAATACATCCTAGTTTTCATACCGTAACTCATTCAGGGCGTATTCATGTACACAGCCTCCTCCCATAAGGCAATATCTCAAAGCCGAGGCGATAGAAATGATCTAAGGAGGATACAACAGAACTTAGGTGATTTTTAAGTAGTACTAACGCAGTACAAACAACTGCGTCCATTTTCAACAACACATGAGCAAAGGGGTGGTTTTGGGACCCTCAATTGACCCCCACGTCATATCTTTTTTGGTCGGGGGCAGTACAAACGAATTTTTGTCAATACTATCCGCTACTAACGCAGTACAAACGATGCAGCATAATTTCAGGCCAAAATTCATTTTGGGGGAAGATGCATGTCCCCAGCCCCCCCAGACGATCTGTGGGGGCGGGGGGAGTACAAACAATTCGAAATCAATACAATCCAGTACTAACGCAGTACAAACGACTCATATAGGTTTGGACCCCCAATTCGGAAAGGGGGGGAGGCTGGCGACATGGGCCTGAATCATTCCACAGGATTCGCGTGATTATATAATTTCAATGAAATATCACCAGTAATCAACAAATATATAGTCTAGAATCGTCTGTAACTTTCGAGAAAAGGCTGAAATTACGAGTATCGAAAGAGTGGAGAATTTCTTCAGTTTGAAAATTGAAATTTATCTGGTACACCGTCAGAGTATCAGAACGAATCAATTAATCGATCATGGGATTATTTTCCTCTTCAACTTGATATTAATAAAATAATTATTACACTTTTGGTATTTTCGCGATCATTTCAGACGTGTTTCGCAAACAATTAAATGAAACATGAAAGAGATTTCACATTTCACTTAATAAATTAAAAGTAAAGTCGATAAACACAAAAACAATGTTTCGAAAAATCAAAGAAGATGTCTAGACATCGGCATCTGCATCGGGGTCCGCAACTGGCTTCACATAAATTGCGCCACCTCCGACGACGCATCTAATCTGGATTTGAGGATAAATTCACAAATAATTGTTTTTTTTCTGCACGTCTCTGGTACACAATGTTCGTCCTTGTTCGTCTGTATAAAACATGAACCCGTTTATCTTTCTTTTTAGGTTATTGAAATATTTTTCCAGTTCTGTTCCTAAATCATCGTTGGCAGGCTCTATCGTAGCCAAGTCAGTTAAGCGGGCTATTTTACACGCCGGCGGTGAATCCTCAACATCCGAATCCGATAATACGTAATCGATATCATTGGCGTTTAAAGAACGTTTGTATGCGCGCTCCCTGTAACCCACAAACGTGTGAACCAATTAAAATTGGCTAATAGTTCCTCAACATAGTCATCCAGCCTTTGGATTAATGCAGGATCTACCTCGGTTTTGTTCTTCATCGTATCTATGAATCCATCAAGGGCGGTATCTAGCTTAATTGAAGTTTCTCCCGAAAATAGGAGAACATTCTGCTCAAGCTGAGCCTGTAGGATTGAATCTGAAAATGGCAAAACGTGAGCCAGATGAACTAATTGAAGAAATTCAAATATTATTGATGTCAGCGAAATATATCTTACTTTCTGATGCAGCCATTGGTATTGTGCGTAATTTTCTACGTTTTACCTTGATTATTTCCAACATTGTTTTTCTTGTAGTGACTATTTCCGTGTACATTACTTTCGATAAACGAATAATTTAATTTGTAAGAACGAAAAAGTTAGAAACGGACAATTGAGGGCTAGTGATCACGATGAACAAAAAAGTGAATTCAATGTAAACCTGCTTGTTTGAAATTCTCTGGTTGGAAAACGATAACATTGATTCGGAGTTTCGGACTATTCTATTCAGACTTCCTTCAGCCAAAGTTGTATAAGGCGATGTCGCGAACCGACGCAAACGCTCACTGAGGGTTTGTGTTATCAGTGTGCATTTAGGCAACATTACAATTTGAAGTTTTCTTTTTCAAATATCCTCTTAAAAGGAATTTCTACAAAAAAAATCATAAGAATGAAAGTTGTAGAGATTAAAATTTTCTTTAATTTGTGACCACTCTCAAATATCTACTTTGTTGAAAATATTTTCTGATTTTCATCCATAAACAAATAGGTACATTGGATGGAGCCCTCAGTGAGCGTTCGCGACAACGCCTTATAGAACACCAAGTTGTGTAACTCGCGCAGTTTCATGTTGTTTCCACAGAACATGAATGTTGAGCGCTGGCGTAGCATTGCTCACGAGTTTTTTGCAGGGGTGTGAACTGTTATTATTATTTTTTAGGATTCCGCTTCCATTTGTTCTTCAACTAAATCGCCGGATCCGCTTCCTTCCGGTTCCGCTTCCGAGGAGCAATTGCCGGATCCGCTTCTTTTCGGTTCCGCTTCTGAGAAGCTTTATAGCCGGATCCGCTTCCTTTCGGTTCCGCTTCCAGGGAGCAATTACTGGATCCGCTTCCTTTTGGTTTTGTATCTTGATAAAAGAATCTTTCAGGAATTGCGCTAAAAAATTACGGTTATCCTTTAAAAAAGGCACAGAATTTCGGTCATCCTCTATTTTTTAGGGGATATCCGCTATTTTTCACATATAAAATATTGGTTACAGTTCGTTGACCAGATTTCAAGATCCGCTTCCTTTTGGTTCCGCTTCCAAGCAGCAATCGCCGGATCCGCTTCCTTTCGGTTCCACTTCCAAAATCCGAAAATTCAGGTCCGGAATCCGGATACCATTTTGGATAGCGATTCCGGTTCACACCCCTGGGTTTTTGGAAATAGCTGGCTACCGATGGAGAAAACGTGTTTTTCAAATTTTAATTTCTAAAATTCTAATGAACCGGTTATATTCATGTATGGCTTAGAAAAAAAACTGGGAGCCCCGTCCTTAATATTCAAAAGAAAAAATAGGTAGGTGTCGATCAATTTTTGGAGATAACACGTAGTTTCTGAACATACTTTTTATGTGTATTTCTCCCATAAGAGCATAAGCAATGCGACGCTGCGCACCTTTAGTGATAAATTTTGTTACATTTTTTTGTATTCATTGCGTGTGTAAGAAGATACACAACTTGTTACATTAGTAATATATATATATGACTTTGCTTCCTGCATTAAAAATGATACCTAACAGTGTCTCCGTAAATGTCAGAAAAACATACCCACGAGGTACTGCGCTCCATCATCAGTGCTACCAATGTTGTCTCTCTTGGTACTAAATATTATTCTGAATCTGAACGATGTTACATATACGATAATTATTTAGACGAGAATAAACTGTAATACTGATAAGATGCAGTGTACAAAGTAAACATATAATATACAATGGTCTACAGTGTATGTGTGTTATTATTTACATATTTAGTTCACTTTTCTGACTTCTGATCAGCGAAATTCAACCAATTTTCTAAAGGTAAACCAGGTTTACCTTCAGTGCAGGCCACAGATATATATTAATAACTAGATATCGGACTCTCTATACAACGCGTGTTGTAACCTTGGACCATATAGTACATAGACCGCCAATAATAATATAATAATAATAATAATAATAATAATAATAATAATAATAATATCAACCTTTATTCCGGCAATGATGTCTATAATATATACAATAATACAATAATTCGGTATTACCGGACGCTCACGTCTGGTTCATTCCCATTTGTGAGCATAGGCCTCCCCTATTTTGCCCCATACTTCTCAATAGCCTATGTAAAGTTCGTTATCACTTCATGACACTTCACAGCGACTCGAGTAAACAAGCCTACTATAGTCTGTTCAAGTTAAGACCGGGTCCAGTCGATGGACATCTCCTACACGGGAGGGTAAGGGGATTGTTAGTGTAAGCGGCATCTACCGGCCAAACCGCTCACTACTGCTTCTCGCGCTCCACTCCTTAACTCTTGATACTTAGCCACCACCACTGCCAAAACCCCAACACCACGTTGAAATCCCAATGAATCCGTTGAAAATCAAGTCAGTCCATGCTTATCCATTGTGGTGTACTTGTGTGAGTGTGTCAGCAGCCTGTATGTGTAAAATATGCTTTTTAAAAGGTGAAAATGGACATAATAATACCTTTTAAATTCTGAGGATAAAATGTAGTAATGATCTGATTCAACTATTGAATTAGGGAAAAACGGTGTAATATCCATTTTAACTGATTTGAACGTAGGTTTAACCGTGGTTAAAAATTTAAATTATAATTTAATGGAGTAATGAATTGGCACTATCAACCACATAGAATAACACATTTTATTTTTGGCGACGTTTCAATCGCATAGCGATCATCTTCAGGCGAAAATGAAGATGATCGCTATGCGATTGAAACGTCGCCAAAAATAAAATGTGTTATTCTATGTGGTTGATAGTGCCAATTCATTACTCCATTAAATTATTATCCATTTTAACCTTTAAATAGCATATTTTACACATACAGGTTGCTAACACACTCACACAAACACACAATAAAATATGGGATTAAAAGGGTATGAACTAACAATTCTCTGCAGGTATCATATTTAGATTCAATTTTTACCTTTTTTGATTCACTCACGCAACCCATACTTACTTATAATATCATTCAGTAGTAGACTCTATTGTTGCAGGCTGTTGAAAGTTACATTTTGTTGTGTACTTGTGTGAGTGTGTCAGCAGCCTGTATGTGTAAAATATTTTTTTTTAAAGGTGAAAATGGACATATTACCTTTTCAATTATGGAGATAAAACGGTATCCATTTTCACCTTTAAACAGCATATTTTACCCATACCACTATAAGCCTAGTATAATATAGTTTGAGAGTCTAAATTTTTCTCGAATCTCCAGCTATATATGATAGCTCGAGAGTTGAAATTTTTTCATGTCCCTTTCATATCATATATAGCTCGAGAGTCGAAATTTTTCCAAGTTTTTTGTTGGGCGGCGCACGGCGCACGGCAAATTTCTCAAAAAGCCCCCCATAAAACAGGTTCCCTGTTAAAACCCGATTCTCGAGCCATATAGGAGAGGGACTTGGAAAAATTTCGACTCTCGAGCTATGATAAGCGGGGGATTTGGAAAAATTTCGATTCTCGAGCTATATACGATAGGAGGGGGATTTAGAAAAATTCTGACTCTCGAACTACCATATATAGCTCGAGATAGACAAATTTAGACTCTCAAACTATATTATACTAGGCTTATAGTAGGTCTAGGGTCTAGGCGTTCTTTATACTAGCTTTATCTATGCCTTAGCTTCCTTGAATTCTCAATACAAATACCCATTTGACTCATAAAACAGGTTCCCTGCGTTCCTCGTTTAACTTCGTTAAGGAAGCCGTCGTTTTCAAATCCCGGTCCCCTGCACCCCTTGCTTGACTCCGTTAAAAAACCCGCAAGTTTTTTCGAGAGTAGTTCCAATCTTAAAAGCATATAAAATGAAAATAAGTTTTTCAAAGTCTCTCATCTAGTAGGCTATCTGAGGATAGAGTGCCGAGAGAATTTCAATAATCCAACATTATATTTGAAAGTGGACTTCTAATCTATTCGATACAAATTTTCTCAGAATGTGTCTTAAAGAAGAGTAAACACCAATGAAGAATATTGTAGGTCTTGACAGAACACATCACTGAGGATAATTTTCCTCTACCTTTTACCAAAATGGTTGTAATGATACTTTTGTTTTTAACAGGGAACCTGTTTTATGGGGGGCTTTTTGAGAAATTTGCCGTGCGCCGTGCGCCGTCCAGCAAAAAACTTAGAAAAGTTTCGACTCTCGAGCCATATATGATAGGAGAGGGACTTGGAATATATAGCTGGAGACTCGAGAAAAATTTAGACTCTCAAACTATGCTATACTAGGCTTATAGTAGGTCTAGGCCTTCTTTATACTAGCTTTATCTATAGGTCTAGGCTTCCTTGAATTTTCAAACCAAATCCCATTTGACTCATAAAACAGGTTCCCTGCGTTCCTCGTTTAACATCTTTAAGGAAGCCGTCGTTTTTTTGTTATAATTATGATCATACCTTGCATGTTTTTGTAATCAATCAGTCATTCTAACATAAAAAATATTTGTGTACTTGAATACACAATTTCATCGAAACGTTACAGAAATGGTTTACATTATAGGTTTCCCTCAAATCTAAAAACACTGCGTCACCAAACATTCCCGTTGATCATTCAATTTTGAAGATGGCAATTGGCGTCTCATTTTTCTCTATTTACATCATCATATTATTCTCCTTCGGTACGATTACAAAAGAATCTGAGAGCACAAGTACCCTTTCAGCTATAACAAAGCAAATGGATATAGAATTCCTCTACGCAGAAGTTTCAACCAGAGGTATTTCATAACACTAAAACTTCAAATTGGTTATAGTAAATATTTTTCTCTTATATGCTCGTTCATCATCTAGAACCACATCTCAAACCGGATACTACCATTGATGATGAAACTAGGAAAAGCATCTGCCTGTCCTTGACGAGAAACGCCTATTTTGATTTGTATGCCGGAGAAGATCCAGTCGAAGATATGGATGCAATTTACGATAAGTTTTTGGCTTGGACAAAATACGCGAAGGAGACATACTTTTCTGCTGATCCATATTTTGAAAGAATTCTCAACGACAATTATAAGATTGGAGAATACGGACGTCCAATTTTCACTTACCGTACCGAATATTTACCTATGGTTGAAGGATTTGACGAATATGCATTTCCTTGTCTAACTAGAACACGCAGTTCTGGGATTTTCTATCTATATTTTGTTTCGGACCCGTACAATATGAATGTACATGGTGAACCGATCCAGGCTCGTTTCCTTTGTGTGGTTCAACCTACTAAATGTGTGCCTTGGATACTGGCCGAAGAACCGGCCATTGCTTTTGCGCCACCAGAATATCCTATAGAGGTGCTCGAGGATATATACCAGGAAATTAGGAAGTCTAGAAGTACAAGTGAGTTGATATTTTTAGTCACTGGCTTTGTTTGAGGGCTTGGGTAGTTGGCAGTTCTTGAAAAGTTGAATCATCTGTAGGTATTCAAAGAGGTTCATGAGCGTCAAAATAAGAAATAGTTGACTTCAGTACTGTTACGTGTATATTAACAGCTATGGATAGAATAATGGACCCCTTATGTGGATTGGACCACTATACAAAACTACGCGTCTGCGCTTCTGTCATGAATTCATCCTACATGGCAGAAAAAGTTAGATTTAATCCTCATCCGAGTTCTTTTAATGAACGGTGTTACCTTGGCGAAGTTTCGTTTTTGACGGATAAGGCGATAACAAGAGCAGGAAATGTTTCATCTACAGAGTGGATGTTGCCATGTTTCGTCAGTTCAATTAAAGACCCTGAAAAACGATACATGTATCTTTTGTCGCGAGCTCATCAATCCCATCACCTTTGGGTGTATCGATACAACGAAAAGAATGGGAAATGGATCATAGACAACATCAGTTCGAGGATCAGTGTGATAATCGATGACGGTGGGTCAGCACCTTCCAAACTGAGCGATTTGCTGATAAAATATCAACCATCTAGTAATGGAAAAACTGTACAAAATTAAGGAATTAGAAAATTTGTTTCTCGTTATTACATGTCATTCAAATTTTTTTTTTTAGTGTTTATTCTTGAAACGGAGTCCTCCACTTCGCTTCTTGAGACTTCCTTCAACCAAAGTAGGAAAAAGATGTCTTGGAAGCTGCCCTCTTCTCTAGTTCAGATCTGTAGTCTTTAACGCAGTTGTGGACCGTACTGATGGTATTGGTTTACCTTTGGTGGGATGTGCTTCTGTAGAAGTGCCCTGCTGGCGAGTGCAATGGCACTAAGCAGGTTTATGGTTGAGAGGAGGGATGCCGATTGAATTTGGGCTGGGAGCTGAAAACGCAGATTCGAAGTTGGGTGAGCGACTGGGCGTTCCTCCAACAGTTGGTGGATACTGTCTTAGCTAGTTATGGAGCCTTGTTACTTAATCGGTAAATGGCTCAATAAGTTTAATATGCTGAGCATTCCAAGTAAAGGGAAAGGTGACTGTAGTTTGCCAGTAATTATGGTATTAGGTTTAGGGGAGGAACTCCAACGTTATGACAAGCCTCAATAATTGATTGATTGAAAACGTTCAAGTGTCGAATCTGCCCACTAATGTCAGTCTGGCATACAAAATAAAATGAAATTGAGAAAACTTACAAAGGAGGCTTATGTGGTTGGGGATCCAAATTTTTTGAAGTTACTTTTATGAGCATGAAATTCGAAATTTCTCCAATTCACAAGTCTCAAGGTCAAAAAAATAAAAAAGAGGAAAAAGTGATATTTCGGAACCTCTAGCCCTGAATCTAACATAATGAAGATGTACAACTTCTCCTTCATGGATACACAACCTCCACCAGTTGCCTTCTCTATGACCTCGCTCTTCTAAGTCTCGCAAGAAGCCTCGAGTTCCGTGTGAGAGGATGAAAACTGGAAACCTCTGGTCAACCTTATGTCCTTGACTGACTTCGGAGAACTGGAAAATTTTCTGCGACTTCCGTATTCGCGTCCGTGTGGGAAGTACGCCTTACTCGCTGTAATGATTTAAATAACTTTGACCTACTCTAGGGACCAGGAAAAGTTTTGGAGTCTGCCATCGAATAATTAAAAAACTTGGACCCCGGACACTTCCTCTTCACTACCTTGCGAGTAGTGATTGAAATGAGCTGTGGGTTACTCTATTGAACTTCGATTATAATCTTGACCTACCGTCACGATCAGACGCTCGCACTATATCAGTAATGTTGACTGAAGTTGTTACCCACGAAAAGTTTTGTGTTCTATCTCTTCAAGATCTTCATTTCGACCCTTTTTAGCCAAACCCAACCAAGCGATATGATAACGATCTGGGGAAAAGGAAAATTTCCGCTTATAGTAGAGGAACATTTCTTCATTTCTCTAGATTCTTATCATGTCGCTTGGTTGGGTTTGGCTAAAAAGGGTCCACTTTTACTATGAATGAGTCTGAATTTGCATATTATAGTTTTGAACTCGCCAACAATAAAATTTCAAAGCTCACAATTCCAATAAGACCCCTCACCAACTCCACGAATATATTTCAATCAAATAACCGACCTAATTTTCTAATTACCTATATAGGGTTCTTTGCATTTGTCGTGAGGCCAGGCATTTCTCAAAAATGGTGGTTTTTTATACTTGGCGAAATGAAATATGAAAGAATCCGGTATAGGTGGGTCGTCTCTGTTGATCTTGTAGCGCATTTGAGCGGTAACCGTAGTTGGTAATGTTAGTTCTTGATACACAGGAGCGTCTCTACCGACGACCAAAGACGCGACCTCCGCCTCCTCCCGTTCTTGCTTCATTCTTCTAAACTCATTTCGCAACTGATTGGCGACGTTATCGTGCACCTTAACCTCTTTGTTCCGCTTTATCTTAGAGTATTTTAATTTCCAATCGGCTAAAGCGTGCGTTTTCGCTTCCAACCAAATAGCTCGAATGATTTCGGGGTCGTTGAAATTCCAATCTCTTCGTCGCGTCTTGGTCAGCAGATCTATTTCCGGGTACATATATTGGAGATCATATTCGAGAGGCCCCCTTCGTTTTCCGGAAGTGTGCTCTTCTTCTTCGCCAACTGGTGGTTCTGTCAACGTTGCTGTACTCGGAACTTGTGTGGTGAAATCATGTTCGTCTTCGTGTTCGCCTTCTTCGCCGATCTCAAAGTCCGGTTCTTGATCGTCTCCGAGCGTATCACTCGCCGAGTGGTCGACTTCTGCGTCTTCAATGCCCTCCGGGATGTCAGTGGTGGTCGAAATCCCTACGGGCTCCACGGTTGAAGGTGATGTATAATCGGTTTCAGGGGTCGTCGTCAATTCTGAAGGAGCATAATCGTGACTAGCCGCTGTTGTTGTAGAACTTCCGTTCGGACCGTGAGTAGTAGTCGTTCCGGTTCCATTTCCATTAATACCGTTACCGTTGGTAACACCATTCAACGGTTTTAAACCATTCTTAGTGGTTCCATTACCGTTAGATTTTCTAGTCGTGAGACCATAACCAGGGGTAATTTGGCCATTTGATGTTCTAGTAGGAGCACCATTGATCGCCTTACCGTTGGACTTTGCGGTCGTTATCGTTGCAAGGCCACCGTTCGATTTTCTGGTCGTGGCAACTGAAGAGGTTCCATTCCCATTGATCGCTCCTCCATTCGACTTTCGCGTGGTACCGTTAGTGGCCGTTGGAAAACCATTCCCGTTAGTTGCGCTGCCGTTTGATTTTCTTGTTGTAGCCGTTGAAGTGACGGTACCATTTGACTTTCTAGTGGTTGCTGCCCAGGTACCATTTCCACCGTTAGACTTCGTCGGACCACCATTCGACTTTCTTTTAGTAATAGCAGAAGTACCATTTCCGTTTTTTCCATTAGTCGGGCCACCGTTTGATTTTCTTTTAGTAACAGCAGAAGTACCATTTCCATTTATTCCATTAGTCGGACCACCACTCGACTTTCTTTTAGTAACCGCAGGAGTACCATTTCCGTTTATTCCATTAATCCTTGGGGGAACTGACGTTAATCCATTCAATGACTTTTTCTTAATAATCCCGTTTGACGTTCTCGGAGCAATCGTCGTACTCGAACTCGCTCCTTCGAGAATACCATTGTTATTGGAATGTGCATTCGCAGCACTTCCATTCAACCCTCCATTCGAAGTACCATTCTTAGATGTTTGAGTGGTGTGACCATTCCCGTTAGAGACATTGTTGGTGGTAGAAGAACCACTGTTTGGATCATTCTGATCTGGTGGAGAAGTGGCTTCTTCAGCCATCACTCAAGTCGACGAAAAGCATGGACGAAAAAGAGCAAAAAAAAAAAGAAGAAAGAAATCGTTTGTCAAATCATTCTTAACCACGCTATTTCTATGGAAACAAAATTAAGATCGGTGACCTCTTCAAGAAGGAAGCGTCACGTTTTTTGTAACGTGGTCGTTTATCAGCGTTTTCTTTCCTTTAGTCTGTGACGTTCACCAACAATCCAGAAAATTTTTTCCTTACAGAAGGGACATTTTCTCACATTATCGACTTCTGAAGATAGAAGAAAGTCAGGCGTTTTCCTGTTCTCTCATTCTCACAAGAAAACAGTGGCTTCCTTAACGAAGTTAAACGAGGGATGCAGGGAACCTATTCTATGAGTCAATTGTAATATGATAAGAGGGTGATATATAGCTAGAGAGTAAAAATTTCTTCAAGTCCCTCTCCTATCATATTAGGCTCGAGAGTAAAAATTTTTTCAGTCCCCCTGCCATCTTATATAGCTCGAGAGTGAAAATTTCTCGAACTCCGCCTCCTATCATACATAGCTCGAGAGTCGAAATTTTAACAGGGAACCTGTTTTATGGGGGGCTATTTGAGAAATCTGGTGTGCGCCGTCCGCCGTGCGCCGTCCAGCGAAAAACTTGGAAAAAATTTTGACTCTCGAGCTATAGATGATAGGAGGGGGACTTGGAAAAAATTCGACTCTCGCGCCATATATGATAGGAGAGGGACTTGGAAAAAATTTCGAATCTGAAGCTGTATATGATAGAAGAGGGACTTGGAAAACTTTTGACTCTCGAGCTATATATGATAGCGGACAAATTTTCCCGTCTCCCTCCTATCATAAATAGCTCGAGATTTTTTTTTTGTTTTTGTTTTTCTTTGTTCAAGCCTAGCATAAAACTAGTACATGAGAAGAGGATGGACGCAGCATCAGGAATTACGTAAGGATTTAGACGGATCTATTCTTCATTTACTTCAGGTCTAGTAAATTGAGTAAGTATAGGTCTAACATAATGCTAATACTCCCTATAAGCCGAGATAAACACAAACTGTAAAATGAGTATCGTCTACATGTATGACAAAGCCCCAATTCTCCTGATTGTTTCAAGCTGAATTTTCTCAAGCCGTAAGCTGAGATAAACACAAGTTGTAGAATAAGTACCCTCCAGAAGTACGACAAAGACCCAATTATCCTAATGGTTTCAAACTGAGTTTCTCCAGAAGCCAAAAGCCGAGATAAACACAAACTAGAGGGTAGGTATCTTCCACAAGTAAAACAAATCCTGAATTCTCCTGATCGTTTCCAGCTCAATTTTAACAGGGAACCTGTTTTATGGGGGGGCTTTTTGAGAAACTTGCCGTGCGCCGTCCAGCAAAAAACTTGGAAAAATTTCAACTCTCGAGCTATCATATTATATAGCTGGAGATTCGAGAAAAATTTAGACTCTCAAACTATATTATACTAGGCTTATAGTGGTATGGGGAAAAAATGCTGTTTAAAGGTGAAAATGGATACCGTTTTATCTCCCATTTGACTCATAAAACAGGTTCCCTGCCTTTTTATTTATTTATTTATTTATTTATTTATTTTCTTTTATAATTATTATATTTATTTATTTATGATGAGGAAAAAACATCAAGGTGGTGAAGAACAAAGTTCAAGCAGTACAGGAATGGCAATGCACGCTAGTGACTCCCATAAAATAACCTCGATTAACAAAGTTGATGAAGGCAACCCTGTGCAGCTCACCACATGGGCTGCGGGTTCCTCTTGATAGAAGTCGAAATTCGAAATCTTCAAGTCTTCTTCTACAGAAGCCCTTCCTCTTTCATGAAGCTGAAAGCTAAGTCATCTGTTTGCAAACTGTAATAGGGTACATTGCACACCTTGGCGCGACTCTTTGCTTCTGTAGGCTGGCTACCATCATGGAGTCGGCCCATACTGGGGCGCAATACAAGAGTATTGATAATACAGTGCTCATCATGGTCCTTCCACTTGATTCCCTCGGCCCTCCTCGGTTTGTCATCAAGCAGCTTAGGTAGATCATTAGATTGCCTGCCTTATTCACTGCCATCAGAAAATGGTGCCTGTAGCTCAGCTTTGAATCAAAGCAGATTCCCAGGTACTTCATCACTTTCTTGATTGCAATTTTTACACCTCAGGAAAAAGGTGGGTGGAAAATACTTTCAAGACTAGAAAGTATTATTAACACCAAAAAATTACAAACATATGGCATTGCGCTTGTACATATGAGTAAATACAAGGGGGCGGAGCATACAAATAAATGAAACCTGAACATGATACCAGTATTTCTTGTTATGTTATTCCCGCTAGTTATTGCCCTTGTGGTGTGAATAGATATTTACTTACACTACCTTACAATACAGCAAATATATGAAAGGACATAGTCTATACTATTAAACATTTGGTGCATTCAACTTTATTTATTTGGAACAACGTCATATAATCACTACAAGAACAAAAATCAACAGTTATGCTGGTATTTTGTTCAGATTCAATTATTATTAGCCCTTCTGATTTCCTTACGCAACCCACACCGCAACCCACACTGCTTGTAATATCATTCAGTAGTGGACTCCATTATTGTAGGCTGTAGAAAGCCATACCTTGTTGTGGTAAAGTAATATAAGATGGAGGGGCATGTTTGAACATCATACCAGGGTGTTGTGTTGATAGTAGCGCTACCTACTTTTATAATATTACAAAATAAGACAGTGTTTTGAACACATTAGCTTTGAACATGTGTGTTTGTATTAGTAAATACAAAATGGCGGGGCATAAATGGAATATGAACATGATACCAGCATGACTGTTATATTCTCCTAATACTTTGGGTATTTTTTTGCCCTAGTAGTGTGAGTAAATATTTACTCACACTTCTTTAAAATCATGCAAATATATAAAAAGACATATTCAATATATATTTTCATATATTTGCACGATTTTAAAGAAGTGTGAGTAAATATTTACTCACACTACTAGGGCAAAAAAATACCCAAAGTATTAGGAGAGTATAACAGTTATGCTGGTATCATGTTCAGACTCATCATCAACCCTTCAGATTCTCTCACGCAACCCACATTGCTTGTAATATCATTTAGTAGTGGACTCTATTACTGTAGGCTGTAGAAAGCCATACCTTGTTGTGGTAAAGTAATACAGGATGGCGGGGAATGTTTGAACATCATACCAGGGTGTTGTTTTGATAGTAGCGCCACCTACTTTTATAATATTACAAAATCACACAGTCTTTTGAACACATTAGCTTTGAACATGTGTGTTTGTATTAGTAAATACAAAATGGCAGGGCATAAATGGAATATGAACATGATACCAGCATGACTGTTATATTCTCCTAATACTTTGGGTATTTTTTTGCCCTAGTAGTGTGAGTAAATATTTACTCACACTTCTTTAAAATCATGCAAATATATAAAAAGACATATTCAATATATATTTTCATATATTTGCACGATTTTAAAGAAGTGTGAGTAAATATTTACTCACACTACTAGGGCAAAAAAATACCCAAAGTATTAGGAGAGTATAACAGTTATGCTGGTATCATGTTCAGACTCATCATCAGCCCTTCAGATTCTCTCACGCAACCCACACTGCTTGTAATATAATTTAGTAGTGGACTCCATTAGGCTGTAGAAAGCCATACCTTGTTGTGGTAAAGTAATATAAGATGGAGGGGTATGGTTGAACATCATACCAGGGTGTTGTGTTGATAGTAGCGCCACCTACTTTTATAATATTAAAAAATAAGACAGTGTTTTGAACACATTAGCTTTGAACATGTGTGTTTGTATTAGTAAATACAAAATGGCAGGGCATAATGGAATATGAACATGATACCAGCGTGACTGTTATATTCTCCTAATACTTTAGGAGTTTTTTTGCCCCAGTAGTGTGAGTAAATATTTACTCACACTTCTTTAAAATCATGCAAATATATAAAAAGACATATTCAATATATATTTTCATACATTGGCACGATTTTAAAGAAGTGTGAGTAAATATTTACTCACACTACTAGGGCAAAAAAATACCCAAAGTATTAGGAGAGTATAACAGTTATACTGGTATCATGTTCAGACTCATCATCAGCCCTTCAGATTCTCTCACGCAACCCACACTGCTTGTAATATCATTTAGTAGCGGACTCTATTACTGTAGGCTGTAGAAAGCCATTTCTTGTTGTGGTAAAGTAATACAGGATGGCGGGGCATGTTTGAACATCATACCAGGGTGTTGTGTTGATAGTAGCGCTACCTACTTTTATAATATTAAAAAATAAGACAGTGTTTTGAACACATTAGCTTTGAACATGTGTGTTTGTATTAGTAAATACAAAATGGCGGGGCATAAATGGAATATGAACATGATACCAGTATAACTGTTATACTCTCCTAATACTTTAGGAGTTTTTTTGCCCTAGTAGTGTGAGTAAATATTTACTCACACTTCTTTAAAATCATGCAAATATATAAAAAGACATATTCAATATATATTTTCATATATTTGCACGATTTTAAAGAAGTGTGAGTAAATATTTACTCACACTACTAGGGCAAAAAAATACCCAAAGTATTAGGAGAGTATAACAGTTATGCTGGTATCATGTTCAGATTCATCATCAGCCCTTCAGATTCTCTCACGCAACCCACACTGCTTGTAATATCATTTGGTAGTGGACTCTATTACTGTAGGCTGTAGAAAGCCATACCTTGTTGTGGTAAAGTAATACAGGATGGCGGGGCATGTTTGAACATCATACCAGGGTGTTGTGTTGATGGTAGCGCCACTATTTTATTTATTTACTTATTTATTTATTCATTTATTTATTTATTTATTTATTTATTCATTCATTGATGATGAGGAAAAACCATCAAGTTGGTGAAGAACAAAGTTCAAGCTGTATAGGAATGACGATGTACACTAGTGACTCCCATAAAACTAATTCCCTGTTTGCGTCAATCAACAAAGTTAATGAAGTCAACCACAAGCAGCTCACCACGTGGGCTTCAAGTTTTTTGACAGGGAACCTGTTTTATTGTGGGGTATTTGAGAAAATTGCCGTGTGTCGTCCGGAAAAAAACTTATAGAAAGACACCGGTTTCCTTAACAAAGTTGAACAAGGATTGCAGGGAACCTAATTGGTTTTGGTATTGAGAATTTAAGGATACCTAAACCTAGGATAAAACTAGTATAAAGGAGGCCTCTAGACCTATATAAGCCTAGTATAAAATAGGACATCATCAGTGACTTGGACCTATTATAGGGCCTATCATATAGTTCGAGAGTCAAAATTTTTCAAAAGTTCCCCACCTAGCATATATGGTTTCAGGGTCGAAATAAGTTCCCTGTTAAAAGATAGAAAGATTTGTTCCAGCTTTGCCGTTCAGTCTAGTAACCTGTAGTACAATCAATCAATGTACATGGACACAAACCGGAGAATAGGCACTTTCTACAAAAGTGACCAAGTCCCAATTTTCCTGATCATATATGTGACTCCGTCTACCGAAACCCGCCTTAGCGTTGAATATCGATCAGGGGAAAAGAATCTTTCACAGAGAAAGATTCCTTTTCTCCTGATTGTAATTGAACACTAAGGCGGGTCTCTGTAGACGGGGTCACCACTATATTATGATAGGAGGACTTGGAAACATTTTTTCCAAGTCCCAAGTCTTTATTTCAGTGGAACGGAGAAAACAGTTAACCAGACGACAGACAACAGAAATTTAAAATAACCCCCATAAAGCAGGTTCTCTAATAAAATTTTGGCTATCTAACTGTGCACATATACCAGGAAGAGACCTAGAGAAAATTTTCACTCTTGACATGGATGTTAGAGGTAGAGTTCTTGAAAAATTTCCATTTCCAATTCTATTATTAATAATAATTGAAATCAAATTTGCTCTCGACTTCTTGTTCAACTTCATCAAAAGGAAGTGACAGTTTTTTTTTCTAGTTCCTGATTAGGTCAGAAATTCCGCCACAAAATTACAAACGCGCATGTGCTTAGCCCCACCTATCTTCGATCTAAATAATTAGAAGAGAATGAAAACAAACAAATAATTTATTTCAAAAGACAGCCTATTGACGACAATGTCAAGATCAATATTACTTTCATGATACATTTTATTTACACGATAGAAAAGTAACATGTACACGCGTTCAATTTTATAAATATAATAGAAATAAAGACTGTATAATATTAACAAAACAAAAAAGTAGTATCTACGATACAACTTTTCCTATTTTACATGATAATAGAAGTGGATTCGTAACACCGATAGTAAAATCTGAAATAACCTTATACAATTATACATGTGCAATACTGATGCACGGGGATGTGTGGGAATGCACGATGAGAGTTTGGTACTTAGGTAGAAGGGATGGACGAGAGTTAGGTAAACGAAAAAAAAAGAAAAAAAAAGACTATACAATAGCATACCATACCATAATATCCATGACCACAAATAATTAATTTGGTAAGTAAATCATATTTGATCACGTAAAATTCTTACTTGAAGACAGGATCGGAGACGAGAACAGTTCATTCAAAACTTATCCTGCTACCGGGACAACGAACTTTTTCGATTTAACAGGACTAGAACGTAAGTAGTAATAGAAGAAGGGGAGAAAGTAAAGAAGGGAAGGGAGGGGAGGGGCGATAGAGAAAAATGTCCGAATAGCATTGAAACGCGCTGACCGGAATTATACCTCCCAACATATTGAGCCTTTATTCTCGATATAATCGTAATCTTCGTCTTAGTAAAACCTTTTTCTAGATTTTTCTTGGTGCTTTTGGAATAACATTATACCGACTATGCCCAACGCTACTAAGACAACGAGGCACAATAATAGCACGAAGAACCATTTGATACCGCTCCACGAAGACTTTGGATCTTCAATGTGTTCTGGAAGCAGAGGAATAAAAATCATATTAATTATTCTGAATGGGTAGAGGAGAAGTAACTAAACAACAGCTGAAATTAAAAATATAAGAAAGATAGAAACAAAATTATCGCATCTTATGACTGTTTCCTGAGATCATGAACAGTGGTTCAAACTTCATAAATTGAGAAACTAGCGAGTAAAAAAAAATTTTTACAAGCAGTTCTCAGGTCCTGCTGCGGTTCTCTACTGGACTGACAATGGCGTACTGACAAAATTTATATCAAGATTAGCCTGAAGGGAAGAAGCCCAGCTCTACACTTGTAATACGAATTACCCCAGGGAAGAGCGAATTTCAAGTTTCTCTACCCCTCTTCTGGGTCCAGCGGAAACAATTATAAATACGAAAAAATAGTAGAACTATGCCTTACCTCTAGGTGGTTCAAAGGATCTGGCTTCGGGTAGAATGTTGGATCTGTCCTCGTGGTCTTTCTGTAACAATAAAAAATTGTAAAATTAAATAAAATAATGGGGAAAAAAAGAGTTGCCAGATGTAAACAATTATCCGCTTCTCGATAAATAATTTCGCTGGACACCAATAAATGAAGAATATTCATGGCAATTAGAGGATGACAATTTCTTCCATAGGCAAGATAGAGACATCAATGTAAGCCAAAAATTTAACGGTAAAATGGAAGCGCCATCAGGATGGAAATCGATAGAAAAATTTGTTTCTCTTGTCTTTTGAAGGCCACCGAAACCTTGAATCTCATTTGATAATTTTTTTTAAAGTGTAACGTTTATTTACGGATTCGATCGCCCCCCCCCCCCCTCCAAATGAAATACTCCCCTGTTTTGATTGTTTCAGCAAGGTGTCCGGCAAAATATTTTCGCTTCTTCGAAAAACTGGTATTCTTTCACGATACGTGTCTAAGCTTCATTCTAGCTCCCTCCTTCCGCTTCGACGCTATTGGTTCTAACTACTGACGTGGAAACACCATAAAACTTCTTACAACGAGCACAGACAACTGTTTCTTTATCAAGAGGATCAGTCGAGTTTTCATGATATGATAATGATGCGTGTATAGCATCGTATACATACGTATTTAAAAAATCTCGAGTAACTTTTGGTTGAACACTATTTCGTGCTTACGAAAAATATTTAGAAAATACAGCCTGTGTTTCGAAAACTTTGAAGAATGTCGATAATTAATTTGATCATTCTGGCAATGAGAAACAATTTGCAGTTCACGACAATTTCAAATTATCCGTCCTCAGTAAGGTCTTGAGAAAGTTGAACTTTAGAGAAATTGAATGTAAATAAAACTCAGGTTTCCGAAATTCAATTTTGTCACTTATGGCAAAATGACGGAGAAGAGATAAGAGCCTCAGAAATTGGTGATCATCGGAGTAAAATTCGTAACACAAAAAATGTTGATACTAGAAAACGAAAATTCTGAACTGAACATCAACAAACATACAGCTTTCAAACTTTCATTCGACCATGTTCTGCACGCAAAGAAATTTAAGTTAATGACGAGAGGTTTTCATCTTTCATTCCACCAGACGAAACCTCAAATTCATAAAAATTTCAACACGTCTCCGCATTCGTCAATGTTTTCACTCCGAATATTTCGACGGAACTAGGAATTCCATTCGAAAAAAAGTCCTCGGACTGAACAAAGTCAATTCACGCAAGTCTCAATTCTACGGCGATGATGCACGTCAAATTCCTCAAAGGAGCTCGATACGACATTTGTTGATATTCGAATACAATAACCGAAATCTTGGAGATACTAAATAAAAAAGATCGTTCCTTCTGTTTTATATTCTAAAACAATAAATCAGGTTTTCCAACGACATACATAAAAACAGAAACTCATCGCACACCCCAATCCTAGAAAGCGATATCAATGTCAAGTTCATCGTTACTATAGAATACTTTCGTTTATCGTTTCGTATACAAACAAACTGGTGAAACGACGCCGATGCCCTCCTTAAATAACAACACTAAAATTAAAACTTTTACGAGTAACAATAACGGAAAACTTACGACTTCTGATTCTAGTTCGTAAGCACGAACCCCAATTATATCGTGATGGTCCGATAAATCTCCAGTAGCTGCCGAGAAACCGAAATGATATCCCGTAGGTAGACGAATTCCATCGACAACAAAACATTCTTTCCAAGAATTCTTATTTTCAAAATCGGTGTGTACTGTAGAAGAAGAAGTAAATCCTTGTCAAATAAAAATTTCGGATATTTCCATGGGTCTCGAAATTCCCAACCTACCTGTGATTTTATCGTATTCGTATCGGATGGAAATATGAGTATCATGATTTAAATTTCTTATTTTTGCTTCGCAACCGGCAAGTTGGGTGTGCGTACCATCTCGATCGTGATCATAATGCAGAGTACCATTGTTTACCATTGCCGAAATATACGGATGTTGGTGCTGTCGAAAAACATAATAATTCAGTTCATGAACGTACGCAAATCTGATTAATTTGCAGAGAAAAATCATTCTTACATTATGTTCTCCATTATGATTGCTGTACGTGTCGATGAAGATCGCAAGACCCATGAAGTGATCTTTGCTACCGAATACAGGTCCCAACTCATTCTTGTCTTTCGCGTACCAAATAGCCAAGCCATCGCCAAATAGATCTTTACCATCACCGTGAACTTTGAAGTGAATTTGTAACTCCCAATGACGCAGATTACAAGGCTAAAGAATGAATCACATCAGAATAACGCGTAGAAGAGAAAATTGCTGATATTTCCGAAAACTTACGACTATATTCCACAATGCTCCTTGTCGACTTTGGTCGTCTGATGTTAATCGAACGTAGTTAGTAGTGACCATAGTACTACCGACATAATCCCAATAAGGAATCGTCACTCCTGTGCCTGATGAAATAAATACATGAATTAGCGTAAAATAATTACGAACGTGTTATGCCCTTTTCTTCAGATACCACTCACCTAAATAAGGCTTCAGGAGAGAATGTTCCCTCTTGAAATAATCTTGGGTATTCCATTCTGCAAAGGACGTCGGCAGATATAATGATAGTAGAATTACAAAGAACATAGGAACCAAGTGAGAGTAAGGCGACATTGTTTCTTACTATGTACTTTCAAAATTTGAACTTAAATTTGGAAAGAAATTTGAGATCACCGTCATACGACAGCTTAAGTTGACGTGTTATCATGAATCACTCATGAATTTAAATTCGAATACAGGAATACCGTCCGAAATTACAAAATTTCGAGAGGTGATCACATTTGACAATGCGGATTTTCAACATAGCAAATTGATGGTAGCGCTCACGGAAGCTTCTGTTACTATTTGCCCAAACAAACAATATTATCATTCCGTGTACGGTGTATGACGCTATTTTGGCGGGGAGTGAGGCGATCTGAGAAACCGTACCTCCTAAATTCGCTTTAATTTTTTTTCTTTTTTTTTGTATTCTCGAATTGAGGATAGTTTAATGAATCTAACAAAAAAAAGTTGTCCACATCGGTTGAAAATTCCCTAACATATCATCGTTCGAAGTTACAACTTTTAAAAAGTGAATTCTGAGAAAATTGGAAAAAAGTTACTGAAAGTTTGTGACTGAAAAAAAAAATATATGTACATATATTAGTAGGAAAATCTTCACAGTTTCTTCAAGTATCAAATAAAGTACCTAAATTAATTGAGTCAGGAAAAGTTTAATCTTTTCAAACTTTTTCAAAACCCACCCACGAAATCGGAATCAGTACTTCATTTCTCTGAATATTCTAGCCAGCTATCCTCAGCGATGAAGTTACAAATAGGATCAGCTTCTAGTTCTCCAGCCTCACACTCGTTGTGCACAAATAAACAATGATTCAACAAAGCAAAAAAATACGTTTTACTAAAATAATACAGTATTATGAGTATAATGCTCAACAGCTCTGAAAACCGTTTATGTTCATGAATTCAGTCAAGATTGAATTGATGTAAAATTCAAAACATAAGTACTTCCTGTTCAAATACTCCGAATTTATTAAGACATAAAAGAAGTTCGTTTCGTACTCATCAAACTTTGATATTTTCGATGGAGTACGCTGGACTCAACTTTCAACTCTTTTTCATACCTTCTCTTGCACATACCTAACTTGAAAAAATTTCTTCTGGAATTAATTACCCCATATTGAACTTCAATTTTTTTCCCCCGAATAAAATCCCCTGCTTACGATTTCGGGTTAAAGTAGATTTAAATGTGACAGAAAAATTAGCTCAAAAATTAAATACTGTATCATATACATTTTTTTTTTTTTTTTTTTCTAAGATGAATAAAAAGTTTACAAACACTCGATAACATTATTTCGACAGCCATTACGAGTGAATTTCTTCCAAAAAGAAAAAAAAAAAACATATAGACAATATAAGTACAAACTACAAAAAGGTACCTTATAGAAATAAATTGAGATACATTCGCAGGGAAAATACCTATATAAATTAAGAATACATATTTATTTTAAGACTGATGATACTTTGTACTTACTGTAGTTCCGGTAATTCACGTGAAAGTATGCTAAGTTTCTCACAAAATTTAATAAAGTTTTTGGAATGATAATAATCGTGTTTTAAAAAAAGAAAATACATGATAGGTATAGAAATATCATTTTTAAAAATTCGATATTATTATTTGGTTTAAAAAACACATTAATATTATTCTAATGGATGGATTTAGATGCATAAGATAGTTAAATTCTGAGATTTCTAGTTGCAAAATCACGAAGCAGTTTTGGCTTTTTCATCTGTTTTTTCTGTTTTTACCATGCCCATTTCTGTGTCTGATACATCACGTTCCTTAATTAAAATAACAATAGGAGTAGCACATTGGATTATAATAGAATGAATGTCATTTGAAACAAAGTGGATAAGTACAGGGAACAGAGGGCAGGTATCGTCTTTCGAAACCTTTTTGACCACAATTCGAATTCCTCGGCTTGAAAGCAAAGGAATCGATGCAAAAAAAAAAGTATTTTTTTTTTGGATCAGAATTAAATTAATTTTTTTTTTGTTTGTCGCGTTTCATTGAGAGCTGTCTTACGTTTATTAAATCTGACTTTACGATGCTCATTCAGAAGTCTATCCCAATCTTCCTTCGAATACTTACCAGCTGTTTCATCATATTATGATGATCGATTTCAAACTGATATTTAGGTGAAGTAATGCCTAGGAATGAAGACAACGACTCGCCCAAATAATCGCACATATTCAAAGCAGCAGTTCCAATTTCCACACTTTTGAATCGAAGCCAATTAGACCAACTTAGAGAAGCCTGTAATAAAGTATGCGATAAAAGAAATTCTACAGAGTATCAGAGCTGTAATAACATTTCAGTCTAATGAAAAGGATTCTACAGATTCGCGACAAACGATTTAATGAGACTTCAAAATAAAATAAAGTAGACTGTAGGCCTGATGATGGTAGTCCTCATTCGAAGGTTTGTATTCACGTATAGGCTACTCAAAATATAAGCTTGAATTCTTGCCTCGAATTCTCATATCTTATTCTTCCTTTTCTGTTCTTCACGTTATCGATATAGATGATTGATTTGGGTTGTTTTTACAAGCTTAATTAATGAATCTCAGTTTTAGATACCTATGTTATTATTTAGGTGAAGTACCGGTACATCATGATAATTGTAAATTGATAAGATCGTTATTTCTTGTTCAAATTTTCAATGAATAAAAAATATGAGATGAATGCATACGTAGTTCAGTTTTCAGTCTAGATGGTTAGTAGCGACTCATTCTTTTCATATTGATACAATACCGGTACCTGAATAGACTAAGAGAGAATCCAAAAAAGTTCTAAAGACTTATTAGAAGTTGAGAAAAAACTCATAAGCAAGATTTGAGAAGGATGGCGAAAAGCAGCTACCTTCTACGTCGATTTTAAATTTAGATTACTTAAAAAAACAAAAATTAGAGATTACTTTTCCCTGTTCCCTTAGCAACAGGTCGAGATATGTACGTGGAAGTAGGATGAAGCCGATGAAGTGTCATAATTGAAAATATTTCATTAACGATGTGTAACGTTTAATAACATTTTTTCCGTCGTAAATTGGCTCGTAGCTTTCAAGAAAGAAGCTTTAGGTACAATTTAAGTGTCATCATAATTTGATAATTCTTTTTTGAATACTTAAGCTTTTTACATCACTGAGGTAGAAAGAGATTAGGTATCGAATGTCACTTCATTAAACCCACACGAAATTGCGCTGAAGGTGAATCAAATTTGATTCAAGTGATTTTCTGATATTTTCTTAATGACGGCGCTGATAATTTTGATAACTCAATCGAGTACCTATAGATGTTATGAAAAATTAAGAGATTACGATACAAGTTACGCAACGGGAAAAATTTCCAGCACGTACGATAAGGTCATATCTCAAATTCTTGATTCAAAATGAATGTTCTAGAAACATTCTTTTCCTCGTGATAATGTTGAGTACCTATCAACAAATAACCATATGTCGGCCTAGAGTCAAAATGATGTCGTATCTCGGAAAATGATGATTTTATAGGAGAGTCAAAAAACAACTTTCTATAACAAATGGAAAATAATTTGTTATTTTTCGCATAATTAATGAATTATACATCATTTTATCATTCTAGAACGATGAATTATCATCACGAGAACTAGAAACCATCATCAACTCAAAACCACTAATTTTGAAAGTTACGACCTTTTGACTGTAGGCCGACGCATAGCCTCGATACTTTAGTTAGTTTTGGTGGGTAATTCGATGCATCGTTCACTTCGAGCTTTGATCAAAACTTCATTAAATATTGCATCAACTGTTTGAACCCACGATCAATAAGCCCCAGAAGCATCCTACGAAATGACCTTCAAGACTCAAAATGCGTGGGCTTCGAGATGTACATTCGCTTCGTTCATCGGCGTTACTCGCGTTAACTAAAATCATGTTTCATTCCTAATCGATCTCTTTATCCAATTTTGCCTGCATCAGTAAGTTTTCACGAAATTCAGACACATTTCTAAGAGTAAATTTTTCAGTCTTATTCTTCTCAAATGACAAATTATCTAATGAATAGGAACAGAATCAAGAAACTCAAAAGGTGGAATGAATGGAGAATTACTTCGATATTATCCTACAATCAAGCAAATTCATCGACGGAAGTCGATCAAATTCTAAATGGAATCCCACTTTAAAACTTACCGGATCAATATGTACAATCCTAGTTTCGGCGATATCATTATCATCTTCGTCTGTACTATATTCAGGAACCGAGCCGTCACAAAAGTGGATAACACGTTTGGGTACTCTTTCCCCATTCTTACTCGTTTCCATTTCAGCAAAGTCAAACTTCGAAAGACAACTACAAATTCGAATCGAGTCACTAGATATATTTCGGATGGTTAAAAAAAAAAATATATATCGAAAGTTCATTACTACATTGAATGTCAATTCAACTTCTGGTTTTCATTTTAATAAAAGCGAGATTTTTCAACATTATATACATTTTCGAAAAATTAATGGATTGTACAGAGTTGGAATCGAAATCATTTCTGTTCATTTCAACATTGTTGTGTACAAATATTGTATTTTACAAAAGAAAAAGAAATGATTTCTTCATCATTAATCTTGACAAGGAAGAAAAATTACAAAGGAAAGTTACATCACGACACAGAAAGGCGAATTCGATCTAGCGAAAGGCTATAAATAATTAATCGACATTTCTCCTATATTTTTTGTACGACATAATAAATGTAGTATGATTTTTAAAAATGTTGATTCGTTAATATCGTCGTACACAGTTGTAAGAATGTAAAGATATTTTTTAAACTTACCACAGACACAAGAGTAAAGAATGCAAAAACGAATGGAATAAAATCGATCTGGGTATATTTTATCTAACCTAAAAAGAAGAAATAAAAATGATGATCATAGTAGAGGGCTTTCAGATCGAAGCGTGAACTTTTTTTTAATATTAAGTAATATCGTCAGTAGGAAACCATTCGTCTTCGAACAAAATATTGGTGAAGCATTAAAGTTAAAAGTAGAGCGACGTAGTTCTTTAATTTTTCCTTCTTCTATGTTCGTTTGTCTATGGTTTTGTTCGCAACAAACTAAATACGATTTTAATGGTCCCAAATAAAATCGTCGTCGGAAAAACTGGTAATTTGAAAAGAAAACGAAAGCGGATATTCAAGATAAATACGAATAGTGTACGTGTATTGAATTACACTACGTTAAGTAGTAGAGAAAAGAGAAAAACTGTGTACGCAAAACTACCAACTGTAGAACTACAAGAAAATCATCGAAGGTTGGGATGATTGAATTCTAACTCCTCTAGCTACGTCCTTTGAAAGAAAATATCTATGATCTAGTTCAACTACCCCGCATTACTTTTATTACAAACATACAAAAATGTCTGTAAAAACATTACATACAATACGCTAATCGAGTACCACAAAAAAATATCAGGCAGCCGCTTATCACGATTTTTATAGAAGAAAAGATCATAAAATATTTCTCTATCTTAGAGGATACTTCACCACTATCACCATCATCGTAAAAATATAATATACATGTACAAAGAGTAAAAAAAAGTAATCAGTAAAACAACTGCGTACACGTATTCTAAAGAAGGTACGACCAATTATACAAAAATCAAATTAATTTACCAGTTCTCCGAGAGCTTACAATAGAAGAGAATGCTGTACACACGAGCGAGTAAACAGCGTAACAAAAACGTACGACGATTATTGGTGAAATGTCAACCACAGTTTCGCTTTAAAATTTCAATTCTTATTATTTATTCTACGGCTAGATTGAATAATTTAAAGTCCGCCCATGAACGAGCAGAAAATCGATATTTTATCGTATTACAAGCAAAAAGAAAATGTTATACGTAAATGCTTTCATTTCAGTCATCACGTACAGTAGCTTACATAATAAAAAAAAAAAAATTAAAAATAGTGATGAAAAAGAGACGAAAAAATGGTATAAGAAATCTGCGATGATAGATATTCTATCGTATAATAAATTGTAGGTGAGCTCTAAGCGAATAAAAAATAAAAGTAAGTTTTAAATATTACAGTAGAGGCACTAATATCGATAAAAAAGAGAAATATTTCTAACAGAATTGTAATTTGTACTGACGTCATCGGTTGAATCACACTCTCTCATCTGCAGAAAAGTGAAATGTTAACGATGATACAGAGAAAAAAAATATCACCGTACAAATATGTGGGAAAAAATGTGCATAAATATCATAAGCAAGAAACATTATGAAAATATTTAAGCGAAAATTGATGTTAACAAACTTACGTTGAAATCAACATTCCCTATTCTCAATTCATCGAATATAGAAAGAATAAACAAAGAAAGGACGTTCATCCTAAGTTTCAACTAAACAAACAAAATCGTAACGTTTTCAACAGTCCCATTGGACGCTCATTAATCCCTTGAATTTAGAGGTACTAAAATATAAACGGATGAATCGGTCGTAATTTCTAAATATAAATAAATAAATAGACAACGCCATCGAAAAACTGTCAAGTCACAATAAAGACAAGAAAAAATCGAAAAAAAAAAAAGAAAAAAGAAAATATACCCAATTATTCTTTTAAAAAGTAGCCTCTATCTTAATGTACGCTTTCAAATTTAAAAATTATACCATGAAGTAAATATTGACAATAAATAAATGAAACCTATTCGTGAATCTAAATAAAAATAAAATTTTCTACATTACGTTTCAAAGGAAAAAGAAAAATAAAGAACAACAAAGGGGAAGGAGAAAAATAAAAGAAGAAAATTCCGTAGGTAAATGTTTCAATATCGCCATAAATTAACGTGAACCTTAAGAAATTGATCACGATCGAAAACAAAAACCTATATAACTAATTACTATCGCAGAATCGCCTCGATATACGGTACACTAATATGGTAAATCAAGAATAAAATAACTCTTCCCCGCTCCTCAAGACGAATGAAAACGAAAGGAAAAACCATTACGAAATAAAAACCTTCTTCTTAGAGACTGTGAACACAGAGAAAAAAAATAAATCGATTTATCAATTAATTTTCACGTGGATCTCGTCTCGACCATCTCATGATTTTTGTTCGATGCGTTATTGTACGGTCTTCTTTGATGATTAGGCTGAGGCTGGTGATATTGCTGTTGCGGCCGATTATATCGACCTCGATAATTGTTATTCGGCATACTCGTGTTCCTATTCTGGTTATTATAATAATTTCCACCGTTTTGACCGACACGACCGCCATGGTAATTGGGACGTCTCAGCGCTAGTGCACCGAACGTTTCGCTATTTATCTTACGTTCCGTCTTCCAGTCCATTCGGGTCGTGAGACCTTTACTACGTTCGATGGCTTCGTAACTAATTTGATCGAAAAACGACTTCACTTTATCGTAGAAAATTGGTTTATCTTCGCCCTCGACATCGTTTTCTTCTCCTCCACTGACCACCTCGTTGCCACTATCCTCTTTCTTGCTGTCCACATCACCATTCATTTTCACAACCTGTTCTTCGGGGGTATCGATCAACTTTGTCTTTTCCAGCTGCGATCTCATCTGCTCGAATTCCGTATTAGCCTGTTCAAAATCGTAATCGTCATCGAATTTCAGAGTGTTCTTAGGCCGACGATTCTGGTTCTGATAGCCCGTCGATTGATAGTTGACTCTTTGCTGCATATTTTGACCCATTCGATTCCTATTGTTACGTAAATCGTAATTATTCCAGCCATCTCCTCTTTGTTGATTCCTCATAGGTTGCATGTTGTTGTACTGTCTTTGACCACCGTAGGAATCTCGATAATCGTTATAATTACGGTACTGATGATTATCACGATTGTAATCACGGTAATACGATTGTTGTTGTTGTTGCGAGTATCTCGGCTGTTGCTGATGCTGTTGGGGCTGATGATTTTGGTAGCGAGGTTGTTGCTGATATCTTTGTTGATACTGCTGTCTAGGTACTTGTTGTTGGTATCTGTTGCCACCCTGCGATTTATCACGATTGTTGTAACTACCGTTCGAGGTCTTTTTACCATCCTGAGTTTGATCGTCGACATTCGAGCCGATACTAATACGGTTCGTGTCGCTACTTTTAGCGTGATGATTCGACGGAGTAGACGATCTCGAATCGTCTTCCGAGGCCACGTTTGGAGCGGTCTGCGATTTCGAAAGCATTTCTTTTCTAGCATTCACGACGCCGGCGAACGTATTAGGAAAACCACCCATCGACTGATCTCTCGATGTACTAGGAGCGTTCGGCATGTTCATTGATACCATAGGCGGTTGAGGATAGCCAGTACGCGATTGAAACTGTGATTCGTTGAGAGAAGGAGGTACTGACAATTGTACGATGGCTGGATCATTCGGTATGGTCGTGGATAACACTCTTATGTCTTTAATATCGGTACCGCGGAAAAGAATATAATCATATACTTGGTTTTGAGCGGGAACTGGGAAATTGCTTTCTCTATCTTCGGTACCGTATGATCGTACGCTGGATAACGCGATAGTGCATTCTTCCGGATCGACTGAAAATAACTTCCCTTCATATCGTATGTCCGCTTTCGATATTAAACTTATGCGACTACCTATTTCAGGCATTCCTGACCCCATCTTCTATATTAACACAATAAAATAATACAAATTACGCTAGTCTACAGGGAATAACAGAAATAGTTCGACGACGCAATAATGGCGTCCTACTTAACGTTCGACTCAGTACATTAGACGTAATTAATCTAGATGCGAGAAAATGAAGAAAAAAACGAGATACGTACCGTTTCGAATTTGGGTAACAACTTCGTAATGAAAATCTCTGAACTCCTTCGCTAATTAGAATTCAAAATGACGACCTAAAATTGTGCAAACACGCATTACTTCTCTTCGGAGCTTGCACCTACATTACAGAGCAGAAAAACACAAAAGAAGAGAACACAGGCCAAGTAGGTGCAAGAAATCTCAACGGTGACGCGAGAAATTTTCCACTGTCGCCGCGATTACACAATGCTGCGACATAATGGGAATAGGTGGCCATTTTCGTATTTTGTTTACAAAAGATAAATCGGTCAAATTGCGAGTTTCAAAGAGGAAAATTTGTTTGAGAACAGAATTTGGGAGCCAAATTTTGTTGAATTTTTAAAATACTGAGAATGAGTTTGGAAAATTGACTTATTAATAGTTAAAATACTCGATTATTCTAATGAAAACTTCCGAATCAAACATTGCTTCTTCGCGTTAGTTAGCGCTCCTAGTAGTCATTAGATAAAGTTTGGAACATATGTTTCTTATCAGAAAATTGTGTGACGAAGCGAATTCTCGTCTCCGAATTCATATTTTGTGGATATCCACCTTTGACTGTAATATCCACTAATTATGATGGGGTAATTAAAAAGTAACGCAACGAAAATAAATTGTAGCCGAGTACCTAACCGAAATGAACCCCCATCGTACGTCAACCTGAGATAAGGTTTCTTGATTGAACGACAAGATTTTCATCTTGTAAAGCATCAGCTACGCTTTCAATATGGAATCCTCCAATTCTCTCAATATTAATAGTCCAAGTTTCAACGCTGATTTGTACTACAAAAAACTGTTGAAGGTAAATCTAAGAATACGTTTCATTTTGATGTGCTAAATTTACTGCCTTCACCAACACGTATCGTTCTCAACGAGCATTCTAAAGCCGGACTTCCTTTAATGTTCTAGGAATGTTCTCTAAAGCAGTTGATGGATAAAGAGAATGAAATCATTAAAGATGCGCAAACCCTTCACTCAGATATGCAAACACTGGTCTACGAAAATTATAACAAATTCATTTCCGCTACTGAAACCATTAAAAAAGTTGGTACCGACATCTCAAAAAAGCATGATTTTCAATTCAGATAGCATTACAGTATCAGTATGATTTTTGACGATTTGTATGAAAAGTATGATTTTTTTGTGCTCGGTAAAATTATACATATTCTTTGAGAGAAGAGAGGGGAAGGAAAACGAGCTCGAGAAACCCCATGTTTCAAAATCTATAGATACCATTTACTGTACCTACTCTAATGAGTATAGTTGGTTATAAAACAAACCTTCGTTACAGATGAAGACTGATTTCAAGCAAATGGAAAATGAAATGGATTTACTCACCAGTAATATGAATTCGATTACCCTGTTCTCCGACCAAATTTCATCAACTTTACAGGTACTCGTGTGTAAGGTTGGAGTGAACCGATAGCACTCTGGATTGGACGACGAACTTTCCAAATTACGGTTGATATTAATGAATGATTTTTCCATCTAAACGTTGTAAGGTAGCAGTTCAGATTTTTTTTGAAGTTTGATCTACGACTTTCGTGTAGCAGAATTGTAACAATATTCATTTCAAATAACCATCTTATACGTTTCGATTATTACTAGTTGCAATTCCGATGAATGCTGTGGCCCACAAACTCTTTATAACTTGAAGACGATGACTTCCTGAACCGAGTACATATTTTCAAGAAGACTTTACCTCACCTTTTCGCTTGAGGATTTCTGAAAACAGAAAATTCAAAGTTTTCAAAAGACCTTTTTATACTAGCATTAACTGAACTTGAAAAAAAATTTTAGAACTTCGGAGATAGTCTCTAGCAACCTCTATTAAAACTCGACTCTCTTGTATAGTGCCAGTTTACAAGAGAATTAAATTCTCTGATAGCCTCTCGAACGCAAGCACTATGTTCAAATGTTAAGTCGTAACACAAAATAATGAAATGCAAAAATCTTTATACATTTATCTTATTTGAATGTTTTCTTCTTCTCTTGAAGAATTTTGATAACATCAACTGTTATGATGTACGTCGTCCCATCCTCGGGTACCGCCTCTTGTTACAATCCACGCTCTCATAGAAATATTAAAATACTATTATTCTTCTAGGAAACTAGGAAACAAGTGGCTGATTTATGCAGCGAGCACGATATGTTGGAAAGACTGCAATTTCTGTTCAAGTTACCTAATCAATTAAAATTATTGGTCCAAGAGAATAATTTAGAGAAAGTATGTCGATTAACCAAAATATCTGTATTTTTATTCATATTCTCATCTATCTTTTCGTTCTCTTTTTCTTCTTTTGTAGGCTGTCGAAGAGTATAAACAGGCCGAACAAGTATTGCTTCATTATGGAGACCTAGACTCATTTCATGGAATCAGAGAGGACTGTGAAAAAACAGTGGTCGAGTTGAGAGCGAAACTGCATCAACAACTGACTACCCCTGAAGTAAATTACTATTTGACGAACCTTGAATTTCGAGTTATCGGTGAAAAGTTTGTATCAAATAAAATTGCATATTTTTGACAGGTTTCCACATCCGAGTTGACCAATTGCGTTCAGTTGCTCATGACACTGGATGAACCTATCGAAGATCTGTCATCTGAATTTCTTGACCAAGCTAATAATCGTTTGCAGAAATCGCTCGAAGATTTAGATAACTTTTCTGATTGTCAAGTAAATCCCTACTAGTTGTTGAGATAGAACGTATAGTACGCGGATAATGAAATTTATATGTTTTCTTTACTTCCATTGTAGGATATGTTAGAGTTTATGGAACTCGGTATTAGCGGATTTTTGAATGATTTGTGTATCACTGTGGCCACGTACAATGATCTCTTCACAAAGAATTCGCCTGGGTGGGTAATTATTACAGAAATAGTAAAAATGATGCGCGTTTCTTCCAATCTCAGGATTGAACTTCGATTTTCACTGTCATACTTTTGGTGACGATTTAGAAAATCGCGAGTAACAAGTTTTTGTAAACCATTTTTTAGCATAAATCGCTGAATATGATTAAAAATTGGAAGTTATCAAAGAACAATACTTGTTCTTAAATTTTGGGTTTTATCCGCTCAATTTTATGATCCACCAGACCGCACTAGTTTGTTTCGATATCCTCTGTCAGAATGAAAATTCATGGTGTGAATAAGATTTCTGGTTCAGTCTGCTCCGAAACTAAATTTTACACGTTGTTTTTTAGCCATAAAGTGAGATAAAAGTTTTGTTGGATTTTTTATGTTTTTTAGGCAAGGATCGAATAGAGAAATCGATAGAAAATGTGACGCATTCATATCTCAAGATATAAACCAGTATTTCGTCGTCGTACAGAATCGTATCGAACATGAAAAAGATGCGGATGATAGCGTTACTTTAGTTCGTGCTTTAGATAAATTTTGTCGCAAACTTCAAACAGCCAACGTTCTTACGCCTAGATTAGATTTGGCCAGGTACACGATTCAGGTTTCTTATTTTCACCGTAAATTTATCGCTAGGTTTTTCATTTTGAAATGTATATTCTAGTTCAAGTACCGAAATCGTTGTCAAAGCTGTACGAAGACAATGTCGTTTGCATTTGAACGCGTTAAAAAACTACTTCAACGAAGCTCTGTCCAGCGTTAAACAAACGCTTTCCTCTTCTAGACCTTCTCTCGTCGTTACCAATAAGTCGGATGATTCGAATAATGACAAATCGTACGAAAATTTGTTTATGGAATTTTTAACTACTCTCGTCACGAACGTGGTAGAGAAGATAAAAGGAATTCTTCAAGATTTGATGGTACTGTAAATTTATAGCGATAAGATGATAATTGTAACATGGTCGTCTAGTGCAATATTACCTCTGTTGCAGGTATTCCTGCAACCAGAATTATTGTTCTCGTCGAAAAATAATTTCAGAGAATCTTTTTGCGTGGACAGTGTTCGAGAAGGTCTGGTTGTTAGTTTTATGCATCACTTGATCGCCACTATGCATTCCTACACGGAAAATAACGTTCCGTTGCCGATGTTGTTCATCCTTAGTAAAACCAGCTTGCAGTATCATTCGTCCGCCATTCACCCCTTGGTTAGTAGATATTTAAACTGTTACGTTTCTGGTAACATTTGGCAAACAATTCATTTTTACGTTCTCGATGTTCTCGTTGATTTATTTCCTTTCGATACTGGTAACATTCTCAAACACTCAAACACGAAAGCCCATTCTAAATTCGATAATGATTGAGGAAACTTGTGAAGATCGACTTGGTGTGAGTGATTGAAGAAGAGGAACCGTATAGTTATCGTGTCAGCTGATTATTTCGAATGAAACTTGAAAAGTTTACTTACGAGTTATGAAATCGGGAAGTTCAGAGATGGGAGGACGAAATGCTTAGGATATGTCCTCACTTATGTAATGCAGGAATTTAAAATCCGATGAGAGAATGAACTACTTCTGGTTGGATGTGTTCAAACAGCGTCATTTTCATGAGTATCTGATCCAGAACGAATAATTTTTTCATAAAATGAGCTTGCTGAAAAGCTTTGTAGATTTGTAATATCACTAGACTGCATTAATTATCATTATCACTACACAACTAAGTATTAAAAATTGTTTGAAAAACTACGGAGCAAAAAATAAAAAAGTAGAACGATAACACATTCGAATATCCGATTCCAAGGTATTTTTCAATGCTGAACACGATGCCGTTCTCCGTTTTTCGCTAGGACATCACAATTTTCTGTAATAATCTCGTTTACCTGCCGCAGACCATCGCGGAACTCATCGAACGTAGCAGTATTCAACACCGAAGTTTTGCGGTGGTCCGCTGCAAGTAAACGAGATTATTACAGAAAATTGTGATGTCCTAGCGAAAAACGGAGAACGGCATCGTGTTCAGCATTGAAAAATACCTTGGAATCGGATATTCGAATGTATGATCGTTCTACTTTTTTATTTTTTGTTCCGTAGTGAAATCAATGGAATGAGATAGCTCAGGTCGTCTCTAGTAGAAGAATTTTTTGCACTGTATTTAGAACCGTTTTCAGATAGAAGTCCGTGTTTTCTTCTTATGATTTTGTTTAGTTGCCGCTCATCGTTGTTTCTCGATCGTCGATACTGCTATCGTCCAGCGTATCACTAAATTCAATCATATTCGATTAAAAAGGGCTAGATCGAGTTCCAGTTAAAAAAGAGATTTGAAAATTTTTAAAATCAATTTGCTCGTGCGTCGCTTCCATTCGGAGTTTTTAATCCTTCAGCGCACCTATAAAACTGATTTCATTCGTTCACTCATTTTTTTTTTCTTTTTTTCAATAAAATCGAGTTCAACCTCGTTAATTCGAAATCATTTTTATAAACCAATCGCAAACGTTGACGTTTAGATCGAGGAAGCTCGGTCGTTGACAGTACTTTTCTAGATTTTAGGTCACGTATAATTTCTTCAAAACTACATAAAAAGCAAACTTTGTTAAGGAAATGTGGAGGAGATGGAATTTTTTCCTCGATACAGCAGAAGTTGTAAATAAAGGAAACAAAAAGAGAACGAGTAAACATTATTGTATGTATATTCAAATACTTATGAGACGCGTGCAATTTTCTACAAAGATTTGCATTTTCTGTTGGAGAAAAATATACTAGCCAAACCGGCGGAATGCTGCCGTTTCTTGAGGCGCGCTTTCTGTGCTACTCTTTAGCAGAAACAAAAGCGTGTGGACTAGAATGAGCTGCAGTAGAGCTTCTACTGGTACCTTTTGAGGTGCTTATTTTTATTATGCCGATCAAATTCGCTTTGAGTAGCCGACGCTAATTTACGGCAGTTATCGTAGAGGTACTAGAATGTCTATTTCTCTTTATGCTGCAATACTGTTAGTCTTATAACAGTTCTCTTATTGTTGATGAAATTGAATTTCCTAGCATTGATAGTAGCGCGTTTCTTATGCTGATGCAAATTGATGGTGTGCTACAGTATTCGTTTCTCTTCATGCTAAAGTAGAGCTGCTAGCAGTCCTACTCGTACTTGTAGCACTTCCCTTGATGCTGGTGAAATTGAATATTTAGCATTGATAATTGCGCTACTTCTTGTGCTGATATTTATTGACAGTTGTTTCAACAATTCACTGTAGTGTCTACGTAGTGCACTACTTTCATGCTCTAATTAATTTATAGTGAAGCTAGTTTCATGCTGTCGTTTACTGAATTTAATGTAAAGAAGAAAACAACATTTCTCAAAAAGCATCCCATAAAACAGGTTCCCTGAAAAAATTCTCCAGCCGCTGGAACGTTCTGGAAATGACAAATAATCGAGAAACTCAAATTTTTTAACCTGGAGGACCGTGAGTTTTGGTATTTTATTCATTAATCAGTTCAAATCTTATGGACATCCGCCAGTTGGAAAAAAATAGTCAATAAATTCTCCAGTCGCTGGAAGGGTTTTGAAATTGTAAGAAATCCAGAGAATCCACTTTTTCAACATACAGAACTGCAATTTTTCATATTTCGTTCATCATTAGGTCAATTCTTATGTAAACACATCCGCCGAGTTGGAAAAGAATAGTCAATAAATTCTCCAGTCGCTGGAACGGTCTAGAAGTAGTACGAAATCCAGAAAATCCACTTTTTCATCATGGAGAGCCGTGATTTTTGGTATTGTATTTATCAATTAGGTCAAATCTTATATAAATACCTCCGCCCAGTTTGAAAACAATTTTCAACAAAGTCTCCAGTGACTGAAATAGTCTGGAAATAGTAGAAAATCAAGGAAATCCATCTCAGAGACTGAAGAATTTTTTGATTATTTTTTTTCAGCTCGGTGGGTGTATTCACATAAGATTCGACGTAATTGATAAACAAAATACCAAAAATCACAGCTCACCTTGTTGAAAAAGTGGACTTCCTCGATTTTCTGTTATTTCCAAACTGTTCCAGAGACTGGAGAATTTTTTGACCATTTTTTTCAAATTCGAAGGACATGTTGACACTATAATTGACCTAATTGATGAACCAAATACCAAAACTCACGGTCCTCCGGGGTGAAAAAGTCGAGTTTCTCGATTATTTATCAGTTCCAGAACGTTCTAGCGGCTGGAGAATATTTTGACAATTTTTTTCAAACTCGACAGATATATTGAATTATAATTGACCTAATTCATGAACGAGGTACCAAAACTCAATGATTTCTATGTTAAAATATTGGGTATTCTCGATTTTTCATCTTTTCCAGACCATTCCAGGGACTGAAAAATTTTTAGACTATTTTTTTCGAACTTGACGGACATGATGACATTATAATTGACCTAATTGATGAACGAAATACCAAAACCCACGGTCCTCAAGGGTGAAAAAGTCGAGTTTCTCGATTATTTATCAGCTCCAGAACGTTCTAGTGGATGGAGAATCTTTTGACAATTTTTTCCAAACTCGACGGATATGTTGAATTATATATGACCTAACTGATGAACGAAATACCAAAACTCAAGGATTTATGTGTTTAAAAATTCGACTTTCTCGATTTTTCATCTTTTCCTGACCATTCCAGCGACTGGAGAATTTTTTGACAATATTTTTCAAACACGACGGATATGTTGAATTATAATTGACCTAATTGATGAACGAAATACCAAAACTCACGGTCCTCCAGGGTGAAAAAGTCGGATTTCTCGATTATTTAAATCAGTTGCAGAACGTTCCAGGGATTGGAGAATGTTTTGACAATTTTTTTCGAACTCAACGGACGTTCATAAAAATTGACCTAATTGATGAACGAAATACCAAAACTCACGGTCCTCCAGGGTGAAAAAGTCGAGTTTCTCGATTATTTATCAGTTCCAGAACGTTCCAGGGACTGGAGAATTTTTTGACAATTTTTTTCGAACTCAACGGACGTGTTTTCATAAAAATTGACCTAATTGATGAACGAAATACCAAAACTCACGGTCCTCCAGGGTGAAAAAGTCGGATTTCTCGATTATTTAAATCAGTTGCAGAACGTCCCAGGGACTGGAGAATTTTTTAACAATTTTTTTCGAACTCAAGGGACGTGTTTTCACAAAAATTGACCTAATTGATGAACGAAATACCAAAACTCACGGTCCTCCAGGGTGAGAAAGTCGAGTTTCTCGATTATTTATCAGTTCCAGAACGTTCCAGGGACTGGAGAATTTTTTGACTATTTTTTTCGAACTCAGGAGACGTGTTTTCATTAAAATTGTCCTATTTAATGAACGAAATGCCAAAACTCACCATCCTCCAGGGTGAAAAAGTGGATTTTCTCACTTCTCACTGTTTTCAGACTGTTCCAGCGACTGGAGAGTTTTTTGACCATTTTTTTCGAACTCAACGGACGTGTTTTCGTAAAAATTGACCTATTTAATGAACGAAATGCCAAAACTCACGGTCCTTCAGGTTGAGAAAATGAATTTTCTCGATTATTTGTCACTTTCAGACTGTTCCAGCGACTGGAGAATTTTTTGACCCGAACTCGGTGGACGTGTTTACATTCTTTATAATTGACCTAATTGATGAATGAAATACCAAAACTCACCATCCTCTAGGGTGAAAAAGTGGATTTTCTCACTTCTCACTGTTATCAGACTGTTCCAGCGACTGGAGAATTTTTCAACTATTTTTCTCAATCTAACGCACTCCTCTATGGATGTGTTTACATAAGAATTGACCAAATCGATAAACCAAATACTGAAAATATATTTTTGGTCTATCTACATTCCCATTTCATCCCACGGAGGAGTGCGTATTTTTCAGCCCGAACATTGAGTATTGATTTCACGCGGTCTATTGCGGTGGCAGTCGTAGTTCTCGCCGCTATTCATAGAAAAATCATAGAATTTCATTAATATTGAATTTTTTGGGAATGTTCCACCTCACCGACGACTATGGTACTAATGTATGTTGTAGTAAAGGGTATGGCGCTTCAAATGAATGATTTTCCCCAGGTGCTTCCCCTCCGATTTATTTTTAATATTCGAGTTTGAAGTTTCGTTATTGCTAGAAACTAGGGAAAATATGAATGATTTTTTTTGTTGAAAAAAATATCATGGATGAACGTTCACATATACTAAGATGTCCCCAAGTTGCATTGCTGTGCGATCATTATTGCCTGAGATACAGCCATTTGGATTTTAGGCCTAAAAATGACTCTGCAGTCCATGTGGGTGAGCGGATATGTCCAATTTTTTGGGTTTCGAGTTTTCTCATTGGGGACAACATTTTGACGGACATTTGAAACATCCCTCCCCCCTTACTCGGCTAGAGCCTTTCATCTGGGCAAGCTTGGCACATGGACCTTTCTTGAGATTGCGTCCAGACTTCCATAAGGAAGGAGAATGAGCGGAATAGAGTGAAAGAGCCAGAGAAAAAGATGTTGTAGGACTTGAGGAATTTTAAGCTCTCTTAATAATCCCCTCTGGTTTTCTAGAAAAATATCAGCAAGTCGCCCAAACGTACTCCCAATATTATGCAGTAATTAGATTATAAATTAGACTGAAGTCTGTCTGATGACGTCACTTTTCTTGAGCTCGGGCCCAGACAAGGCCAGGTATATACAGTCCGGCCTAAAGACTTATGCATGGTCCAATGTTTCTCCTAAAAATTGGCTCGAAAAGTTTTCCATCATTACCCTGCTAACATCGCAGATTCCCACCGCATTTGAAGTTTTTGTACTTTGATTTTCGTTCTTTGCTCGTGAGAACTCGACTCCTCGCTGTAAGACAGCAGTTTGATTGTTTCTAACAAACATAATTCTCTTCGAAGTGAAAATTTGAAATTTTTAAAACACGTGTTAAATTTAATCTTTACAAATAAATACGGTAGCTGCAAAAATAATGTCACCCTGAGAACACAATTTTCATTGCTAAAAATAGCTTTCCACTTGCTACTTGTTGCTCGCTCACTAACTACATTCTCAGCCCGCGAAATGCATTGCCGATGATTACATATTGTATCAACTTTATAGGAGAATAAACAAATCTCAGGACTCGTGTCAGCTTTATCCTAAATTTTTAAATTGACCCACTTTTATAATTTATTTATTTCAGCTGGATTTGACCGATAAGTGGTTCCATATGGAAGAATTTTCCGCTACGGTCCACCTGAGTACCGAGACAGAATTATGCACCGAAATGTACGCCGTCGCTCAACGACTTATTAATCATTTCGTCAAAATGCAAGGCTTAGCCATCTCGCAGGTAGGTACCTATATACGATTTACATAAATATAGACCTAATCTAGTGCTTTGACACTTTCGGCATATGTTGCAATGTTTGTTTCGATTCGCGCAGATGTTACGCAAATCGGTAGAGACTAGAGATTGGCTGCACGGATCCGAGCCACGTATGGTACGGCCTGTCATGAAGAGAGTTATCGAAGAATTGACCTCCATCGATTCTCAGGTTTGTCTGCGGCGACGGCCCGCGGGTGTATGGAAAAATTCCTCTATCGAGACGCGTATTTTATTTTGCAGATTGGCGTACTGTTCGAGGAGGGAACGAAAGCGGACCGCAGCAGCGATTCGAGTCGCAAGACTCAGTCTCGTCATCATCGAAGCGTCAGCAATTGGTCCTCGTACACGCCAGCGTCCACCCATTCGATTAACGTGATCAATAAACTATTTTCCGAGCGTATCGATATTTTCGCGCCCGTTCAATTTTCCAAAGTTTCCATAATGACTGGGATCATAAAAATCAGTCTGAAAGTAGGTTTCGAGCGACGCCCGAGTAATTTTTGAGGGGATAATTTGTAGAACACGTCATATTTTGAAGTTATACCGCGGCTCAATATTGTTACGTGTCGTACTTGTTCAGTGTAAAGCACATATGGTATCGTGGATGCGAAGACCTTGTACCGGTATGCCCTCTTCTTTATCGACGATTTCACTCGTACAATATATATTTTTTTTTTAGAAAATTATCCTCGTCATAAGTACGACGCAACAGTTGTTCGGTGCGAACAGAAAATGAAATAAAAACTACCGGTAAAATATTCCTTTCTTCCCACAATTTTCGGCGAGTCTATAAAGCGATAACGATCATGAGGAAATGCATACCTATCAAAAATTGTACACGCGTTCCGTGTCCTCAATTTCTCGCGGTGCGAGAGAACATTATATACATATTTGTATTTTTTAAAAGTTATAAATTATATCAGCTTTCGGAATCCCGTTTTCGTGGAAATGAGGTCCCAAGTTGGGTAAACAATAAAAATTCGAAAACGATCGCAATCCCGCGATATATTCGAGAAATACGGCTACGTTTTAGAAGAATTTCTTATAATTTATACGCGTTGTTTCCGATCGCCTTAAATAATTTTTTTTTTTTTACGTTGTTTTGCGCAGACTTTGCTGGAGTGCGTACGACTGAAAACGTTCAGTAAATATGGTTTGCAGCAAGTGCAAGTTGACACCCATTATTTACAGTTGTATCTTTGGCGTTTTCTTCACGACGAAAAGTAAATAATGAAAATACACTCGATCGAAATTCACTTACGCGTGGAATAGAAACACTTGAATAAATATAGGAAAAACTTGTATAAATTTCTTCTTTTTTTTTTTCTTTTCCTAGTTTGATAAATTTCCTGTTGGACGATATTTTGGGAAGCACCGTTCAAAGATGTCTGGATCCGATTCTAATGGAGCCGAGCGTGATCGAAATTATTTGCGAACGAGTTTGACGATCGTGAATTCATGATGGAGGCGAATCGAAATCTCGCTCTTGTATATCGGGGATCGATTATTACGTCTTGAGTCGCTCCAAGTCCTTTCTGCGTTGTGATCATTTTATTCTTTTGTACCCTCATTTTTTCTTGTTGTTTTCGTTATTTATGTCTGAGTATCTGAATAAAAGTTGAAAGAAATACTGATATTTCGTCTTTGAAATGGGAGGACAATTTGTGCCTTACTACCGTCGACGAGAAAAAATGGTTTGCAGGTCGATTAAAAAACAATCTAATCAGAGGCTCTGGGTTCACTTTAATTAACTTCGTCTTCAACAACTTTTTGACCTCCCTTCATTTGATAGAAGATTTTACAATGATGAGTAGGTCCACCGTTGGCACCTTCTTCTCAATGCTTCGAAACAATTTTATCAACTAGGGCGAGCGAAGAACCATTTTTAGATTTCGATTATCGTGTAGGATCGATTACGAAGGAAAATCGAAACTCTGTCAAGCACTACGATTTCTTTGTAAAAAAAAAACGAAGGCTTCCTTAACAAAGTTAAACGAGGAACGCAGGGAACCTGTTTTATGAGTCATGTGGGATTTGGTAAAGAGAATTCAAGGAAGCCTAGACCTAGATAAAGGTAGTATAAAGAAGGCCTAGATTTACTATAAGCCTAGTATAATATAGTTTGAGAATCTAAATTTTTCTCGAATCTCGAACTATATATGATAGAAGGGGGACTTGGAAAAATTTTGACTCCCGAGCTATACATGATACAAGGGGGATTTCGAAAAATTTCCATCATATGTGGCTTGAGAGTCGAAATTTTTCCAAGTCCCTCCCCCCTCCCCCTGAGGGAGAGTGAAAGAAAATTGATTATATTCGGTAAAGGGCAAAAGAACGGGTGGTGGAATGTAGATACTATTGAAAATTGCAATGGTAGCGGAGAACCCGCATAGAAGTCGAAATTTTTATAAGTCCCCATTTTATCATCATTTCAAAATACCCCTCCTAGCATATATAGCTCTGAAGACAACATTTTTCCAAGTGCCTCTCCTATCATTTACCGGGTGGGGCAAAATGATGTTACCAGTTGAATGGGAGTTTGAACTTAATTCACCCCAGCTCAAAAACGCGAAACGTCAAATGTAGACATCAGAGAGATTAGGGTGTTTCACTGAAAGATTTTTCACCTAAAAAAATTCACCGATTGAGATTCACTTACAGATAATTCACCTGATAGAAAAAGCGGTTCACCGACAAAATTCGATTATATTTTTATTTATGAAGTTAACTAATCAGTTTAATTTAAGTTAAATTATAATAAAAAATTAATTTAATCATTTTATTTTCGATATTATTAAAATTAAATTTTATATCATTTTTTATATTTCTAAGTATTATTTATTTTTATATTTTAATTAAATTTAATGTTGAAAAAAAGATAATAATTTAAATTAATATAATTTTTAAATAATCATTATTTTATTAAAATAAAAATTATTTATTAAAATTTTCAAACAAAATGTTAGGTAAGTAAATTGATTTAATAAATTAAAAATTATACATTAATAATAAAATATAATTTATTAATTTAATTCAATTGATAAAATATTAATAATTTAATTAAATACATTTTTTTATTAAATTATTATTTATTAAAATAATTTTATAAATAAAATTTGGTATATCAAAGTATCAAATAAAAGTCGAACAGTTGATTGAAAAAGGTGAATTTCGTCGTCGGTGTCGGTGAACTCAAAAAAGGAAGATGAACTTTCCTGATGGTGAAAAAAAAATCTGACAGGTGAACTTTCCTGTTGGTGATATGTACATTCCTTCAAAAAGACTTACTCAGTGAAAAATCTTTCGGTAAACTGGTCGGACCTCCACTTCAAATCTACGAAATTTGTAGGTATCTCAATTTTATCTTAAATTTGCGCTCCTAGCCAACTTTTTAAGACGTTTCAGAACGGCGACTAATTTACCAAGATTTCCAAAATAAGAAATTAAAAAGATAAATAATAACTTCACACAATTTTTAATATTTGAATTCTTGGTTAATTGTGGTCCTTAACTAGACTCCGAAAAATCGTAAAAAATTGGGTGTAGGCACAAATTTATGATAAAATTAAGATACAAATTTCTTAGGTTCAAAGTTTACACCTAACGTTTCGCGTTTTTGAGCTAGATTGAGTTTAGTGCAAACCCCCATTAAATTAATAACATCATTTTGCCCCACCCAGTATAGCTTGGTAGTCACATTTCTCTAAGCCCTCTCCTATTATAATGTAGAGTTCGCAAATGGAAATTTTTCCAATTTCTCGTCCTATTATATAAAGTTTGCAAGTAAAACTTTTTTCAAGTCCCAATCCTATCATATATGGGTTGGAAGTAGACATTCTTCTAATTTCCCTTCCTACCATTTGAAGGTCAATTTTTTTTCAAGTCCCCCCCCTCCCCCATCATTATAATATAGCTCGAGGATCAAACTTTTTCCGAGTCCTTCTCCTACCATTTCCAAGTACCCCTCCTACCACATGTAGCTCAGAAGTAAAATTTTCAAAAGGGTATTTTTTGGAAAAAGTGTCCGCCGCCCAGCCGGCCGGCAACCTCAAGGTCGTTTAGAGGTCGGAGATCGAAATTTGTCTGTCCCCCTTCTATCATACATAGCTTGGAGGTCGACATTTTTCCAAGTCCTCCTCCTATCCTATATAGCTCCAAAGACCAAGCCTGGGACAATTTGATGACGTCATAGGTTAGGCTTGTGACGTCACAATCTGATGTCTCACGTGCTCCATAAAACAGGTTCCTGCCAACCCTCGTAGGTCGAAATTTTTTTCCTCGAGTGGGAATTTTTCCAAGTCCTCCTCCTTTCCCTCCTATCATATATAGCTCGAGAGTCGAAATTTTTTGAAGTTCCCCTCCTATTATTTGTAGCTCGAGAGTGGAAATTTTTCTGTCTCTCTCCTATCATATATAGCTTGAGAGGCGTGGCCTGTGACGTCATAGGTCAACCTTGTTACGTCACAATCTGGTGACCTCATAAATCAAATTTTTTAAAAGTTCCCCTCCTATTATATATAGCTCCAAAGTCCGGGCCTGTGACGTCAGAATCTAAATTTTTCAGATCTCACGTGCCCCATAAAACAGGTTTCCTGCCACCCCTCGTTCAACTCCGTTAAAGAACCCGTGAGTTTCTGAAAGTCACTCCAGCTCTTTTGGCTCTTACCCCAAGTTCCCAAAGATGGCTGCAGCTTCAAACTTTAAACTCTGATGCCAAAATGGTCAGCTTCTCATCTTCAGTCACACCCTCAGAAAATTTCTGCGTTCTACCTCCATGACGTCATCAATAACCTTCAAGAACTTGAATTTCATGCTCCGATTCTCTAAACAAGATACTTGGGAAAGATTGAGCTACGAATCTCTGTAAGGGGAATGGACTCCAACTCTGAACCTTTTTCAACCCAGACCTGTGAGCTAGGCTATAACGACGATGTCTTATAGGCCCAGATGGAGTTTTAGACTAAACATGAGTTGAGCTCAGAGGAGCTAAGATTCCTTCTGCTCAGACTATTTCAAACTATGAGTGTTACGTCCTTAGAAAACGGCCGTATTGCATTTTTGTGACGTCATCAATGACTTTTTTTAATTTAAGAAACAATATATTGACGCAATTTCAAGTAAGATTTTGGAAGAAATGAATTCTCGGTCGACCTGACGACAACGGACAACGAAGTTTATCAGATACTTCTGGAAGCTTGGACCACACATAGACAAATAAGATGAGCCAACCCAGTCAGGCTACTCCTAACGCTACGCCTAGAGATCTAGAGAAGGCATTAGCGGGGAGTGATAAAGAAGGTAAACTCAAGAGTCTTAGGTCATGGACTAACTCAGATGGCCTCATCTTAGTGTACGTATATCAGTACATAGGGTAGAGCAGAATGATTTTTTCAATTCCCAGCAATAGAAACTAATGGAAAAGCGATGACTTTATCCTGCCGGGACACAAACACTTCATCTGTGAGAAGCAAAGCTACGAAATGCTTCAAGCAGGCTTTGTATACATGAGAAGGGGACTTCCCAAATCGTTGACTTTGGAAATACATCATGTTCGAGGCGGGTGACGAGGAATTGAAAAAGTTTGGACTTTTGTACCATAGCGTACCCAAATCAACGATTAGGAAGAAACATTCTTTAAAAGATAAAATTTGCTTGTTCGCCGATTTGCATATCCACACGTCAATTCAACTTTGTACGGCAGAAATATGAAACCATAATTGGAAGTTACGGGAAATATGACGTCATTCAGAAGGACTAAGTTATTCTCGTGATCTCAGATTTAGGGCTGGAGGTAGAGGTGGTGTATCGGCAGGGCGATATCGGATCGTACGCAGTCGCCCCGAAATGTCCAATGTAGATGGAGTCTATACCACGTAAGTCCATATTTAGTATGAGAATTCTTGGTATACGGATATATTCAAAACCAGCGAAATCACGGATGCCGGATAGACAGATCTTGGGTATTGAGCTTATACCAACTCCGAGTGCAAGTACTTCTAAGCAAGGCAAGATAAAACTAGGTACATTGATTCCGATAATCCAATCAGAATGCGCACAATAGGATCCGTGATACATTCTGACGAAGGTCGGCCTACGAATGCTTCAATTCTCTGAGATTCGATTAACACGATATAGTTGACCTTTGAGCGAATTTCATCGAGTCTTAGGTTAAACATAGACGAGGCCCAGAAAAGTATTTCGAGTTGAGACTCCTTGTTTTCAGACTAATTTAGACCTATGATGGTAACGTTTGAAAACGTCCGTGTTTGACCTTTTTGACGTCATTGGTCATTGTAAGCAAAACTAACGGGTTCTTTAACGGAATTGAGCGAGGGGTGGCAGAGAAACTGTTTCATGGAGTACCTCGGGGGTGACGTCACAGGCCTGGACTTTAGAGCTATATGTAACAGGAAGAGAACTTGAAAAAAGTGATCTATGACGTCATCAGATTGAAACGTCACAAGACAGACCTATGACGTCATCCAACTATGACGTCACAGGCCTCGCCCTTCAAGCTATTTACAACAAGAGGTGAATTTAAAAAAAAACTGATTTATGACGTCATCCGATTGTGACGTGACAAAGCTGACCTATGACGTCATCAAAATATGACGTCACACACGCCGCCACTCAAGCTATATCAGGAGGCAAACCTGTGACATTATTGAAATGTGACGTCACAGGTCCCACCCCCAGCTATATATGAAAGGAGGGGAACTAGAAAGAATCTCATCTATAACGTCATCAATTGAAACGTCACAAGGCAGACCTATGACTTCATCAAACTGTGACTTCACAGTCCCTCCCCTTCAAGCTATGTACAATGGAAGGTGAATTAAAACAAAAATGTGACTTGTCAGGAACAAACGTGTAATCGGTCCACTTCACGTCATGGACCGATTGCACGTTTCTTCCTGACAGGTCACAAATGCTTTATAACTTCATCCGATTATGACGTGACAAAGCTGACCTATGACGTCATCAAAATGTGACGTCACAGACCCAGCCACTCCTGCTATACATTATAGATTTATAGGAGGGGACTTGAAAGAAAAACCGATCTATGACGCCACGATATTGTGACGTCACAAGGTAGACCGATGACGTCTTTAAAATGTGACGTCACAGGTTCCGCCCCCCAGCTATATATGAAAGGAGGAGAACTTGAAAAAATCTGATCAATGATGTCATCAGATTGTAACCTCTCAAGGCTGACCTAAGACGTCATGAAAATGTGACGTCACAGATTCCGTCCACAGTTATATGTTTGAGAAGGAGGACTTGGAAAAAAATGATCTATGACGTCATCAGATTGTGACGTCATAGGCCTCGCCCTCCAAGCTATATATGATAGGAGATTAATAAAAAAAAACGACGGCTTCCTTAACAAAATAATAAAAGGACTTGTCCAGACGAGTATATCATAAACAAAATAATGAGCTTGAAAGCACTGTCGTCTTAAAAAATTTTTTTACTTATACGACGGGCTACTTTCTTTCTTGTTCTTTCACGCTCCCTGTGCTGCTGCTCCGTTTTGTTCCTGTTAATAGCTTTACTCATTGTAGTATTTATCGATCCTGAAGAAGAACGTGTGTACGTTCGAAACGTCGATCGTCGTATAAGTAAAAAAATTTTTTAAGACGACAGTGCTTTCAAGCTCATTATTTTGTTCCTTAACAAAGTTAAACGAGGAACGCAGGGAATCTGTATTTTATGAGTCAAATGGAATTTGGTATTGAAAATTCAAGGAAGCCTAGACCTAGATAAAGCTAGTATAGAGAAGGCCTAGACCTACTATAAGCCCAGTATAATAAAGTTTGAGAGTCTAAATTTTTCTCGAATTTCCAGCTATATATGATAGATCGAGAGTTGAAATTGTTCCAAGTCCCTTTCATATCATATACCTATAGCTGGTGAGCCGAAATTTTTCCAAGTCCCTCTCCTATCATATATGGCTCGAGAGTCAAAATTTTTCTAAGACCCTCTCATATCATATATGGCTCGATAGTCAAAATTTTAACAGGGAACCTGTTTTATGAGGGGCTTTTTGAGAAATTTGCCGTCCGCCGTCCAGCGAAAAACTTGGAAAAATTTCGACTCCCGAGCCATATATGATAGAAGAGGAACCGAGTTAACTCGTACCTCAATTTTATGGTTGAACATTAAAAAGGGTTGTACTCAAGAGAATAGCGTTTTACAAAAGATACCACACAAAACAAGCAGCCGCGAGCGCTTTCGGTTAATTAACCATTTTCTAAGCGTAAGTGAACAGAAGCGACTCTAGAGTACAACCCTTTTTAATAATAGGAGAGGAACTTGGAAAAATTTCGACTCTCGAGCTATGTATGATAGGAGGGGGACTTGAAAAAAATTTCGACTCTCGAGCTATGTATGATAGGAGGGGGACTTGGAAAAAAAAATTACGGCTTCCTTAACGAAGTTAAACGAGGAACGCAGGGAACCTGTTTTATGATTCGAATGAGATTTGGTATTGAAAATTCAAGGAAGCCTGGATCATATATAGCTCGAGAGTCGAAATTTTTCTAAGTCCCCCTTCTATCATATATGGCTCGAGAGTCGAAATTTTTCTAAGTCCCCCTTCTATCATATATGGCTCGAGAGTCGAAATTTTTCTAAGTCCCCCCTCTATCATATATAGCTCGAGAGTCGAAATTTTTCTAAGTCCCCCTTCTATCATATATAGCTCGAGAGTCGAAATTTTTCTAAGTCCCCCTCCTATCATGTATAGCTCGAGAGTCGAAATTTTTCCAAGTCCCTCTCCTATCATATATGGCTCGAGGGTCGAAATTTTTCTAAGTTTTTCGCTGGACGGCGCACGGCGGACGGCGGACGGCGCACGGCGGACGGCAGATTTCTCAAATAGCCCCCCATAAAACAGGTTCCCTGTTAAAATTTCGACTCTGCAGCTATATATGATAGGAGGGGGACTTGGAAAAAATTTCCACTCTCGAGCTATGTATGATAGGAGGTGGACTTGGAAAAAATTTCGACTCTCCAGCCATATATGATAGGAGGGGGACTTGGAAAGAATTTCGACTCTCGAGCTATGTATGATAGGAGGTGGACTTGGAAAAAATTTCGACTCTCCAGCCATATATGATAGGAGGGGGATTTGGAAAGAATTTCGACTCTCGAGCTATGTATGATAGGAGGTGGACTTGGAAAAAATTTCGACTCTGCAGCCATATATGATAGGAGGGGGACTTGAAAAAAATGTCGACTCTCGAGCTATATATGATAGGAGGGGGACTTGGAAAAAATTTCGACTCTCGAGCTATATATGATAGGAGGGGGATTTGGAAAAATTTCGACTCTTGAGCTATGTATGATAGGAGGGGGACTTGAAAAAAATTTCGACTCTCGAGCTATGTATGATAGGAGGAGGACTTGGAAAAATTTTCGACTCTCTAGCCATATATGATAGGAGGGGGACTTGGAAAAAATTTCGACTCACGAGCTACATATGATTTGGAGGGGGACTTGAAAAAAATTTCGACTCTCGAACTATGTATGATAGGAGGGGGACTTGGAAAAAATTTCGACTTACGAGCTACATTTGATTTGGAGGGGGACTTGAAAAAAATTTCGACTCTCGAACTATGTATGATAGGAGGGGGACTTGGAAAAGATTTCGACTCACGAGCTACATATGATTTGGAGGGGGACTTGGAAAAAATTTCGATTCTCCAGCTATGTATGATAGGAGGGGGACTTGGAAAGAATTTCGACTCTCGAGCTACGAGCTATATATGATAGGAGGGGGACTTGGAAAAAATTTGGACTCTCGAGCTATATATGATAGGAGGGGGACTTGGAAAAAAATTACGGCTTCCTTAACGAAGCTAAACGAGGAACGCAGGGAACCTGTTTTATGATTCGAGTGAGATTTGGTATTGAAAATTCAAGGAAGCCTAGATTTGGAGAAAGGTAGTAAAAAGAAGGCCTAGACCAACTATTAGTGTAATATAATATAGTTGGATAAATCAGGTTCCTTGTTAAAATTTCCACTCTTAGCTCGAGAGTCGAAAATTTTCTAAGTCCCCCTCCTATCATATATAGCTCGAGAGTCGAAATTTTTCTAAGTCCCTCTCCTATCACATATGGCGCGAGAGTCGAATTTTTTCTAAGTCCCTCCCTCTTATCATCTATAGCTCGGGAGTCGAAATTTTTCCAAGTCCCCCTTCTATCATATATAGCTCAAGAGTCGAAATTTTTCTAAGTTTTTCGCTGGACGGCTGACGGCGGACGGCGCACGGCAGATTTCTCAAATAGCCCCCCATAAAACAGGTTCCCTGTTAAAATTTCGACTCTCGAGCTATATATGATATGAAAGGGACTTGGAACAATTTCAACTCTCCAGCTATCATATAGAGGTGGAGATTCGAGAAAAATTTAGACTCTCAAACTATATTATACTAGGCTTATAGTTGGTCTAAGCCTTCTTTATACTAGCTTCATGTAGGTCTAGGCTTCCTTGAATTTTCAATATGAAATCCCATTTGACTCATAAAACAGGTCCCCTGCTTTCCTCGTTCAACTTCGTTAAGGAAGCCGTCGTTTTTCAAAATCCCTCTCTTATCATATATGGCTCGAGAGTCGAAATTTTTCCAAGTTTTCATCGTTAAATTGTGACCTCACAGAACCCCGCCACCTAAGCTATATATGATAGGAGACCCTTCGGAAAAAAACTGATCTTTGACGTCATCGTTGTAAACCTATGACGTCATCAGATTGTGACATCTCAAGGCTGACCTGTGACGTCACGGACCCCTGCTCAAAAGTTATATAGGATAGGAGAGTGAGTTGGAAAAACGATTACTGCTTCCTTAACGAAGTTAAACGAGGAACGCAGGGAACCTGTTTTATGAGTCATATGGGATTTGATATTGAGAATTCAAGGAAGCTTAGACCTAGATAAAGCTAGTAAAAAGAAGACCTAGACCTACTATGAGCCTAGTATAATATAGTTTGAGAGTAGAATCAATGCGTTTTTTAATTTTACGGTCATCCATCATAGAGAAATATACTCACAAAGAGTAACAAAACAAATACAAGAACCGCACAATAATATAAACAATAATTTAATAATAAAAATTATATGAAAACAAATTTTTTTTTTTTGTATTTTTATATTTATTATTCATTTTTTAATAATTTTTATTTAATAATTTTATTGGTAATTAATTTATTTAAATAAATTAAAATAAATATTAAAAAATAAATAATTATTAATTTATTTACAATTATAATATAAGGTTCTTTGTTTGTTTATATTATTGTGCGGTTCTTGTATTTGTTTTGTTACTCTTTGTGAGTATATTTCTCTATAGTTTGAGAGTCTTAATTTTTCTCGAATCTCGAGCTATATATGATAGGAGGGGGACTTGGAAAAATGTCGACCTCCGAGCTATATATGATTTTGTCTCTCGAGCTATATATAATGGGAGGGGGACTTGGAAAAATTCTGACCGCCAAGTTATATACGAGTATGACAGGAGTCAAAATTTTTCCATGTTTTTTGCCGGACGGCATACGGCAAATTTCTCAAAAAAAAACATAGAACAGGTTTCCTGTTAAAATTTCAACCTCCGAGGTGTTCATGATAGGAGGGAGTCATAGAAAATATTCGATCTCCAAGCTTTGCCGACAGGCCAGCGGACATTCTTTGCGAAAAACCCTCCGATCAAACAGGTTCGCTGTTGAAATTTCGGTTCCCGATCCTACATAGCGGATAGAACTGGAACGACATTAGAGTATGAATCTCTGAAGAGATGGGTCCAAAGGAATGTTGAGCTTTGAACCCTAAAGCTAGGCTGTAACTATGAAGTCTTCAACTAAGTTTTCCCTCTGGCTTTAAGAGCTAGGCTACAACCAACATGCTGGGCCCAGAAGAGGATTTTATGCTAGGACCCTTCAAATTAAGATTCCCTTTCTCTCTTTGAACTCGGTTCTAATTGATTGTTAAGGAAAATGCAAGTTGAAGAATTGCGTGACGTTATCAATATACTTCGGTGTGTAGATGGAAATGAAGGAGAAATTTGAAAAATTACAAGTATAAGTGTATGACATCACCGAGGTCAGATACCGCTTGAAATCCATAAAGACGAGCGAAAGAAGTACAAGCAAGTGAGTTTGACGTCATGAGAGCGTGAAATAAGGAACACAGAGGAAGGAAAATTTCAGTACTTTTCAAAATTTCAACCAATTAAAAAGAAAAGAGCCGTAGGTAATTGACACTAATTTTCTTTAGCTCTATTATTTGGTTTCAGCCGAGTGTTGATATCAGTTAGAAAAATCGAAAGACAAAAAAGGTATAAGCAGGCGAGTCTGACGTCATTGGAGAGGCATTTAATTAATCTTTATCGTGGTTCACGAGTGAAAGAGAGAAGATTAGCAGGTGTCCATTTTAATGTGAGAAATGCTCTCAAATACGTATATTTCGAAAACCACCCTTGGTGACCACGCGGACCGCTAATTGTACGACGTACGGATGTGGACAATTCATAAAGAGAGTCAGGATAGCCAGAAGTGTTAGCTGGAACATCTATGAAAGTAAAGATACATTTTTGAGGTGGACTGAAATTATAGTCGTTGACGGAAACGCACAGTTTACTACCAAGAAGAGAACGTTCCAAAAGACGCCACAAAAGCTGCGGTATAGCTACGAAAGGATAACGATTGTCGCTCTCATCAAATGGTAGGAAAGAAGTCGCCAAAGTGAGTCGAAGGATGTCGATACCAATATTCCATTTTGTCAAATGCGTGATGGAAAGATATAAGTGTGAAACAATACCGACATGATTCTCGAGCTGGAGTTGAAGTTCTGGCTAGTCATTCATGAGCACCAATTTCACACACATTACCCCCTACATTTTTGACAAATCGCTTCGCAATACGTGTACTTTACTCGTTCTTTCCCCGACAACAGCGCGATAAATTCACTACTTTTCCACTGCTATGTCTATAAAAGAAAAGGATACAAACTTCTGAAGTTGTCTAATACAAACACACTTATAGAGTAGTATAGATACAAACTATAGTTATATGAAGAAATGCGAATGTGTGCGAGGTGACAAATACGATACTCTGTTCGAGGAGAAGAAAGAGGATAAAGAGAGACGCGGGGACATATGATACAATGATGTATATACGACATGTACAATAATATTCGGAAGCAGGCAGACACACGTACATTTACTGTAGAACCCGCGGTACCAAAACCAAACACCTGAGTTTTTAAAATCTGAAAACATATGTTAATTAATGATGTATTGTTCGTACGGAGGCAAGAGGGAACGTTAGGGGGAAATATAGACTACAAATATTGTATCCCATGGTTTCATTAGTGTACCACATTATATGGATATGGTACCTTTTCTTTTCCACTTTTTATATTAGTCTGGAAGTTTTTCTCTGAACGGTTGTAGCGTACAACCGTTCAGTTTCTTTTCTCTTTTCTACATTTTTTTTTTTTTTTTTCTTAGATATGAATACAAAATTTCTATCGAGTCAGCACATTTCTCTCGAATATCGCGTATCTATTTTAGAATTTTCGCCTATAAATAATATTTTTAAAGTTGAATCTTCTTCTTTTTTCACGTGTGTTTTTATTTACGCGCTGAAATCGTAAGTTTTTCACTTTATTCACTTTAATAATACGAGTACATATACTTATAATACGTACTTAGGTACTATTTAAGGATGCCACGTTGGCTGCCGGTATTTGAAAAAAAAAGAACGTCGCTCTCGGGTCGATTAAATTAATTGGTCGCGTTGAATGTGTTACGTTGGTTTTTAAAAAGGGTAATGGGCCGATTAAGTGCACTTAATGACGCGTGGGGGCTGCCTCGTTCGCGCCGGAAATTTCAATTCGTATCTTCGTCATCTGTATAGTTTTATTCCTTAGCAATTCGTCAAGTTATCCAACATTGGTACTTCGCACGTAATATTTCTAAATTCGAACTTTCACTCGCTCGAGCTATGAACTTTTGAAGATGACTCCGTAGGGAATGGCAAGGACGTGGCATAAGATACTTGAGAAATTTGTACATGCTTAGTCCTTGTACGTAAAATCTTGTTTTTATGAAGTCAAAAGTATTCGAAAATCAATCATGTATCCACCTCTGAATGAAACTAGATAATTTCTGACAGCTAGGTCATCCTCGAGTAGATCAAATTTGAATGTTAGATCAGCGGATACGATGGTGCAAACATGAAGGGAGGTGACTATCGGTTGTATCATCATTGAAATTATATTACGATCAGCGAGTTTTGTTCTTATGGAATCTTTTTTGACATAGAAGTGTCTCCTAACTCGTACAGCTTACGTTGTTCTTCGCTCCCGGAGTCTCTGCGTCCATCGAGACGAGCAGGAGTTTTAGGATTGTATTCTACTCAATGGCAGGGAATTTCGTAAGTATTTCTTCTCTTATACATGGCTCGAAATAATCCAAAGTTTTTCAAGCCCCTGGTTTCTTCCCAATTCTCAGAGTCCTCATATTCGTAGCTCGAAATTCGAAATTCTTTTAAGGCCTCGTGGTCTCTATAGTTTGATGGTCGGAAATTTTCCAAGTCTTCTCCACTTCTTCATGATTCGGTAGTAGATCTATTTCCGAGCCTCCCTCCTCCTGCCCTTTTTATAGCTGAATAGTCGAAATTAATCGGAAAGGAGAATGAGAAACGTAAGATTTTTCGCTCGTATCGAATAGGGTTCAAACCTGGGATTTCTCGAGTGCGAGTCAATCAATAATTTCTCTGTTTCATATTCCCCCTTCCCCTTCACAGTTATGCGATCAACAAAAGAGAGCCCTTGTCAATATTTTGAACTTTAATCGTCGTTGAAAAATTTCAATGCACGAGCTCTCTGTGAAAGACTATTTGAAGTAAGCAAAATATGAAGCTCAACTGAGTGGTGAGATGTGGATGCGAAATGAGATATTGGGGAAGTGAATCTGGAGAGTATTTAAAAGCTCTAGTATACAATTTTGACAAGTTTTCACGAAATAAGTATCAGTCGCAAAACAAAAAACTCACGGGTTCTTCAACGGAATTAAACAAGAGAGCTGCAGAGAATCTGTTTTATTGGAAACAGGAGGACTTCCAAAAACTTAGGCTTTCGAGTAATACTTGGATTTGTAGAGAAAACTTTCGACTTCTGAGGTATCCTTATACGATTAGAATGAGAACTTGAAAAGAAAATTTGACTTGCGAGCTATACATGATAGGAGGGGGACTTAGCAAAATTTCTTCCCCTCCTATAGTCAGCGTAGGTAACCGCCTGGCGGACATCGGAGATTTTTTCAAGATAACCCCTGATGAAATACGTTCCTTGTTAAAACATTAACGACCTCAAAAAAATATACAGGCCTTTAAGTTGTCTAGTCATAGCTTTCTTGAAGCCTAAAATGTTTTCACAATTTCTCTAGGCCCCTAGGGAGGGGTACCACTACAACAAGAGCAACCGGGACTTTTCCCTCTATATTATTCGTCGTTTTCCTCAAAGTTTCTCCTTTTTAAATTTTTTTCCAAGTCTTCTGATTACGTCACGATCTACACGCGGGTAGGCCTTTTTTTTAAAAAAAAAAGCTTTTGAAGTTACCCTCTTCCCCCTGAATAAACTAACCTGACCTGATCCAAGACTCGAAAGTAACAAAATGACCCTTTTATCTAAAAAAAAACTCGAAGCTAAGAGATTCCTTTGAAGCTCAAAATTTTCATGAGTCACTCACTTGTCATCATATCAGCAAAAATTTCTCAATTCCTCTGTTGCGCATGGTCCCTCTCCTTTTGTAAGGCTCGAGATTTCCCTTACAAGAGTCGAAGCTCGAATTCTTTCATAGATCTTCTTTTATAGAAACCAGTCCCTCCTTCTCAATGGAGATTTAAGCAAAATTGCGTTTTGAAATCCATTAATGAGGTCACAACCAAGCTCTTTCCCTAGCTGTATATAGCTCGAGTCTTTCCTTTGAAGATGTTCGAGTTCCGAATCGCTCCTCTACACAGCTGAGCTCAAAATTTTTAATGAGTTACATTTATAGAGATTGAAGGGAAAATTTATCTTCAAGTCCTTTGATGACGTCACAATCTGGATATTTTCGCGGTACGTAGCTCAAAATTCTAACTCCTTCCTCTTGAAGGAATCGAAGTTTTCCTTTATAGGGATTCAAGTTCCAAGTCCTTCCTTTATATAGCTAAGTTCAAAATTTTTATGAGTTTTTCATTTATAGAGGTTGGAGAGAAAGTTTATTCTGATGTCCTTTGATGACGTCACAGTCTGAATCCTTCGTTTTAGATAGCTAAAAATTTGGAATTTCTCGCTTGAGGGAGTCAACGTTTGAAATGATTCGTAGTCTTTCGTCTATAGGATCTCAAGTTCCAAGTCTGTCCTCACAATTTTTATGAATTTTTCATTCATACAGTAAATATCTTTCAAGTTCTGTCTGTGTTGACGACACAATCCGGACGCGCATGTCCCTTTTTCTCGATAAAGCTCAAAATTTCCTTGAGATGAATCGAAACTCAAAATTTTCCACACATCTTCTTTTATAGGAATTCTAGTCTCCACTCCCTTCAATTTTTTCCATGTCTTTTGATGACGTCGTGATCTGCATATTTTGCTCTGTATAGCGCTTAAAAGAGTCAAAAGTTCCTTACTTTCTCTAGTCTTCTCTTCATATAGGGTTTCAAGTTCCTGCAAATCTCTGCACTCCATAGCTGAGCTCAAAATTTTTGTGACTCTTTCATTTATAGACGTTGGAAAGAAAATTTATCTTCAAGTCCTTTGATGACGTCATAATATGGATCTTTCGCTCTATAATCGCTAGAGATTTAACTCTTCTATTTTAAAGGATCGAGTCAAAGTTTGAAAATTTCTCTAGTCTCTACTTTATAGAGTCTCCAGTTCCTAGTCGCTCCACTCTGTAGCTGAGCTTAAAATTTTCATGAGAGTTTGAGAACGAATTCATTTCGAGCCTTTTGTTGATACCGCAATCCGGCCGCGAATGGCTTTTTGGCTTCTCTCCCTATGCACAGCTCGAACTCGAAATTTTTCATGGGGTTCAAGTCCTCAGTCCCTTCTTAATAGACGTTCAAGCGAAAACTTTTCCCGAGTCTTTTGATGACGTCACGACGTGCACATTTTGCTCTATTGAACGCCTTTTTCCTCAAGGAGTCGAAGTTTAGTTGTTTCTTCATAAAGATTCAAGTTCCAAGTCTCTCGCTCGAATTTTTACGAGTTTTTGAGGGAGACTTTTTTTCAAGTCCTCCGTTTAAATCGCAATCCGGGAACATATTGCCCCTTTCCTACAGTGAAGCTGAAAATTTTCTTCAGGTAAACCGATGCTCGAAATTTTTCATAGATCTTCGTTTATATAGGGATTCAAATTCAGAGTCTTTTCTCAGTATAGAGATTTTATTGAAATTTATTCTCCAAGTTCTCTGATGACGTCACGATCTATCTTGAAGTTTAAACTCTTTCCTCGTAAAGGAATTAAAGTTTGGAATTTTTTCTAGTTTCTCATTCACGCTCCACGTCTCTTCTCTATACAGGTGAGCTCAAAATCTTCGTTTGTTCCTCATTCATGGAAATTAAGGAGAGAAGTTTTTTCAAATCCTCGAAAGACGATACGATCCGGATTCGGATAGTCTCTTTCGCTTTATAAAGCTTAAAGTTAGTAAGTATTGTACTCTCTATTCGTATAGCAGTCAGAGTTTGAAATCTTCAGTGTTCCTCCTTCATAGGAATCTAGGTTGCAAATCTCACGTCCATAAGGCTTTTTTATTAATTTCGTATACATAGAGATATCAGCGCGACATTTCTTTTCAAGTTTTTCGATGACGTCACGATCCGAATATGGACCTTTGACCAAGAAATGTACGTCAGTTTTTAGCGGTGAGACCCAGAAGCGATTGAAACAATATTATTGACCTTGCTCAAATGTTTCTATTTTACACTTTTACGAAACTCAAATTTCATAGCTTGCAGAGTCGTTGATTGAGGGGAGTAAGAAACTCGTTCCATAGGAGATGATTGACTTCGGACTTAGTAATCGATTTCAAAAATTTTTGCAATTAGGGTTAAAACTTTTTCAAGTGCTACTCTCGTGGTGTACAAGCGGACACGAAAATTTTCCGAGTCTCGCCTCTCCTTATGCTTATTTAGCCCTCGTAAATTCGTGGACATCTTCATGTTTGGCTAAGGACCTCGCAGATAACTTACGGGACAGAAAGAGAAATTTAATTAAGAAATCAGACGGCTAGAAGGAAAATTGAAATTGAGTAAAATTCAGCCGCCCTTATGGTTGAAAATTTGAGGCTACAAATATATTGGTGAAATTATTACAACTCACTCGAGAAGTTTCGAATTCTGACTCCTATACAATGGAAGGACTTGAAGTCCTTGATTTGGAGAGCGAAAGTAGTGACGTCATCAAAGTATTTGAAAAAACTTCTCTTCTTAATTTCTATAACAATGAGAAAGCCACAAAAGTTTTGAACTCAGCCATATAAAGGAAGAACTTGTGAGTCGTGAAGGAGAGACTAGAAAAATTTCGAATTTTGACTTCTTTATAGCTATGAGAATACGCGAATCGTGCAAAGGACGAAAAACAAAATGTCGCTTAAATCTCCATTGAGAAGGGATTTGGAATTTCGAACCCTACAAAGGAAAATTTACAAAAAATTTCGAGTTTCGATTCCTCCAAAAAGAAAATCCGAGTTTCAGGGGATGCAAGGCTGGAAGTTTTACCAAAGTTCTTCTTCCCCTAAATTTCAAATTTCGATATTTTTCTTTATTCTCTTAGATCCCATCTCTATAACCTCTTTATGACGTCAACAGTTCAGTTTCGCTGGTTTTAAATCAATAATCGATAGAAATTTAAAGTCAGTAAAATGAGAATTCTGTGACCATTGCGGTAGTCTATAAAATGGCGAAGCGAAACTCCTTCCCTTCATCCCTCCTGGTTTTTGTCGAAAAGTAATAAAAGGTGTGTAATTTTTTATTTTTCAGAAAAATTGTCAACTCTAGCAAAGCCAAACCACTTTTTGATGCGGAACACGTCTCCAGCCTCGGTTTAACGTGAACAAAACGTCGCAAAATGTCACGCTAGAAAATCTGACATGATCGGAAAACAGACTCAGGTATCAAAAAATAACAGATTTGTAGAAATATAAGCGCGACGAGGTTTAGTAGGTGGAGATTTAGTCGTTGATTGAGTTGGCCTATTCGATTTTCTTTTTTGATGTCTTTTCTAAAATCCCAATGTAAAAATCCGCGAGTGCCCTCACCTCCATTGTTGGACCTTGCACCTGATCTGGGAATTTTCGAGTACACTCCTGTCCTCAAAAATGAAGGAGAGCAATGTAATATTATGTAATTTAAGTTTATTTTCTCATAATAATACTAAGTTCAGAAATACTGGTGGAGGGCCATTTTTCTTGTTCCACGCACCAAGACCTCAACTTAGTAGGAAATGAGCCAGGGAGGCTCTTTTGTCTAGCTTAAACGTCAATAAGCTTCAAAATGGAATGGGAATCAAGGAGAAAATATGAAAAAGCTCAGTAAAACAGATGGTGACAAGAACTCGCGAGGCGTTCGAAGAGAGATTTTTTGATCGATTAAGAATCGGTCGAAATCCTGATAGATACGAATCTCGATGACCGGATTTTTTGCGAGCTGTCTTCGTTTGTACGCCTTGTTAGCAAAAACGACGAGTCCGTCGAGAAAGGATTCGACGTATGTTCCATTCAGTGATGATGGAAGAATCTGATTGGTCTTAGACCCTTTTTCTAGGGTTGTTGTTTGAAAAATTTTTCTGACACACGTCAATTATTTTTTTGCCCCTCTTTCTCCACAGCTCGAAGATATCACATGCATGGTCGAAACCCTTTCCTCCTTAATCCATGGTCAGAATTTTTTCAAAGCCTCCCCTTCCTCTCTCATAAAAATTTTTATCGTCCACTATCCGTCATCCAAGAATTTTTGTGGGTCATCGTCCAAGTAAAATGAAAAATGGATAATGATTTTTTTTATGTCCCTCTGGTGAACCAATTTAAGGACTCTTTTGAGCTTTCCATCGAAATTTTGGCCACCAAGCTATTTGGGAAAATTTCGATTGCGTACGGCTGGACAAAGATGATCCATTCTCTAGTATAGATCGATTTTGATGTCTGGGGAAAGGAACTTGAAGAAATTTCGATAGAAGGATACTTTCAAGCCACATAACTCCCTCTCCGACGTCTCCGGGGCCAGTCATCTTCCCACTGCTCTCCTCAATATTATCTCCATTCTTGTGTTCAGAATTTTCCCAAGTCACCACCCCCTCTCCCCCAATGGTAAAACTTTCTTCAAATCCTTAAAGTAACTCGTCATCCACGATTCGCCGGAAGGACGGCGGACATTTTCCTCAAGTAATTCCCCGTAAAACAAGTTTCCTATGAAAACGTGACAGGTGAGTCCCTTTATACTTGAAGCATAGCCTCATGCATTATGAGACCATCGAAAGTTGAGCCCCCTTCTCTTCCCCTCCTAACTCCAGAAGTAAAGCCAATTGGCTCGAGTACCGCGATTTAAGGTCACCGAAGCACGGAGTCCGACTGGATCTATTGGATTTGTTCCTTTTATAGTTTCTAAAACACTCTATAGTTGAATAATCGTCCTATTTCTGCATTCAAACTTACGCTAGGTACTGCATTACATATTCATCACAAGTGTTTCACCTTCTGTAACCCCTCTTCACTTCTTTGAAGCTCATTCAGTATTATTTACAAACATAATATGTTACCTAAATATCGCGTAGGCATTTCAAAAATTTCTTTGATTTCTTCGGCCTCGTCTACTCCGAACATAATAATGTATTAAAGTCTGAAACGTTGAAACCAGAAGTAATTAAGGTTCCACAAAACTCCTATCAATTCACCCTCGCAATGCAGACAGCATCAATTTTACTTTTCTTTTCTATATCGTCGTTCCTCCCTCGTGAGAATTCTTCCTGATAAAGTTATAAAAATACCGAACAAATCAAGCGTATATAGAGGCTGTATATCCGGCGTATAAAGTATTACTCGTTAAGAACCATACAGGAAACGTACATTTAAGTTTTACATTGTTGACTTAATCGTCCAACAACTGGCTTCAATTCACGCGAGTAAATGATAATGATGTCGTTTAATGGCGATAGGCGGGTCGCATACGTGCACGGGTAGCGGAGGTTTTCAAGAATAAACGGGCTCTCTGTATGGCGTACATTCAGATGTACCTACGTAAATTGAACCTTTCACAGGATCGTTGCGTCGACCTGAATCAATTGCTATTTATTAAATGCAATTTAAGAGCACGTCGTCCAGTATATTGCACTCGGAAACATAAAATAAGGTCTCTGTAAACACAGTTTTTACCTTCGAATAGTGTAAGAGTGTACGTGGTTCTTCATTAGAGGTCGTAGAGCACACGTTAGACGTCATCGTGAACCTTGAATCTCAAGATCGTATAAGCGAGCGCGAGGGATTCGACAATATATGATGTAATTGTTCAGATTGAGCCGTCCGCAAAATTGGGCACGGTTGAGTCTTTCATGTTGAAGTAGAGAAATAAAAATACTCAACTCTGTATTCGCCATTTGCATTCGGAAAATATCTCTGCTGGGCAATTGTAATACTATAAGAATGGTACCGGTCAAATTCTCGGGGTCCTTGTCTCCAAGTGAAGCTTCGTACCCTGCCAAAGCGTATTTCTTTTTGTTTTCCAACTCCAAGTTGTGAACAAATTATTTTAGAAAGGCTTAACCACCTTTGAACCCAAACTGCTGAGCGCCTGAGTTTTCCTCGCATTTCTCATACACTCGGTTATGAATTACTTTAAGAAATAGTTTCAAGACGTGCGACATCAAGCTAATTGGTCTGTAATCTCCGCACTTTCCCGCATTGCTCTTTCTTACCAGGCCGATAAACACCGATTTCAAACAATCCGCTGGTATATCTTGCGATATTAATATCTTGTTGAAAAACCTCCATATCTTCGACACGGTTTTCACCTTGGTCACTATCGTCTTCTTTTTCATCCTTGAATAGCTCGCCGATATATTCTTTCCCTCTAGCGAGTCTGTCATCCTTTCCCAGTATCAGCTGAACATTTCTAAAATTGAAAAAGGGTTTTCTAATTGTACAAATCTACTTTATTAATTGCTTAAACAAGAGCACTTTCGTGTGTTATCCCATTACCAGTTGTGTCGCAACTGGAGAACAAGGCCTTAACCATGAGTTTTTATACAGTGGAAACTCTATATAACGAACCCCTATATAACGAATTCCTCTATATTACGAATTTTTCCTCGGTCCCTCCTCCTTCAATGAATTTTACGTGTTAAAAAATCTCTTTATAACGAACAATTCACTCTATATAACGAATTTTCTACAGAAATCTTGTCATTTCTTCCAAAAAAATGTCGATCTCTGGCCTGAATTCAAACTTTTTTCTGAAAATTCTGATTCTTTGGTAAACATTTAAATATTTTCTCCAGAAAATTTGAATTTTGACGAATATTTCAACATTTCCTTCTAACAATGTCAACTTTCAGGTGAAATTTGAAAATTTTAGTCATTCAAAATGTGGAACTTCGCAAAAATAAGAAAAAAAATGAATTTCTTTTTAACGAATTTTCTATATAACGAATTTTTTTTGTGGTCCCTTCAGATTCGTTATATAGAGTTTCCATTGTAGTATAATACTGTGATCTTATTGGCTATAACAATGCTGTGTTGTGATTGGTTCACTTCTTAGAAACTTATTCTTACAAAAATATGACATTCTGCTCTTATTGGCTAAAACACACTGCTTTGTGATTGGTTCAATCTCTTGTCCCAAATGCTGCGTTTCTATTGGCTACCTGGAATCCTGCCGTCTCATCGGTTGGTTCTGTTCTTCTTCTCTCGTCCAATCACCAGGCCGAATAATTTTTCGCTGTCAAATGTGATTACATTGTTCAAGAGGCAGGCTTTCTCCCTCTTGGCTTTTGCAATCTCCATTTGTTCCCAGAGTTTTCTTCTCTTTTTACGATTCTCTACATGTATGACTTCGAATATTCGGTACTGGTACAATATGCTACCTACACGAAAAATTGTATCTACAAAAAAAACATATGTTACCTACTAACATGATACAAAATGCAAGCTTATCTTCTTTTATCTGCGTTCAAATATTGGCTACTGAAATGTGTGTGCAGTTTTTGAAAGAAAAGGGAATGCTCCCTGATCAACAAAATTTTTTAGTATGGTATTGGGCACATTTGGTTCCCACCGTCAATACCACTCAGTGGACTGGTCGGAGCAAAACTACAGTTGTCGATTGATATAACCTGTGTAGAGATATCTGCGTTGAAATGTTCAACAAACGAGGACAAATGGGTGGCCCTGGATTAGAGGTACAGATAGATGAATCTCTGTTCCAAGGAAAGCGAAAGTACAATAGAGGTCGATATTTGAAGAGTGACCGCAGACCTGCGCCTGCATCCAGACGATTCCTTGGATGATGATGATGATGATGATGATGAAGATGAAGTTGATGTTGATGAAAAAGACGATAACTCTCAGGCTGAGACCAACCGCAATTACGGTGAACGAATCCAGGGACCTTGGGTGTTTGGGATGTGCTGTCGAAGAAAAGATGGACTTTTAAAACGGCGAATGTTCATTGTGGAAAAGCGCGATCGTGCCACGCTCTTACCCATCATCAAACTTGAAATTGCACAAGGCAGTACAATCATGTCAGACATGTGGCCTGCATACAGTATTTTAGGTAGTCATGGATATGAACATAAAACCGTGAATCATTCTGAGAACTTCATCGACCCTGTAACTGGAGCTCAGACTCAAACAATTGAATGTCTTTGGAGGCACGCCAAAGAGAAGTATGGGATAAAACGTCGCCAATAACGATATTCTTAATATGAAATTAATGGAAGAATGGTGGCGGTCGGCGAACCCGGATCCTTTCGACGCGTTTTTTGAAGACTTGAAGACCACCTCACTCATGACTTTAATATTTGTAAAGGAAAAAATCGACGACCATCATCTCGAAGTGATTTTTGAAACGACCTTCATCTCAAAGTGATTTATGGAACGACCTCCATTCTAAGGGATTTTTGTACCGGTGAGATCGTATAACTAATATTTTTCCGCATATTGTGTGTAGGTAGCATATTGTACCACAATTTCTTGTGTAGGTAGCATATTGTACCACAATTTTTCGTGTAGGTAGCATATTGTACCAGTACCGAATATTCCCTCTCCATCGTGGTTTTCTTCGTTACAGTGTTTCCCAAACAGTGACTTGCCATCTTCTTTCTCCCTCGACGTTTTATGCTCCTTTCTCCTGATCTCAAACTTTCTCCCAGTCTCACCAATATAGATCCCCTCGCACTGTTCACAAGTGAACTTGTACACTCCGCTCAAGCTTTCCTTGCCTGGTCATCGCTGATTCTCTTCACCATGGGTTGGTTATTCTGGATACCCTTGAACGCCTTCATCACCTTGTTTGTGCACTTTCCTATGTATGGTATCGATCCGGAGTATTTTCTCACTATGCCAACATGGGTTCCTTTCTTTGTTACCATTTTCCCAAAGACTCCCTACACCACACATCTGCGGTAGCCATTGGCTTCTGCGATCTGCTTTACTATCTCGATCTCTTTCCTCTTCTCTTTGTTGTTCTTGAGGATAGAAATTGCTCGATAGCAGTAGTTCTGGATTGCCGCTAACTTGTGCCCGGGGTGGTGGTAGGAGTCATTCGGGATGATGGTGTCAGTATGCATTGGCTTCCTGTAGATTTTGTATTCTATCCTATTGTTCTCCATTGTGAGTGCAAGGTCCAAATAGTTGATGGTCTCATTGCCTTTTTCTACTGTGAATTTGATGCTTTCATTCATCGCGTTCATTTCTGAAAGGAATAGATCCACCTGTCTATCAGTGCCTGACCACACAATTAGGATATCATCTACATATCTGGCCCAGTATTTGATCGAGTTTCTGAACTTGCTGCCCTTCAATATCATGTTTTCCATATCATTCATGAATATCTCGGCAAGCATTGGTGACAGCGGTGATCCCATCGCAAGTCCCCTTTCCTGACTGTAGAACCTGTTATCAAAGCGGTAGTAGTTCTGGCTCAAGATCTCTTCCCCTATGTTGGCGTACTTCGGCCCATCTGGGTTCCCATGGTATCTGTTGTTTTTGAGTAGAGTGAGAAGTTCCTCCTTCGGTATGGTACCAAACATATTTGCCACATCAAAGGATCTCAGCTTGTCGTTACTCTTGATTTCCAACTTGTCCAGTTGCTCAATCAGCTCTTCGTTGTTTCAGATGCTTCGTGTGGGTGCAAACTGGTAGTTTTCTTTCAGGAATGTGGCTACGATCTTCGCTATCTTGTAGCATGGTGATTGAATGCTGTTGACCAGGGGTCTCATCGGACGGTTCGCTTTGTGGAGTTTTACAAGCCCCTTGAGTTTTGGTACAACCGGGTTCATCTCAAGCGTCCTTCCAATGCCGGGTACATTGTTCCGTTTCAACACAGCTTTCAGGTCATCTTGGTATTTCCGTGTTGGGTCCTTTCTTAGCTCTTGGTATCCATTCACTGCGATGTACGACTCCACTTTTTGGGTGTAGTCCTCCTTCTCCATTACCACTACCGTGCTGCCCTTGTCCGCCTTTGTCAAAATTAGGTCGTTCTGTCGGATATTCTTTTGTAGATTTGTGACCATCGGTTCGGCACATATTCTCTTTGATGTCCAACAGCACTTTCCCAATTTTGGTCCGGGCTTCTGCTCTCACGTCGTGTTCCATGGTTTGGATTACTTGTTCGCACCTAATGGTCATACTTTCAAGCTTACACTGGTTCAGCCTCTCGGGCGGCACGTACTTGATGCCTTTGTCCAGCAGTCTTCTTTCTTCTTCTGTGAAGGTAACGCTTGATAGGTTCTCGGTTCTGGGAGCAAAGTTGTGCACAACTCTCGCTGTCTCTTCCTTTCTTTCTTCTTTCTGTATAAGTTTCTAAGAAGTGAACCAATCACAACACAGCATCGTTATAGCCAATAAGATCACAGTGTTATACTATAAAAACTCATGGTTAAGGCCTTGTTCTCTAGTTGCGACACAATTGATGATGGGATAACGCCCGAAAGTACTCTTGTATAAGCAACTAATAAAGTAGATTTGTACAATTGGAAAACCCTTTTTCAATATAAGTGCTCTACTTACACCTCACTCACTCATTATGAGTTCCGATAATGACCATTTCTATCTTTGAGGGTACCTGGCGTCAGCTTCCGACGCTGTCCAGTAAACTCTTTCCCCTTCTTATGTATGTTAAAATGATCGTGTCTAATTTTCAGCTCTGCAATTTCTTCACATTTCTCTTTCAGCCACCTGTCTTTGGCTTCTTGGTGGATCTTTTTGCGAATAATTTTAACAGGAAACCTGTTCTATGGGGGGCTTTTACAGAAATTTGTCGTGCGCCGTGCGCCGTACGCCGTCCGCCGTCTGCCGTCCGGCAAAAAACTTGGAAAAAATTTCGACTCTCGAGCTATATATGATAGAAGGGGGACTTGGAAAAATTTCGACTATCGCGCTATATATGAGAGGAGGGGGACATGGAAAAATTTCGACTCTCGAGCCATATATGCTAGGAGAAGGATTTGAAAAAATTTCGACTCTCGAGCTATATAATTATGATAGGAGGGAGACATGAAAAAATTTCAACTGAATCGAGAAAATTTAGAGTCTCAAACTATACTATACTAGGCTTATAGTACGTCTAGGCCTTCTTTATACTAGCTTTATCTAGGGCTAGGCTTCCTTGAATTTTCAATACGAAATCCCATTTGACCCATAAAACAGGTTCCCTGCGTTCCTCATTTAACTTCGTTAAGGAAGCCGTCGTTTTATTTATTTTCGTGTACGCATCCTTATCACCTTTTTAAAGTCTTCTCACATTCATAAGATCCATTATTTCTGTGGCCATCCCCGCGTTCCTCTAGCGACACTGCTCTGTGCCAATTATCTCTTTCTGTATCTTGGCCTGTTCCATTTTCCATTTTTCTCAAATTGCGCGTGGATCATCTTCCACCTCCGTCGACGTCATAATAACATACCCTTCCACCGATATTTCCTAGCTTGATGATTGAAAAGTACAGGGAAACTGGCCAAATATTATTCAAACGAAACGATCCGGAGAAACGGATTTTTCAAAGAACAGTGAAAAACCCAATTATCCAGATCGTTTTCTTTGGTTATTTGCCTTTTTTTAACGTACTTTTTAATTATGTAGCTGACGGGCTCACTGGCTACGCTCGTTCGCTCAATATAAGGATAAGGATAGAAGAGGAAATATGACGAAAAAACCGCTAGGTCCGAGCGGGAATTGAACCCGCGACCTCTTGTTTTCTGGTTTTCATGATGAGTGCGAGGAGCAGGTTGGCCTAAATGTTTTTTTTTGACTCCACTCCAAATTTTCCGGCGGGTCAATTTTATTCCCTATTGTGTTCTCACTGAATTACAAGGCCAGAGAGTTGAGCTCAGATTAGTCTACCTTATTAGAAGTCATAAGAGTGAAGCCTCGCACACTGTATGCTAGGTCTAGTACAAACTTTAGTAGGTCAAGGTCTAGAGAGGACATGTAGCCTATTATACAATATATGAAGTCCATAGTAATTGTGTGATGTTAGGTCTAGTACTTAGTCTGAGCTAGGCATAGTATAATGAAGCCGTAGGATACAAATCCCAAATTAGCGGAGGTCGAAATTTTTCCAACCCCCTCAAGTAGGTAATAGTCACTGATGGCGTCATCAGGCGTGACATAAATCAACGACAGTTTCTCTTTACATGAGTAGTCCCAAAATCATACAAAATACTAACAGCTTTCCTAGTCGTCTCAATTGATGTAGGTGATGAAAGAAACTTTGCAAACTGCAAGTTTCTTCTTTGTTCCTTGTCTGAAGGAATTTTAGTCGCAGGTAGTCATCTGAAATTGTGAGACAATCATCCCAAACTCTCTTTTACTTGTAGTTTGGAATTTTTCCCACTAGCTTTTAAAATAGGTGAAGGTCATTGATGATACCACGCAAGACGGAGTCGGACGCTGAATTTTCTGAGAATGCATGATGTTTTTTCAGACAGTTTTCCGCGACAGGTTCTCGTGACACTTTTTCGGAGGGTAGTCCCGGTCTTATAATGCTAAACATTTTGGAGCGGGTTTTGAACAAAATTTTACGATGCTTCCAGTCTAAAGGAGTCAGCTACCCATGTTTAAGAATATTCAAAAACTGAACAGAGTGAAAACTATAAACTAAGTTGAAAAAAGCATGAGATAAGGATGAAATTATGAAGATGATAAGCTAACCTGAAGCAGGGCTGAACATGGATCGCAAAAATTCGATCCGGATCGCGGATCGCGAATCATCGGTTTCACGGCGGATCAATCATTGTCCTTTGGAAACAATCAGTACCATTTCTTTGCGATCCCAATCAACTGCGGATCAGAATATCTGATCCGTGATCCGATCCGTGCCCAGCCTTGCTTTAGACTAGAGCTTTCCACTTCAAACTGGAGCGAGAAAAAAAACATGATCCACGCGGATCAATGCAAGTGGTTCGGATCAAATCAACCATAAACGAAAAAATGATCCGGATCAATAGCAGATCATGAAGTGCGGGAAAGAAATGATCCGAATACAGATCACGGATTGCAAATTTTTGATTCGCGATCCGCGGTCCGATCCGTGCCCATCCCTGACCTAAAATTATAGAACACAGAGAAACCCAAGTTTTTCTTTTTTTTTTAATAAACCGTTTATTAGAAAAAATAAAAAATAAAAAAAAAAATACACGAAGAAAATACGGTTTATGAATAGGGCTTCGACCGAAGAGTTATTTCGCCCGATGATGTAACATAATTGTGAGGTAGAAGACAGGGAGAAGCAAGTGGATTAGATAGTGAGGGTAGGAGAGAGAGAATTTATGAATGAGTAAAGAGCAGGAAAGACAGAGAGGTTGGAGATATGGAGGCAATTGAGTGCAGCGAAAGGGTGTTGAATATTAGAGTTGATAAGTCAAGAGTGGAGTGTTTTTTGTTGAGTGGTAAGATGTGGACATTGAAAAAGAATATGGTCCAAGTCGGCCGCTATCTTGTCTTGCGGATGAAAAGGACAATCAGGAGATATGTTTGGTAAAAATTTTGCTAAATTGTACGGGAGCCTGTTGTGATTGAATCGAAGTCTGCAAATTGAGACAGTGAATTTTTGGTTGATGTAGTTTGACAATATGTACCAGGGATGAGTGGGAATTGAATTTTCTAGATGGAAGTATTGGAATGAGAGGGAAATGTTTTCCAAGCAGTGTCTTTGCCATTTTTCTTCGTTGGGCTATGCCTAAGAGGAAATTTGCACTAATGAATGAGTATTTAGCGGCAGACTGCGAGGAGCAAGCCGCTTTAGCTGCCGAATCAACTCGTTCATTGCCCTCAATTCCCTTGTGGCTGGGGATCCACATAAAAGAAGTGCTGATGTTCTTAGAGTGAAGTAGATGTTGGAGGAGGAAGCGAGTGTTAATGATGGTGGGGCTGATATTGTCACTGTAGGGTGATTCTATGATTGCATGAAGGGCCGAGAGATCTGAAGCGATAAGGATTTGGTTATGTGGTGAAGAAGAAGGATTAGATTGAGATACATACGAAGTTAAGAGCCATGAAAATAGCAGCAACTTCGCAGTCATAGGACGAGGATCCGGAGCAAATTTGGAAGTTCCTTACAACTCCCGAAAAGGAGTCGTAGAAGGCCGCACCGCAACCTGAAGTCATCTTTGAGCCATCGATGTATATGATACGGTAATCACGGAATTGAGTTTCAATTAGTTCGGCAAATTGTAGCGGTATGGCAACCTCTTGTTTCCGTGTCAAAATTTCTAACGGCCCACGATGAAAAATTTCGAAATAGGTGAGGTATTGGTAAGGGTGTTATTGAGGCACGCAGAGTCATGAATAAGGAAAATTTGAGATTGGAAGCATCGTTTGGAAAATCTTTTTCGGTAACTAAGAAACCCCCGAAATACTCTCCTACATTGTAAAAAAAGTGGGTCAATCGTCTAGTCTATGCGTATATCGCTCTATTCTCATCTTATTTATTCGTTACAGCCTCATTTTCTTTATATGATTGTGAGGGGGAGAGGACGCATCTGGCATTCTATATTTTAATTAATTTAGAAAGTGGAAAAAGTTTTTTTTCCATGATTCTGAGCTCCAGTTGACTGAGAGAGGGAGTGTTGATATGTTATCTTTCCCCTATTCCGAGGTACCCTGTGTATTCCTCAGGTAACTCCTTTAATAAACCCATAATTTTTTAAAACCCTTTTGAAGGGGAGGAATTGAAAATTTTCTTTCAAATTGTCTTCGTGGAGCTCAAGCCTCCAAATTCCTCTATTTATACTAACTTAATCCGAGAAGAATTTGTAAATTATTCAAATTGTGGAATTAAGACCTTCAAGACAGTTCATGTATATAAAAGAGAACCGCAGTAAAGTCTCGTTTCAACTTACCTCACAAAATTGATCGCTTCACTTGCAGCCTCCTTTGAACCCATAATATCATTCTTCGATTCGAAAACCTACGCAAAAAAAAAACAGGAACAGATTTTTAGTTTTTTATGTGCACTACTAAAATTTTCAATCCAGACCATTTCTAAAATCTACATAAAAATCGATCGGACGCGAACACGAAGTTGTGTGACTCAATTTTGAAAAATCATTCGCAATCAAACCCATAGTACGAGTATTTCGATCATGAGAAACTTTGAAAACCCAATCCCACAGATTCGAAGATCCCCACCTGGAGATTTTTTGAGGTCACACCCTATTCTTACCGCTAGAGGAGAGAGAGGTGGGAGAAAAAGAAACCGTGACACAGCACAGAAGTTAGCATTATCTTCTCCCGAGGCGTTGGGCTGAGTGGCTCACGGGCTCACTCGCTCCACTTGTGCGCCCTTATTCTTGACCTAGTATAGGTATACTGTCTTTTAGGCTGATCAACTTACTCGCTCCGTTCGTTCGCTTGAATAGCCTAATATAGGCTTAGTATAAGACTAATAGTACGGGTAGTAGAATGAGCTGGTTAGCCTAACATACATTATATAAAACGCCTAGATTATTGCATGTCGGTCCTAGTATAGCCTAGTACACTGTATGTTAAGCTTTGCATGATGAAAGTAGCAAAGGTTGACATTTTTAAGTTCCTTAATTAGGTCAAAGTCACTGATGACGTCATCAAACAAAAAACCGTCAAAAAACCGTGACGGGGTATTGTGACGGTTCTTCCAAGAGTAGAGCCGATCTTATAAACACGAACGGAACGATGGGACGCATGGCCACCTTAAAGAGGAAACGTTTTTCCGTGATAGATAAAATTACAGTATAATAAAAACGGTTTTGCTATCACTTATGGTTTATTTGCATGGAAGCAAAGCCGTTTTTATTATACCTTAAAGAGAGGCCGGAAAACTTAACGACAACGTAGCACAAAATTCACTCAATTCTTCTATCATTTTGAAACGTTGCCTTCCCTACGGCATTAATCTTTTGGCATCTCTCACAATAATTCTAAATTTAGAGATTCAATAAATCTCTTATCAATTTTCTAAATCCCATTTTACTAGGGAACTTGTTTCATGGGGGGGGGGAGGGAGAGTTCATTATAAAAGAAAAAGGCTAGAGGCCGGGCTCGAGCGCCGATGGGAAAAACATGAGATTTGAGAAAATTTTGATTTTTGACTTCTAAGCTACATATGACAGGAGTTGGAATTGGAAAAATCTCGACTTCCAAGCTATGTGGTAAGAGGGGAAGTTTGGATTATTGAGGTACATAATAGGGATTTTATAAGGAAGAAAAAGTAACTGAAAAATTTCGAATTAAATTTCCTTGAATCATGATAATATGTGTAAAAGCCGCTTTATACATGTTTTTTTTAGTAGGCCAACTATTTCTTCAATACGTATTGCTTCAATCAACGAATCGTCAATATTCCAAACACCCTCAATATCCAAAGGACAAATTATTCATCAAATTTATATGTAATGAAGCTTCCCAGTAGTCGGTTTGACCCTATGATGTCCCAGCTCAGCTTCAGAGTCTTGAACTTCACTGAAAGTAGAACTGTGGAAGGCCTTGCATTAGTTAGCTGGAGTATCCGTTTGAAGCTCTGTAATCGCTTGCCCGAAATTTTATGCAGGGCGGTTTCCTTAGGAATATTGCATGAAGTGTGCACAAATTCAGGTTGATTGGATACTAACGCCCGGCCGAGTGACCGCGGACGAATAAAACATGATTGCCGCATACTTCAGTCTTGACTTCGTGAAAAAATGTCAAGTCATGATTCTTCTTCTTCTTAGTCCGCCCTCTCCGACCGAAGGTTGGCGATCCACACCGCGATCCGCACTCGAGATACAGCCGCTCTAAATATGTCTGCAGAGGAACAATTATGCCAACGCCGCAGGTCCCTGAGCCATGAGTTTTGACGTCGGCCAATAGATCTCTTCCCGCTGATTTTTCCTTGTATAATCACCCTCAGGACTTCATATCGTCCGCCCCTCATTATGTGTCCGACATAAGAGGTCTTTCTTCGTTTAACTGTCATCAATAGTTCTCTCTCCTTATTCATTTGACGGAGAACCTCGGCGTTTGTTATTTTTCGTATCCAAGATATCTTTAGGATCCGTCTATAGAGGAACATTTCAAAGGCCTCGATTCTTTTCTCCATTGCCTGGTCCACTGTCCACGCTTCACAGCCGTAAAGTAGAGTGGAGAACACATAACATCTGAGCATCCTCAATCTCAGTTGCAGGCTCAGTTCCGATCTTGTGAACAGTTTTTTCATTTTGAAGAAAGCTTGTCTGGCCTGTTCGATTTTAGATCGTATTTCCTTTTTTGCGTCACAGTTTTCGTCCAACAGACTGCCAAGATATTTAAAGACGCTAACTTGTTCTATTCTGTTCCCATTTATTAATATGTTTGTTGTGATAGGCTGTTTTGAGAATGTCATCACCTTTGTTTTGCGTATGTTGATATACAGGTGGTATTCCGCACTCTTTGCCACAGTGTAGTCCATCATTCTCTGCAGTTCCGGTTCCGTTGTAGCCAGGATTACTGTATCGTCGGCATATCTGATGTTGTTGACGTATTTCCCATTGATGACAATTCCTCCTTTGGTATGCTCCGTAAAGTCGCGGAATATATTATCTGAGTATATGTTGAATAACAGAGGTGAGAGAACGCATCCCTGACGTACTCCTTTTTCGATTTTTACAGCTTCTGATTCCGAGTTTTCCACTCTCACTGATGCCTCCTGGCTCCAGTATAAGTTTTTGATGATTCGTATTACCCCGTAGTCGACGCCGGTGTTTTTCAGGGCTCCTATCATTTTTTCGTGGTCAACAGTATCGAACGCTTTCCTATAATCGACGAAACACGCATATACATTCTGATTAACGTCTCTACATCTTTGCATGAGGATGTTAACAGCAAAGATGGCTTCTCTTGTCCCCATAGCTGATCTGAAGCCGAACTGCATTTCGTCCATCTGGTTCTCGCATCTTTCAGCTATACGCGAGTGTATTATTCTTAGCAAGACCTTCAGAACGTGTGACATCAAGCTTATCATTCTATAGTCGTCACAGTTTGCAGTTCCAGTTTTCTTAGGGAGAGCGATGAATGTGGAGCTTAGCCATGCACGGGGTATGTGCCCGGTTTGGTATATTTTGTTCAGGAGAGATGTCAGTACACGGAGTACTCTACCGTCCTGTTCCGCGATCACTTTCAGCAGTTCGGCATGTATTCTGTCCGGTCCTGTTGCTTTACCGTTTTTCTGCCGCATTATCGCCTTTTTCACTTCTTCCTTGATTATTTCTGGGCCTATATCATCGTGGTACTCCTCCTGCACCACATTCCTGTTATTTCCTCCGAATAGTGTCTCGATATATTCTTTCCATCGTTCCAGCTTTGCAAGTCATGATTAACTGAAGATATTCTCTTTTACAGGTACAATAAGGATGCGCTTTCCTGCCCATCAGACTTCCATGAAACGGATCACAAAAAAGTTATTAGAATGCTAAGTAGTAGCGCCAGTGGTGATCGCATTTGAATAGTCACCTGTGTTCTACTACTTATTATTCTGATACTTATTCACGTCCAAGCAGCCTCTGTACTCGATGGATCTACGAGTAGTTTAGATCGTATATCCTTACATCACCAGTGGTGTGGCGCTGGAGGGTGATTCGTTGATACGTAATATAGCAAATTGTAGTGTCAACCAGACATAACAAAATTTTTTTTGTTTTTGTTTCGTCACGTTATCAACTACTTACTCCGCGTTTTCCGTTTTTCGTTATTGATATTGTTCCGTTTTTTCATAACGTTTTTTTGAAATTTTTCATTCAAACGAAAAAAAAAATTGTTATAACGTTATAAAGGCAATTTTTCACAACATAAAAGCATTATGCCGTGAATAAATAATTGGACAACACGTCTGTTTGCGGCACTCCCCCAGTAAGCAACCAATAAATTATACCTATCAAACTCTTTCGTTTTACTTTTTTAATCCAATTTTTAACAAATCTCTTTGTTATTCAATATGAAATAAACTTCATTTCTTCCCCAAAATCTCAAAAAAAAAAAAAGACTTTATCGATAGGGTTCGGCCCGGATCGGACCGCGGATTGCGAATCATGAATCACAAATTTTCGTTCTTGTTATCACTTATCCTTTATCAAGTTATCATTCACATCATAATACATTATTCAGAAATTAAGAAATATTTGTGACCTGTCACAAGAAGACCCCCTTAGCGTCCCAAAAATCATTTTTGAGGTTTTTAGTAATTTTTATCAATTGAAACCAGCTCTTTTTACTCGGTGGTATTACAAAAATTTCAACAATTTGAAATCTAAGGGGGGTTTTCTTGTGACAGGTCACATTTGGAGTTTCATTCAGCGTTTCGGCTAATCAGCTTTTAGCCCAGCTTACTCAATAAGTTCGCAGTAAGTTGTATACTTGTAGTGGTTATAGTTAGATTTGACATTTGTATCTGTATTCTGTATGTTGTTGTGTGTGTAAATTTCGTATTTGAACAATTTTTTCGTTTTTGTTACCTACGTTTTTTGTTCAGATACACACTAGAATTCCGTTTGTTGTTAAGTTTTCGTTTTGCCAAGAAATTTCGTTTAACTTTGAAAAAATTCTTAGCCAAAAGTTTTTATTTAATTTCGAGAAACGTCATATTAACGTTTCATTTCGTTACGTTTGCCAACCCTGGACTGTCAACCATACCGAGTAGTTCATTTTTATTAAATTGCTTCAATGACCCCTAGAGGTCAAGAAGTCGTTATCACACCTTCCTCTTACACCACTGATGATCGTTCAAATGTCTTCGATATGTTGTACTGTGGTTTATTGTTATAAATAGAATTTGACTCCAACGACTAGTTATAATTTATTAATGTAAAAATAGTACTAGATTTTGAGTTAGGGTGGCTCTCGTCGACTGAGTATTGATGAAATCTTGGGTTTGACCTGAATAACGTCATCAGGACAACATCGTAGAATGTAGCCTGGGTGGAATCTTGATAATATCCTAGCCAACTGAGTCTTTGTGTCGAAGCTGAACTTTTCTTCGCGCAATAAGTAAGCATACCAACTCCGAGAAATAAGTTCGACAAACAGAGAAGAAGTCTTTGAGGGTCGATTCGGCTCAATATGATAGATGATTGGCAATCCTATCCCCAATTAGTGAGACTCAAAGTTGAGACTTCTGTCAAGTCTATATTTCAAGAGCTTGAGATGTTCTCTACAGTCCTATTTTCCTCAACAGGATTTTTCTTGATCAAGGATGAAAAATAATGGCGAGAAGGAATGACTCCTTTAATCAAAGTTATTAATGTAAGTAAGTGATACAAGCCCGTATAAACTTTAATCAACAAGAGAGGACAATTTCCTTCTACCTGAAGCTTGAAGCTGAGAAATTTCTTCTGTCTAATGAATCTTATATCAATTTTGTACTATATGTAACTCTTGTACATCTCACCTTCTTTTTGTTTTTTGACGAACCCTACTTCATTTTAATTGTAAAATTATATTTCATGTCATACTTTCTGTATTGTATGGTTTCTTTTTCTTCTTAGGTACCGAGAGCGACTCTTGCGGTTTTGCTCACCTCTCGATTCTTCATCAGTTCTCTCACCACTAACTTCCCTTCTCGTTCAAAATAAAAAATATGAGCAATACGTATGAACAGCTAATTCGAATATTCAAAATACAGTATACAGCGATAATATATGACTAGACACGTACTGTACGCTCTCGATTGTATGGCTAGTGCAAAATTATGAAGAATAAATCATCAACTTATGTAAATAAGGCTATTACCTATTTGGTGTTTTCTTTACTCGAATATCGTTTTCACACATTCGAACAACAATTAATTACACATTTTTCTGTTTACTCGCTTCGTAAAAAATGGCAGAGGAAGTTGACTCAATCCGCTATACAGTCATACCTTTGTCTCTATATATGCATGTATGTAACGAACTTCTCATTCCAAAAAAAGTCCATTGAATACTTCGATAATGAATCAAAAAACGTATATTGACCTACTATTCCGTTCTACTCGGAGGCGAGTAAAACAATCCCCTCAAAAAAATACAGAATAAGGAAGGCAGCCAAACAGGGTATAAAATAATCTTCGATAGAGACTACGGAAAGGTAAGTTGCGCGAAAAGTGGTACTTCAGTCATGTTTATAAGATTGCAAAGCAAAAGTCGAGAGGTCGCAATACGACATAAAGCTTTGTGAACGCGAAGAGGCAGCGAGGCACCTGTAAATTCTAGCAGAAAAACTGTTCTATGGGTGGGGGGAGAGAATTTGGAAAAAAGTAATCAGTATCGGTTCTCCTTCCGATAGATTGTGTTTTCGAGAAGGGAGAAGGGGGGTTTTCCGGAAAAATGCTCAAGAACTCCTTGAGTTACTTCGATCGAGCTAAGTATATGAAATTTTGAGTTCCAAATTATGAGAGGGAAGTGAAAAAGTTGAAAATACTGTCAGTAAAGAGGTTTGAACCGCACACCTTTACATCAAAAGTCCGCGACTCAACCACTCAGCCACCGGCACTACACATTTCAACTTAAATAGAAACGTTCCCTTCTTGTACCAGTAGTATTGGGAGTACTGAGGAAAACCACAGTTTTCAAGCCGCTTGTCACTGCGAGCTGAAACGTACCTTTCCGCACTAGCATAAGAAGAGTAACTACGAATCCATTTCCACATTTCCTTGTGAGCTCAAGCGTACAATAAACAGAAAATTTTTTGGCGAGTAGCAAAATTGAAGACTTTTGAGATGGAAATATTAAAAAAATATCTTATTTTACCTCAAGTAGTAGGTAGAATATACTCGAGCTCACAAGAAAACGCAGGAAAAAATTCACAGTTACCGTACTCGAGCAAGCGCGAGAAGATACGTTTTGGCTGGCGAAGGGTCACGGATAACAAACCGTGTTTTTCCCCGGTTGGTTCGACGTACTCCCCATGCCACTAAAGTGCATTGATGCCAAAGAGGAGTGCACCCAGAAAGTCAGGAAGGGCAAATAACCAAAAACTGTTGCTATAAGGGAGACGAGGGAGACTTGGAAAAATGTCGATAGTCCACATTCAGAATTTTAACCCAACCCAACTCAAAATTAAGAAAATTTGGGAAGATTTTGACTTCCAGCTTAGAAGAATCCGATTTTCTTGCTAGGAGAGGGATTTGAATTGTAGGCCGAGTTTTTCATACCTACTTATTTTTATTTCTAAAAAACAATAAGAAAAGAGTAAATTCAACTCTTCGAAAAGAGGATAAAGCTACGTATCGGTCATTTAAAATTGTATTTCCAATTATCCGCAGAAAAACAATATCGTGCGGCTGAAATACAAACAGGGTGTGTTTCGAGAGAGATGACCTTCCTAATTGGAAGCTAAATGTTGGGCTAATTATAGTTCTGCACGGCGATACAGAGAGATGTACACAGAGGTAAATAATATTGGTACAGTTTGTCTGTTATTTTGAATATACTCGAGGTTTACCGACACACTCATCGTAATTTGCATACATTTAAATGCACGAGCACAGTGCATATTTCCAATGGATGTCGTCGTTTCATTTGTATTACAGAACACGAACCTCGAACGTATACATGTGCAGACGTCGAGTAAAGAATATCGGAAATAGGATACGGAATACGAGGCCGTACCTTTTATTCAATAAAACCTCTAACTCAGACCACTCTTTGAGTAAATACTGCGTTTATCAATTAGAGAGGGAATAAACTATTGAAATGTGAGTAGATATAAGATATTCATCCTGGCACAGTTTGGCACAATCATGGATTTCACTCATTTTTGACCTAATATTTGAGGACATTTAACACATTCAAAAATCCATCATTTTCCAAACCAATATTTCCAATGTATAAAAAAAATCACCAATTTCATCATTTTTGACCTAATATTTGAGGAAATTTGACACGTTCAAAAATTATCAATTTCTTCATTTTTGAGTCAATATTTAAGAGAATTTAATGATTTCAATTCTATAAAAAATTCAGGTGAGATTTTCTCGCTTTCTGTAAGATTTTTAACTGTATATCATATTCATCCCAACGCAGTCTAGCACAGTCACTGCTTTCTCCATTTTTAAGCTTATATTTGAGAGAATTGCGTAGTTTCAATTTTTCACCATCTTCTAGGTGGTACTATCTTATTTTTGTTATATTACTTCATTTTTAACTGATTTTATAAACTTTTCAACACATTTTATTTTGATGAAAGGGTCTAGCACAATTATATTTAACTAGCCGCTTACAGAGCGCCTTCGGCGCGCCTGGCGGCTAGGCCTGCGGCGCCAGACAGGCTCGCGCTTTGCGCTCGCTGGTTTGTTTATTAGTTTTGTCATGACAGACTCGCGCTTCGCGCTCGCTGGTTAGGCGTAACGGGCTCGCAAAGAGCACGCCGCCGACGGACTGTCACTTGCTGAAAGATACCTACTACCTACGCGACAGAGCAGATGTTTATATTTCATGAGAGCTCATAACGTTTGAACTTTCAATAGTCAAATATGTATTCCCACTTGCCATCTAGTTCACTGTTCCCACCAGTACACACACACACACACACATACGCAATTCCAAACTCAACCAACAAACAGCCCGCTGGTATGGGTAAAGGCTAATTTTGTCCTAGCTCTGTCAAGACCAAGGTGTGGGTTTCTGACCATCATAGTCTTATATTTTTCAGAATTTCTTCAATATGAGTCATATGGGATTTGGTATTGAGAATTCAAGGGAGCCTAGACCTAGATAAAGTAGTATAAAGATGGCCTAGAACTATTATAAGCCCAGTATAATATACCTAGTTTGAGAGTCAACATTTTTCTCGAATCTCAAACTATGTATGATAGGTGTGGGACTTGAAAAAATTCCTATCACATACAGCTCGAGAGTCGAAATTTTTCCAAGTCCCTCTCCTATCATATATAGCTCGAGAGTCAAAACTTTTCCAAGTTTTTTGTTGGACGGCGGAAGGCAAATTTCTCAAAAAGCCACTCATAGAACAGGATCACTGTTAAAATTTTGACTCTTGAGCTATATATGATAGAAGGGGGACTTGAACAAATTCCTATCATATATGGCTCCAGAGTCAAAAGTTTTCTGAGTCCCTCTCATATCATATATGGCTCGATAGTCCAAATTTTTCCAAGTTTTTTGTTGAACAGAGGACGGCAAGATTCTCAAAAAGCCCCCTATAGAACAGGTTGCCTGTTAAAACATCACTAAATATCACGACAGCCACATCTAACCACTTTCTCTGATAATAAAATCCTACTGGAACTGGATATTTCGATTGATATTGATAAGTAAATTAATTAAGCGTAGATATCATTTCAAACAATCAAAGATCACGTTCTGTATTCATAATTCGAATCACGATTCTACATATTGTATTTACGCAATTGATCAGAAACTCATCGCAATTGACAAAAAACACATCAAACTACTCCTACTATTCAGATGATATTTTTCTATTTACTTTCGGGATTTGTAGATTAAATCTCATTGCGCTTCTCTTTTGATTTAGAGAACCAAAACGTAAGAACAGTCTACAAAATAATTTGAAATTTCATAATTCACAAAAAGCAGAAGCTATACGCGATCAAGTATCATCAGTACTGTCAATTAAAATATCTACCTCTTCCGACATTATCAAACATTTTCTAATGTTGTTCCGCAATTTGTGAAATAAATCTCACAGGCTAGTTTTTCCTTCGATTTCGAGAATTCAAGTACTTGCGGACTAAAACATAATAGTCTAACGATAAGGAAAATTCATCTACCAGTATCGGATACTTGGATTGATAAATAAGTATAAGAGCAGTATCACTTCATGCGATCGAGAATCACGTTCTGTATTCATAATTCGAATCACGATTCTATTTCTACAATCGATCAAGAACACATCAACCTACCGTACTTACTATTTTCAACCTCTTTCTCCTGTTAATGAGTAATAGTTCACTTGCGCTTATTGATCTTCTCATCCGATAGACTTCATCCACAACAGAAAACACAATAGGCCTACCTGGCCGTTCATTTTGTATTGGTTTTCTTAGGAAATTAGAATTTCAACTTCTCGCTGATCCTATTTTGTTCCAAATTTCATATAATACCAGTATACGAAAAACCGAAGCTAGATGCGATCACAAATCAAGGATACCCATTTATGTCTTCCAACACTATCCTATCCAACAATTTTTAATTTTGTTTCGTTATTCTGGCTGAAAAATGAATATCAATTGTTTCTCAGTTGTTCAGTTCAGTCCTCTTTCAATTTCAAAGTTTCCAACACAAAATAGCAGAATGATAATAATGACAGTCAAATTTTAATAATAATAAAAATTTTCTGAAAATATTCAACGAATCAATGTTGTACTGAATGATAGCCGATAGCACCCTTGCTGTCGACACGCAGGACCGAGTGAGCGCACCCCGGTGGCCACTGATCGACAGACACCACGTTCAACGGTTTGTAAACAAACCGCGCTTTATTATATTTAATTTTCAATAACTCCCTTTTTATTAAAATTTTTTAAATGTTGAATAAAATTATTTCTTTCTACATTAACATTATAATGACCCCAAGGTAATGTATCAGTTTGTCCATTAACTAAACATATTTTATCATCAAATGAATTTAATCCTCTTTTATTCTGTTCAATGGTATAAATTTCATGTTTTGTACTCCTTATCATCTTCTGTTTAACAGTCTTAGTTATTTTATTTTCAACGCATATTTTATAATCATTATGAGTTATCTGATTTTTAATAATATTTTTCTTCACTCCCTTAGCTTTCTTCATTTCATCATCATTTGATTCAAAAACTTTGTTAGAGTATAACTTTGAAGCTAGTCCAATAAATTCTTCTAAGATTTCACCATTCATTTCATCTTTGAATTTACCCAGTACCTTTTTATTAATTTGAGATACCTCATAAACATTATCTTCCTTATAATCTGATGTATCAAATTCATCAATCATTCCTTTCATGTCTTCATAGAAGTCTTTTGTCTGTACACCTATAATTAATGAATCAGTATCAGTATATAATAATTTTATTCTATCTCCATATCTTTCCTTCAATCTATAATAGAAATCATACATTAACATTTTTGAAATATCTAAAATTGCTACTCCCACATAAATTGGTTGATTGAATCTTATTACAGTCCTTCTCATCTGTACAGCAGCAAGGTTTTTACCAAAGAATGTTGATTTTTCAAAATTTGGTTTCGAAACATACTTAGTATATTTATTACCTTCAGAAATCAATTTTATATCTACATGCTTCCTACATTCATCATTGTTCTTCCAAAAACAGAATTATTCATTAATTTAAAGAAATCTTTTTCAAAGTCATTCTTAGCTTCTTGTCTTAATTTTGTATTTTTTTCAATATATACCTTCATCCAATCTAATTGATCAAATTTTATAACTCTATAAATCTTCTCTAATTTTAATCCTGCTTTAAGAGCTTGTTTTAGATTTAAATAATGACAGACGTAATTTTTCTTATCATTATAATGTTGTAAATAATTTTGGAAGTTGACTATCATTAATTACATTTTCAGGACAATAGGGTAAATCAGAATGTTTATCATGTAATTCTTCAGGGTATTTTAAATCCACTTCAAAAAGATATCCAATTTTCTGATCATCTTTCATTTTTAGAATTCTTTCTTCATTAAAATATTCTGGTCTTCTCCATTCAAATCCTCCATAAGGTAAGTATTTACTCATAGCCCATCCATATAAATTATTTGCATCTAAATATTGAATGAATACTGAATCCTTATTTTTATCAAATTTCTTTCCCATTATATTTATTATTAGCCTTTGCATATCTATTTGAACATTGAGATATTCCACCTTGTTTAGCTCTCTCAAACATTAATAACATATCCACATCAGTTAATAATTCCAACTTTTGTTTAGTTGTTTTCAGCATACAATCCCAAGCAAATCCAGGAGTTGTGTAATACCAAACTGGATCTAATTTATATATTCTAAGAGAGGTTTCTCTAAAGTTTTCCATAATATCAGTTAATAAGAGTACATCTATTGTATTGTATAACATTGTAAATTCTTTCATATTTTTAATATTAAAATACTTCCAAATTTGTTGAGCATAATGATATTCCTTTTCATTAACGTACTCATTATTCAATAGATTATAAAAGTTTAATTCTTTTGAAGGTAATTCTTTTTCATTATACTTTTCTAATGAATTCATATAATCATAAGGATACGCTAATTTCTTACTCAATAATTTAAACAAATCCTTTCTCTCCTTCTCAGATAAGTTTTTTGGTACAGTTTGATCAAACCATTTCTTTAGATTTTTGAAGTGACATCTTTTTAGATTTTTAGCTAATTCACATAGTGAACTTGGCAAGAATTTATATGAATCTAAGAATCTAAGTTCAATTTCACTATACGGTATATGACTTCATTTTTGGGATTCCTAAGCCCTCCATCATATTTCACAACTTTTGAAAATGATATATATTTTTCTTCATTATTTGGAATTAGCGTAATATCATTATATAATCATCTCCAAATTCTTTAACAATTAAATGAGCATCATATCCTGAGAAATTATGAAAATAAATAGGAATAAATCTAGGAACCTTATAATTAAGATTACAAACACCATGAGCTGCTCCTCTAAATTCTCCAGTTAGATGATCATGATCTCGAACTTTCATTTTATTCACAAATTCATTACTGTACACAAATTTTATTTCTTTTACCCAGTTTGAAAGGTTTGTACTTAGTTCTTCTTTCTTCTTAAGATTATATTTCCTATTCTTTACAAATTCAATAAGTTCATTGAGTAATTTTTCTTTCTTTTCATCTTTCAATTTTATATTTTTAAATTTAGGTATATAGTTTTCATAAAATGTATTCTCATCTCCTCCCTCTCCTTCATATTTAATTTTTGCTTTATCTACAATTTCTTTAAACTCATCTTCCTGATCTTTTATCCACAATAATGTTTTACAAGCAATATCAATTTTCTTATTTAAAATTCTTAGGTCTTTTTCAATAGTGGGTGGAGTATCTTTAAGATTCCTTTCACAGATATGGCACTTCTTATAGCATTCTTATATTCCATTTTTTGTGTTTCAGATAGCTCTTTCATTTTTGTTTTTTTATCTGAATATAATTCTTGTGCAATATATAAAGCATTTTCTCTTAATTTCTCATACAATTTCCTTGGTGCATCTAAGCCAAAATGTTCAATGAGAAAAAATGATCAACTGATAAATTTTCTTGGAGACAGTGAGGGCATGATGGAGGAGCGAGATTAGTGAGAAGATACAGTAAGTATGAGTAAGACGAGTGTGGCCTATTCGCAGCCGAGCTAAAATGACCTCCTCTTGCCTTGAATTTCGTTGGGATGAGGACCAAAATGTGGGTTCACGTTTTATTTTTCTTAATTTGTTATTCAACCAATTTTCCCAAGATGAGTACCAAATTTTCTGTGATAATGACCTTCAAGTCTTTTGCAGGTGATAGAATTGGATCAATTGTTGAGATAAATGTTTATGATATATTTCTTTGCACTAAGAAATAAAACAAGCAACAGGTGAATAGGAACACTATACTTCATTTGTTCCTGATTTGTCCAATATAAATGAAAATTATTGAACACTTTTTCAGACGGTAAGTAGATGTGATCAAATATAAAGGGTAAGAAAAAGAAGAATGCTGCAAGAAAGTCATACAACCGAAAAAGGTCTGGATTAATACAATGCGAATCTTCTACATAGTTCTCTCCTCAATAGTTCAAGTAGGAGAACGAGCACAATAAAGTGAAGACGTTTTTAATTTTAAAACAACAAAAGAGACAGATATTTGTCTTCCCTCACATTACGACGATTCTTCTCTCGTGTCCGTGAAAGGAAATGTACCGGTATCCTCATCGTTAGTCTTTTTATCCTTTCTCCGTCTCTTTCCTTTTCATTCTTCACGTGAACACAATCTGGTAATTAAAAATGCTCGAGTAAGTCAAAATATCTCGAGTTAGTCAAAATATCTTGTATCCTTGCCAATTTATTTCACGCGTTTGTCGGAACCTTACAACGAACAAATACTTTCATAGGCTGCGGAGAATTGAGACTCGATTATAAATTTTTACTTCTACTTGTTAACAACTGAGCCTAATAATTTGAACAGCGGCAATTTATGATTCGTTGTGTCAATTTTTTTTGGTCAGACAATGACCATTAATTGAAAATGTGCCATGAAGATAGGTACCCTAGAACGCACATCATAAACGCTGAAGGTACATTGATGAAGGCTAGTAAAAATTCCGAAGATTCCCTCCAAAGAAGTACCTTATGTCTTTTCATTTTTATAATGGAACTACAGTAAATTATTAAAAGAGCAAGCAAAATTTAAAACGGCTGAAAGAGAGAGTAAAGCCCTAGAAAAAGAGCATGAGAAAATCCAACCGGATTTCATGGAGACCAATGAGGATTCAAAAGGAACTGTAGGTATTCCTTCCATCCTGGCCATGCAAAACGCCACCTATACTTGCCCTTCCAGTTCCAGTAATGAGGTAATCAAGGTTTCAGAAGTCTCTGTTCTTAAAAGAAAATTACAATTTAAAGAAGCTACTCAAGATTCTAAAGATGAAAAAGAAAATCAAGAAAAGATATTTGAGCCTATTACTAGAGAGTTAGTTCAAATAAAGGAAGCCATGAGGGGGGGGGGCTCTCATCCCTCACCATTATCCTTACCCTTACCATCGCCTCTTCCCTTATTGTCATCTCCCCAAAGAGGTCATCCTTCAATAGGGCCAAATGGCATTGGTACAATAGCTTCTAAATATGTGGCCCATACAGATCCAAAATTTGGAATTTAGTTTGATGAAGATATAGCTTACATAGGGGATAAGAAAATAATAATGAATGACAATGATATAACCATCCTGATATCGCATTAGCTTGGCAAGATATCGATGATGATTTGAATAATATGGACTTAGACGATTAGAATTTCAATTTTATAGAAATATTTTCAGACTTCTTAAATAACATTTTTTCATTGTTTTAATTACGTCTTGTCGTGTTAAACCTTTAATGTGAGCATTCACGGAAAAAAGTTTGCACAATAAAACACATTGTACGAAATAAAAAAAAAAAGACGCATATCATAATATAGCGAAAGTGGCATATTACTGTGCAAACTTTTTTCTATGTTGGTGCGCACATGAGAAACACAGAGGGAAGGTATCGTCATCCGCAAATTATTAGATATTGTGCCAAACTGTGCCAGGATGAATATCTTATATCTACTAACGTGTCCGCGAGAGTGGTCGCTCTCTTTTGAAACAACGCTTTCTCTGGAGCTGGTAAACGTTCTTTTCGGCGAATTGTACGGAGGAGGTTACGGATTACATACACAAGATTTTAGAACTCTTAGAAGCAGTCTGTACTTTTTTAGCGGGGAACCCGCTATCCCTTTTGTTGGGGGTACTTCCAGGAATTTTTCGTCCACGAGCGCGAGCGTGAGCGCGAGCGAGGTTGATGACGTCACAATGTTGATGACGTTACGAAGAGGGGGAGGGGGACTTGAAAATTCCTACCTCTGAGCTATATATGATAGAAGAGGGACATGGAAAAATTTCGACTCTCGAGCTATATATGATAGGAGGGGGACTTGGAAAAACGACGGCTTCCTTGAAATTGCAGCAAATTCCGACCCTCTAGCCATACATGATAGGAAGGGGACTTGGAAAAATTCCTACCTCCGAGCTATATATATGATAGGAGGGGTACAGGGGACTCGGGATAGCTTTTTTTCCACATTCTTCTTGCTGATGTCAACAGTCGGGTGATATCAAATGCGGTCATTGCATGCACCTCTGTTTTCAATCATCAAGTCAAAAATTAATTCTTTTTTCTTTCTTTGTAGTACTGAAAGTTCCCTTCTTTTGTGTTCTTATTACAAATTCCCAAGCTCCCCCGTAAAGATATAAACCAAAAATCATCTTCTGGTAACGTCACACACACCTGCTAGAAGCGATAATCGACCTCGATGATGTCATGCCCTTATGCTTACAATTTTCCAAAGCCTCCTTCATCTCCATCTAATCACCTAAGTATATTGGTAAGGTCACGCTCTTCTTCAACTTACGTTTCTCCTTGACAATCAATTAGAGCAGAGTTCATAGTGATGAAGAGCCCTCTACTGAGCCCAGCATATCAAGTTGTAGCCTAACTCCTATACCCACAGGGAAAATTACGCCGAAGATTCTAGTTATGGTTCACAGAATATTTCTCTGGACCTATCTCTCCAGAAGTTCATATCTCCAAATTTGTTCGATAGGATCGGGACTCGACATTCTTTCTAGTCTCTAGTTTAGCTAAAAGTCGCCAAGGTCGGACGCGGACGTTTTCTGCAGGAGTAATCCTCATAGCTCTAAATTAGTCTGAACTAAAGGAACATCAACTGCAAATACTTTTCTGGGCCTCGTTGAAATTCTCTTGATGGTCAACTTACTATGTTGTGTTCTCGAGTCCCAGAGTATTGAGGTATTTGTAGGCCTATCACTTAACAGAATGTCTAATGGATCTGGGTGCGCATTTTCGTTGGATAATCGTAATCTGTGTAGCCCTAATCTGCCTAGTCCAGAAGAACAGGACATTTGCCCACGGGCTGTCTATCTGCAAGTCGTGATTTCGCTGATTTTGTGTGTATACCAACAATTCTCATATGGACCTTTTTTTCCCCCAACGGGGAACCTGTCCGTTCGCCGTCCGGCCGGCTGGCAAAGCTCGAAAATCGAAAATTTTCCTTCGACCTCCGAGATATACTTGTTAGGAAGAAAACAAGTATATCTCGGAGGTCGAAAATTTTTCAAGTCCCCCTACTATCATACATACGAGTAGTTTAGAGGCGAAGCCTGTGACGTCACAGTTTGAAGATGTCATAGGTTAGCTTTGTGACGTGACAATCTGATGACGGCATGGATCAGTTTTTCAACAGGAAACCTGTTTTATCGAGGGGGGCGGGGTCGGAAAAAAATTAGATGGCATTACAGGACTACAATGGCAGTCCCGAGTCCCCTAGAGCCTGAAGTTTTTCCAAGTCCTGAAAATCACGACGTGACAACTTGAACGCGCTGCAATTTCAAGGAAGCCGTCGTCTTTCCAAGTCCCCCTCCTATCATATATAGCTCGGAGGTCGGAATTTTCATAAGTCCCGCTCCTATCATATAAGCTCGAGAGTCCAAATTTTTCCAAGTCCCCCTTCCTCTCCGCGACGTCATCAACCTCGCTCGCGGATGAAAATTTCCTGAGAGTACCCCCAACAAAAGGGATAGCGGGTTCCCCGCTAAAAGTTTGTCAAGCGACCGGGTCGCCCGACAAAGCTCGGAGCTCGAAGATTTTTCAAGTCCCCCTCCTATGATATAACGCTTGGGCCGGGGTCTGTGACGTCACAGTTTGATGACGTTATAGGTCAGCCTTGTGCCTCACAATCTAATGACGTCATAGATCACTTTTTTAACAGGGGACCGTTTTATCAGGGGTTTTTTCGGAAAAAAACATTCGGCGGTCGACAAAGCTTGGAGCTCGAAAATTTTCAAGTCCCCCTCCTACCATAAGCATCTTGGAGGTCGAGATTCTTCCAAGTTCTCTTCCTATCATATATAGCTCAGGGACAGGGTCTGTGACGTCACAGTTCGATAGCGTCGTACGTCAGCCTTGGGACTTCACAACCATATGACGTCATTAATCAGTTATTTTCAAAGTCCCCTTCCTATCATATGAAGCCTTGGAGATGAGTCCTCTGACGTCACAGTTTTATAACGTTATAGGTCACCCTTGTAACGTCACAATCTGATGACATCATAGATAAGTTTTTCTCAAGTTCCCCTCCTATTATAAATATGTAGCTCCAAAGTCCGTGCCTTTGACGTCACAATCTACATTTTTCAGATCCTATGTGCCCATAAAAGAGGTTCCGTGCCACCCCTCGTTCAACTACGTTAAAAAACCGTGAGTCAGGACTATTCTATTCTGGCTCTGAAGGCTGCTAGACAGTCGAAACGTTAATAAAAGACGCTCGTTTATTTATAATATGTGCGAACAGAGCCACAATAAAATATTGTCATTATTACTCCATGCACGGAAAAATTGACTTTGATTTTATACACCCTTGACTAAGCTAAAAATTCACGAGTTCTTTAATGGAGCTAAACGAGGGGTGGCAAGGAACCTGTTTTGTGGTTAAAAATATAGATTGTGACGTCACGAGCCTGATCTATGACGTCATCAAATTGTGACGCCAAAGGCCTGGACTTTGGAGCTACATAATAGTAGGGGAACTTGAAAGAACGTCAAATTGTGCTGTCACAGGCCCCACCCCAGGCTAGTCATGATAGAAAGGCGACTTGGAAAAATTTCGACCTCCTAGTTATATTTGACAGTAGGGGGACATGGAAAATTTTCGAACTCCGAGCTTTGCCAGCCGGACGCCGGATGGCTGTGGTTTTTTCCGAAAAATCCCCCGATAAAACAGGTTCCCTGTTAAAAATCAAAAGTTGGCCCTCTCAAAGTTTTCAGCGGGGAACACGCTTTCTCTTTTGTTGAGGAGGTATTTACAGAAAATGAGCGCGAGTGCATTCAAATTGTGAAGTCATTGTTTTCGGGACTTGGAAAAATTTCAGCCTGTAAGCCTTATATGATACGTGGGGGACTTGAGAAATTTGTAGCTTCTGAGCTATGTATGACAGGGGGCGGGGTACTTGGAAAAATTTCAGCCCCTCAAGCTTTATATACTAGGAGGGGGACTTATAAACATTTCCAATTTCGTGCATATGACAGGCGGGGGACTTACAAAAATTTGCTCTCTCGAGCTATATATGATAGGAGCTTAGAAAAGTTTCAGCTTCTGAGCTATATATGATGTGGGGGGAGGGGACTTGCAGGAATTTCAGCCCCTAAGGCTTAAATGATAGGGACTTCAAAAAGTTTTGCTTCTGAGGTATATATGATAGGGGGGCGATTTGAAGAAATTTCAGGCCCCAAGCTTCATATAATAAGAGGGAGACTTATAAAAACGACGGCTTCCTTAACGAAGTTAAACGAGGAACGCAGGGAACCTGTTTTATGAGTCAAATGGGATTTGGTATTGAAAATTCAAGGAAGCCTAGACCTAGATAAAGCTAGTATGAAGAAGGCCTAGACCTACTGTAAGCCTAGTATAAAATAGTTTGAGAGTCTAAATTTTTCTCGAATCCCCAGCTATATATGATAGCTCGGGAGTTGAACTTTTCCAAGTCCCCCTCAAGTCCCCCTGAGGGGGACTTGGAAAAATGTCGACTCTCGAGCCATATATGATAGGAGGGGGACTTAGAAAAAATGTCGACTCTCCAGCCATATATGATAGGAGGGGGACTTGGAAAAATGTCGACTCTCGAGCTATATATGAGAGGACGGGGACTTGGGAAAATTTCGGAGAGGGCCCTCCTATTATATATAGATCGAGAGTCGAAGTTTTTTGCCGGGCGACGGACGGCGCACGGCAAATTTCTCAAAAAGCTTCCCATAAAACAGGTTCCCTGTTAAAATTTCCACTTTCATGCTATATTATGTATGACAGAGGGAGGACTTAATAAAATTTCCTCTCCTGAGCTATATGTGATAGGAGCTTAGAAAAATTTCAGCTTCTGAGCTATATATGTTGGGGGCAGGCACTTGGAAGAATTTCAGCCCCCAAGTTTAATATGATAGGTGGGGGATTCAGAAAAATTTCGACTCTCGAGCCATATATGATAGAAAAGGGACTTAGAAAAATTTCCATTGTTTATCTATGTATGACAGGGGGGGGACTTGGAAAAACGACGGTTCCCTTAAAATTGCAGCGTGTTCAAGTTGTTACGTTATCATTTTCGGGACTTGAAAAACTTCAGGTTCCAAGCTTCATATGATAGAAGGGGGACTTGGAATAATTCTCGGGAAAATTTCGCAAGTTGCGACAGCTGATTAATCAGCCCCCGCTCTAATTTTTATTGAGAACCGTTTCTTAAAATAGTATCGTTACAGCACCTCGGCTCCACGTCATATCTGTGAATTATTCTACGACTCCAATTGATTGAAAATTGAGTGAATTCGTAAATTTTTTTCATTAAAATTCTACTCTCTACAATTTGACGAGTTCTTTTAAGACACACGACGCCTGTAGAGATAAAGAGAAGAGAGGCACATTACGGTTCTCAATTCGACTTGGGATATTTCTATACATAAGTCATATTCTCGCTTTAATTATTTCAGTTTTCTAAGTGGCTTAATGTCCCATAGCGAGCGATTATCCAGCAGGATTGTGTCGAAATTTTGCCCAGTAAATCCCACAAAGCTTGGCAAAGTATATAAATGTACATAATAGAGCGTAAATAAATACGAGTGTCTACATCAATGCTGCAAAAAAAAAAAAAAAATTGTGTCGACATGTCGCGTGCTTTCTGATAATATTATTGTTATACTCATGTAGTCGTACACATTTGTAAGTGTGTAATCAGTACGCAGTATCTAATGCATCGTCGTAGTCTACAATCATAAATGACTAATATAAGAACAGTGTATTCCTTATCTGAGAAGCCCTGCATCGAGATTAATTCATCCTGTACCTCCCAACAGCATCATCATTTTCTATTAAATATTCTCAGTACTGTTTCATAGAACGGTTCGTTTATGTACGATGGTACAAATATGTACAGTAGGCAGATTCGAAAGACCTATACTATTATTGTCCATTTTGAATCATTGCTGTGCAGCGTGCTCGCGGTCGTGATATACTAGTCTAGATGTTGATTTATCTATAATAATTCTATTCTGTAATTTATAATTAATGCTGTTTTTTTCATATTTTCTTCATTACGTGCGCGAAATTTTTTTGCTCATCGATCCGTGAGTTGGCCATGACCGTTTCAAACATGAGACAGTTTTCCTCCGTCCGAAGGTAATTGACACATTTAACTTTTGGTGACATTTAGTGCGAAAGACGATAGAGCCTAGAGCGAATTTCGTCCACTAGTCAAATTTTCAAGTAGTTTGTACGAATAGTCTCAGTAAAAATAATATGAATTCTTGTTTCCGAGCTGTACTCGTCCTCTTAGGCCAAATAACTTCAAGTCTTCTCTGTTTCTATCCATATTCTTAGGGAACAGAGATCGTCTGTGGTAACTTTGTTAGACCCGAATACCAAGGACGCGTCGCCGTTTTTTCGCATTCTACCGTCGGAACTGACACCAGTCTGATACCTCAAAAATATTTTTAAGGACAGAGGATGAGTTTCAGAATTTTTCGATGAAGACACAATTGAGGAAAGCAGTCGGATGTATTTTCATCGAAAAGTGACCATAACATTTTTAGCAATATTTTTGTCCCTTTTTACGATCGAAAATAAAGCTCTGACTAGACATTTCTCCCAAAACGTGGTGCACTTTCTTAGTTCTCAGATTTCCCTCTTGTGAGTTCCGAGCCACTCATCCGTTCACAACAACAAAAGTTACACACGGTGGCAATCTGATCACAAACTTTCTTCACCCATTTCCTCAAATCTCTCTCCTCTCTTCTTTCGGTACATCTCTATCTATTTCTCACATAGAAAGTCTACAGTCTCTCTTCTTTCTCACACTTTTGTCCTCTTCATTCTCACGTTATTATCCCTGCAGATATCGACCTTATTTCGTTCTTGTACCCTCCTATCAACGCCCTCGAAAATCTTTCTTTCTATCCTTTTCGTGTGCCACGTCTGCTTGATGATCCAAATAGACTTCCATCCTTTCCCTCCAAACTGAACTGGACTCTTTTGCTCTTTTCTCCATTCATTATCTTGTACTCGCATCCATGTTGTTCGCTTCTTTGCCCTACAGGAAAATTGTTCTTCTACCCAGCCCATTATTGATGGATATTTATTGTTTTTTTCCTAGTTTCTGACAGCTTGTAAATTTCTATGAATAATTGCAAATAGTAGAGAAAAAAAAATTCAGGTAATTCACGGAGTAACGCTTTAGCCTCCCTCTCGTCTTTCTTACTCACCGGTGATATAGTCATAGATTGTACATACTCTTGTCGTCACGCGGAAAAAGTACCATGGAGAGGGAAGAACAAATTTTGGAATCAGAAGGTGAGAATCAGAGGGTACAGCAAAGATGAAAAACTTGATCTAAATATGGATTTCACAGAGACCGTAAATTGTAAGGGATATTCGAACATTTTGTAGTTGAAACGCATACTCTTTGGCTCCACAGTTCTGGAAGACAAAATCTCACAGTTCTTTAATTCTCCCCGGGGGTATTCTTCGACTCAGATATTGATAACTGATTAGGATCGATTATTCGGTTGAAATTTTTCCAAGAGCCCTGATGGCCCAATCTTAAGAAATTACCTCAGAAAGTCGAGAATCCCAGAAGAATGTAGGTCAGCTGACTGCTCCCGGACTTCCAACTTCTTATAAGCAGCCTGAGCTTCCGTAACTAAGAGTGTCTCTGTACAAGACTCGGAAATCGAAATTTCTCAAAGCTCCCCCCCCCCCTTTCTTCTTCTCATATAAGGTATCTGGATAGTCGAAATTTTTTCAATTCCTCTTTCCCTCGAACACAGATTTGTATTCCGAATTTTCCTAGTCCCCTAACAATATGTATGACTTGAATATCGACATTTTTCAAAGTAGGTCAGAGCTCTCAGTCCCACAAAAACTCAATTGACCCTCCTCTTCCATTCGTAGTTTAACATTCAACATTTTTTCACGTTTGGGTGGTCGCGGTGTCAGTGTCAATCACTTGGTCAATCCCTAAACGTCCAGGTAGGCACATTAAACAAAGAAACTTATTAATAAAATTGATGAATGACGAGTCGATTCCTTTTCTTTTTTCTTTTCTTTTTTTGAGCACCCCAGATCTGCAGGCTGTAGGTTGATACGGGCTCGAGAGTTGTGCTGTGAATAAGGAGTTTATTGGCCATATTCAATTCGTAGCAATTCAGTTTTGTTATTTCGATATATTGAAAACTCCTCTCTCTCTCTCTTTTCAAAAGAACTTTTCAGTATGCATATCCAAGTATAATTGCCCGAATCAGATCGTTGTGGGAGTGGAATTGCTGCGAAGAAAAGTAAAATCAACTTGTGGAGCTCGGTTTTCCAATTAACTTTTTTGGATCTGCCCTCGCTAAAGCAATACACCATCGCAAAAAAGGGGAAATGTGAACTTGAAAGAAAGAGTGGGATTGAAAATGTACGGATACAAGAAAGAATACATATAGACGTGAAAGAGTGAGAAAGAAGAGGCAAAGAGAGAAATAAAAAAACGAAACGCGGGGAAAACCAATTACATAAGAAATCCCACTATACGACGTCATCGGTAGAGCTTTCAAAGCAAGCCATGAAGCTCACATCCATTCAGCGTGTAAAGAGGTGCCTTCACATCTGCATCCACCTACAACCTCAAATTACTACCATTCTTTAAACCTTGACTCATGACTCGACTTCTAGGACTAATAACTCAGATCAATCATAAACAAAAACCAGTCTTTTAGAATTCCTACAACAAAACCTTCAGCGATGAAGAATTATCCTCTTACACCTTTGAATTAATCAGCAGAACTCGCTTCAACTTCTTCTCCTGTCGAAAATGGAGTTATTTAGGAAAACGTTAATTGTCCTTTCCTAAAATTTAGATAAGGAAAGGCTCTCTGCCCGTTCGTCATGTCTTGCTACGAGGAGCTTAGTCGCTCCGCTCGTTCGCCTCCCTATAAATATCAACATTAGTGACGTCATCATTAGTACCCGAGACGGCTGCCTTTGGTGTCATCAGCATTCATAACGTCATCAGGTTGGGCTCTCTCTCTCTCTCTTCTTTACTCTCCTCTATTCTCGGGATCACTCACTCCACTCATAAGCGACGTTATGAATGCTGATGACGTCACAGGTAGCCATCATGAATGGTTATAACGTCGCGAGCTGATGACATCATCAGCTTGGGCTCTCTCTCTTCCTTACTCTCTCCTATCCTCGGGATCACTCGTACTGCTCGTAAGCCTCTCGACAATCTTTATTATACTAGCCCTAATACATATTAAAACTGCTCGAGTCTCCAGGCCTCCAGGTCACAGTTGAGACGTCATACTTGCAGATATCAGAATTGGATCTCCTTAGTCTCCATTATACTGGGCCTACTATTAGCCTTCAAGAAACCAGGGCTAAGATAAGCCTAAAGTACAGCAGTATAAAAACCTATCTATATTAAACCACTTATAGATTACGATTACAAGGATCGCTAATTTCAGTTGATGTGGGCCTCGATGTAACGGCTGATGACGTCATAGTTTAAAAGAAAGAAAGGGATACAGTATAGAGGATTATTATTAGGAGAACTCGTAGGGTAGTGCGAACTCGCAAATTTTGGAATTAGGGGCCAGGATTCAGGACACGTGAAACTCGCAGATTTTCAGAATCTTGTCCAGTGTTCCTTTCCGGAGGGAGGGCGGGAGGATGAGCGACTTCCGGGAGTGGTGTGAATTTGAAATTAGGATTCAGAAAACTTGAGGAAAGACATGAAACATCATCCAGCTACATATCTGAGAGGAAGATTTGGACGAACGTCGACTGTCCAGCTCCATGTGCAAGGGAAATAGGGACCTGATAGAACTTCGATCAAAGAGGTACACATTCGAGAAGATGGGCGCTTCAAAGAATTTCAATCCAGACTCAAAAGACTTCCGATCATTAAGCTGAGGGAGATTCAGACAAATTTCGACCGTCCAGCTCTTTATACGACAGGTGAAGGGACCTGATAAGAAAATTTCAACTTTTGTCTATGCTGGAGGCAGAGTACATACTAGGAATAACGTCGATTGAAGAGAATCTCCAACAGGGGAACTCCAGAAATTTTAGACCATCCAGCTATATTTATGATGAGGGGGGAGGGTAGGCAACAAGCTTAAATATTGGACAAATTTTGACCGTCCAGCAAGAAGGAAGAGGACTTGGACGAATTTCGAGGTATGTATGTGGACGTGAGCAAATTTCCATCATCAAATTATGTACAAGAAGGTTGGAAGAGAACATTTCAAAGAATTTTGACGTACAATCTCCCAAAAAATTTCAATCATCGAGCTATAATTACAAGACGAAAGTGGATTCGAAGAAATTCAGACTTTTGAGCTTTATGTGAGAGGAGATGGCATTTGAAGAAATTTCTACCGATTAATCGATCCTAGCGACTATCGAAATCGAAAAATCCCCCATCAAACAAATTTCTGATTGCTGGCCTTAATTAATGTAGTTAACATTTTTTGGTATTTTGTAGCCCCCTCTCTCCCCTCTTATATAATTACTATCTGTTCAAAAACTTACTTTCCTTGCTTTCCGGATCTCTGTCGCTTCCATTCCGTTTCCCCGTACGACTATCTTAGCTTCCTGCGAAACTTCAAAGCACACACAATGACACAAATTTCCTCGGCTGTTTTAATCTTGAAGACCGGTTGTGAAATCAATCTTTCTTCTGTTCTTGAGTCTTGTCACATTATCTGCAATAAAATTTACAGATATTCAACTTTTGCCATTGGTAGTTCTCAAACAAAAATCCAAACTCAGGGCGGTCTATTCGGAAGAGTAATACAAAATATTACTGAAATACCGCTGGAGCAATTATTACCAGATAAGATGCGAGCGCTTTCGGTGCAACAACCATCGTCCAAGCAAGATATGAGAGCAACCGACCCAACGACGACTGAAAACGAGAACATCTAGAGAAATCACGAGTCATCAAAATGTGAATCATTCCCGTAGACTAATTCAAATGAGCTAGGCTAATTTGGGCTGGCCATCCACTAGGATCGCTTTAATTACGCGCGTGGTTCGTTTACCAAAAATGGTATTTTCACCGAAATTGAAAACGGGAGCTAAACTATGGCGGTGTATGAGAGAACAAGCACCCCGCGGGCGGGCTGTTAGGAGGGTCGGCAAATGACTGATATTACGAAGTTAGGATATCACATTCACAATCAATTTTTGATCATCCTATTTCCTGCGCTTTATTCATTTCATATTCCCATCGCGTTGTAAGACATTCCCTTTCATTTGTATTCAATTTCATTCATATTGTGTGAACCGCCTTTTCAAGATTTCACATCACATCTTTTTGATTCTATTTGTAAAAGCTAACACTCAACAATTAATAAGCAATAACCTGAAGTAACCACTGTTGAGTACAAACAACGCTGATATTACACCCTTCCAACAATTGTCATTTTTGTCATGAGATAAGAATAATAAGGAACACAAATTGTAGGCCTAACATCTGAAACCTTGATTAATTAATACTACCACAAACTTCATTTGTCTGCTCAAAACCCAACAATGTAATTATTACACTACCTTTGTAGTCATCTTCAAAGTACTTAGATCTAAGTATAGGTAAATTAAAATTCAAAATTGAATCGCGGACCACAAAGCCGGGATACCGCATTCGCGATCCATGATCAACTCTTAAATCATTCTATTCCCTACGTTTTTATTCGCAATTATTCTTTCAGTTTCCCATCGCATTGTAAAAAATCTCGTTTCATTTGTATTTCATAACTTGCAGATAGTAGAATTGTTCTTAGAAATAATCTCTCTCGCGTCCAATTTGTTAGGAGCTGAGCTTTCTTTGATAAAATATAATCTATTCATCAATACTCTCGTAATCACATCTTATTGAATATATGACTAATCTAACCTCCACTTGAGTACAATCTCATTTCATAAAAATATAGTAAAAGAAACAAACGCCCAACAATTAATTGATAAAAGAAGCTTTGTGAATTATGTTCAGTTTTTGTCTATCTATCTGTATATCTGTCATATTAGCGTATACGTACAGTGTATCAAACCAAGTCATAGAAGTAATTCCAGCAAGCTCCTCCTTACAACGATATTCACATTCCGTCAAAATTAAAAAATTCGATTCCAATACATCTTTGTAAACATTGCAAAATAATATTGATTTGGATAATATTTGGCTTCTAACTCAGGCGTAAGATAATTCCGGTACTAGAAACTAAATACACGTAGGTACCTTATACACAGACTGCAAGTTGAAATAATAAAATTTCGATAATTATTCATCAGAACTGTTCTTACCTCATACATTTCCACTTGGCTTTTCACAATCTATCAAATAGAACTATACCGTACAAACTCAGATTGGAGACTATATAGAATCATTATAATTAGATACCGATTTTATGATCAGGATACTCAACGATCATTCATTTCATATTTTACTCTACCTACCGCTTCACCATTCACATTATTTAGACCAATTTCAAGAATTCATATTTCATCACTCCAATTCTCCATCGCAATTAAGACGTTTGGTTCCATTTGTAGTCATCTGAACCTAATCATTAAAATGAAATAAACTTGCAATTTGAACATCAAATTTATTATTGCGAACGTTCGAATGTTCGATAATAAAGAGACTACCTACTATTTTTATCGTTCCGTTCCTATGTGATTCCTACGACCCATTACAACAGTTGAATACCTACAATCAAAACGCAAAATGCAATGATAACACGCCAAGAGCCAAAGACTCGAGACTGTACAGCATACAGCTTACTCGACCATGACGTCAGCGTCTTAACTGAGACGAAGACGAAGGAAAAAGTGATTACAATACGGTCGGCTAGCGCCTGCGCCGACCCTAAAAACAAACATCAGCTGATTGCTCCTACCTCGCCCCCGAGTATTGCAGCCGAACTTGCAGCTTAAACTTATGACCTTGAAAAATTCGGCTTCTGGCTTTAAGAAAAATTTAGCTGGCTTATTAATCCAGCTGATTTTTGGCAATTTTGGCTCATCAAAAGAAACATGAATTCAGATGAAACAATCAGGAGAATTGGGGCTCTGTCATAATTGTGGATGGTACCTATTCACTAGCTTGACGTGTTCATCTCCATTGGATGACAGGCTTGTTTGCTGAACAGGCAAAGTGAACCGGCAGACCGGAACTATTAATATTGTTACTTCAGTTTTAATGAGTATTATGGAATAAATTTCACAAGATAAAATATATAACTGTACATCTGTAATTCTTATTCCTGTATTGTCCTATTTTGCAGAAAAGCTATTTCGCATCCAGCCCCAAAAGAGTCGCCCTCTACATTTACTGTAGCGGCCATTTGTGGAAACTGGACGAAAAGGTGATGTTTTAGAAATTGGTGAAATTTATATTTTTATGAGTTTCATACTATTCTACTGGTCAATAGAGTCAAAAAAGGTCATTATAAGTGGTACTTTTTTTTCAGTATTAACTGAGATACAGCTAGTTGAAATAACATACGCTCTTATGTAAATTTTCATGTGATCACCTTTTCGTCCACGACACTAGCGCGTCTACAGTAGTGGCCGGATGCGAATAAAAGACTGAAAAAATTTTGCTTATTTCGACTTTTTGCTTTGGAATTGGAAGATTTGCATAAAGCTGGCTTTCAGCTTCGCTCTTATCTCAGTAAAAATCAGGGTTGCAAAAATTCAAGTTTTTTTTTTAAAAGAACAAAAAACGTATTTTAAAACTTTTTTTTTGTTTAAAACATGTTGAAAATTAATATAGATATTTTTTCTTGAATGTTTAAAACAGTGTTTTAAACTTGTTTGAAACAGAATTTCTATACAAATTTTGTATATTTTGTTGTTTCAAACATACTGACTTTGTGGGGTTTTCACCCCAGACACTCATGCTTTCTTGTGTGTGACTGCATGACTTTAAATTCATTACGTGCCGTTTATGTTTAAAACGTTTTTTTCTCAAATTCCAATGTTTAAAATATGTTTAAAACACGGTTCAAAACAATTTACAACACCAAAAATTTGAGTGAACTCGGCTTGTGGCTTTTGGCTATCATAGATGGCTGCAATACTCTGCTTCCCTCTGCTGTCGTTTAACTGAACTGAACAGCGTTTTCACCTTGAATTATATTATTTTCAATATAATTAGTATTATATGTGACCCCGTCTACAGAAACCCGGCTTAGTGTTCAATTACAATCAGGAGAAAAGGAATCTTCCTTCCCTGATAGAAGATCCTTTCCTCCTGATCGATATTCAACACTAAGCCGAGTTTCTGTAGACGGGGTCACATATTACAAGCAAAATAGGCACCATAATAAAACTGTTGATTTTTTCTTCTTTTGTTTCAGCTCAGGATTCTGATTCCAACAAAGTGAAGGGAATCGCTCATGGAGAAGCCGAGCACGCGTTATATCGCTGCTGCATAGATTGCTCACTGATTCTGTTGTTAAGTACCAGAAATATAGAAGTGTTTGCTAGTCTCCTACTATTTCTAGTGCTTAACATTAGAACGGTGCTGAACCCGCAACACCATAATATCAATTCTTTCTTCTGTTTCATAACAAAAGATAGATTGCACTACTGCATAATTATTATTATGATATAACTGTACGGAACCGGATATGAGAAGCTTGTGAGGCATTCATGAAATCTTATCACAATAATCTATATTTTGATAGGTATCTAACCTTTGAAGTTATGCAAGGTTAAAAGAGTAGGGGGCATGGCTTGAAGAGAGGAAAGTGAGTGCGAAAGGAGTAGGAATCTATGGGGAAGAGGAGAAGAAAGAGGTGAGTAAGGCAAGGTAGTTCAGTAGAATACATAGAGGCCGAATTTTTCACACGGAGAGCGAGACTTCTCTATCGTCGGTGAAAGCTTAGCCGATTTTGGAACCTGGTTTGGATCCATCAGTGAAGTACAGGCTGTGGAATGGTAGATCATTAGCAATGATGTGCTTTAATGTGATTAATGTAGATTACTTTGGGTGAGTTTGCCAGGGCTGGTAGAGGTGAATATAAGGTCTAGGGGATGCTCAGGAATGAATTGCTTGTGTCGCATGTGCAGCGCCGCCGCCCAGGGATGAATGGTTGAATATATCGAGAGAAGGGGCTTAAGTTTGAGATGGTAGTCTAAATGTATAATTCTAGTGAAAGAAATACTGAGTTTTGGGAGCGGAGGGAAAGGAGAGCGATAATCAGCAAAATCATAGAGACCGCGTAGGCTGAGCGTGGGGCTGGTGCGCAAGGCACCAAAAGATTGTATTGCTCCCATTGATTTTAGGGTGGATTTGGTAACCTGTCTGTAGATCGGAGATTCGTAATCCAGTTGAGGTCGGATCAGAGAATTTTGTATAGCTTATAAGAGGAAGCTTGCGACTGCAACCAGTGCAAATTCGGGATAGTATTCGAGGAAATTCGGAGTGTTAAGGTATTTGGCTTTTAAACGTTTAAGGGGAAGAGTTGCGAAGTAGTATTTGGAATCGAAACAAGGCCACGGATGGGAGTTCTGAGGGAGGAATGAGGGGAGAGGAATGACGTAAGTGCAGTGGCGGAACTGCGGATGTGGTTTCGGTTCAACACCCCCCTCCTCTCAGAAGACCTCGAAAAACTTGTAAACTCATCGTTTTTTAACTAATTAATCGAGTTTTTTTTTTCACTTTATTGAAATATCGTCCTCGAAAATTTTCGCCCCTCCCTCCAAGGAGAATTTCTAGCTGTGCCACTGCTTAAGGGACTTCTGAAAATATGGAACCTGTTCTATGGGTTGAAAAATAATACATAATACGACCCGCATTAAGATAGCCCCTTCAAATAACTAAATATACAATGCTTTGTGCATCAATTGGCTTAGCACTTCAATGAGCCAGATATGCAATTCAAACAACATAAGCGCCTTCTATCATAAATTATGGGTCGCGAATCGAAATTTTTTCAAGTCCCCCCCCCCCCCCCCAATCATATATAGTTCGGGAGTCGAAATTTTTCTAAGTTTTTAACTGGACGGCGGAAAGAGCATGCCAAATTTTTCAAAAAACCTCCCTGTTAAAACGGGTTTTGACATGGATACGTCTTAAGGCTGGGGGTCATTTTGAAATTTGCGTCACGAAACCGCTACACGGAAATGAAGTCCCGAGCTGATGACGTCATAGAGACTTGGAGAAATTTCGACCTCCGTCGCTACTTTGGAACCTGTATTCTTGACCTTTATCAAGTCCAGCATGCAATATACTAAGCTATACTAGCCCTAACAATAGGCCCCATGAAACTAGGCCTGACATACAGTATACTAGGATAGTCTACACTAGCATGCAACGTCCTAGGCTATAGTCTTCAAATAAAAGAAATCTCTTCTCAAAATATGTCCATCATTCGATGTTTTTCCCGAAAATGAGAATCCCTAATTTTCTGTTAGAAAAAGGATCTACCATCCGCCATGAGACGTTATCGAGGGTGAGTTGGAGTAGACCTGTGGCTCGTTTAAGGTTTGTAGAACGAGGGAAACGCTGAAATCATCTGCAAAAAGTCGTTTAAAGAGGAGGAAGAGGACACAGCTCATTAGATCGTATACGGCAATTAGGAAAAGAGGAACGCATCGAACCTTTCCTTCAAAGACGCCATTTTGTATGGAGTGGAGTAAAAAGTAGTGGTTATGAATTCGGACTGATGTGGATCTGTTATGAAGGAAGGACTAAAGAAACCTATTTCATATAATTTAGAGGAAATACAACGTTACCAAGCACGAGAGAATGCTAAAATATCCAATAGCGATAGAATTTCTAAGACTTTGTGAATGTCAAAATCTCGGATCCGGTGCGGAATTTAAATCGCTTAGAATAAGATTTTGCGTTTACCTTTTATGTACATCATTTCAATAACGAAGTTGTATAAATTACAAATAAATGTAGTTTTTTCGTACATACTTCTGAGATTCAAGAAAAACATCAACAACACGAGAAAAGAAACAACCTTTATTTTCTCTAAAAGAGGCTATCGAAAATTACATTGAAGTTTTTCGATCGCCTTCGAACACGCACACTCAAACGTACACAAATTGTTGTACCTCAGTACAAAACATTCAAACCACACCAAGAGGAAAGAAAAAAAAGAAAGAGAGAAAAATCAAACTTCTATGACGACGGTTAACTCGGTTAGTTATCAAAAAAATTCTTGTACAATAGCAAAAATTTTACAATTCTTCGACTATTTTACAGAAAGAAATCTTATAAAAATATTTTTCCGTTAGGATCAATTTTAGAATTCGAACTAAAATTTCTTGTAGTCGCACAGCACTCATTTTTTACAATGGAAAAAAAAAAAAAAAAAAAAAAAAAAAAAAAAGGAAGGAATATAAATAAAAAAATACAAATAAAATTGTCGGAACATTCGAAATTAGTCGAGTAAGTAACAGACACAGATACATTGGAGAAAAAAAGACACAGCGCTCGAAAATTGCTTACACAGAGGAAGATTGAAGGTAAGATTACAAATAATCGTTCTCTCTTTCCATACAACAGCATCATCGACCTAGGATTGTTCTTTGTAAACATTTTATAGAATGTGCAGCTTATCTTGAGCACGAGTTGTAATACAATCGTCTATCACAGTAATTTCAACTGACAATGCCAGCTAGCTAACAGAATCTCGAAAGAATTTCTATGAGCTAAATGTCAGGACAATAAACGATTATTTTAACTTCGAGAGCGCATCAAGACTAAACAGTCAAAAAGCGAGTGTCTCCTAGAAACCCACGCTGTCTACAGTTTTCATGTTGGAGCAAAGATATAAAAATCCGTAGAAAGCAATAAACTCGTAAATACTTTTAGACAATAAAGTAAATATGAGAAATTATGAATTATTGAGATAGTGATTATTGAAAAATTATCGATCTTTTTACCAGTTACAAACACGATAAATCTAGCAGAAAGAAGAATAAGAACTTGATGCTGACGACGTGGATGACGATGAAGATGGAGGTAGATTAGAACTCGACGAAGATGGAGGTAAATTAGAAGCAGTTGATGCTGTAGCAGACAGATTACTCGACGGTGACGGTTGTTGATGTTTGATATTCTCCGGCGTATAATCGAGAATTTTTCTATGACATTTTTGTACATATTTCTGTTGTTTGTGATATATTCTAAGAATGCCTTTTACTAAAATAAACGTGATACCACCCTGCAAAAGGGAAAATTAAGGATAATTATTATTAATTGCAATAGATATCGATTGAAATTTTCTAAACAACTTAAATACACAGCGAAATTGTATGCATAAATTATTTACCAACATGGATCAAGGTTGATGACTAGGACCTCGAAAAATATGTTTTCATCGTTCATTAAATAGGTTATTTCAGCGAATAAAAGGGGCGATCAGAATAGAGAAGAAACCAGTTTATGTATTCATCTTTTTTACAAATCACCACTGGTCAGTTTACAACGTGTTACGAATATTAGCAAATTCTCGACACACGCATGAGTGCAATCGGGTCAATGAAGGTCGTATTTGTAAAGTCGAGCGCATTGAAAATGAGCGTTTACAAGCTGCATAATTATGATGACGAGTAACGTGATTGGTATACGATCAAGAAATTGCATCTTCTAACGAAGCCAAATACTTTCGATAAAATTCTAGCAATTTTATCAATATTGAAATTAAAATGTACGAAGGAAGCAATAATTGGTTTCAAAACTTGTTAATATAAAAGAATTTTCGAAAATCAAGCTGGGGCAAAAACAAGTAGTGGTTATTCATTATAACATATGGCGCAATTGTATCGAGGCTGTCCTCGAGAGAAACGAAAACAAGACTTGGCAGGGCCGGGAGCCGGTGGTCAGCCTGAACTTCACTTGACGGGGGAAAGTTTCAATGCTTGCTGGGTATATGTAGAGCCAAAACTAGAAAATAGTCATCGCCTCTATTAAGCCCACAAGTGATCCGAGGGATGCCGGACGAGTATATGAAAGGTCGATGTTTTTCCACGTACGTCTAGGAAAAAACCATTATCGAATCGATGCGTTTTTGCAATTTATGGCTATTCATATTACAAAGAAGATTGTACAACCCGAAAGTGTAACAAATTACCTTCGGGTAGTACAATCTTCTTTGTAAAAAACCATTACATGAAAAAGAGATCTTTTTTCACGCGCATCCGAAAAAAAACAAAATCTAAGAAAAGACTACAACGTGGAAGAGCAGCACATATCGCCACGAGACAAGAGTAAACAGCACAACGTACAACACAAAAAACAGAGTGGCAAATAGATTTGCTATAAAGAATGAACCACAACTAAACTACCAATTGATTTCAGGACTAGCTTGATATTTCGAAACCAATCACGTCATTTCGTATAAATACGAGTACCTACGTAAATTGAGTCAAAATAATCTATTGCTGCTTTTCAATCTATCTGAACAACAAGAAACATGTTCATGACGCGCGAAATGTCGTTGCAAGGAAATGATGAAAAGAACAAAGTACGTCAGGGTTTACAAAATTCGATGATTACAAAATACGGAGATAAAAATTGTTAGCGCCTATCCTATGAAATCGTCAAGATTTTCGTGCATCAAAACACTTCAGAACCGGTATAAGCTATTTAATAGTCGGATTTTCCCAGATTTTACTTTCACGACAACTCACCAATAACGTTCTCTGCACTCTTGAAGGCACCGATTCGTAGAATAATCTACCAACAAACGTGGCGATCGTGGGTAGTAATAAAGCGCTGCAAAATACTCTCGTAGCGCAAATAGTATCAACTAGGGAAGGTACACCTGAATAATTCGGAAGTTCAGGTTCTTCGTGGTAGCTGGAAGAGCAAGAATAATATTAAGAAAGCATTCAAGTGTAACCTTGACCAGTGCACTATCTACTTACACGAATGACGGTAAAATATACTTGAGAATAGGAATTTTGGGTGTGTACTTCCGTAACAGTAATAAGGCGGTTTCTTCCCAGCGAACCATTTTTCCGCAAATCAACATAACCGGAATAGCCGGCAAACCAACGAGGAGAACGAGTGTATGTGCTTGACTCATGACTGTTAAACCTTCTTCATGCCCTACGACCTACGAAGGACGACAAATTAAGCAATAACTGGTCGAACTACTTGGCACAAAACACGATATGAAAAAAATAGATGACTATTACGAACTTGCATAATGGTAACGGCTCCATATGTTATCGCTGTCCAATAAACAGCCCCTGCTAAAACGCCGGCTGCAATAAAGGGACACATTTTCAATACTACCGTATCAACTGCGTCCAGAAACATCACTATTTGGCCTGCAAATCAAATGAAATCTATCGTATGCTCACTTTTATACGGGTTATAAAATATGCGATAAAAGAATTATTATTCACCCATATGCGGATACACGATAATATATTCCGTATTGCATTGCGGACAGGAAACTTTGGCGAGTGCATTTCCTTTTTGCTTCTCGTCTACCCATCGTTGTAAGCACGATTGATGAACCTGCACAAATACAATTTCACGTCATTCGAAATATTTCGAGTACTACGAGCTGGAGGACAGAAACAACTCGAACATTCATTTACCCATTTAGTGGTGCCTCGACAGTTACAAGGTTGAACCCAACATGGATCGGTATTGTCATCATCATCGGTAGCAAAACAAACCCAACACGACCTACGGCTGACAAGCAGCGAGAACAAAGTAATTAAAATTCTCAAGTTCCTCGAAATCTTTACTTAAAAAAGTACTCACTTCTCATCATTAATAGCGGCTGAGTCTGACACCAATGTGGTTGAAATATTTTGAGACATTTTACAACTGTCTATGATCAATTGTACGTCGGTAGTTACGGCGACTTTCTGCGAAAGTACGTGCACGACTATGATAAATAAGTCGATGAAATGATGAGCCTGGTAAATAATTGCACGAAAATGCTTACGTTTCAACGATCCAATGTTCCAACGGATGAGACGAATTTATGATGAAAATCACATCTATAGTTTCGTTATCAGATCGAGCGGAAATAATTCTGACGCACCAACAGTATTATTATTACCTACCTAGAAAAAAAGTCAAATATTTATCAAATGTTCACATAGCTACGTACGATGACTCTAGATACGGGATGATTATTCTTTTTTCGGTATGTTAGATTAATTATCATTCATCAACAACGTAAATGAAAAGTATTTACTTCGACTTCAATCAATAATCTGCAAAGTACAAGGATGAAACGGGATTTGGTAATAGAAATAATATATTAGATCATCGTAGACAGATAGATACAGATTTATACATGTGCAGAGATGATGTATGCAAGTATGCGAATGGATCGTGAATTCGTGAATTTAAAAGAGAGAATCTGCAGAAAAGTACACTCTACCAGTTTGGCAAGAAGACTTCAGACGCATGTAGTTGTACGAATAAGTTTTCGGGAAAAGTAGTTCACCTTGAAGACGTCGAAGACCTTATCATCAAACTTCGAGCATTTTGCATTGAAGACACTGAGAGTGCTAGTAATCGATAGGCTATTGAATTTTGAAATTTGAATAGTATGATTGAAGAAAAAAATTTAAAACTTTTAGCCCTGAATTCAAGATTAAGAAGATGTCATGTAGCAACTGTATGATGATTTATCTATTTTACATGTGTACGTGTACATGGTTGTTATCAACATTTTTGATAATTATAAGTAACTTCAGTCTGATTCCCAGGAAAGAATGACCTTCTAGCTCCAAAGTAGATACAGAGTCAAAATTAAGTCAATTTCCTCTTCAAAATCTAGACACCGCTCATGTGATGCAATAAAGTTTAACGGCAAGTTTTCCACAAAGAGTGAAGATCCGTTCTCTATCACTGTATTTCACGACACCAATAATTCAATTCACTTTTATTTTGTAATCGAATGAAAATGCATTTCATCGAGTCAGAAAATGTCATCTTTCAGGACAAGATGCTGGAGGAAAGGATCAAAAGAATAAATGCATACCGCCAAGAAATTAAAAGATTTTCTGCTATGTTTGCATAGGAAGATATTTTACGTGTATCATGCGAGCCGGGGAGCGGGGATGAGATCTTCTTGGGGACTAGTACTTAAATCGGTTACCTATGAATGATTTTTTGCAATGAATCAGATTTTATATATCTTAGATTGGATAATCCGATACGCTTTACTTACACGTATACGTACAATTGACAAATAGTCAAAATATACCCGTGGCTTTTCTAGATTTATTTTTTTGAGATAATTACCTATTTGCTTTTAAAAAGTGTATCGAAAAAATCAAACTAGATAACACTTTTGAATATTTTTATTGATAGGTTCCTCAACAAGTTTCGGCACACCGGATAATCGCTATAGCTGAAAATCAAAAATACTACATCAAAAGAAATGGTATTTTTCGCCATATTTCGAAGGCCCAAATATTGGATCGGTATTATTAGATTCCTTTCCGGCAAAATTTCAGAATCTCAAAATATCTTCATTTTAGAACAAGCATTACTCATTATTACAACTACGTAAAACAATTTTTAATATTTTAAATAAATGAATAATCTTACAGGAATAGCGCGGGTGCGTTCCTCAACGCTGCGAAACATTATAATTACAAGATGAAGACCAAATCAATAATAAATGAGTTCGATGTTAACACCCGAAACGTTCAGTGTATCGTACGAATTAAATTTGCGACTAAAGTAACATCGAATTCATATATTAATCTGATCTTCATCTTGTTCTTACAGGAATTATCAAAAAAGTGGATAGAATATTTTTTATACTCTTTAACCTCGCTACATTCCCGTTATCCGTTGTCTACGCACTTTTAGTTCAAGTAGCTGAAACTTCTCTTAAAATATTGAAATAAAAGTCATGTACAAATTAGAACGTATAAATTTTATTCCAACTAAATATAACACGACAAATACTGGAGGAAAACCCAGCATCGGTACAATAAACAGATAATATCGAATAGTTTTTGACACATCACAAATGGGAAAACTGAAATAAGAAGAGTACGCCGATCTTCAAATGGTGAGGTCAACTGTAGAAAATTCACACGCCATTTTTTTTACGAAATAATGAATTTGAAAACTTATTTACCCGTAATCAATTCCGTATGAATAGGCATCAAAATTATGCTTACAAGTCTTTCAAACTCAGTTATTCTATCAAAAAAAAAATAATAATAATTATGACAAATTAAAAAAATATGAAAGAGGTAAGAAATAGTTTTAGTTAAAAAAACGTGAGATATCTTTAATTCTACATCAACCAGCTTCAATGCTAAGAAATACGAAACAGATACATTTTTTATAGCTTCAAGAGCTCTAGTTTTCATCATATCCTCCTACCAATCGTTTTAAATGCGCATATCAACACGAAAATTGTATGCTTCACTTCATCATTGAATTCAATTCAAATATTGAATCGAAAAGTTCAAATTCAGTCCACTTATAAAATGCTTCACAATTGAACAAATTGAATTTAAGCTGAACAACGTAAAAATAGAGTAAGAAATTCTGTAGCAAGCAAATTTGTTGCATGAAATTTAAAAAATGACGCTGTCTGAATCCAAAAACAATTGAAAAGCAGTTGACGACTTGCTTATTAAGAAAATTTTGAAGCTTTTTCATCACTCACTTATTATTTATTTATGAAAGAAAAAGTGTACCCAAAAATCTTTGTAAAATTCAGAAAAATTCGTGGTAATGACACGTACACAATATAAAAGAAATTAGAAAAGGAAAAACCGCTTCCGATACAAATTCCTTTTCACACTATTAAGAGATCAGTTCTTATTCAACAGAGTAAGCTTAATAACTTCAACTATTAGACAGTGTTACTGAATTGCATTAAAGTAAAAATTATATCAATTTTTGGTACACAATAAGACTAATGAAAGAGTACGTTGACTAAAATATGCATTGCACAAATAGTACAAAACAAAAAATTCAATGGAGAACAACATCATGGTATTCACAAAAATATTTTAGAAATATATAATATGGACTATGACCACCAAACTTCAGATCAAAAGTAATTTGACAACTTATCGCAAATCCTTTAAGGAATTAAAAACCTAGTTGTTTCCTATATTCTGACCGTTCCCGTTCATACTCTTCACGTGTTTGTTTCGGTAAAGAAGGTAGAACTCGAAGACCAGTGCAATTTTTCTCGTTCTTTGGTTTCTTTGTAATTCCAATCAGTCGTAAGATTTCGCTCAACGATAAATCTACTTTCACTGACGGATAGACTCGGTCAGGAGTCAGATACTCGCAAATATCTCGTAATTCGTTTAATGAACAATGAGTCGCATAAAAAATTTTCGTCGCGAACGATTGTTTACTGTACGGAACATTATACTTCCGATTTGCGGTTATCTTTTTATTTGAAGATTTCACAAATCCAAGAGCACAAGGTTTAATGATATATGAATTTTCAGCAATCTTGCATCCGTTAATTCCCCGACAGGCGTGGATCAACCACTCGTCGTCTCGGGATTTATGAAGACTGGTAACATAATCCGACATCTCCTCAATATCTTCGTAGCAGCTCAAGACATCGGCGTGAACCGCAATAGGTTTTTTGAAGGCTTTATACAAATTAATATAGAGGCTTTCGTAGCCGAATTTGGCCGCGATTTCCAACGTTATTTTTCGGTGCGGGGAAACCGATAATGAACCCTTTATAAAGTCAATTATGACGCGTTCGCTGTCTTCGCGGCTAGGGAAATCTTCCAACACTGTTGGCACGGCGAACGTTGTATCCAGATAAAGTTCATCTATTTTGATAGCCGACCCGTCCGCATTACTGACCGTTCCAACAATATTTCTTAAGTCATCTAATGTGAGGCGAATATCGCCGGAGTACAAGACCCTCTTATTATTATATTCTATCAAGAACATTACTGAGCCAGGACAATGCGAGGCTGGTAAACATGTAACGACTAGAAGCGTGCTAATGTTAGAGAAATCGTGAGGGACCACGAAAGGCTTATTGATTTCAAGAGCGACGATTCTATCGTGATTAATGGAGCACGAACGATTTTTTCGCAAAAAATGAGCCGTTAGTGGAGAACAATAAACCTTTTTTGAAGACTCATTTATTACTTTTGCGAGTTCTGAGGCATAGATACCCTGCATGTGATCACAATGATGATGCGAGAGTAAAAAAACTTCGCAATCATATACGTGTTCGCCAAAATGATCTATGGCCATGAAATTTACGGCTGGATCGAACAATTTTCCGCTAAACGTACTCATTCTAGAAGGACCTACACATTCGATATAAAACTCTTTAAATTAGAATAATGCGAAAGTCGAGAAAATTCGACAGAAACTTATAAACTTACCTATAATATCGAAGAGTCAAAAATACGTCTCAGAGATCAAACAGCACTTTGGTTATTGGAACGAACAACGTTAGAAATTAAATATTTGAATCGCTAGAAAATGTACAAGAACATTCTTCAAGTTAGGATAGTCAAAAAGGTCAGGAGAAAATTTGGCAAAAGTTATGAACTCACTAGTGATATCCAGCGATTAAAAGTCCTTCGAATAATCGATAAGGTAACGAAAGAATGTACATCTAAATTGCTGGAAAAAGCACAGAGAAATTCTACAAATTAGGATAATGAGAAAGGTCGAAAGAAAATTTGACAGAGAGTAATAAACTTACAAATGATATCCCAGGTTCGAAAATATTTAGCAATCAATACATAAATTGAAACGAATAGGAATTGAATATCTAAGTTGCTGGAATGAGTACAACAAAATTCCTAGATTAGGGTAAGGAAAACTTGGACCGAGATTCACGGACTTACTGATAATATCCAACGGTAGAAAATAAATCCAAATGATTAACGATTTGATATAAGGACGGCCCGCATCCGAAACAAACAACTAGTCCGCTGGAGAATTGCAAGAAAATTATTTAATTCAGAACAGTGAAAAGGTTGATGAAGATGTGGCCGAAACTCAAGAACTTACCAACAGTTTCCATCGGTAGAGAATAAGTTCAGGTAATCAATACCTCAAAAATGGGACGAATAGAACGATCGAACTACGACAATCAATGTCTACGATTTCAAGAACCCAGCAGAAGTTTTTAAATTGAGGTAGAATTGAAACGGTTGAAAGCTGGTTGAACAACTAAAAACTAATTTTCGTCCCTGTTTCGTCCTAGAGGGAATTTAAACGGAATTTTTATCAGTTCTGTTCTGTAGCCAAAGACGTATATGTTCTCCGTAGCAGGAAGGAGCATGACTAGTGAATCGATAACAAAACAATCTAGATAAATATACCTAAGGTTACACGTTAATTAGCCGAATAAGAGTTCAATTCTCTTGTGTGTTGTATCTTCACATGAATATCGAATTGGAGAGATTCAAAAAAGGCTCGTGCGCTGAGCGCTAACATCGTTAGATTTACGCTTGAAAGTCAAAAGTCAAAACGGTCGCACAAACAGAATAATGAGGGACTTGTTAGAAGACAAAGCAGAGCATTGAGACATTTATAATCTGTATGGTCTGCCCTTAGTCTGCCACAGCCGACTTGCTAGTCAGCGTACAAAAATTAATAATTGACTCATATCAGCAAAATAATTTTTCTGATAACAATCATGATGAAAGAATCTAATGCCAATGAGATTATTTCTGTATAATCACAATTATCATTGAATTGAACATACGTCAAATCTTTTCTCTGGATCGTTGTTTTTGATAACAGAGCTCACATAGTTATATTTTTTGTATGGCAGTATGCCAACTGCGAAGAAAGATGCAATTTGGCTATATGCATTTTAGATAGAAAAGAGGAATGAAGTCAAGAAATTTGCCAATAACATGAGTTATAAGTTCTGAGAAGCTTGAGAATTGTTATTCCGTGTAGCCGAAGGTTAGGTACCAGATAAGAAATTTTAATATGATCTTGAATTTCTCATGAATTTGAAAATTTTCTTATTGAAAATCAATATCAAGATCACTGTTTTCGGCCAGGATTATTGGCGCATGGTCACTTGCAGCAACTCTTTCGCTGTCAAGTCCAATTAATTTTGAATCCAGAGAAATAGATGTGAAGATTTACTCTTCAAATCACAATTTTGTATTTTCGATAGCATCAACCATTTTTCGCGCAAATAACACAGAGAGTCGAAGCCTTGAAGTCGGTAATGGCCAAGTAAATAGTAGGTACCTAGCATCTGGCTGTTCAAGTTTTGATTTCTTTGTACGGCAGCAAAGCAGCATGAAGAAAGAGAGGAAAACGTCATATCAGTGCCTTCCATAATCCTTGAAGGCTGTGTAGAGACGCTCAAAATTGTATTAAAAAAATAAAAAAATAATAAATTATAGGTAGGTACTTGTACATAAAAAATATATTATACTTTCATGGTTTTGATTGCAGAATAAATATGAGATAGGCCTGGGCTTATTTACTTCTTATAGGTGTAAGTATTCCAAGTTATGACGGTACAATGTACGGCAAATATATTATACTTAGGTATAAGAAAATATTAAGATAAATGAAAACGATAATGCAGAGCTAAGTATGACTGTATCAAATCATTCATAATGTTCACATCCAGGCAACTTTTAATATCATAGATAATTTCACAGCTGCAACCTGAAACAAAATAATATGATCAGACAATCTAGTTTTACCGGTACCCAGAGTCTGTTAGATATCAAGGAATTGGAGGCTTTTTAATACATCAGAGCTCACTGGTAGATAGGGTGAACCAGAAATCACACCAGGAGGAGCGGTTGAAAGAGCAGTAATAGATTTGAGATCATAGAAGGGGGAGGGGCAGAGGATTATTCACGGAGTGTTATGTTCCTTAGGGTTGGTGTGTCCAGGTATTTACAAAAGAAAGACGGAGCATGAAGAAGAACTTGAAAATTGTAAAAGAATAATGAGGATTCATTGAACGATAGAATTGGTAGAATGGAGCATCTAAGGATAAGAGAGAATCAGATAGTATATAAGGAATTAGAGGGAAGAAAAGAAGAAGGCGACAAGAGAGAAGCAGGTGGGTACAGTGATGAATAGGATGGTGAATATGGAAGCGAAGTTTCTCTTGTTGAAGGATGAGATGTTATGCTGAATGTATACTACACATCTGGATCTGAGTGCCGATTTAGGCCAGCCCGTGTAGCACAGGAGGTGAGGGGAAAATTCTGAAGAAATTTATTTTTTTGATATGTTGTTTGTGTACAGATTTAGCTGTATTGGGAATTTCAATAATATCAAAACGGTTGTTAAGGTTGGGGGCTAACCAAGGGGCAGAGAATGAAAACTTAAGAAGTAAGGGCCTGAGTTTGGAATGAGAGCCTACACTAGATGGCATCAAAGTGACAGGGGGGATGGTTTGTGTAAGCTGAGAGCATCTGAAAACACGGGAAGATTTGGGGATTGGGCTGCTGAGGTCAAAATGTTCTCAAAGACTGAAAGGGTGGAGTAGCAAGGGAGAGGAGAACTTGCCTCAGCGCATAGGCTGAGTGAAGAGTTGATGCTTAGTGTATCGAAAGCCAGTCGAAGAATGGACGGTTAAAAGAAGTCCAGAAATTCTGAGGTTGCGTTATTGAGGGGGGGGGGGGGGGTATAAATTGGAAAACCGCGTAAGTTGGGAACGGATTAGACTATTCTAGAATTTGAGAAAGAATTTCCGGTTAGAGCCGGTACGGAGGTGTGATAGGTATTTGAGAACTTTTGGGAATTTAGATATTTGCTCTCAAGATTTTGATATGGTGGAGTCCACCACGAGACTTTGAAGTCGAACATGGGACCAAGGAGCTTGGCAGAGGATTGGATGGTAGGCGTGGCGTGAGGCTTTCCAGGAACTTCATAGTTAGATGACTGTTTGGAGATTTCATCAAGGATTAAATATAGAAGTCCCGCTGCTCGTTGGGCGTTGAAGGCTACTAGGATGATACTGAAGTCATCTGCAGAAGTGGTTGGCAAGGAAAAAGCTGGCACTATCCCTTATGTCATTTATAACGATTAGGAAGAAAGGAACACTCCATACTTATTCATGGAGAACACCATTTTGGGTGAATTAGTGAAAATGATATTGATTCCGAATTCGAACCGTTAGAGACCTGTCACGCAAGCCGGATAGGAGGAGTTTGGGTCGATTGCTTCGAAGGCCAATGTCATATTAGGAGAGATGGTGACATTTTGATTTTGGAACATTAATAAATAGCCGAAGGTAAGCCAGAAATCGGAATCTTCTGTTATGTCTACCTTATAAGGTATTTGTTTTAATAAATTTTTCAATAAATTCTACTGACCTTACTGTTTGATTTGAAATTCCACTTTACACCTCATTTTCTCTGTATTCATGCCAGTTACGTTCCGTTTTGAGGTTATCTTTTTCTATTTTTTGACAACGAAAAAATCGTATTAGAGCACACATCAAGACAAACGAGTTGAATACACAAAGGTACCTGAAATATAATACAAATATAATCAGTACATATGATTTCTTTTTGCTTTCTACAAATAACTGGAAGGGGGTTCCATAAATCATTATGAACGTTCTTTGCTGAAAAGTATGGTCCTCGCTTAAAGAATCAAAAGGATACAAACTACAATTCCAAACATGTATACTTACAGAATATAAGGAATTTTTTCCACTTCTCGAATTTTGAGTTCTAATAGTTTAATTTCGTCCTGACAAAAAACGATAAGAAAAAATCTTGAGATGCCGGCGAATAATTTTGAGTTCTTATAACGATGAGAAACTCACCTCTATCGGGGCGCTGTCGGTACAATCAATGAAGTAAATTAAAAACTGAACGATAGTTAGTAGACGCAAAACGGGACATTTAGTTGAGGAAAGAAACATTTCTGTGAGAAATTACTGAGATTTACCCGCGGATTGCAAAAGTCAGCACAAAATCATGATATTATGCTTGAGTATTAAAGGTGTATGTAAACCATACATTGAAAATAATTTTGCGCATGGCAGCTCTCATCTCTCGTTCGAGATAAAATAGGTTATGTAAGAAGAAATGATCTGACGTGATTATTGATTATACCGATTCGATGTTGATGTTTTCATAACAATAACTCTTCTATTGTACACTCAGTGTTTCAGTCTCATTCGCAAACAATCGAAGCATCAACTGGATTGCAGCTTTAAAAAATGAAAATTATTCGCTTTTTGTTGAATATTCTCTCTTTTCGAAGGGATAAATTCATAACCAAAATTTTTTCAATAATCACGAGTTTTTGGTTTCGTATCTCGGTCACACTTCGACAAGACTTTTCTTAAAAAACACTCACGCAGTCGCGTGAGTAGTACACGACTTTTCTTCCCACAATGCAAAAAACATTGAGAGAGTCACTCCCTCTCTTTAAATTAAATACTAATGACCTGTCAATCATGTCAAACATTTGTAGAATAAACAATAAAACTCAGTTTATAAATTCTATCACTACGATGTCACATCAACAGATAACAGAGCAAAAATACCTATAATCCAATAAAGAAATCTGAATTTTGTTATAATTTAGGCTAAGAGTCATCTAAAACCTACAAAACGTCTCCAGAAAAACCACTCCCCCTCCCCCTGTCCAAACTGCTACGAGGCTATAACAGTTGTTTCTAATAAAAAAAAGCTCTACAATCATTTTTTCCCATACCTTATTCTTAGCATATTATTAGTCTAGTATACTGTATATGTATTAGGATGAGTGGTTCAATTCTTTATCACTTCCGATTCCTGGCATCTCTTAAAGCTATCTCGAGCTGCTATTCCTCTCGTGCACTCATAAATTGCCTTCACGCTATCATATCACCATTTTCTATGCACACTCCACCCCAAAATTCTTCATCTGGGAATCCAGCTACAACGAGATCCCGAAAAACTAAAAAAATCGATGTCGAAACGAAAGAAGCAACCAATCACCCAATAGTCCACCCCTCATTCCTTCCCTCACGCTTCAACCATTCCAAACGTATTAACAAAATACCTCACTTTTCTAGCTAGAAAATTCGGTAAAAATATATAGCACCCAAGCCCGGTTTACTCGTTAGTCTAATCTCAAATCTCACTCAAAAAAGCCAGTCCAAATTGAAAATAATCTTTCCATCTCTTTTGACACCTCAAATCAACTATATGAACCACTATTAATTATGTACCCATACATGAAAAAATGACAAATAAATCAATTATTAATTAAGAGTGAAATCACCCAGGTAGTCTCGCATCAGCACACTTGATGAAGATTAAAAAATTGTACTTAATCATTCAAACTCAAGGTTTTCACTAAAATCAGTCGAATAACAAATTAAGAAAAATAAAACGTGAACCCACATTTTGGTCCTCATCCCAACGAAATTCAAGGCAAGAGGAGGTCAGTTTAGCTCGGCTGCGAATAGGCCACACTCGTCTTACTCATGCTTATCTTCTCACTAATCTCGCTCCTCCATCATGCCCTCACTGTCTCCAAGAAAATTTATCAGTTGATCATTTTTTCTCATGCCCCGTCCTGCAACCCACTCGAACCTCCCTAAATATATCTTCCAATATCAATGCAGCACTAAACAACAACTCCGAAACCATCGACTCAACCCTAACTTATTTACGAGTACGCACCACTCAATTCTACAACTTCATATAATTCACCAACAAATTCCGTTCGATCGCCACTCAATTCCACCAATACGTACCTAATTTAACCTAATTCAAGTAATGTTCTAAAATAAGATTGTAACGCCGAGCAAATAACCCTCGTGCAGTTTATAATGCTCGTAAAATAATAATTAAAAAAAAAAAAAAAAAAAAACTATCGAGTATGACTAATAATAATGAAAAATAGCTAGAAAAATGAACAACTCGCCATTGCCACTATCCGTTCAAAAATAAATTTAACAAAACAAATAAAATTTGACAAAACAAAATTCAACGCTCTAAGGGCTGTGGGAAGCGAGATACAAGTGTACTAAATTTGAATGAAAAGGTTTCATCGGAAATAAAATCCAATGAACCCTTGGTAAAGAATGAACAAAGAATGAACCTGTCGAATGATGAAAAGTTCTTCATCACAATACACGTACTGATAACGAAAGTGGTAAACGTATAGGAAAATCCGCTTCTCCTAACGTAAGCAGCTACTCGCAGCTATTTGTAAGAAGCTACTCGTAATAGTGAAAAATTTTTCAACAAAAGTAAAAATTTCTCGAGAACTACTCATCCGATCCTCAAAAAAAATGCAGGTGCACATCTTCAAATATAATACTACAATATGGCTGAGTTACAAAAAAATCCATCGGGTAGTTTTGGAGGAGTTCCGCGGACAAAAAGGTACTCGAAATACTGCAAAATTTCTCAACAAATTGAAAATTTCTCGAGAACTACTCATCCGATTTTCAAAAAAATTGCAGGTGCACATCTGCAGATATACTACTACAATATGGCTAAGTTACAAAAAAATCCATCGGGTAGTTTCGGAGGAGTTCCGCGGACAAAAAAATCTTATATATATATATATATATATATATATATATATATATATATATAAGGAAACCTGAAATTTTTTTTTATGCTAGTTGTGATCTAGGACCCCTAAAACGTCGAGAAAGTTCATTGCCCACTCCCCCTGTTGACCTTGCTACGGGTGTAATACCTCACTTTTCTAGTTTGAAAAGTCGGTAAAACGCGAAAGGACGAATACTCCAAAGGGAGAGTAAACAATGCAAACCGCAGAAAAATATAAGCGCAGTATTCGTCCTTTCGCGTTTATTATGGATAGAGGAAAAACGTATTCGTTTAAGACTTTTCTTCTTGTACGAAGTTGACTGGAGCCTTATGTATTTTCACTTTCAGGACATCATATTATTTTTAAAATCCGTCCCCAATGCTACTTTAGAACTTTCCTAGCTCAAATTTTCAAATATATACTCGTATTTCATTCGAAGCGTCATTTAGGTACTTCTTTCCGGGTCATCCGGAACTTTTTCTAGAAAATAATAAAGAAATTTCTTTATTTTGGGAATTTTCTTCCAGCTGAAACTTCACAACCAGGGCCGTTGAGAGGATTTTCGGGCGCGGGAAAAACGAAACTGACTCTTGATTAACTTCACTTTTTTCTCCTTTTTTCCTTTTAAAAAAACTCGCAGCCCACGTGGTGAGCTGCTCGGGGTTGCCTTCATTAACTTTGTTAATTGAGGCAAACAGGGAACCTGTTTCTGGGAGTCACTAGTGTGCATTATCATTCCTATCCGGCTTGAACTTTTTTCTTCACCATCATATGTAGCCCGTGGTGGTAGAAATTTTGCCAAGTTCCCTCCTGTCAGCTCGGAGGTAGAAATTATTTTCAAGTCCCGCGTTTTGCCGTCCATCGCCAGGCGGACGGCGCCCGGTGTCCGTCATTTTTCTCCAAATTACCCTCCCATAAAACAGGTTTTCTGCATTAAAAAATGAGAGCCACCTTGGAAACCCGGGCCCGGGAACAAAGTTACCAAGTTACGCCTCTTTCTACAGCCCTGTTTACAGCTTCATCTGTCTTTCTATGTTTTTATGACCTTGATTCCGCTCCTACAGTCTTCATTATGAATAACAATTTCATCCTTACTCTAGGTACACGCATACCAATTTACTCAACCATCAAATCCCAGTTTCGAACTTAGCACTACTTGTGCCACATTTTTAATTAAAAATCCTAGTTGGAAAGTATAAATTTTGATAAACAGGAAATCGAAGTCTATTTATACGAAAATGTTTCTTCAAACTTGACCATTTTCTGGTAAGAAATTCTTGGCCACACCCAGTAGGGGAAAATAGAAACCGCAGGACATTGGTACTCCTCTTCACGACGAGGAGTTCAAATCGAAAACTTGTAATACACACCTTCAAGTTTATATGCCGTCTCTCTATTTTTGTCTCCAAAATACTATACGAGTTTGAATAAACGACCTCAGAAATGGACCTTAGAAAGTATTTAAATTCAGAATCTATCGAGTAAATAATGAAGCAATTAGTCACAGCACGGTTGAGATGATCCAAAATATAATCTATGTCTTAATAATCTGTACCCACGCAATGTCGTTTTCTTTTATTTCAAAGTAATTGTCGAGTGTCGCCAACTTAAACCAAATGATTATAATAAGCAAGCACGCACACACACACGTAATTATACGTATTAATAACCCTCCAAGTATTACAAACTAGGATATCCACCTATTCCACATTATTTCATTGTATTGGACTATAGGAAGTTTGTCTGTCAAAAAATTTGCAAAATTGTCGTGTAACTTCTAAATTAGGTATACCATAATTTAATTATTTGTGACAGTTCATGGACTAAATAAAATATTAGGTAAGTACGTGTATCTACCTCAGGTAATATTGTACACAAATTTCAAGCAAAACGTACTACCGAACGTCAGAATCGTTGATTCTTGTCGATACTTAGTACCTAACAAGAAAAAAGGAATTCAATTTGTTTCCAAAAAAAATTACTAGGGATTTTCTCCTCCAGGAAAAACATTAAATCATACATATGTCTTATCCTTTCTTCGAGTTTGGATATTGATGAGGGAGCAACCGAGCTTCAAATATTATCGATCATGATATATCGGTTGTATCAGTATACTCGTACATCGATTTATAGTCCAGTCCAGTGGTATAACACCCTCCTTCTCTCTTTCTTACCCTAATATACATGTACATAAATGTTGGTCATTTTGCCCCTATGCGCGAGTTAGAGAAACTTTTTCCAAGTCCTTCAAGTACTCGTAATTCAAGGTCACTTATGACGTCATTTATTTCAGCTGGATCTCGAGCCATCAGATATAACCGTATCAAAATTGTCTGGGTCCCTCTCAACTCACTTCCTCTTCCCTTCATATTATACAGCCCAATAATCGAAAATTTTTTAAATCTCCTCAAAATATATCCTGGTTAGCATTTTCTTGAGTCCTTACAACAATACAATACAGAGTCAATTCCTGCCTAAGTTAAATGGCCTCACTCTCCACACATATGGCTCGAAAGGAGAGATTTTTCTAAGTTCTTCAACGAGATCTCTATCTTGTTCTTTTAGGTCCATAAGATTAGTCTAGCCTCTAAGAAAACGGGAGAACTTCAGAATTTTACATGCTTAAAAGATTGGGACTACTCTCAGACAAACCGCCACGGTTTCTTGACAGTTTTCGACGGTTTTTTGACACGCTTAATAACGTCATCCATGACCGTGACCTACTTTAAGGACACAAAAGTTCCGAAGTTTTCAATTAAGATGGGTCGCACCTTTCTACAACAAATCTACTGAAGAGACTTGAAAATTTAGACTTATTTTCATTATACTAGGCCTAACATACAACATACTGGAACCTGTTGTAAGGGGGTGTTTTCGAAAATTTTGGCGTTCCAACCTCCACCATCCGGCAAAAACTGACCTACCCTCATAAAGGAGTTGGACTTGAAAAAATTTTGAATTTTTACTTCCGAGGTATGACGGAAGAGGGTCTACCAAAAAATTTGACTTCCAAGCTCCATATTACATAAGGAGACTTGAAAAACTCACTGATTCCTTAACGGAGTTGAACGAGGGGTGGCAGGGAACCTGTTTTATGGGGCACGTGGGATCTGAGAAAAGTAGATTGTGACGTCACAAGAATCACCTATGACGTCATCAAATTGTGACGCCACTGGCACGGACTTCGGAGTTATAATATATAATAGGAGGGGAACTTGAAAAAAACTGATCTATGATGTCATCAGATTCGACGTCATCACACTGTAACGTCAAAGGCCCCGCGCCCTATATGGTAGGAGGGGGACTTTCCAAGTCAAACCTAGTACATACTGTATACTAGGCCTAGTATAATGAAGGCTCAAGGTTGAAATTTTTCCCAAGTTCCTGAAGTAGGTCAAGGTCATGGATGACGTCATGAAGCGTCGCGTCGCGTGACGCAGATTTTAGACTGATCCCAGTACAGAGACGTATACATGTCAATATTTTAAACTAACTACCTTTTGGGGCACCGCCTTACTCTAGTATTAGTCTAGTATACTTTTCCATGTCCCTAAAGTAGGTCAAGGTCAATGATGCCGTCATGAAGCGTCGCGTCGCGTGACGCGGATTTCAGAATAGCCCCAGCCCAAAGATATACACATGTCAACGTTTAAGATTTTTCAGGCTAGTTAGTATAGGCCTAGTATAATGAAGGTTAAAGTTCAAAATTTGTGTCCCTAAAGTAGGTCAAGGTCATTGATAACGTCACATGTTAAAAGAGGAACGCAGGGAACCTGTTTTATGGGTGGATTTTGTTTTAGTAATGAGGTTTATAGGCTTATTGCGGAAATCACTATTAAGAAAACGCTCTAGATATCAATTTGACCTCTGGGGTAGTGCCGAGATACATGGGGTAGAGGACTTGTCTTCCTATCATATAAAGAAAGAAAGAAAGAAAGAAACTAAATAAATAAATAAATAAATAAATAAATAAATAAATAAATAAATAAATAAATAAATAAATGAATAAATGAATAAATAAATGAATGAATAAATAAATAAATAAATAAATAAATAATAAATAGATAAATAAATCCAAGTACCCCTCCTGTTATACATATACAGCTCAAGAAAAGAAGCAAATTTTTTCCAAGTCCATTTTGGCCGGACATAAGACGGCAAATCCCCCCCCCCCCAAAAAAAAAGAAGAAGAAGAAGAAAAAAAAAAAAAAAACATGGAACAGGTTCCCTGTTGAAACGTGGCGTGACGCAGATTTCAGACTGACCCCAGCCCGAAGACATATATACATGTAAAAATTTCGACCTCCAAGCTATATATGATAGAAGGTCGAACTTTAAACGACCTTGAGGTTACCGACCGGCCGGACGACGGTAATTTTTTACGACCCCCCGATAAAGCAGGAAAATAGTATTGTCCGCGGCGACCCTGCATCAGGGGTAGTCTATGGATCAGAAATGTGACGTTAACTTGAGAATCATCGAGTTCATATGGAGGAGTTGAGGTGTCTTTCTCTCTTTATGATCGTCTGAACAAAAACTCACGTTATTACAAAATTTATGTATTTTTACAAATCTTACGTAAGTAAATCGCCATAAAAAAACGAAATGTAAAAAATTTGTCTACATAAGGCAATATCTGAAGGAGGTTATTTTGTAAATCATTCATAAAATTATTGTTTATTTTCTTGTTCAAATTGTTTTTGAAACTGAGGAACCCAACTATCATACTGAGCTACGTAGAAATTGCCGACGATTGGATTTCCAAGCTTGTATTTTTCGGCAAATTTTGAGATTCTGAAGTTCCGTCGACCCTCGCGTGATCTACAATATTAAACAATAACGATACAATTCGAAAAGTCAGTGTCAAAATATTAATTAGCCAGCAACAGGCGCGGACTTGAGAATACATTTCAGGCGAAGGGATCTTTCTCTGCTTCACTCGCCGTTTTGAAAGTTTGGTGAGATATATGCCCCTCCTCTTGGGCAAATCCGCGCCTATTGAACTTTCCAGTCATTCTATAAGACTTCGTGCTATATTTTTGTATGTAATTTATTTACCTGGCTGAAATACGCGCCTCGTCAAATGTTAACTTCTCCGGTTGTTTATAAGCCAGGAATACGTAACGATGAAGTCCTACAACAGACAAAACTTACGCATTTGATTTACATATAAGAATTTGTGAAATTCTAGTACTTCGCAGCGAGTGAGGATACCTACCTGTACCATTAGGAGGACCAGATCCAATGTACTCTGCCAAAACGTCTCCTTTTGTTAGGTCAAGCGCATGGATTTTGCTTGCAGCTCCGGGTATATTGCCGACGAGCCAATGTAGAATCTCTCTAAATGCTGGGTTCTCACGGCTGGGAGCATCTGGATCTATGGGCCACAGTAATCATGAAATAAAGAGCCTTGAAAAAAATTCCGAAGAAAGTGAGAGTCGATCTTTGTTATGTTGTCATCCTCCTTCAGTTGCTTCCAAAGAAGGAAAATCACTGCACTACTCGCAGATATAATTTAGTGCTACAAAAAGCATAAGTTCGCATATTTTTGGCAGCCTATAGGAATCGCTCACGAGATTGCTAATTCTTGAGAAGGAGGTCGGACTGACGAGAAACTTACCCGTCATAGACAACGTATAGAAAGCTCCAGGCTCGGATTCCCAGTGAACTCTTGGTTGAGATTTTACCTGCGTCGGAGTGAATTCATTCCCAAGTTGAACGAATAAATTATTGTAAGTGATCTGATACAAAGATATTACAAGAATGTTATCTGAGAACGAATTTTTTGAAAAATAGAAATTATACATCGTACAGCTTTTGAATAAGTCTGGAAAACAACAACAGGTACCTTCATTATATCGTCAGGAGCTACAGCAATTACGTCGGGAACAATTTTTTCTCGCTCCATCTCCATTACTTTACACGATGATAGACTGAATTGAATCTGAAATTATCGAATGTGAGATAGGTAATTACAAAAATGATTTTTGAGTGAAGATCCGCTATTTCTTCTGTTGAAAGTGTACCCCAATCAAAAATTTTTAAATTAATGCAGAGATTAGAAAAAATTTTAAGCCAAAATCCTTTCGTAGGGTGAATTCAACGTCACGAGGGAGACCTGAAAAATTCGACGGAAGAGCAGAGGAAAAGATCAGACAGATGGATTTCATCAGGCGACAAATTTCGTTCTAATGTCTGCCTCACCAACGAGTAAGGGAATAAGATTACTTTTAGCTTATAAGAGACGGTGTCATGAGCCTTATTCTCTTGATCGTTGTTTTGCAGAGGAGGCACCTTTTTTGTGTGTGAGAGGTGGTGCAGTTATTTGGGAGAAACTTCCACCGTCCCTCCAGAAAATTGTGGTCCCGGGGAGGGGTGAGGCTCATTGACCGTATATTTTGTCAGCAAAGGGAGGAAAAAATCCCCCCTTTTTTCGAATTTTACCTTAAAATTCACGCCCGTGAATAAATACGATATTTTGACTTGACATTGTAAGTTTTGGTAACTGTAAAGGATGAGTGTATATAAGGCCAGAAAATTTGTTTTCGTCCAATTTATTTCAATTCTGTAGGCGTTGATGACTTTCAAAATGTGCTCACTTTCGACGTATGAACCCTTGAGTCTCCAGAATCCTCCCAACATGCCTGGGTTTAGCACTTCTCACAAAAAGTAGCACTTTTTTCAATGTATTTTTTTTAAATGTATGAGCGCAGTGGCCTTACAACTTCATTTTTGAATAATATTATTTTTAGTAACTTATTACATAAACATTTTTCAAAATTTATAATTGTATGGAGGTTGCGCTCCATGTTGTTTTTAACGCAGAACATCAGAAAAGTACTATTTTTCGTAAAAAACATTGTCATGTCGGACGGGTCCTAGAGTTTCGAGGGTTCATATGATACCCTAGAAAGTAAGCACGTTTTGAAGGTCATATCTAGGACTACAATTCCTGCAAATTTGAAATAAATTGTCTAGCCAAATGTGGGCGGAAATAGAGCCTTATCGACACAAATCCTTTATTTTGTCATCATAGGAAATACTTTCGCACAGTTAGTTTTCAATCATCTATTTCAAATATTCCTTATGCTCTGGCACAGGTTATGTACTAGGTATACGTATTTTTCCAAACTTTGTTAGGCGATCGAGTCACTACTTCGATGCAGACTTATCGCGTATAGGTACTAATATTTTTACCAATTTCAAAAACTTAAATCGCATCAATCGAGAGTAGTTTTGTTCGTTTGATTCTTGACTTCTCAATTCATGGCACCCAATTCGAGAGCAAAGTAGAGCGCTTTCAACGATGCCTCAAATGACGAGATATTGTTCTCATACGCGAATATAATGAAACAATCGAAAAACATTACTCACTAAATGTAGAATTAACGTTGTTTGACAATTTTTTGAAAGTGAAGAAAACATTCTTACACGAGGCTAAGGAACACACTGTCCTTTAACAATAAGTATATATGCACGATATCGCGACACCACTAATTATTTAATTAATTCGTACCATTCGAAAACTTGGCTATGGTTTTTATATTCTTGGTACCTACGTTCGATTTTTTTGTGCGATGTTTCACTCATGGTATTAGCAAAACCTATCCACTAGAACCGGTTATGGCTCGCTGACTGTTAAATGGCATTTTGATACGGAAGCCGATATCAGATTTTGTAGTTCATTATTTAGCCATCGTGAAAAGATCGTTGATTCAAATCATCATTGATGAGATTCACAGTCTGAAATTTACAAAGTAGACATGATGCGAATTTGCTTAGTCAGTTCTGTAATTAATGTTGTAAAGACTGAAATGCTTTCGAAAGACATGTGTGTTGACTTCCAATCCTAGAAATCTTTTCGAGTCTTGAGATTGTGGAATTTCTATTCAAGGCAGAGGTCGAAATTTTTCTGGACCCAACTTCGCGTACTTGAAAAGACGACATTTTTTCAGTTTTAGTCCTCATGTGACGGGCCAAATCAGATATCTTCCCAAGCCTCAAAGTCGGGGAACTCTAGATACCGAGCCAGGCCCGTAGCCGGGGGGGGGCGAGGGGAGGCTCAGCCCCCCTAGCTATGTCATGAGCCCCCCTAGACAAATTACAAGCCTAATGAAAAAAGAATCAGTACTACAAAAGAAGCTCGATACAAAAAAAAAATGTGGAAATAATTAATTTTGATGGACTCGTTTTTGTTTGTGCCTCCTCAAAAAAATTTTTGGAATTTTACATCCAGCTGACAAATTTTTACAAAGTAGAGATATATCCTTATGGCAAGGTAAAGAAGTGATGGGTTCTGTAATGAATGTGCTGAAAGATATGAGAGAGAACAAAAACGATACAGAGTTTGAAACAGTGCTTCTCCAATGCCAAGCATTTGAGCGTAACAGGGAGAAAGAACAAGAAGTACGGGAAGCAGAAAATAAGCCGAAAAGACGCGGAAAATTTGAGTCCCAATTTGCAAGATTATGAATATTAAAAAAAAATTGGTGTTGAAATACCATCACTCGAAGAGATATTAGTGGCGCGGAATTATGTTGAGAGGAAGAGAAGTGAGCTTTGTGAGGCTCCTGCAGGAGCAACGATGAAAAGCAGGCGCGCAATCTCATTGCTATATGGCGTGCGAGAGGCCTTTCAAAATGTGTACGCTTTATAAGCTGTGTGTGACACATTTGGATGCAGCACCGCAATTTGTGAAAGTTCGTTTTCCTCTCTGACACAAATTGATCAACTACAACGGCAATGCATGACAACAAGGAGAATGTTGAATTTAACCTTGTTGTCATGTGAAAAAAAAATACTGAAAAGTTTGGAGAAATCCACATTCCTCCGCAAATTCTATCACAATACGAGAATTCAGTTATTTTAAAATTAATTTTCTCAGTAAGAGTCTTTTCATTTTAATTACGTCATTGTTCTTCAATCGATTGTGTATTTGAGAACTTTTTATTATACTTCAGTGTTGTATTTATGCACTCGCCTTGATTATCATTTGACAAAAAATTTTGGCCCCCCCCCCCCCCCCCCCAACTTTCATGGAGTCCCCGCTACAAATGGTCTCTGGCTACGGGCCTGTACCGAGCAAATACAAAATAGGCTTAGTACAGAGAAAGCCTAGCTGTATGTAAGGGCTAGGATAATGAAGAAGAAGGATGTAGTTCCTAAAGCAGCCAAGGTCAAAATTTTTCAAAGTCCTCAGAGTAGGTCAAGGTCACTGAGGTGACCAATTTCGACTCTCGAGCCATTTATGATAGGAGAGGGGCTTAGAAAAATTTCGATTCTCGAGCTATATATGATAGGAGGGGGATTTAAAAAAATTTCGACTACCAAATCCCATTTGACTCATAAAACAGGTTGCCTGCGTTCCTCGTTCAACTTCGTTAAGGAAGCCGTCGTTTTTCCAAGTCCCCCTCTTATCATATGTAGCACGAGAGTTGAAATTTTTCCAAGTCCCCCTCTTATCATATATAGCTCGAGAATCGAAATTTTTCTAAGTCCCCCTCCTATCATATATAGCTCGAGAGTCGAAATTTTTCTAAGTTTTTTGCCGGACGGCGTACGGAAAATTTCTGAAAAAGCCCCCCATAGAACAGGTTCCCTGTTAAAATCTTGACGTCGATATTTGGGTACAATTGATTCCATGGATGTTTAGGTTTAATCGATTTTTAAACCCCCTCCCATCCATGTAGCTCTAAATTCCCGATCTGTGACGTCACCACCTGATGACGTCGTAGATCCCCATTCAACAGGTTCCCTACCAGCCTTCGTTTAAGTCCGTTTTTTGCGAGGACCGATTTTTCACCGTCCTTTTTAACAGGGAACCTGTTTTATGGGGGGCTTTTTGAGAAATTTGCCGTACGCCGTCCGCCGTCAAACAAAAAACTTGGAAAAATATCGACTATCACGCTATATATGATAGGAGGGGGACTTGGAAAAATGTTGTTTATCGCGCTATATATGATAGGAAGGGGAATTAAAAAAATGTCGACTACCGCGCTATATATGATGGGAGGGGGACAGAAAAATTTCGACTCTCAAGCCATATACGATAGGAGGGGGACTCAGAAAAATTTCGACTCTGGAGCTATCTATTATATAAAGAGAAGTTGCAAAATCGCAAATCCATTTAACTTTATTCCTATTTCACCTACAAACTTGGAATTTGTTTCCATTGCTTTAGCTTGCCTAGGAGAAGGTTTATGCGTAATAAATTTGAAGTTACGAAATCAGGCGAATGGCGTGTAGTATATATCTTTGTGCTTGGCGGGGGGGGGGGGGCATGAATAATTCAAGAGATGAAAAATCTGTATCATTCATTAATTTATTGATTGAAAATGCTAAGCAATCATTTTTGTTGACGTTCATCGAAAATTAATATGTGCTAGGCAATCATTTTTGGAAAATGGTTCTTCTCAACCGGAGAAGTTTTGAATACCCATACTATGAGTGATCGAATAGTGTAGGGTTACGATAAAGATTTTGCTTAGCAATTATCTGAAGAAGTGGTGGTTGTCTTTCATTATTTCAAATTTAACGTGAGGACTAAGAAAAGAAAAACAATTCACGTCAATTTCGAAAATTTAATATCGAAGTCACGGATGTCTCTATTGCAATCTAATTGAAATGCCAAAACGCAAGAAAGCAAATCTAGGGCGGTTGACGGACAAAGGGAAGAGGGCTCGTGTCAATTCCGAAATTTTGACATCAGAAAATAATGTGGAAAATGATTGTCAGAACGATAATAGTCTATTCCACAGATATCAGACTCACCATTTAACGCGTGTTGAATTTTTGTGATAGGCGGTTGCATAAGCATTTGCCTGAGTGTGGGCAGAAAACGGAATTTCCATAAGACCCTGTACAACTTTAAACTTGAATAACTGAACGAAAATTGATTCTATTAGGCTGAAATTTTCACATAAATTTTTTAATAACATTCTTAATCGCTAGCAAAAAGTATTTGGCAATTTTAAATGATTTAAAATATACCTGCCATAAGACGCGTGTTAAACAGTAACATACCCTGCACCGCTCTCACGTAACGCTTGCGCCTGCGACGCTCACAGATACTTTGACAAGTCTGATATCTAGGTATTTAGTTCTATATCTGTGGTCTATTCATTAGGTACATTATTGAGAAAGAATATACCAGTATAAGTTCAATTGGGAATCTGGCAATTACGTGCACATTTTGTGATGGAAAATTATTTGAAACTGAAAATCGAAATTTCTGTTGCGGGAGTGGTAAGATTAAGTTACCTGATTTACCCTCAATGCCGGATCTTCTTCAAAAACTATTAGACGGAAGGGATAATAGATCTTCTCATTTTCCTAATAATTTGCGTAAATACGACAATGCGCTTTCAATGACTTCTTTAGGGTGTAATGAAGTTCCAAACATATTTACAACTTTCAAAATTTTTGGTCAATTGTATCATAATATAGGAAGTTATATAGGTACCTCCTCCAACAATCCACGAAAAATGACAAATTTTTCTGCATACACCCAGAAAGAAGAATGCGCAAAGGATCTTCTAAAAAGACGGCATCCAACTATCAGAGAAGATATTAAGAACGAGATTGAAAGTGTAAAACAAAATATCGACGATAAAAAAAATGAAATTGAAAAATTGGAAATCAAAAGAATTAGATTAGAAATTGAACTAAAAGAATACTAATGATAAATAAATATCAAGAATTTTGAAGATAATTAAAAATTTTATAATATTTAGCGGGCTTACGGCTTGTATTATATAAAGAGAAGTTGCAAAATCGCAAATCCATTTAACTTTATTCCTATTTCACCTATGAACTTGGAATTTGTTTCCATTGCTTTAGCTTGCCTAGGAGAAGGTTTATGCGTAATAAATTTGAAGTTACGAAATCAGGCGAATGGCGTGTAGTATACATCTTTGTGCTTGGCGGGGGGGGGGGGGTGTCATGAATGATTCAAGAGATGAAAAATCTGTATCATTCATTAATTTATTGATTAAAAATGCTAAGCAATCATTTTTGTTGATGTTCATCGAAAATTAATATGTGCTAGGCATTCATTTTTGGAAAGTGGTTCTTTTTAACCGGAGAAGTTTTGAATACCCATACTATGAGTAATCGAATAGTGTAGGGTTACGATACAGATTTTGCTTAGCAATTATCTGAAGAAGTGGTGGTTGTCTTTCATTATTTCAAATTTAACGTGAGGACTAAGAAAAGAAAAACAATTCACGTCAATTTCGAAAATTCAATATCAAAGTAACGGATGTCTCACTTTATTGCAATCTAATTGGAATGCCAAAACGCAAGAAAGCAAATCTAGGGCGGTTGACGAACAAAGGGAAGAGCTCGTGTCAATTCCGAAATTTTGACACCAGAAAATAATGTGGAAAATGATTGTCAGAGCGATAATACGTAGTCCATTCATTAGGTACATTATTGAGAAAGAATATACCAGTTTATTAAGTTCAATTGGGAATCTGGCAATTACGTGCACATTTTGCGATGGAAAATTATTTGAAACTGAAGATCAAAATTTCTGTTGCGGGGGGTGGTAAGATTAAGTTACCTGATTTACCCTCAATGCCGGATCTTCTTCAAAAACTATTAGACGGAAGAGATAATAGATCTTCTCATTTTCTTAATAATTTGCGTAAATACAACAATGCGCTTTCAATGATTTCTCTAGGGTGTAATGAAGTTCCAAACATATTTACAACTTTCAAAATTTTTGGACAATTGTATCATTATATAGGAAGTTATCTGCCCCTCCTCCAACAATATTTTTCAGCATAGATCCAGAAAGAAGAATGCGCAAAGGATCTTCTAAAAAGATGGCATCCAACTATTAGAGAAGATATTAAGAGCGAGATTGAAAGTGTAAAACAAAATATCAACGATAAAAAAAACGAAATTGAAAAATTGGAAATTAAAAGAATATTAGATTAGAAATTGAACTAAAATAATACTAATGATAAATAAATAGCAAGAATTTTGAAAATAATTTGAAATTTTATAATATTTAGCGGGCTTACGGCTTGTATGAGTTAAGAGGGACATGGAAAAATTTAGATCTCAAACTATATTACACTAGGCTTAGAGTAGGTCTAGGGCCTTCTTTATACTAACTTTATCTAGGTCTAGGCTTCCTTGAAGTTTCAATACCAAATCCCTTTTGACTCATAAAACAGATTCCCTGCGTTCCTCGTTTAACTTCGTTAAGGAAGCCGTCGTTTTTTCTTGTTTCATCGTCTCCGAATGGTTTTTTTAGTAACTTACGAGAATGGCAGGAAAATTTTTTTGGAAGGGTGATTTTCGGTTGTTTCTCGAGGGCGTTATCTCAGTGACTCAGGGATCACGGTTCCCTGACCCAATGACGTCATGGGCTAGACAAAAATTAGAATACGCTGCAGTAAGGGATCTAGAGTGGGCAGGTGGCCTGAATATGTTGGAGAGAGGCTGGGCATGGCATCAGTATCTCCTCCCCAGTGAGCTCAATGATCTCGGAACTGATCCCAATAGACCTTACCCTACGTAGGGGTGACCTTGGAATGCCATGGAGGAACCGAAGTGGACGTCATCTTTATTTCTTGCTCTTCAACAGAAATTTGTTTTTATTCTTTTTCCCCCTCCTTTAATAATGAAATTGAAAAATATTTTTACTATCTAAGGTTTGGTTTGACGCGCTTTCATATTATTTTTAATATATAATATGAAGAAACACTGCAATCAGTATAGCAGACCTTCTTTTAACATTGAATGGAAAACGAGGCCGTTCAAGAGGGACAAACTTCATTGGACAACTCCAGCGCTGACCAGTTAAGGAAATGGCAGACACCTTACGAGCGGCCTCCAAACTTTACACCAACGATCGTATTGTTAGTCCCTCTTTCTTATTAAACCGAGTTTCAATAGATGCTGGTGAGATTACGAAACAAAAGGAGCCAGAAACCCACTGACTGCTTAGCTAGCTATAGGGAAAGTTCAAATTGTTCTAACTCCCTGGAGGAAGTACCTCCGCATCCTTATCTCTTCCTTATAGCTGGAAGCTATCTTCTTTTTTGTTCTGTAAAACTGGGAGGATAAAATTTTTCCAAATCTAAAATTCATGTGAAGTCGGGACGTGGATACGAATAGCGCGTCTCTTGTTCTACAACTCAAATTCCCTCTTTCCATAAAGTCGAGCTTCAAATATTTTCTGTGAGTTCATATGACGAAAAAAGTCCACCATCGATCGTCCGTAGCATCATGACCGTACTTGTCCAAGGAGAAGCGGCCGCCGGACTAGTTTAGAAACTTGGAAAGCCTGGCATTTAGAGAAATTCCGCTGATGGACTACATAAGATAGTGAAAAAGGTGATTTGAAAATGACTTTTTAGGGCTTGAAAATATTCTGACCTAGTAAAATGAGAAAAGCAATGGAATAATTTCAATTTCATCGCATAATCGATCATCGAAATCAAACAAATCTTTCTGATTTGCAATTCTCCTCTTAAGATATTCACGCGAAAAATGTTTTCAACTTCTCTAATGTCGTCACGAGTGACCTATACGTGTAGGAGATTTTTCACTAAAAGAAAAGAGGAAAAAGAGAAGACGCGTTAATTGGACCCAGTCCAAAACTCACGAGTCCTACGGATTTTTCTAAATGCCACCTCACGTAATATTTTCTCTGATAGCTGCGAGCGTTAAAGAACCAATGAGAAGAAGATGATTTGTTGTGGGCCAATCTTTGCTTGATGAAATATAACTTTTTTCCTCCTCATCAACTACATAAATAACGAATTCAAAACTCGCAAGAATTCCATCCCTGCCTTGTTTTCGACGGTAGATCTTCTTCCTTAGGGACCCTCGTCCGATCAAATCATTCGGTATCAGAATATTCTCGCTCATTTACTCACACAACAGCACATCAAACACAACCAGGTTAAAACAACGATAATTCTTTTAAAAGTAGGTTTATTAACGTTGCTATAATCTCACATCTAGCTGTGGTGGGGGAAGCTGTTTAATTTCTCTAGCCGTTCTCGCGGTGTAGTTCCTCAGTAGTAGAACGATATGCATAAATTAATTGACAAGGTGGGCATCGTTCCGATCTGAACGTCTTGGCCAAATATTCAACGAGTAGAAGTACACCGGTAGAGTTTTATGTACCTAACCTCTCGTGAAAATTTTAATTTTGCGACAATTTGACTAGGTGTAAGCGGAAAATCCTAGTCATGTTATTTTCATTATTGAAAGGCTGTTTGTTCGTGTTGATTTTGGATCCAGTGAGTACCTATAAAATTCATCTAGACATTATGCTTATGCTGACCGGCACACCGAAGACGCGTCTTCAATGGTACGACTTTGAGGAATTGCTGCGCTACGTGTATTTGTATTTGTGTATGAATCATTTCATAAAAATGGGGGAATTAAGTGATCGGTATGTCCGAGATCAGAAACCTTAATCACTATAGATATTATTGAAAGTGAATACTCTGGTACAACAGAAGGTGAATATTGTCCGATATTTGCAAAGCCAATAACATTAATTTTAAAATTTAGTAACTTGTACTTATTGAGCTAGCAAAAATTTTGAGAATATTTGTGGCAGAAACGAGCTCTCAAAAAAAAACTGGGCCCTCAGAACTGAATAATTTACTATGAAATATCGTAAAATTTTGTTCGACCCCCTTCCCTAGAAAACTTTCTTATTGGACCCCTTCCCTCGAAGATTTTCGAACTATATAGTCCTGTATTCTTCACTGCTTCCTGAGGGAAGGCTAGGACGTCAAAACTTGGTTTTGTGAACCTAGAAGTACGAATTTCAATAGTTTACAGTCTGTTTTCATTTGGTTCCTTCCATCATCCCTGCCCCTCACTGAATTCGGAATATCTTCATCGTCTCTGGAAATTTTTCTAGCTAAGCCTGATGGAGTCGGATCCATGTCGGTCCACCATCCAACACAGAAGGAGTGCTCTGTAAATCTGTAGTACTCGGAATTTTGATAAAAATGTAGGCCTTTTCTTCACGCAAACGTCCATTTAATGCAAAGTCACCAATGAAAAATAGGTAATTATTTTTAGAATGATAATTCGAGGAAATTTCAATAAAAAGAAATGGCCGTAATGAGGCTTCTCCCCAAGATTTGACCCTTCCAATATCGTTTTAGAAAAGGACGCAACACTTTACAGCCCCCTATCGACCTCCAACTTGAAATCAACAACGCATTCCTTAACAAATCCGCCCTTTGGATCTCCGGGAAGCTTTTCCCAGGGTCTGAAGATACCTCATCTCTACCAAATTATACGATTTTGATCTCCAAGGCTACCTCTCAAAAATTCTCGAAAGTTTCCTTCACAATAGAACCCTTATGGTAAGAATTCATAAAACAACCTCCTCGACCCTCGCTATCGACAACGGAGTCCCCCAAGGGCAAGTTTTCAACATTTGACGCCATTCCCCTTTCTCACAATGGTTTTTCGCCGACGACTACAATATATCTGTTTGTTCCGCTAATCCCCAAAGAGCCCACAGACTCTTTCAAGGAACCCTCAATTCAATTACTGCATGGACGTCGGAAAACGGCTTCAGATTTCCTCTCTCTAAAACCTATTCTGCCATTTTGAAAAAAGAAATCTTACCTCTGCTATCCAACCTCTAATTTTACAAAACTTCCACCTTCCGTTTCGAAACTAAGGGAAACTCCTTGGATTACAATTCGATCAAAAGCTTACTTGGTCACCTTACATTAAAACCGTCATAGCCAAATGCACGCGCACTTTCAACATTATAAAATTCATTTCTCACCCCTAAAAATGCTGTGACAGAAAACTTTTCCTCCAACTATACAGAAGCCTCCTCCGCTCTAGATTGGACTACGCCGCCCCAATATATAACTTAACCAACAAATCCCTCCTCGCTTTATTTGACCCCATTCAAACCTCCTCCCTCAGATTAACCCTAGGCGCCTACCGTACCAGCCCTGAACTCAGCTTATATACAGACTTGCTGAACCTTTCCTCCTCTTCCGTGGACTCATCCTTATCTCTAACTTTTAGTCCTCTGACCCAATCTCTCCACCTTCCAATCTTCAACCAAATCTTTCACCCTCCGTATTTACAACTGAACTCATGGCCATACATGCCTGCCTTTCCCACCTTTCTCAACTTCCACCCTACGGCAAATATCTTCTCCTCTCTGACTCACTTTCTTCTCTCGACTCCTTCTCTGACTCATACAACTCTGACCCACTCGCACAACGCATACTGCTCACATTACTCACTCTGGACTCAATAGATACCCAAATAACGTTCCGATGGATTCCTGGGCACATCAACCTCCCTGAACACAACGCTGTTGACCAAGCCACCAAACATTGATAACCGACAACTCCCGCCTTCCCGTTTCTGTGTACAAAAACCACTACTGTTCTCTTATTAAACAATCATGGAAGTCACTCTGGGACAATGAACTTCTTAATAAACTTCTCCTTATTAAAAAAAAATCCTCATCCCCTGGTCATCCTCCTAAAGGAAATCGAGACGAGAAAAAGTCATTCTCACTCGATTAAGAATTGGTCACACAAGAATTACCTACTTCCACCTAAGCAATCCTCACATAGTTACTTCCCCATCTTGCCCCAACTGCGAAGTAGAAAGTTCAACAGTCGACCATTTTTTCAACTCCTACCGCTTTGCACTGCTAGTAATACCAAAGCCCTCAAAAATAATTCTGACTCTATCTCCTGCTCTTTGCAATATCTGCAACTAACCAATTTTCACTCCTACATCTAACCACTATAGCAACTAAAGTTTTTTAATGTGCATACTCTGTACTATAATTAAGTTGTATCGCCGAGCCAATAGCTCAAAAGCTCGTTAATAAAAAAAAATAAATAAATAAATAAATAAAGAACCTTACAGACAGGGGAAAGGAAGAAAAAACTTTACTATCCAAACAACAAATCGAAAAACTTTCTCTTACACAGGCCTCTTCATGGAGACCCAGCTAAAGCCTTTTTATGTCAAGGGGCATGACTAGTCATACCATTCAGCTAGGATCTGGAGTCGTGAAAGTGAATGCGAATAAAAGAAGTTGTAGCAGTAGTTTTAAAAAATTTCCAAAAATACCAATCTAACTTTTTGTACCGTAAGAAGAACTTCGTTCAAAATTGTCAAGATTATTTTCCAATATCGATCCACAGCTTCAGAATCACGAAGTAGGGAATTGTAAAACTACTTGTCCTCAGTTTCGTGAGATATAAACGACTTCATACTTGTAAAGTTTTGTCTGTACAATAAGCATCAATAATAACTCGAGTAATCTGTATGAAACTTTTTTTCCTCGAATGAATTGTAAAGATACGAAATGAGGTTTATCAATTGGCCAAAATAGGTCTTTTTTCTCAGATAACGATGATGTGTAGATAGGAAATCAAATCACCCGAAAATATTTAAGAAAATGATTCATCTCACGATACAAAGTGTGGAAAACGATATCAACTAGAATTTTACAACTAAATTCGACCTGACTTGAATTACAGAGACAATATAGGCTGAAAAATTTACTGAAATATTTCCTTGAATTAGAGGAAAAACTCGCAACCTACTTTGTTCACAGCTCGCAGATTCGACTTCGTTAATCGATTATTTGGTCGAAATTTTTCATAAAATTTTTCGAAGTCCCTGAAGTATCAGAACTATAAACGGTCGCCGATTGAATTCCTCCTCCTTTCTCAAGGCTGTCTCTCCCCCAACGTCTGCCAGATCAATGAACTGGTTTATAGGTACGTCTTTCGGGTCACCATGGGAGTCGCTCATTTTTGAGGTACCTATTTATGAAAAGAGCTCCTGCAATCTAACCACCCATGTTACTCTTTGGCGCCGTTGCGTGAACGATATCCTTTGTATAAGGCACGAATTTGGCAACACATCTCTGCGTCCCTCTCTCATTATAATGGTTTGTACCATACCATTGAACTGAGTGTTTAGATTTGTGGTGAGAAAATAAATTTTCTTGATATCACTGTCACTTTTCGGGGTAAGAGTTATGCCTAGAAGGCCATCACCACTGATGTCACTGACCACAACTCTCCTGTTAGTCTCCTCGCTCATCAATTAGCCACTTACCACTACTCCATCAAACGGTTGATCTCCATCCCCTTAACCTTTACAGTTTTTGACAGCGAGATATCGATAATCAAATATAGCTACTATTCACAGATGACCAGAAAAATGTTGACCAAACTCGCCCTCAACAGGACCACTATACTGGCCCATACTCAAGGCCTAACAGGAAGACAAAATGTGTCATCCTCTTTTCAACATTCTCGTTTGCTTGGTCAAAACTGACACCTTGAATCCAACCTTTTATCCGCATCTTCAAATTAGGAGATTATAATCCCCACCACCTATCTGAGAATAGTTTTTGTCTCCCTCAATCTAGAAATTGCCAAGCTGTCTGTATTGTAGAGTGCGGGAGAGAATTTAGAGCCACGATTCCAGACCATATTGACGCTTTCCTCGACAGAAACCCCTTTAAGTCAGCTTTCGCTTTCTTCGCGGAATGCCTGTACGGGAATCACCTTAAAAATCAACTCCTCGAAGTCCGACCCTGATGAACATTAGAGAGGTTGCCCTCATTACGATTCATTTCCTCTCCTTTCATGTATCGCTCAACAATGGGAATTTCTATAAGTCTTCCCAGAGTCGTAGCCAGGGGGGTGAAAGGGGGCATTGACCCCCCTAAACGAATTCCCCATGACTAAGTAAGAAAAAAAAAACCATGAGAGATTAGAAAATTTGAAGTACGTACCCTTGAAATTTCAGATGCCCCCCCCCCTCCGAAAAAACCTGTCTACGCCCCTGAGTCTCCCACCCGATATGTACAACTTGTCAGTTGAAATTTCGGCGAGTCCCTCCTCTTATATACTGCTGGTGGTCGAAATTTTTCCTATACTGGGTTTGATTAGCCCTAGATGTCTCGGCCATTTCTTGAATTACAAGCATTGGTTTTAGAATCTAGAATTCGACTGGCAGGAAGTACACTGAATTTTTCCAAGTTCGCCGGTCGGAATTTCTTTAATATATAGCCCGATGATCGGAATTATTCATTTCAAATCTGTAAAGCAGGTTTGGAATTCTTGCTTCCCTTGGAACCAGAATTTTCCAGAAGGACGGTAGATAACTGAACTATCAGATCAAACGTAGAACAAATTCAAATGAGAGATGAAGGGGAGACGGTGTACCATATTGTTATGCCCCTTTCAGTGATTTCAAAGGTAGAGGGTTCAGACATTATCACTAGAGGTCGAAGTTCAGTCCATTAGGGTTCTTATCGAGTCTCAGCAACCGATGGGGTAAGAGGATGAAAAAAGCCACGTAACCGACTGAATTCGACTTCAGTGTTCAGACGTACTTCTTATGACTACCGGCGGTCTATGTTACTATATGGTCTAAGAAAAAATTAGGATGCCGCGCCGTTGCAAGTTTTATAACGGAGAGCGGGGAACACGCAAGACCCGTATTCCGCTGCGAAAGATCTTTCAAAAAGTAGGACTTATAGAAAAAATCGTATATAGCTCGAGAGTCAAAATTTGTCGAAGTCCCCCTCGTATCATACGTATATGGCTTAGAAGGTCGAAATTATTCTAAGGCCCTCTCCCATCATATACGCATAGCTTGAGAGTGGAAATTTTTCACAGTCCCCCACCTACTACACATAGCTCGTGATCCCCCTGGTCAAATGAAGAAACCCCCCAATCTTAATTTCTCATAGCTTGAAAAAAATAAAAAAATATACACGCCCCCCTCACTCCCAAAACGATTACAAAGAATCGTCTTCATGAAAATGGCCTCACGGCACCCTCTTAGAGGTCGAAATTATTCTAAGTCCCCCTCCTATCATATATAGCTTAGAGGTCGAAACTATTCTTATCATATATAGCTCGAGAGTCCAAATTTTAACAGGGAACCTATTTTACGTGGGGCTTTTTGAGAAATTTGCCGTGCGCCGTCTGCCGTCCAGCTCAAAACTTAGAAAAATTTCAAAATGTTGACTCTCAAACTATATTATACTAGGCTTATAGTGAGTCTTGGCCTTCTTTATATGTACTAGCTTTATCTAGGTCTAGGCTTCCTTGAATTTTCAATACCAAATCCCATTTGACTCATAAAACAGGTTCCCTGCGTTCCTCGTTTAGCTTCGTTAAGGAAGCAGTCGTTTTTTTAAGTCCCCCTCCTATCATATACAGCTCGAGAGTAAAAGGGAGATGTCACTCCAGTTCAGAGGAGAAGGGACGAAGACAGAACAAGAAAAACGACGGCTTCCTTAACAAAGCTAAACGAGGATCGCAGGGAACCTGTTCTATGAGTCAAATTGGTTTTGGTATTGAGAATTTAAGGATGCCTAGACCTAAGATTAAACTAGTATAAAGGAGGCCTAGACCTACTATAAAGTAGGATGTCATCAGTGACCTTGACCTATTCTAAGGACTTCGAAATATATAGCTCGAGAATGAAAATTTATCGAAGTCCGCCTTCCATCATATATAGCTGAGAGTGGAAATTCTTCTAAGTCCCTCTCCTATCATATATAGCTGGGAGGTCGAAATTCTCCGGACGGCGCGCGCCAAAATTTTCAAAAAATCCCCTTTTCTGTTAAAAAGTACTATGAGACATTGCACCAATGGTAGTGGCAAGCCGCAGTGATGTCTGCTTTCATTATATAAATTTTTAGCGGGGAACCCGCTATCCCTTTTTTGGGGGGTACTCTCAAGAAATTTTCGTGGACGCGAGCGAGGTTGATGACGTCACGGGGATGGGAGGGGGACTTAGAAAAGTTTCAACTCTCGAGCTAATATGATAGGAGCGGGCGACCTCCGAGCTATATATGATAGCAGGGGGACTTGGAAAGACGACGGCTTCCTTGAAATTGCAGCGCGTTCAAGTTGTCACGCATGATTTTCAGGACTTGGAAAAACTTCAGGTTCTAGGGTATGGCAGTCCCTGCAATAGCATCTAATTTTTTCTAGTATTCTTATTTTGTACCTGACTACGTGACTTGGAATTTTGGATAGTTTTTAAAATAGACTTTTAACTCTTCCCTCCGATTTTCCCAAGACCCTACTGCCCCGTAGCTCGTGTTTTGAAATAATTCTTCAAGTCCCTTAAATAGGGGACCTCTGCTTTTAAATATGTATTGAAATTGTTCCAAGTTCTTTTCCTTAATGGTCAAGGTTATTCTGTCAGTCACGCGAACTCACCCCCCCCCCCCCAACAATTATCGCCGTAAAGGATCAAGCAATAAGCAAAAAATGGGTTCTTCGAAGTTAAGCAATGTTAGAGTGAACATTATTGTAATTTAATTGGACATCCTCATATTCCAACAATTTCCTATTATTGCAGTCTACATTGACCGCCAAAATAGTCAACATGGAGCACCAAAGAGTTGTACCCGACGTGATTTCAGAGTCACCAGATTGTATTTTGGAAGTTGGTAAAAAGTGTTCAAAAATTGCCTCAAATAAATTCTTCTCGACGCCCAAAATTCATACAACGCTCAATAATTTCAGGTTCGATACGCGGACGACGTACACGTCCATCCCGGCCATGAAATGGCCCCCAATCAAGTAAACAATACTCCCACAACAGTTTATTGGGATTCTGAACCGAGCGCTTTTTACACCTTATGTATGGTTGGTAAGTGAAAACGCGAGAGAGTGACGTTGAGAGATTTTCTTTGCTGGTGTATAACTTATGCGGTGCTGTACGCTAGATCCCGATGCTCCGAGTCGTAAGAATCCTACAAATCGAGAATATCGTCATTGGCTGGTGGTTAACATTCCGGGTTCCCGAGTTTCTAAGGGAAAAGTTTTGACCGAATACGTTGGAGCGAGTCCTCCGAAGGATACAGGTATAAACTACCCGAGGTACAAATAAAAACACTCTTCTTTTTGCGGCTGTTTCTATAGACATAATTCTGTTTGTATTAGGACTCCATCGTTACGTAATACTAGTCTACAAACAGTCCGAAAAACTAAAAGTTGACGATCCCCATCTGAAGGACCTCAGGTAAATATTGACAACAGTATAGGGATCAGGATTATTATCATCCTTGGTTCGTGCCTTTGAGGTAATACACTAAGATCACCTTGGAGCGTTGAACTCTTGGCACACTTCTTTTACGTAGTAGCTCTCTTGAAATTCAGATTTGGTGCAATGTTAAAAAGAACTGTTAGTGCCTTCGGTCAATTGTAGTACTAGCATATTGCCGGAAACATGTTTAGTGGTGGCATATGTTAGGGATATGTAATATAAGTCGATTCTCAGGCTTTGAGATCCGTGGTCATAAGCTTGTGGTTAACCCTGTACACAACGTTTCACTCCTACTCAATGCACTGTATTAATTATCTGTAGTTAGAGAGCACATCGAGCACGTAGGTAGAAGACGTTTTTCCGTCAACATTTTTAAACGTGTTTTCATTCATTCTCCAGGTCTGGAAAACGGGGAAAATTCAAGATAGCGGAATTTGCCAAGAAATACAAATTAGGCAATCCAGTGGCGGGAACTTTCTTCACTGCTCAGTATGATAGTGATGTTCCAACTCTGGAAAACTTATGGAAGAATGTTGATCTTAATTTGTAACTGTGCATGTATAGGTACACCAACTGCCTAATTTTGCGGATAATTTCTCCAAAACCCGACACATCGGGCTATCCCTGCGATACGAGCAGTAGCTACTGCAACGACACGTGTAGTCCTTGCACGGATACTTGCTGTACCTGTGAGACTTGTTGTGCTTGTTGTGGGTAGCATTCATTATGCTTTAGACTGGGTCTAAGATGTTTTCGTTGCCATCATTTTATCGTACGGGGTTTTATACGGCGATACAGATGATTGTGAATTTTGAATAAATTGTAATTCGTTGCTGGAAGTCTGGAAAATATTTTACCCACGACTAGTTACTGATTCATGTGGATATTCTTCATGGTACTGGATAATTACGATTGACATTTGAAATAAGTAGAAACTGATGAGTCCAGGAAATCGTTCTAATTGTCCCACACTCAAATTTGTTGACAGAGAAAGGATCTTGAGGTATTCTCGCAAATGTAAGAAACATGTTTTGCGACTTGGTAGGTATTCAAAAAAAAGTTTCGGCGGACTTCACCCACCATGTTTGTTTACATTGTCGAGAATATTTCTAGGTAGGTAGGAAAATGTGTGATAACACCTTTGAGATGTGGGATCGAAAATTTCTTGTCATCTCACTGTATATCTCCGATAGGGGACTTTGTAAATTCATGGAAATGAAATCTAAAAATTTCCTCATAAAACAGCATGGAATCCGCGAGCAACAAATAAAGTGATTTGTGCGTTTTTCCCCTTATCTGTGACCCTCTTAGTTTTTAAATCTCCTTTTCCCCTGCTCCGTCGTTGTATTTTTCTCATTTATCGCCCTTAATCTCATCAAAACTTTTACAGAGAACTCAGAAGTAGAGCCCTAAAGGTATCTGTAAAAAAGGCGTCTGCTTAATGTATTTCTTATGGGACAAACGCACTTTTTATAGATACCTCTACATGGGCCTCAATATTTGGTTTTTATATCATCATTTGTCTTCAGACTTCTTTACCCCAAGTACTGATAGGTGATAACAGCAGTTCATCACGGTTTCAAAATAATGAGAAAAGCAGAGTACAAAACTCAACAATATAATTTAAGAAATGCTACATAGGCCTAACTCCACTAATTATTGCAGGTCACAAACTCACTAATCTTTGTTTATTGATAAAAATGCACGTTTGATCAAAATACTATTCACTTTGTTCATGTGACGTCACTAACTGATACCGGTGAGTGATTTTAATCAGGGTTGCAGCTGTGTTCTAAACGAAATTATTTTAAACAGTGTTTTAAACATTGAAATTTGAGGGAAGAAAAACGTTTTACTCATAGGTAGCTTTGGAGAAATGAAATTCCGCATAGCAGCGCATACTCTGCCTTTATGAGCGAATTATACAATGGTGCTTAGAACATTATTGGCTTCCATACAAATAAGTATACATATAGGGAACATCCGAACAATTCGTTCATTCGCGGTCAAAATTCAGAAGTAAGAAATTACCCAAGTATTTCTTTTTTTAAATTTATTTTAACGTGCATTTAAGCAACACAACCGGGCTATTAGCTCGAACCCAAGTATTTGAAAATGTATTTTGGTTTCGAACTTGAAGCCCCGTTTACACGATCGAGCCGTTTTGTCAACCTGGCATGAACTCATGCCGTTTTAACATGGAGCATGATATCCAATCGAATCTGATCGTGAAGTCGGCAGTACCTATGGAATATCAACATGTTGGTATTCCATCATGCCATCAAGCTCATGCCAGTTTGACGAAACGGAATGATGGTGTAAGCGGGCCTTATAATCTTCTTTTCAAAGTATGAACAAATGATCGATTTCAATTATTTTTCATATGGGAAAGTCCACATCAGCCGTACAAAGTTGGATTGACGTACATCCAAATCGACGATCGGGAAGTAACATTTTCTTAAAATAAGATTAATACGGCTATAATTGAGATGTAAATAATTATATGTTACTAGAACAATAAATCCAATTATCACACCAGTTTTCTAATACAAGCATCCCTCCTTCCAATATCAACGTTTCTGGGTCGTGGTTTGACGTAGGCCCTATATCCAACGTTCATTTCAACACAATTCAGAGTTCTGCCATACAAAGTTGAATTGACGTATATGCAACAAAATGAATACGACAAAAAGAGGCTATATCAGGTATACCCATAAGCTCTTTTCCTTGTATTCATTATCTGCATATACGTCAATTCAACTTTGTACGGCAGAGTAGAGTGTTCATCCTACGTGAAACAAAGCTCCAATTTCCTAGATCTAAATCTTTCCCTGTCATTCCATCATGAAGTAATAGTAGTGTCATAGTGTAAACGATTCACACACTCGCACCAATCGTCCAAAGCATACAGTTTGCCTGATCGTCGATTTGGATGTATATCAATTTAACTTCGTATGGATGGCAGATATAGAATAAGGTTGAATAGAATATCAAAACCAGGTTTGTTCTTGACGTCACCGTGAACAAAAAAGATTGGCAAATATCAAGAGTGGTAACCTTCAGAGTTTTATTCAAATTTCAATTTTAAATTTTAAGCCGTAAATAACGTAGGTATAAAGCGAAATAATTTATCATTCGCGCCTAATGAAGCAAAGCGAAACAATTTTCCGCGTTCGCTTAATTAAGCGACATGATAAGCGAAACAAAAGCTTAAAACTTAAAAAAGGCAAAAACATGTTTTTTTTTTCTTTCAACAAAAAATTTAATGTTTTGTACTTTTAGCCTCAAGCTTCGAGCTTAAGTTTTAGGTTAGAACTCATGAGTCGTAAATGAACAAACAGAAATTTTATTTTAGGTTTAAGTCTTAAGCTTAAGCGAAAAGAAATCCTACTTTAAGCTTACGTCCTAAAATCAAATCGCTCACCACCCTTGGCAAATATAATATGCAAGGGTACACGGACCCATTCAGAAAGCTATAGAGGTCTTATTTTTCTGATTGTCACGACAATGCAAATCTTCAATAATTTTGTTGTCACAGTAGTTGATTACCTATTCATTTTGAAAAACAATAATTGGAAAATGATTATTATCATCTGCTCGTGTACATAATATGGTGAATAGAATGGTACCAAAATCCATCGGACGCAAAGGAGGCGCTTTATACTTTTACAATTACGGCAAACTGTTGAAGCTTGTTTCGAGGGGACAATATTTCAAAAAAAGTTACTCAAATAACCTAGAAATAGACTAGGTAATTACTCTAAAAAAAAAAATGAAAAAAGCTACAGCTTTTGACCTTTTAATTTTTTGCAAAAAATAATCATTTCAAGTGGCATAAATATAATTTCTTTTCATTACCATTTTCCATGACGCCCTATATGGTTATGGCCAAACAAAATTATCCAGGGTTTGCAATATAACTAGAGCTCGGATTTTTCGGTTGTAAAAGCACTGAAAATCGGGTCAAGAAATCTCATTTTCGGTTTTATTCGGTAAAATAGAAAAAAAATTAAAAATGATACAAATTTTTCTGAGATTTTGACATTTTTACAAAAACTGCTTCTTGAAGAGCACGACAATGTGCTTTTCGAGGTTATCTTGTGTGAAAGAGTGTCTTCTGTCCATAAGAATATATTTACAATCGGAGAACAAATGTTCTACATCGACTGGAGTAGATGAGTAACACAGTTTTTTTCATCTTTTGCATCGTTTCTGTACTTCCATTTCTCAAAATTGTTTGCTATGTACAGTTTTTTTCTACTGTTTTGATAAATTTCACCATTTCGGTCATTTTCGGTTTTATGCCTGTTTTCGGTACTTCAAAAGGTTTTCGGTTTTTTTCGGTTAAATAAAATTTTTTTTATGTGTCCCTACCACTATAAAACGTACTCCTATTTTATTTCTACTGATCTGCCTGTTATCAAACTCATTCGACAAAAACCTAAGAATCCTAGCTCTACTTATAACCGATAACCAAAATAAAAAAAGTTCGTTAACCGTTTGACCAAGAACCATTCCAAATTTTCAAGACCGTTTGACCGATAACCGTTTAAATTTTGAGAATGATCTGACCAATAAGGCAATAACCATTAACCGTTTGAAATCATTTCGATTGGAAACCCTAAATTGTCCCCCTGCTTTATACACCAACGACAGCAAAACTGACGGCGCGGCGGTTATGTTAATATACAAAGTATCAGCAATCAATATTACCGGTACCAAAAACCAGTTACAAACTACAAACTGTAGTTCATTCAAGACAATCATTATTAATAATGTCGATGGGAATGGGTAATACGTTGGTTTATCAATCAACTATTTCAAATTTCAAAACGATAATATTTATCGCTAATAAATAATTAAAAGCTATACTATCGCATACCAGACAGACAGAATCTAGATTTTTCTTCCGCAACAGTGAACAAAACGCATAACTGCGCATGCGCAGTAGGCAGTACACGATCGTAGTATTATCTCATCGTATCGTCATCTCAACCTTGATAAGTGGGCTAATGGCGCTTTTTACCAAAGTTCTTCTTTCTCGTGCCGCACTTACCAATTTGAAACCCTGTAAATTCGTATCATTGCAGTCTCGATTATCGTGCTCTAACGCTACACTCGATAAAATCATGGAAAAGTTTGGAGTTGTACCCGACGTAATTCCGGTCGCACCGAAAAGTGAAATGGAAGTAAGTACGATGCCTGTTACCGCCTCGAATGAACTTCAGGAATATTAATGGCCGATTGTATCGCAGGTGAAATTTGGCCCGAACGCGGACATCAAAGTGAATCTTGGTAACGAATTAACCCCAACTCAGGTCAAAGATCCTCCTACCGTTCATTGGGAAACGGAAGCGGGAGCATGGTACACCTTATGCATGTGCGGTGAGATGATAATATGTGTATAATTGATGAAAAAGCTTCAAGAATTGAATACCATTTACGGACTGTTCATATTCATTAGATCCGGATGCTCCGAGTCGTGCTAAACCTGAATTTCGTGAATGGCAACATTGGCTCGTCGGTAACATTCCAGGTACTGATGTTTCCAAGGGAGAAGTCTTGTCCGAATTCATAGGATCAGGTCCTCCAGAGGGAACAGGTAAGGTAACATCGATGCATTCCGATCTAATCTAATTCTACTCATACTGATGTGGATATTTTCTCCACGTAGGACTTCATCGTTACGTGCTTTTAGCTTACAAGCAACCAGAGAAGCTAAAATTCGACGAACCTCGTTTGACAAACAAGTAAGCACTTCTATAGTTGACAGTTCTTCCTCCTTCTACATAGACTGATAAGATCTTGTTCTTCCTCCAGGTCTGGAGACAATCGTGGAAAATTCAAAATAAATAAGTTCGCCGAAAAGTACAAACTAGGAACACCTGTTGCCGGGAACTTTTACCAATCTCAGTATGATGACTATGTTCCGATACTGTACAAACAGTTGGGTGCCTAATATGGCCGTTCCGAGTATCACTTCTCTTTTTTGCGAATTCATAATATTTGCTCGCAGTCGTTGATACATATTTTATTTTGTACTTGAACACTGTTCTACTTACGTCTTATATTTTAAAGTTTGAAGTTCATCTGGGGTATCATGTAAGAACAATATTATCTGCTGCGGATGATAAGTTTTCAAATATATTATTCTATCATTTTACTTTCTCGACGGAAAGTATTTTTTCTGAATTATATTTCGAATAACGCGATGGCAAAATATAAAATCTGTATTTAAAAAAAAGGAAAAAAAATGAAAGAAAGAAAAAACTTTTCAAGAACAATCACTATTCAACGTTATACATTATTTACAAACTTACAACCTAATGAATACATTATTACAAAATAATAGTAACGTTCAACAATAGGAACGTTTCATGATTTAACTTCACTTGATTGATTTTTCTATCATACACGTATGTGAACATTCTCTCCTCTAGAAAAAGTTTTCTCCGCATTATTAAAAGTTTGAACACAAATAACAAGAAAATAAAGAAATCGGCTAGAAAAAAGTTTCGAAACTTACAAAAAGAAAGATGTTCCAAACAGTAAAAATACGGAATGAAAAAGGTAGCTAAATTTCCCAAAAATCTGATCTGATCTCAGAAAAACGGTATCAATATTATGAGCCCCGTCTTGGAGTTCCAATATTCGTTCCGAGAGTGAGGTTTGGTTTCAAAATGTCAGTCACTGGTAAAATAGAAATTTTTTGTCTAAAATTTATCAGTCACTATCATTTAATACTTCTACTTCAAAATCCACGAATTCGTCATCCGAAATCACTGGGTCTGAAACTTTGGCCGATGACGAGTCGTCGCCATTATTCGACGCGTTATTGACCTCGATATCTGACTCCGATTTCGCCGGTATTGACGCATACGACGACTTGCCGCTTTGTATACTTTTTCGGGCAGTTCTCGAAATTTTTCTGGTTCCATTAGGAGTAACGTTACCTTCGCTCTTCGTGATGGACTCGACTTCAGGCTGATCGCCATGACTGTGATCGGAAACGGTCGTTCGATCGAAATCATTTTGGATGAAAGGTTTCTTCTTAGGCGGCAAGTTACACGACGCCACTTCCACCTTGGAAGAATCTTTGTTAGTTGGGTGAATTAAAGGCTTACGCTTCCTTTTGATCACTCGGAGGGTTACTGTGCCTTTATCCGTTTTAGGAGGGCCGTCACTCGGACGTTTTTCTTCTTTGGTCATTGTGGCAGTTTTTTGCTCATTCTCCCGTATCTCTCTACTCGAAGAATCTTGAACGACTTGCTGAGTGGAAAGTTTACGTTTCCCTCCAATCATTTTCACTCTTATTGGTTCGCTTTCTTTTATATTTTTATTCTTAGAGAGATCTTCGTCAATTCCTCGCTTACTCTTCCCCGAAGTTTTCTTGATGAGCTTCGCTTCGTTCTCCGTCCTGTCGGTGATATTTACAGAAGATTGCGGATTCGTCGGTCCTTTGGTGCTCTTCGGTTCATTTTCGTTCACGTTCTTATGAACTTGGGGACCTTTTATCATATCAACGTGATTTGTTTCAACATTTATCACATTGGCTGCGGTTTGAACCTTATTTTGGGGCGACTCAGCATTTATCTCATTTTTTAAAGTCATCAACCGCATCATAGCAATACTCTTGAAGTAAGCTTGTACCTGAAAAATTCACACCAGAATTATAAATTGAAATTACCGAGTTTCAAAAAGCTTGAAACTATAAGCGTAGATAAGCATATGGATAAGGATTTAAATATAAATCTATGGTTATAGGACAGAGACACATTGATCAAATCGAAGACGAATCGCAACTGATACGCATTTCTAATTACCGCTTTTTCGCCTTTATGATTTTTGCACGAATATTTGTCTTCGCTCTCTTCAAAAATATTTCCGGTATGATGTTCGACACAATACGAATTAATGCACTCGGAACACTTGATAATACGACTCCTCGACTGGCAAAGAATACAATAATGCCACGGACACAACCAGCGACCTAAGCCGATAAACAAATATTGAGTCGATTTGCAACAGACAGCCAATAAAATTTACAAAACGAAGGCGAAAATCACTCACCGGTCGGCCAGGCTGTTTTTTTAACGCACGACAAATGGTAACCTCGAGGACAACTGTTATTATCGCAAAACAGAAGTTCGCCTTCCAGGCCGCATTTGAAGCATTTACTGTCCACTTCGTTCAACGTTAAGTTCTCGATCTTCTGAGCGATACGACGTTTGAGAATTTGCAAAAATAATTCTTTTTTCTCATTCACATCTTTAGGCATCTTCTTGCGACCACGACGCTCCACATACGGCTTGTCCTCCTTGTTCGTACTGTTCGCGTCCGTCGTCGCTTTGACAGGGTCTTTTCTGAATAACTCTCTCTGCTTGAATAAGTCCTCTATCTGTGGACTCGTATACTCACCGACTGGCGTATGCCACATCAATAAACTCGATTCGGGCATTGGTTTTTGCATTTTCCTTTTCAGATGGAAATTTTTCTTCGGTGGACGACCGATAAGTTTCTTGAATCTGACGATCGTAGATTTTTTTGAATCGTCGTTTCCTATTTTGAGTTTTTCGTTCGCAGCTCCATCATCCGATCCTACCGGAGTAGGCTTACTTTGTTCTTTCGCCGTCACCGATGACAGAGCAGCTAGCTTCTTCATCTTCATTTTCATTCTTAAATCAGTCGTTCGTTTGGCGGCGGCCAATTTACCTGTGCCCGCCGCGAGTTGTAGGAGGCGTTTCTTCTTCATCTTTTTCGCGCGTCTTTTGTCGGCTTTAAGGCGATTCTCGTTCGCAGCGTTGGACCCGCTCTCACCGGACCGTTTTCGCGAATCTTCGTCGGTACTCGAATTACCATTCTGAAAAAAAAAAAAAGGTTAGTTCGTTACACCCAGCTCTAAAATCGGTACGTATTCGAAGCGAGAGACACTCACCTTTGCCGCTTTCATGCCTATAAAACCCGAACAGTTCTCGGACCCGCAGAAACAGGGCCTTTTTTCGTTACCTTGAGTAGCCAAATTATAATTGAAAACTAATTCCGTATTTGCGGGAATGTTTTTCAAAGCGAACAATCCGATTCTCGTGTCACCGTTTACGGTCCATTTTTGCGTCTCGCAATTCGGATCGCACGAGTGATTCATAAACCTGCAAACGAGGGAGAAAACACACAAGATTTGAATGATTCTTTTAAAACGTTTTTTACGGCGAAATCATTGATGTTGGTTTTCATTTTTCAATTTTAAGAATTCCTATTAATTAAGACCACTCACCGTGATACGTTTCCTTTGGGGCCAGCATCTAGCATTCGTTGATTGTCGATGGTCAGAAAGTAATAATTCTCTTCGTGCTTGTTATGCATGACGTTGATTCTTTTTTTATACTCCTCCTCGTCTATCATCTCGCCAACGTATTCGATAATAAAGTCGCCTATTGGAAATCGAAAAATCAAGATTTAAAGGAATTTTTTCAGAAAACGATCATCCAATCAAACTGAGATTAAAAATATCGTTTGCCTTTCTTCATGTCAACCAAAGTTTTCAAACCCCATCCACGTTTTTCGGTTTTATACGGTATCAAGGGAGGATACACTTTTTTTTCGAAAACTTGATTCATACATCGTTCTCCGGCTGGGCAGACGGCCGGATTACATTCGACTAGCAACATTCTGTTGAGAAAATGCGACGTCAAAGTAGAATAATTAATTATTCGAGCGATTGAAAACGATAAAATTCATTTGAAACTGTCAACTGCACCTGTTTAGACAGTCTGAATCAGCAGAACAGGGTTTTTCGGACGCTGGGTCGCATTCGCACGCTGATATATTCGACGTGTCTGTCTCGATAATTTTCACATTACCAATCGGCTTATTCGCTTTGATTCTACCATATCGGGGTGGTTTCTACGGAAAAATAATCGAGAAAATAAATTTAATAATAATACGGATTTCTGAATGGATCTCTTACGTTTGAAATGAGATGAACATAATCTAAACGAGTGAATAATCATAAAGAAATATTCAAAAAAAGAGTTTGTTCATGCAGGTCGGACTGCATTGAAGTTTCAATTCCAGAAGTCTGTGAGAGGTGAGCGTACTCGAAATTTAAAGCATATTTTTGACAGTACGTCGCTGCAAAATGAAAATAGTGTCACAAAATTTTCCTCGCATTATTTTCTTAGCATCGACGACAATGCTCTCTAATTGAGCTCAATCGAACTCTCAAAATAAAACTCGTCATTTAATAGCTCAATTTTACTGTTAGAATTTGGTAACGATGGAACTTGCGCTCGAACATTTATAACTGTCATCATTAAATATCAGTCCATATTCGTCTCAAATTAAATGATTTTTATTATTCTCATTTTTCCGTTCTCTTCAAACCCATTAATAAATTTCAAAGGAAAAATATTGAATCGACGATTGATCATTTTTACGAGTAGTTAAAGAGTTTCAAAACTAACCAAACCAAGTCTGGCTACTTCGTCCCGGGCGGCTTTGTCAACAAGCAACTTTTGAAAGGCATCTTCTGCTTCGGCCATTGCTTTCTCGAAGGTCATATCCACGGAATTCCGTTTACAGGATTTCTTTCCCGAATCCTAAATGAAGAAAAGGAACAAGAGATCGACAAAGCATTAGAGAATTTAAAAGCATTATTATTCCATACGTAATTTTTATTATGTATTTAAAAATATTTTTTTCCTTCCTTATCTCCAACCATAATATGATTTCAGGTTAAAGTAAGGAAGTAGAATTTTCGGTACAGAACCAGAGAAACACTCAACGGTCATTTAAGAAATCTATGACGGTGACTACAAAAGTTTGTCAGATTTAGAAGATAAGAAATCTATCAGCACAGATCCTATCTTAATCGTTATGTCAATATTATACGGCATTGCTACTCTGTCGCGTCGCTCAAGGCTCAACAGTTGATTTGTAGTGCTATAGGAATCTATGCTGCTCAATTTTAAATTGACCTCAAATTGACCTCAACGGGGAGTCAATATTCCGTTTGATGCAAAAGTATTGCAACCGAAAATTTCAGCTTCGGCTTTCGGCTTAAACTTACAACCTTGAAAAATTAGCCTTTCGGCTTTTGGACGAATTTGGCTGGCTTGAGGCTCAATTCAGCTGATTTTTGACTTTAGCTTTGACTTGTGGTTGTTCAAAAAAAAATTTGGCTAGCTTTTGGTTTTTTTTTTTTAGGTGGCTTTCGGCTTTACAATCCATGAAAAAATCGGATACGATCAGGAGAAAAGATTCTCTGTTGGAGGTACAAGATGTCAAGAAAAAATCGAAGTTAAAATTGATAAAATAATGCTAGAAAGCCAAAAAAAATGGCTGAATTCAGCTTTTGGCTATTGGCTACCAAAGGTGCGATTAAAGCTGGCTTTTGGCTTCTGTCTTATCAGTAAAAATCAGTGTTTGGACGGAGAACTCCCGTTCCCAATTCCCGTTCCCGGCTCTAAAATATTCCCGATTCCCAAGATCCCGATGATGAAAAAACATTTTTTTTTTTCAGAAAAAACATTTTTTCGAAATAAAAGCGTTTATTTTTGCTGATCTTTTCACTGCACTGGTGTTTTAAATTATGTTCGAAACCATGTTTAAATTTATTTTGTTAAAAACATCGTCATTCTACTCCTACCAAAATAAAAAAGAGAGGCAGTTGGCCCAAAATAATGAGAAAACAAGGTAGAATGTGAATCCACTGGGAATTCCTGATGCAATTCTCATTCCGGGAAATGGCCGGGAATTCCAAACGTCCGATCTGGACACTGGTAAAAATTTGTCTGAATTCGGCTTTCAGCTTTTGGCTGGCTGCAAAAACTGAAAAAAATGCGAGTCCAGGCAAGGTTGCGATGTTTAAAACGTGTTTTAAACATGTATAAAACACACAAAACGATCAAAATTGTGTTTTAAACGGATATATGTTGAAAACAAGTTTTCTTTTTGTTTTAAACTTGGTTTTTTCGATACATCAAAAAACATTGAAAACCTTAATTTTTTCTCCATTTTCATTATTATTCTTCATTAAAAATGAATATTTGACAATTTTTCCAGGGTTGAAAAAGTAGAAAAAAAATTAGAACGTTGTTTTAATAAACGTTTTTTAAACGATGTTTAAAACCAATGTTTAAAACATTCAAAACGTGTTTAAAACGAAAATTCAAACTACAAAAATATATCCCGAACGATTATTGAATGATTTAAAACGGTTTTAGACAATGTTTAAAACATTCAAAACGTGTTTAAACAAGGAATTAAGAACAATAAAAATCATCATTTATAACCATGTTTTAAACATAAAATCGGTTTTAGACTGAAAAAAACATGTTTTTTGTTTTTTTTCGCAACCTTGAGTGCAGGTAAAGCGATCAGTGGAATTGGAGCTTTGTCGCAAACACGGAAAATACCTATTCTCCAGTTTGTGTTCATCTTCTTAGGATGACATTCAAATTTAACTAGCATACATTCCCAAAGAATTACTAATTGACTGTTAATTGACGCAAGAGGGCAGCTGAATTCAGGTCAATGGGAAAATTTGGGGACTTGACATTGACGTCAATTTAAAATTGTGCAGCACACCTTCCCAAAAAATTACTAATTGACTGTTTTAATTGTTGCAACAGAGCAGTTGATTTCTGCCCAAAGAAAGAAGTTTCAGATTGATAGAGAAATTTGCAGAGGTCAACTAAAAATTGACTTGGATCGACTTTCCAAATGAGTCATCGGCCTCATATTGACGTCAACTTGAGGTTAATTTCAACAGTATATCGACACAATTTGGACCAAAACATAGAAAGAATCCGTTTTAGGCGATTTGATGTCAATTTCCGGTCGACGTCGATAGAAGAAGTTAAATGGCAAATAGAAAAGCAATTTCAACAATTTGTGCGATGAAAAACGGTTAGCTCTCCTCCTCTCCAACTACGCCATCGAAATTACGCGAGCGATTATTCATCTACTCCTTTTGTTTTCACACAGTCAATTCAGGAACAAGAGATGACAAATAACACTTACGCCTTCTTGGTAAAGAAATGCTCGTCCTCGATTGACCCAATTGTAGTCGTGAGAACCGAAGAACTCCACTACAAACTCTCCACTGCGATGAGGTAGATTTTGTATATTTTCGGGTATTTCGTACGGGAACAAAACTTTGGCCGGCCACCATCTACAATTAGTAATTTAGAAATAAATAAACAGGATACAAACAATCGAATTGCGTAGTATACTTCATTTTTCCCACGCACCTGTAATGTCCCAACTTCACCCATGCAATTTCACCGTACAATATGTATCGACCACTTTGACAGTCGTCGCATATATAACGTCCTTCGTATTCTTCAGGCTGCAATTTGAGACAATCGGCGTGAAAAGACATCGGGCACTCGTCACAACAAATTAAAGAACCACCTGTGGACAATCGCGCACAATACAAATGACCGTCTATTGATTCTCACGACACTAGAAAACGAATTAAAAACTTCCAAATTTTATTTACCGACGCAGCAGATAAAACACCAAGTTGCATTTATGTGACCTTGCCTCATTCCCGGAAAAGGTTCGTAATGACGTGGACAGATGATCTGAGAACTATTCAGAATTGAAGTTCCGGCCGGCAAACAATGGACTCCTACGACAGATATTTCGATTATTTTCATTGTGGATTCAGCGCGAATTTTAGAAATCGTCAAACGACTCACTTTTATGATACGAAGTAGGGCATTTTACGCATTTCACAAGCCCCTCTTTGCCTTGCATACTTTTCAATACAGCTGGATTCTCCGAGATACACGTATGGCAGTAATGTTGCGGGCAGCGTAACGATTCTTTCACAGTTGAGCTGGTGCCCCAACTAGCTTGAGGCCATTCTTTTAAACATTCTTTATGGTATGTTTTGCCGCAAGCGACTGAAAACACGATAAAATAGAACTGTTAATCGCATTTACTCGACATTTTTCTACTTACTTAATGAGTAATAGAAAAATTGGATCACTTACTGACGTAACAAGTATATCTAGATGTTTCTTTTGTTTTTTCTTGAACTTCTTTACCACAGCTGAGGCAAGGGTAGAGACGCTCTTTCAAGCACCGGTGACAATAGAAGTCGACTCCACTGCCGTTACTCGTCTTGGAAGTTAGGGCGGTATTTTCGGCAAAAGTTTCTGACGAACAAGTTTCTTCATTCTCCAGACTAGTAACACCGCCGTTCACTCCATTCGTCATCTTACTATTCGCAGTCTCGCCGGTAGAACTACTTATTTCATCTTCGGCTGAGACTGCTTCCTTATCGGCGTGTACTTCTTCACTGCTTTCTTTCGCCGTAGGTGGCACAGTATCGCTAATCACCTCTTTCTCGGGAGTCTCATCTTCGGAACTGGCCGTTCCATTCACCATCATGTCGGTAGACGTGACTGGGTTAGTCTCATTAGAATTAATTTTTACTAGATCTGCACTTTCAGGACCAGAAATGGGTAATTCCGAACTGCTTTGTTCTCTTTCAGTCTCCTCTTTTGGAACAGCTTCCGAATCGATTACACCGTTCACGGGGGTAGCATTCTCCGGGTCGGTTCTTCTCGGCGATGCTTCCGAATTGAGCGTGCTACGGTCTTCCGTATCGTCGAGTGCTTCTGTCTTGATAGATACTTCACCATTTATTGCAATAGGTTTGACTAGACACGGGTCGACGGTCACATTTTTCAATGCCGAACGTTTGCGACGTCCACGTGAAACGTATTTCACGCAAGAAACTTCGTTCTCTGTTTCTTCACTCCTTTTATCACATTCGACGTGAAAGAAACCGCAACAAGATCCGCGACAACGAACCACATCGCCCAACTTGAAACAAATCTGGCAAACTTTCTCGGTTTTTAAGCCGAGAAAAATATTTATCGCCTTTTTTGAACGAGGCGGAGAAGCGCTTCTGTGCTTCTCCTCCTCCGATTTAGAGTCTTCTTCGTCGGAGCTGAGATCAAACGTAGGAATACAATTTACTTTGGACAAACTTTTTTTCGCCTTTTCCGCAACTCGTTTCTTCGAATCGGCCTCAGAGAGGAGAGAATCTACGTCGGCAATACTTTTCCCCGACTGCTCGCCGCTCATAAGTTCGTTCAGTACTTTTTGTCGTTTTTTTTTCAACATTTTTTCTTTGATATCAATTTTTCTAGGCCTCCCTCGTTTTCTTGGCAATAGTTTTCCGCCGAGAACTTTATTTTTCGAACCAAGCGGTCTCCCCAGTTTGCGTTTTTTCTTCTCTTCTGGTTTTTCGGAATCCGACGTAGTCGTTGGTTCCTCTGTACTTTGCTCTTTCGTGTCGGTTTTCACATCCTCGGTTTCACTCGACTCGTGCGACGTTTTCGGCAACTCTTCCGGTAAGCTGGTTTCGGTTTCAAGTTTTATCTTCCGCGGTCTGCCTATTTTTTTCTTTTCTGTCGATGTTCCCGATGAATTCGTCGCTGACGCTTTTTCGAGTTTCTTCTTCGAAGCGAAAGACTTCTTGAAAAATTGTTTCAACGCGGCGTAGGGCTTTATCGGCGATTCAACGGCGGTTTCGGGCAATTTAGAAGGAGTATCGATCGGCTCGGAAGTTTGGGACAATTCAGACGAGGATTTCAGTGAGGCAGTGTCGTCTAGAAGTTTTCTTTTCTTTCCTAGCAGTTTACCATATTTTTTCCTTAAAAGTAAATCTTTCTTCGACGGTCTACCGCGTTTTCGTTTGAAAATTATGTCTTTCTTCGAAGGTCGGCCTCGTTTTCGTTTCAAAACTGGTTCGGTCTCCACGACGGTTTTAATCTTGTTCTTCGAGCCTTTTGGTCGGCCCATTTTTTTCTTAACAGATGTCGACGGCGATGGAAGTGATTCGACCGCTCCAGACTCAACCTTAGGCGTTGCTATTGCTTTAGGTTCGACATCGGGGGTCGTTGGTTCAGGCCCCGCAATCGATGGTACCTCAGCAGACGTCGAAACCGATGGTACCTCAGCGGACGTCGACGAGTCTAAAGAAATTGGTAACCTACTCGGCGACGGTGCTTCTGGTTTCTCTACAACTGCGTCTTTATCTTGTTCGATCTTATCCAGTATTTGCGGTGTGAATTTCGAATTATACGTGCCAATAAAGACGTCAGTTTCTTCGTCCGACTCGAAATCGTAGATGGACATATCGTTTTTTTTGCTATCGAGACTAGATGAGCTGTTGTCAGCCTGCAAACGCTCCTTTTCGAGTTTGTTCTTCTCTAATAGTCTGTTGAAGGCTTGTTCTTCATTCACCTGAAGTTTAATTCGTTTTTTTGGCGGTAAGGAGGCGGCGTTCGACTGCTTCAGAATCTGATTCATACGCCGCATGAATGCTCTACGGTTCTTTGTATGCTCATCGATCGGTTCCCGTTGTTTCTTCTCTTTTTTCTCATCGGTTTCGTTGGTAACTGACGAACTCGGGCTGTCATTCTCGAGTTTCACCTGAGAAAAATGTACGAAGAAATAGATTAAAACGAAGTTTGTACAAGGGTTAGCTGAAAAAAGCTTAGATTTTTTTGAAATTCGATTTGCGAGATCCTTCCGGTCACTATCTGGTGAGAATACTATGTGCACCTTAATTCGTAATATTGAGGAAATTAAAATTTGTAATCGAGATTTGCAGTTTTTCTCGCCTTTACGATCATGACATTTTCCTCAAAGGTCCTTCAATTAATAATCAAAAAATATTATCTAGCAGTTCTTAGCTTGTTCTGTGGAATATCAAAGGTCGACTCATTGATTCAATCGCAGAGATACGTCGACATAATAGTATATTATGCAACTAGTGCAAAAAAGTGAAAAATGGTCAACAAGTGCGAAGTTTGATTCCCGAGGCAAAGCCGAAGGTAGCAAATCGCACGAGTAGCCATTTTTTACTGTTTTGCACGAGTTCCATACCATATTTTATTCAAAAAGGCAAATAAAGTAGCGGTATTATTGCTCTAGTGCAATAATATCGCTTTTTTTTGCACTAGTTGAATAAAAGCTTTTTTTGTACTTCCATATTTACACGAGTAAAACTAGCACGAGGAACAGGTAATTATTTTCGAGGAAAAAACGTCAAAAAAATAAAGACAAACGAGTCTATAAAGACTAGAGCTGATAGAAGCTTTTCAATTATTTCCCAACTGAACACGGATCAAGATTTGATACTACTCGTCATATTTTTCAATCAATTCCACACAGAAATGCACCTAATTTCAGACATACGAATGCGTCTTCGAGAATAGGCTCTTGTGCGTGACCATTGACAAAACATCAATCCTCGTACCACACAAGTAAAACGTAAGGAATCTGACCGTAAATAAATTACCTACACATCTGTAGTGAAAAATTCCTTAACTCATCTAGTTTATCAATTTTAATGATACAAAAAGAAACGTACAAAGTATTACATAATACCCTTAACGTATTTATAGAAAAACAAGCAAAAAAATTAGTTTATACATCCTGACAAAAAAAAAAAAAAAAGTTACGCGATAATGTCTTTCGAATGATGACACATCGCACTTCTGAGTGATGCATTCTTCCGATTTCTCATTCAAACGCAAAATTGTCGAGGAAAAGGGCGCAGAAAACATGAGATCCATAAGCGTAAATGTGGAAAAAATCACTCTTTGAGGAAACGAAATTTTACGATGATTTGCGAATTGCTACGCCACCGTTAATTCCCTATTAACAAAAACGAGCTTCCATGAGATAAAAGAAATGGACAGTTTATACTATTTGACATAAGTGGATAGTCAACGAAAGAACGGGTCTCACGTGAATTCGAAAAAGCGCAATGGGATTCAAACGATTTCGAACCCAAATCTCAATTGTCAGATGAAGAACGCTGACCATGAGTGAAAGCGGAAACGATAATGGACAATTATTTCAGAAGACGACAGGTAAATCTCGAATACACAGTTTTCCAACTGAAAACAATCTGTCATCGTCGACGACAGATGAACGTCATACAAGTATTGGGGGCGGGTTCGAAATCGTATGCGCTACAAGGAGAATCTTGTCAATCATTCGTATGCGAAAGTTTAATTTAGCACAACCGATAAAACAGCACAAACGCCAACAATAACTTTGATGTAATCGATTAAAAATACTACTTATTTTTCCTAAATTACAAACTTTTACGCTTTCAAAAAATGATTCAATGAACGGAATGTCTCAAGAATTGTGTGATACTAACGTTTCTTGACTCTCAGCAGAGGACTCGAGTATTGTGGTCAACAGTATTCCCACCCACCCTTCGTTACAATCTAATCAGTAGTCATGATCAAAAATTCCGATTATTAATAAGCTTCCGAAAGTTTTAGAACATCTGAAAAGCATCAATCAATCATCTAGAAATACATGAATTACCTTCTTAGCAACAACGCTATCATCGGTTGTATCATCGTTCAATATTTTTCTCTTACGTCCTCGTTTCACTTCGGTGCCATTTCTATCTTTATCGGGAGTACTCTTCGCTTTATTCACACTTGTTGATTCAGATGTATACATTTCCAGCATCATGGGGTACAAATTTTGGTAATATTGCGTTCTCTCAACACTAGCAAAAGAAAATATCCATCAAAACAACGTAAAACAAATACAGCGAGAAACAAAAGACGAAACTCAACTTACATTGGCAATCTAAGAATCGTGTCGGCTTCGCCGACTGCTTTTTCCCACAAATCTTCGATTCTAGGAGGTATTATAAAATATTTCATCCTTAGTTTATCTTTACAGTATTGGCGCTGAAACAAGTAGAATAATCAAGTTACGTATCACTGAAACTAAAACGATTCGTATCACTAAGTGGATGAATTACCTTCAATTCCATGAATTGTTCCTTCGATTCGTATTTCATAAGACTCGTTGTCAACACCCAACTTCGTCGACCTTTATCTCCGAAAAAGTGTACGTGGACAGCGAGTCGGGACTGTTGTTTTCCGACTAGAACAGAACACCGTCGTTACACGTTCGTATCGAAATAAAATTACAACTAATTAATAATTTAATTGCGTACCAGGTTTCACATAAATCGAAGTGCCATATTCCAAGGTTACAATACTGGGCCAATAAGGGTAGCAGCCAATCTTTGCCCATGCGATATCTCCAACCTTCCAATCCAGTTTCGAATAATTTACTTGAACAGCGTTCTCGTCATCATTCGTAGATCCTGATTTCTCGCTCGTACTAATGGTACTATCTCCTTTTCGGGAGTATGTCTTGATAGTGTTCATGTTTAATGAACTTCTAGATGAGTCATCAACGATATCAAGCGCTGAATCAATTTCTGCACTTGTTCGGTCGGACATGGTCCCATTATCTAAAGGTTCTTCTTTAACAACAATTTCCGATCCATTATTTTCGGCCGAGTATTTAATTTTTCTACGATAGGCTCGTTTGGGTTTTTCTGGTTTCGTATTCGTTGCCAGCGATTCAGCAATAGTTGGCTCGTACGAGTTCGAATTTAATACGGCGAATGATTTGCGATCCACGGATACAAAATCGGTTGAAAGTTTTTGTTTACGAACGCGTCCATATCTGCTTTTACCAGGAGTTGTGCTCGGTGAGACAGAGCGTTTACTATTGCGTTTTTTTACTGAGTTACGCTCTTCTTCAGGAAGCGGAACATCACTATTTTCGATCTGTTCTTCAACTTTTTCAACAGGCTGTTCTAACACCGATTCCTGAGGTTCTGGAATCGGTTCGGGTAAAGTTGGCTCGGTAGTTGAGGAAACTTGATTCGAATCATCGAATTCAATATTATGATTATCCATGTCCATTCGATCGTATGGTTTCGCTTCCGGCAAATCTGTATAATCATAAGCTACGGTCGTTAGGACGGTAAGCTGTGGCGAGGAATTTTCCTCTTCTTCATCATTTTCGTTCGAAATATCGTTGGTAACAGGCTGCACGGATAGTTCTCCTTCCATTTTAGATGTAAATCAATAGAAGCGATATAACGGAAAGAACATGATGACTGTACCGGGAAAAAAATTAAAAATAAATAATGGTTTAATATCAACGTAAACAAAAATAAAGAAGGTTGAGTATAACAATGATTTAAATAAAATATTGTAGACAAATATTGATGTATCATAGATGAGATTGCAAACGATGGATGAAGTAAAGTATGAAGGTCTTCCTATCGTCTGCTTTCGTTCCAGGAACTTCGAAGCATCATTTTAGGACAAACTAAAAGGAAAATTAATGAGGAATGCAGTGTACAAGAACCATAAAAGGAATATACATTTGATACTCAACACTTACTATGTTTTCTTCCGGAAAAATAAATTATGGCAACTAATAGATAATAATTAATACAATCAACCCGAATGAACGGTGAAATAAGATTACATTGGAGTACAATATTTTAAAGGAAACGGGTAGGCAAGTCACGATTTTTCGACAATGTCGTACAACTTACTTGAAGAAAAATTGAGCGCGTAGCAATTATTCAAAGAAGCTCATTTATTCAGATATTTTCTTTTACAATTTAAAGATAATTGAAATGGAGACCTCACCTCACTGCTTCAACATAGCTTCAGTCAGGGCTTCAGCTCGCACACATCAACGGAATATTTTTTTGCCGATTTCAGAAGAAAAATTGAATGACCTACGTTGACATGACGTCATGGATTTAGGTAAAAAGTTCCGACGAGTAACCAGAGCAACAAGTGAACGAAGTTCTGTAAAAGACGACCAAGCGACACGTCAACCGATTGCAGGAAGATATGTCTTGTATGAGACCAATAGACCTTATTCTAGGGATCGTTAGCTTGTCGCTTGGTCAACTTTCACAGAACTTGATACTCGATCCAGTTTGTATTCTGCCGCTTTTATGGGAACTGCTTAGCTGCAATCTGCCGGAATGGCCGGAGCTCACCGCTGAACACAGAACATGGCGACGTACATTACGCTGATGAGAAATTATTTATTTCAAAGTAATAAAATTCTCTAAAATTACGAAAGCATATGAATGAGAATGGGTAATAATTTTACTACTAAACAGGAGAAGAAAGTTGTTATAACTTTTATGTATTCGAAAGGGTGATAATTTTCAATGCTAAATAACGTCAGTACGATATTGACATAATTATTGTTTATACCTACGTATTTTTTTTCTTAAAATAGGACACGTTCTCGTTTCCTCTTTCCTATCGCGAAGCACCAGATGGAACGCGAGTTATCGATGTCCAATACTTTTTTGCGACGATCACCGGCCAATAAACAGAAGCATCACAAAAAATTGTAACATTTTATTCTGTCAATGGCGTTTGCATGTTTCCGTTTGTCACTCGCACATGAACACTCTCAAAATGAAGTAATTATCGCGCATGTTGCGATTCTTGCTTCGGGATAACTTTCTACTGTCAATTAAATAAAATAATTCTTGAAATAAGGTTTTTATTTTTTTCGTAGATGATGCTAAGGAAAATAAGGCTATTGGTACCTAATAATTTGTTTAGGCCTACACAAATTAATTTTAATTGTAATGGAAATTCAATTATTTTACGATTTTCAGACGTAAATTCCCGCACGGGTCTTCCAGAACAATTTTTACTTTTTACGAACTGTTAATTGATTATGTATTTCTTAAACTAGAAGAAATTACTCAACGTTTCGGAGAATTTTCTACATTATACAATACGTTAGATATCTTGGGGCAAGAATGGTAATTTTCTGAGCACCATTATTTGCGTTCCACACACGTGTTTTCTGTATATGAATAGTAAGGTAGAACCATAATAATTACCTGCAGACCATTTAAATAGAAATAATTGTTTAGCAACAAATTTCAGCTGGTAAGTAGAGAGAACTACGAGACAAATAGAAATTATTCCTTACTTACAATTTTGCATTGATGTAGTGAGAGGTATACCTACATGAGGAATTCACTGCGGAAAAATGAATTTTTTAAATGCGCAACATAAATTTTTATCGCTGTCGAGTTTATTCAACTCCGCTCAACGTAGGTAAGAAACCAAAATTGAAAGTTTCAAATATTCATAGAACCATTAACCATTTCTAACAAAACTACAAAGAAGTAGGTACCAAGGTAAGTACTTCAAATTAATATATCAACAATAAAAACAAGAATTTTCCAAATGCGTTGATTTGATTTACTGCATGCTTCCAAGGAATTGATGTAAATGGATAAAATGTTGCTAGGTACCTAGGTAACTTAGAATGAACATAAATTTGTATGATAAATGTATTATATTAAAATAATTTTTATAAATTGATCTGTTTGATCAAAATTACACTAGGTAAAATCTGTGTAAATTAGATTGAATTTAGTCTTTATAATAAAAAATGTAGGTACGGAGATATTAAACATAATATACCTTCGATCGGAGCCTAACGGTGAAGAATATATCGCTAACAATTAAAAACGCAAATATCGTCAGTGTTCACTTCCTTTCCTTTCCTATTCTTTCACTAACCCGTCCTTTGAACAGAATATAGTGTTTCACTTAGGTAGATGGTCGAACGGACGGGTATCACTTCTTTCCGATAGTTTATAAAAAATATATGAAGACATCGGTTAGAAATCTCTTTCTTTTTCTTTTGCTTCATCACTATACGTAATTACCTGCATACAACATTTCAATTTGGTGGAAATTATGAATGAAAATGATAATTACGTACAGAATGGCAGAGCATAATGTTAATCTTCAGTACAATGAGGTAAGTAATTTGGAGTAGGTATATGCAAAAAAACAAGATGAGCTCCAAGTTCCCTGTAAAAATAAAGAGGGTGACATCAAGTGCATTTGCACCTGTAAAACAACTTTTTTCTTCACATTCTTTTTTTTCATCCTCTACTGTATTGGCAGATTTTATGATTCACATTTCACCCTCAAATTCAATGTAAACTGGATGCACAGAAAACCATTATTTCTGTGTCTAGCCACAGCTATGGTCTCGCTGATCTGTAATTCATTTGCTAGGTAGTAGCCCTAGTAACATCTTTTCGTACATAGGAACTATAATCGACCGACGCAATTACGAACAAATTATAATTCTTAATCTAACTCCTCTTACTATCGCATTCGATCAGGAGACATGCTTGTGGACCCCAGAATCTCCTTAGGGGGCAATTTCCCCCCAAAATTTCAATTTTTTCAAAATATTGGTCAAAATAACACAGATACGGTAAAAATACCTGAGTTCAAGATTATTCAATGTGAAATTTTCCATAAAATTATGTACCACGTATTTTATTTTGACGAATGAAAGGCCCCCAGCAAGGGGTTTCCAAATTTTACTTTTTCGGTTTTCAAACTTTTTGATAAAATTATCAGAGGCCCGTCTGCAAAATATTGTCATTGAGGCGAAATTTCAGCATGATTGGCGCCAAAGGGGAAGAAGGAGAGTGCTAAATTTGGTATGCCGCTTATCGCAGGTTTCAACACAATTTTTAAAAAAAATTGATATAATACTTCCTAAAACTCCTACTACTACTGAGTTCGATCAGGAAACACGCTTGCGGACTCTCAGAACTTCCTCAGAGAGGCAATTTTTACAAAATATTGGACAAAATAACACAGATATGGTAAAAATACGTGAATTCATAACTATTGTACGTACAGATTTGATGAAAATAGAGCAACCACTCTAAATTGATTGAATTCGATTTCTGACGAAATTATGGCACATAATACTATAAATGAAAGGGATTTTACAAATAGACCGCACAAATAAGAACTTCAATTAGTAAACGTAAAATATATTTCAGCTAAAAAGCCATCTTCAGTAACAAACTAAAACAACCTGAAAAAGGAAAATATATTTAACGTTTACTAATTGAAGTTCTTATTTGTGCGGTCTATTCATAAATTTCCTTTCATTTATAGCAACCACTCTAAAGTCAAGGGGGGTACTTAAATATTAAATTTGGCAATTTCTCTTAAGCAGGCGTGACATTTGGTCGTTTATCAAATTTGAATATCTTGACAATCATAATTATTATAAATTATTAATCCAATACATACATAAAAATATTATTGATTTAAATATAGCATGAATAATAATATAACTAAATATATAATTATACAAATTAATATTAATAAAAAAAAAATTATCAATCTTAAATTATTTACTGTTGATAAAGCTGTTAATTTTTTTACATAAAAATAAATAATATTAAAATTCTATAATAAAAAATTCTAATTATTAAATAATATTCAATTCATTTCAAATTTAAATAATTTAAATAACAAAAAATAAAATATACTCCAGCAGTAACTAATGTAGATGAATGTACTAATGGAGAAATAGGTAAAGGAGCAATTATTGCTTTTGTTAATCATAAATTTAAAGGAAATTGAGATCTTTTTATAAAAAAAACAAAATATAAATAAATAATTAATATTAAAATTAAAATTAAATATTAAATTATTTTTAGAATAAATAAAATGATAGAAAGTTATTATTAAAATTAAAATAACTCCTAATCGATTAAATAATATTACTAAAATACTTATTTTTATAATAATATAATTATTATAATAAATAATCAATAAAAAAAATATTAAACCCAATAAATCTCATCAAAAAATTATTATTACTAAATTTAATCTAGAAATTAATATAATTATTGTAAAAACAAATATTATAATTGAATATTAATAATAATAATAATTATTATTTAAATCAATATAATTATAATAAATAATTACAATTCTAATCATCAATACTATAATTAAAAATAATAAATTGAATTTGTCAAAATAAAATATTCTATTAATATATAAATAATTAAATATAAATAAATTTCAATTAATAATTAATTTAATTTTAATAATTAAAATTATTATAATCAAAAAAATATTACTAAAATTTTAATTAATTAAATAATGATTTTGTACATCGTTTAGTAATTGAAGCTCTGCGTGGAAAAGGGGCCTCCGTTCCATAAGAAATACATTAGACGGAGTCCCCTTTTCCACGCAGCGCTTCAATTATTAATTATAAAAATAAACTTATTAATTATTTTATTTATTATTATAGTAAATTTTTCCAATTTAATAATTATTCCTATAAGTATAAAAATTATTTTAATAACAATAATCATAATTTTTCTATTTAAAAATTCAATTATTCCAATAATAATTTTATTATTAATATATTAAATATAAATTTTAACTCAAACATTAAATTTAAAAAATTTTATGAAAATATTTCTAATTAAAACATCTACAAATTTAAATATTTTATGAAATATTGGATCAATAATTATGTTAATTATATTTATTCAAGTTTTTATTGGATTTTTTATTTCAATAAATTATTTCTCATATTCAGTGGACATATTTATCAATTCATGTATAAATTTTTATAATTTAAATTATGGATGAATACTTCGTTTTTTTCATAGAAATTTAACATCAATAATTTTTATTCTTATATTTTTACATATTCTACGTAGATTGAATTATATAAATTTTATAAATTTCAAAATATGATCACTGGAACCCTTTGCTCATCCGCCCCTTCTCCCAACCCCACTCAGTAGGGCTGAGATGAAGAGAACTTGCACGTGTTGCATTTCCCCAAATCTGGACAGTTAATTGAAGAATAATATCTCAAATCAGAACTGAATTAATAATTGAAATAACGAAAAAAAGTTCTACAAAAATTTTAAGGAAGATGAATTTTTTAACCAATTAATTGAGAATAAGACTGGCTGTAAGTCCCCATTGTTACTACTGTGAATTGCTCTTTTGTAGTCGAGATCATCGTAGTCTTTTTACGTCTTGTTTCACTTTGTCACGTGCTAATCGCGCCCTGTATCAGTGAATAGCTTTGTAAGCACACGTGTAAAATAACGCACAGATATTCATCCTTCTCCAATACCTGTTGAAGTTTGTTCTCAGACCTCCACTCTCAAAACGATTGAAATTATGTTATCTTATCTCGATAAGAATCTGAATAGTATTACATTTTTAATGCGTTCTTCACTTTTGTTAGACTTTTTAGTCACGTCTATAACTGTGACTACATGTACACGAAATTTTATACGAGTGCTAAGGGTTTTAAAATTCAACATAAATGGCATTATTTTGAAATAAGCCCGAATTGCAATGGAAGATGACAATATTATAATATTTTAATAAGAGCCACAAAATTCTGGTAACTTCATGAAAAAGTGTTGAAAACCGAAAAAGTCAAATTTGGAAACCCCTTGCTGGGGGCTTTTCATTTGTCAACATCGAATAAATGGTACTCAATTGTATGGGAAAATTCACGTAGAATGATTTTGAACTGAGATACTTTTACCGTATCTGTGTTATTTTGTCCAATATTTCGAAAAAAATGAAATTTGATGGGAAAAGTGCCCCTCTGGGGGGTCCTGGAGGTCCGCGAGCGGTCTCCCGATCGAATTTGATTATTGACAGTGAGATGAAGAAGTATACCGGTACCAAATTTCATGCTTTCATAAAAAAGTGTAGGATTGGCCTTATTTTTGACGCTTATCGCCTCCACTATCAAGGACATAGAGCCTCCTGATCAAGTTTAGTTATGGGACTTTCATTTATCCCGAGTAAGTTGAGGAGAAGTCGCTCTAAACTTGATACTGTTCTTTATCTACGGAGCAATGTTCTGTCTTGTATCAATAGGTTTCATCAAGTGTAATCGAGAGCAGATTGGTCAGGTTAAAATCACAGTGCTTTCTTTCAAATGCATTATACACTATTAAAACAGAGCCTATGTACCTCAAAACAAATACACTATACGAGCAATACCGGAAACTTTGGCGTCGTTTTTGAACAATGGCGACTAGCGGACGGGATTGTTACTACCACAAGGGTGGTAAGCGATTCGATTTTAGGGCTTAAGCTTAAACATAGAATAGAATTTCTTTTCGCTTAAGCTTATGGCTTATTTAGGATTTAGGAGTTTTAGCTTGAAACTTAATTAGTTTGAGCTGAATCGCTTAAAACTTAAGCTTAAAGTTGAAAGGAAAAAACATGTTTTTGTTGGGAAAAATATGTTTTTTCTAAAAACAAACACGTTATTGTTTTAAAAAAATGTTTTTGTCAGAAAAAATATGTTTTTGCCTTTTTTAAGTTTCAAGCTTTTGTTTTGCTTATTAAGTCGCTTAATTTAGCAAATGGAAAATCGTTTCGCTTATCAAGTCGCTTAATTATGCGAATGAAAATCGTTTCGCTTTAGCTTATTTACGGCTTAAAACTTGAATAAAACTTAAGCTTACCACCCTTAACTACCATAGTAATCAAACGGGATTTTCGACTAGCGGCTAGGATTGCTACTAATCTCCTTTTGTGGGTTAACAGCGCTCAATGTTTCTAATGGAAGTTTCCGGTATTGCTCGTATAGCGTCTTTGCTCAAAATTAGTCCGTAGAAATAAGGTGAACTGTAAAATAAGAAGGATTATTTATAATTGTAGCTCAAATAACTTTATTGATAAAGATTCATATTTCTTAAAGGAAAAAAGGAAAAAGAACTAATAACAGACAAGTAAGTTATGTTTGTGAGAACATAACCACAGATCGCGAGTATCTCGACTTTTGATTACCAGACAAGCTCATGGTGGTCGTTTTTGATTTTTCCGGGTCAATAAACCAGCATAGAAACGATACCCCACACTCTGGCATTATATTGCCAATAAATTTGACCTTAATTTGACCCACATTTGGGACCTCATCTTCGCTGTATGTGATCCCAATATCTCAAGTAGAGTTTGAAGATCCAATTCGGTACACCAGCACCCCCCACAAAAAAAAAATTACAACCTTCTGTTTTACCTTGAAACTGAAATGAAATGAGTTTTGCCGCCATCTTGGATTTGGGTCATAAGGAGGCAAAATTCGACTTGGCAACCATGAAATTCGGATTCAGCGAGTGTTTTTACCCTTAGAACCGATGGTTGCCCAAATGTCTCAAGAAATAATGTTAGAAATGCATTTCAAGAAAAAGTCCACCTGTCGCGCAAACATGGCAAAATTATCAAAGAAAAATCTAGAAGTTTATGCTAAATACTGTAATGTTTGAAATATTTTTGGACATTCCAAAGTACAGAAGAATCACTAAACTTGATACTATTCTTTATCTACAAAGCAATGTTCTGTCTTGTATCAAAAGGTTTCATCTACTTCTTACACCATTATGCAAGCGTACAAAAAGATTTTCGGTTGATGTAGTTAAGCTACGCCCTTTTACATTTTTTATGGTATGATTTTTTGATTGAATTCGACTCATAAAGAAGAGACTCGAACGAATATTGGAAGCTGAACAGAGCTATATAGGTATGTAAAATTACGGATTGTAATTTCACGAATAATCCTGCTCACATGATTATTCACTGTACTCTCGGTTCAATCGCTCGAACGCTGGGTGGTAGACGATAAGAACATAGTTGTAATTTTGCAGAGATAGCTCTCGCGTTATTATAATAGCTAAGTTGTAAACGTGCGCGAATTCCACGTGTAAAGATCATTTATCGATTCTCGATTAAACTTGAGCATCGAATTACAGATTTTTCGAACAGTAATTACTTTGTTATACATATAATCTGTAATAGACTCGACGCTCTTATAATTAATAGTTTGTCAGAAGATTAGATAACTTCTTTAATTAAAACCTAAAGGATCGACTTTTTGTTGGCGTCGAAGTTCTGAGAAGAATTGGCAGTTTATTCGCGTACATACAATCAGCAATTTGAAATATAATACTAGGCCTTCATCAAAAAGAAAGCAAAGAAAAAAATGAAAATTTTTTCAATAATTTTTCTGGGGTTACATTTAGCCCTCCGGTCTGTGATTGCTGAGGACGATAATTTCTTGGTCGCTTCACCGTTTGAACTTGAAGAAATATCGTGCCCTGCGTTACAATGTTTACGGAGTAAGTGATCCTCTGATTTTTCTAATTAATTTTCCATCGCGTAGAAAATGGGAATCTGGGCTAAACTATATACTATTTTCATGCCACCAGAATCTATCCCACTCTTCCCGGTAGAAGAAGATGTAAGAGTTAGAGATGAAACCTGCAGAACTATCGCAAGGACTGCCTTCTTTCGCGACACCTACCACATTCTCCCGATCGAGCCGGGAAAGTCCGTAATATACTCGAAAACGTCTTCAATGGAAGTCCCAACCAATATTACGGATCATTACAGACCACGTGAGGTTGATACTAACGGAAATACTTCTTACGAAATGGTTTTTCCATGCATGACTTGGGATAACAAAGCTGGAAATTTTGTTGAGATTTTCATTTCACGCCAGTTCAGTCAAAACCAGGATTCTTCGAATCCTTTTCGTTTGGTATTCAAGCAAGATGAAACATCAGGAAAACTTGTTCCAATCGCTATAGCTGAAAAGCCAGCCGAAGTAAACTATATATCGAACTATGATCTCGAAGAATTGATGAAAGGAGGAGAGCTCGGTATGGCATTGGTTTCAGCTCGTATACCGTTTACACTGCGATGATTTCTTCACATTTAACTACCTCCTTCTTCTTCTTTCCCTCATTAGGTGAATCCAACACTGGCTTTATTTGCCAACTAACGGCCCATATGAAACTCAGATTATGTAGAATAATACTCAACGCGAAAAAATATAGAGATGAAATCACATTTCCTTCGTACGCAAATCATGAAGAGCCCCACTGCAAGAAGCAAAATATACGTATCCACTATTCAAGATCCATCAGGAGGCCATATTCCTGGTATGACAGTTACCAATCATCAGTTCTTGTTGAGGATCGAAACGTAACCCTGTGGGCAGTGGAATGTCAGGCTAGCAAGAAACATGGTAGAGTCGGGTTTGGCGCATCCACAGAGTACTTTTACATCATTCAAGTAAATTATGAATCTCGTTCGTATTACATTGCGGAAAAGCGAAATTCCGAAATTCATATTACAGATCAATGTCACCTCTAACTCGTTTCTTCATTCTTTCCACATTTTCCGGGGATATACTGGATCTTGAAGTCAAACAATGAAACAAGTCAATATTTGAATTTGAACCATAATTATGACGATTGAACTCTAGTGACAGAACACAGACGTCATTAGAGATTTATTGGGCAACAGCGCTGTATGTGAAACATAACCCAGCCTGCACAATGGGAGTTCGAAAAAATTAGGATAATATCTCGAAAAATATGATTTTAATGAAAATTGAAGTAGCCTTTGAAATTTTAGAGCTGGCAGAGTCGACTTGAATTTTTCTTGAGAAAGTGTGCTTCACACCTTTATCGCAACTTCCAGTTTTACTAATGAGACCTGTCGTCCTTGCGATTAATAAATTGCACACATTTATTAGGTACCAAAATACTAACATAGAGGTCAAAAAAGTATAGATATTTGATGCCTACAATAGTCACCATAATTTATTTTACATAAATTGTACCTTCCACTAAGGGTTTAATTCTGTTATCTATCAGACGAATGCGGATCATAATTGCTTTCTTCCCTTGTGATTCTTATAACTGCTTTTCAACTTGGAAGTGACCAACTTTATCAAAGCGCCTCACATCCAGGTACGTTTTTGTTTGGGACTCATTCGCGGGATATAAACTCTGGAAAAAACAGCCACAAATGAAGGAACTCGTAAGGGTAAATAAGCAGTGAGTGTATTTACTGCATCAAGTCCCTCTTTATGACAGATTTATTTCGTACTTCCTCCAACATTGAATTACAAAAAGCGAAAAACGAAGATGCTACACTCTACACTACCTTTTTTGACCTTCAACAGGCTTTTCCCCGTGCATGGCGTCATTAAAATATGTCAAAAAGTACACTCCATAAGTCTTACAGGCAACCTCCCAGAAAGTTTCACAGCGTTCACCATTTCTCTTCTCATTAAACCTTCCAGAACGGCATTCTCCCACATAGAAGTCTGGAGTGTCTTGTTTTTTTTGTCAGCTATAAATGGCATCACAACTTGTACCTCCTTTCTCCTTACATAAGGCTACAGCTTTTCTCTTCAATCTTCAAACCCACATCGAGCAACACAACTCCTTCAACTAACTCTGAATAAAATATCTGCAGGGCTTCGGACCGAGGTTTTCACCTCTCCTCGAGAAACTGGTCTCGTTATCTTTCGAAAGAAACCACCAATCATAAATTTCTCTACCTTCTCTATTCCTTCAAGGTTTTCCGATCAAAACTCTCAACTCTTTTGAATTCTTGAGGCTTACCTCTAACCGCAATCTTGATTGGATCTCTCACATAAAAACTCTCAAAACTAAATGCCACCAATATTCTCAAATATCTATCTCACCCCCGTCTAGGATGCAACCGAAAACTACTTATTAAAGTCTCAGCCGCTCCTAACTGGACTACGGCTCCCCGATCTACTCTTAGTCCAGAGGGTCTTCTTTTCAATTACTAAACACTGTTCAATAGAAGCACTCGAAATACCCCTCGGGACATCCCGTATTAGTCCTAATCTCAGCCTCTATACCGAAGCTGCCGAACCTCCTCTCCACTTTCGTACACCGATGTTGACTGCCAACTTCCTCGCATCCTTGGCTCAATTTCCGGAACTCCGTACGTAAACTGCTTTCTCCTCCCTTCAAAATACCTTACTAAGTTTTCTTAAGCTGTATCTTGACTCCTAAACTCTCTCCTGCTTATTAAATCACCCGACTGGTGGACAAATCATGAAAATGGGGAATTTTTTCATTCTAACATTATTTCTTGAGACATTTGAGCAACCATCGGTTTTAAGGGTAAAAGCACTCGCTAAATCCGAATTTCCTAGTTGCCAAGTCGAATTTCGCCTCCTTATGGCCCAAATCCAAGATGGCTATGGTTTTTGACCCGGGAAAATCAAAAACGACCACCATAAGCTTGCCTGGTAATCAGAAGTCGAGATACTTGGGTTCTGTGGTTATGTTCTCACAAACATGCTTGTCTGTTATTAGTTCAGTTGTTTACGAGTGCCGAAAGTACGCATCAGACAAAAAGTGCCGCAAAATGTCTGCAACTGAAATCTGGGATTCTTGAAATTTGGTTTTTGAGGAGTGAAGACAACAAATACAATATAGAAGTAGTTTTATTCCTTGCTCCCTTAACTGGTAATCTTCCATGTTATGGACCATGTACGTTGAGGGGATGGAAGTATTTTTGTACGGAAAACGGCTGATAAAAACTCAGGAGACAGAACCATCTTTTATTAGAATATGGATTGAAAATTGTTAGTAGTAGAGTGAAACTATCAAAAGTATGACCGATAAATGTTAAAAGAACTGCCGAGATGCATGACATCTATTTTGGGATTTACTGCAGAGGCTTTTGACATAAAGACGCGTGCAGCTGGAAAACAAGTGGGACAGGGTCTAAATTCAAAACTACTAAATCAACAACATACAAAACTTGCACACGAATATGTAAACTGGATATCTTCACAAAATTAAACAACAACAGTGAAGTGAAAGTACCTTGAAAACTGACGGAATATCAAGGAGTTAACGACGACGATTAGCCAGGCAAAATTAGTGGGGGACAGTTTTAAAATTATAAATTTATAATCCTGCAGTAACCTTGGACCAATTCTATTCAAAAAATCTGAAAACAAAGTTTTAATTTCACGTCAAATATCAATGTGTATTGCTAATCGGAATTTTTTAGAAAAATTCTTGAAAAACCAAAAGGTAATTAAGGAAATTGTTCTGCAAGATACCAACCGTCCTTCAAGGGAATTTCAGATTTCCAAAAATTTGATCAGGTTTGTCGACGAAGACATCATCAAGTGTAATTGAGAGCAAATTGGTCAGGTTAAAATCACAGTGCTTTCTTTCAACTGCATTATACACTATCAAAACAAAGCATATGTACCTCAGAACAAATACACTATACGAGCAATATCGGAAACTTTGGCGTCGTTTTTGAACAATGGCGACTAGCGGACGGGATTGTTACTACCACAAGGGTGGTAAGCGATTCGATTTTAGGGCTTAAGCTTAAAGCTTAAACTTAAAATAGAATTTCTTTTCGCTTAAGCTTAAGGCTTAAACTTAAAACAGGATTTCTTTTCGCTTAAGCTTAAGGCTTGAACTTAAAATAGAATTTCTTTTCGCTTAAGCTTAAGGATTATTTAAGATTTAGGAGTTTTAGCTTGAAACCTAATTAGTTTGAGCTGAATCGCTTAAAACTTAAGCTTAAAGTTGAAAAGAAAAAACATGTTTTTGTTGGGAAAAATATGTTTTTTCTAAAAACAAACACGTTATTGTTTTAAAAAAATGTTTTTATCAGAAAAAATATGTTTTTGCCTTTTTTAAGTTTTAAGCTTTTGTTTTGCTTATCAAGTCGCTTAATTAAGCAAATGGAAAATCGTTTCGCTTTTTAAGTCGCTTAATTAAGCAAATGAAAATAGTTTCGCTTTTCAAGTCGGTTAATTGAGCGAATGAAAAATCGTTTCGCTTTGGCTTATTTACGGCTTAAAACTTGAATAAAACTTAAGCTTACCACCCTTAACTACCATAGTAATCAAACGGGATTTTCGACTAGCGGCTAGGATTGCTACTAATCTCCTTTTGTGGGTTAACAGCGCTCAATGTTCCTAATGGAAGTTTCCGGTATTGCTCGTATAGCGTCTTTGCTCAAAATTAGTCCGTAGAAATAAGATGAACTGTGAAATAAGAAGGATTATTTATAATTGTAGCTGAAATAACTTTATTGATAAAGATTCATATTTCTTAAAGGAAAAAAGGAAAAAGAACTAATAACAGACAAGTATGTTTGTGAGAACATAACCACAGATCGCGAGTATCTCGACTTTTGATTACCAGACAAGCTCATGGTGGTCGTTTTTGATTTTTCCGGGTCAATAAACCAGCATAGAAACGATACCCCACACGACTCTGGCATTATATTGCCAATAAATTTGACCTTAATTTGACCCACATTTGGGACCTCATCTTCGCTGTATGTGATCCCAATATCTCAAGTAGAGTTTGAAGATCCAATTCGGTACACCAGCACCCCCACAAAAAAAAAATTACAACCTTCTGTTTTACCTTGAAACTGAAATGAAATGAGTTTTGCCGCCATCTTGGATTTGGGTCATAAGGAGGCAAAATTCGACTTGGCAACCATGAAATTCGGATTCAGCGAGTGTTTTTACCCTTAGAACCGATGGTTGCCCAAATGTCTCAAGAAATAATGTTAGAAATGCATTTCAAGAAAAAGTCCACCTGTCGCGCAAACATGGCAAAATTATCAAAGAAAAATCTAGAAGTTTATGCTAAATACTGTAATGTTTGAAATATTTTTGGACATTCCAAAGTACAGAAGAATCACTACTATATGAACTAGAAATTAAAACCAGAAGTTGATAGACTCATTGAAGAATTAAACGCTTCAGAGAATAGACGGTATTAATTTCTGGTTCAATTTTCCACTTTTGTGACTAAAGCTAGCTAGGTATTTTTTTGTCCCCGTTTTTATAATTTGCTTTAATCTTCTCATTATGTTTATTACATCCCGGTTTTATAGGCCTAACAACATGTAGGTATATAAGTCAGAATTAAAATGTAAACTTTTTCAAAATTATTGATTTTTGTTAATCCTATATAATAAAGCGCATATGTTTTATAATACAGTAATAATCCCACAAATAATTAGCCAGCCTATCGTTTTTTAATAAGTTTGGAAATTATTATTTCTATTTTCAATCTTCAAGTCTTTGCGACTTGATGACCTTTGGTGCAGACCAGAAATCTATCATGATTATTAAATAACTAATAAACTCATCTAATTAGATGGAAACACACACAACCATTTATTGTCCTTTTGGGAAATGTTTTCAACACTTCCGCACAAAGATTTGTAAAATTTCGCAAAATTTATTTATAATATGAGTTTCAAGTACTTTTTTTATCTCAAGAACAGATAAGGTTTGTATAATATTCTATGATTTAATTTGGGATTATATTTTCTAATTTTTTTGTGTTATTTCATGTCAATCAAAAATAAATTATTATTTTTTTATTGTTTCCCACTCATTATGCACCTATATCTAGATGGTTTTCTGGAATATTTTCATTTTTGGAATTATTTCTGACTCTTCTCGTTATTTGAGCTGTGCTAGCAGTTACAGTCCAATTAACTTAATTTAATAAACGAAATTTACCTAATCTACTTCTAGGAGTAAGAACATTCCTATTTTTCGTTGCGTGAGGAATATTCAGTAGTCCCAATTTTTTCCGTACAAAGGAATCTGACACATTATATGAGCGCTGTACTCGTGGTTGATGTTGAGAGGATATAATCATAGCGTTTTTCTTCATAGCATAGGACAAATCACATCCACCTGTAAAAATACAACAAACCGAATTGAAGAGAAGTTGTTGACTAAACACTTTTCATTTCACATTTTTGATTAATAAGATATTTCATTGACATCACGATCGTAAAGGGTATTGTACAGCCCTATGTAAAATAGAGACAAGTATTCTCCGTGTTTATACCCTTCTCAAGATTATTACAATATGCATCATAAAGAGGAAGTTATTCAGGAGACAATTTAGGGGTATGGCACGTTTTATTTTTGTACGTCAAAATTAGACGAAATTATTGTATTTCACCAATATACTACTGTATCCTATTTCTCATATCTCTGAACACAATTCTTTTTCACCCTTGGATACTTTCACGCTCAAGAAAATAACACACGAACTAATAACTTCCCTAATTTTCTAATACGTACACTCGGTTCATCGATTCCACTCATAAATATGACTTAAATGTGATATACTGTATAATTACCATACGTACTTCGTTAACATCTGTCAAAATAATTCGACGATCGAAGCGAACGAAGAAAAGTTAAAATTACAACGTGGTTAGAAAAATTCTTATTTTCATTAGCTACAGTCTCGGACGTTCGACGGGTAGCACAATCCCTCCCCGATATAAACGTCGACGGTATCGAATTTCATGCGAAGAGCTAGTTCTCTACAGTCGACAGTCAGTAACAACTGCAGCACGTGCTCAAACCGACTCGCGGATTCGAACATATATTTTTTTTTTCTTACTATTTTTTCAGACGAACAAGGGTAGACCGAAGATGTTATCAAATAAATTAGATACAATAATTGCATCTCATTACAGACCGCAATGCGGTGTACGCGCGCATCTATCGCTACCATCATCTACATTGTTTTACAAGATTGTCCTCGTGATTTCTTTCGCGTATAAATACGTCCGGCCTACCACCGGTAGTTACGGCCATCAATATTTGTGGGAATTTAGCCGCAGATATATGGGTCAACAAAAGGATAGTCGTTGCGCGTCATACGCTCGGTCTCAATTAGGGCTGTATACTCTATTAACACTCGATCGAGTTTCATCAATTTTCTTTAAATACACTGTCAAAAGAGTACTCGAACATTTTACATACATAATGCGATTCATCTAGGTACTGAGAATAAAGAGTGACACGCTAGAATACTCAGTACAGCCTACCTGTACGTACGTAGAATATGACATACTGTACAGCCTGTAACAGAACGGTACCGTGCCTCGGATCGACAGACGATCACGTTTAAAAGGAAATTCGGTGTCCAGACCTTCAGGGAACAGGTATTGCCTGCCGTGTCGTCATCGCCTTTCCACGTAGATCGAATATCTTCCGATGGCAGCGTGTAGATGAGCGCAGATGCAGAAAGTGGTAAACTGAACCTACGAGAAGGTAAAAATCGAGGATATTTCCGGTAAGTCGTTAATTCCACTCAACTAAGCATCAAATGTTTCGTATTGACATATTTCAACTGGTTCACCGAGTTGGGTTAGTTGAACCAAAACTTTTTAACAATGTAGATCTACTTACATTACGCGTAAACTGAGGCACAAATATTGCTTAATTTTTTTTCGAGAATATATAGGCCTATAGAGGTTATTGACAGATATAAGATGGCTTGAAGCCCTGTATGAACATACTTTCGAATATACGCGGTGTCTCAGTTTCCCAAAACACTTACAAGAGCTAGAACAGCTCGGTGAAAGGAGCGAAATTCCTGGTGTATCGAAATAATCCATCATTAACATTGAAAAAGACTTCAATGGCTTATGAGTAATCAAATTGCAGTTTGTTGACCTTCATTTCGCGAAAAAATGTTCGAACGTAAGTATTATTCTACAACGTAAGCAGTAGTCTTTCACCCGCCTTTGACCAGAAGGGTAATGTGCAACAGCCTTTGCATATTCTCTTGGTCATTAATTAGTTTAATCGCACTAGATAAATTATTTATATAAGTATAAAAATTTCCTATCCTCTCGAACTTGGCAAGATAGAAAAACGGAGGGGGCTAATTTCAGAACCTACAAGGACCGACCACAAAAGATAAACAGTCCCCCCAAACCTTCAATTTGAAGAAAGCGTTCAGTAAATGCCCTACGTTCATGAAACAGTGCTTCTACCGGATACACAAAGTGTTTTCTTTATCACGATAATTTTGATATGTCACCAATCGTTTAAAGTTTTTGAGGGGAAATTCGGACACCAGCTATATTTATACCGTAACGGACAAGACACACGAACTCTAAAAACCGCGAGTAATATATTAGGGTTTCCAGCAGGAAAAGTCGAGATGGTGATAATTACCGCATTGTACCGTAATCTGAAGTGTTAACACACAGCACGAGTATAAGTACACGCGATATGAGTAAAGATCATACGCGACAATAGCCTTATACTTTGGATAGAAACAAACCGCAGAAAGAAATTAATATTCGAAAAGTGGTTATAATGAATTATGATACGAGTCGTACTCCTGTAGAGAGTTTAACGCCTTTGATCGAGTATGTAAGCAATGAAGATGAAGCGGTCGATATACGATCGAGATAAATCTTCGGTTTCAATTTCGACGAGTACGGTAGGAGAAAAAAAAAAACGTGTTGTGCTTTTACTACAACTGCGGGTAGTTCTGTGCAATGTAGCAATTAGAGATGCAGTGATACAGTGGGCGCGTGTGCGAAAAGGTATTCCGAACTACATCATTATTGTTCCCTGTGTAAATAAAATAAACTCGCTCGAGTGCCTTGCTAACCGCGCTTAAGTTGCGGTTTACAAACAGGGACAAATTATACGGATGAGTAATTAGTTTTTTCGAAATGAACAGCGCACCTGTATTTATTTTTAATATTACCTTGGATCCTTCTGATTTTTTCTTGTATCTTTTCCGCGCTGAAAGAGTTGGGTGCATTCATTCATACGAAAGTGACGTCAGACGTACCAATACATAGTTGTCTCGTTGGGTGCTTCTTGACAGATATTTCGTTACACTTAGTTTAAACACAAGGAACGAGCAGTATTGATCAAGAGAGGTATAATTTATTCATTAGAAGCTATTTTCCGATCCAACTCCTCCACCACACATGACTTTCCTTCCTGAAATGTTAATTGGTTTAGTGAGAAATGATCGATAACTTATATTGTAAATAATATCTAAAGAATCATACCTACTTGATTCGAAGAATACAGAGGCGTAAATTTGGAATTTTACCACGATCGGATTCGTTCTTCAAATCTAACTTCAAATATAGTCAGCACAGCGTTGTCGAAGTTTGGTGCCGTCTTGCACAATAATAGAGATACCTACTTTATTTCGAACAAGCAATGTTTATTATACAGTTCATAACTCTGTGATATATCGAAAGGCTGCTAATTAAGCATATTTGATAGGTACCTGAAACTGAAATTTTGAAGGTTGATATCAAAGTCTGAAAATAATAAATATTGCTCACATTAATTGGATCACGAAGATGAGGGCATTCTTGTACGCGAGATTTTACTGCACAAATCTACTGCATTCAGTTTAGAAAACTTACAAAATAAGAATAGTAATTTCTCTAAAGAATCCTCTCGGTACTAAGTTCGTTTAGGTTGAGCAGCCCCAGGAACGCTCCAACAGTTCTATTCATGGTAACCGAGATGGTAACTAAGAGATACAGAATTTGATTAATCAGGACAGCGTCAGATAAAAAAAACAAATGGGTATGAGAGTTACATATACGTACTTCATGAAAGCTACAGAGACTACATGCTCTACATCCAGTATATCATAAAACACAGAAAAATATGACCCAAAGAACAGAGCTTCCGTAGCATTCCAACAACCTTATGAACAGGCATCCAGTCAACCACAGAGGTCATTGCAATGCAATGGGTTAGAAACAGACTGAAGATATAAAACAGCCTGCTGTTCTGATTTTGATGAATAAGCAATTATATTACCCTCTTACAATCTATAGGCTATGACTGCTTGAATAATTAATTGGACTAAATTGGACAGTAAATTGGTAATAATGCGTAATTATGCCAGTGCAATGCCATAAGCGCACCTGGAGCGCACCACTACAAACAGCAGCGACTACCTTCACACAACTACAGACTACAGCACTGTCAGACTCACAAGGTAACACCTTTATTCTTTATTAAATTAAAAGCAAATCAACAAAAGAGATTCAATACAATGCCAAGTAGAATGTAACATTGGATACATTCTCCTGATTCACATTTAGCCCAAACATACCCTCTCCCTATTTCTCTTCACCAAAAAGATTGACACAATCACGGGACAGAATGTAGTTAGTATTAATGATTAGGAGAAATGGTCTTACGTCACCCGTATTTTAATTGACTTTTTGCAGAATTCTATTTCTGCAACCGCGCCAGTGCCATGAAGCCTGCGGAGATATTATCGAAATCACTTAATCAAAATCAAAATCAAATAAACTTTCATAAAATAAGTGATAATAAGGCTAGTTCAGATGATGATAATGAAGACACTTTTCAACGAACAATTCAATTAGGTATCATACTACAGTTTTTCGATACAAGCATTCCTCCTTCCAAATTCCAATATCGGCGTTTCTAGATCCTGTTTTTGACTTTGACGTTATCAGTTTGATGTTCGTTACAACACAATTCAGGGAGGAGTATTTATTACTGGTGGAACAAAGCCCCAATTTTATAGATCGTAATTTCTCGTTCTCATTAAATTTCATCAGTGGAAAAGTAAGGCGCCAGACAAATAGTCTTTTGTTACCACGATTCACACACTCGAACCAATCGTCCAATAAAGATACAATCTACCTGATTGTCGATTTGGATGTACGTCAATCCGACTTCAGTTCATAAGATTCCAAGTCGATGGGCAGAACTCCTCCTTGCGAATACCTCGGTTGTCGTAATTTTTCAAGTACACATCCTCTTATCCTCCTTTCATGAAGATATATCCCGAGTTAAAATTCTTCTATCCTGTAATTAGGTCGTCAAGACGGTGTGACCAGAAATTTACTGTCTCTTTCTTTCCTCCCATAATTAGATATTATCTATACTCTTTCCTCAAAAGTAGGTATTGTTTTTTGATTTTTATACTCTTTTTGTAACAGAAGTACTCTTTTTTATTCTCCTACAAAAGCTTCATTTTTTTCTTCTCTTTTTTTGCTTGTACGAATAAAATTTTTTTTTAATTTGCTACTCTTTTTGTATCAGAAAAATTTGGTCACATAGCGTCAATAATGGTGGAAGAGCACTTCGATCTCTATTTTGGCCTTCGCCATTCATCCCCAAATATTTCCTCTTTGATAGTGAAATTGTTCACCGAGGGGGAATTGAGTTAAATTATTGGGCAATCACGTTCAACAAGAACGGATGGGTGGTGAATGGCAGACAATAAACATTTCTTCGAGAGAAAAAAAAAAAAAGATCGATTTTTTGTTGAAGAACATCAAATTGTGGTTCCGGACTTCAATATTAATGGTAGGATCTGGACAATTTTCAAAGATGACCAAAGTATCCGAAGGAGAGAGCGTTATTATGACCTAATTTCAGAATATTGAAAGTTTTAGATTTTTGAGCAGTGTTTATGAGGAAGAGAACAAGGAAAAATCTTTCCGATGGCCTAAAGCATAACAAGAAATCTCTACTTACTTCATCAAAATTGATTATCGAAATCAAAAAATTCTCTCACAAAACACTTCACTCGCTGATGAGAGACTCCGGGAGTTTTTTTGATTGAATACTTATGCGAGTGAGTGTGTAAGCTTTACAGTTGTTCCTATTTAGATAACTTGCATTTTCTTTTTTTTTTTTTATCTTTCCTCACTTTCTTTTGGAATAGAGTCGATCATTTCGAATACCATTAGACAAATTCGGAAGATCAACGTTGTAAATTTCGAGAAGTGAAAAACTACGTACTTCCCATTTCGAAGGATTTTTACTGGCCGAAAATCTAAAATTCTGGTACTCAAGCAATGAGTGATCTTGAGATTTTTGACCTCAGGTATGCTAGCTAGGCTTTAATATTTAGGTATCTTTCAAATCTGATGAGATAATAGTTGAAATTATTGAAGTTTTACTTAACTATTTCATTACATATTTTAAATCGGTTTCGGAGAAAACTACTCGTGAAATGCTGCAACGTCGAAATTGTGAGACTCAGTCAATTCCAATTTTATGTCATGAATAAAAATAAATAATTCAGATTTAATTTCAAGCACGGAAAATTTACGATGTACTTGAAGAGAATTCATTTCTCTGCACCCCTTCATATTTCTCAAAATGAATCTGTACCTATACGTACTCGTGTTATGAACATTTTTTTTTTTTTTCTTTATACCTTCCGATAAATTCGATCAATCACTTTAAATCTTTAATTCTACATTGACATTGAAGTATTTTGCAAATGATTTCTTTCGTATCTTCTGTTTTCAAATTTCAGAAAAGAAATAACTCTTGATACCTTTATGGTCATTATTTTAACCTGATGCGGCCACGGTAAAAAAAGTAATAATTTTTCATTTGGTCGATGTTACTCCTTCTTATTGCCGATATCTGGGCGTACGTTATAAGGATCTCTTACTACAGGTTTTCAATATATTATTATATATTTTTCCATTCTTCACTCTCTCTATCCTTTTTCTTCCCCTCTCAATATTGTTTATCCTAATTTTTTTTTTCTTACGTTAGTTAGTCACCGTTATTAGTTTTTTTTCGGATAAAAATACCAGCTAAACTATAGTATGACCGCGTGATTTAGGTGGAACTATCAAGTAAAAGTAATATGGGAAGGGTTGATTCAACTGTTCAAATGGTAACATAATATCGAGTACGAAGGCGGGGTGTGTCAATGTGATGTCCGCTTCAAGCAGATGTACAAACCTACAGACCGTCATGATCAGTTCCTTTTTATTTACACATATCACTAATCGTGACCTGCTATTAACGTTAAACAATTTCTTATCGATTTTACAGGTTCTAGATTTATTTTTTCTTTTATTTCTTTTTTTCCCTCGAGTTTTGCTCTTAAAAATTGTTAATTTTAAACAGGTTTGATTTTTGTGGATGTGAAAAATCTAATTTTACGTTTTAATAAGTGATCGTGATGAGTGCGACATATTCGTTTCATCGGTGACAAATCTTGAATTCTAGAGGGTAGGTGAGAAATTTTTTCTTCTCTCCCTTTTTTTTTACAATAATATTAGTCAGTTTAGTACTTCTGCAAATCTTCTTGAAGAAAATATAATTTATCATTGATTATTAATTAGATCGAGAATGACATAGTAGGTCTACAGAGTTTATCTCGCATGTTGTGGAATAATTCACAAAATATTTGTGAATTTATACGTATCGTATTTACTATTTTGTGTATTTACAAACAGGTATTATGCATTTAATTTTCTTCCTATTTTAATTTTTGAAAGCACCATACAAGAAAAATTTACACCTATCCTAGAAATGAATTACGTATGAAAAACAGCTATGAGCTTGTAGAACGAAGCAAGAGTTCTTACGCAATTATCGTAACTAATATTTAACTAAAAAAAAGTTACAAGAGGCTCTAGCGCCAAAAAATCTGACATTTTTATATTTTAAAAATTTTACATTTAATGAAAACCTAGGAAAATAGAAATTCTATTAGAATGTGAAAGATAGAGAACCAAACGATGAAAAGGGGTAAAATTACGAAGTATTTTTTCTAAGGATAAAGTGGCATTTCTTCGTGACATCACGATCCTCAATAATACTCGCTAAAATTCCTGAAATTAGTGTCGTCTATTTTATATCGATCAGCTGAGTGCAGCTGAAGAAGAAGGATTGAAGATATCGTTCGTTGCTCTTCTCTCTCCAGCAAGTACATTCTTACCGCGTTAATCATGTTGGCAACTATCCCGGATTGAAGAAATAAAATTCTATTTTCTTTTCAGTAATTGATTAACAATTAAGAGAAGAGGAAAACTATTGAACGAAAAAAAAGTCAAAAGTTTTCGCATCTCTTCCAGTGAGGTTTGAACATGGAGCATTGCCCCTGAGCGGCGGAATAGTTTTGGCGATCGCTTCGCTGAAAAATTAATGGTAGCTCGAGATCAAACTCGAAACTATCCTGAAATTAGCTATCAAAAAATTTATGAAACGATTTTTTTGTGCTCTTCAGACACTAGAAACGTCTCAAACAAAAGAGTTGTAAGGTTTTGTAATGGTGTAACACGGTCTTCAACAAGTAAATCCTCTTCATAGCGGGTGATACTGAGGGAGTGTGGTTTCATTAATGAAGTTAATTGAGGAGTACAGGGAATTTGTTCTATGGTATACTTATGCTGCTGCAATAATGAATTGTGGAAAAGGGAGGTAGCCAAAATCTGCTACAGACTGGTGCCAACGCCTTGACGATAACGATGAACTTACCTTAGACTAGGTCAATAAAAGTGCATAATATAACAAATTTACTCCAGCACAATGTTGGTAAAACCAGAATGAAACATAAAGCGTAATACCTGAAGGGATCAATTTTCACGATTTACTCAATTATTATTCACTAATTGATCACTTGTTCACTCTTGGTCGACGTTGATCTCACTTAGAATCTACTCGCGGTAATTTTGACCAAAAATAAAAGCCGTCTTCTGAGTGAGCTTTCTACGTACATGCATTAGGTTTTCTTCGCTTGCCATCACTGAGTGGTTCAAGAAAGTACTTCGTGAAAGCTGAGGCCGAGGTTTCTAGCCTTTTGTTGTTGAAATAATATTGATTGAGTCTGATGTTAAACTCACGCCCATTTTCCCCTGAGTAAATTGCCTGGCAGTCTCTTCTCCAAGTGAGGAACATAATCCTGTTGTCTTCGGAAATGTACAGAACGTCAGTCGCAGATTATATGGCCTAAGGCTCTTGGTGATTTGGAAAGACACTTCGCGAATGTAAGTCAATCTTATCCAGCAATCCCTTCCCCCTATTTTCCAAATCTTTGCAAAGAAGTGGTGAAATCCAGGGCTTCTTTTCTGAACTCGACAATCATTGATCCCGAGCAAGATGATGTATCACGAAAACCTCTCTATCAAACTTCAAATGAGTGGAGGTGTAGACGGTACCCGGTGCAACAGACTGTGGAAAGCCATATTTTCATGAGAAGCGGGACAATAAGACGAACTGTAGATGATGATGTCCGTACATGTACATTTTCGGTGGATTCCGAAGGCGTGCCTGTTATCCGCAATGGAGACTTCAAATACAGAAAGCTGATCTCTTTTCCTCCTATCTCTAAGGTGAGCTTGATCGACTGGTACATGCTATTCAAGATCAGCCAAACGTCCTGGAACTCATCCGACGAGCCTTTCCAGAGGTAGAGAATGTCATCCATGTATCTGTACCAGTAGACAAGGCGACCTTTCTACGGTAAATAGCTCCCTCTTTGAACGCTTCATGAAGATTTCGCCAAGAGGAGAGCCTATGGGCACCCCAATACCTCTACGGGAAGAATATTACGTAGAAGTTCGATGCTCGGAAGGTTTTTGATGGTTCTACAAATTGGTTAGGCAAGATTTAGAGAATCTTAGTAACGGACTGTTCAATATTGTAGGTTAATGAAGAACATTGGACAAAAGTTTGATCACGTGGTATGATATCAGCATCGACCTTTCTGGCGGATTAATATTCTTCATCTTCTCCACTAATGAGACACAGTTTGGTACCGAGAATTCAGATCAATCCTCAATTACCGTCTTCAGACAAAAATCCTAATATTCGGCCTTGCCATACGTGGGGGCGATATGAAATTAACAACAGGACTCATAGGGACCTCCTCCTTATGTGATTTAAGGAGTCTATAAAGAAAAGGAGGTATCGAATTCTGAACAATTACTTTTTGATATTTTTAATGTCTTTACCGGCACCCCACCTTATTCCACTAATGGTAATCCGTGTGGTTGAGTTGTCCCCTCAGTTGATGGACATTGAGTCTCGAGCCTTGAACCCAATCCAGAAATCTGCGAGGCAAGGTTGAGTTTCTCAGTCTTAGCGTACAGTAGCTGTAAATTAAGGCTTAAATTAGCTTGATTGGACTTTGAACTATACTAGGCTTAGAATACAATATACTAGATTGCTAGACTTTGTCCGCACGACTTGAACTAAAAATCTGCGAGGCCGAGTTTGAGTTTTTTTGCTCGAAAATATGGTATATCAGGCTTTAGGTCACTATACTAGGCTATACTATGCCTATAGCATGCAGTAATATACTCGCAACTTAATCCAGAAATCTGCATGTCCTAAGGAGAAAAAGAGAGGAATGTTGATAACGTCACAAACTAATGATGTCACAGATATTGATGACGTCATACGCAAATTCAAGCTGATAACGTCACGGAAGGTGATGACGCCACAAGCAGATTCAACGGATGATGATGACGTTACGAGGACATTTAACTGGTCGATGAATTTAGTGTGCCTTTATCCGCTATCGAAAATCCGAAGTTTGACACTAGGTTTCCTCTTTGTAATGAATTTACAGGTTGTCTATTGGAAATCTGCGAGTCTCCCCTCAGAGAATTTTTAACAGGGAACCTCGGTTCGGAAAAAATGTCTGCTGTCCGTTGACTGGCTAGCCGGCAACCTTAAAGGTCGTATCATGTATAGCTTGGAGGTCGACATTTTTCTACTGAAGAAATGAAGAATCCTCGACTTGATCCAGAATGGTTAGCTTATAATATCAGACCAAGGAAGAGGGCTAACGAGTGGAGCGAGCAGTGGTGGATTGCCCTACAGGCACATGAAGCACGTGGTTCGGGCGGCAAATTTTTTGAGGCGGCAAATCGAGCCTAAAATGCTTAAGAAAATGGTGAAATGTGCGTGCGAAGAATAGAAAATTGAAAAAATCATTTTAAGGGAGTGGCATATTGGAAGATGCTTTGAAGCGGCAGCCGCCACTGCTTTCCATGCGAGAGCGAGAGAGTCTCCGACAGCTAGTTAGCTTAAAATATGTACGGATGTTGATGACGTCACAAAGACGTTTGAAATGGTTGATATCTTCATTATGCCTTCATACGCTACCTAAAATTATTTCATCTTTACAATTTTCTTGAAAATTTGGTCACTTTTGTTACTCGAATCTGTTCAACATAATGACCTACGAATTTAAATGCTTGGAATGCTTGGTCTACGTAGGCATTACTCTTTTTTAGAAATTTATGTAGTTTCATGACATTATTCTATTTACGTACTTCATGTTCAATGAACTTCTTCGGAATATTAACAGGGAGCCTGTTTTATCGGGGGGGGGGGGGGTCTTCGTAAAAAACATCCGCCGTTCGCCGACCGCCGACCGGCAGAGCTTGGAGCTCGAAAATTTTTCAAGTTCCTTTTCTATAATATAGAACTTGTAGAGAGGGGGCTGTGGTGTCACAATTTGATGACATTATAGGTCAGTTTTGTGACGGCACAATTTGATGACGTCACGGATCAGACTTTTATTAGCGGGGAGTCCGCTATCCTTTTTCTTGGAGGGTACTTTCAGGAAATTTTCTTCCGCGATCGCGGGCACGAGCGGTCCGAGGTTGATGACGTCACAGAGGGGGGGGGGGACTTGGAAAAATTTTTACTCTCGAGCTGCATATTATAGGAGGGGGACTTGAAATAATTCCAACCTCTAAGCTATAACGAAGGTGAAAAAATAAATTATCCAAAAAGAACAAATTTATTAATTCAAATGAATTTACAACCGCATGAACATTAAATAATACAGGCTGAGCCAGCTTTCGGATCCTAACTTCTGTTTATTTAATGGTAAAATTTATGACTTCCCCTCGGAGGTGGGGATACCTATAGGTTCACCTTTGGGCTCTCTCATTTCTGAGGTGTTCATGTTTAGGCTTGAAACCGAGTTATTCTCCTGCCTTCCTGCCTCCCTAGACCATATCGTTTACTGGTACAGGTACGTCGATGACGTTCTGTGTCTGTGGAGCGGCCCTGACCATCTGAGAGATGCGTTCCTTGAATACATCAATAGTTTATATCCTTCTATAAAATTCACCATGGAGGTTGGTGGCTCTCACATCAATTTCTTGGACCTCTCAATTACTGTCTTTAATAACCATCATGAGTTTGGCATCTTTAGGAAGGGGACGTGCACTGACATGACCATAGATGGGTCTTCTTTCTGCCCCCCTTCCCATAAATATGCTGCTTATAACTCTTTAGTTCACAGACTTGTCCACGTTCCTCTGAGCTCCTCAGAGTTCTCTAAAGAGGCTTCGGTCATTAAAAACTTGGCCATTCGCAATCATTTAGATATCGATATCGATGGTTTGATAAGAAAAAAATTAATCAAAAAATTTCTTGATGGGACTACCTCCCTCCCTCGTAATACTAATGATAAATCTAATAGATGGATTCGCCTCCCCTATTTGGGCAAATTTTCTTCTACATTAAGTCGTGTCTTAAAACCTTTTGGCTTTAAACCAGTTTATTATTGTCCCACTACTGTTAAAAGAATTTTTAGTAATACTAAGGATCGCATCCCGAAGAATGAGTCGAGTGGTGTTTATAAAATTAAATGTCAGGATTGTGAAGGTGTTTATATAGGTGAAACTAGTCGCCAACTTAAAATAAGAGAGAAAGAACATATGAAGGCTTGGAAGTACAATTCTGTAGGTGAGTCTGCTTTTGCTGACCACCTTATATCGCAAAATCATAAGTTCGAAGAGGGCTCTATTACCTTGCTTCATAATGAGAGTTCCTATAGGAAACGTATTGCTCTTGAAAATATTGAAATCGTCCGCCATAAACATGATACTAAAGTTACTCTTCTTAACCAGTTTATTCCAGAAGATGAGTTTATCGAGAAGGTTTATTGTTCTAGTCATGAATCACCATAATTCCGTCATCTTCTTCCTTCCCTCCCTCACGCGTTTTCGGTTTCCTGTTCGTGTTGTATTTGTAATTACTTCAGTCTGTGCTTCGTATTGCTTTGATAATGGCTTTTTAGCCGAAAGCTGGCTCAGCCTGTATTATTGAATGTTCGTGCGGTTGTAAATTCATTTGAATTAATAAATTTGTTCTTTTTGGATAATTTATTATTTTTTCACCTTCGTTATCAGTATGTGCCGTAATTTAGAAGGAAGGATTAATTCTCTAAGCTATATATATAATAGAAAGGCGACTTGGAATAATTTCGACCTCTAAGCTGTATATATGATAGGTGGGGGACTTGGAAAAATTTCCACTCTCGAGCTATATATGATGGGAGAGGGACTTGAAGAACTTTCGACTCTCGAGCCATATATGATAGAAATTTTAACAGGGAACCTGTTTTATGGGGGGCTTTTTGAGAAATTTGCCGTGCGCCGTCCGCCGTCCAGCAAAAAACTTAGAAAAATTTCGACTCTCGAGCCATACATGATAGGAGGGGGACTTCGAAAAATTTCGACTCTCGAGGTATCATATATAGCTTGATATTCGAGAAAAATTCAGACTCTCAAACTATATTGTACTAGGCTTATAGTAGGTCTAGGCCTTCTTTATACTAGCTTTAGGCTTCCTTGAATTTTCAATACCAAATCCCATTTGACTCATAAAACAGGTTCCCTGCGTTCCTCGTCTAACTTCGCTAAGGAAGCTGTCGTTTTTTCTAAGTCCCCCTCCTATCATATACAGCCCGAGATTCGAGAAAAATTTAGACTCTCAAACTATATTATACTAGGCTTATAGTAGGTCTAGGCCTTCTTTAACTAGCTTATCTAGGTCTAGGCTTCTTTGAATTCTCAATACCAAACCCCATATGACTCATAAAACAAATTCCCTACGTTCCTCGTTCAACTTCGTTAAGGAAGCCGTCGATTTTTCCAAGTCCCTCTCCTATCATATAATTTCGACCTCTATGCTATTATGATAGAAAGGGGGCTTGGAGACTCTCGAGTTTATGACAGGAGATAGACTCGGAATAACTTTGACTCTCGAGCTACAAAATATGATAGGATTTTCTACATGTTCTATTTTTTGAAACACTTTCCGCAGTAGAATAGAGGTCTGGCGGGTTCCCTGCTCGCCGTTGCAAAACTTGCAACGGCATCCTAAATTTATTCAAGTTCCCCTCCTATCGTATAACAGCTTCAAACTCCGGGCCTGTGGAGTCACAATTTGATGATGTCACAGGTAAACCTTGTGACGTCACAATCTACATTTTTCACATCCCAGGTGCCCTATGAAACAGGTTTCATGCGCTTCGTGATTTGGAGTAGAGCATTCTCATTGACTAACGATTCGTTCATGCTAACCCGTGTTTCCGGATCAACAATCAGCCTGTCCAGCGTAGCTTCTTTCTTTACCGATGTGAGTGCATGTTTTTGATACTTTGCTGAGTAGGGAGATCTCCTCCTGCTGAAATTTGGCTTTAGATATGTTGATTACTCGAGGGTAGAAATTCAGTACCTCGACTGGATGCGGATGTACTCCGTTTAATGCGGAGTTCTTTCCCAGGAATAAAGCTCGTAATTTTCTGGACTTAAGTCACTTCATCAATTGTATCCCTACATAGCCAGCACTTGTTTTCCACTTCTTGGAGAAAAGAATCCAATTGACAAGTATCAACTCCTCATCCAGCTGCGAGTGGGTCATCATAAATGCAATCGATCGTTAGAGGGTTACAAAATCAGCAAAGAAGTCAATTTTGTCAGAAGTGAATGATGTTTGGTTTGATTCCAGGCTACCGTAAAAGTCCAAAGCTCTATAATGCTAATATTTTCTTATGGCTCTGCCCGCACAAATTAAAAATAAACAAGTGTTTTTTATTAACGTTTCGGCTGTCCAGCTTGTTCAGCAGCACTGGACAGCCGAAACGTTATTTATTTATAATAATTATGTGCGGGCCGAGCCTCAATAAAATATTATTATTTACTCCTTACACGAAAAAATTGACTTTGACTCTATAATGCTCTTACCTTCCTTACATCATAAAACAGCATACAAATAAAACTCAGTTATTAATACTTTTTTGGAAAAGCGGAAAACTCACTATTACCTTTATATTGGAAGTGCATTCTCAGAAATATGCGTCTCGTACACCCGCGTTCTCGGGAGCGCTAGAAAACTTATCTCAATTAAAGTGGGGATGAAGAGATGGAACATGCAAATTGTCAACATTTGAGCGTACTTATGAAGCGAAGCAGGAGCAGACTTACGGGGGGGGGGGCAGGGGGGAACGTTCCCTCCCAAAAAAAACTCCAAAAAAGACTGAAATTGTTCAATTTGGCCAGCGCGGAAAAAAATTTTTGAACAATAGAATATCCGTACCCGTAAATCCGCCCCACAGTGGGATGAAACGCCATGCTAGGTGGCTAAAATTCTAATTTTCGAGCGAGTGCCTAATGAAGATCAACTAAGGGGTTTTTGTGGTCGTAAAATTCGATTTTCTAGTCAGATTTATGATTGGGTCATTTCTTCTCAAAGTTTGAAGCCTTTATTTGGAGTTTGTGAACAAAAGTTCAACTGATCAAGAGCAACAGTTTATTAAAGTCGTCTAAGGGGTAATCAAAATCGTAGAATTTGAATTTTCAGTCAGATTTATGATTGGATAATTTTTCTCAAAGTTTAGGATCACTTTTGCTCCAAGTTTGAAGCTTTTACTTGGAGTTCGTATAGACAAAAAGTATACTGACTAAGAGGAAAAGTTCATGAACATCATCTAAGGGGTAACCGAGATCGTAGTATTCGACTTTTCAGTCAGATCTATGATGACAGCATTTTTCCTTGATTTCTGAAGCTTTTATTTAGAGTTTGTGGACAAAGGTTTTACTGATCAAGAGCAATAGATTATGAAGATAGGATAAGGGGTGATCAAGACAGTAGAACTCAAATATTTTTCCTTGAAGTCACCTTCTACGTAATAATGATAATTTTGGCTCTTATCTCTGAAGCTACTTCTGATAAATCAATATTCTGACAAAAAAAGGAAATGTATTTCAACAAGCAATATTGAGTACGGTTATCAAAATATCGAATTATTCTTTAGAAATTCTAGTAGTATCTAAGAAAATTCAAAATTTGCAGAATAAAGTATCATTCAATTCAAAATTGAAAAAATCTTCCTTTTCTTCCAATTTGCTTCTCTCATCTTCTTACTTCTTCACTTATGTCATCTTTCTCAGTTTGATTCATGATTAAAAGTTCCTCAGTTTTTTTTTGCCAAAGGCTCGGATTTTTTCTTCTTTTTCGGTCAAAGGCATCTCCTTAGAATGAGTTGAAGTCACGCTTAAACAGGTGCGGATCCAGACGATCAATTTAGGAGGGGAAATTATTCAAAAAAAGTCTAAAGGACTTTTTTTTTACATTCTCTTCGATACTACAGAACTTTTTTTTTTTTTTTTTTTTTTTTGGTGGGGGGAATTTCTCTCTTCTCCTCCTCCCCCCCCCGTAGATCCGCGCCTACCTACACAGATAGAATACTTTTTTAAATCAATTATGCAAAGCAACAAAAGATCTTTCAAATAGTACGGGTATAAATAGAATTTTATCCATTGTAATGTCCTAGAAGGGGAGGGGGTAGCGAACTCTGTACACAGCAATGTATGAAAACCTGTTCTACATCGTGTTACCGAGGTCATTATTATCATTGATTCAAGTTTAATTTCTTTTGTAAATTGAGCTATTCTATTAAATAGCTGCTATCCCAATAAATAGCTTTTATGCTCAAATAACTGAAAGAAATATATTGAAAAATCACAAAAAGGCGCAAAAAGTGTCAATGTGGGTTGAGAGAGGAAGATTTCAAGAAATCATTTCCGTTTCACCCGCCTATTGGTAAGTTTTGGTAAATTTTTTAAATGGCTAATACAATATTATGAAATTTTGACTATAAATGCATTACAATTTTGCTTACTTTCGGAGTATTTTATGAGGAGAAATAGTCGTCCAATCATCAAATGCCGTAAAAATTTCAAAAGTTTCAAAATTCTTTATGAATCACAAGACTCTTATCAGTTATCACCTTGTAGAGAATACAGAAGGAACTACGTGCTTCCGAAATAAAATGACTGAGTGTTCTGTTGAAATAACAAGAACAAATTGCCACGCTGCTCACACCAACGCACTTCCGCAAAAACTGGTTTTATTATTGAATTAGGGTGGTCGGAATGTTTCTAAAACGTAAACAAAATAATTCGCACCTGTTTACAGACCTTCGATTTTCGAATTTTGGTCAGCTAGAATAGCATTTCATCCCACTGTGGCGCCCCTGGCGAAGGACTGCTGAACAATTTTAATAAGGGAACAAGGGGAACTTCTCGACAATACAAAAATTAAATAACTTTTTAAGAGGACGCTTTTTATAAAATTGATTAACTTCAAGGCACTGACGTCCAATTATTTTATTATAAAAAATTATATCACCCTATTTTGTATAATAAAATGATTGGACGTCAGTGCCTTGAAGTTAATCAATTCTCGACAATGTTCTTGACCTAGTTCAGGAACTTTGAAAGATTTTCGATGGAGACTTTGGAGGTTCTGACCTAGTCTAGAAACTAAGAAAAATCTCGACATTCGAGCTATGGTCTTAAGGGAACTGGGACATTGAAAAATCCTCGAAGGTGAACATAGTTATCAGAGGTGGGTTTGATTTAGTGTGGGAATTTAAAATATCTAGTGGGAGTTTGGAAAATTCTGCTAAAGAAGTAGAGAATGACAATATCAGCGATAGTGTTTTCAACTGTCCTACCTAAAAAAGTCTCCCAAAAACTGAGGCGTGACGTACAAAATTAAAGATTCCATATCATATTAAAACCTAGAAATTTGTAGAATTTGGTGGCCTGAGCAAGCTGAATTTCTCTTATAAATCTTATCGAAGAAAAGTTAATTAATTCGTAATATTCTGCGCACATTACGGGAAATGTAACAGAGATAGAAAAAAAAAAAACTAAAGTATGCTTAAGAAAGAAAAATAATATCAAAGTTGGTAAATGCATATTGATTTTTGCAAACGACATATAAAATATACGTTGTCCCTGCGTGCTTTGTAATATCATATTTATTGTTGTAGACGACGATTTTACCACCATTGTACTCGCGCGCGTGGTTCCTTAGGGGTGCAAATTAACGTTTACGAAAAAAAAAAAAAAGGTTACCGTGGAAACGCGAAAGTGAATCGGTGATTGGTTAAGATGAAACGAGCGTGCAACAGTACATTCGACCAACCCGCGGTTTTTAAAAGGTTTCACTCAATTCTAAAAATAACAATACCTTCTTTTGGCGAAAATTTTATCAACAAACTACGGAGCCCGCGTTTAGTAGGGTATATTTTTTGGGGGTATTGTCGAGGTTATTTTACAAATTGGAAAAATATGGAAGGATTTTCATTGTGAAGTCGATACGTTTTCTACGTCGCACGTAACTTCACCTCCTACGTGTTAATTAATTTTTACGCGTGGAGGGGAAGGGAGGATCTTAATTTACGGCGTATAATAAATAGTTCGCCTTTTCTGTGTAACTTACAATATTCATTGAGACGAAAATGGAAAATAATCCGCACTTTTTTCGTAGGTACTATTATGAAAAAAAATGCACGATTTTTTTTTTTTTTAGCTTTTCGCGAGGGTGGAAAGGAAGACGTGGGCGATTTTATCAATTAATTACGAGGTTTAAATTAGATATGACTAACAAAAGGAGGACTATAAAAGTTGGAAGATTGTTAAATGACATAAGACGTGGAAAAATCGGCCTCTTTTTCGACGATTATGGAACACTGTCATATCGGTGAAAAAAGAACATTTTCAAGTACATCGCATCTTAATTAGATTCATTATTTCAGTTATAAATATCCGTATCAACTCATTGCGTTTACAATCCTATAATATCTCAATTTCTCTGCAGTTATTTTAGTCATCCTCTTGAAAATTAAATGGGTTACATTTGATGTAAAGTTTTCAATATAAACTTCAGAATCTAAAATAAATGCTGTCAAAATTTCATGACATTTGGTTTGATAACACGCTGGTGACTGGCTATGACCAAGCCAATAAATTCGTTTTGTACAAGCCGCAATGTAGAAAAATCTTATTATTCTCACGTAAATAAGATGATATTGAAAATTTTACGAGTTGCCTCGAGTTTCATTAAGTAACATTAAGTCAAACTTTAAGGAACCCTCGACTGTGATCTCGGAATCTACGTTAGGTAGTGTCCGAGGTTCAGCAATTTTACCGCCTATGTTTCATATTCTCCCCACAGTTTGATCAAGTTTCTTCTTCTGCCGATATGTAATAACCTTGTAATGAAGAGTACAGGCGAAAAATAATAAATTTTCAAACGAAATGATCTGGAGAAATGGTTTTTTTCTCATGGAAACAAAAAGTTTAATAATCCAGATCGTTTCTCTTGGACGTATTCATCCCTTTCCTTCTGTGCCTTCGTAAGCTATGCTAGTATATAATGGTCAAATTAGGAGACAGGAGGCTATTGTCTTTTTCCTTTGCTACACCAATGGCACCACCCGCGTCCCTCCATCCGAGTGGTTGGGGGCGTCCATAAATTACGTAAGGCTTTTTTTTTTTTTGGGGGGGGGGGGTCCAGCCAAGTCTCACTAAAACTCACGGGAGGGTGTGCCGACAAATCTCGCGTAATTTTTTTCTCACACAAATACATTCTAAAATGTGACCTTCCAACAAAAATAAAAAGGGCCTTACGGTTGACGAAAAAATACCACGTTTTTTTGCATTTAATTAACAAATGACAAACGAATTATCAACAGATATTAATGTTAAGTAGGTATGGTGTTGATCAGATATATGCAGCAGGCTGTGAGATCAAAATGAAGGAGAAACTATTCATAAATTTATTTACAGAAATTTGGCCTTAGTCCGTTGGAAAGTCACAAATATTGCGAAACTGGCTTAAATTTAATAAAAGTCCTTTCTGAATAGGTATAAAATGTGATCGAGAAAATTACGTTTTTTTTTTAATAGATAAACGCGATTAAGCACAGATAAACGTATTTGAAGCAAAAATACTGTACACACTTCGGAAAATCTCACGCGAGATAAGAGGGGGAGGGGGTCAAGAAAAATCTCAAGATATCCCGAAAAATTACAGAAATCGCCTCACGTAATTTATGGACGTCCCCTTGTACGTGAGATGATTTTTCACTTGTAAAACATTGAAAAATTTTTTTTCTAAATAAAAATGTCTGTTGGATGAGGGTTTGCTTACCTAAAATTTTGAACCCCTTGGGTAAGCGTGGTCTTAAATTACTTTAGGAACTTTGAAATACGTATTTCGACTTCAACCTGGTGTACCATACAGTAGAAAGCTAATTAAGAAGCCTTTAAGAGCACACATGCTAGGTCAAGATTCTGGAGGCTAAGACCAAACATAAGACATACAGCGTCGTTGGATCGGAAAAAACCTCCTATGTGACAAAAGTAAAATTTTACAGGAGAAGCAAAAAACTGATTATTTTGTGGAAAGATGGCCAAAATACTTCGGAAACGTCTCATTAAATGTGGAAAAGCTTCTTTGGTACAGTGGTAACAAAAAATTTCAAAATTCTCTGAAATACGGCGGTATTGGGCGATAAATGCACATACGAGGAATTCCTGGCCCTAAATATTGCACATAAGAGGTTTGCTCTGCACATAGGAGGTATTCGAGACCACATTTTCTGGATGGTGCATATAGGAGGTATTCAAAACCGCTCCTACCGGCGTAATTTTGAACTTAGCACATAGGGCATTTTTCCAGTCGATGCGTCTTGAAATTCCGCGTCCAACCATATAAAAAAGTGCATTTCTCAAAAAATGGCACATAGGAATTTTTTTTCCCCCTATTCTTTTTTTTTCTTCGTTTTTTTTTGTTTGTTTTATTTTGTTTTGGTTTTTTTTTTTTTTTTTTTTTTTTTTTTTTTTAATAATTTTTCTCTGGTTGGATGTAATAAAAAAAACAAAACGATGCTAACGTATGATGAAATAATAGACAATAATTCCAGAGTTTTACGAAATTAAGAATTTTGTATTATTCGGTGGCCAGTAATATTTATTGATGTGTCATGGGAAACCCAGGCATAAGTCGGAAAAAAAAATTGACTTCAAATTCGAACCAAACGACTCGAAAATGAGTAGAGAATCATAATTGGGCAAAAACTGGGGAAAAAAATTCTCCGACTTATGCCTAGGCTTTCCATGACACATCACATTAATTATGATTCTTCACTCATTTCTGAGTCGTTTGGTTCAAATTTGAAGTCAATTTTTTTCCGACTTATGCCTGGGTTTCCCATGACACATCACTATTTCGGTACTTTTTCGTTTTCTCGCCGACCATGTGAGTTCGGTACTCGGCGTTTCAAATTTAGCATAATATAGGCTCTGACCGCTCTTTCTTATTAATATTGACTAATTCCATATGTCGTCATTTTTCACTGTAATTAAACAAAAAATGTCACATGATCAGGATCGAGTCGATCCTCTTCGTGTGTTAAAATAATCCGAGTGATACATGGGCAAATTGACGCCTCTATTTTAACCTGTTGTGAATCAAACGCTGCTTAATGTTGCCATTTTGCACTCGTTCGTCTACTGGACTCATTTCATGGCTTGCTAAGCCATTCAGGCGGGACCATCCCACATTTCTTCAAAATTGCCGATCATGAGGAAGTCGCCTCTGAATTCCTCAACCTTTGGCTGTCGTTGTCGTTGTAGTCAAACCCTTATTCGGGGATCCCGGTACCACCATTATCTACCGGTTTTACTATAGATAAGTGGTCGTGATTCGTGATGGTGGTGCGACTGCATGTGGATGATGCAAAGAGGCCTACGGAGTGCTACTTATCTGATGTTACGGTGTCTGTAGAATCTTTCCGTAGAGTAGGCAGTAGTTCCTCTAACTCGAGCTTGAAACGCCACCACCCTGGAATGATTGCTTGATTACTAATATTTATCAATTCGACCACAAAATTCGTAAATTTCCCGATGGTGTTGGAATCCCCATTGGATTCTCGTTCTTTATGGGACGTTTCGAGTTCGCAATTTTCCGTGAGGACAACGAGATACTGGTTTCATTATGTCGATGACATACTTTGTATGTGGACTGGGCCAGTATCGCTTCTTGAAGAATTCCTTCAGGGAATGTTTTTATGGCGAAAGGAGGAGGGAATTTAAAAAGAAGGGCCGGGTACCGGACGCCGAGCGCCATCCGTGACTTGGATAAATTTCGACCTCCAAGCTATATACGATAGTGGGAAAATGGGAAAATCTTGATTTTCCATCTATTTAATCGAATAGGGGCTCAAAAAAAAAGAGGAATATCGAGCTGTATCTGATGAGGAGGGAAGGGAGACTTGGAAAAATTTGGACTTTCGAGCTTAAACTCTAATCGTTAAGTAAAAAAAGTATAAACAGAGAAACCCCTTCACACAACCAGTTCCCTATTTGTCATGATTAACACAGTTAATGAAAGCAACCTCGAGCAGCTAACGAAGAAAGCTGCGAGTTTTTTTGTTGGCCAGGGCCCTTCTATCCAATTCACAATGAACGTGGATGGAAGTAAAATAAATTTTCTTGACTTTGCCATTTCCATTAAAAGTGGTATAGCCTGTGGACACGAGTTAGGCCATAACTATCCACGCTTCTTTCTGGTGACATCCCGCCTGTAAAAACGCAGCCCTTGCATAAGGCTCGTCCATAAGCTCATTCTGCTCTTCGTAAACAGCAAGCGGTTGTCCAGCAATTAGCCCGCGCCAATGGTGTAAAGATCGACTTTAAAGGTATTATCAGGAGAGCCAAAGACTCTGCAACTGTGCTCCTTAGATACCTGGCTGCTAAGAAAAGAAGGAAACGAGTCCGCCTCCCTTACTTGCAGCTTGGCTACATCTTGGTTCCCTGCCAACTCCAGCCCGCGTCTATGCTCTCAATACCCTCATATCTCTTTTAGGTAGGATTAAGGGTCCCATCCCTACTGTCGAGAAGAGCATAAGTGGTTATAAATAAGTCTAACATAATTGTCTAGCCATCTACACCGATGAAAGTGAGCGATAGACGAAAAACGTGGCAAGAACCACACCGCGACCGAGAAGTTAACGTCTGATAGAGAACAAAAACGAGTTCAATCATGAGACTGAGGTCTTCTTAAACCTTGAGAACTCCTTCCGGAAACGGTTGGCCTTCGACACTAACAAAATTGCTCGTCACAATTTAGGCGACAATATTGTCCTCTTGAATGAGCAACTCCTTGATTATGCCCCACTTGAGAAACTTTTTCCTCTTCAACATGATCCTACCTCTCCTAAGTCTTTTATACTTCCTGTTTCCTTCTTCGCGTACCCTCTTCGAAATTTTCCCGCTCTCTTCGCTTTTTTCTTCCTTTTTCCTCCTTCTTTCTATCTTTCTTCCCTCATTTTCCTCAATTTCTTCTACCTTTCCTTAGCTCCTTGATTAGTTTTCCTCCCACCGCTCTTCTTATTTTTCTGTCTTCCTCACCCTTCCATTGTCCTGTGTCCTCCTTGATTGGCAGGGTGGCCAATTTCTGGAGAAAGTCAGAGAATTTGAGTGCTAATGGAAGAGTCAGAAAAAAGTCAGAGAATTTTGTCCCATAGTCAGGAAATTTTTTAAAATCCATCAAAAAAGTTCAAATTGTTCTTGTGTTTTTTTTTTTTGTTGCTTTTTAGGGGAGATTATGGTCTAGAAAGACACATGTAAAAGTCAGGGACTTTCATTTTGAGAAAAAACTGACCACCCTGAATGGGGTAATCTCCCAAATCCCCTCCGCCACTGGTCAAGTTTAAGATTGAACTACGTATTACACGCGATCTAAGAGATACGGGAGTATACCAGAATTTCGGAGTGGGATTTCAAAATTTTGTAGGAAGAAAGGTTGGAGGGGATAGGGCGTCTTTTTTTGAAAATAACTAGATAGGTTTTGGAGACGGAGAATTTGAAGCCGTTTTTTGATGCCCAGGTAGAGTTTCCTGGAGAAGTCTGTGGACTCTTTGGGGGTTGGAAGAGCAGATAAAAATGTTGTATAATCATCAGCAAAAGAACGGTGGGTAAGGAGAGGGTCAACAAGTTTCGTGGCCATGAGGAAGAACAAAACACTAAAAACTTCTCCCTGGGGCACACTGTTTTCAACAGTGAGAGGGGAAGAGATTGTGTTTTGAATTCGTACTTTTAATGTTCTGTCATGAAGGAAATTCTGGAGAATATTAGGGAGATTGCCTCGAAGGCCAATTTCGTGAAGTTTGTTTGCGATGAAGTGTCTCCAGGCTCGGGGGAAGGCATCTTGAAGATCAAAAAAGATGGAGCGAAGACAGGTGGTGGTAGGAGTAATTTGGGATGATGGTGTCAGTATGCGTCGGCTTCCTGCAGAATTTGTATTCTATCCTATTGTTCTCCATTGTGAGTGTAAGGTCCAAATAGTTGATGGTCTCATTGCCTTTTTCCACTGTGAATTTGATGCTCTCATTTATCGCGTTCATTTCTGAAAGGAATAGATCCATCTGTCTATCAGTGCCTGACCACACAATTAGGATATCGTCTACATATCTGGCCCAGTGTTTGATCGAGTTTCTGAACTTGCTGCCCTTCAATATCTTACCACCCCAGGCACAAGTTAGCGGCAATCCAGAACTACCTGCTATCGGGCAATTTCTATCCTCAAGAACAACGAAGAGAAGAGGAAAGAGATCGAGATAGTAAAGCAGATCGCAGAAGCCAATACCGCAGATGTGTGGTGGAGGGAGTCTTTGGGAAAATGGAAACAAAGAGAGGAACCTATGATAGCATAGTGGGAAAGTACTCCGGATTGATACCATATATAGGAAAGTACACAAACAAGGTGATAAAGGCGTTCAATGGCTACAATGTGAATGTGGGTATCCAGAATAACCAACCCATGGTGAAGGGAATCAGCAATGACCAGACGGAACAAAGGGACAAGGAAAGCTTGAGCGGAGTGTACAAGCTCAGTTGTGAACAGTGCGAGGGGATCTATATCGGTGAGACTGGGAGAAAGTTTGAGATCAGGAGAAAGGAGTACAAAATGTCGAGGGAGAAAGAAGATGGCAAGTCACTGTTTGGGAAACACTGTAACGAGGAAAACCACGATGGAGAGGGAATATTTAGAGTCATATACGTAGAGAATCGCAAAAAGAGAAGAAAACTATGGGAACAAATGGAGATTGCAAAAGCCAAGAGGGAGAAAGCCTGCCTCTTGAACAATGTAATCACATTTGACAGCGAAAAATTATTCGGCCTGGTGATTGGACGAGAGAAGAAGAACAGACCCAACCAATCAGACGGCAGGAATCCAGGTAGCCAATAGAAACGCAGCATTTAGAACAATAGGTGGATCAATTACAAAGCAGTATGTTTTAGCCAATAAGAACACAATGTCATATTATTGTAAGAATAAGTTTCTAAGAAGTGAACCAATCACAACACAGCATTGTTATAGCCAATAAGATCACAGTGTTATATTATAAAAACTCATGGTTAAGGCCTTGTTCTCCAGTTGCGACACAACTGATAACGGGATAACACCCGAAAGTACTCTTGTATAAGCAACTAATAAAGTAGATTTGTACTATTGAAAAACCCTTTTTTAACGCAAGATTGTAGTTAGACCAGAAAGGTCTTGGAATAAGCTAACTGCTAAATTTGTAACCATAAAACAGTTTTTCTGCCCTCTGAGAGCAACGTCTTGCAATTGATGAAACAATCTCAGAACACTCGAGTGTATCATTTTCTATCACAGATTTAATATTTTGATAATCCCTAAGAAACTTCAACAGCTGGAAATCAAGCTGTACTGCCTTCTCGAGAATTTGAAACAATAACTTTTAGAATATTGTAGAACAACAGGTTATAAGAGAATTTGAGCGGACCAGAATTTTAATTGTTATTACAACGTGATTGTAGGTGCGATGGTGTTGCCAGCCTGATGTAGATAAATATTACCGAGTCAGCACTAGCTTACTTGACATCCAAGCAGTGATGGTAAAAAATTTGATAGTCAAGCAATCTAAGGTAATTGTTTGGTGGGAGAAAGTGGGATTCCTAGAAACAGATGATGAAGTAACTATAGGAGCTAAAGTTTTGAAAGCCCACGTTTGCTGGCATATAGTTATATACGAAGCCCATATTTTAAGTAACCAAAATAAATATAATTTAGAAAATTCTTCAATCAGAATCGTATATCAATTCGAAGTACGCACAGTCCAATTTTAAAATATTATTGTTATTTTTTTGTTTTCAGATCGAGAATGCTTTAAAAAGAAAAAAGTATAGCGGCCTCAAAATTGCGTTCCTTATATTTAAGAAAAGGAAAAAAGATTGAAAAAAATAAAATAAAATAATATTAATAATAAATAAATAATAACAAACGATGGAAAATTGTTACGCGCCGAATAATATTTCCAACCAATACGGACTGGATTTTCCAGACCCCATGGTGGGAACGGTTCCTATTACGCCGACACCGGCATCTACGCAAACACAATTTTCGCAGTACATTTGGAATTTCAGCCCCGAAGAAATGGGTTCCTTTTCAATCTCGTCGCTCGATTTACAGGATACGGTATCACCGAACTTTTTCGCCGTCAGTCCGTGTTCGCCGACGTCGTCAAATGCTAATACGAATTACTCGTGCAAGTAAGTGCATCGATTATTTTGATTCGTACATTTTAATTCTGAGCTCATCGCTTATCAAACTCGTTTTTCTATTTATTATTTTCGTTCCGTTTGTCTTATTTTTTTTTTTTATATTTATCTATTTTTATTTTTACTTTTATTCTCGATTCCTTTCGCGACGTTTTAAATCGTACCATCACTTCGTGCGAAAAATGTTGACATTTTGAAACAGCAAAAAATGGTGTGTTTTCTGAGGGAATTTTTCTCCATTTTCAAAAAATTTCGTTTCAGCTTGGTTTTCAATTTTTTTACGATTTTCTGGTCGTTTATTAGAATTGTACTTTTGTGACAGTTCTTCCAAATTTAATTCATAGAATTTAATGGAGAAGTCAATAGATAACGTATAGAACTGAAAATAAAGATAAAATAGCTTGAAATGTGACTCAGATGTGACATACATCGAGGCTAAATGGTCATAGATGGCGGTAGGGAATAAAAAAGCAATGTCGGAAGGCAAAAATTACACAAAATAAGAACTCGAATGAAGCGGACGGTAAATGAAACGTGTGGATAAGGCAAGTTTGAAGGAAATCTGCAATACCTATCTAATAATAAATATTACGCTCTTCACTTTCGACACTTGATACAAAGAAATGAGGGGGACACGCTAAGAATATTGCTTGTATTTGTATAAACGTAAATAATTTCAAAAAATTATCAAGAAATACGATAGGTATGCTGTACATAAGGTTGTGAAGCACGCTTTTCCATCCTTATCTCGCATTTTTGTAAAATTTCTCATAAATTAAGAGCCTGAAATTTCATAGTCTCTTTCTTATATAATTAGACTATTAGTGCATAACAATGATTAAAAATTTTTTTCTGGCGTAGTCAAATAAATAAATAAATCATATTTCACGTCTATTTACGTGATCCCTCCAAACTCCGCCCTCATTTCTTAAAAATACCTACTTCTTCTCAGTATATTAAAGGCATACAGTGTACTAGACTCATAGCTCAATTAATGGGCTCACTCACTTCGCTCACTTGCCTCCCTCTTTTCGGTATATGCACGCAAAATATGGTACCGAAAAAGTTTCTCACTGTTCGAATTTTCCGCGAGCCTTTCTGATTATTTGAAATGTGCTGTAGAGACAGAATTTAAAATTTTTTTCTTACACATTGACAAAAATTTGTTTATTTTCTGACGGAAAGAATTTTTTGGAGCTAAAATTCAGGACCCTTTGTCTTTAGCGTTTTCCATTAAACCTTTCTGTACAACATTTCCCAAGATCCAAAAAAACTCACGGGTTTTACAACGGACTTGAACGAGGGGTGGCAGGGAACCTGTTTTATGGGGCACGTGCAATCTGAAGTATAAAGATTGTGACGTCACAAGATTGACCTACAATGTTATCAAACTGTGACGTCACAGGCCCTACCCTCAAGCTTCATATGATAGGACAAAGGGCTTGGAAAATTTTCGAGCTCCAAATTTTGCCGGGCGGGCGGCCGGCCGGAAAATCCACCGATCGTCATCAGATTATGATGTCACAAGGCTGACCTATGACGTCGTTGAACTGTGACGTCACAAGCCCCGCCCTCCCAAGCTATATATGATAGGAGGAGATGTGGAAAATTATCGAGCTCCGAGTTTTGTTGGTCGGCGGACGTTTCTTCCGACCCTCCTCCTGATAAAACAGGTTCCCTTTTAAAAATTCGTTTGAGAAACTTTTTTGGGAAGTTATTCTTTATGCGGACCACCCACGCGCGCCCGACATGTGTCGGGTGGAGACCGCTGGAATATCGAACGTTGCAGGGTATTTGGGAAGCGAAGCACATCGTTAACATAACTCTGGACCTTCGTTTATGTGAATTTGGGCCCTCTTCTTGTCTTCTTGATTACACCGTCTGCGTCCAAAGTTTTGTGATCAACATAGCCAATTTGACTTTATTCACGGCCGCTTTTAATAGGCCCTTCGGAGAGCACTTGAGCCATCTTCTGAGATCCGATTCCCACGACTATTTTCTTCTTCCAACACTTCTATTGCCGCTTATTTTCCCGCGCAAAATGAGCCGGAAAACCGAGTATTTTTGCGCGATTCCAGTTTTCTTTGCTGTATGGTTCCGAGCAACTCCAGTTCCTTGGCCATTCTTCGCAGTATTCCCACGTTAGTGATACGTGGTCTCGATACGAAATTTTTAGCATGCGTCGGTATACGTACATCTCTAGAGTCTCAATCCTCTTTTCCAGTGTACGAGTAAGAACCCAACTTTCCATAAATCATAGATTGAATTGATTGAGAGGTGCGTGAGCAGTTGAGTCGATTATCAATACGTAGTCCTGATGCTAGGTCGGCAAGGATTAGCGATTCGAGTTTCTAGGAAATGCGAATTTTCCTCCCTTGTTAAGGAGAGCGAGTTCATCGAATGAGAAGTTTACACCAGAGAGGTTCAAACCGGTGGAGCAAATTTCCCTTGATTGTTGGCGTCTCTAGTCGGTGGTTGGAGTTTTGGCTACCATATGAAAGCGCAGACCAGACATAGCATCGTACCATTCTCATGGGCAATTCCAGAACAAATGCTTACGAGTCATCAGGCTTCTGATGTTAAGGAAGGCTTTTCTGGCTCTTTCAATTCTCGAGCGTATTTCCACAGTCTGATCTGTCTCTTCCTGCAGCCAGGTGCCAAGATACTGGAATTTAGGAACTCTTTCTACGAGTCCATCGTTTAGCTTCAATTGTTGGTCTTCTATCTCAGGTTTATATTATCCATTTGGTTTTCTGGCGTTTATTTTTAGACCATACTCCGCACTGACACCCGCTACTCTTACGAGCATATCCTGTAGCTCAGGCAATGATTCGGCCATGAGAGTCGGTATACCTTATATTAGATACACGGGAACCATCTTCCTCCACAATTACCTGTCTGAAAATGGCCTCTGAATAAATGTTGAAGAATGCCGGTGACAGGATGTATCCATATCTCACTTCTTCCTGAATGGGCACCTCCTCTGATTCCTCTCCTCTCCAGCGAATTGTTGCCGTGTACATAAGTTTCCTTATACCAGGTCCGATCCCGACATCTTCCAAAGCTTTGATCATGCTTTCGTGTTTTACACAGTCGAAAGTGTTCTTACAGAGGTATAGCTTTCGATTCACGCCCTTGCATCCATGGGCTAAAACTTTTGTGACTCATAAGGACCTTTGAACCCAAGCTGCTGAGCGACAGAGTTTTCCTCGCATTTTTCATACACTCGGTTATGAATTACTTTAAGAAGTTCCAAGACGTGTGACATCAAGCCAACTGTTCTGTGATCTTTTTGACAGCGCGATAAACAGCGATTTCAACCAATCCGCTGTCCGCTGTTATATCTTGCGATATTAATATCTTTCTTGAAGAACCTGGCTACTAGAAACGCAGTTGATGATTGATCGTTCTATAATAATTTTAACAGTTTGCAGTGCATTCCGTCGGATCCGACCGCCTTACCATTCTTCCTTCTCTTAATTGTGCGCGCTTCATCCTCTATATCTTCGACACGTTATTTTTTTCCCCATCATCCTTGGATAGCTTGCCGATATATTCTTCCTTTCCCAGTACCAGCTGACCATTTGTATTTTTGAGGGTACCTGGTGTCAGTTTCCGACGGTGGCCACTAGCTCTTTCACTTTTTTATGCATTTTAAAATGATCGTGTCTGGTTTCCAGCTCTTCAATCTCTTCACATTTCTCTTCCGGCCACCTGTCTTTGGATTCTCGGATCTTTCTGCGAATAATTTCATATATTTTCGTGTACGCATCCTTATCACCTTTTTTCATAAGATCCATTATTTCTGTGGTCATCCACGCGTTCCTCTTGCGACACTGCTACGTGCCAATTATTTCCTTCTGTATCTTGGCCTGTTCCATTTTTCATTTCTCCCAAAGTGCGCGTGAATCGTTTTCCGACTGCAGCTCCGTCATCACCTTGCATTATGAACCGTTGGCTCCAACAACTTGCGAATGTCAAGACGCTGTTGTGGAGGTGGTCTTTTTATCAGTCGAAAACGCAGCCTCATTGTCATGACCACTGGGTGATGGTCAGAATTCACATTAGCGTAGCTTAATATCCTTTTTAAATTGCTTATCTTCTTGATTGCGGATCATTCCTGACGGTGACTCCCATGTACTCGTATAGAACGAAAGACATGTTCTCTTTCTCGCAGAATTGAACCAATCTGTCTCTTCGGGCCTTCCTTTCCCCGAGGCCGAATGGACCAACATTTTGCTCGTGGCTTCCTTTGCCAACTTTTGCATTCCAATCTCCCAGGATCACGGTTATTTCCCGATTTCCTTCCTCATAATACTTCTCATCCGCGGTTGGCTCATACCCTTGGATTATATTCATCGATCGATAGTTAGTTTGGATTCTCAACATCATTGCTCTCTCTGACATAGGTTCATACTTTGAACCAGCTCCCCTAGCACAGCGACTCTCGTTCTATGACTGGGATCGTTTGACCCGGAATAATATATGACCGCCTCCTTTAACTTCATGGAGCCGCAGCCCGGCCATTGTACTTCGCTCAGTTAAAAAATACTGATGCCCAATCGTTTTCTTTCCGCTTCAACATTCTGCGACTTTCCGGCATGAAAGAGTCTATCGTTAACTCTAATCTTTGTCTAGCAAGGAATCTCATAATTATATTTTAGATGAGTTCAACTTCTGCAAAACATCTCTCACACCTTCACCTTTTCGACCAACTTGCTTTCCTTAGCAAACAGTATTTGTTTTGCTGCTAGAGGGGTCGGAATTCGCTCACTTCTCTGGACGAGGGGAGAGGGAGGACTCAATCCTTTGGAATCTGTCGTGGGGTTGAGGAGTCGGGATTCCTCCTCCGCCTAACTCTCTTACGGTCAATTTTTGCAAACACGCGTCTCCCGGGAAAACTGAGGAGGAGGAGAGGATAGAGAAAAAAAAATTCCGGGTGAAAGGTGGTTGGCGAAACAGATCCCTAGTCAAAATTGATTTGATGAGTCCACATACCTTCGTTTTAGCATAAAATTATGGCTCGTAGTAAGAGAAACACCCTCTCCATAAAAACTCATTTGTTATTCAAGATCTAAATGTAGAGAAAATTTTTTCTCATCAGAAGCTTGTCGAAAAAATTGTTCACTTATGAGCACAAATTCTGCTTCATATCGATAATATGCACTAAACATTTCATATCGATTATTTTCCACGGTACTCGCACGCTTCTACAAATATACGATATCCGCATTAATTAATACTTCTTCGGTTTCAGAAACGATTTGGGTTGCTTCTTATCAAAACAAAACTCATCTCCGGAAATAAAACAGCCGCACGACATGGCAGACGTTCTGTTATCTTTGAAACACGCGATTGTTCACCCCGGTCAAATGTCACCGACCTGCTCCTCTCCTAATTGTTATCAAACGTCGCCGCAATATTCATTCGCGAACGGATCGTCAGCCTCGCTATCCTGTGCAGTTTATCCGCATCAGGTAATCTTATACCCTTGTTTAAAAACTAAACGAATAATGTAAGGCGCGTACGAAATGACCGCCATCATCGTCTAAGTTTAGACTAAATAAGTCTTCACTGAATAAAAATACTATCAAGTAAGCCTACGCTATACATGGCAATTAATTTGGTAGAAGGAGATATGACAATTATATTAGTGTACAGGATTTCAGCACTCAAGACGAAAATATTCACTTATATATTTTTTTCAACTCTCTAAAATTTTTTCTCTGTTACGTTGCAAGCTTTTCGCTACCCTTAAGAAAAATCTCAATAAAAGGCTCTAGCCGGGTAAGGGGGGAAATGGTCTTGGTAGGAAAATGTTTCAAATGTCCGTCAAAATGTTGTCCCTAATGAGAAAACTCGAAATCAAAAAAATTGGACCCATCCGCTCATCCACATGGGCTGCAGAGTGATTTTTAGGCCTAAAATCCAAAGGGATATATCTCAGCCAATAATGATCGCACAGCAATGAAACTTGAGGAGATTTTAGTATAATTATGTGAACGTTCATCCATGGTATTTTTTTCAAAAAAAACCATTCATATCATATTTTCCCTAGTTTCTAGCTATAACAAAACTTCAAACTCGAATAAAAAAAAATCGGGGGGGGGAGGAACCTGGGGAAAATCATTCATTTGAAGCGCCATAATTTGGTACAAGGAGATATGACAATAATACTATTAGTGTACAAGATTTCAGCACTCAAGACGAAAATATTCACTTATATATTTTTTTCAACTCTCTAAAATTTTTTCTCTGTTACGTTGCAAACTTTTCGCTACCCTTAAGAAAAATCTCAATAAAAGGCTCTAGCCGGGTAAGGGGGGAAATGGTCTTGGTCGGAAAATGTTTCAAATGTCCGTCAAAATGTTGTCCCCAATGAGAAAACTCGAAATCCAAAAAATTGGACCCATCCGCTCACCCACATGGGCTGCAGAGCGATTTTTAGGCCTAAACCAATAATGATCGCACAGCAATGAAACTTGAGGACATTTTAGTATAATTATGTGAACGTTCATCCATGATATTTTTTTCAAAAAAAACCATTCATATTTTCCCTAGTTTTTAGCTATAACAAAACTTCAAACTCGAATAAAAAAAAGAATCGGGGGGAGGCACCTGGGGAAAATCATTCATTTGAAGCGCCATACCCTCTACTACAACATACATGAGTACCATAGTCCTCGGTGAGGTGCAACATTCCCAAAAAAATCAATATTTAATGAATTTCTGTGATTTTTCCATGAATAGCGGGGTGAACTATGACTGCTACCGCAATAGACCGCGAGAAATCAATGGTCAATGTTCGAGGTGAAAAATACGCACTCCTCCGTGAGATGAAATGGGAATGTTGATAGACTAAAAATATATTTTTAGTATTTCGTTTATCGATTTGGTCAATTCTTATGTAAACACGTCCACCGATTAGGTGGAGTACGTTAGATTGAGAAAAATAGTTGAAAAATTCTCCAGTCGCTGGAACAGTCTGAAAATAGAAGAGAAGTGAGAAAATCCACTTTTTCACCCTGGAGGACCGTGAGTTTTGGTATTTCATTCATCAAATAGGTCAGTTCTCACGTAAACATGTTCGCCGAGTTTGAAAAAAATGGTCAAAAAATTCTTCAGTCGCTGGAACGTTCTGGAAATGACAAAAATTAGAGAAAATCCACTTTTTCACCCTGGAGGACCGTGAGTTTTGGTATTTCATTCATCAATTCGTTCAATTCCTAAGTAAACATGTCCGCTGAGTGAAAAAAATAGTCAAAAAATTCTCCAGCCGCTGTAATGGTCTGGAAATGACAATAAATCGGGGAAATCCACTTTTTCACCCTGGAGAATCGTGAGTTTCGGTACTTCATTCCACAATTCGTTCAATTCTTATGTAAACATGTCCGCTGAGTTTGAAAAAAATAGTCAAAAAATTCTCCAGTTTCTGGGATGCCCTGGAAATAGTAAAAACTCTAGGTAATCCACTTTTCCAACATGGAAAAGCGTGATTTTTCATATTCTGTTTATCAACAAGGTCAATTCTTATGTAAATACATCCGCCGAGTTGGAAAAAAATAGTCAATAAATTCTCCAGTCGCTGGAACGATCTAGAAATAGTACCAAATCCAGAAAATCAACTTTTTCAACGTGGAGAGCCCTGATTTTTGGTATGTTGTTCATCAAAAAGGTCAAATCTTATGTTAATACCTCCGCCGAGTTTGAAAAAAATAGTCCAGAAATTCTTCAGTCGCTGGAATAGTCTGAAAATGAAAAATTGAAAATATCTGCTATTTGAACTTGGAGAATCGTGATTTTTATATTCTGTTTATCAATAAGGTCAATTTTTGAGTAAATACATCCCTATTTCGAAAAAAATATTCAATAAAATCTCCAGACGCTCATTGGTATGGTCGATTCTTCTAAGAACACTTACGCCGGGTTTTAAAAAAATTGAAAAACATTCTCCAGTCGTTGGGACGCCCTGAAAATATTAAAAAATAAAGATACACACCCGCCACAATGATTCATGTGTTACTTTTCCCCCCTCGAGTCGCAGCGGTACAAATTGTGTTACTGATAGCAGTGCACTCGCATGATGTGGAGGAATCCTTTTCCGAGACACATGAAGACAATCATCTCCTTTGTATTGTCATGCTCATGAGGAGATTCCTGCACTTCATGGAAGTGCACGGCTCCCAGTAACACAGTTTGTACCTCTACGACTTCAGGGGAACAAAAATAAACATTCAACACTTTAAAGTAAAGGAAATGAATCTTAGGGGTGGGTATTTTTTACTATTTCCAGAGCGTCCTAGCGACTGGAGAATTTATTGACTATTTTTTTCCAACTCGGCGGATGTATTTACATAAGAATTGACCTTATTGATAAACAGAATATGAAAAATCACGGTTTTCCATGTTGGAAAAGTGGATTACCTGGAGTTTTTACTATTTCCAGGGCATCCCAGAAACTGGAGAATTTTTTGACTATTTTTTTTCAAACTCAGCGGACATGTTTACATAAGAATTGAACGAATTGTGGAATGAAATACCAAAACTCACGATTCTCCAAGGTGAAAAAGTGGATTTCCCCGATTTATTGTCATTTCCAGACCATTACAGCGGCTGGAGAATTTTTTGACTATTTTTTTTAAACTCGGCGAACATGTTTACGTGAGAACTGACCTATTTGATGAATGAAATACCAAAACTCACGGTCCTCCAGGGTGAAAAAGTGGATTTTCTCACTTCTCTTCTATTTTCAGACTGTTCCAGCGACTGGAGAATTTTTCAAATATTTTTCTCAATCTAACGTACTCCACCTAATCGGTGGACGTGTTTACATAAGAATTGACCAAATTGATAAACGAAATACTAAAAATATACGTATTTTTGGTCTATCAACATTCCCATTTCATCGCATGGAGGAGTGCGTATTTTTCACCTCGAACATCGACCATTGTTTCTCGCGGTCTATTGCGGTAGCAGTGCTATTCATGGAAAAATCACAGAAATTCATTAAATATTGATTTTTTTGGGAATGTTGCACCTCACCGAGGACTATGGTACTCATGTATGTTGTAGTAGAGGGTATGGCGCTTCAAATGAATGATTCTCCCCAGGTGCCTCCCCCCGATTTCTTTTTTATTCGAGTTTGAAGTTTTGTTATAGCTAGAAACTAGGGAAAATATGAATGTTTTTTTTTGAAAAAAATACCATGGATGAACGTTCACATATACTAAAATTTCCTCAAGTTTCATCGCTGTGCGATCATTATTGGCTGAGATATAGCCATTTGGATTTTAGGCCTAAAAATCACTCTGCAGCCCATGTGGGTGAGCGGATGGGTCCAATTTTTTGGATTTCGTGTTTTCTCATTAGGGACAACATTTTGACGGACATTTGAAACATTTTCCGACCAAGGCCATTCCCCCCCCCCCTACCCGGCTAGAGCCTTTCTTAATAGTTTTTACAAAAGTTGTGTCTATTAACAACGTTATAATTGAGTAAAGCAGGGAACTTGACTTATGGTAGGATACGAAACTGTAGGGGTAATAATGAATTATGATGAAGAAAAGCAGCCCATTTACGGAGGAGAATCGACTTTGAAATAATCGATTTTCGATTTCGACAGTCAATTGCTACGACAGTTCCCCGCCTAATCGATAGTCGAAATAAATCCCTTCTCATATCTGTAGGGCAAAGGTTAAACCTTTTCCAAGTCTTTGAAGGAGGTCATAATGAGAATTTTCATTATTTCCCTCCCTAAACTAAAGTAGCTAAATTGCTGAGACAGATTCGAATCAACGACTTTCAATGAAGGTGCCAAAAATGAAGGCTTCATTATTTACTCGGAGATGAGATTTCAGGATTTTTTAAAACTCCAAAGTCACACGCAGCTCACTTCGTTCGCTGTTCATGATGGGATCTTTCGAGTGATGGTAGGGGGAGAAGTCCTAAATTCTTTGATCCATCGAAAGCGGATCTCAAAATGTCTTTAAGTTCCTAAAGTACGCCTTGCACGCAAAAAAGAGTATTCATTTTTAGATCAAGGTCATTATAGGTAACTTATTCGTACGTATATAACTCAATTTCTGGCTTCGAAAGCAAAATTATCTTGTCTCAACAGGATCTCGACAGGTTCTTTTTGAAAAAAGAGCGGGGACATTTCAAATCTTTTCATCTTTTGGAAACAGACCTCCATCGCGCGGAGGAGGCTCTTAGGGATTCGGTGAATATGGTAAAAATTCGAAAAAATTTATAAATTTCTAGGGAGTGCGAGTAATTTCTAAAATATCTAAAATAATTTCCCAAAAAATCCGAAAAATCTGTTTTTCTACGGATGTGAAGAGATTTTTATCGGCTTCACTTTGTAATGAGAAAACACACACTCCTTTACGAAAAGAAACGTTTTAATGAATTTCATATGAACCAATTTCAAACTTTTGGGATGAATACCGTTATAAACGGGATTAAGGTGTTTCACCGAAAGATTTTTGACCTAGAAAAATTCACCTATTAAGATTCACCTACAGATAATTCACCTGATAGAAGTAGTGGTTCATCACATGGTAAGTTCACCGTGACGAAAGTTCACCGACAAAATTCGATTATATTATTGTTATTAATCTGTTTAATTCAAGTTTAATAATAATAATAAATTAATTTAATAATTTCATTTTTGATATTTTATTTAATAAAATTAAATTTTATAATTGCCCCTGATGAAGACGACAGAGTCGTCGAAACGTCGGGTTTAATTTGTGTGTTTTTGTTTTTGTTGACGTCAGTGCCTTTAAAAATAAAAAATTTATTATAATTTAAAAAGCGTCAATTTAAATTTTAATTATTTTATTATTTTTTATATTTTCGAGTATTATTTATTTTTATATTTTAATTGAATTTAATTTTGAAAGAAAAAATAAATAAAATAATAAATAAAATAATTTAAATTAACATAATTTTTAAATAATCGTTTATTGAGATAAAAATTATTCATTAAAATTTTTAAACAAAATTTCAAATAAATAAATTGATTTAATACATTAAAAATTATGATCATAAATAATAAAATATAATTTATTAATTTTATTTAATTAATTTGATTTATAAATATTAATATTTTAATTAAATAAATTTTCTTTATTAAATTATTATTTATTTAAATAATTATTTTTATAAATAAAATTTGGTATATCAAAGCATCAAATAAAAGTCTAACAGCTGATTGAAAGAGCCGGTGTCGGCGAACTCAAAAAAGGAAGATGAACTTTCCTGTCAGTGATGTGTATATTCCTTCAAAAAGACATACTCGGTGAAAAATATTTCGGTGAACTGGTCGGATTCCATATAAATTATTAAAAAATAATAGAAGGACTTGTCCAGACGAGTATATCATAAACAAAATAATGAACTTGAAAGCACTGTCGTCTTATACCGACAGTGCTTTCAAGTTCATTATTTTGTTTAAATTATTAAAGGCATTTCCAGAATACAACGCCATTTGCCCTTTTCTGGTATTGCATACCTTTTATTATTGTGCATGTGCAACACTCGTGTTTAGTTACCGGGGTTTGTTGCGACGCGAAACGTATATTATCGAGCCACAAAATTTCAATGCGCGAGAAGGTACACTAATTGCCGGTCGCAATAAAGCGCGAGTGACAACTTCATAGGGTCTCAGAATTGAGGTCAAAAATGAGGCGACACTTGGTATTAGACAATTAGGTCGACTAAAAATCGACTTCGACATTGCGTCGATTCAACCATTGCTACAGTTGTCAAGTACAATATTATTCTCATGACTACGCTTGCTGTCTGCGAGTAGCGAAGTCACCGAACATACAGAACGCTTTAAGGGGGTAACTGTGAATTCAGATCAATATTTTTAGAAAACTGAGAATCAACTGTTGACCTACCCAACGAAGCGTCAATAGTAGAATTTGGAGAAGTCAACTAAAAATCCCCTGCAGATGAAAGCCGATTTGAGGTTGATTGAAGGTCGACCAGCGTATGTTACCTGAGAACTAAAATCGACCCAGCAGAGAAGTCGATTTCAGGGCGATAAAAAAATTAGACAAGTCGACTCAAACCGACTCCAGATCGTCAGTCGATTTGAGTTCGATTTCAAGTTAGCCAATAAGCATTAGGCCGATATTTCGACGCAATTTTGACGAAGACTTGGATTGAAATAAGTGAATTCTCGGTCGATTTGACTTTAATTACACACATGAACAAATTTCGAACGTTTGGAATGAACATGAACTGTTAAACGTATTTTTGACGCTGAATGCGATACCATTCACTGTTTTTTCATATTACCCCTCATTATTATGCAATACAAACGTTTAGTTTCCGCGGTTTGTTGCAACGCGTAACGTATCTTACCGAACTACAAAAATGCGCGAGAAAGTACACTTAATTGCGGGAACTAAAATGAGTATTGCCATGATCGCCCAAAAGAAAGGCCAGAACATGCAGATTTGGCAATGATGAAGAAGATAAGAGTGAGTGAGGCAAGGTTTCCCGGTGAACCATATCGACTTTAAATTGACTCACTATTTCGATCTAATGTTGACTCCAGTTTTGTTTATGTCGACCGCAAATCCACCCAGAATGACGAAAAGTCGACTCAAAATCAACCGCTCATTTTGTTTCATTGACTCATGATCGACGTCGAAATTGAGTCAACTCCTGGTATGAAATTGATGTCAATTTTGAATCGATTATACGTCATTCATCGGCGAAAGACTCGCAAACGACGTTGAAATCGCACTATCTGGTGGGGGGTTTCAGAATCGAGGTGAAAAATGAGTCGATTGAAAATCGACCATCATATTGCGTCGATTGTCGCATTACCATGTTAGTCAAGTATGATTGGGATTCTCTCGAAAGCAATCATTATTATGATTATGACTACAGATTCTGTCTGCGAGTAGTGAAGTTACAAAACAGACAAAATGCTACGAGGGGGTGTCTGAAATTGACTCTAAATTGGCGTCGATTTATGGTCGATTCAAAATCGACCAGTGTACATTAACTAGAGAACTCAAATTGATTTCAACTGTCAACACAAATAAACCGTCTTCAATGAACATGAACAGGCGAAGATGTCTCTGAAAGTACTTCGTGCGCTGAACACCATGGCATTGGCCGTTTTTCAGGATCTCCTCTCAGATTTTTGTAATTTTGTCTCAAAGTTTGAAAAGGGCTAAAAAATTAAGTACTTAGAAGCAAATAATAAAGCTAGTGATAAAATTCGTTTTTTGCTTGATATCAACATTTTATTCAGGTTTTCCTCGGCATACTACATAATTATCGAACGAAATGAATCAGAATTGAAGGATTATTCTCGCGTTTTAAGTTATGTATCAATTTCTTTCATTTCAAAGTTCAACCTAAAAAACACTCCATTTTTGCTCAAATTACTTGGTTTTTCATTGTAATAATTTTTAGGCCACTGCGGGCTGATACAAAATAAAAAATATATATAATTCAACATTCCTAACTATTTTATTGTCTCAAACTTATTTGTAAATAAAATGCATCTGAAATTCCCTTAATTCCTTCACACGTTTTCTAAAGTGGGAACACTGATTACGTCTCAACAATTGAACGTAGATTGGTTGACTGGGCACACGTTTTTCTGTGTCAGTAACGTGTAAGCGCGCGCATTGCGTGAATCAGTGTGACAAGGATAATCCTCATGAATTTCCCCTTTCAAACACCTGTAGATATTTTATCATGAAATGACTCTCAGAAAAATGAGTTGAACGCAGTAACTATGAGAGCTAATCAAGTGAAAATATTATGTGTTTGAAAAGGAAGTATGACCAACATTTCTGTACGCTTCTTTCTATATCTTTGATGTTTGTAACAGTACAATAAAGTATTCCAAAAGTGTCAGTTTGAAATAATTTTCAAGAATTGAGACGCAATTCATGAGGAACGAAGAGGAGATGGCAAAAAACGGCAAATGGCGTTGTGTTCAACGCAAAAAATACTTCTAGAAACACTTTTGCTAGTTCATGTTCATCCCAAATGTATGAAATTTGTTCATGTGTGTAATCGACATTTCAGGTTGATAAAAATTCTAACAAACCGACTCCAGGTTGACGCGACGTCGATTTAAAGTCTCTAGAGAACTACATATCAACTGTTGATCAAAGCAACAGAGCGGTTGATTTTAGGTCAACAAAAAATTTGGAATTGCTGCTGCGAGTGAGTAGAAATGGAGGAGATATGAGATCATTTTTACACGCTGGAAAGATCTATTGAACGAAATTGAATGAACGGGGGTACCTATATAAAAGTCAGACTAGAAAGCGAGAATCAGTTATTGAAAGCAATTTTCGAGTATTGTAAGCAAGGAAATATGAGGAAACAAGAGATTTTTCAAACAAAACTTTGTACACTCCGAAAAGATGATTACAGCCCGAAATTCAAAACTAGAAGATATTTATGGTCAATATATGTGAAGTAATAAGGAAGCTTAATCTGATCCACCCTCGGTCCGCATAAGGTAGATAATAACTAGAAAAATTTAGAATAAATTAGTTTAAAGAACGACTTTAAAGGCAGAAATTTGGTCATGACCACAGTCTATGATTTCTATAAAGATTGATTTTAGTTAGAAGAGATTCTTGGGATGATTCTAAATTGTGAGAGAAATTCTTAAGAGGCCAAGTCCCTCCCCAACGCGCCTATATATCCCTTAAATATGAAAGGTCATCTGACACCAAGCTAATTCTTGCATAAAATCCATACTTGGAGGAAAAACCCTGCTTAGTTTTCTGAGGGCTTAGCCTCTCAGACACCTGAGAAAGTCTGTTCACATAAATTATTAGCCAAATTTTGGACTGATTATGGGTTCGATCCTAATTACATCTTGTAAAAATATTTTATAACTGATCATAAAATGGATAATATAGAGCTCGAATTTACCAATTCTAAACGATTGAAGAAGGAAGGGCTGCATTATTGTATTGATTATTAGAAAACGCTAGCTAACTTTCTTTTGCGCTTTGTTCGGCTTTTGGTTACAGCCCGCAACAAACAAAATGAGTGTAACAAATATTTTCAGTGTGATTCTATCTTATAGGTACAAAACGAATACTTCATTCGCTTATTTCGATTACCTTATTCTTACAATTTTATAGGTACCTTCACTACCTGCAGAAATGGACCTAATGGATAGTAGTAACCAACAGTATTCGCAGTACATGAACACCTTTCCTGATCAAAGTGTGCCATCACCAGGGTGCGGTGGTAACACGCTTACGTGGACCTCTAGTCATACCCAGCCATTCTTCCCGGCAATGAGCGTGAACGTAAGCATGAACATGACCATGCATGGTTACCCGACGCCGACCTCTCCGACTCCGTTACCCATTGACCCCATTCAAGCACAGTCGCCTTGTCATCAGGTAAGATTTCAGAGATTGCTTTAATTGTTATAATCCCTCAATTTATTTCCAATTAATCTATTCAGTTGCAGTGGGCATCGTTGACACCGAGCGCTTCGCCAGTCTATCAGTCTCCAGATTTGGCCAGCCCAAACGCGCACAATAATTGCGGAGGTCTTGGCGGCACAACTTATTCCTTCACGGCCGACATAAAGGCGCAACAGCTGTCGGATCCTATTCTCTGTTCGACTCCTCCTCCATTTAAGAACTACAACAAACTGTGTAGCGGGCAATCCTCTCCCTGCCTCAAGATATCCGGCCAACGTGTAAGCAAGTCGATAACTCCGACCAGCGAATACGACAAGAGTAAACCTAACTTATGTAGGATTTGCGGTAAGACGTACGCGAGGCCGAGTACTCTGAAAACGCATTTGCGAACGCATTCCGGAGAAAAGCCTTATCGATGCGACGATTGCAATAAATCGTTCAGTCAGGCCGCAAATTTGACGGCTCACGTTCGCACGCACAGCGGCGAAAAACCATTCCGGTGTCCGATTTGCGGGCGTAAATTTTCGCAGTCGTCTTCCGTTACTACGCACATGAGAACGCATTCGGGAGAAAGGCCGTATCGGTGTCGACAGTGTAAAAAGGCCTTCTCCGATTCATCGACGCTAACGAAACATTTGAGAATACATTCGGGCGAGAAGCCGTATCAGTGCAAATTATGTCAATTACGTTTCTCGCAGTCAGGTAACTTGAACAGACATATGAGGGTGCATAGCGGGCTCGAAGCTAACCTTCTATTTTCATAACGATGGGCGCCACGGTCTTACGCGGTGCTTTTATTTTTGTTTTTTTCTTCTTTCTTTCGTTTTTCGAACAACAAAAATAGAAAATTTTCAACTAGTCAAATTTAACGTATTTGTACATGACGCGAGGGAACCCGATGAAAATTCGCTGGTTTTAAAATATTTTCGAGCCGAAATTTGATGCCGAGTTTCCCTGTTAAACGAATCTTAAGAAAGATGCCCACTTCATCTTCAGCATAAATGTTGAATCACACGAGCGGTATGGCCAAAAAGAACAAGAAGATTTTCTTAGAAGGCCTTATGAACAAAATTTTACGATATTTCAAAGCAAATTAGGATTTTTACCTCCCTTCCCGCTCCTTGGCGACGCCACTGCCCAGCATGTCATGCATGTATCTCGTTCAAAATTCCAAAGATTCTGTAGTCTGTCCGCAATAAAAACTGTGGTAGCCCAACTCTATAAGATTTTCACTTAGTCTTAATCTATGATTCCTCATGGCATCAAATTCGGCGCTGAAAATACAATGACCATTACCCTCTATTCGTTCCAGAGAATTTCTGGTATCGGAATTCGTTCCTTCGAGTGATTCATGACTGCAAATCCCTGAATGAATTCGACCTAGTAAGGGAAAATAAAGAGAAAACTGTTTACGAATGCGCCAAAGATTAATTTCTAACTATCAATTGTGAGGAATTTACGTACCTATTGAATGTTTCAATATTTTAAATTTTGTGCAACAGTCACTATACTAGTCATTGTAACATTTATATGTATGCAATAAATTTTTTTTTAAATTGTATACTATCTATTGATATCATTGAGTAACAATAATTTAAAAAAAAAAAAAAAAAGACTGCACCTTAGTGCAGAGCAAGTCAAAGATTAACGTTAACATTAAAGAGGAAGAAAACTGTAATGATGATACTGCCGAATATTCTTAGAATTATAAGCACTCATGAGGAGTGCAGGGAACCTGTTTCCTCCACTTCATATGCACATATGTAAGACTCAAAAGTTGTTATGCAAACTCGTTCCTTCATCGCGATATTGTAAAAACGTTGAATCGTTTGGTACCGGCGCCGTGACGCTAGGCTACTTATGATCTATTTATCTACGCCCGCCCACCACCAAAGAAGATTACGTGGCTGATCGATCACCCTTGAGTTCAGAGTTTCGACGATTTGACTCTTAGGCATTTCGGTTTCTCTAATACCTTCTTGGTAGCATGTGTAAGGATTCGTGAGATTTGTCATGCGGATTTGTTCCTGCGCCGCTATGTAGGAACTCAGAAAGGTGACCTATAGTCACTAATTTACACGGCAACAGAAACGTTAAACTGATAAGCACCGGCGCTATGAAGCTCGGCTGCTTATCATGGTGACTGCAACACCTTCATTTACTCATAGTCATAAGTATTCATCAAGAAATATTTGATAATTGTAATTTTACGTTTAGTGTAGCGCTATACTCACGCGAAATGGTCGTAGCTTAACCAACCCTGGAAAAACTGGTGCATAATCCGTTCATTGGCGCTGATGATGTGCAAGAAGAACTCATTGAGTTACAAAACGACGGGATCTGCAAAGATAATTTCACCAATGAAACACTGAAAAAGTTCTCGTGCAGAAGCACTCTGTTGTATCCTAAACTTTGGACACTACGCTCAAACCCCTCATTCTCTTCTGCTTTACCGACCCATGCGAGCAAGGGTTTTCAACTGTTCTCGAAATTAAGAGTAAGAATCGTTAGAGGCTGATGAACCCTGAGATATGGCGGTAGCAAACACAGTATCTGCCCCCCCGTCGAGAAACTGGCCAACGACATGCAAGCGCAAAGATTGTTCTTTAAAATTAAAAATATATCAATCTTATTTTTGGAATAGTATAACATTCTAATTTTATATGTAGTAAATTAACTTGACATCGATTTTTCAAATGAACCTGGTCAACGTACGCATATCATGACCAAACGACAAATACGCTGACTACTATCCACAATAATGCCACAACGATTTACGGCTCTAATAAGAGCACTGTTATGTGAAAATTCTTCATTTGTAAGAAAACGTTCCAAAAACAAATCAAGCTCACCTATTCATTCTCTGCATGAGCTTGTTCTATTCTGCTTTGAACTGGTGATCATTACTGTTAATTTGATTGTGAAATTCTGAATCAAACAAATTACTAACTTGGTTATCGCACAAAAAGCAGTGAATTTCAATCTCCAAAGGCCAAATTCCGTCTTCAATCTTCCATGTAAGTTTAATTTCAGGAGAAAGAAGGGCTTCTACCAATTTAATTCCAGGAGAAAGAACGGCTTCCATTAATTGTAAGATGAGATTAGATAATTCTGTGAGATGCGTTGTACCTTCTTCATAAGAGAGCATTCTTGCCTTCCAAATCCGACGATTTTTGTCTTCAGAAAACTCAAAGTACGTGATATATAACATTCATTATCATTTGGACAGAAATTTGGACTCAAATGTGCAAACAGAGTGAACCACAGCGAATGAAAATTAGTCTGTTCCATCAAAGCATTCCAAACGATTGAAATAATGATTGCGGATCAGAGGATGGCTCCATTTCGTTTCGACGCTCACGAAGAAAATTTATGACTGCAATACAAAAAAATAATTGAAAATAGTTGAGGACTAGCTGCAACATGCTTACTTATGTTATGAAGGGCACACTAAAACAATTCTTCTCAACCGCAAGAGCGGCTCCAAAATAGCAATACTTATATTCCCGATCTTTTTGTCTACTTAGCCGGTAATTATACTTGGCACAATTTATTCAAGACTCTCCCATCCGCTGCGCAAAAACGTAATCAACAGAATGATATCGCAGCCTTTACTTTGACATTTTGACATCTTCCTGTCACATCTTGTGTTGAAATTGTTGCCCTTTTTCGAACCCTACCATTTAAAAGCATAAAATATGGCATGCAGACCAATGGTATGACAGGTTAGGTGCTTTTCACAATGAATATATAACTTATTCCTCTTCAGAGGAGTTGTTTGAAATATTGAACTCGAAGTTACGCAGTGATTGGTTATAAAAATTGAACGTAATGACACAGACAAATAAGGTCGCATGAACTTGTTTTGAAAAACTTGATTGATGTTAAAACTCAATTTTTGTACAAATAAATAGGCCTATTAAGTATAAGAAATTTGTACATAGGTAGGTACTTACCAGATATCAATTTGACAGGACAATCAATAGTATACGGTAGGTGTGTTCATATAGTTCAAGCGAAATCTATCATTGAATCTTGGTACCTAGACAAAAATATGAAATTTAATTATTGATTATTTAATTATTCCAATATTGTTGTAGTAGGCAAATATTACAAAAGATATTGTTCTCAACTGACTTCACAAGATCTTAGGTTTCAAATAAGGGGAGAAAACAATAATGATGTGACCGTGACTGATAAGATTACTGACAGCGACAGACTTTTAATTTTACTCCTTGTTCCACAGGTTCACCTTCAAGTTTTTTTGAATTAGGAAGATCTCGTTATAGAATATTAAAATCAAAAGTAAGAACCTTTTTGTTTTTCGTTCGACTTTTGAACCGAAACAATAGTTATCTTTATCACCATCAACCATAGCTGCCGTACAAAGTTGAATTGACGTATATGCAGATAATGAATAGGCCTACAATTGGAAAAGAGTTTATGGGTGGACTTGATCTAGCCTTTTTTTCTCGTATTCATTATTTGCATATACGTCAATTCAACTTTGTATGGCAGATAGGTTAAAAAGTAGGGCTGCTGCTGCCGTACAAAGTTGGATTGACGATTGACGTATATCCCAATCAACGATTGGGAAGAAGTTCTATTTTCTTAAAATAAGATTAATACGGCTAATTGAGATGTAAATATGCGTTACCAAGACGATTTTTCGATGAGAAATCCAATTATCATACTAGTTTTCCGATACAAGCATCCCTCTTTCCAATATTGGCGTTTTTTAAATCATAATTTTGTCGGAATATCCATCATTTGGTTACCTCTAAATGAATCGAGAAAGCTTAATTGTATTATGACTTCTTTATTCAGAAACTTCATGATTGTATAAAACTAATCACACTGCAGAATCTGTCTTGCATTCACAGGAAAACATACAGTACTGTATTACTCATGATTACATCAACAAACCGTCACAATTTGGGCCGTGCATCCGTCAGAGAGCGCGACCATCGAGTCGAAGTTATCAAAAGACCAAAGGTGAACCATGGAATATTGAACACGGGAAAAAATCTTCAAATTTAATCAGAATTTTTCAAAAATGGCTCGTTGAAAATGATTTCTTTTTGTAATAATCAAATCCTCTAAAATATGAGACCAAAACAACCAAACCTTTCCTAAGTCTTCCTTAATTTTATAAGAATTTTTGAAAAATCATTCCTATGGAAATTATATTATGGAGGTTCACCTTCTGCCTTGCGTGCATGGTGCGTTGCGTACATCAATTTGTGTGCTTGTCGCTTATGATAAGCTAGCGCGTAACTAGCGCTGCCCGGCACAAATAACTAAGAAGTACAGAAGTTAGTACAGTAGAGACTTAGACCATACAACAGATAGACCCATTGACTACATACACTTTGTAAGCAGACGTACAAACCTATTGTTAAAATGTTGTCGGTTTTCGGACGCACGTTGGAAACGAATAACAGATCGCGCCAGGTGTTAAGACGTGGGTGTAACAGAGAGGGATGTATGTTCTCTCTCCTTTGCACCAACGGTTAACACCCAGCGCACTCAGGTAGCAGTTTCCAACGAAACGACAACTCTTTTAACAAAAGGTTTGTACGTCTGCTTACGAAGTGTATATAGTCAATGGATAGACCGAGCATCGGCCATATATACGCGTGTACAACGAGTTGAACGAAAGACATGATAAGAAAATAAGGGGGACTGGACCTCAATGAAGGCAACGCGGGTGAACGCGCGGAGCAGTGAAACACACCGTACACCCACGCTGCCCATCAAATTTGTAAACAAGGTCCAGTCCCTCTTATTTTCTTATGTGTATAGTGTATTCTTATCATGTCCTCCGGTCAAAGATTCATTGCTATGCTCGGTCTATCTGTTGTATGGTCTAAGGGTCGAGAGGCCAAATGCAGCATGCTTGCCAACCTTCACAAAACATAGTTAAAATGTCAAACAGGTTGTGCATTCCTAAAGAACCATAATTTCGACAGGTTTGGATATACTTCAAAATTTTGACATAATATATCCAACGTTCATTTCAACACAATTCAGAGTAAAGTGTTTATCCTACGAGAAGGAGAGCTCCAATTTCTTAGATCTGAATTTTTTCCTGTTATTGCATCAGTGAAGTAATGGTAGTGTATTATCACGATTCACACACTCACACAACTCATCCAAAAGATACAGTTTGCCCGATTGTCGATTTGGATGTACGTCAATTCAACTTTGACTTTGTACAGCAGTGTTTAGCTACGCTGAAGCCATTAGCCCTTAGCCGTTAGCTGGCTAATGAAATCACGTTAGTCATTAGTTTGGCCGTTATCCATTCAGTAAGCAGGACAATAAGGCTGGGTTAGCTATTAGCTGATAGCCGAAGCCAATCAATTTGAAGGGTCAGCTTTTAGCTAAGTTTTTAGCCAATGCCCTGTACAATAAGGCTGAACAGACAACCTCTGACATTGTAGTGTTGTACAGCGTGCCTTTCATTAAAGAAAAACCGGAACATACATAGAACGGCAACACTGCACTGAAAACCTCAGACCAACTTTTTCCACTTGAAAGTTGAAAAATTATTAAAAAATTTGGATTTGTTCTATCAATATCAAACATGGGCCAAATTGAAGATTGAGTGGACGCTCTTTCGACAGAAAGGTCCTCAATATTGTAGCTATTATCTTTGTGCGCCTCTCAAAAAATGATTTCAGATATTCATTTCAGGTTTGATAGGTACTTTTTATCCCTTATCAATTTTCTAATTTTCTCATAAGAAAGCACTCTCCGTTACGCATATCTGGGGCAGTATATAGTTTCATATGAGCAGGGATATCCAGCCAATCATCATTGACTTAAACTTAGCGTATGGCTTTCAGCTCTTTCCTCGCATCGGCTTAAGCTGAAAGCCAATGGTTCTAGATTTCATTGCCTGACTTACCATTGGCTAATAGCTTATTCATTTATTGTTCCGCAGTCGCTTGATAACGTTCCAAAGTCGCTTTATACCGTTCCGGTGCCGGTTTATATCGTTCCAAAGCCGATATCCAATTTTTTGATGATTGTCTGACTTTGGGCTGACAGCCAAACAGGGCGCATTTCATTAGCTGACTTTTAGCTTACGCAAAAACGGTCACAACACTGGCTTAAGTTTTTGGCTTACGTTTGGTTGGCTTTAGCTGGACATCCCTGCATATGGGTAAACCAGACGGATGCCTTGGATCCAAGAGTGACAAGTGGAGAAGCAGAAGGTTCGAACTAACAATAATACCTCGATCTCGGGAGTTTTACGCTATTTTGACTGCAAATTTTGATGCTTTTACGCTATGCTTTTTGAATGGGGGTTGACATGGGTTGACGCATTTTTGACGTAACTGCCCACGCTTTCGTCAAAAATGCGACAATTTTGCCAATTTTGATAATAAACTGTGTTAATTGGACCCTAATAAGCAAAACTCGACCAAGCGACAATCACGTAGTTTTGTGATATTTAGACTTAAATGAAATCAGTTATTCAAAAATAGATGGAGGTCGATATTTTCAATTCATAATTATTCGACGAGTGTTGCGTTTCCAGTTTTCTAATCAGCACCGTTGGAAAGTGCTCGTTGAGCTCTTTCTAACGGTGTATATAACTCCAAAATCTCAAAAATGTCGCTTGGTCGAGTTTTGCTTATTAGGGTCCAATTGACATTAATTTTCGGGATCGAGACCGGGACCGGAAACTCTCCTCAATTTTGTGGTCTCAACCGACTAACGACAAGGGATGGAACTAGCAACGGATGTGACTGTGAATCTGTGTATATCGTTTGCGTGTAGTGGTGCTTTATCAACAAACCAAACAACCCGACTGTGGTTATGACACAGAGTCTGCATCCCATACCGCTATGTAGCGCTACATCGCGTGACCAAAAGCGCTGAATGTATTTAGATAGGAGTTTCTGTTGAACAATGTTGCACAACATACTTGTCTGTGGGTGGCTGTTGTTCCGCGCGATGTTGCGGTATTGTTGAAATCTTCCGCTTGTCATTCTTAGGTCCAATGTGGCAGCCCAGTTTACCCGCATAAAACTATACTGCCCTACATGTTCTGGCCTTGTTGGTAAGACAAATATCTTTGCCACAAGTTTTGGCGAGTTAAGAGGTTTGTGAGTCACCTTATTGCAACACTGATTTACATATGATCGAGGATGAGATTAGAGACCTTAGGGGGAGTAAATGAATCAAAAGGAAGATATCGTGGCGCGCATATTTCTCTTCTCAAAGGGTCCTCTAACGTTCTTTGTCTTAGCCTCTTTTGACGTAGGTACCTAAGCACAAGTGATAAGTTGTGGTTGAAAGAAGGACAGAGAGCCTCTAAACTGATTAAGGTTCAACGTTCGAGTTATATAATATTGAGAGAAGCACCAATTGTGACCATCAAACTGTGAATGAGGGAGGGATTTGGAAAAATTCTCTCTACTAATTTATCTGTGGCGGAGGGGTTCATGAAATTTCGACCCTTGACTTATACAGAAATTTTTGAATTGGTTGTGTTCACAAGGAATTATAGAGGTGGGAAAGTTGAAAATACAGTGCAGTATAGGTGGCCGAGCAGTTGAGTCGCGGACTTGTGATTCAGAGGTGCGTTGTAAAAACTATATTCTAGAGACATCGAAAAATTTCGAATTCCGAGTTGTATTCATTAAGAGGAGGATTCACGATTCCAACTTTCAGTGAAAAAAAAACGAAAAAAAAAAAAACTTCAATTATGTACATCGAGTAGGAAATTTCAAATAATTTTGATCATTGAGCTACATAGAATGGAAGAGGATAAGATTCAGAGACATTTCAACTTTGGAGCTATGTTGAGAGAAAGATACTAGAAAAGTTTTGACCGAATCTCATCGAAATCGAGAAATACTCAGTTCTTGCTCACCTGGATTAATGTGTTGACTGAAACTCAAGAGTAGTGACTTTTTTGTCTGACGATGAAAAATCATGAGGACAAAATGAGATTCGAAGATTCTGAATTGCGATAATAGGTAACTGGAAGTGAGATACGAAAATAATTTTTCCGGTACGGCAAGAAGCGGGGTGAAACAGAAAGCAGATAGTATACTTCAGACGCTGAAGATCGTCTGCTAAAAAATACTTTATGAAGTTTCTTAGCCGTCGAGCTAATAACCTAGTTTCAAGCTCGATGACCTACAATCGGATTTATCTCCTCTTCATGTACCTGAACTGAAAGTTTCATGGAAGAGATATCCGTATAGATTCAAACTACTCCAAGAATATCTTTTTTCTTTTATTTTTCTACGACAAACATTGACGCGACCATTTTTTATTGATACACTTCTACACAATGGTAACATTTTACAAACCTTTAGTGCCAGTACTTCACAAACGATTGGTATAAATTAGTTTTACAGTTTATTATGTATTTCTGCGATCAAGCGGCAACTTCTTCAGGAATCGACATCACGACCGCCTCATCCGCTGTAACGTCTTCAGCCACTGGTGGTTCACTACCGTGGGCGACCGAGGGTGGTGACGTATTGTCCGAAGATATGCTCGTTGAGAAGCCGGTATGTTCTTCACCTTCTTCACCGGATCTCTCCGATTCCTTGGCACACTCTTCGTAATCCTTCTCCAATGAGGCTAAATTTTCACGCGCGTCCACGAATTCTTGCTCGTCCATCCCCTCCCCAAGATACCAGTGCGCATACGCCCGTTTGGCAAACATCAAATCGAATTTGTAATTCACTCGCGACCAAACTTCGGCGATGCATGTAGAATTACAGATAGCGCACAGGGATAAATTAACGCTAGAGAGACCGCTGCCAGGCACAATTGCTGGCGGTTGATAGTTGATACCGATTTTGAAGCCTGTCGGACACCAATCGACAAACGGTATCTTACTCTCTCGCACAGACTGTAGGGAGGTGTTCACTTCTTTGACCTGGATGATACCGCGATATAACATGACGCACGCCATATATTTGCCGCGACTCGGATCGCAGCGGAGCATCTGATTTGAGCGTTCAAAGACGTTTCGCGTTAGGGTCGCCACCGTGACTCTCTCGTGAGCTGCTTTGACAACCGATTGGAAGGGCGCGTATGTAACGAGTGGAAAGTGGATTCGCGGATATGGCACTAAATTGGTTTGAAATTCGGATAGGTCAACGTTGATGGAACCGTCAAATCGCATGGACGCAGTCAGGGCTGAAATAACTTGGCTGAAGATTCTATTAAGGTTAACGTAATTAGGTTTTTCCATGTCTAGTTGTTGCGTGCAGATGTCGTACAAAGCTTCGTTATCGACGAGGAAAGCGCAGTCGCTGTGCTCCATCGTACCGTGTGACATAAGTATCGCATTGTAAGGCTCGACTACCGCTGTGCTCAACTGCAACGGGAAAAAAAAGTCAGCTCGATCGCGAGAAAAAAAGGACAGGGTACAAATTTACTTACTCTAGGACTCGGGTAGATCATGAATTCCAACTTATTTTTTTTAGAATATTCTAGAGCGATTTTTTGTAACAGCAAAGTAGTGAGTCCGGAACCAGTCCCACCACCCATAGAGTGGAATATAAAAAACCCCGCCAAACTCGCGCACATTTCGGCTTGCTTGCGTACCGCGTCGATGATTACAGCTTCCATCTCTTTGCCGATCGTATAAAATCCTCGGCCAAAATTATTTGCTGCGTCTTCTTTGCCCGAAATTAACGACGTTGGTCTGAACAATTCTTTATACTGGTTGTTACGTATTTCATCTGAAAGTGGGAAGAGGAAGACAGTATACTTTTTTGAGCTTTTCGCGATATCGAGACGAACGAAAGGGTTGGCTTACCGATGACACTTGGTTCGAGATCAACAAGAACTGCTCTCGGAACGTATCTTCCAGCAGTAGTTTCCTGATAGAATGTACCGAAATAGTCTTTGGCGTTACAAGGTAAATTGCCAGCCGTGATGAATCCGTCCGGGCTGATACCGTGTTCGACGTTGTATAATTCCCAGCAGGTGCAGCCGATTTGGACTCCCGCTTGGCCAACGTGAAGACTTACTACCTCGCGCTGAAATAAATGAAGTAAATACGTTCACGAGTGCTCTATGGAAGGTTGTTAAGGGCAGAATTTAAAATACATCGCGCTTCCACGTAGGGCTCAAATAATTTGAAGTCTAAGATGGAAAAGCTTCTAGAGAGGTCAATAAAATATGACGGAATGTGAGAAAAGTAAGGAAAAATTTTTAAAAATATGACTCTTTTTTCCATGAAGGTAAGTGGATTAATTTCTAGAGACCTGAGAAAAAGAAAAGGGAAATAAGTTCATTAGAACAATGGATATCATTATTGACTCTTGGGCTATGATTTTCTCGAAAATCTTATATTTTTTAGTCCTCTTTTTTGTCTTGACACACTTAATAGAAAAGATTAGGAAGACTCGTTTACATGATAGCGTACCTACAAGTGATTTTTGGGTCAACGAACAAAATTCGAAAAATTTCGGTTAAATAAAATAATTCCGAAACGTTATAGCAATTTGACGAAATGAAATTTTATCAACTTACCATATTTCTGACTTCTCGGATACAATCTCGGAAATTCTACTAAAAATTTTGAAAAATTACGACGAATTTAGTACTGTTCGGACCTACATCGAAAATGCAACTGACGAAAGAATCGGAAGGTCTTCTGGATTACATTTTTTTGAAATTTCGTTTCGAATGCGGGTATTTTCTAGCCAAATATTATTGCTATATCTTCATTATTTTTTTTAACTCACTTTTTTCGACCTTTTCTGCATTCTCAAGATCCTTTCTCAATCTTACATACATTTTTCAGTGGGAATATTGTCGAGACGGAGTCGATTTCGTACTACTATTCATGGACAATTTCAGTTTCCGGCGGTCAAGCTTCCAAAAGCTTCTGCCGTTCAAAGCTAAATCGCTGTATATTTAATTTACGCGTAGAAATAATTAACAAGCTTATTCAGAACGACGATAGAGCGCTCCACTATCAACATAACCAAGACTGAGGATAAAAAAACCCGTGAGGAAGGTACAAAAACCAGAGGTAACAAAAACGATGATTCAGTGCCAGTTTAGTCGACACTCTCCAACCTTCTCAAGCGTATGACAAAGTGTTCTTTCACAGCTAGCTGCATTCAGACGTTTCAAGGGAGGAGGAGGGCTCACGCATGACAAATTTTCTTCTTCATCTGGATCCCGTTGAGATCGCAGCCCAAACTACAATAAATAGGACAACATTCAAGGATGATCTTCTTGAGAACCGAGTCTCTAATTTCGTCAGAACTGAATTTTATCCGCAAAATTGGAAAACGAGAAGCCCGTTGGGAAAATGAATCACCAAAAAGTAGCTAACCCTGGAACTCGAGCGTCGGTATGCTGAATCTGTACGTATTATGAAAAGTTGGCAGCTGAAATGGATCAGGGTCCTTTCGATGAATCTTTCGACGAAAGCATCAACAATATAAAGCTCATGGCAACTCAACAGTTTACTTCTTCAATCGAGGAAAAGAGGAGGAGATAGCCTCACATATACAATAAGGAAAAAAGATTAGCCGAGAGTCCGAACCCGTGGATCGCCACCGAAAGTCAGAGAGAGGCATAATTTGTCTGCCATTGATCATGGAGGAAGCTGTCATAGAAGCTATCGCGCAGTGAGTTGTGCATCGTGGGAAATGCAGTGGAGGACAGAATTCGAACCAATGAAAATTTACAAGTGGTGAACTAAGCGCTAATCACCCTCCCCTTCCTTTTTAGTCACCAGCCTGGTAGGCGTGATCGCAGAACTTGCCATCTGTAGGTGCTTGTCCAAACGATTACGTGAAAAAGAACCTCTTTAGAAATCAGTTCACTACGCTGAAATTCTCACAGTAGAAACTCACCACCAAAAACGTCGTCATAGAGAAGGCAGAACGACAAGAACATAAACGCCCGCCATTATCTGTTGTTTAGTGGTGCCGTACCAGAGGACTTGCTCACGTGCTTGCGGTAAGAAAAACCGCCTACGGTTCGAACTGTTTAATGCCTTGGACTAAGTACATAGGAAATCTGTGCTCGTCTTCAACACAGTTCCTCCCTCGCTTTAAGCCTGGCGCACCGATCAGGTCTTTCCTTCCTACTATATCCGCTTCTATACTTATCATTAGACAGTTTGAAAGGTACCACCCAATTCAAACCCAAATGTTCTGGAAGTGATGTGAAAATTGAGTCGACGACAGGTGCTCAGCTCATCTCCACCAAAGTTTTAGAATCGTTCCCGTATATTTTTCTTAAGCCCACTATTCAATACATGCTGCATAAGATTATCGAGGTGAACGTTTGCCCCTGAACGAAGAAAAGAATTTGAGTCACTCTTCAGACTCTGCCTCCGCCTCATTGTTTGCACGTTCAAGGGTGAGCTCTTCAAGTTTCCGAAGGAAGCAGAGTCTCACCTTCAGACTCTCTCTTAAGTGACTTGTTTATGAACCTCTTGGAGGCTGAGATCCTTCATGCAGGGCAGCATGTCGTAGGACACTTCGCTTATTGGCACCGGTAAGTCGACGATGCTCTTTGCCTCCGGTACGGTTTAGAGAATACTTGGCGCGAGTTTCTGTCATTCCTCAATTCTTGTTACCCTAGCGTGAAATCTATGTTGGAGACAGGAAAGATTGAGATAAGTTTCTAGACCTTCGGAGTGGCACGCTGCCTGCATTTTCGGATTTATACGTCCATATTCTGCCTCTTGTTGTCATCCTCATAACAAATAGGCCCCGTACCTTGCCATAATACACCACCTAGTGCCCCTCCCTCTCGAACATGCCTCCTTCCTCACTGAATTGAATGCTATGAAAAACTCACGGACTCTTATACGGAGTTTAACGAGGGGTACAGGGAACCTGGCGGACTTGGAAATGTATTTGTTAGGAGGGGGCACTTGGAGAAGTTTTCAATGAACGTGAGTTGAAATTTCTTCAAGTCCCCCTCCCATCCTATACAGCAAAAAGTGAAAATATTTTTTTAGTTCATCTATTATCATATAAGTCTGTTGCTCGGAAATCAAAATTCTTCCAAGTCCCATTAATCAGGAAAGTTTTGACTCTGGATTATCAACATTTTTCCCGAGTCCCCCTCTCGTCACACATAACTTGAAAATCAAAATTTTTTCAAGTTCCTATAGCTCTTGAGTTGGGTTAGATTGCTGGTCGGCGGCGGCAGACACCTGACATTTTTTGTGAAATAACCCCCACAAAATAGGTTTCCGATTGAAAGTTCTCATCATCTCGAGAGGTCAGTCCAGAATGAAATTGTGTCCACAAACCTTAGCTGGTTGACCTCCTTCCTCAGATCTACTTCTTCTTCATCAAATAAGACCGAATGAATATGCCTCTCCAATTGGGAGAGGTTCACCAGTAAACCGGTAAAAACTTCTCCAGTTATGATTGTAATTTCAAAACCTGGTTTTTACAAACCCCGGATTTTGGATCTCCCATACAAAGACCCCATTTTTTTTTCGGGAAAATATGGAGTCTACAAATAGTCTTGTTTTAACAGCCCGGTACTTTACATAAGAGAGACTGAAATAAGCTTTTCTATACACGGTCTAATGAACATAAAAGTTGCCTCTGACTCCAACCTGAAAAAACAGAAGTTTATCTCTTGCAGAACATCTGATTAAAGTAGGACACACGTTCAATCTCTTCAGATGTCCAATGGCGGATTTACCATTGAGCAATCCTGGGCTGTAGCCCAGGGCGGCAAATTTCAAGGAAAATATAAAATTGAAATCGGAAAATGGAAAAAAAAAACAAAAGAGCCGGGAAAAACTTGAAAAAGTTATTGAATAGCCCAGGGCGGCAAGTCACCTAAATGCGCCATTGCAGATGTCAACCAACACGTATCAATTAACGAGGGTTTCTGCCGAAGTAGAGCGCTTGAAGATTTTGAAATTAGCCGCTAAGTTAATTGTGGGCTAAAAGACTGAATTATAATAATATTTCTATCATGCAATGTTATTTTTTAACGGCTTTTGGCTGATGAAAAGCTGATATCTCAAAATTCATTAGCTGTCTTTTGAAAACACCAATGCATTGAAAGAAAGAATATATGTGACCCCATCTACAGAAACCCAGTTTAGCATTTAATTACAATCAGGAGGAAAGGAATCTTTCTTCCTCTGTAAAAAATCCTTTTTTCCTGATCAATATTCAACACTGAGCCGGTTTCTGTAGACGGGGTCACTATGTCTACATATCAAAACTTCAAAACACTAGCGTAATAATTAAATAGTGCATGAAATAATCTTGGAACAATCAATTATGTCAGAACTATATTAGTTGTACTAACTTTTAAGTACAAAAAATGAAGATAGAAATAGCCCAGGTTTCTATGACGTCAAACAGGGAGTAACTGTTAGCAAAACTGCCCAACGTTGATCCAATTAACGCATGTTGACTCCCACAAGAATAACATAAGGAGCTGAAATCATTGTATTTTTGTTTAATCATAAGTAACAAATTTCTTAATTTTAGAGATTGATGAACAAAAATATTAACGCTGATAAGCTTAAAGATTCTAAATACCGGTACAGTATATGTCTGATCTTTTAATTAAGTCTCATTCGAAATTGAAATTTTTTCTAGACTATTTTTATTTTTTACCTCTGGCAGTATCCTGATGGTCACAAAAATTAAACTAATTTTGGTTAATTTCTGCACAGATTATGGATACACATATACGTCATACTATCCAATTCACAATTCGTGATGTTCTGCTCTCATTGTCGTCATCATTGATTTAATAATGAACATCCATCATCGTCACGTCAGGACGATGTCAGCGCGCCATTTGCTTACTAAAAACTAAGAAAAGTCTCATTCATTAAGGCAATGTAGTTATAACAACGCTGGCAACACTGCATTTTGCAATGATGGTTCTTTTGATTTTGTAACCGTGTCAACAGTGTTTTTGAATTGTCTGATAAGGGATTGCGAACATTCAAGATTATTATTTTGAGAAAAATTGGCGCAATATATGAGTACAAAAACAAAAAGGAAGAATATTTGTCAGATATCCGTGGAATGATACAAAATTCACATTCGGACTGACGCAAAATATTCCTCACCGGTCACTAGCTACCTTAAACTGATTCTTTTTTTTTAACTCCTTCAGATTGTTAGCCATGCTGGAGACCGATCAATGGACGTCTTCGTATTTCGAGGAAAATACCGAACAATGTCTGGCCACCTTGACAGATCCAAAGATCCTGGAACAAGTATGATTCATTTGCTCTTAGATCAATCTATCTATAAAGCAGGACTTTCTCGAGTTTGCTCAAATTGTATTTTGTTTTGTCCAGATACCTTCCCTCAACACCATCTCAGATATTTCAATTTTCAATAAGAAGCTTGTACGCTTCCGAGGAATGATTCAAGATATTTTAAACCCGGTTTACTATGTTGAAAAAGTAAAAGTCCTCGATCTCAATACTGGTTCGATTAGCTATCGTAGTGGCAAATATTGTGATGTCTACTTGAAGGTAACGACAAATTCGCTATTATACAGGTGTATGTACCGTAAAGTATGTGTTTCAACTTTCTTATTCTAATTATGCGCTCAGGAAAACGAAAAATTTATAGACGATGATTTGGATAATGTATTTCATGAAAAGCAAATGATGCACTGTGTCAAGATACCTGGTATGAATTCGTGGACGAAACAAGTGAGTTGAAGAAATTTACAGAAACGAACTATCTATTTGATGGTACCAAGTTGTACGGTGTATTTTAGTTTAAATATGTTGGCGAAGAAATGTTTGCTACCAAACGTGAAGGAAAAAGAAAATTGGATATGGAAACTAATGATACCGATATGGATGTAGACGAAAGAGCAGATATGGGAACGTATGTACGAATAACTCCATTTTTGATTGTGTAACAATTGTTTGGTGCTATGGTTGTATATTCTTGTACAGAGAGACCGACTCTTCTCATAAGAAATTACTAACCGAAGCTGCAGTTCTTGAAAGAAACGAATCGAGTACGTCAAGTATGGCGGTAATTGAATCTACCCAGTCGAACGTGTCTGATGGTGTGAACGGAGTTCTGTTGCACGTGAGTAGTGGAACAACTTCTCAATTTAAATTGATTCGGTGGAAACTCGTTCTTCATTTCGGGATGGTTTCGAAATTTCAGCTAAAACAAGCTTTCATTGGCTTATTGAATCTCGGGCTCGTTTCAGATTCGTGTTACCGACGCGAAAAACAGCTCACTCGCGTAAATGTTGAACGGTTTTCTGGGATTTTGAAATATTTAAATGAACGTTGTTGACCCCGATAATGAGTTTTCTTGTGGCTCTATACAATACTTATCTTATTCTTTTACTTTTAGGTATACGATTGCGATAAAATCAAAGTACAAGTTAACGACATTTTCGAAGCTATTGGTTTTCTCAGTTTAAAAACCAACGAGAGTAGTATGAATGAAGGAAATGATTATTACGAATCCTTGCCCAGAATTCATGTTATACATATGACTGAGACCTCTTCCATGTTTAACTGTATGTTGAGCTCTCAAAAAGGTAAATCGTTATGCTATGAATAATTTGTAAAATTGTTCATGTTGGATCATGTATAATTTTACGTTTTTTTTTTTCAGACTCATTTTTCAGCAACGCTCTCTCTATAAGAGATGAATTGTGGATCATTTTGACTGATTTATTGCTCGGTGATACATTTGCAGCAGATTATGTAATTTGTCATTTGATATCATCTGTGTGAGTTTCTCGATTTTATAAATTTTTACTTATTTCATATTCTCTTAATCCGAGGAGATGAGATTTTCATTTTCCAAAGTTGATCACACAAATTCGTCTGTCTTTACTCCATGGTCGTACTCTCTTTTCTCTCCATTCGTACGTCGATTTTTTCTTGTTAGTTTCTTATCTTGTTCCCATGGATTGCTCTTTTTCATTTTTACCACCGTAAATTTCGCCATGACTGTCAAGAAAACGTAATTCTGAATTCTGAGAAAGAAATATTTGATGCTCTTTTCTTAACTCATCCAGTAATCTAAATATTCCTGTACTATATCTCGATGACTAATGATTAATGATAATGATTTATTTACAGCTATCTTCGCAAGAATGACTTAGCTCTGGGTAAATTTACCCTGAACATCTCGAATATGCCGAACAAAATTGAAGACTTCAAATACGTACAGTCGTTATATAATTTTCTAGCGCATTTACTGGAGAAAAGCGTTTATCTGCCTGTTACCATTCCGAGTTTGAATTCAACTGTCATGATTCCTAAGTTCGTAAAATAGTATCGCGCATCTCTTTTCCAACGTCAATATTGATTTTATTCGGCAATTTTTTCTAGACAAAACAACGACGAAAATCGTCTCATCACAGGCTTGTTGCAAATGTCCAATAGAACTCATCTTGTCATCGACGAAACGTTGCTCGAACCTGGCCAACTATTCGACAGAGGTAACTAAGAATCGATTGCCGAGCTTCAATTTCTCGAGCGCCCGTTATGGCCGTAATAACGATCGTTTAATTTCAGGAGTGCGAAACACGAGAGCGCTGTCCGACATCATTCAAACGCAGAAAATAGAATACGATTTCGAATTCTATAAATTACCGTACAACACCGATATTCCTATATTAACGCTGTCGAACGGAGTTTCCTTATTTCCGGTAAATGTTTTGGAATTTCCTTTGTTGCCTCCGAAAATGTTAGTAGTGTTTTATAGAGCGCTTCTCAAATGATACTCCCCTGCTTCCACCCCTCGAGCGCTAAAATTGTCGGCAAACTGGGGAAAAAGTCTACTCATTATCTGGTCAATATTTCCCCCCTTTACTCCTGCGTAGTCTACCTCCGAACATTCAAGATACCTTAGGCTCTATAGCTATTTGAAGCGTTTTCAACTGGTTTCATCGATATTAGATACGTCTGAATGACCTCGACTGTCAGGAAGATAGTGAATAGGCCCCGCATTTATTGATTTTCGTGCTCAACCCATAAAGTACTAGTTTTTACTGATGTGACTAATTGAGTGTTCTCGTTTTAGTGTGATGCTCACTTAATATTGGACCCGGATAGCTCGTGCGTTCAAAACGTAAGCTCTGCGTTTAGCCGATCTTGGCAAAAGATGACTGATCCTCTATTGTCCAAATTACGAGTTTATTTGAACGTGGTTTCATCACTAGAGTACAACGTTTCGGCTGCCATGCAACAGGTGCGTTCTATAATCTTCATCATAAAGGAGAAGAGTCGTAATTTGATTTTAAATAGGCTCGCTTCCAACTGAACCGATTTATTTGAAACTTGCCAGAGAACTTTGTATGGGTTTCGTAATCGTTATAGAGTAGTTCAAAAATAAAAATCCCTTTTCTAGAAGTTTTAATAAAGCTTACATGCTTGTGTTCGGCACATTCGAGGGTTCTATCCAGAGGACGAGCATTTCTGCTTGTTTAATTGTATCATAGAATAGACGAATTATTGCTTCCGGTTTGTAATTAATATTTACCATTTTATTCAGACGCTGGAGAATGATATGGTTAGAATGCGTCAAGAGGCCGATAGTCGCGTCTCGGTTGAAGATCTCCATAGACTTCTAGTTTTATCGAGGTACGGATATTACCTAGTGTAAAGATTTAATTATCGGACAACAAAAGATGTCCTATATTGAAAATTCATTCCAAGTTATTGACTTTGAAAAATTTATCTTTTCAGACTGATGGCTGTTAGCAAGGGTTACAATACCCTTCCAAAAGATGTATGGGAACATACATGTCAAATGGAAATGCAGAGAAAAGCACGGTTGCAAGTTTAGTTTAGACGAAGAATCAGTCCATTCATTAATCGGTCTTTTTTTTCGTATCTTCACTGTGTGTTTTTAATTTACGTGTAATTTTGTCTAATTTATTTATTTATTTATTTTTTTAAAAATAAGGGTGGCTTGAAATCATGTTGTATGAGGGTGTCCACTGGGAAAAATCATACCAATTTCTTCTGGCTATAATGCCTATCATAGAGTGAGTACAAATATTCTGTCCTGTGAAAGTGTATTTTGCAACGATATTCATGTTTCCAAGTTCCAAGCCATTTTGATTGTGAAAAAATCGTGATGTGTTATACATTAATTAAACTTCCTTGATTTTTCGGAAGGAAGGACCATGAGTCAAAATCGTGTTATTTCTGCTTTTTATGCTGGAAGCACTTGTCATCACTTAATTACATCATTTAAATGTAAAAGGAAAACTAAGAATAAAATCAATGGTAAACTCAGTCGCTGTTTCTTGTGTGTGTGTTTTTTTTTCGAAATCAATCTTCAATATTCTTTTGGCTGTTCTTGCGATATGTTTAGAATTTCTCAACTTCCTTTACGATGAAATGTACGTGAAAGTCGATATTAATCTATTTTGCTTGGGGTTCTTTTCAAGCCTTAAACGAAATCCACGATGTAAACTGGCTATGAGAGTTGAGCGCTTGCATGTTCTTTATTCTGATGATGTGTCGATTGATGATAGGAGGTCGACCGCGACTCTGGAGCAAAATTTTCAACTCAAGTTGGTGTCGTGAAAGTCAATCCGTCGGAGTTCTGCAGAGATAGCACGTGTGACAAAAGTTCTAAATATTTTTTGTGCCTTTTCGATGTGAACTTTTTCCCATTATTTCGGTACCACTTTCTTGAACTTGAGACTCACCTACTTCGCCATCTACGTACATACAATAGAGGGGAACGAGTCGAGTCCAGAATGGATAAGAAAAAGTAGTCGTGATTGAAGAAATTGAGGTGGAGGGTGATCTTGAAAGTCATTCCGAAAGAATATAATGCATCTTACAAAATATCCGTACGAGTTTATTGCTTGCAAAGAATCAAGTTTTCTAACAATTAGTTGAACGTACTGAAATCTTTTCACAACTCGTTCGACGGCTCAACCGGAATCCGTGATTCTTATTACGGGCAGTCCTATCTTCGTTATGAATCCTCCTCCCAAAGCTGGTGTTTCGACTAAGTGAGGGTTCTTTGGCGAGGTAGTGATGACGGTAGGAGCATTCTTCTTGTTCTTCAAATTAGTAAGAGATTGTTTCTGAAAAATTCAAAGAACATTGTTTAGCGAGCATAGAAATATGACATTGAAAGACTTAATTACGCTTTATTTGTCTGAAAATCTATTTCTTACGGCTAAGAGCTGAAAGTAGGGGAGGGGGTCACTCCAGTACGGAGGGGTGAGGTGTGTAGAAGAGAAAAATTAGCCGTTAACAATTCCAATTTCAATGGCTAACAGCTAAGCTAATGGCTGATGTGATTTCATTAGCTAGCTAACAGCTAGCTAATTTTGGATGAAAATTGCTCGGCTAACGACTAATGGTTTCAGTTTAGCTAAGCAGCCCTGTTTATAGAAGAAAATATTTCAAGTTCCTCTCCTATTGATAGACTGAAATTTTTCAAAACCCTAAACTCAAACTAAAGTAGGTCAGGATCACTCTTGGGACATCATTTTATATTTGTATTGCAATCTTCAGAATTTGAGCTGTTCATTCACTAGAGCGCGCCACTATCAAGTTGTAGTGATAGAGCTGGGAAGGTGAATATATTTAATGTTTTCCTTATTAGTCTGAGAACATTTTTATTTATTTATATTAAGAGTGCCCTCCAATAGCCGATTGGCTGATAACAGAAGAGCACTACTAAAGAAAAAAACAAAAAACAAAGATTAAAAATAATGATAGATAAAAAATAAATAAACAAATAAATAATCAAATAAAATGAAAAAAAAAAAAAGGAAACAATAATGATAATATACCCACCACTACTCCACTAGCAACTTCAAACACAGTCCCGTGTACAATCTTACAACTTGTTCTGAGATAATTATTTCAAAGAATAAAAAACTAGCAGTAATAGAAACCAGAGATGTCGCCAAAAATTTCCTGAATTTTGTTTCGGTATTTATTTTTGTTATCTTGCAATTTTCTGTTAAAACAAAATTACTTTCATTTTTGTTACTGAATTTTGTTTCCTTATTTCAGCCCAAAGATTTTTGTTATTTTCATTATTATTTTTGTGCAAAATGCATTCATTTTGCACTCAGACGTCTCCAATATTTTGTTTCAGTATTTCCTTTTCCAACATTTCCTATTGACACGGAATTATTTTTGTTTTTTTTACTGCATTTTGTTTCGTTATTTCAGCCCAAAAAATTTCGTTAATTTTGTGATTTGTTTTTGTGCAACATCTCTGATAGAAACGATAAATAGGTAAATAAATAAATATTATTATTAATAATAATAATAATAATAATAATGATAATAATAATAGCAAATATATGAAGGTCATTTTATCTTAGGGGTGCAGACAAGAGCAAAGTGAGAGATTTATGATAGAAAAGGGAAAAAGAATGGTAGATAATGAACAAATAAGGAATGGACAAGCATTATCAATAATCATTTGAATGATGAAATGTAACTGGAAGACATTTCCAGAGTAAATAAAAAGCAACAAATTTTTTAAACAAAGAATCTTCTTTCAATCAAGATTATTTTTATACACTCAGATTCCTAACTTTCACTAAAAATCCCAGGCATGCAAACAAAAAATTTTTTGATTTTGTTTTGTTTTTGTTAAAGTTATGTTATTCGGCAAATTTCTTGTTTGTTTGTGTTTTGATTGTCGAAAATGAATTCGTTTGACAAAACATGTTTTTCTCGATAAAAACATATTTTTTCAATAAAAACATGTTTTCTTCAATAGAAACATGTTTTCTTCAATAAAAACATGTTTTTCTCAATAAAAACATGTTTTTTTAGTAAAATTGTTTTTCCTTATTCAAAATTTCATTTTGCGCAGATTTTTCCTTTTTGATCCATTTAAAATTCTAAATTTTGTTTTTATATCGTTTATGGTTCCTAAATTATGATTCGTTTTGTTGAATAAAGTTTTGTTTTTGTTTCGTTTGCCGTGCCTGAACCTTTTTTTTTCGTCACTAATTTATTATGAGTAGTCGATACTCGCGCTGCAGGGCTCGAATGACCTCTGGTGCAAAGACAGTCAATAGGTAGTAAAATATCACTGAAACCGTTTAAACCTGCAATAGGGACAAAAAGCTGGAAGCCAATAGATTGTAGTAGTAATTGTATATAGGTAAAATCACACTTCATTATAATGTCTTGAGAAAAGATTTTGACGGGACATAGACTCAGTTATCGCGACGTCACTCATTGCTAACTCTCCAGCAATAAGGGGTGAAGTCTGCAAACCACACGCAAATACATTTCAAAAACCCTTCAATGTGATCGATTGGAAATGAAAAATAAGCAATTGAGGATCTTTCTGTCAAAAGGGCGTCCGCTCGATGTATTTCTTATGGGACGGACGTCCTTTTGAGAGAAAGGTTTTCAATTACACGTTTATAAAAAGGTATCCACACGGCGGTCCTTTATTTATTTATTTCTTGTTTTAAAATGTGAAAGTACAATCATAACGTTCCCAGGTATTTCTCATGGAGCATTTTTTTTGTTTACAATCCGAGTTGGTAATCTAGGATAAGATTGACAATTTTACATGGGCCATGGGAGTCGTTGGGGTGAACGGATGTAGAGCTCGTGACTTCACTTCAACTTGGTCTCAGGTTTAATAGCAGGCAACTAACAAGGAATAGGACTTACAAAAAAAGAGTGTGCAATAGACCTGAAATTTAAAAATACTGACTATTACTCGACGCCTTCATTTAAATTTTGTTTAAGAAGAGGAACGTCGAGAAAATATTATCGAACACCGCAACTTTAATATTACGTCCTTCTTTCTCTCGATTCTTACTTGATCTGTATTCAAAATACTTGACTTTTTGATTTGATTTGCTAAAACAGTAGGTCCCCGGAGCGGCTATATGAGGTATAGAAAATACGCCTCCCAAACCATTTACCATAAACCCTATTCATCTGCTTCAATTAAGCACATCTGTTGAAAATTTAATGGTTGTGGTAGTGTACAAAAATCAGAAACAAAGAACGATTTTCAGAAGTTTCTCCCCCCGGAGAACAATCATTACACAAAATTTGATAACAATTAGCTATTCACTTCAAACAGTAACTTCCAAACTCAGGCATAGTTAAGACTTTATATTGCACAATCAACATAATATCACAACAATTTACAATACACTGTTTCTTCTAGAAATCTGTAACTTAGGATTAAAATTTTTTTGTCTCGGTCATTTAAAACATTACTCGTAGTAAGATTAAAATTTCATCGCACTAACATTAAAATATTCCCATTCATGGAACCATCCTCGAATAATTTACTCTTAATTTACATCAACTACTGTCTAAAATACCATATTCACATTTCAAAATCTTCGAAATTATCACTGGCCGTATCCTCCGAGTCTGGAGTGTGAGGTAATAAAGCGTGCAGCGCTAATCGCTTCTCTTCCATCAGGGCCTCTCTCTGTTCGTACACCAGTCCGGTGACATCGGTAAGGTTTTGTATCAAACAGGCGGACAAAGCCGATCTGTTCAAACTCATATCGCTCGCGTGCCTCCATTCGTTCAATTTAATATCGTAACACTCGACATAGTGAGTGGTCCCGATACCATTGAATCCTCCGATCACGATTATCACGTCGTCGATGACCTCGACGGCGAAATTACTCCGCGGGGACAGCATATCCGGTACTGTGCTCCAGGTTTCCGTGGTCGGATCGAAGCGTTCTACGGACCTTAAACGAATAGTCCCATCGAACCCTCCGAGAACGTAGATCATCTTGCTATAAGCGATACACGATACGCCGCTTCGGCGAAACAGCATCGGCGGCAGCAAGGACCATTCGTTTATTTCGGGATCGTAAATTTCGGCCGTGTTCAAACACTCGATTCCGTTGAAGCCACCGGTTATATAAATCTGACCGTTCAGAGCAGTTGCGTCCGCATCGCTTCGAGCCACGTTCATATTCGGTAGCAACGTCCACTGATTCGTAGCGGGATCGTATTTTTCAGCCGTACTCTGTCTGTTGTGCCCGTCGTAGCCACCCATCGCGTAAATAATCCCGTTTAATACGGTCACGCTGACGTAACATCTGCGGGTGTTCATCGGCGCGATATTGTACCATTTTTTCTGATCGAAATCGTAACATCTACACGAATTGAAATACTCCAACCCGTCGAAACCGCCGATAACGTACATTTTATTGTCTAAAATGGCGCAGCCGTGATACGCCCTCGCGCCCAACGGATCGAGCATGTATTCGGGGCGCATCCAGCGATCTGCCCGGCTATCGTAGCTTTCGACAACGGCCGTCGGCGAGCCGATACTCCAGCCACCTACCGCGAAGACAATATCGTGAGGTATCCTCGGTTGCGCGAATTTCGGTGTTTGTAACTCCTCGTTGATGAATTGCAGACGACTGCAGTCTCTGAAAAACGTATTAACCGAATCGACGATTTCCTTGCATTGACCATTCTGGCAAACCAATGGATTTTGGGCGACCTGCTGGGAAAAGAAGTTTTCGTTCATGATGCCTAATCTTATTTTCCCTAAAATATGCGGTACGAATTCTTGTCGTTGTTGCGGATTGTAATTAATCCATTTTAACACGAAATCCCATACAGGCTCCTCTGTGTATACGTTCAAGTGATTCGAACTGACTATATTGATAATATCTTTTAAATCGCACTCGAGTAGGTCGGTGTTCTTTTCAGCGACGAGAAGAAAATTCCTTAAGGTATAACGCTCGGCCGTGACACTCAACGATGTACACAAATAGGCTCGGGCAAACGACAGGATTTCGATGCAATTCTCTTCGTTAATTTGTTTCTTCAAGAAATCGACGCACGCTTCAGTTGCGCTATCGATGCATAGGAAGTCGCACACCACGTACAAATCGAAAGCGTTCTCCGGCGTCAAATCAAATTTCCGTTTATACGTGTAATTCAGCACCTCCTCCATGACGTTTTTGCTCACCCACGGTAATCGAGTAACCTTGAATTCCTGCTGCGTGTTAGTTTCCAAAGGAGTGGTGAACAGGGCGCAAAAATATTTACTCGTGCCGGCCAGGATGGCGCGATGTGCCAGAAACGTTTCGCCATTCTCTACTACGACCTTTGCGTCGCAGAACTGATGATTCAAACGCAGGTCGTTCAAATTTTGTAACATTTCAGGACTCATTTCATCGAATTTGGATCATCACAATACCTATGTTAACTTATAAAATTTACGTAATTTTTAAATTGAAATATGACACAAAACATCGAAACGAAAGAAAACGTAAAACCACAATATGCGAAAGGAATTACGAGTAAAATTTTAATATCTTTACAGTCATTAAAAAAGTATCGAGGACCCACGAGCACATCGCGATCGACGAAGGAAAAATACTCTGAAAAAACGCGAGTCACATTTAATTTTTTTTTGTTTGTTTCTTTCGTTAGAATGTAGATTGAAAAAAAATCGATGATAAATTTATACGAAAACTCGAAGCGTGACATTATACGATACTATGTGGAAAGATCTTCACGAGTTTAACGAAACAAAACAAAACCATGTATTATTTGAAGAACGAGGGTACGAGCGAGTAAAACTTTGACCGAGGTATAGAATAATAATGGACTGCTGGTACTGCGTACGCTACTTTAGCTTAGTTCTCAATTTATATGATTACATGGATCAGCTCAGCAAACCATCATCAATACACTGTGGTGATCCATATGTAAGATAGGAAACACGAAAGGTTGATCGAATCAAAGCCTTTTTTTTTAGAACGGGTGAAGGAAGACATTGACATTTTTGTCAGCCTGATTATGGTCCCAAAATTTGAACAGAATACCAGGAGAAGACTGAATACTACTCACTTGTTTGAAATAGTCGCGTTTTAATTCTTCCATTTCTTTATTTTTCCTCTCAATTTCTTGTTTATATTCAGCGACGTGAGATTCGTGCATATCGATTTCGACTACCAAACTCTGTCACAACCACACTAAATGATATTAATTTCGTCATACTACTGAGTTGGATGCATTTATTTGATCGTTTACCTTAATTTTTTTGTTCTTCTCTTCCACTTCTTTGCGTAAAAAGTACAATTTATTGGATACCTCGGTCGGAGATAACTTGGAGGTGGTCGTTCTCAAATTGTCATACAATGTCTCCAGTTCTTTCAGCTGCTGCTCTTTTTCCGCAGCTATTTCCGATTTCGATAATACTCTTTTCTGCAGAAGCTGCATTTTGGAGATCAGTTCGTAAGTATTCGGATCTGTACCCTGATAAAAAAAAAAAAAAAAGATTGAATTACCAATAAAAGCACATCCTGTACAATCTAGCCAAGACAAAAAAAAAAGAAAGAAATCGTACCTCTAATTTCCTCCATCTATGAATATTGAGAGGATTTTGTAATTCTTCTTCGAGCGCTCGACATTTTACTCTTTGTTTTGTAAGCTCTCTCTCCAGCCCGAATATATCGGAGCGTAGATTAGATACCATGGATAAATTTCGGTCTAGTACCATTTTATCTGTTCTAAATAATATAATTGAAAAATAATAAATAACGTTAGTACTTTTCCATTTATTACAAAAAATTAATCTGGGTTTCGATTTTCTTCGACTGTATTTTCTAAGCGCAAGCACCTAAAATTAAACTCAATTATTTCATCTCGTGGACACCTTCTGCTGATACATCAACTAATTTTACGGGGATTATACGGTGATCCTGCGCCAATAATAAATAAACACGACTCAACAACTCCTAGCCCAAATATTCCAAACGCTACCACTATCCAGCGGATAGGTGAGTTACTCGTTGAATCCAATATCTCTTATAAAGAGTCGGAAGAATTCTTTGGTCTGCTCGATATCTGCTGGGAGCAATTAAGTTATGTTTATAGAAAAGATACTTCGACCGATATTCTAATCCACGGGTCGTCATTTTGGCCTGTTGTCCGCTAGAAGGTTACGTTTATTACCTTAATTCATAGACTAACGCATATCCCCTGAGTCAGTCTGCTTTTTAGAAGGGGTTGATGCCCATTAAACACTTGGCCAGAGTGAATGATGAGATCAATCTGGACCTCGATATGATGGTTTGTAGAAGCATCACGAAAAACGACGCGACAGCTTCCGTAACAAAGTTAAACGAGTGTTCTATGGGTCAAATTGGTTTTGATGTTGAAGAATCTTGAAGAGTCTACATTTTTCTGAGACCCTTCTGTCAAAGTCAAAATTTTTCGAAGATCGCCTCCAATTATATATTAAAGCATTAAGATCAAATTTTTCCAAGTCCCGGTTAAAAAAATTTTGACTTTTGATCCTGGGAGGTCACGATGTGATGACGTCACTTTTCCAAGTCCTGTGCCCGTGAGGTCATAAAATGGTGGTGTCGTACAGTAATGAAATGTTTCCAAGCCCATAAGGGACTTGTAGAAAATTTGATTCTGGGAGGTCACAATGTGATGACGTCATACGGCAGTAAAATTTTTCCAAGTCCCTAAGGGATTTATACAAAATTTGACCCCGTGAGGTCACAATCTGATGACATCATTTTTCTATATCCTGTGCCATATTATATGATAGGAAAGAGACTTGGAAAAATTTTGACTTTTAACCCTGTGTGGTCACAATCTGATGACGTCATTTTTCCAAGTCCCTTGCCATATTATATGGTAGGAAATGGACTTGGAAAACTTTGGGTTTTTGACCTTGTGAGGTCGTGATTTTATGAAGTCAAAGGGCAGTCAAATGTTTCAATGTCTCTATCACATTACAAAATAGGAAAAAGGACCTATAAAAACCTGGAATATCACAATCAAATGTCATTTTTCCAAGTCCCTTGCCATATTATATGACAGGAAATGAACTCACAAAAATTTTGACTTTTGACCCTGCCAGGTCACAATCAGATGTTGGCATTTTTCCATGTCCTGTGCCATCATATTCATGATAGGAAAGGGACTTGAACAAATTTTGACTTTTGACCCTGTGAGGTTGCAATTTGATGACGTCATTTTTCCAAGTACCTTGCCAAATTATGATACAAGAGAAACTTGGAAAAATTTCAATTTTTAACCCTGTGAGGTCGCAGTTGGATGACGTAAAAGGGTAGCGAAATGTTTCCAAGTCTCTATCACATTATAAAATAGGAGACTGACCTACAAAAATTTTGACTCGGTGAGGTTACAATCTCATGACGTCATTTTTCCAAGTCCCTTGCCATTTTATATGATAGGAAATGGATCCACAAAAATGTTGACCTTTGACTCTGAGAGGTCACAATCTAATGGCGCCATTTTTCCAAGTCCTGTGTTATATTCAGTTATATTATATGGTAGGAAAGGAACTTGGAAAAATTTTGACTTTCAACCTTGTGAGGCTGCAATTTGATAACATCATAGGTTGGTAAAATGTTTTGATAACATCATAGGTTGGTAAAATGTTCCCAAGTCTCTCGTCACATTATAAAATAGGAAAGGGAATTATACAAATGTCGACCCTGTGAGGTCAAGATCTGATGACGTTACAGGTCAGTGAAATGTTTCCAAATCCTTTACCATATTATGAGGCGAGAAAGGGACTTGGGAAAATGTCAACTTACGACACGTCATTTTTCCAAGCCCTATGCCATCTTATGAGATAGGGAAAAGACTTGAAAAGATTTCAAGTTTTGAACCTGTGAAGTTAGGATCTGATGACGTCATACGTCAGTTTTTGCCGGACGCTACACGGCATGTACAGCAAATTTTCGAAACAGCCCTCCATAGAATAGATTCCCTGTTAAAAAGGACTGGATTCAATAATCTCCCTGGGGTAGGGTGGGGTGGTATCGAGGTGAAGGACGAATTGTAGGGGTATACACTCCATTATAACGACTTTCGAGTTGTACATGAGAAAGGGGGATTAGAAGAATTTAAATTTTGAGCTTCAAATATCAGGGGTATTGGACGTGCGGACTATGAGGGAAATGCATAAAAGCCACTCGACCCATCATCAGGACTTGGGAAATTTCGATCTTAGAGGGGGAAGGAAGACTGAGTGAAATTCTGACCATCCGTGATCTGGAAAGATTCTAAATTTCGAGCGACAGAATAAGTGCGATTGTAGTTCTAAAAGAGTCCGGAGGGAAACTCTCTGACCGATATTAAGGGCTCGAGAAAATTTCGAACTTCGAGTTTTACGATCAGACTTTGAAAGATGTTGACTTGTGTTGATAAAGTCGAAGGAGGAGCAATCTAAGTAGCATCCTAAGAGGATTTTTAACATGAAACATCAAATACAAGAATGCTAGCGACAAAAAATAAACGAGAACTCATTTATTTTTCCTCTTCTACCAATATAATCTTTCTAATTAGTCGCATTGCTCTCATGGCACTCCTGAAACCTCATGAAACTACTCCTCCTTCGACTTTATCAACACGGCGACGGTATCATTTGCGCATACCTATCTTATATAGTTCCTTACTTCAAGTACATGGAGGTGATAGGAATTTTTTCTATTAGACGAATTTGGCTCTGATATTAGGATCTGAACTAAAAATTGGAGTTCCTTTCTATCATAATCGTATAGAGCTAGCAAAGATTTCGCCGAATTCATACACTTTCAATGATTAAAATTTTGGTAACCCTCCCCCTCCCCCTCCCCTCTGATAAATAGCTCGAAAGTCGACATTTTTACAATTCAACTCCCGATATTAATAACCCTAAAGTGGAAAACCCTAATTCTCTCGTATCACATAATAATATAGATCGAAAATTGAGATTTTTAAGCTTCGCTATTTCATATATTCCATTTTATCTAAGAGGTTTATTCAAAATGCTGTCTGACAGTCAATAGTCGATTACGGGACGAGAGCTCAATGCTCGACAAAATTCCAAGTCCTAGTTCTGAAGTCAAAAGAGTGGGAAAACAAAAAACAAACACGAGTCTCTTTTCTCACAGTGCAAATAGGATAAAACGATGTTGCTCTTCTGACTTCCTTACACATACGTACTTCAGTCTTTTGATTTCTAATTTCAAATTTTTCACATCTTCGACGTGTGTCTTGCAGTCGGCTTCTTGTTTTTCACGCATCAACTCCCACAATTTCGACTTGGCGTTCAACTGAGTGATTTCTTCAGTTTTCTGTAATAGTTGCGTAGACAATAGCTCTTGTTCGGTTATTATCTGTTAACATAAATTCAAACAAACAATTAAACACGAAAGAAAAAATAACTACTGACAAATGAATAAAAATGTGAAATCCAGACCCGAAATCCAATGGGCATTGGCTTTCAAACTGGTCTTCCAAGTACTACATTGATAAACTTTGAATCTTTTTAAATTGAAACTTCATTTCTCTACTAGGCCACTCCAATACAATTAAAAACATAAGCTCACCTGCGAAGTATGCTTGTCTTTTTTCTGTAACTCTCCTTCCATTTTCTGAATAATATTTTTCAAATTAGATATATTTTCTTGTAGCTCGGAAACGTGATCGTTACTTCGTTTCAAGAGGTCTTTGTAGTGAGCAATTTCCCCGTACAGTTTTCCTTTGTCCTGTTCAAGTTTTTGCAAAACTGAAAATAAAATACGCGAAAAGTTACAAGTATATTTTCACCACGGATATCGCGCGGAATCAAAAATTACTAGATTTTTCAGCAAATAATTCGTTTTCTTTCTGAATTACGTTCTCTTTTTCTTCTTCTACTTTTTCCGATAATTTTCTTAATTCTTGTTTCAGTTCATTCATTTCTTCCTGCGAACGATCGCACGTTTAAGAATAATGAAGAATGAAACGCTCGCCATAATCGATAAGTATAGGTACCTTAGTTTGAGATAGACTTTGAGAACACGTCATCTTATCGTTACGAATATTATCTAATAAACAGGATTGACGTTTGTAATCGGCTTCTAGATCGTACAGATCTTTCCTTAAATCGGCGATAAGGAGTTTTTTCCCTTCTAAATCAATCTGCAGTTCCGAAAGACGATTTTGTAATTCTACATTCTTCGATTTGAACCTAAATAAGGGATTTAAAAGGCACATTCTTAGATTTCACGACGACTGTTACAATCTATGGACGAACTTCTCTTCTTCCTTCAATAAATTCGAAATCGTATCTTTCTGCCTTTGAATTTCTCTATTCAACTGATTTACTTCAGTCTCCAATTGACCTTTCATTCTGACTTCGATTTTCAAGATTCTTTGCTGTTCGTCATTCGCAACTGTAGATCAAGAGAAATATTATATCATCTTTTACGACTACTGTTATTAGAAGAAAAAAAAATTCTCTTGTTACCATTGATCCGTTGATAATTCTTTAGTAGTAATTCCTTCTCTCGTTTTATTTCTTCCAGACCTCTTCTTTCATTCTCGTAAAGACTACGCCAATTTTCCACATCTTTTTCTAATATACGTAAGCTAGTATTCAATTTTTCTCTCTCGCTTAGTAAATCTTTCTTTTGCGTTTCCAAACTTTGTACTTTTTTTTGGAATAGTTCCTTCATTTTCGAACTCTTATTAAGATCGGACAACATTTTGGCTGCGTTGTCTTCGTAAATCTGATACAAGTATAATCGAACTAGAATAATGCAATAAGATATTTAGAATACAAAAAGAGAATTTGGAAAAGTTACTTTCGCCTGATTCGATAATGACATGTACTTCTGAGTGATATCTTCTAAAATCGACGTTTGCGAATTATAATCTGCTTGAATTTTTAATAGTTTTTGCGATAGATGGGAATTATTTTGAGAAAGCAATTCATTAGTCAACTGCGGAACGTTGATAAGATGATTGAGTGAATTATCAAGAAATAGACGGAAAGAATTACAATTACTAAAACTTACTTTCTGTTCGTTGACAGTCGATTCGAATAATTTCAACTGCTCTTTTGCGTTTACGTGGTGAAAGGAATGTTCTTCAATTTCTTTATCTTTCTGTTCCAGTTGTCGGTGCAGTTCTTTGATTCGTATTTCGCAGTTTTGTCTCATCTTGAATTCTCGTACCGTTTCGGATGTTTGCGTCTGGCATCACAAAATAAGTAAGAAAGATGCATGTCTTTCAAGTGCGTCGATACTTGATCTTTTTTACCTCCAGATTATTCTTCAGTTCTTTCATTTGTTTCTCGTACTCCTTTGCATTCTTCTCCAATTCTTCGATACAAGTATTGCACTTTCCTAGCTTTTCTTTCAAGGTGATAATCTCTTTGAGTAGGTATTGTTTTTCTTTTTCGAACATCTCTTTACTAGCTTCAATCTCTGCCTTGGTTACGGTATACGCAGTTCTGTAAACGATTCAAGTCAATCATAAATTAAAAAATATTCTTTTTTTCTTTTATCAAACTATCGATGGGCAAGGAGTAGGCAGATGCGCATTCCAACGTTTCTAAAAATTTCAACTCATCACGATTATATTAATTACGTTTGATTTTTGTCCATCCAAATTCGTGTTCCATCCCACAGTGCATTCATTTATAGCAATTAGGAAGAGAGGAACACTATCAAATTTTAGAAATACTCACTTGCTGGGATCAATTTCAGATTTTAATAATACAGCGTCCGCTACGACCTAGAATCGAAAACGAAACCTTTTTAATGTTTCAAATAGTAAATTTGCTGGACTGAAGAATTCTTTTTTACCTCCTTTTCCAAATTCTTTCCAGCCGAATCGACTTTCGAAGCCTTTGCAAGGGTTTGCTTTCCTTCCGTTTTGTTGTACAGATCCCTCAACATCATCTCACTTTTCCTGATGGTCAGGATGAGCGACCACAGTTTCTGCATTCTTTTTTTCAGATCGGACGACGACTCAGCGCTGACAGTTTTCAACACCTGTAAAAAAAAAAAAAAAAAACGTTGAATACGATACAAAAATTACGCTGGTATAATACGGTTATTTCGTCTTCGTACGTCATTGAAGTCTTCTTCCAAAGTTATAAACAAATTATCAGATTCTTTGGCCGAAAGCAACGTACGCGATGGACTCGACTCGGAAAATTGTGCCGGCTTGGCGGCAGCCTGCGAACAATAATTCAATCGTATAACTGTTTCACAAAAATCGTGGAATATACACGAACAGATTAATTACCAAGAATTTGAAAGCAGATCTTTGTTTCTGCAAAACTCGCTTCATTTTGCACCAAATATTTGCCGGCATTAAACGAGTTTTGACTGGCCATTGTTTATAGTCGGTGACCATGACAACGCAGGACTGGAATTCTAGTGATTTTAAAGAAAAGAAAAACAAATACACACGATGAGTTTATCGAATACCGAATATTCTCGAGAAAAACAACTCAAATTCGTAGTTTTAGGAGAACCATCTAGTGGAAAGGTAATTCCAATGTATAACCATGCATCAAATTAATACGAGATTATGTTATAAAAAATGTAAATTTTCAGACGAGTCTGGTTTTACGGTACTGTCACGATGAGTTTTCAAAACAATATTACCCAACAGCCGGGGTGGATGTGTACTTGAAACGAACTATAGTGAATACACGTAGTGTGCGATTAGTTTTATGGGATATAAGTGGACACTCCCTTCCGAGCAGTTTATTGGATATATATTTGTACAAAGCACACGTGAGTATTGAGAGAATATTTAGAGGAACAAATCTGTACCTTGAGAGTTGATGAATATTAGTATCTTCCCTTCAGGCAGTTCTGTTAGTTTTCGATATAACCAATAGCTCGAGTTTTGGAAAATTATCCTCGTGGTACAATACGATTATGAGCATTTTTTCACGATCTAATGAGCTCACACCGCAGATTTTCGTCATTGCGAATAAATGTAAGTCGAAATAAGTATACGCTGATGTCCTTCACGATACAATCAATCATAGAGGTTTTTCGTAGGTGATTCGGAACATCAAAGAGCTGTACCGATGGACAAACAGAATAAGTTCGTGAGTGAAAATAGATTGATCAGCTACACTGTTTCAACAAGAACTGGAGAGAACGTGAGAGCTTGGGACTTAAAATTTTCATAATCCATTTCATAACCTTAAATGATAGAAAAAAAAAACTGTTTCAGGTGGCCCTAAGTTTCCAACGAATGGTCGCTCTTTTACTCGGTGTTAAACTGACTAAATTAGAAATGGAGGCGCATCAGAAAGTCGTCCAAGCCGAAGTGTTCGTAAATCAGTCGCATAAAATGGCTACTTCTCACCAACCATCATCCTCAATTTGTGTATTACAATAATAAACGATTCAGAGCTTATTATTGTAACTAAAGAAATGGAACAGTACTAATTCTCTCAGAACAAAAGTTTTAATTTGCTCCTGTTACTTTCAGTCCACATCATATTTTCGTGTATAATTTCGAGGTAAACTGAACTTCTAAAAAACTCATATTCTGAGACGTATTAAATCATTTTTGCGTTTTTATTTTGGGAAAATTTCAAATATAGTCTAGTAGACCTTTATTTATCACCTAACTGATGAAGGATAAAATTATGTTCTCTAATATCTCTAGAAAGAAGTCAATTCCCAGGGCAGAACACGGTAAAGTCAAATCATCCTATTGATTCAGAAACATAAATTTTTTTCTCGAGAAGAATTTTGATAGAGAAAATCTTCCTAGTTCCACGAGAAAGAGATATTGAGCTGTCGAACTCAGATTTTATGTCCTTTAAAACTATTTTGAAATGGACTAATCGTTCATGCGTATGCTTCGGAATGATGACAACGAATTCTAAAACTAAAACAATAAAAATTCTTACAGTATTTCTCTCTCATGACTTCATGATTATTTTGGATCTTCACCCAGATGAATTTAAGATCATCTTGGCATTTCATTTTCATGATATTTTGCGTAAGTAAAAATTTCATCCTAATGGCGTCTTTTGAACTTGAGGAATCTCCAAAAATTATTATATGTAATGAAGTACTCATAAAGTTACCTTGTTAACTCCAACGCGAAAAGTTATCATTACAATGAAGTAAATTCTGTACAATTCAACTGACATGCCGGCAAAATGGAATTCTCGAATGAGCACTTGTTGTTAACAGCCACTTCCTCTTCTAAGATTGATAAAATCGTTGGTATCGGCATTTGTCGGAGTTCAAGCTCGGGTCCACTTTTATAACCGTGAGTATTATTCAACGCCGCGAGAAAAAACTCCGAGGCTCGTATCACCCTGATGAAGAAATTGTAAAATAATCAATACAGATTTCAGTCTCATGTCACGACGGATAATCGAAAATAATTATCAACGAAGTCATGACGATCATTACAATTTTTCCACTTTCATAAGTTTCGAAACAAAAGCACATCTCGTGAAAAAAAAAAGTTAATCGATTCCGTGCTGAAGAAATCAGAATCAGTGTGAGCTTTCAAGAATCCTTTTTATTCCTGTTTGAAGCAGTGGTATTCAAGGAAATCAATGTAATTTACCGGATGAGGCCAAAAGATGTTACCAGTTAGGTGAAAGTTTGCGATGAATTCGTTTTAAGATACAAAAACGCTAAAAAAAATGAACCAATTTTCCGAAATTCTCAAAAATGAAAAATCGTTCAACCTTTCATATCCATTTAGTAGAATTTAACGCTGATTCCCAAAAAAATACCCGAATAACCCTACGAAGCTTAGGAGTGGGTGAGTTTTCGAACTCTTATTTTGGAAATCTTGGCAATTTGGTTAATTTTTGGCATATTTTGGTCCAAGACTCGGCTCAGAAAAGACGTAGAAACTTCGTACTGAGCTCAAGTTAAAAGATAAAATTGAGATACTTTCGTAAATTTGAAGTATGGATTTAACGTTTGGAATTTTTGAGCAAGAACGGATTTTGCGCAAACTTCTAATCAGTTGGTAACATATTTTGGCCTCACCCGGTATTCCGAATCATTGGGTGGAGAAAATCACTTTCAAAAAAATTGAGAAGTGCGTCTACCCGAGAATTAAATTAAAAAGGAGAACAACGCAAAAGCGCTTTCAACTCGTTTTTCTTTCTTTCTTCAACAGATGGTTTCTAATGTTAATCCACGTTTCGAGCAACGTTCTCCAATAAGACACCAGGAAAAAGTGAAGTTATTAAACCAGAAAAACAAGGCAGCAGAAAACAATAAAGTGAAAATTAATTACGATGACGCAGTCTGTGAATGATTGCTAAAAAGAAATTAGGAATCCTGCGACTGCTAGTTTTGAAAGTGATTCTACCTAACCTATCATAATCGCGCGCGATAGGTTCACGAATATTTTTGATCGAGGTACCTGTTGATGGCGAGAATTCCAACTCACTTTCGTTCTTCATCAATCACTTTCCTCCGTTTCTTTCCCGATAGTTTTGAAGCCAAGTATTATTGTATCTCCTCTGGCGAAGGTGAAGTTCCAGAACAAGATGTACGAAGGAAATAATGTGAATTTTAAGAATCTCTTGCCTCGATGGTTTCTTCCCATTCATTTTCGAACGATCAATCTGTACAGAAAAACGAAGAAGTAACAAAGATCTATCTAGGAAAAGTGTAGCACTAGTGCAATATTTCTTTCTTACGATAACTATCTTGATTCCTCGAAATATAGTTCCAGAGAGAGTTCAATTTTTGGCGACTTTTCACCATTCCGCTCACTTCAACTAAAACACTGGTCAGTGATCAAAATCGAACGCTGAAATGTGCATTCGTTGTCGCGAAGAATGAAAAGAACTTCACTCTTCTCCGTCGAGAATGATAGAATCGTTGGTTCGGTATTACATAGTCGGAATTCGAGCTCGAGTACAGTACCTAAATCAACGCTGAACGGAAAAACTCCAAAGCTGTTGGTATTATTCTAATGAAGAAATCGTAAAATAATCAGCACAATAGCCAAACGTACAACATGAATTACTTTTATTCATTTGATTCAGATTGAAGTACCTGTTGATGGCGAGAATTCCGACTCATTCTCGTTCTTCATCAATTACTTTCCTCCGTTTCTTTCTCGATAGTTTCGGAGCAAAGTATTATTGTATCTCCACTGGCGAAGATGAAGTTCCAGAACAAGATGTACGAAGGAAATAATGTAGAATTTTAAGAATCTCTCGCCTCGATGGACCGTCAATGGTTTCTGTTTTAGAACGACCAATCTGTTGAGAAAAACGAAAAAGTAACAGAGAGCTATCGAGAAAAACTGCGGCAAAAGTGAATATTTTTTCTCACCATAACCATTTTGATTTCTCGAAGTAGTTCGAGTCTTCGAAACTCGAAAGAGTTCAACTTAAGCGGCTTTTCACTTCAACACCCATCAATGATCGACTTTCTAGAGGCTGATGAGGCTCGCAGTCGCTTGGCTACGGCTACCGGTAAAAGCATGTTAATACAGTTACATTTATTTCCAATAACTTCGGGTACTTTCGTCTTCGATCGTGGTTTTCCGTACATAAGTGTGTAACAGATCTACGTATTAGAATGTTCTCATGTGTGTGTACGTCATCAGAGCGTCCTTCTCCTCCTCTACTATAATACGTTCTGCTTAGAATACGCAGTCGTATGTACCGTGTATGTGTGCGTAAGTTGTAAACGCAATTGAGACGCAGTTGTAGAATTTGTAGACAATCTGGGCACCCGGTGTGCGGTCTCTGGACTTTATAATAGTTGCTGGTTGCCATTCATCTGCGAACGAGTGTAATTTCGTCCATGTGTTACGTTCGGAGTTCGATACGCGAACTTTTTTCTCTTCATTATTAATTATTTATTTTTCTTCTCTTAAATTCATGTAGAATTTCGTACAATTTAAAATGCCTGAATGTATAATTGGCGGTGTCGAAGGGTAAGGATTTTTCGAATCAACAAGCTGTTTATCAGTCGACAACTTACTCTAACTTGTGAGATATGGGAAACCGGTTATTATTGTTCGATCGTATTTCTCATCAGTTGTGACTATTGATTACCTTAGAGAAAATATTAATTACCGTATGTAGACTTATAACAGAATATCATTTTTACAGAGGCGGTACGAAAACCTTGGTCTCAGTAATGAATGATAAGGGTGAAGTTCTCGCTGAAGTAACAGGGCCCGATTCAAACCCTTGGGTAAGTTAAGAAACCTCTGTCAAGTTGAATGAACGTCGCTGTGCGCGAGTATTGAACATGATAATAATAATATGTTTGCCATCTCTAAGAGTAGATTGCTGCTTAAATGCTCGATCAGTGTCGTCTCTCTATTTCACGAGTATCCACTATATAATTAATTCGTTTCGACGAAGCCCAATTTGTATCGTTGAAGCAAATTGAAAACTGTTAGCGTCGAACCGCGACTGAATTAGTACCCATTAATAATTTTATCTGCTCTCTTTTCCTCAAAGCGTCTCATCTGTCACCACCGAAGTTAAAATAGTCTATATTTTTGAGCTTATAGGTTTTCGTTTCTTCGCTATCCCGTTTCTGTATCGCAAAAAACTCCTTGAGTTTCTTGAGACTGAACTGAGTATAACCTGCTTTCAGACAAAGGGTTTCGAACAAAGTTGTGAGATCATCCAGAAATTGTTGACAGAGGCAAGACTTCAAGCCGGATTACCAAAAGACCTCACTTTTCGTTGTGTGGTGAGTGAAATACTGTAATGTATATGACCTTTTTATTATTTTTCACTATTTTAGAGTCGTGTTCATTAATTGCGTGCTTATTAATGGGCGGCGAGTACAGTAAGACGAGTACGTACAATCATGCATACACGCTGCGGAGAAATAATAGGTATATCGACTAAGTTTCGCGATTATGAGAAAAGAAACGCTAAATACTTTATTCGGACTTTAGCATTTCACGCGATGCGGAAAAAAAAGGGTACTTGTCCTCGTTGAAAATTTCTGGTTCAAGTGTTTTATTGTCTCGAAAAAGACGTCGTATTTCTAGAGGAATTTACCTACTTCCGAGAATTCTTCGATTATTTTTAATGTCGAAAATTTTTGTCGTATATTACGACAAAGTGGCAACCAAATGATACCTCGTCAATTTCCTTTCGAATGAGCGGAAGTTTTCCGAATCACAGTTCGATTATGAAGTGAGAGGAAAATCAATAGAAATTGAAATTCCTTTTTTTCGTATCTAAGTGATCAGATAATGAGTGATAGCAGAATCAGTTTACCAGGATTTTTTTTTTTTTTTCTTAATGGTGGGAAGGAGGAACTACAGTTCAGAATGAGAGATCGCAAAGACGGCGAGATTTTATTGATTGCAATCATTAGAAGAGTAGCTAACTTAGAGTGCAATTTTTTCAAATGATTATTTGGAGTTCTTCTGCAAGCTTAAGACAGCCTTCAAAACATTTATGTTGCCTTTTTTAGTATCTCTGTTCATGATTGTTTTATTTGAAGAAGCTTCAATTAAAAAAAAAAAAAAAAGTGAAAATAAATTGTAATTATATTGTAGTATTTTAGTATATTTTTATTGAAAATCACAAGACCGTCAGTTAATATAGGAAAAAAATGGTAATTCTAGAATTAAAAATAATTTAATTCTTTTTTTATTTCTCTCCTTTTTTTTGCGACAGAAACGAAAAAATGAAGGAAAAGTCTCTCTCTTTTTGTGAGGAAAATACTTTTCTTCAAATTATTATAATTATATATCAATTCGTTGATCTTTTTCTAATTTTTTGTAGGTAAAATCACGCCTTCATTCTTTAAAATAGGCTATTTCTGGGTTATTTTATTAAGGATGCCGTGAGGCCATTCTCATGAAGATGATTCTTCGTAATCGTTTTATGGGGGGTTATAATTATTATTTATTGTTTTAGCTATAAGAAATTGAAGTTTGAGGGGAGTTTCTTCATTGGACCAAGGAGATCACGGCACCCCTTATATCATTTGAATCATGAAATTACGGCTGGTTTTATATTCGCGATTCTAAACCGAAATAAGATTTCAAAAAGTCGCAAAATTCATCCTTCTTTTTTCTTGGGATTTCAAAATTTAAGGGAAAATATCAAAAATAATTCAGAAAAAAACTGATCAGGCGATTGATCTTTTAAATTCAAAAAACGGATAACGCAGTATCTCAAAGTTGAAGTATTATTATTTTTTTATAATTTCGATAAGGGCCTTGCAACTCTGTCTATTCCTCTCTTCCGCTACTTTGTACAGAGTTGCTAATATGTTTCATGTTTTTACTGACCATTCCTCCTAATTTCAAAATGGCACAAGGCTCTGATACTCGAATCCCTCCTCTTATATTCCTTGAGTTGCGCTTTTTGGAGTCTTCCAAACGCCAGCCTTCCTGCTTTAAATCTGGGATTCTAGGGTGCGGTTATTTCCTTTGATCTGCTTTACTGTGGTCTGAACCTTTCCATAATGAGTGGTACAACTCTTGATGGCCTTCTTCTTCTGAAAGGACTTCTTTGCGTAGCCTCTATTTTTGTGCCTTAATCTGATATTTGATCTGACCACAACTTCGTTCTTCTTTTTCCACATTACAGAAGACATCCCTGTCATGTTGGTCGTAAATCTGGAACCACTAATGGAATCTTGCTGTACATTGTTGCATTCTCCATTGTCTTAACTTGAGATTTTTTATCGTATACAAAAACAAGTGAAGGGCCCTGATTGTAGGAGTGTTTCTTTATCAAACTTCGGATTTTAGCTCAGCTTCTCAGTCTAATGCTTCCAGTGATCCCTACCGACCTCTAGGTTCTAGATCTCTTCTATGGAATTTGAAATCTTCATTTCTTTTTTTAGACATGTTAATGTCTTTGCTGAACCCTGTACCTTTAATTCGGAAATTTCCGAGTTGGACCACCCCTCCTCTCCTCTGTTCCATGCAGGTTTTTTACTACATATGTTTTTAAGAGGCTTATACTAGGTTTAAGCCTCCTTTATACCAACTTTACACGAGGACTAGACCCATTTTAGGCCTAAACCTGAAGTCTCTACTAGTCAATATTAGCTTCGCACTGCAAGCTAGTATGAAACTCAACATCTGGAGATAGAAAGCCAAGTAATGATTCCATCTTTGGAGTCAGTTGCAAAGTCTCCATCTTTCGTCTACTTCAAGTGCTTTCTGCAAACGCAGGACTAGGTCGGCTTTGGCTCCCACTCGCTGACTGCTCATTGTCTACATCTCTACATCATCGTCATTCTCCATATCTACCTTTTGCTTATCATCATCTGAACTAGTTGGCAGGGCTTTTGTTGGTGAACTCACCTACCGTCGCCTTAGAGACATCCTTCTTAAATCCTGTTATGTTAGTCTTAATTTTGGTACGTGACCTTCTATGATCCCATCTTTGGAGTCAGCTACGAAGTCTTCATCGTTCTCGCATTCAAAATCTTCCGTTTTCGTCAAGAGCTTTTTGCAAACTTAAGACTAGGTCAGCTTTGCTTCCACTCACTGACATTCATTGTCTACATTATCGTTATTCTCCATGTCTGCCTTTTGCTTACTGTCATTCAAACTGGCTGGCAGGCTTCTGTTGGTGACCTCGTATCCTGCTACTGTTGGGTTCGACGGCTGTCTTCAAGATATCCTTAGTTAGTCTTCATTTTGGCGTAAGAGGTCTTCACTGGCGCTCTATCTTATCTGCCATAGAGGTTCCTGTGGTACGTCGCCTTCTATGATTCCATCTTTGTAGTCAGCTGAACAGTTTCCATCTCTCTCAAATTCAAAATCTTTCGTCTTCTTCAAGAGCTTTTTGCGAACGCAAGACTAGGTCGGCTTTACTTCCACCCGCTGATTATCCTCTGTCTCGAAATTCTTCACGTAACTCGTCGCGCGAATCACCATCATGGACAGTTGGTAGATTCATCAATAATCAATACCGGTAACCGGATGTTCAATGATTCCTCTCGCAGTTCTACTGCATGTGCATATATCCGATTCATTTGGAAGATTGGTATCTTAAAACCCATTTCTGGCACCAATCACTGGATGAAAACGAAAAGAATAGCTACAAATCACCGAACTTTATTATCTGTACCGAAAATTCAAAATACTTCTGTACATTGCTAATTCATTATTAAACCAATACTGATTGTTAATCCGGCAATTTCCTAGGCCTATAAACCCATGGACATTTTGCCAAATATATTATATCCTTAGGTTTCTAAAGACGGCGATCAAATTATGCAACCTGATCTTCTCGTCCTTTCTCGATTCTTCATCGTTCAAACCTTATCTTGTTCTGCTGTTGTTGTGGACAGATACGTCACATTACTCACCAGTTTACCCACAATATCACTTCAAAGTTTTCTCTCAGCTCGCAATTTCTGCGAAGTCTCTTCATCGATTTCATCTGTTCTAAATGACCAAAACCTCGACTAGTCTAGAACCTCCCTCAATTCCTGTCCACTATTTTCCATCTCAAATAGTTGTACAAATGACTGCTTCAAAACCTCTGTTTTTTTGTACACTCAAGCTGACAATCTAGTGGAATAAATTTTGACATTGATTGACCACTAAACAAGTTTACTCATGAAAATGACACGTGGCAAAGAGTTGAAGATTTCACGTGTACAGAACTTTCTAGCGCTAATAAAAAATATACGAAGGATATTTCAACCCTCGTGATCATCTTTCGTTTAAAAGTCATGTAAGAAAGTACATAGACGGGCAAAAATCTTTCGTTCCTTTCTCAAAAACATCTGCTCGACCTTCAGTTTGTGGGCCAATTTCACTTATCTCTTTTTTCCATAACGTACAAATGGGCTACATTCAATTTGGAGAAGGAAAAACGAAATTTGAAAGGCGAGAATTCTCGGGATCAAAAGCTTAGCCACAAGCATTTGAAAAAGCTTAATGTTAATGTGGCACCGCCTATGAACGCATTACGCAATTCAATGAACCGAACAAGATTTCGCTGCCCTCGCTCTTTCTCCCCGATGTGATGTTCTAATGCGTTGTTTTCTTCATTATCGTATACTCATTCTTCTTGTCATTAAAGATTTTGAGAGACGCATACGGAATATAATTTCTTCGACATTACAAGCAATTAACAGAGACCGGTTATGTACGTATGCGAGGTGACATTTCTGACAATATAATTTTCAATTTCTCCGCGTTCTTCTCGCTCAATAATGTAACAAGATGCCATATTCACGTAATCTCACGAGCTACATATAGCGATACCCAGAAGAAGATTAAAGTCGTATACGCGCAACATGAATCATTAATATGTTGTATCTCGCTCGCGGATAAATCTTGACTAATGCTCCCAAAAATGAAGCTTGAAGCACCGGAAAATTATTCCTAAGCCGTAAGCTTCCTGCCTTGTTGAATTGAAATGAAGTATGGTGCGAAAATTGAGAAGAAGAGACGAATGAAAGTTAGAAAACGGACAATATTTCTTCATCTCGAACTAAATTAAACCACTTAAAATGTTCATTTTTTTTTTTCGACTACAATCGCTCATGCTTAATCCACCGAAGCGCGTGTCTCTGAAAGATGAAAGATCGAGTATGTATACGCAAAAAAATTGCGTCTCATAAAAATGAGTTGGAAATTTTACGCTTTATGAATCTCGAATGCCTGATTTTCTACGTCCTGACACGTATTCGTATGTAAATTAAGGTAGAGTGACATTAAATAGTTGCTCCTATTCATACCATATCCTCTTAAATTAAATCGAACGTCATCTTGGACGTGTGCGTAATGAAATATCTTTCAAAAAAAAAGCCCGTGCTGACAAAGTTGCTTATTGAAATCTGAAACTGAATTAACGGGATAGTTTCAGATGAAGAAACACTAGTCACCAAAAATTTAATAACTTAAGAAAAAAAATCAATAAAAATCAATCACCTGGGAAATTCTGCAAACACCGCCGTATCCTCCAAACTTTTAGCCTTCTTTGTGAGTGAATATTCATTTGGGCTTCGCCTTTTACGAGTCGATACTACAGCGTTGCTGTAAAATTTCACTTACAAGTACTATGGTTGAATGAGTTTTATTGATTTTCTTTTTCTCTGAATCATTTCTAACACTCAATTTGTTAATCAAATTAATACGTTCTTGTATGTTACAATTATGGTTGATCATATTGATACAAAAGCAGGCGCGGATCCAGACGATCACTTTGGGAGGGGAAACCATCCAAAAAAAGTTTAAAGGACCTCTTTTTTTTTTTTACATTTTCTTCGATAGTACAGATTTGTTGTTGTTTTTTGAGGGATTTTTATTTTTTATTTTTTTGGGGGGGAGGGGGGAGAAATTCCCCCCCCCGTGGATCCGCGCCTGCAAAAGTTGTACTCTACGAGAGAGTAGCGAAATATTAAAACCACACTAATCAAAGCCGCTAAGATCTTTCGGTTAAACAACCATCCTCGGACCACGAACGAAAGCGACTAATCCAACAACAACGAAGACAGAGAAACCAACTTGAGGATCATGATTGAACCAGAAAGTCATCGAAGTGTGAATCATTCTCATATACTAGCTCAACCAGACCCTCATCAGGAATATACCTGTTTAAGACGGTGAAGTCTTCATTATTCCGGTGACGCGAAATTTCAATATTTTCTAAAGCCATACGTTTAAAAGTATGAGTTTTCCCTGTGGAGGACGGTTCCAGACCCCTCTTTGACTCTGTGGTCACTTTCGATGAGGTGATCGGCAAAGGCCGACTCACCCAAGTTACCCTTCTCCCAAGCTTTTTTATGCTCATCGATTCTTATTTGGAGCTGACGGCCGGTCTTTCCTGTATAAACTCCAGGGCAATCGTTGCAGGCTATGCTGTAAACACCACTCCTCTCGGCTAGAGGAATGGGGTCCTTTAATTTTACAAACTGAGCACACGGCCCAACTTCAACGAAAATCTACCCAGGTAAGGAAGTCTAATCCAACGTTTCCTCCTATCTGGGTGTGAATCCCTGGGGAGGGAGGTGGTAGAATCGAGGCTTTTTCTGGTAACCCTCCTACGGACCATTACGTCGATGTCCACTCACACTTGGTTCACTCTAGCCAGGTGCTTAATTATTCCTAGCTCCTTTTTGAAAGCGTCCTGACTCAGAGGAATATGAGTCAGGCGATGGATCAAGCTATTGAAGGTAGCGATCTTATGTGCAGCTGGACAGAAGGACGACCCTCGACGTTTCTTTTCTATAAATCCCGAATTCATGAACGCCATTTCTAAAGAAAATGGACAAGTCCAAAAAATGTTTATTAATGAGCCATACCAACATCCAGGGTGAATTTTATGGAAGGGTATTGGCTATTTAAGTAAGTGAGAAACTCACGAAGGAGTTCCACTGGACCGGTCCACGCACAAAGATGTTGTCCACATATCTATGCCAGTAAAACACATGATTCAACAGCACATGGCCTGAGGAAAATAAATCGATCTCAAATTAGGACATGAATACCTCAGACATCAGAGAGCCCAAGGGAGAACCAATGAGGATTCCCACCTCATCCGGGAACTCGAAAAATTTCCCTTCAAATTTGCAGAAGTTGGGAGTCCAACAAAGCCTCAGAAGATCAAAGAATTCCGCTATCTCCTCATGAGGGACACCCGATTTTACGAGCAGTTCGCCCATGTGTTGGATGGTAACAGCCTTAGGGATGTGAGGAAATAATCCTACAGCATCAAAGGAGCATAAGGTCGTTTCCGGAGGAAGGTTTACATCCTTCAACCTGTCCGCCAAGGAGCTCGAGTTCTTGACTGAATACGGGGAGATACAATGTACTCGTGATTTAAACAATCGGTTTATAAATTTAGCTAATAAGTAAGTTGTTGACGTGACAAACGACACGACCGGCCGCATTGGAACATCTTTTTATGCACTTTAGACGACCCGTAGAGGAGGAGGGGGGTACCGGGTTAGGTTTCAAAATGGCCTTCTTTGTAAGTGGACTCCTGATAATAAATTCACTTTTGTTAATGATTGTTCTCACCTCTTTAACCAACTGAGGGAAACAGAAAAGGCTATTTTCTTTGGCCCCGAATTGTTTTAGCATAATAAACACCGGAAACATAAGAGGACTTTTCCATAATTACTACAGCGTTGCTTTTATCTGCCTTAGTAATGATTAAACCTTCCTCTTTAAGCCTTTCATCACCTCAATATAGGTATTACCCATATAAGAAAGGAGGGTCCATTCGTGCTCCGAGGATCGTTGTTTAACCTAAAGATCTTATAGCGGCTTTGATTAGTGTGGTTTTAATATTTCGCTACTCTCTTGTAGAGTACAACTTTTGTATCAACTCAATTTGTTGGTCCCTAAGAAGAAACATACTGAACTGACCCAGAGCAAAGGAAAAGAACAGATAGCAACATTCAAATACAACCTATCGAGCATCACTTTCGCAGAAGAAGAAGAAAGACATGCTAAAAAAAGCTATCAAGTACTACCAGCTAGAGAAATTGACGCAGTGTAAGCTCAAAGACATGGCCATTGTCTGCTAACAATAATCCAAACCATAGAATATGACCTGGAACCAAATTTTTCGAACCAGAATTGGGAAAAACTATTGGGCATGAGGGAGAATGTGTGCCGAACCTTTGACAGAACGAAAGTAGTGCAGAGGAAGGTCAAGAAAAACCTGATCTTGACAGAGGCAACGCGGCAGTGGCAATGGAGAAGGACGACTACACATGAAAAGTGGAGTCGTACATTTCAGAGAATGGATACCTAGAGCTGAAAAGTGACCCCTCAGCAGTACCGCAGAAATAGCTGAAAACTGTATAGAAAGAGAACAATGTTCCTGACAGTGAAAGGATGCTCGAGATGAATCTGGTCGTATCAACATTTAAGGGGCATGTAAAGCTCCACAAAGCAAGCTGTCTGATGAGACCACTGGTGAATAGCATTCAATCGCTATGTTCCAAGATGGCAAGGTCTTGCAAAATTGCACCTAAATGAGATGTCAAAAACAATAGGGAACAGGTAGAGCGATTGGAAAAGATGGAAATGAAGAGAAACTACAAACTGGTATCCTTAGATATGAAGAACGAGTTTGGTACCATACCAAAGGAGGAACTTCTCATCAGTTATGCGTTGATGTCGGCATCAGGTCAATACGGAAAGTCTACATGACTTATTTGTCACGTCCATTTTGTGTTGATTTTGAGGAGACCACTCGAGATTTTCAATCTATCTGAAATTGACTGCTCTGTTGCATTAGACATCGATTTGTAATGCTTCAAAAATGTATTTGCAAATTCCGAACACACTAGGAGCGCTACAGTGGCAAAGAAGAAGAGGGTCTCTTCGACTTTATACGTGTCTGTATTGGCCTTTCCTCGTTCTGCGCTAGTGGTGATCTAAAATGCATTAAAAAGTGAACTCGGTGTTTTTGACCATGAGCGGTTATAAATACGAAATCAAGTCTGTAGCCCTAAATATTGTTTTGTACAGAAGAATGCAGTGCGAGAAAGTTGTAGCTTTTATAATTATCTTTTAGTTTTACTTCAGATTCTTTGCAACATTTTTCCCACATCTTCACCTTTCTGACCAAATTACCTCGAACAATATAGTATTCGTTTCACCGATCCTTTGCTCAAAATCGCAAATGCTGGTCAACTTTAAATTGACGTTGATCAAAGTTGATGTACCGTCTCATTCCATTGTAGCATTTTGTCTGCTGGGTGACTTTGCTACTCGCAGATAAAAATGCGCGGTCATAACTTTATAACACGAGCCTTCTAAGTAAACCATGTGGACCCCAAATCGACCTCAAACCAACTCACTATTCTGCCCAAAGGTTGAGGCAAAATCGACATCACTTTTGAGTCGATTTATTTCCGCACAATTTCAACCGCAAATCGACCCAAAAAATCTACCGCTCCTTTTTACCATCGACTCATTATTGACGTTAAAATTGGGTCGATTCCTGATATTTATAGACTGATGTCGACTGACAAATGACGTCGGTTTGAGTCGACTAAACGTAACTCAGCGGCAAAAGACTTGCAATCAACGTCAAAATTTTGTAGATGTTGAGTGCACAGTTTGATAGTTTTTCAGAAATCAAGGTCGAAACTGAATCTATGCTCGGTATATTCAATTTTCGACTGGAAATCAACGTCAAAATTGCGTCAATTTGACAATCGCTATTCTGACCAGCATAATTGAGACTCACAATAGCACTCATTTTATAATTATTACTGCATATTTTGTCTGCGCGTAGAAAAGTTACCAAACCGACCAAATGTTACAAGGAGGTGAATCAACATCAACTCTAGATCGCGGTCAATTCAAAGTCAACTGGACAACTAAAAATTACTCGTTAACTAAAAAATAGAGTAGTTGATTTCAGGTCAATAAGAGAAGTATACTCGAAATTGACGCCAGATTGAAGTCGATTTGAAGTCGACCAGCGTAAATTACCGGGGAACCAGAAATTAACTTCAAATCAACCCAACTGAGCAGCAATTTTGGGTACATAAGACTTTTCGTGGAACCATACACAAAAATGACTCAAGATTGACGATGAATTGAGGTCGATATAAAGTTCACCTGCATACATTCCCAGAGAACTACAAATGGACATGAAATCGACTCAATAGAGCAAACAATTTCAGAAAATTTGGAGAATTATGCCCAAAATTGACTCCAGGCTGCCATCAAATAGAAGTTGATCTGAAATTAACCAGCATACATCACTTGAGAACTACAATTAATCAAATTGAAATTGACGCAACAGAGTTGCCGTGCTCCAATCAATAAACGTGTTGGAGGAGTTGACTTCGATTTTGATTTTGAGATGAAGGCGATTTTAAGTGAACCAGCATAACTGAGAATTGACTTAAAATCAACCCAACAAAGCACCATAAAAAAACAATACTCAGAATCAACTTCAAACTGACGTCATTTTGAGGTTGATTTGATATTGACCGGTGTACGTGACCAGGGCAGAGAACTACAATTAATCAACTTGAAATTGATGACACAGAGTTTTAGAACCACAGATTGACTTTGAATCGAGCCAACGGAGCAATAAATTTTAAACTGACAAGAATATTTAGAGGAAGTGACTCAAAATCCACTTAAAATGGTCAATCAGAGGTCGACTCAGAGTTAATTAGGGTACATTACTAAAGAACTAAAGATCGAAATTAAATTGACACAACAGAGCAGTCAGGTAAGGCGGGCTGACTTTACTCACATCACAAATACAATCCATGAGAAAAAAAACAGTAATACGCTGAACAAAGAGAAAAAGGGTGGATAGTTCGGTCTTCCAAATTTTCACGGTGCCCCAACCACAAATCAACTCTAGCTCCGGGTCAAATCGGGAGTGACTAGGAAAAGCTACAACCAGGAGGAGAGCGGGGACGCCATCAGTGAGCTTGGGGAAAATTTCGACTATGGGTGAAGAGGACAAGCTACAACCAGGAGGAGGGCAGTGTATCAGGAAGTGATGTCATCAGTGAGCTTCGGAAAAATTCGACTGAGGAGAGGAGAAAGATGCTGATCCACCTTGGATCTGACCGTCAATAAAAGAGAATGCACTCAGACAGGGGAAAGAACTAATTCACGGCAGATGATTGAATGCAACAGAGATCGTGCGAGCAAAAAATATAATGGCCATTAATTTTCTCCCCTACTCTTGCGTTGAAAAATGAATAGTTCCAAGAAAAAATTCGAGGAAACCAGAGGTCATTCATGGCGAGGTAATGGATTAATAAAAATGTGACAAATCCCACTCAGATGATCAATTTTGGTGAGAGTTATTGGTTACAGATCGAAAAAAGAAATGAACGAAAACTGTAACTTATGACTTCAACATGTGTCGTAGCCTACATGAAAGGGTGAAAGTTTCCTTGCACGTACGAGAAATAGCGCGAATAGAACTTATTGTTACAGTTTTCAATAAAAAAGAGATTACGTTGTGTCAACAATTGTGTCGCGAATAAATTTTTGTACAAAACGTTCCGGTATTCCAAGTTTTCAGCTCTTCGATATGAGGAGTACTATAAAAAAAAAAAAAAAAACTATATACAAAGTATACAACAATATAAACTCACTTTATCTGTCGTTCACCCTACGAAAAAATATTATACTTTTCGCCATCAAGAACGCGGACTTATCATCGGTAGTTTTAACGCGCGGATTTCTTTGTTGGTATTCTTTTGTTGGCATTTTGAAATAGTAGTTGGTTCTCGAAAAGATGAGATGAAATACTATTTTTTGACGTTCGACAGTACAGTCGAAAGCTGCACTTGACTTGTTTGTCAGAGGATTGATTATTCTGCTCTGTATAGAAATCTATCTATCGTCTCTTCTTGATGAGATTTGGACATCTTCGTCGGCCGAAGAAGATGACTTAAAGGTGTAAAAGATGAGTTTTATTATTATTATTATTATTTTTATCGATAAACGGGCTACATTGATTTGTTCATATCTTTTTATGAATCTCTCGTATTCATACGTACAAAGCTCGTATCTTTATTCAACTAAGTTCGGAAAACTTCGCCACTACCATCGACAAACTTTATCTTCAGATGACCATAATTATTTAAGCATCAAGAGGAGCAAATCTGTCGTAGTCCTTTGTTACGTTGGAGATTTTTCCGAAACTTCACTTGAATTTCCTAAAGATTGCCAACTCATGACGTCCATTCTCAATAGAGAAGGGAAAATCAGGGAAATTATTATTCTGGCCCCCATATATTTTTGAGGGGAGAATTTGTGGTTTCTTGTAGTAAAACACAGTGATCTTATTGCCTATATTATTGCTGCGTCATGATTCGTTCGCTCTTCAACCTATAATTATTCTATGTTTCTATTGTGAAAATTATGAAATTTGGAACGAACGTTTAGGACACTTGAACGAAAAAATTGAGCTATGGCGCCACGGTCAAAACCCCATAGGAACCGCACAATGGCGGGTCGCCTAACTGGAAGGAGTTCTTGCATATAAATGACCAAAATATTCCTTTTGGTTCGCAATTTATGTGGATTCTTATGTTATTTGGACCGCCAAATTCGAAAAAAATTATCAAAAAATTATTCCGACATTTTAGGGCCGTCGAAGGGCTGATAACCCCTAAAAGGGGAGTAAAATTGAAACGACATAGTTCAACATATTTTCACGAATATCCCTGTGAAATTTTCCGTAGAATTCGGTAAAAATCCTAAAAAAATTCTCCGACCGTTTAAAGGGCCCAGGAGCCTCACCCCACCCCCCAGAATTGAGGAAAAAATATTTTGTGTTTTTTGGAAAAATCTTTTCGGGTTCCGAAATGAAATTTAGCGCGAAATCCGGGCAATAAAGTGAAAAAATTCCTGGGAACCTGGGGGGGGGGGGCGTTAAAGTGGGTACAAACTCTGAAAAGTGATGAAAAAATTTTTGCATTTTTTTTCAAGTTCAACAAATTCTTATGTAGAATTTGCCGTAAAATTCGGAAAAAAAAATTCCTGGAGGCCTCTAAGAGGGGGTAAGAGGACTCAACCTTCAAAACTCGAAGTAAAAAATAGACCTTCTTGAGAACATTCAAACGGATTCTCGCGTAAAATTTTCGTAGAATTTAGAGAGAATCCTGAAAAAAACCTCATGGCTCTTGGAGGAGGCCGGGAGGAATATAAACGTATTGGAACCTAAGTTGTAGAACTACACTTCCATACTTGAACTTTCATGAAATATTGTATAGAATTTCCTGTTGCATAGAGAACGTGAAATAGATGTACTTTGAAATATTAGAAAAACTACTAAAGTGTTACTAAAATATAAAATATGTATTCAATAAATTCACCAACATAGTTTATATTTCAAACGCGACAACAATTGTATAGTGCCCATGTACAAATTTCTGGCAGCCGCATTTCACGAGAATGTCCAATGCCATATAGATAGTTGGCTGAAGGATCCATAAAGGTTCCCAAAGTATTCCATCAGCCGCTCGCTTCCAGACCCACTCTTGCGGATCTGGCAATTTTTGATTCTTCTTCAGACAGTGCTCCCACACGTGGAAACCCTGATATACCGCGTAAAGACAGTGCTTTTGGAGAGCATCTTGGGCAGGTGAGATCGAAACCTAACTCAACTTTGCCGCTATGAATAGAATTGATAAAATAAATAATTGATATGAAATGAGCGCCAAATTTGAAGAGTACGGAAGATCGAAATAACGTCCGCAAGAGACACTTTCGAACCTACACGCAGTTTACATGAGAATGTAATTCTACAATTTTACAACTCTTCTCAAAGAAGTCCATGTTCCTCCCGGACCACTCGAAGAGCCATGAGACTATTTCAGAATTCTACGATAAATTTCACACGAGAATCCGTTTGAATGTTCTCAAAAACGTCTATTTTTTACTTCGAATTTTGGGGGTCGAGTCCTCTTACCCCCTCTTAGAGACCTTTAGGAATTTTTTCACCATTTTTTTTTTCGAATCCTACGGTAAATTCTACATAAGAATTTGTTGAACTCAAAAAAAAATGCAAAAATTTTTTCATCACTTTTCAGGGTTTGTACCCCCTTCAAGCCGGCCCCCGAAGTCCCCAGGAATTTTTTCACTTTTTTGCCCGGATTTCGCGCTGAATTCGAATTATCTAAAAAACACAAAATATTTTTTCCTCAATTCGGGGGGTGGGGGTGAGGCCCCTGGGCCCTTTGAACGGTCGGAGAATTTTTTTGGGATTTTTACCGAATTCTACGGAAAATTTCATAAGGATATTCGTGAAAATATGTTGAACTATGTCACTTCAATTTTACCCCCATTTTAGGGGTTATCAGGCCCTCGGCGGTCCTAAAATGTCGGAATAATTTCTTGATAATTTTTTTCGATTTGGCGGTCCGAATAACCTAAGAATCCTCATAAATTACGAACCAAAAGAAATATTTTGGTCATTTATATGCAAGAACTCCTTCCAGTTAGGCGACCCACCATTATGGGGCCCCTATGGGGTTTGGACCGTGGCGCCATGGCTCAATTTTTTCGTTCAAGTGTCCTAAACGTTAGTTCCAAATTTCATGATTTCAACATGAAATGCAAGGTCGAATCGTCTACCTCCCGGACTAGTAATGGTACTCTTTTTATCAGCTTTGATAACGACAGGACAATGATCCACTTTCCCCGTCGAAAATTCGAATGTCATCGGGTTATTTTCAAGTCACTTTCACTATTTTACTTCTAACGTCAAAAAAGAGGAAACATGTAACATGTTCTTCACTGTGTAACTCGATATCGTATCATTATTTCAAACTTGTCAGCACTGTACGATTTCTAGTATGCGATAAAGTTTACCATATTATTCTGGGGAAACTCTCAACGTTTGACAAATTTGTGGTCATAATTATGCATTTACGATGCCGAGATTTCGCGCTGTGGTAAATTTCAAACGATGTTTATTTATCACGTACTTTTATCCTATATATTTTTGCGAACTCTCGACACAGTCGTCGTAATCAATTATCTTGCTAGACGCTGCAGTGTACGATTTATTAGAGAATCTTTTTATGAACGTGTAGATAACGTATCTACGAGTATATCATCTCTGGTGGATGAGAAGCGATGAGTTGTGAACAATGGCGCGTGTATCGAACAAAATCGACCTAATTGGGAGAGAAGAAATGATCATTAGCATGAGAAGACTAAAAAAGTATTGTGAGTGGCTAGTTTGAATTATGTATTTTCATTGTCATGTTCACACATCATTGAACCGCCTTTCATTGAAAACGTGATTTTTCTTTCGGGAGATTTGGACGAAACGAAATAAGTTAATCCACCGCGAATGAAATTGAAATCGAAATTTTCACGAAATAAATATTGAGTTTTCCATCGCGTAGAATTATTCAAGATCTGTCCGACTGGTGTTCTCCCCTCGGCGATTACAACGCCAACGCTCTAAAAATTTTTCTTCTCTTTCCAGGGGCTTTGTCTCAGCGGTTTGGAAACGGAGCACGCGAAAAATAAAACAGAAGATTCCATTCGAATCCTTGATCCAGGTTTAAGCGAAGAGTATGTCATCGACAGCGACACTAGAGCTCCGATAGCCATGGTCAGCGCCGAAGGTATTTCAAACATTGATCAATATTTTTCTCATTCACTTGATGAACTGTGATGAACCGTTATTTTACCGAAGTTTATATTTATTATTGTGAACGTAGGCGGTATAGAGAGTAAAATTATCTTTTCGGGGGTTACTTTTGGTACGTCAACACGATGTCGAGTGTTTGTGTAACGTAAATCTATTCGACATCGAAGGAATGGTGGGGGACCGGGGATGGTAATGGTATTAGAAATTGTAGATGTTATTTAATTTTATTGTATAGCTATAGCTACAGGCTTAGAGTGGACGCGACTATATTAGAGAATTGGAGCTGAAAGTTGATCATCAAATTGCTTCGAATATTTTCGGTTTCTACTGTCACGTTATTTTTCGTTGTTCGTTCAAGTACTTGGGTTTTGCACGTGGAACGTTGAAAATAGTTTACTATCGGTCGGCCTCGATTTATTGTCCATTTATTACAATATTTACTGGCCTGAAAAATCGCAATTTCGAAAAAATATTGTCGTGACAATATGTGCATTCATAATATTTTTCCACATATTACAAAAACCAACTAACTTCATTTCTTTCCACAATCATATGAGAGCATAAAGCTTGTTTTATGGAGAGATTTTCCCGCTCTGGATATCGAAACACTCTCCTGGTCCTCATCAACAGTTACGGACACAGTGAGAGTCCTCGACCTCCCCTTTCGCTTCAAACGCTCACGGCTTCTGCTTATAGCCAACAGCCTCGGAACTTTGAACGTCTTGAAATGCCTATCCCACCATTCCACAAAATTTCGACCCTCGAGCCATATATGATAGGAGAGGGACTTAGAAAAATTTCGACTCTCGAGCTATATATGATAGAAGGGGGACTTGGAAAAATATCGACTCTCGAGCCATATATGATAGGAGGGGAACTTAGAAAAATTTCGACTCTCGAGCTATATATGATAGAAGGGGGACTTGGAAAAATTTCGACTCTCGAGCCATATATGATAGGAGAGGGACATAAAAAAATTTAGACTCTCGAGCCATATGTGATAGGAGAGGGACTTAGAAAAAATTTCGAATCTGAATCTATATATGATAAAAGAAGGACTTGGAAAACTTTTGACTCTCGAGCTATATATGATAGGGGACAAATTTTCCCAAGTCTCCCTCCTATCATAAATAGCTCGAGATTTGAGAAAAACTTGGACTTTCAAACTACATTATACTAGGCTTATTTTACGTCTAGGCCTTCTTTATACTAGCTTTATCTAGGTCTAGTCTTCAATACCAAATCCTATTTGACTCATAAATCCCTGCGTTCCTCGCTTAACTTCGTTAAGGAAGCCGTCGTTTTTTCTAAGTCCCCCTCCTATCATATATAGCTTGAGAGTCGAAATTCTTCCAAGTCCCCCTCCTATCATTAATAGCTCGAGAGTCGAAATTTTTCCAAGTTTTTTGCTGGACGGCGCACGGCAAATTTCTCAAAAAGCCCCCCATAAAACAGGTTCCCTGTTAAAACTTGATTTTACACAAATATGATGAAGTTTTTGAAGAAAATGCAGAGAACGTCATTCAAAGAGCCAACGTTTTTCGATATTCTGAGCTTGGTCTCGTTGAGATTGATGTACCACGCTTCGCCCTCTGTCTGACTTTTTATTTTAAAACGTGAATAACTCGCTTCGAAGTTGATCAATCTCAATGAGACCGATGTTCAAAAAATCGAGAATCGTTTACTCTTTCCATATCATTATTTATGAACGTTTTCTCCGCGGGATCGAACTGTTCGCAAATCAATGATTAACGTGTTTTTCGAAGCTTTTTCCATTAGAGCCTGTATACTCGGACCCGTATTTTTCGTCATCCCGACGTTGCCAGATTTAAAATTCCGGCCTGATACCAGAGACGGCCATGGGTCTATCTTAGATTATGGATCACCTATATTAAACTCGCACCCTCATATGACGTCTCTCACCACTAGACATAGTCCGACATGCTACCATTCGCATTTGCACATTCGCTTTTCGCACAACAGCCGTGCTTTAAATCCGAATCAAGCTATTCTCCACTACATTTTTGTCGTTTTTACTCAACTTCACCTCTGTCTTACAACTTCCTCAAACTCCAGGTCACAACGTTCTCTTCAATTCCACCTCCAAATACTCCTACTTATCACAATAATTATCTACTTTCGACAACATGCTCTTCTTTCTCCCCCATTTCCTCCACAAAAAATTCACTTCCATCGCCTGGTCCCCGTATTACGCCTAAAGTAATGAACAAACTACGTAAGCTACCCAAAAATTTGTCAGCCCCGCAATTTACCGGAGCCTCTTTCTAGAAATACTTGACTCCTTTCTCAACACCACTATTTGTTTCACAGATGGATCAAAAATCTAAAACCAAGTCGGTTTCGCGTTTTCAATTGGCAACAAAATATCTTTTTATCGACACCACAACAATTTTAACGGCCGATCCAATGATTAGAAACAATACTAACCCTCCACTTCCCCGCAAACCGCTTTTTTCTGATCGCCACTGACTCCTTAACCGCTTTAACAGCAATTTATATGAAATGTACGCTCTACACAACCACTTGTCTCACGCCGCGCCAGTCAACCATTCATTACGACATAATTGTCAACTGGGATCCCAGCCATACGGGGATCTGAGGTAATGAAAAAGTCGATTTAGCCGCCAAAACTGACGGAAAACTTCTACATAATTATTAACTCTCGTCTTTTTCCCACCACAATTGATCTCACTCACACCATCCACCACAAAATTACGGACGAAGGGTCAGACTCTGGCAAAATCAATCCCTTTAAACCATTACCATTCGCGTGAGCTTCATCACACCAAGAATCTCGTCATCACAAAATCGATTTTACACGTCTCCAAATCCGTCACACGCGCTCACCTCATGCGAACATTGTAGTCTCGACTCCTCCCTCACAGTCCCCGACATTTTCTGTAGCTTCTCTCCGCCACACCCGCCAAATGTTACCATCCACCAAAATAACTCTCGCTGATGACCGCAAATCCATCCAAAACATGATCTAGTATCTAGAAGCAGCAAATTACAAGGTCCATGTCCCCAGCCCCCCCCCCCCCCCCCCCGATCAAAATTTTGCCCGGAACCAGCCTAAATCATTTGTGCTAAATTGTGCCGTCAAAAATGATGGTCTCTTTTCTTTGAATCGCTGGGGAGGCTGTAGACATGCAAGAGCATTTGGAAAATGAAAAATTCGCAGCCTACTTCATCAGCCGCTCGGGATTGCCTTCATGAACTGTGTTAATCGAGGCAAACAGAAAACCTGTTTTGTAAGGTTTTCTTTGTGTATATTAAACTTTGTTAAAGCTCGAAATTCTATATTTTTCTAAGTTTCCACCAGTCAGATACATTTCAATATTTGATTTTTTTCCAAGTCCCTCTCTCATCATAGCCTTGAAAGTCGAGATTTTTCCAAGTCCATCTGCCATTGTATTATATAAGCTTGTGTCGAAATTTTTTCAAGTCCCTATCATAATATATAGCTCGGAGCGAAAAATTTTTCCAAATTCTCCTCCCATCATCTATAGCTCCGGAGGTCAATATTTTTTCGAGTTCCATGTTTTGCTGGACGTCGCCCGGCGCCCATCATTTCTTTTCAAATTACCTCCCGATAAAACAATGTCTCTGTCAAAAGGGACTTTTGGGACTAATGTGGATAAAATGTACTGAATTGTGCGGTTGAGTTTTATGTGTGCGCTGGTCTCCTTCTCTCCCGTCCGTTGGCCAAGGAGCTGTGGATATGTGAGGTGCCCTCTCATTCAATGTATGGTACACGCTTGAAAGCTTTTCGCCCTCTCATACGAACATCGTAGCCTCGACTCTGCCTCATTTTTGCATCTTTAGCTTCTCTCCGTCACATCCACCGAAACAATTCTCGCCCATGATCTCCCATCTATCCAAAAAATCATCTCTTACCTGAAGACAGCAAATTATATCGGACGTACCTACTGGGTAAAATCAATTTACCATCAGGCTCATAGCCCGAGTGTAGTTAATAAAAATGACTGAAAAAAATTAGATGCCATTGCAGAAAAGCAATGTCACATAATTAATTTGCTATTGCTTGCTTTTATCTAGCCTAGACAAATTTTTCTATGCAACGTAACATAACAATCAAGGTCGAACACAGATCAAGAAAATTCTAGGAAAATTCCCCGAAAATGATAACGTCACAAATGAACAGACGCGGACGTTTTCTGAAAATGACCCTCCAATAAAAAGAAAGTTCCGATAACCAGACATAAATTTATTGCTATTTTCTAGCTTCGACAAATTGTCCTATATAGCGTAACCTGAGATAACGATTGATGACGTCATCCAATCCGATTGTAAAAATTCTAATCCCTCGACATTTCCTCGAGAATGGTAACTTGACATACACAGACGTTTCCTGAGAATGACCCCTAATAAAATATATAACGGGTTCCATTGCTTTATGTAGCCTAGACAAATTTTTCTATGCAAGATAACATAACAATTAAGGTGGAACACAGATCAAGAAAATTCTAGGCCCTAGACCATTCCTCGAAAATGATGACGTCACAAATGAGCGGACGCGGACGTTTTCTGAAAATGACCGCCCAATAAAAGGAATACCTAGCGAGTTCCCAGCTAAAAAAAAAAAAAAAAGCGAATGAAATATCTTGAGAATTATCTTTCCTTCCCTGAATTCGAAGTAATAAAAATTGATACTTTTTCTCTCTTTTGCCTGCCTTTATTTCAGTAGAAAGACTTCTGGAAAGTCAGAAAAATTATTTTTTAATTAATTTTGTCTTTTGTCTACAGGTGGTATCGTTCTCATATCTGGTACCGGTTCCAACTGTTTACTCATAAATCCTGATGGCAGTTCTATCCAGTGTGGCGGTCTGGGACATATTTTAGGAGACGAAGGCTCAGGTATGCATGTATTTGTGTTGAAAAATGTTGATATCTGAGGCGATTCGAGAACCTGTACCTAAACTCGCTCCGAATTTCTTTTCAATCGCAAACTTTCAGTAATTTTTTTCCAATTTTCTCAGAATTCACTTTTTAAAAGTTGTAACTTCGAAAGATCATATCTCGGGGAATTCTCAACCGATGTGGACAATTTTTTTGGTCGATCCTCTATTCAAAAATGCAAAAGAAAAAATTGAAGCGAGTTTAGCTACGGTTTCTCAGATCGCCTCGCCCAGATTAAGGGTTACGATTCTACCCCTTTGTGTACTCTCTCGACACGCTTCTAATTTCAGTAACAATAATTTGGTTCAAGCCTCGAGCCATAAAGCAACAGCGGAGGATTTGATAGCAATACAAAAAAGAAAAATGAAGTATAAGGCCTCTGGTGTTGGATTTACTCTCCAACTCTTGCCGTTAGCTGTGTTTTGTGGTCTCCCAATCCGTCAATAATGAGATACAGTATATTGCTTATTGTAGTTCTAGCCTGAATGGCTTCAACTATGCAAAATTTATAATGGCCCATATAATCTTCTTCAGGCAGTTCGACTTTTAACATTTGTATCATCTTTGTGGTCTGGGAAAGGGATATGTAGTTCAGTTTTCCAATGTTTCCCTGTGCGGTCATAATCCATCAAGTTGTCCTACCATTTTCGAGCAGATCTTTTTAATTTGACTTACATTGACAGATGAGCCTCTGTTGCAACTGATGTTTATGAAGCTATGTAGACGTTCAGGTACTCGATCAAGTCAACTCTTGTTCCGAAGGTATTCTCATTTGAAGTTCTCGCTGCAGTTGTTGTATAATTCCACCAAATGTCCTTGTTTCAGCCAAGTTTTCCATGCCCATATTTTCATCCATGTCTACACTCCAATGTAATTCTTCAGCAACGATCGTGGTTGGCTGCGAATCGATGTCACCAGCTCTGCTAGACTTTCTTTGGTCGACTTCTGCTTTACGCCAGTAGTTTTCTTCTTTTGTGCGCTTCAACTTTGATCTGACTGTCTGCGCAAATTAGGTTTTCGTTAACCATATTGTGTTTCTCGTGCCCCTCCACGTCTGCAGTCATGGTGAAGGCAATCTTCTTGTTGCAGTTGCAACCTTCTTGCCACAGTAGACGACCACCCTATTGTAGTAGGCGACATGGGACTTCTAGTCAAAGCAGTCGACTGCTTCTAATAAGCAGCACCGGTGTCTAACATTCCATCAGCATTATCTGCATTTTCCATCAGTATAATACTAGTATGAAAAACTCGAATTCGCACAAAGATTGAGAGTAAATTCCTGGGCCAATTTCTCAAGCGAATCTTTCAAGTGTTGAAATCTTAGGCGTCATTGTACTCTCCTTATTATCTCTTTAAATGTCATCGTTGTGGCCCGAATCGATAAGTTGCAACTTGTTATGTGAATGATAACATGTCTGTGCTAAGTCCGTCGTAAACTAATGTGTGCACATCTGATAATCTTGATGCATATATGTTTCAAGTTATTTGAACTTTATCAGTCTAGCTCGAAAGTTCTAACTCATTAGACCCGTTGATTGAAACTTATCTATAATGGTTGCCCATTCATATAATTGTTGTACGAGTATAAATAGTCGTGCCTCTGCTACTCGATATAAGACTTCATCATGTCTCAATTTATGTACTTAGTGATAAGTCTACAAGTACTTGACGTATTTTCTCTCAAAATAATAGCGTTGTTATTAAATACAAGTTCGAGTACTCGAAAATCGAAGGCGTGCCGTTTCAGTCGGTAAATACATCGAAATTCTTACGTATTATTATCATCTGTATAGTGCAGTGTGACTTTTTGCCAGTTTTTCGGGATTGAATTGAATGTATAATGCAAGTCATTTGTATTCGACGAACGAAATCGAACATACATGTTTTCTTATTCGATATGACTTTCATTGTACTAAAAACTTCTTGTAAGTTTATTCAAATGAGGAAAGAGACTCGCCAACTTCAACAATAAATTATAGCTACTATAGAGGACAGATGGTATTCAATTATTCGCTATCGAATTTAATTTTAAATCGAGGGAAGAGTTGACAGTGAGTGTGCAGGAGGAGGGTGGATTTGCATTCCTTCGTACGTACACTGGAAGCTCTATAAAACTAATTTTTAATTCGTGTATTGTATACTTTTTTAAGATTGCATTTGTTTTCTCTTTTTTTACAGCCTATGGCATAACATTTCGATGTATAAAAATTTGTATCGACTGTATCAGTAATTTTCAAAAATCTCCGAACGATTATTCCGTGAAGAAGTTATGGGAAGCTCTTCAGAAACATTTCAAGGTCCAGACTGTGTTAGTAAGCTGTATTTTCTTTCCATAAATAATCTTATAGATGGAAGTAAATATTATTTCTAAGATGATAAGAAAGAGGTCGTCAGCCTCGTTCTTAATTAGTCACAGTTTTTAGTATCTGTATTTCTGTAGAAAATAGAAGGTATGATCGTCTAGAGTTTTCAAAGTGGTTCAGTGAAATACCGACTTGAACCGAAGAGAAAGACGAATTTTTCGGGTGGGAAGTTAAGAGAGAGGATGATACTGGCTCTGACTCTATCAATGATTCGAGGACCGGAAAATTCTCACATTACCTCGCTCCAATCTTTTTCCTAGTCAATTTTTGAACAGGAAACCTGTTTTATTGGGGGGTGGTGGAGGTGTGGCTTGACTTTTGTAAAAAATAGATCCCCCCAAAATTAGGCTGATCAAACTGATATCAGCAATCTTTTGGAGATTTCCTTCAACAAAACCTCCCGATGTCGAGAAATTCACTTACTCCACTCCATCTTTTTTCGGTCTCCCACCTTTTGCTTCTCCGACAACTCAGCCCTGAACAATCGTTTTTTCCGTGCTTCTCTTTTTAAAGTCACTGCCACTTCCATTCTGTCTGATCTATGCGGGCTGGAGAGTCAAAATTCAAGTTTTTGTGAACTTGACATAACCCCAAATCTCATCTCAAGCCTTCCCTCCCGTTCCATCCATTGCTATCCTTCGTGGTTGTCACGTCTTCCCTCTTCCTTCAAGAACACAGAAGTCTTTAAATCACATTGTGAAGGAACTTTTTTGTTTTCCCCGACACACACACTGTGCTCTAGTCTGAAAATGGTTTTCCTGATCACAGTTTTTTATTAAACGACCGACTTAAATACACAGGGACTTATTAGCTTGGGAAGGGATATGTAATCGGATGTGGATCGGAAGAAATTTAGTCCGAGTGGTCGGAGAGGGCAGAAAATTATTTTGGAGGTATGGACGGATGGAAGACGTATAATTCGTCAGCATGGCAGTGTTGATATGAGGGGGAGCGGAGGGCTCAAGAAGAACCAGGGAGTGGGTTAGGCGGATGTGCATGGTTCTTAGTCGAGCAATAAGTATTTCCTCAAGGATTCAGGAGTGAATAGAAGACGATTAGGGATTTTTTGATCGAGAAAAGTTGGGATTGAAAGGACCAAAAGTTGCACCATGTTTAGACGGTTGAAGAATGATTGTAAGATTTCAAGTCACACACCGATCAGTGATTGAGAGAGGAAGCCGAGCTCGCTTGGCTGCTAGGTTCACTAAGTCGTGTTCTGGGAAGCCGATAGGACCAGAATATAGAATTCGGAAATTAAGAATAAAGAAGATGACAAAGTGTTACAGGAGGCTGGAAATGTGCTGAACGATGGAGTTGGAAGAGTAGGGTTCTTGTATGGCTTTGAGAGAGGAACAAGAGTCGGAAAGGAGGAGGGATTTACAGGAATAGGGGAGAAGAGAGAGGTGAGTAAGACAGGCATAAATAGAGACCGAGTTTTTCATACGGAAATGCAAGACCTCACCATTGATAGGAGTGGCGCAGCAAGTGTTGGAACACAGTTTGGATCGATCTGTAAAGCAGAGGTCGTGAGAGGGAAAATTATTAGCAATGTTGGCTTCGATGTGTTTCGATTAGATTCAGTTGGTCCATTTTAGTAAGTTAGCAAGGTTGAGGCGAATATAAGGCGTCCTGGATCTCCAGGAAAAAGTAGATGAGTAAAAAGAAAGAAGGGGCTTGAATTTCAATGAGGTTCGCGTGCAGGGGGAGGGTAAAAGGTAAGAAGTTGAGGAAGTTGGCGATAAGTGATAATGAGCGGAATTGTGGAAGGAAGATGCCAGTCTCAGCGCATAGGCTGAGCGTAAGCCTGGTGCTTACAATACCAAGGGCTAAATGTTGATCAGCAGCTTCTATTGCACCCAGTGGTTTTAGGGAAGATGTATCAGCTGGGGACCCGTAATCAAACTAGCAGCGAATTAGAGAACTACATAGCTGAAGGAGGAGCTTGCGACTGCAACCAGTGCGAGTGTCGAAAGATATTTAAGGACATTCAATGGGTTTAGGCATTTGGCACCGGCATTCAAAACTTCGACGTGAAGAATCCAGGAGTATTTAGAATCTAAGATAAAGCCAGAGGATTGATTGCTGGTCTGGAAGTAGAGGGGAGAGAGGAAAGACGTGAGTGCCTTCTATGGGAAACACGTAGAAGCGCTTTTGACAAGTTTCATGTTTTTCTTGAAGTTTGAATTTTAAACCCTTATTATTCCAAAATTTGCAAGTTCACACCACCACCGCGAGTTGCCCTCTCCCATCTCTCGAAAAGGAACCCTAGACATGTTTAAGAAAATCTGCGAGTCCTGCAGGTCCCGAATCCTGGCCCCTAATTCCAAAATTCGCGAGTTCCCCCTCCACCCCTTAATAATCCTGTATAAGTTACTGTATCCCTTCTCTTTCTTTATATTGAACTATGACGTCATCAACCGTGGACCCCGAGCCTGATTCTGAAATTTGCGAGTTCAATCCATTTCCCCTCATCCTTGGATTTTATAAATAGTTTAGTGTAGGTTCTTATACTGCTGTATATCAGGCTTATAGCAAGTCTATTATGGTTTAGTACACTGTATAGCCCAGTATAGTAGAGACAAAAGAGTAGAACCTCAATTTTGAAATCTGCAAGTATGACGTCAGCCGTGACCGGGAGGCCTAGTATAAGGGAAATCCGAGCAGTATTACTATATTAGTTGTGGTATAATGAACACAGTTGGGGGGCTTATGAGCGAAGCGACTGTTTGAAAGATAATATTTGCCTCTTCCGCAATAAAACTCATCGGTTTGAGGATGACCCTCCAATAGACGGGCCGCCATCCACTCTCGTGGGCGAAATATTCATGTTCCATTTGAAAGAGGAATTCCTACTTGCGGATTCTAACGACTTCTTGTACTACGCCATTACTGGAATATGGAACGGATCTGACAATGAACTTCAACACTTCCTCTCCCGAATGAAGAGTTTTCATACTTTCATGGACTTCACTGGCGAGATCGGAGGCGATTTTTTATATAATTTGGACCTCTCTCTTCGTTCGGTTTTCAGCCCTCAGCATTTACCGGGAGTCAAGCTACATAGGCGCATCCATCATCACTCTCTACATCCGAGAAATCATAAAGTTGCCATTATAAACAACGTCATCCATCGTCTTCTCCACCTTTCCCTCTCAGACGCAGCGAAAGGCAATTTATTTACCTCAAAATTGTCTCTTTGTTTCAATTCGTGATATCAATTTTATTTTGATTATTTTCTTTGTGATTTTATGAGTTGCCTTTACTTTCGTCTTAATTATTTTCGACCTTTTCTTTTTACCTTCTGGTTCCGAAATTTACTCGATATTTCTTCATTTAATTTCCAAATTAAATTTCGACCGTTTCCTTCTAAATTAATTTTCGGACTGCTGTTTTTGCTCGTTTTGTATCATTAAATTGTGTTTTGAACTCTGATCCGTGGGTTAAATCGTTACGTGGCTTCGTATACCACCTCCTTCCTCAACGTTATATTGGCTCGTACATTCGAGGAAAACGTCACCTTAATTAATAGGTAGCTAGATAACTTATCTTACAGTACACCACGTTTTATTAGTTCCAAAATGGGGCGTATGCTTCTGTGAGAAAAATTCACAAGCTAGGCCATGATTTCATCACTAAGTAGTCGCGGCCTTAGAATATAAATGAGGTCATTCGCTAGAAGATATGAAACATGATCTGTATTTATTTGGCTCTGCCACGAAATCTCTCTTTTGGTTTGCTAGAAAAACTGAAAACTTCTACGCAACCTCCAAACACTGTTTTTATCTGCTTCCAAAACTCTCTGGCCTCGCCTATGGCGATTATTTCATTCTCAACGATTTCCTTTGACCTCTTCAAACTATATACGATTGCGTTTCTACACAGAATGTAGTTCCCCTCCATCTAGGGTCACTCGCTCTACCGCCTATGTAATTTTGTCACTCGTTAATATTGTGTGGGCGAAAATCTTTTCACATGCTCCTCCCTATCTCGTAACCGCTTCCTCCATACAAAGTTTTCGATGATTGACAAATGAAATCGTATCTGATTTTCTACCCACCACACCCGACCCGATTAAAAAAAGGAATTTACATCTAATTAAGAACGAGGAGGAAAGAGATAAAATAATCAAGATAGGCAATTTTTTTCATATTTTTGTATTTTCCATTGAAGACTGCCCATAGCAAAATTTGAAAATATTAAATTGTTGTTTTCGAATGATTCCGCAGGAATGACTTCGTCACTCCTTTTTATTCGAGTTTCAAAAAAAACGAAGTCGCATCGTTCTGCGTGGAAATAACGAAATTGGCGGAGGAAGGCGATGAACTGAGTATATGGCTTTTCGAGAAAGCTGGAAAAGATTTGGCCAAGTTCATACAAGCTGTTTACAATTCAGCTAACGCCGTAAGTAAAACGATAATATTATGTTCTGTACGAGTTGCGAAAGCATGGTCAACGATGTAGAACGGAACAAAGTCGTGGAAAGTTGTTGAAATTTTTCGACCAGACGAGAGGAAAAAAAATTGTCTAGACACGAGATCAAATAGTAGCTCGTGATACAGAATTATTCACTTCGGATTTTTTTTTTGCAGAAGTTGTTGACCAATCAAGAGGGTTTAAAAGTCATATGCGTCGGCTCCGTGTGGAATAGTTGGGATTTATTGCGGAAAGGTTTCGAAAATCAACTCGACGACACTTCGGTAGTGAATATTGAAAAATTGGCGTTGGTACGACTGACCAAAAGCGGTGCAATCGGCGCTTGTTATCTAGCCGCTCAAAAAGCCAGTATCAAGAATTTTCCGTACGACTACACCAGCAATTATGAAGCGTTTTACAAATACGTAAAATAAAAATCATATTCTTCGCATTTTTCGAATCTGGATTGCAATAGACGATATATAAACGACCAAAAAAAAAAAAAAAAAAGGAAACGTTCAAGCTCGACTTGTTACTTTTTGTTAAGAATAGAAGTGAGCCGTTCCTATTTTTACGAAAATGACCCAAGTTTGAAACAGCTCAGACTTGCCATTTTATTTGGATTTATATGTGCAGAGCATTTCTTTAGCCCAAAGCTGCTCAAAACTATTTTGTTCATGTTGTTACCTCGTATTTTTCTATACCAGTTGTGTAATTTTTATCATCACAATAAACGATTTATGTATTTCAATATCGACGCTACTCCTTGTTTGAGAAGAAGACAACAACGCCACAATCTGTAGTCTTTCACGTTACCTATATATTTAATTATACAAAAACAATTTTCATTTAACTTACATTTAAATTTAAGACCGCTCAGTCGATACAATAAAAATATCAAAAAACAAAACAAAAAAGAACATAACTTCTAAATCAAAATGGCTCTTCTATACGTTTGATCTCCCATTTTGGTTAATTTTTTCTTATCGCTTAAGAAAAATGACTATATGATTAAAAAAGTTGGTTAACGTTCAAAAATAATGAATGGATAACACTTCGAATTATAAAATAAAAACAATAATTTCTTCGAACAATAAAAAAGAAAACATCGAAAATTAGTACAAAAAGACGAAAGGAAGAGAAGTAACAACAAATAAATTTGACTTGATAGAAAGACAAGAAAAAAAGAGTAGTTTTTACGCAGCGATCATCTCCGACGATGCTTCGTTAGTCGTCTCTTTGAGAACTTTATTTTCGTCGGTGGGTGAAACGCCGACGTCGCCACTTTCTTCCGTCTTCGCAGGGAGCGGTTCGATGACCAAAGTCTTCTTATCTTTTGGCGGTAATGGCAAATCTTTCAAAATTCTGATCACCTCGTCTACGTTCAAACATGTATTGTTCTCCTTGCCAGCCTGTTTGACGAAATGGAGAAAAGCGAAACCCTTGTATCCTCTCCAAGTGATATCTCTATAAAAAAGACGTAAAAAAAAAGCGCATCGTATACTCGAAAAAGCAAATTACGAATACTCAATACTACCGTCACCTCGCCGAAACCGCGACCGAGAATTTTTTCTTGCGAAATTTTGCACAGCTCGTGCACATTTTGTAAATACTAATTAATATACCTTGGTTTTATGCCTCGTTCGTTCAAGGCGACTTTTAAATCACGAACACGCACTCCCATGCCGATGTTTCTAACGCGAAGACTAAACTCGATAGGCGCTTTCCTACGTTTAAGGTACGTCCGACTAGGTCTGGATTTATTAACCGTTTGCACCTCGACAGACTGAAACATAACGCGACGCCAACCGTAGAACAGAGGATAGGATATAATTTATAAGGAATTCGATCTACAATCATATCGTAAGTATGGAATACAATAAAAGCGATTCGAATTTTACCAGCTTAGGATGCGATGAGACGTGCATCAGATGCACTTTTTTTCAGCCAGTTCCAGAAACAAATTTTTACAACCCGCAAATTTCAAATCGAGGAATCGTACATCTTAAGGTGGTAAAATAAGAGAGATAGACGAGGAAAGGGTTAGGAAGGTGGATGGACGGGTACTGTTCTACAACATTGACCTTACGCAATGTTTCGTGAAGAACGGGAAACGATGAGATAAGTCACAATAATAAATCAAAATTAACCGATAGTTATAAGAACGATGATAAGCACGAAAACGATGGGGTTGTCAAATTGCTAGAAGCAGGTGAAGCTTCGTCAAACCAAAATTAGAAGCGGCGTCAAGCTGAAATTTCGAATCGCTTTTAGCCACAAGATTTCATGCGCGTAACAATCGAATAGAATGATCGTGTACCACACCCGCGTACGCAAATTTTTCATCTTACCTTCGTTAGGTGAGGAGAATATTGAGATTCCATTTGGTGGTGATCGATATTAGATCTGGAATTCATGCGGACTTGCGGACCATTTGGACGGTTCATGCTGAGCGAACGATTCATACTTCTGGAGCGGTTCTGGCTTCGAGGGCGTCCCATACTGAGGGGGCGATTCATCTGTCGGTTCCCGCGACTCATACTTCTCGGCCTGGCCTCTCGCATCCGTTGAGGACGGCCGCCCATCGACTGCTTCGATGGATACGGCGGTTCTTGGTAATACACGTGTCTGGATTCGTTACGCATCATCGGAGGAGGGCCGTAATTGTTCATGCGGTTAGGAGGCGGTGGTTGTTGCATGTAGCGGCCTCGAGGAACGCGATAGTAGTACTGGCGAGGGGGCGCTGGAGCGTACATCTTATTGTCGCGGACAGGATCGCCGGTAGAACGGCTGTAATTGTTGAATCGCCTACGTCTGGCAAACCTCTGTACGTACGGTTTCTCCTCGACGTCCGAGTCGACTTCCTTCAGCGTGCATTCTTGTCCTTCGCTATAAAAGAGAACATACGACGAAGTTGAGAGAAGGAATGTAGGTTGTACGAAGAAAACAATATCTTTCATCTAAAATTGGAAGGGAGTGTTTAAACTTGAAAAGCCCAGATTCTGTTCATGAGAGCGAAATTTCGTTAAACGAGTCGGATTTGTAACCATTCTACGATACGAAAGACAACAAAAACTGCGTCTATCATTTTTCTCGCTTTGAAATTCTCGGGAAGTTGCTCGCATTTCCCCTTCCTCTTTCACCAAAAGTTCAAGAATGTCTCAAAGATTGGTCATCTTTCCTCACCTTTGCTCTTCTTCTCGAAGTTTCTGCAAGACAGGAATTTCGAGGATACGTCGGTTCGATAAGATGTTCCACAATATCTTTGAGGGTCTCGGCAGCTTTTCTTCGACCTCGATCACCTGAGTCGGCGTGATTATCCAATCCACGGGAACGTCGTGCTCTTTGAGAATGTGATCGGGTATTTCGTCGTGAATCTGGAAAAGAAAATTGTTTCTTCTATAAATATGAAACAGTAAGGATTCGAACCTCTTCACGAATGGTTGGGGAAGTAATTGTGGCTCACAAGGACTTACGAGTCGAGTTCAATCGAATATTTCACTATTCAGATGAGAGGGTGGGGGGGGGGTGAAATTTTTGAGAAGAATAGAATAGTGTTTTCACTGCGAAAATACCGTTTTAAGAAATGGTACGCAGTTATTTTTCCAATAAAGGAGGGAGGCATTCAATTTTTGATTTATTCAACAGAAACCTGTGCTAAAGGGGCGGGGGAGGACTATTTAGGAGGAATATTCAAAATCCGTCGATTTTCTAGCAACTTAGAATTCCAAGGAGAGCTAGGAGAATATGTACGAGGGGAACTTCACAGGAACTTGCTGACGTACTTCGAAAAATTGGAAAAATTTTGATTTGAAATATGACATGGGGAATCCTCGATCATCGAGAAATAAGGAAGGAGAGAGGAGAGTATTTGGAGAAGTTTTGTGCGGTAAAACGCAGATCCTAGGAACCTTCTGGTCCATTAAATTTTCGATAGATTTCGTGGTCTTGAAGAAATGTTGCCCTTCGAGGCATATTTGAGGACTTAGAATGATTTTGACCTTCAAGATACTGATATGAAGGACGGTGCGGGCGCGGCGGGCACTTCGGAAAAAGTTATTCGGGAACATGCACGGTGAAGACCCGAAAGAATGGTGACTGTCTAGGAGAAATACCCGGTATCTTTCTAGAGAACTACTCGGGAAAGTTTCTTTCGAAAAAATGTAGGTGGGGAACTTCACAGGAATCCTTTGACCTATTTCGAAGGTTTGGAAAAATGTCGACTACTAAGCTAAATACGTACGAGACAGCGAGGGGAGGAGGGGGGAAGCTAGGAACAATTTTGATCGAGCTTTGAATATCGCAGGACTTGGAAGGATTCTTGAAGAAATTCCGATCATCGAGTGATATATCTACACTACGTAGAAGTAGTTGGGAAGTATTTGTAAAAGTTTTGCTAGGAACGTCCCTCCGACCTATATTTTGGAGACTCGAGAATTTTCGATTGACTTGAGAAAATGTTGCCCTTGAGGACGTGACACGATTTTGATTTTAAGCTTCATTTTTGAAGGACTGTAGTTCTGAAAGGCTTTCGAGGAGGGCGAGAAGAACTCGGGAAGTGTCGTTTGGAAAAATTGGTACACACAAGACAGGGAAAAAAATCAAAAAGAATCTCTTCGAAGATTGACAAAAATGTTGACAGCCAAACTAGAAAAGAGAGGAGAGGGAAAGCTAGAAACAATTAAAAATATCGAGGGACTTGGAAAAATTCTGATCATCGAGCGATAAAATAAGGAGGGAAGGAGAAGGGGTATTTGGGAAAGTTTCGTTCGGGCTGACCTACCTCGACTGACTTCAGCGTTTCGAGGAATGTTACCCAATATAAAGCATCACTCAATACCATTTCAGCTAGAATAAAGGGAATGGTGAATTTATTCCTGCTCTTTCTGATCCAACTTTTCTCCTCTCAGGGCCGGATTAAGAGAATTTCGCTAGGGGGGGGGGGGGGGCTCAGCGGTAATGAGGGTCCCAAAAAATGAGACTTTTTCTTCTCTTTTTCTCCCTTTTTTTTTTCTCTCATGTGATGGGACCCCATTTTGGTGGGGGCCATGGCCTCCCTGGCCTTCCTTAATACGACCCTGCTCCTCTTCTCCACTACGAGATGGAATCGCAAAAAGTTAACCAAGATTGAACAGTGAAACAACTCAATATGCGAGTCTTTTGGGTTTCTTCTTCTCATTTTTTTTTTTTTTTTTTTTTTTTTTGATAACCAAAATTCAAAACATTTGGAGCCTTTTTTTCTATCGAGATCTAGAGTTCAAGAGATCCAGATTTTCTTATGTCAAGTTCTGGAAACCAGAAATACGCATCTTCTTGTCCTACTCAGATCTGGAACCCGAGTGATTTGGGTTTTTTTGGCCTTCAAAGTATCCTTACGAACAAACAATCATAATATAAGTTAAGGATTGCCAATCCTGTACTGCAACACTAAGACATTGCGAAAATGATAGCATGATGCATCGAGCAGAAGAAACATTTTCAAAAACTGTATGACGAAAAATACAATGCAAAACCAAACTTGCCAGGACTGTACATGAATTCGAAAGCTGCTTTGCAAATTAAAATCCCAATTATCAGACTGTGTACATCCACAACGTCCCTCGGTAGGAAACTCTTTTTTTGCGGATATATACAGCAAGCCTAGACCTACTATAAACCTAGTATAAAATAAGACGTCATCAGTGACCTGAACCTATTTTAGGGACTTCGAAATATTATATAGGTCCAAAGTAAAATTTTTCTAAGCTCTTGACTAGCCGGAAAATATGAATTTAGAGGGCCTCTCTACAACTTTTAGGTAACTCTACCTCACGAGATGTTTTCAGGAGCGGACTTACTCCTCCCTTTCGCCCCAAAAAAACACAATATAATAAGAGAAAAAAAAGAAATTCATTGCCGGAAAATATGAATTTAGAGGGCCTCTCTACAATTTTTAGGTACCTCTACCTCACAAGAAGTTTTAAGGAGCGGACTTACCCCCCCCCCCAAAAAAAAAAAAAAAACAAACACAACATAAGAAAAGAAAAAAAAAAAAAAATCGGAATCAGTTTTTTTTTACGCAGGGCAAATAGCAGAAGAGTTGTGAAATCCACCGAAACCATCTTCTAAATCCATCACTCTTGCATCTCTCTCATTTTGCTTGAAACGTCGCGATCAGGGCAGCCATTCCCCCTCTATTCCTGCCAGGTATTAGAGTTAGTAAATTGGCAAATCGTACAACATAGCAAAGTCAACATCATTATCAAAATCTAGAAAATAAGAGAGACAGATAAGACAGAAAAAAAAGGAATCAATTGGCAAGATTCTCCCCCCCCCAAAAAAAAAAAAAAAACTCTAGTCTTCGCAACGGTCTTGAATATTTTTGATAGCTTAATTTTGTTTTTTTTTTTATAAAGGGAGAGAGAGGAGGAGAAATGATTTACAACAAAAGAGGATGACTTTATTTATATTTAGATGACGTCCTTTCAGAATAAACGATTTGGATGACCGTTGATGGTGGAATAATTTCGAAGAGTTTCCAAGTTCAAATTCCCGCGAAAAAATCAAAAATTATTCGTGCAAAGTCACTACCAAATGCCTAGCGTGAATATTCACAAACAAAAATACTGAAGATACCTTAGTCTCAGAACCCGTGAAAATTTCTCAAGGAAGACTTCGAAAGAAAACGAAATCCTTTCTATCGATAGTTTCTCACGAAAAACCGAAGTAAGAGATACGATAAAAGTGAGAAAATAGGGGGAACCAAGTGATATTCAAAACAATTATTTTCAACAAACGAAGAATGGTAGATAATTATTCAGGTTAGAAAAGTAAGCGAAACCGCGACGAGTATTTTGTCCCAGAGTAGAAACTATTTTTTTCTTTCTAAAAATAAGCACCTACGAATAACAATTGATAATTAATTCGTGTACGAAACACTTGTGGGAAAACGATTCTACGTAACACAAAACCAGCGGGAAAAATACGAATTTCCAAAACAAATTAAGTAAAATTCGAAGCTACGAACTTGATCATCATGGACAGTCGTTACGATAACCGTATTTTCGTCAATAGCGTTCATCTTCATCAGCATCGCGAACTCCAAGTCTGCGAATCCTTCTCCTTTACCAAGACGGTGACCTGAAACAGCGGGGCGAATTATTAATTAAATTTTCAGGCATATTTTCGAATGAATATTTCCACTAAACTCAACCTTTCCGATCGACGACGACGGAGCCCAGTACGATTAAATCTATCTTTATTTTCTCATCCAAGCTAATCGGTCTGCTCCACTTTTTCATTCCGTAACGTTGACTGGCCTGTTGCAACTGATATTTCGAAGCTTCCGAAGGAGGAACTACCGCTTGGAACAAACCTTCGCGCAATCGAGGTACTGGTACCAGGAGCCGTTTGCCAAACTAGAACAAAAAATCGAACACATTTAAATATCGTCTTTCTTTCTCTACCGCGCCTAAACGATAAACTAACCTCGAGCGTATAGAAGCGAACCATCTCTTGCGGTTTGTCCGGATTGACTTTGATAGTTTTCGAATTCTTGAACACGTCCAATGCGATTAATTTTTCAGCCGCTGCTGGCGCACCTTTGAAATTCGGAATTCGTCCTTGACACGGTCGCGGAAATACGACCAAATCGTTCTGGTCCAAGTGATCCCAAACCTTCGTGCGGATCGATTGTTTGGTCACTTCATCTTCCTCGAGCGCGAGCTTTGCCGTCTCCACCGAACATTGCGAACAGTTGGTCATGGTACTTTCGGGAGAGCCTTTCGCTTCATCGGCGTCCTTCTCGGCGATACCGTTCGTCATCACGGCACTGTCATTCAACTCGCTTTTAGCGTCTTCGAACGTTTCGCTCTTCTCGTCATGATGCGTTCCATTTTCAGTGGCTACAGCGGTCGCTGTGGTCTCGCTTTTGTCCTTCAGAACGCAAGCTTGGTCTCCGGACGCGAGATCTCGTTCATTCTGAAGAGCAGTCTGATCTTTGACGATTTCAATGAAATCCCCCTTGATATCTTCGCACGTGACAGCTATCACGCAGTTATTACCCTCTGCGTGTCCGTTTTTCGTAACAATTTCCTCTTTGTCATCCGCGGTTTCTTTCGGTTTCGTGTCCAGAGACAGCATGGCTGGAATGCAATAAAAACTTTTAAGAAATCTTATAATGGGGGTATTAAGATACACCAGTTTATTTACCTTCGCAATTGCCATTAGAGTGAACGACGCCATTATCAACGATCAAATCGCTCTTCACAGCCGGATGTACATTCGAGGTACAATCTCCTTGAGAATTTTCACGCTCCAAACCGTTAGTCTTTGCGGCAGATTTACCCGTAGGCGGTGTAATCGACTTGGCGGATGGCGATCGCGCTACCTTAGGCGGACTGCCACTATCCATCTTCTTACCGTTGGTAGTCTTGACCAAATCGTTATTGATTTTTACGGACAAGTTTTTCGGACTACTTTTCAGATTGGTCGGCGATTTCGATAACGTTGATTTCGGCGACGTTTTTTCGGCTGTTCCGTTACTCTGCGATAAAATGGTCTTGGTATTGGTACCTGTACAGGCAACCACAATAAATATGATTATAAACACTTCGAAAAGACCCCTAAAGCGACCGATGTATATGAATTTTAATAACGCTGCCAATGAGAGTACAGCGAAAGCGCGAATTGATTTTCACGAAAATTCGAGAAAACAAAAATAGAAGAAAGGTTTTATTGAAAGCCGGATATTAGTGAGGTCGGACGTACGAAACGTGTTCTTATCGCGTTTATTTCACAACCTTGCTAAAAATTCAAAATAATAGATGTCGCTGTCCGCGTGCGAATGAAATATTTAAAAAATTATACGACCACGTTCTCAGAAATTGACGTACAGGGATTATTATGACGCGCTATTAGAAGTTACGAGTGAAGTCTATTTTTACGTTTACAGGTGGAAATTTTTCTTTTAGAAATTTCACGCCGAAATCGTTTAGGCAGGTGGGAGGGTGAAAACTCGAAAAAACTTCATATTCTTGAGAAGCAATATTCTAACCGTAGTGCACCGTTTTCTAGGAACAAATTACTTGCTGCGTCATGTAGACTAGGTACCATTTTTACACGATCGGAAGCTGTCAACAATCTTTGGTATAGGTAATGAGATCGGTGTACTCACTTTTTTTCAAGTCAACGCCTTTAGAAGCCATCGTTAGACGAATAAAAAGAACACTTCAAAAAGTAACCCGACTAAAATTCGTTAATTAAAATTACAGTAAAAAGGAGCGAACACACTACTTCGAACGACAGAAAGATACGTCAGTCATCGATTAGAAAGATATTAAAATGTGGTCGGTCCTACGTATACGATGATCAGCTAACTCTACATGAAGGAACTGGAAGAAAAGATTATGAAAGACTATCATGTTGCTATCTTGCCCGACGAGCTGGGTAATTCCTGCCTTATCAGATACCCTCTCACACGCTGAGAGCACGGACGATTGGAGAGGGATCAACTACCAGTAGAAGACTTTCGTAACTTCTATTCATTTTGTATGACTCGCAAGACATAATGGATACTAGAACATGCGATTATCACGACGTTCATTTCTTCGACCTCTTCCTCGGTTTACTGAGAAATTACTCGAATCATTCGAGTAGCCGGCAGCGTTGCGAACTATCGTTTCTTCTGCCATATAGATATACATAATCCCCCAAAAAATGAAACAGCGCGAAGATTCTCTCGCTCTCTCTTTCTCAAGATGTAGCCTATAAAGTTCTACGAAAAATATTATGAGTGTAGCATATGTATAACAAATCAGGGAATCGATAACAGAACTATAGTTAATACTCACAGCATTGAATTCGATTTCTTTCCGACGATTTGAATTCCAATCAAATTTCGATCTGTTTTACTTTCCGTTCAAATTTCATTTCTCATCATTGTTATTGCCATTGACGAAATCAGCTGTTCGCGAAAACGTTCTTTCGTTCATACCGGTGTAAAATTAAACAGCCAATCGCAGCGCAGTATGTCATTCTCGTGTGCTTTTTCTTCAACACGTCGTAATACGTTGTAAACGTGAGCATGTGGTAGTGCATGGCGAGAACGACGACTGTTATTACGATCATGTAGGTCAACCAACATTGTCTCAATTTCAAGTGTAGTAATCGTCGCGTTCGACGCTTCTGCAGAATACGACGCGCAAAAATTACGAGAATTCAAAAATACTACTCTCGAGTTATTTTAACTTTAACTATAATGTAGACGAATGACAGCTTCGCGCGATTGAAATGCTATAAGCAATTTAATGAGCGATTTCTATACGTACTAGATCACATTTGGAGCGATTCAGACTTGGGTAGACCCCCTCTTTCAAATTTTTTTTTGATTGCAAGATAGGATTACTCTTGGAAAACTGTTAGGAAGACCGATAACGAAACATTGGGACTACTTATCATACAATATACGCAATCCTTCATTGAAATTTGTACTAGCCTACCCTAATGTATACTAGCTGCCTGCTGCACTACTGCAGTAGTGTCTTCGATCACCGCCTCAAATTAAAGACATACTCCTCGATTATTGAAAAACTCGAAAGGAAAAGTAATATCCTTATGTCCTGTGGCTATACAAAGACATATCGCACAGATCTGCTAGGATCATGGCAGCTGAACCTCCACTCCGCATCACACTGGACGGAATTGCAATTCTAGCTGGACAAAAATCATAGGTATTTTTTTCTCTCGTTGTACCTAATGGCTTTCTGGAAGTAAAATTCAACGTAGAATTCGAAAATAACATCAGGTTTTGCCTTTAGGCCTTTGAAAAGACTCTAAACTACCAAATTACTTTTTTTTTTGCGTGATTATCAATCCAATTGCTGCTCTAGTTAAATTCAACGTACAATTCGAAAATGACATCAGATTTTACCGTTAGGCCTTTGAAAGGCTCTAAACCATCGAAATTACATCTTTGAAAAGGTTCTGAACCATAAAAATTACCTTTTTCTGGTATGAATACCAAACCAATTGGCTACTTTCGTGAAATTCAACGTAGAATTTGAAAATGATATCAGACTTTACCGTTAAGCCTTTAGAAAGCTCTGAACCATCAAAATTGCAGTCCTTTGAAAAGGCTCTCAACCATCAAAATTACTATTTTCCTTGCGTAATTATCAATCCAATTGATGCTTCAGTCAAATTCAACGTAGAATTTAAAAATGAAATCAGATTTTACCGTTAGGCCTTTGAAAGGCTCTAAACCATGGAAAGTACATCTTTGAAAAGGTTCTGAACCATAAAAATTACCTTTTTCTGGTTGAAAACCAAACCAATTTCTACTTTCGTGAAATTCAACGTAGAATTTGAAAATGATATCAGACTTTACCGTTAAGCCTTTGGAAAGCTCTGAACCATCAAAATTGCAGTCCTTTGAAAACGCTCTAGACCATCAAAATTACTTTTCTTATATAAATACTAATCCGATTGCTACTTTGGTAAAATTCAACGCAAAATTGGAAACTCTTGTCATATTTTACTAGTTATATTCCTAAAAGGAAATATAAGCCTTTGTAAAGGTCTTTAAACTTGGTCAGCATAGATGGAATGTGCAATCAGCCTTGTCAGCCAATAATCATCGTGAAAAGCGTTAGCTTCCAGAGCTCGATTTCGAATGGTGAATGAAAGCAAGAAGTGGTTGAAGTGGAATTATTGAACTAGATTGAAATACTTTAGTTCAGTTTGTAGTGCCGTATTGAGAAGATTGAAAATTTACCAATGTAAATGCTTTTAAAGATATGATCGAAGATAGGTATATGATCATGACAACACAAATAACGATAATAGTAACAATAACATCAGATAAAACAAAATTTTTGGGAATACTATAGATACTCCTCTGCTTAAGACTTCAAAAAAAGAGTGCCCTCTCTCTCTGAAATTTTCAAATATACTCTTTCTCCAATGATTAGTGTTCCTTTTCCAACTATTTTATTATCTTTCTAGAAAAATCATGCCTATTACCTACTCTTTTTTGTCCTCACAACAGGTTTCAAAGTTTTTTTTTTTTTTTTTTTTTTTTTTTTTCGAAATTTAATAATTAATCTGATTACCCTGCACCAACTAGAGAACGGATTTTTGGTGCTGAAAATGTGAAATTTGGCTCCAGAAACCCAAAATACGGCATTATTCGGCATTTAAAAAATAGAGTGCGATACAGAAAAAAAAAAAACAACATCTCTATCCACAATGAACGACAATAAATGATTAAAAAAAAAACTTATAACTCGAGATGGGAAGGACTTAAAAATGGGACGTAATATAGAAAAAAATTGCGTTCTTAACTTCTTTTTTTCTTCAAAATTGATGAATTTTGCACATTTCAGCCATTTTCCCCATTTTTGAGATTTACTCCATTTTTGGCATTATTTGGCAACATAAAATTTCCCTCCCAGATCTCCTGTCCACTAGTTTGTGCTCACAGCTTATCAGCACTTAAATACTTATTGATGGTTTGTTTCTTATCTCAAGAATTAATACTCCTCTCTCATTTATGTTCGAATGAGCATTGGATATAAAGGCCTGTATTGAAAGCAGGAACGCTTCAATAAAATAACTGTTATGATAATTGAATTGTTCACTAAAAAGTCATCTTAGCACGTTAATAAAATCGACTGTACCTTCTCAAAATATTATTTTTTCTGAAAAATGTATGGAACAAAAATTGCAGTCCTCTTAATTTCCTGTCGAGTGAATATAATTTCAAATATCTCGGATGAATTTTTCAAGATCATCACCTTTTCGCCAAGCTTCCGCAAATGACCGTCACAGAAAATGTAGAGAGCGCCTTCTTTGATTTTATTCGCGAATACTGCTATGGCGATCGTCTGAGAGGGACTTAGAAACTCAAGGGTTCTTTACCGGAGTTAAACGAGGGAAGACGGAACCTGTTTTATGGGCTACCTTAGAAGGGCGAGCATTATGATAATTGAAGCGTTGCATATCTGGCTCGTTGAAGGAGCCAAGCCTATTGGTTTATGCAGCGTTGCATATCTAGGTACTTGAAGGGGCTCCTTGAGCTATACATAGGATTGGGACTTGGAAAATTGTCCACCCCGAGCTTTGTCGACCGGCCGGACGGTGGACGTTTTTCCCAAACACCCACCGATAAAACAGGTCCTGTGTTAAAATTTCGACCTCCCAGATATATATGATAGGAGGGGGATTTGGAAAATAGAAAATTTCCTTGCTCCGAACTCTGTCAGCCGGCCGGATGATGGATGTTTTTCCCGAAAAATCCCCGCGATAATAACTGATATATGACGTCATCAAAATGTGACGTCACAAGCCCCGCCACCCAAGCTATTTCTATATATGATAGGAGGGGAACTTGGAAAATTTTCCAGCTCCTAACTTTGCCGGCCGACCGGAAAACAGGTTCCCTGTTAAAATTTCGGCCTCCGAGCTGTGTATGATAGAAGGTCGACCTCTCAACGACCTTGAGGTTGCCGGCGGGCCGGACGGCGGACCTCTTTTCCAGGAAGCCACTCAATGAAACAGGTTCCCTGTCGACATATTGATTCAATATTCCTGATATGGCAGATAAAAAGTGAGAAGGCGCGGCGTAGTATGATGTCGTAGGTCTGCGACTGTCCAGGCGAATGAGCGGGGGCGCCCGTGAGCTAGGCAGCCTAATCTACAGTGTACTGGACGGGCTAGGAACGAGGGCGAATGAAAGGAATGAGAGAACTCGTCAACTAGTTAGCCTAACATACCCCTCCTATCATATATAGCTCGAGAGTCGAAATTTTTCCAATTTTTTTGTCGGACGGCGCACGGCAAATTTCTCAAAACACCCCTCATAGATTTCGACTCTCAAGCTATATATGATAAAAGCGGGGACTTGACGAGAACCCCAACACTCGGTTTCTTTGCCATTTGCAACCAACTATTGAGGGTCCCAACACTTGGTTTCTTCACCATTTGGAACCGACTGTCGAGTGTCCCAACACTCGGTTTCCTCAATATTAGGAACCGAATGTCAGTGTCCCAGCACTTGGTTTCGATAGCATAAGGAACCGAATGTCGAGTGCTCCAACATTCGGTTTCAATAGCATAAGGAACCGACGGTCGAGTGCTTCAACACTCGGTTTCAGTAGCATATGGAACCGACTGTCGAGTGTCCTAAAACTCGGTTTCAGTGGAGACGTCGGGTGTCTACCGCTTGTCGTGCAAGTGCGGAAAAATTTACATCGGTCAAACATGGTGCTCTATCACAAACAGGATCTATGAACATCGTAATCTCACAGGTCTTGAATAGATTCTTCCTTCGTTCAACTCCGAGAAAGATATATCAGCTTTCGCCCAACATTGCGCTACCAGCAAACATGATTTTGATGCATCACAATTCGAATTAATCCAACCATCTCAAAAGAATTTAAATATGAATCGTCTGGATGAGTATGAAACCATCTACGCACAGAAAAGATAACGTAATAAATTGTCAAATGACATATCGTCGGCCTAGAGTCAAAATGTCGTACCTAAGAAAATGGTAATTTTATAGAAGAGTCATAAAACGACTTTCTGTGGTACTGAATGGTTACAATAAATGGAAAATAATTTGTTATTTTTCGCATAATTAATGAATTATACATCATTTTATCATTCTAGAACAATGAATTATGATCACGAGAACTAGAAACCATCATCAACTCAAAATCACTAATTTTGGGAGGTGACATTTTGACTCTAGGCCGACGATATCTGCCACCCTTCCAAACCCCCTCACCCGTTTCATCTTGGATGACGATCCCATCAGCTAATTCCTGCTACTTCTCTCCTCATCGCTACCCTGTGACGCCGTTTGTTCCGAAGATGAGATTCCCGAAACCTCGGTCAACTTTCGTTTCAAAAATTCACATTTTCTCAAAACATTTTTCATAATTTTATGCTTTTTTTCAAATCAAAACATTTATAATTTTTTATTCGTTTAATTTTCCTTCCTTCGTTTATTTTATTATTTTTCGACATTTTTGACGTTTCAACTAATTACCCAACATTTTCAAACTTTCCAAAAAATGTTGTTTTTTTAACAATACATGAAAAGTTCCAAGGTAAGCCAATTTGACGATTATAAACTTGTAAAAGATTGATAGAACAACAAAATATTTATGGTCAAAATACAAAATAATGATTACAGTGAGAGTAAAATACGTGTATAGGAACTTAAGCACGAAAAACATGAAAATAATATTTTTTAAATGCGGGCAGCTAATATAATTTGATTCCTATATTACTAGAATAATAACTTGCAATACATGCCGACCAATATTTGATCATAAATAAATAGAATCCCATAGTAGGACTCGAAGATTGCTTTCCGTCCAATTGCACGGATATACGAATATAAATTACTCTAAATATACGAAATCTTTATTATAAGAAAATCAAAATTTAATAAAAATAAACAGATTCGCTCAACAAATAATATATAAGTACTGGTACATAAAGAATAGACTTGAAATTCGAATTACAGCGTATACTTCCAAATTTGAAGTCTACGAGAGATCGTTTAAATTGACAACTGTAAGTCAATCCGAAAAGGCGTAGGCATTGTCCTATGCAATGCCTACGAGACTAGACATAGAAAATCGTATCGCTTTGATCGTATTCTTCGTAATCCAATGTTGATTGATCGTCTCCCTTACTTTTAGGCCTGCATAATGAAAACAAAGTAGAACAAAAATTATTGTGTCGAACGTAACCACGATAGTGCAAGATAATGAACATCAAAAAGTTAATAAAAAATTTAAATATATCGAAGCAAAAAAAAAAAAATTTCGAAAAGAAAACCGAGAAAATCGTGCTACATAATAAGTACATAATTATAATTTAAAGTATACAAAACGAAATCTGTTAAATGGGGTACCTAAGATGAAGTTCCGGAAAAAGAAAAAAATTGGAAGTCGAAAAATCAGTAAGTATATGGGAGGGGAGGGAGAGAGAGAGAGAGAGAGAGAGAGAGAGAGAGAGAGAGAAGACTTTGGAATTGAGAGTGTCAAGATTCCGATTGGATTTTGGTAATATGGAGTATAAATACGGCGCGAGAGTAAAGAGTAAACAACATAGAATGGAGACAAAAATTATGGAGCAAACGATTAAAGTATCTGTGTAAAACAATTGAATAAAATGGCTAGATTGTTAATTCAGCGTAGTAGAGACAATCATAATTTCAACATCCATCCCTCCACTCTTCCTGTTGTGTAGGTTTTTCTAGTAATGTACGCTGGTCGACTTTAAATCAACTTCAGATCAACGTCGAGTCAATGTCCGTGTGTTTTGTGACTTCGTGCAAGTTTTTGCTGACGAGCGGCGTATAATCAACCTAAAACCGACGTTTACTTTCAGTCGACCGGGAGAGGACTCAATTTCGACGTCGACGACAAGCCGATGGGAAAAACGAACGTTCGATTTTGAGTAAACTTTCAGTTATTGTGGGTCAATTGCAGGCTATCGAAATTGAGCGGATCTACATCGATTAAAAATCGTAGTTGATTTTCAGTCGACTTTTAGCCGGAAGAACGAATCAATTCGGAGTCGACAGTGCGACAATATTTTTTACAACATTAAAAATTTATTTAATGATTCTAAATTGAAAGAATGGGGCATAAAAAATGTTGTTGTCAGACTATTTACGACACCCTTTCACCCAAAAAAACTGAAAACAAAAGTCCAAAACTTCTGGAGTCCTGAACACTCGATCCATCGACGATTCAATCATATATACTTCCAAAATATATATGTTTCTAGTCTCAATCACACTCCTTCGTAAAGTTTTCTTGTAAAATCTGCGTGCTTCAGTCGTCACTGCAGGAAGACAAGGATGAAATTCCAACTATCATGTAAGTGTTAGTCGTGTGAGTATTCATATCCACGCCGTAATAACGAAACACAAAAAGAAATCAATGAAAAAAACAAAACAAAAACTACCTTTTAAGATCCTCGCATACAAAGAATACTGTATCAAAATAATCGTCAGAATAAGGATCTTCCCTAAAACGTGAACAATATATAATTTTAAATACCGCAATCGAAATTAAAATCTAATTTGAATCCAAATTAATAATAATGTAATGAAGGGAGATGATATTAATTATGATCATAAAACAACATCCTCGATAATTTCGTATCTTCTAAAATTTTCAAACGCTTCTGAGTCAAGAAGAATCAATTCTCAAAACATGGATGAGAATTCGTTTTCAAATAATTAAATTGGGCGATTTTTCATCGACTTTCCACAGATTACAAAAATTTGTAGGAAGGTTAATAGAATTTTCGAAACAATAACGTAACGTTCGTCTCATTTTAACAGCGCTCTCTTCCTCATTTGATTTGTATACCTAATACGTTTGAATCGTTCTCTGTTCGGAACTTGTTTTACAATTTGCCTAAATTTTATCAAAGGGACTACGGGGATTTGACACGTATTCAATATTAGATTTCGAAAAATAATGATGCAATTTTCACTTACAATTTTGAATTATGTAGACACATGATGCAAATGAGCCAACATGTGATAATAATGCTGAGGATGAGAGACGGAATGATTACCAGCGTAAAGAGGGTTTTGAAAACCGGCGGCGTTGGAATTTCTTCTTTTATGGTGAGTTCTTCCTCGTCATCAATATTCGACATTGGTATCGAAGAAAGTTTATTATCCATTGTCATTGTTGAAGTAGACAAACAGAGTTTATTGAAATTTTTTGCCGGATTCGACGTGAACTGACAATCATTCAAATGCACCTAGGAGTGAAAAAAAAACGATTATAAGCAATAGAATATGAGACGTAACAATCGTAATATTACGCAGGTATGACAGGAGGGTAGTTGGAGATTTTAGGCGCTGACTTGGGGAAGAAGTGGAGTTTTTGCTTCACTCTTTGGTCGAAATTAATAATTTAAGCGGCTGAATAGGGAGATCGATACAATTACAAGGGAACTTTTTTGAAAAATAATTTCAAAATGTACCAATCTGAAGGAACACCAATCAACGATGAAACCTTTTGAACGGAATAATTTTTCCACGGTAGTTCGTTTATGGAACGATGGGCAGTGTCTGAGAAGCGGCTTTGTTTCGTTTTGCAGATCGTATAATTTGGCAGAAAAACTGGCAGTAGATCCAAGATGAACAATCACTCTATTAGAAAGAAAACGAAAACAGGCATTAGTACAATAATTATTTCAACATTTAAATTACCTTCACACTACCAAAAAAAAAAAAAAAAAAAAAAAAAAAAAAAAAACAACGATAAACTTACCCCGATGAATCCTTAGGATTGACAGGTAATCTGAATCCTTCATGTTTCGGTTCCGCCATGTAAGTGAAGTAGAGTTTTCCTATACTTTCTGACCAAAAAAAGTTTTCAAATATCTCTTTAAATTCATTTCTCCGATTTTCGCGCAACATTTCGTCAATATTTACGTTCCTGATTAGTAATCGAATTTCGTTCATGGCGTATTCTATTAAGAGAGAGAGAGAAAAAAAAAAACACTTCTATCGATGTAAACTTCATGTTTAGTCGAACTTCCATGTGACAAAGAGCCCAGGAGATGAGATTCTTGACTTTGTAGAATAGTTTCAGTATAAACCTCGGTAAGTAATTTTGAACCCTAAAAACGGTGTAATTTCTTCTAAATCACTACAAAAAAGCTCTTTTTAATATCTCTTCAAGATTTTGTTGGAGCACATTTCAGGATGCGTAAATGTAGGTACCATAAACCAGTCTATGTTACTGTTGTCATATAGAAGTTCGACTATAATATTATGTTAAACAGAATGAAATTCATCGACTTACCACCCCTAGAGAAGACTGATATAATAATTTTGAAATATTTTGATCTATAGCTACTCAAACTTGTGAAACTAACTAGCAACTGAAAACATGAACACATTCCTCCAATTTAGGAAGTCTTAAATTTATCACAAATGTAGGTATACATACGAAGATATATGTACACGATACCTCGATCATATCCGAATCCAAATTCATCGGCACAACGCCGTAGAGAAAAAGGTTATTCTCATGAGTACCAGGAACATACGCGGTGAATATCCACGGAGGCAGATCTGGTCCCTCCGTACTCATAACGATATGATGGAAACCGTGAAATCTTTCTACATTCGATAAGAATTTCAAACCATCACTTTTAAGTTCAACTTCTAAAGCGTTGAACATAGCTACTCGAGCAATACTTACCCGTTTCATTCCAACTCATATGGTCTGGTGACACTTTCTGGACGAATAGTTCGGATTTGTAAACATCTACGTTGATTTGTTGACCGTCGACGAGAAGAGCAGAATAAGATATGGCTAAAAGTTGGAACACACATCCTGAAGAAAAATACAGAACAAAACGTACGATATCGTTAGAAAATTTCACGAGTACCTAAATCGCTCCTCTGCTCGCAGCTTCGGTAGAATCTTGAAATATGAATTTGGTTACCTACACCAAAACGCGTTGTACCATAAGTTTATAACAGTTGTAAAAATATTTACCTAATTCCGCGTCTCTCATATTCGACCGAATTATAGCAGGAAGGCTTTTCCGTTCGCAAAATGTTCGTGATTTACCTACGTGGTTTGAAAGAGAATGTTCCGATGACAGAGACAAAACGCTCCGCGATACATTTTAGAAATTAAAAATTCGAAGTATACCATATTTCATATTATTTTTGATAAGTTTAAAAATACGCCAAACACCGTTGACGAGTTACACACATGCGTACTGCTTCTACTTGTGCGTAAATTCCAATGAGTTTCATCTCCGGATACGAAGATCATCTGATGTTGTCGGCGAGAAACGAGTAACGACGCAAAACAGGAAGAAACATGAATTTTGTGCGCTCTCGTAACAGTGCAGGTAGATAAGCAACAGCGTTTCCAAAGTTCCATACTTCATTTCGCAAATTTAATTTTTCAAGCAAACAAAGTTGACTGAAAACAAAATTTTAAAAATTGAAGTTCCATTTTTTGGAATGATTTTCAGCTTCTGCGATCGAGTGCTGACACGCTGAGTTCGGATGAGCGATAACACCAGCTGCTACTTTGAAAGATTTTCATTTGGCTTCTCTATCCGGCAACACTGTACAGTACGATTCTACACCGTGGTGGGACGTTACACTGCACTCTACAGCGCTACACCGTTGTGTAACCTTACTTAAACCAATAACAAACAGTAACTATAATTTGATATGAAAATTTCGATTGGACCAAAAAATTTACGTCAATAAATAAGGTGTGGCTAAATATAAATTTTGATGAAATAAATTAGAAAGAAGAACTCAATTACTCAATTAAATTTTCTGTTGATGATGAATAGTATTAGCTGTTATGTAATTTTCAACGATTGTCCGGGTATCGTAAATGTACCCGTTCGAGTTACGAACGAGCGGTTGTAATTTTCATTGAAGTTTCTCAGCTATGGAAATTTAATATATATTTTTTGCGATCTATAAACGTGTGCAGATTTTCCGAAATGGATGAAAAAACCTCCGTGCTACTCGTGACTGCGAATGTTGGATCAATTTTCGAAGATGTAAGTACCTCTATAAAAGATTTGGTGTTTGTTAGAATTCTCTGACCTGATAAAAATTCGTTTATTTATTTCGCACCTGATGAATAATGACGTTTTTTTTTTGTCGGTATTTCTAGCCTGATGTGATGCTAAAACTATGGATCCAAGAATTCTTACAGGTAATTCTTATTAAGCTTTACCAAAATCTCGAGGAATATCTAACACTTGTTACTTCCTCTTCACGATTGTTCATTCTTTCTCGTGAATATTCTGTGTTTTTGTCTTATTTTTTCGCTCGATACCCGCGATATTATTCCAATTAACTCGTATTGTTCTCTTTCAGTGTGTATCACGTCTCGAAGCAAAGTTTATCGCCTTACATTGCCAGGAAGTCGGAGGCAAAAACTACGAAACCCGTATGCAACATGTCGAAAATTTCGTCCAGTAAGATGTTTTTTTTTTCTCTCGTTAAATTCATTCGTCACCCATTAGTTTTTAAAGAGTACAATGCTCATTAGCTCCTAAGAATTCAGCTACCGGAAATCTGACGTACGAATTTTCAACTAATCGCTCGTAATCGTGTTATCTCCGTTTGACAGCTCGTTTCATCCCGTCCAGCTTCTTCTGACGTCAATAGCGATTTCTAGGTGATAAAAAAAGAAGAAAACTACTCCGTGTTCTAGTTAGAATCTATTTCTGATCTCGAACAATTAGTATAGTGATATCGAGATATTTCAAATTCTATTCTTATTTTTCATTTTTTTCTCCCCATTACGTACGAAAATCTGCTATAGTATTTTAATTACGTAGAATGATTCGACAAAATCAGGAAAAAATCGTTTATGGACGCGCTGGGTGGCGTAATACGAATATTGGTAACATGTGTTGAAACATACACGGTAAATAAAAAGTCCGCCGTTGCGTTTTGTGTACTTTTTCCTGGTTTATTGGAACGTTGAACGATTTTTAGAGAAGCACCTTTTCTGATACCATACAAAATAAGGGGGAAAGAAATAATATATTATCTCCATTTTACGATTTCGCGTTGAGAAGAAAAATTTTCCATGAGAGCTCGTCCTCCGCGTTAATTTCTGCCGAGAATAATTACATCGTCGTACACAAATAGAATAATTTAAATTCAGTATCGGAGTTCAATATTACCATAATACAATTATTCGAGTTTGACGTCATTACACCTTCATCTCGCATGAGGAATTACAAACGACATTATTTTGATCGGCGGAAACACGTAGTTATTTTCGTATCTATACATGCTGAGGTTGATGATTCCTCCTTCTCGAATTGAAACTTGTTTTAAAAAAAATAGGACGTGACCAGTGTAAACTTTGAATTTTGTCGGCATTGAGAATGAAACCGACGACGGTGTACCGGAGTCAATTTGTTGATTAGCAAGAGTGACTTTTTTAAATGTGCGGTTTTAAATTATATACATATGTATAATATACGTGTGCGTGTTTTATGTTTCAGGATGCTATTATCGTGTAATGAGCTGCAGCAGTTCGATAAAGCCGAAATATTTCTCGATGAAGATTTTTCTTGCGCCGAAAATTTTACGGTAAAATAATTCGGCGGCTGAAATTTCGAATAATTAGTATATTAATGAGAGAGGAATCGAAGTGGTTGGCAGGGTCAACGAGAAGAAACAGAGTGGAATTTATCTAAACGTTTTTCAATTTCGTTTTCCAGGCATTGGGGAATTTTTATTTCATTCACGAATCGTTGACAGATGCGCTGATCTGGAATTTTGATGGTAAGAATCACCGACTTCGACCCGTTGAATGTGAAAGAAAGAAGAAGAAAAAAAAAGACGTTTAGGAACTAATTTACAAATCTTCTCGGCGTTTTCCACGAGTGCGTGATCTTGATCTGAGTGAAAAAAAAAAGTATGAATCAACCGCAAACAACTCGAATGGAAAAGCCAAGATAAGCTATTGGTTAGCCGTCGCGGTCAATAATCTTTCATTTGCGTCAGACGTTAAAGTATTTCCGTTCTACCTTGACTAGAAATTTATCTTCTACTATTCATTATTTATAGACTCGAAATTTCAAAACTTGACTGGCAGAAACGTGCATTCTGGAAACATCGAAAAAGTACCCATTAAAGAAAAATCGAAATTTCCTCAGAATTTTTTTCCCGAGGTGAACTACATAGGCTTGTTTTGATGCGTGAAATTCTGGTGACAATATCTTGACACGATTAAATCTCTAAAATTTCAGTGTAAATGGTCGAGAAAAGGCTATCTTCGAACCAGATGGCAACTAAATGGCACTACGTTTGATCTCGTTAACATCCATTTGTTTCATGACGCTTCGAATTTTGTAGCTATGCAAGCTGTAAGTCTTTCTTTACTTATCAAGAATATTAAAAAACCTAAAATAAAACTTAATGGAAAGGAAAAAGAGAGAGTGTCTGCTGATGAGAAAATTTAAATTCTTTTTTCAAACGGTATTCCTCTTACGTTTCTGTTTTGCATCATGCGATATTTGTCGGGAAAACAAATTTACGATGTAAAAAAAAAAAAAAAAGGAAAAAAAATAATGTAATCAACATAAGTAAACCGTAGTCGTTATTAATTGATTTATAAGGTAGCGTGAATTATAATTAGATGTATGACGTCAATATGCGTTCTAATTTAAACACAGCCGTAACGCAGCTAACGCTATCTGCATTTACCCCTTCCTCTTCCCTCATTCTACCCTAAAAAATAAGTACGATATACTGTAATGGATACAAAAATTTCATTCAGTAGGTATCTTTTATTGAATACGTATATATTTCAACCAATAACGCTACCTTGAATTATTCGTGTAATTCTAGTTTCCATCCGTGTATACGATTACGAGACAGAAAGCATTACAATATACGTTAAATAGGTATGTTATTAATTAATTTTTCCTTCTGGACGTGCAGTGCGTGTTGGTTTTGTTTTTCGCTCGCTTATTTATTTATTTATTTTTTCGTGTGTATGCGTTAATATCTATTTCATTAGTAATTAGAATCACGTATTGATTTTTTTCCCCCTTTCTTCGCCTGCCGTATAGGTTCTACAATTACGAAGAAGGATCCGCGCCGTTTTTTCTTTTCGGAGATTTCAATTTTCGTACCGACACACGTGGTGTAATAAAAGTACGTTGCACAACGAATGAATGCATATAATGCGGTAAAATTTTTTGACAGCATGTGCGCTTCCTAACTGTTGCAGAAACTGACGACAGGTTTAAGTGAGTGTAAAGACGACGAGAATGTCGACGACGGAAAACTGGAATACAAAGATGACGCTAGCGAGGTAAAATTATTGTGATCGTTTTTAAACGCAGGTAGCGAATTTTTATAGTTTACCTACAAACGTATTTATCGTCGTATTTATGTTCTCTTCTTTCGTAAGGTTATTGTTACCATTGGTAAAAAGGAATTTAGTCACCACGATCATCAGAATATATTCATCAGCGATGCTGGCGATTGGGTACGTAATTTCTTCTCCTATATCTACACCACATCTCGTACCATATGAAGTGGATTTCTACAAATTTTTAAAGGACGATGTTCCTGTTTGTACAAAGTTTTGCTCATTGCAGAAGTTCTCACATTTGATACTTACTATGTTAGTTGAAAGAATTTGACCGAGAAATGGAGGCGTTCAAAGAGCAACTGTTTGAGTATCCGATACAGTTTCTGCCGAGTTACCCTTTCGAAGAGAGCAGTACAAGTGGTCATTCGTATATGAAAACTAGATGTCCCGCATGGTGTGATCGCGTCCTCCTGAGTATTACGGCGAAGCAACTCATTAGTAAGGTGAGCATTCGTAGATTGTGTGATTCATTTTCAAGCTTACTTCCTCTTTTTTAATTCGATTCATCTTTTCAGATAGAAGACAGCTGTAACGATATCGAGTACGGCGTAATTGGAAAAGACAGCTGTATGGGTGATCACAAGGTGAGAAATGTAACCCTATATTGCTCCAACTTCATTACCGTCGTTTGAGTTGGAGATACCAATTTTTGATTTCTGAGATCTATTGCCAAGAATCGTTTGAGTACTGAAATTTGTTCAAGGTTAAGCTTGTTTTGTTAAAGTGGTTGTAAATTGGAGAACTGTAATCAAGTTGGGTACGGATTAGACTATTTTAGAGTTGGAGGAGGATTTTGCGGTCCGGTACTGGGGTGTGATAGGTATTTGAGGACTTTCAAGAAATGCAGGTATTTTGCTCTTGAGATTTTGATAAGGGATATCCGATAGGTTATAGAGTCGAAGATGAGAGCAAGGAACTTAGCCTAGGATTAGATGGTAATTGTGCATTTCTGTAGACGCAGAGTAGGAAACGGTGCAGGTTCTGAGTATCTTTTGGAACACTGCCGTGATTGTTTTATTTTTCTGGAAATCGAAATCCGCTGTCAAATGACCATTCGGAGATTTTGTCTAGGCATAATTAGAGTTGTCCTGCTGCTTGTTGGGAGTTGGCGTTTGTTGGGGAGATATTAAAGTCATCCGCAGAGAAGCGCCGACACTGTTTTGCAAGTCGTTTTATGGATGGGTATTGGTCTTGAATTGTAATCGTTGGAAACCTGTTATGGAGGAAGGATTGGAGGAGTTTGGGTGAATTGCTTCGAAGACCAATTTCATATGATTTTAAGAAGTTGTATTGATGCCGAACATGGGGTAACGCTTCCAAGAGATGGACGAAAATGAAATGGAGTTCGAGCAGAAGGCTTTCTCAATTTGAAGGTGTGGAAAAGTTTCTTAGCTTGAAGACTTGGATGTTGTCAGGCTCAAGGGGTGCACGTCTGAGGTTTTTGTGGAGACAGAAGGGGAGATGGGATGAGGTGGGAAGGTTGCGAGTACGGGTGGAGTCAGCAGAATCAAGAGAGACGAGGAGAGCTCTCGCTTGGTGTTTGAGAATCAGTCAGTGGTCTTTGTAATTGGCGTCAACTGAAACGGAAGAGAAAAGGTAGCCAAGCAGTTTAGGTATGGCTTCAAAGTTGGAGAGGGAGAAAGATCCTAACTTGTGGTGTGGGATGGTAGAGAAATGTGGAAGAGCCCGTTGATGTTTTGCTGTTGATACCAGCGCCATAAGAGCTCCATGACTGTTTTTCGACCAAGCAGATGAGAGCTACTATTTGTATGTGATACGATTAACTTGTGATTCGAGAATTGATAAGATTGGTACATTGTAGGTCGTTTTGATAGCTGACACTGTTTGTTAGGTCATTTATAGTGATAAGGAAGAGAGGAACACCCCATATTCCACTTTACGAGACACCATTTTTGATGGGTATTGATCTTGAGTTCTAAACGTTAGAGACCTGTCATGGGGAAGGATTTGTCTCGAAGACCAATGTTTGCAGTCATATGTCCAAGATTGAACCCAGTATGGCAATATTCCAGACTACACTCTTGTAGGTAAGGAAATACGTGATGTTTTGGATACCCCCTCTTGCACGAGATTATCCCCCCTTCTCGTTGAATGCCTCAATGGACGTCCTTCTATTGCTTGCCTCAGTTTGGAGTGAAAAAAGAGTTGCGTATTTCTCTACAGAGAGCGCTGATATCGAATTTTATGTTTTCCTTTTCTTCAAAGTAAGCACAAATTAATTCGAATTTGTTTTATTTTCAGCCTGTGTACTTGTTCTTCAACATGGTCTGCGGCGCAGGTACCATCTCGACTAAGTTACCTATTAAAAAAGTGTGTTCCGCTTGTAGACTTAATAATACCTGCGGTAGTGTATTTTGTGACGCGTTTAACGATACGCCTGCTGCTGCTGCTGTACCCGTAGCAGCCGCATTAGCTTCGAAATCTCACGCTAGTTGTAATGAGAATTCGCCGCCAGTTAGCTTGCCGCCGTGTAGTAGCAATAAAAAGCACCATCGAAACGTTTCTCGCTGTTGCGATACGAATATTTCGGTCATGTCCGTCGTGACCGAAATATCCGATCGCACCAGTGATCAGGATGCGGACGCGACGGACAGCGATACATCAAATCACCACGTCAATAGTGCCATACCTGCGCTGAGCAACAGCCGGAGTATCGATTATACTAATTTCAGCGAATATAAAAAACGTTGCGCTCAACACGGTCCCGAATTGGAAAACGTCTCGTTCAGCGAGAAGGTCAGATCTCAATTTGCCGAAGACAATGTATCCCTAAATCGTTACCACGATCTAAAATGTAATTCGAAGGACTTCGTTAGTCGGTCGTTCGACGAATGTGTGGCGGTCAGGTCGAATTCGGCGTGCACCGTTATCGAGAGCACATGGAGAAGTAAAACATGCACGTGTCTGCAAGACGGTGCGTGGAGAATGCGTTCGATCTCAACGAGCAGTCGTACGTCCAGTTGGAATTCTGATGGTCGCGTACGACTGAAGTCTGACCCGAACCTCAAGACTTCGTTGCTACGTATTCAGAGTCATCATAGTTCCTCGGATGAAGAATGGTTCGAAGAGATCGACGAACCGGACTCGCGTAAGAGTAAAGACCTACTTCCGAATCCGACGGAAGATATACAAGAATATATCGAATTCGACGCGGTGCGGGCAGATGCCGAGGTCGAGGAATCGGCGTCGGAATCGCTGACCCAGAAAAGAATGGGGGACAAGAAAGAAAAATCTCGTAAAGCTAGGTATTTTTTATTCTGTATACCCAGACGATGGAAAAGGGATGAGGGGGAGGGAAGAGGTTTGTCCGACTGTAAAGTTAAAAACGGACGCTATTTCAAGTTCCTGTCGTCGAAAAGTAGAAAAAGCAGATGGTGTTGCACTTTATAGCAATTCGACGGCCGATCGTGTGAGATTATGGTAACTAAAATAATATTCAAAAATTGTCCTGAATTAACGAAACTTGCCGTAGGTTTAATGCATTTATTGTAAAACAGCGCGCATTTGTAAGTAGTCCATAATGCCCTCTTATGTTATGGAAAGTGTCCTCAATAGTAGTTTACAGAAGATTCATTATCTTTCAAAGATCATCTTCATCAATTATTAGAATATTAAGGTCGAGAGCTTTCAGTATTTAGAACGTATACGAGAACTTTTTCTAGCTATTTTGTTCCATGTTCGAATTCAATATATTTTAATTATTTTTTTTTGTTCAGCTAAAAGAAAGACTTTTTGTTTATTGGTGACATCGTGTGTGATAATTTTCTAAGTTGAATTTGCGCGCAAAAAGAGGCATTTTTCTACCTCATATTGAAAAATATTTTTTGCGTATCGTTAAGATAGACGTTGGTTTTGTTTTTTAAAAAGGAAAACGATCAGATCTATCGTAAGTGAGTCACTTTAAAGAAATTAGAAAATACTCAGCGGCGTGTATTTTCAACGTGTAATCAGGATTATAAAAAAACTGTAATTTGTCGGTGAAATCGATTGTGTTAGTCTTTTGTTTGTTTTTAATTTCTAAGTTTGCTCATAATATGATTTAGAAGTTTTTATTTCGAAGTTCCTATACGGAGCGATTTTAATGCAATTTAAACTGTGAATGAAAGTCAGATTTTTTCGTTCTTTTTATTGTTGAAAATGTTTTACTGCTGTTACCAGTTTGCCCATTTTTTTTTCTTATTGCATAATTGCTTGTGATGAGAGACGATTCGAATGTTTTTTTTTTTCTTTCTCGACGTTTGATATTCGTCCTCATCCGAAATTTTTATTTTTTATGTACCTGTTTAGTGGATAAGTTCACATTGACATTTTGAGAAGCGGTACCGTTCAGTTCTTCTTTCCTTTGTTCGTTGTTGTCGAAAAAATCTCGATTCTATGTACGCTTACTTATCATTTATAAATTTTATTCGGTAGTACAGAGTTGTTCATTTACAGTTGTAGGAAAAACATTGACTTTGTATAAAATATAATTTATTTTGAAAGTATTTTTTGATTCTCGTAAATGATTCGTATTTTAGCTTTGCGCTTGTTTGAGTATCGACTGTTGAATACAGCGTATTTTCCTCCACGCTCTCTTAGATTTCATAGCTACGTAGTGTTTTTGCGTTGGATTTGAAAACGTTTTTCGCTATTATTAATTTATTCGAGCGCATGTCGAGTATTTTATTTTCTTAACGTTTGGCTTTGCGGTTTGCAGCTCCCCAAGAATTGGTGAGTAATTTTTACCTAGATACCTATTTCTGAATATCAAGAGAAACCTTAACAGTTTACGGGGTTGTATTCTTGTTCAAAATTTTCATATTCTCTCGTTCGTTGGTTGGTTTTACGACCTTCGTTTCTGCATTAAGAGCTATAATGTATACCTACGTAAATCGGATTAAACTTTTCGACAATGTTATGTAATATCGATTTGAATAACGCGTATTATGTTGATTTTTATCACTCCGTGTCCCAGGGTTATTTATTGAAAATCGTTTTTAGAAATCTACGAAGAAATTTTATTTAAATTTTATAGATGTAGGTACTGTAGAATAATTTTGAAAAATTATTTTTCGTTGTAAAAATTGTTCGATGGCACACGACCGCTTCGTATTTGCGCAATCTATGAAGGTAATAAATTTCAAAGACGCTATCAAAAACCAGATAAGTACGTTCGAAGGATAAATTGGGACTGTATAAAAATAGTAATTTGTTTTTGCACAAGTGAGACGAACGTGTCCATGAACAATCGGAACGTTGGTGTATTTTTCTCTAATTTTACTAGTGCCCTACAAAGACTTGTTCTAATTGACAATTTTGTCATATTGCTCCTTAAAAGTGATATAATTTGAATGAACTGAAGGCCAAAGAGGAAGATTCAAAGTTGTGCTGTCTAAAGAGGTGACTGAGAAACTAAAATTGAAGAAAATGTAAAAAAAAAAAGGTCCTTCAGACTTTTTTTGGATCATTTCCCCTCCCAAAGTGACCGTCTGGATCCACGCCTGATCTCCGTACGAGTTAAAGTTTCTTTCAACCAAATTACGAGTGTCTCTTGCTTTGTTGTATTTAGATCATTATATTTTAATTTAATTCAGCGCTTATTTAAATCTTTTAACAGATCTCGTGACGAACTCGGCCGATGTTTGGCAAAAACCAGTCGCGAATTCGAACACGGCGATATCTAAGAAGACGACCTCCGGCCACCGTAGTGATAGCATGATCATGAAGGAGACAACTGTATAAAAACATGTTAGGTAGATATGTTGCTTTCCGTATTTTCGTTTTCAATAATTTTTCAAAAATACCATCATAATCAGTATTAGTCATATAATATGAACCCATCTCTATATAAGGTGAATATGGACTATCCGTACTATTATTTTTTATTTTTAAAATTTTTAATAATTTAATATTTCTACCAAATAATACGAAGCACTGCGAGTTAAGTAACAAAGCGTGTCGCAAAAGTTATTCGACTTCGACGTCACAAGCAACGCTATTTTATCAAAGAAAAGTTTTCCAAAAATTGTGATAGACATCGCTTTAAACCTTGAGGTATTTACTTCAACCGATCATAAAATATCGAATGTATCCAATAAACTCAAGATTTCATAGAAAGATCTGAATAGTTTGACGAAATTGATTAAAAAAGAAAAAAAATTTATAATAATATCAATAAGTGGTACTCAGTCGTTTCAAAAAAAAAAAAAAAAAAAAAAAAAAGAAACGAGATCCAACTATACAGAACAAAATGTGGATTCTTTTTTTTTTTTTATTTTTAGTGACCGAACTTTGTCTCGATAAAAATACTTTCTTCTGAAACAATTTTCCTCGTTAGCACTTTTGAATCCGCGGTAAAGCTTCTATTATATCCTCAAACATCGAAAATTTTCAACCTAATACGTATACCTATTGACCGGAACCTCAAAAGTTGACCAGAGGATCATGTGAAGTTTTAGCCGAGATCTTGACTTATTATCGTGCTTATTATTATTATCACTTCTTTCTTTTTCCACCTGAATTGAAATATATTCTGTAAGTTTTGCGTCCTCCAGACACCTTTCACGACTGCGGTTATTCATAAAATGCATTAACATTCCTTGGGAGGAAGATATGATTAGGTTTTTAATTATTTTTCCATCACAAATCCCCGAATTCGAGAACAGAGGGGAAAGTGAGTATGCTGTGTTCGTAATCGTATTTCTAGCCCTTCATATTATTAAAATTAGGAAAAGAAAGATTACTTTTGGTACAGATGAACGAAGCAAAGATGAGAAATTATTCAACAAATGAGTGAAAATTTTTGTTTTTTTTTGGAAAAGGTTTTGTTTCTCTGTATTGGCTCACCATAAATTGAGTATTTTATAGAAAGATGCACTTTATTCGTTTTGTCACTAAATTTTCGATATCGAGAATGAGAATGTAATCCATAAAGCTTAATTGGCGACTTCAAAATAATCAAAATCATTATAATACCTACTATGTCCATATCACCGATAAACGTAAACAAATTAAATGATAAGTATTTTATGTCGTACCAAATGTGAAATATATTCTAGTCATTCAACGAAATCATTCGTTTTTTCATTATTTGTTATTTGTTTCATTCTCATTTTGTAAACGAAAATAATAAGCAGTATAATTTAACTTTTTTGTACTTATTCTTGGAGACATAAGTGTTATGAGATTTAAGAGAAAATACTGTTAATCATCGGCACCTACCTATATAGGAATTCTTTAAATTTTAGAATTTTTATCCTTCTTTCTTTTACTCTTTCATTTTTTCCACTACCGATTCGTTGAAAAACCGATTTTCCGTTTGTTATTATTATAATAATTTCATTCGTTGAATTTTCTTTTGACGTTCCATTCTTTCATTTTATTATGTTTCCTTATTTTTTCTCCCATTTACCCATTTTTTCTCTTGTTTTGTTTCATCTAGCACGGTCGAATAAATATAATAGGTATTGCTGTATTTTTGTATCTTTATTTTCAAAATACATTACGATTTAATGCCCAATGCTGTATTCAAATTTTTCCCGCAAAGTGAGTTCAATCCAAGTTGTAAAAATACAAATAATTTCACACAATATTCAGCGATTTTACCAATTCACGAGTACGAACGATTACGAGGCGGTGAATGGCATGTTCTCTTAATCATTGAGCGGTACAATATTTGTGATTATCAGCTCGACAGCATTGATACTCAGGATTTTGTGACCCATAGGTATCGCTTGTGTTGCATACGCTTTGCGCAGCCACCCGTCCTCCATATTCTTGAGTAAGAGCGGGTTGCGGATACATTCCTCCAACATTCGGACATAATCACAGTGTTGAAGAAATCTCCTTCCAAGTTGCAATACCTCCAGGCACGCCAACGTTAGCACAAACACACCAGACACAATAACGTAAAAGGAAGTCTCAGGAGGAATTTCTTGCTCTTTTTTTCCGTCATGTCCTACGCTTCATCTTCATCTTGATGATGTCTTCAGTATTTGGGTGAAATATAGGTGTTGAGTAGGCCATAGCATGGCTCTGCATGTGCCTATTCCATGCTGCGTCCATCTTCTTCTTTATAACTGTAGCTGCCTGGTTCTATGCTTCTTTGGCTCACGCCGCTACGCAGGTGCGCTGAAATCCCTCTGTCCTTGACCGCGATGCAAAAACACGGGCTCTTTAACAAAGTTGAACGAGGGATGGCAGGGAATCTGTTTTATGGAGCACATATGGGATCTGAAAAATGTTCACGTACCAGATCTATGACGTCATCAGATTGTAACGTCAAAGGATCGGACTTTGGAACTAGATATGATAGAAAGGGGACTTGGAATACCTTTTAAGGAGGTTTTGAGTCTTATGGTGTTTGAAATATTGCATATCTGGCTCATTGAAGGGGCTAATCAATTGGTGTATGAAGCATTGCATATCTAGTTACTCGAAGGGGCTATATTTCAGGCTATATACACCGACCACCGAGCTATACATGATAGAGGGGAACGTAAAATACCTTCTAAGGACGTTCTGAGTCTTATGGTGTTTGAAGCATTGCATATCTGGCACATTGAAGAAGTTGAGTCGATTTGTGTATGAAGCATTTCATATCTAGTTACTCGAAGGGGCTATACTTCAGGCTATACACCGGGTGCGGCAGAAAGATGTTACCAGTTGAATGGGGGAGTTTGCGCTAAATCTGTCGTAGCGCAAAAACGCATAACGTTAGATGTATAGTTTAAATGTACGAATTTTGTATCTCAAATTTATCTTTAATTTGACCCCTAACCGAAGTTTCTACGACTTTTATGAGCCGAGTTATGGACCAGAACATGACAAAAATTGACCATTGAAAAAGAGTTTTTTGTTTTTTTCAATTGTACAAATCTACTTTAATAGTTGCTTATACAAGAGTACTTTCGGGTGTTATCCCATCATCAGTTGTGTCGCAACTGGAGAACAAGGCCTTAACCAAGAGTTTTTTTAATAGTATAACACTGTGATCTTATTGGCTATAACAATGCTGTGTTGTGATTGGTTTACTTCTTAGAAACTTATTCTTACAATAATATGACATTGTGTTCTTATTGGCTAAAACATACTGCTTTGTGATTGGTTCAATCTATTGTTCTAAATGCTGCGTTTCTATTTGCTACCTGGATTCCTGCCGTCTCATCGGTTGGTTCCGTTCTTCTTCTCTCGTCCAATCACCAGGCCGAATAATTTTTCGCTGTCAAATGTGATTACATTGTTCAAGAGGCAGGCTATTTGCCAAGATTTCCAAAATAAGAAATTGAAAAATCCCCAACTTCCAAGCTTCATAGGGTTATTTAGGTATTTTTAACTGGAGACCTGTTTTATCGGAGGGTATTTTGAGGAAAAATGACGGGCGCCAGGCGTCGGGAGGCAAAACGTGGGACTTGAAAAAATTTTTACCTCCGGGCTATGTATGATAGGAGTGGGACTCAGAAAAATTTCTTCCTCCAAGCTACTTATAGTGGAATTGTTTCAGGCTAGTTTAGCACCCAATATACTGTATATTAAGCCTAGTTATACTGTGTATCAAGTCTAGTATATCCAAGGCTAAAATTCAAAATTTTCAGGCTTTCATTATAGGCCTAATATAGTATACCTATTAGGCCCAGTATAATGAAGGCTGGAGTTTGATTAAGCCTAGTTATATTATATATCAAGCCTAGTATAACGAAGGTTAAAATTCAAAATTTTCAGGCTAGTCATCACACATATAGGCCTAGTATAGTATATTGAGCCCAGTATAGTGGAGGCTGGAGTTTGAGATTTTTTAAGCTACGTATTATAGGCCTAGTATGGTCTATTAGGCTTAGTATAATGAAGGCTACGGTTTGACATTTTCCAGGCTACTTCTTATAGGCCTAGTATAGTATATTAGGCCTACTATAATGAAGGCTCAAGTTTGAAATTTTTTAGGCCACTTATTATAGGCCTAGTATAGTATGTTTTTTTTTTTCTAATTGACTGTTACGTGACGGAACTTTATAGATTTTTTAACCCATCAATAGCTTGAATTATCCTCTCTTGAAATTACTTTCCTCATCTCTTATCAATTCTTCCAATTCTTTATTTTTTGAAATTATCCTACCTAGACCTTTAGAGGGCATGTATCTTTTTATTTGACTTTCCATTTATTAAAAGAAAATTTTACATAAATAAATGACTCCTACCAAGTTGGTTGAAATATTAAAAGAATATGACTTTAAGAAAAATAGTGTAAGAAGTTTTTCTCTAAAATATAAAATAACTGAAAAGACTATTTTAAAATATTTAAAAGAACATAAAATACCATACAATAATAGGAAGATAAGTTATGAAATGACTAGAAATTGCTTAGGTCAATACATATTCAAATCTTGTCAGAGTCAAAGTCAGTCAACATAAGATACAAAAGATAAGAATAAGTCTAATTCCACACAGCAAGCTAATACTCAATCTAAGGGAGTAAAAAATTTCACAGAGTTTAATAAGAAATATGAAAAATTTTTCTCAGAGAATAAGTCAAGTCACATTCAGTTTTAAAATAATTTTCAAGGAGTTGTTCCAATGAATTAAAAAAAAGGGACACGTTTGATTTTTTGATTTATGTAGTTTTCTGGCTATCATACTTTGCTGTGTATTGACAAGAGAGAAAAAAATTATGAGAAAATTCAGAATCTAATTATTGATATTAATTATAGAAATTTTTCTATATAAATGGATGATACCAAGAAAATTAGTGCAACAAATTATTATGAAGAATAAGGAAATGATTAATAATTTTGAAAAGAATGATAAGCTTTTTGAGGAACTATTAATCACTCAAAAAGAACTTGGGAATTCAAATGAGTTCTTTGAGGAGTATAATAAGTTTAGAAAGAGGAAATTCTAAAAAATGAAAAAACGACGGCTTCCTTAACGAAGTTAAACGAGGAACGCAGGGAACCTGTTTTATGAGTCGAATGGGATTTGGTATTGAAAATTCAAGGAAGCCTAGACCTAGATAAAGCTAGTATAAAGAAGGCCTAGACCTACTATAAGCCTATCATAATATAGTTTGAGAATCTAAATTTTTCTCGCTCGAGAGACGAAATTTTTCCAAGTCCCCCTTGTATCATATATAGCTCGAGAGTCGAAATTTTTCCAAGTTTTTCGCTGGACGGCGCACGGCGCACGGCGTACGCCAGATTTCTCAAATAGCCCCCCATAAAACAGGTTCCCTGTTAAAATATGAGGAATGAAAATGGCTGAATTCTTTGACCTACTGAGGGTCTGTTGGCTCCCGAACTTTTGTAAATTTAATGATAAATTCTACGAGTTTCCTGAGGAAGTGGGGATCCCTATTGGTTCTCCTCTGGCTTCTCTTATTAACAGGGAATCTGTTTTATGGGGGGCTATTTGAGAAATCTGGCGTACGCCGTGCGCCGTGCGCCGTCCAGCGAAAAACTTAGAAAAATTTCGACTCTCGAGAATATATGATAGGAGGGGGACTTGGAAAAAATTTCGACCCTCGAGCCATATATGATAGGAGGGGGGCTTAGAAAAAATTCGACTCTCGAGCCATATGTGATAGGAGAGGGACTTAGAAAAATTTCGACTCTCGAGCTATAGATGATAGGAGGGGGGACTTAAAGCTATATATGATAGAAGAGGGACTTGGAAAACTTTTGACTCTCGAGCTATATATGATAGGGGACAAATTTTCCCAAGTCTCCGTCCTATCATACATAGCTCGAAATTTGAGAAAAACTTGGACTTTCAAACTACATAATACTAGGCTTATTTTACGTCTAGGCCTCCTTTATACTAACTTTATCTAGGTCTAGGCTTCTTTGAATTTTCAATACCAAATCCTATTTGACTCATAAAACAGGTTCCCTGCGTTCCTCGTTTAACTTCGTTAAGGAAGCCGTCGTTTTTTTCAGAAGTTTTTATATCGAAATTTGAGGGCGATCTATTCTCTTCAGGCCGAGTGTTTGTGAGTCATATACACTATTGGCACAGGTACATCGACGACGTTTCCTGTGCGTGGACCGGTCCAACAGAACTCCTTAGCGAGTTTCTTCATTATTTAAATAGCCTTTACCCTTCCATAAAATTTACATTGGAAGTTGGTGGCTCCGTTATCAACTTTCTGTACTTGTCTATTTCCGTCACTGACGGCGTCCATCAATTTGGTATTTACAGGAAAAATACCTCGACCGATATTACTATTTACGGGTCGTCATTCGTACCTGTTGCCCTCAAAGTTGCTACGTTTAATAGCCTAATACATCGCTTGACTCATATTCCATTGAGTCAAACCGCTTTTCAGAAAGAATTAATCATAAAGCACCTGACTAGAGTCAACCAGTCAGGATCGATGTTGACCTGATGGTTCGTAGGAGGCTCACAAGGAAATGCCTTGACTCTACGACCTCCCTTTCCCGGGATTTACGCCAAGATGGTAGGAAACAGTGGATTAAGCTTCCGTTTCTGGGTAAGTTTTCATTGGAGTTGGGCCGTATCCTCCGCCCCTTCGGTTTTCGGCCGGCCTACTATAATGCCAACACGGTTGAGAGCCTTTTCGTCAAACCAAAGGACCCGATCCCGGTGGCTGAGAGGGGAGGGGTTTATAGGGTGGCTTGTGGAGATTGCCCTAGCGGCTATATGGGAATGACCAGCCGTCAGCTCCAAATTAGAGTTGACGAACATAAAAAAGCTTGGATGAAAAAGAAAGTAGGGGAGTCAGCCTTTGCTGATCATAGGATTGATCGAATTAGTCTACGGGAATGATTCACATTTCGATGACTCGTAGCGTCGGTCATGATTTCGCTCGATGTCGCTTGTTCTCGTTGGTGCAGGGTTTAGTCGCTTTCCACACTTCGAGAATGGCTGATTAGCCGAAAGCGCTCGTGTTTTCAATTTTCGTGCGGTCTTTTTGCATCTCTTTTCTGTGTTACTCTTTCGAGTATCCTCGTCATTCTTGCCTTCGCTTTGCTTGCTTCTTGAAATTCTTACCTTACCTCAACTTGCTCTAAATTCTTACCCTGTTTATATACTCCGGTAAACATCGTTCGAAATTACGAGAATAGAACGCATCCATCCTGCAGATAACAATCAAATACATCCTAGTATGATCTTTTATTTGCGTAAAAAGATGCGAACAACATAAATCTCACGAAAGTGAAAAAACGAAAAATCAAAAAACTACGGCGGGGGTAAATCATAATTCTAGAAAACGTGTCTGACTGCAGACCGGTAGCCAAACAGCCTATTAAGTGGGGTAATGGTCAACGTACACCCGCGACAAAGCCCGCTCCAATATTATTGATTCTTAAAAATTAAGTGGGTTTCATTGGTGTAGTAGTACCATACACATTACCGGTACTGGCAGTAGATATTATAGCATTTAGGTTTGGGTACGTTTGTACACTAGGTGGCGAAGGTACACTCCAATCGACTTTTTCGTTCATATCGGGCCATTTTCGAACAGTATTCGCGCCTGGTGCTAGTGTTGCCGTAACAATCTTCGGGTCTCCTTTAAACACCTGATTCAGCACCCTGGCGCAAAATTCGGCCGTAGCAGTATCGTTTTCTATCGTCTTAAACGTATTGACGAATCTCTTAAATGTAGGAGGATCCAAATCTGCAATGCCAATGGGCAGCTTGATCGCCTTACTTGAGAATCCAAATAACCATAGCCAACATCTTGTAAATGAATCCGCCACTTGAATTATATCTGACGAGCTGATCGGAGAGTTATTCAATATCGCTTGTCGAAATAATTGTAGATAACCATCAGAATCGGCTATAAGCCATTCGTCACAACTTAATAGCCAGACCAGTAAACAGAAGAATCTTCCATATGGATCTAGGTTAATCTTTGCGTGTTGCTTTAAGTACGTGTTAAATACTTTTTTGTACTCTCGATCATTTTGGTTCTTTGCCCAGTACGGAAACTTATCGTGGAATTTCTGCCGGATATATTCCGTTCTTATCTTCTTGTACGTAGGCCTATAGTACTGATCCGCGAAGTTGAAGATGGTGTATCGATTTTCAATGTATGTTCCTAGATTCCTATAACTTCGTGCACATCTGTCCACGTACCCTTCTGCAGCTCGGCTTCGCTCCGAAACCAGTTCGCTTCGCGCCGAAACCAGTTCGCTTCGCTCCGAAACCAGTTGAGACACCAATAAGTAGTGTGGTATAGTTGTATTTAGGCCTTCACTCCGAGAGAGTTTATCAAGATAAATTTCCGCCGGAAACGTCTGCATTGTTTTATTCCAGTGGTCATATTCGTAGCAGAGGGCTTCAACAACAAAAATTAAGACAATGCCGAAGGGATTAAATACCGGTACACGCAATAGTTGCAACATTTTTCCAATGTTATTACGACTTTCGAACGGAGACTGAGGATAATTTTGTCGAAAAGCTCTTACGCGAGTGAAACAACGAACGAGATTCCTATGATTTGCAAATATTTTCTAGAAACATTTCTATGGTATCTATCTATGGCTATTAGATTAAATTTTAATTATGATACTGTGGCGTATAAATGAGCTCGATGAGAGCAATTCAAAAAGAGAGAAAGAGGTTGTGATCGTCGTTCGATAAGTGCAGATAGTGTTCGCTCGCATACATACGCGCGAGGTAGCAAACACTACGAGTATGTCTAGCTGTAAGTAGCGTGACAGGTCTACTACAATACCAAGACAGATAAACGAGCGTCTACAGTCAAATTCTGAAACTGATCAAAAAGTTAATGTGTTTCACTCCATGACATCCACTGGTTAGACTAAGGTCCTTAGTTAGACAACTTTGCGAATCGCACTTGTGCTCAAAACGCGTCTACGCAATGCTGGTGGTACCTCAGATCTACTGTATGACGAGTAATAAGAGAAGCCTAATTTTCAATCGAGAATATTCTAAACATTGACGTAATAAGTTCACCGCGCTGACATGTTTGTATTTTAACATATACTTTTAGAGAAAATCGCTGATGAAGGGTTGTTTCCCATAAGAGCCCATGTAAAAGTATGAAACCAATTTTTTTATAGCCCGCGCTTACCCCGCTCTAGAAAAACACAGTACTAGCGCTAAAATAACAATGGGTGGACGGTTTTGAATTGATGGAAAAGTGTCTTGTTTTTTCAACGAGTTAGCTGAGTATCTCCTCTAGTGTACTACAGCTCAATCATTACCCTTAAGGTGATGTCGCTCAAGCTTTCCTTGTCCTTTTGTTCCGTCTGTTCATTGCTGATTCTCTTCACCATGGGTTGGTTATTCTGGATACCCACATTCACATCGTAGCCATTGAACGCCTTTATCACCTTCTTTGTATACTTTCCTATATATGGTATCGATCTGGAGTACTTTCTCACTATGCTATCATGGGTTCCTTTCTTTGTTTCCATTTTCCCAAAGACTCCCCCCCCCCACACATCTGCGGTAGCCATTGGCTTCTGCGATCTGCTTTACTATCTCGATCTCTTTCCTCTTCTCTTCGTTGTTCTTGAGGATAGAAATTGCCCGATAGCAGTAGTTCTGGATTGCCACTAACTTGTGCCTGGGGTGGTGGTAGGAGTCATTTGGGATGATGGTGTCAGTATGCGTCGGCTTCCTGTAGATTTTGTATTCTATCCTATTGTTCTCCATTATGAGTGTAAGGTCCAAATAGTCGATGGTCTCATTGCCTTTTTCCACTGTGAATTTGATGCTCTCATTCATCGCGTTCATTTCTGAAAGGAATAGATCCACCTGTCTATCAGTGCCTGACCACACAATTAGGATATCATCTACATATCTCGCCCAGTGTTTGATCGAGTTTCTGAACTTGCCGCCCTTCAATATCTCGTTTTCCATGTCGTTCATGAATATCTCCGCCAGCATTGGTGACAGCGGTTATCCCATCGCAAGTCCCCTTTCCTGACTGAAGAACCTGTTATTGAAGCGGCAGTAGTTCTGCCTCAAGATCTCCTCCACTATGTTGGCGTACTTTGACCCATCGGGGTTCCCATGGCATCTGTTGTTTTCGAGCAGAGTGAGAAGATCCTCCTTCGGTATGGTACCAAACATATTAGTCACAAACACAATAATGAGCTTGAAAGCACTGTCGTCTTAAAAATTTTTTTATTACTTATACGACGATCGACGTTTCGAACGTACACACGTTCTTCTTCAGGATCGATAAATACTACAATGAGTAAAGCTATTAACAGGAACAAAACGGAGTAGCAGCACAGGGAGCGTGAAAGAACAAGAAAGAAAGTAGATTACTCACGATTATTATACGAGTAAATCGCTGGCGAATAAAAGTTACTAATCCTGTAGCTGTCGGTTTTAAAGTTTATACTGTCCTTACATTTCATAATTTCTATCGCTTCACGAATTTTTCTTTTCCTATCATGCTTTTCGAAGCAACAAATGGACGCATTTTCAAAATCAAAAAGATGTCCCTCACCATGAGAGTGCTCACATAAGGCCGTACATTTTTGTTTAAGTTTTACATCACTTTTATGTTGACTTATTCTACAACGAAGCAACTGTCTCGTTTCGCCAATATAATGAGAATCACAATTACTACAAGGAATATCATAGACTAGGCCTGAGCACTCTCCTTGGGCAAATTTATCTTTAACTTTAGTGAAAAATCGATTATTTCTGTTGATAGTACTGAACGTTACGTTAAATCTAGAGTCAAGGCTCATAAGGAGCTTCTTTATCATAATACTGGGGGTACCAATGAAAGGAATAGAAAAAAATTTTTTCCTTTCAGTATTTACGTTATTCAAAAGGGGGGAGGGGTTAGTTACGTTAGAATATATAATAGAATTAATGAAAGTGTCCGGATAATTATTATATTTAAGTAAATTACTAAATTCTACTTTAAGGTCATCATGATACTGAGGGTCTGAAATACTAAGTCTATTCTTAAAAATGTTTCTGGCGGTATTAACTTTAAAATGAAACGGCTGATTAGAATGAAAATTAATAATTCGACCAGTGTATGTCGGTTTTTTGTAGTGTTTAAATTTAAGAGTAAGGTCTTGATTCTTAACGATAGTTACATCCAGGAAATTGATCGCGTTACTCTTTTCTTTTTCTAAAGTAAAACAAAGACGGTCATGAAAACTGTTCAACGATTCGAAAACACTGTCAAGGAGGTCAGGATTCAAAATAAACAAACTATCGTCGACATACTTAAATAAACAAGTAAAATTGTAACTATTTTTCAGCGTCATAAATAATTTGTCAAGAACTAGCTCCGCAACAATAGGCGATAAAGACAAATTATTTATGACGCTGAAAAATAGTTACAATTTTACTTGTTTATTTAAGTATGTCGACGATAGTTTGTTTATTTTGAATCCTGACCTCCTTGACAGTGTTTTCGAATCGTTGAACAGTTTTCATGACCGTCTTTGTTTTACTTTAGAAAAAGAAAAGAGTAACGCGATCAATTTCCTGGATGTAACTATCGTTAAGAATCAAGACCTTACTCTTAAATTTAAACACTACAAAAAACCGACATACACTGGTCGAATTATTAATTTTCATTCTAATCAGCCGTTTCATTTTAAAGTTAATACCGCCAGAAACATTTTTAAGAATAGACTTAGTATTTCAGACCCTCAGTATCATGATGACCTTAAAGTAGAATTTAGTAATTTACTTAAATATAATAATTATCCGGACACTTTCATTAATTCTATTATATATTCTAACGTAACTAACCCCTCCCCCCTTTTGAATAACGTAAATACTGAAAGGAAAAAATTTTTTTCTATTCCTTTCATTGGTACCCCCAGTATTATGATAAAGAAGCTCCTTATGAGCCTTGACTCTAGATTTAACGTAACGTTCAGTACTATCAACAGAAATAATCGATTTTTCACTAAAGTTAAAGATAAATTTGCCCAAGGAGAGTGCTCAGGCCTAGTCTATGATATTCCTTGTAGTAATTGTGATTCTCATTATATTGGCGAAACGAGACAGTTGCTTCGTTGTAGAATAAGTCAACATAAAAGTGATGTAAAACTTAAACAAAAATGTACGGCCTTATGTGAGCACTCTCATGGTGAGGGACATCTTTTTGATTTTGAAAATGCGTCCATTTGTTGCTTCGAAAAGCATGATAGGAAAAGAAAAATTCGTGAAGCGATAGAAATTATGAAATGTAAGGACAGTATAAACTTTAAAACCGACAGCTACAGGATTAGTAACTTTTATTCGCCAGCGATTTACTCGTATAATAATCGTGAGTAATCTACTTTCTTTCTTGTTCTTTCACGCTCCCTGTGCTGCTACTCCGTTTTGTTCCTGTTAATAGCTTTACTCATTGTAGTATTTATCGATCCTGAAGAAGAACGTGTGTACGTTCGAAACGTCGATCGTCGTATAAGTAATAAAAAAATTTTTAAGACGACAGTGCTTTCAAGCTCATTATTGTGTTTATGATATATTCGTCTGGACAAGTCCTTTTATTATTTCATATTAGTCACATCAAAGGATATCAGCTTGTCGTTACTCCTGATTTCCAACTTGTCTAGTTGCTCAATCAGCCCTCCGTTGTTTCTGATACTTCGTCTGGGTGCAAACTGGTAGTTTTCTTTCAGGTATGTGGCCACGATCTTTGCTATCTTGTAGCATGGTGATTGAATGCTGTTGACCAGGGGTCTCATCGGACGGTTCGCTTTGTGGAGTTTTACATGCCGTTTTGATGCAACCGCGGGTTCATCTCAAGCGTCCTTCCATTGCCGGGTACATTGTTCCGTTTCAACACAGCTTTCAGGTCATCTTGGTATTTCCGTGTTGGATCCTTTCTTAGCTCTTGGTATCCATTCACTGCGATGTACGACTCCACTTTTTGGGTGTAGTCCTCCTTCTCCATTACGGCATTACCACTACCGTGCTGCCCTTGTCCGCCTTTGTCAAAATCAGGTTGTTCTGTCCGATCTTCTTTTGTAGATTTGTGACCTTCCTCCGCAATACTTGCGTTCTGTCATAGGTTCGGCACATATCCTCTTTGATGTCCAACAGCACTTTCCCAATTTCGGTCCGGGCTTCTGGTCTTACATCGTGTTCCATGGTTTGGATTACTTGTTCGCAGCTAATGGCCATGCTTTTTGGATGAGAGAAGAAGAACGGAACCAACCAATGACACGGCAGGAATCCAGGTAGCCAATAGAAACGCAGCATTTAGGACAATAGATTGAACCAATCACAAAGCAGTATGTTTTACCCAATAAGATCACAATGTCATATTATTGTAAGAATAAGTTTCTAAGAAGCGAACTAATTACAACACAGCATTGTTATAGCCAGTAAGATCACAGTGTTATACTATAAAAACTCATGGTTGTGATGTAGACACGCTGACTACACACATAACCCAGGGATTCAAATTATTGCCAATCTGCGAGAACACACCGATAAGAGGGGAACCACCCAGCACCTCGTTTGGTAGGATAAATTTAGAACACAAACTGGTCAAAAGAAGGCGGACTCTATTCGAAAGTACGAATAGGATACGAGTAAACTATTCGTAGTTCGGATAGGTCGAAGAAGGGGGAGGTGAGGCACTACTCACTCCTACCAAAGAAAGAGCTGGATCCCTCTCACGGTCACTCCTCGCACCAGCTAGTTCAGATACGGTAGAGACATGATGGGACTCCTAATCAGAGGGAGGGAGTTCTCACGTAGGAAAACGCATACTGTCGTTGACTCTGGGAATTTGGCTTAGCGTGTAACGAAAGAAAAGAAAGTAGCTGAATGGAAAACCTAGACTCTTCGTTAGGTAGAACAGGGGGGTTTCTCATCTACACTAAGAAGTACCTAAAAAGGAGGAGTAATTCGGACTACCTCTAAAACTGATTGATCAGATCAGACGACCCATAGCGAGGCCGAGAATCGAAATAATAAAAGAATTTAGATAGCCGAAAAATGAAACTATTGTAGATGAGGCTGGTCCGCTAGGATACCGAAGTATCTTCGCTCATAATTTCCTAACATGATCCACTGGTAGTCACCAAGCTGACAGAGCAAAAACACCCACCCGATGTACGAACACTAAAAGGGAGGGGAGATGTCGGAGACGCAGAACACACGATTTTGAGAGAAGAAAATCTCACCTACCGAAAAGGACTCTAAGAAACGAAACACGCACTCGTAGTCGACGCTTGACTAGTGATTCTCCTGTGGGTTTGTAACGAATGAAATAAAAGAGAGGTGTTAAAGGTAAGACGAAAATATAATTATTATGACCACTAATGATACATAATCATACGTTACCGTTACTCCATATCACAGTCAAAGAGGAAAATGGTTCCACGCGACGACGAATCGAGAGCGCAGCTTCCAAAAGAATCGATGTGATGCTACAATTTCGACGGTGACGGACTCGCAGCTGTACGATGCCAGCTGGCCGGAAGTACCGAAGAATCTCAAGAAGATATCCCAGACACTCAGATTCCTGCTCTTCTAAGGATCGCGTTACATCCCTGTGGGGCTTCTACCGTGGTGTGCGGCAGCTCGGTGGTTTATACTCCTCCTCTCAAATGATTACCGGCGGGGTACTTGCCGTTTCCAATGAACGAATCATCTTCGGGTAACCAAATCAAGGCCGAGTCTCGCTCGAAGGACAGAAGAAAATGGACATACTCATGCTTCCCTATGAGCAGGCAATTCGCCATATACATTTCACTGACACTCCACGAAATTTGTTTATCGCACTCCGGCTAACTCGCGAATAGGGGCAGACGGCGAGAATAATCGTAAGCAGAGATACGAAATGTGCCACCCGCGGATACATGAAAGATGGGTTCGCCATTCTACTACCGCACGCTCTTTCCACTATAACGCTGGGAGTAGCACGTGAGTAATACGCGCGAGGCAACACTACGGGCCGTAAGGGTTGACCGACACGTGGGAATACGCCACTATTACTGACTTCGAAACCGCGCGATAAACTTCACGTTGAGTCGAAGGACAGCACGGTGAAATGCTATCACATCTCCTACCACGAACCGTGAGGAGAAATGGACGAATCAGGTTTATCGAACAGCACCGAGCCGCTTGATAAACCTGGGAGAGATAGGAAGACGAGTAGCGCGAACGCTACTTACCATTAGGAACAGGATAAACTTTGAAACTTAGATAAGCTCACGCACTATCCGAGCGAAACTCGAATAGACGGAACGAGAGAAAGAGGAGAGAGGAGGGGAAAAGGTATTCGAAGGAAGAAAAGACGAAAACGATTCGTAGGCGAGAGAAACGAATAGCACACACAGACGTATGCACACACCTACACACACCTACACACACCTCCCCACACCCTGTGACTTCACATGGTTAAGGCCTTGTTCTCCAGTTGCGACACAACTGATAATGGGATAACACCCGAAAGTACACTTATATAAGCTACTAATAAAGTAGATTTGTACAATTGAAAAACCCTTTTTCAATATTAGTGCTCTACTTCCACCTCACTCACTCATTATGAGTTCCGATAACTACTTACAAAGCGAGTCATTGACGTTTTGAAATAAAAAGTTAGACAGAGGGCAAAGCGCAGTACGAGATCGAGTTCAAAACATCAAGAATCGTTTATTATTATAAACCGACCACCGAGCTGTATATGATAGGAGGGGGACTTGGAGAATTTTCGAGCTCCGGGCTTTGCCGGTCGGCAGGCGAACGTTTTTTCGACCTCCCCGATAAAACAGGTTCCCTGTTAACACATTGCCTGCTCAACTTTCCTTAGCTTCTCATGAAGGTATTTGGTGAAGCAGTCATGGCCGCCTGACCCCTGCGTCAGGTGAAAATTCAGCTGACCATGGTCTCGGTTCATCCACTCATCAAGGTCGCTTATTAGCACAGAGGCCGTCCATTTCCCTAGCTCACTCTGAGCAATTCTTACTTTCCATTTTTCAAGCAAGGAATACCTGGCCTCCTGCTTGACCCGTGGAACCTCTTGACCAGTCTTTGTCCTCTTCTTTGCTTTGAACGCCATCGCAAAACTCGATTGGTGGTGAACGTGCTAATACGCAAAGAGGCTCCGTCGAGACAGTGCGTTAAGAGCTAACACACCTTAACGCCCTTAACGCAACTTTCCATCTTTTCTACAAGTATATCAATATGGAGTCCGTCCATACTGGGACACCATATAAGCGGTTCAACAATTCATTTTGCTTCCCTCGGCCCTGCTAGGTTCAACATCAGGCGGCTAGAGTATAACCTGACCGCCTTTTCCTCTGCCATCAGGAAATGGTATCTGAAGCTCAGCTTTGAGCCAAATCAGATGTCAGGTACTTTATTACTAATTTCCACACCTTGAAGGCAGAAGGTGAGTGGACTGTTATTAAAATGGCCTTTGTATTTCCTAATACGAATCCTAGTCTGGCCGACTCGACCCAACACGTAACTACCGCTAGGGCCTGATTTACCCTGCTATCCAGTTCTACAGTTGTTTCGGCAGTGTATACCACCAGTATGACACGCCTAATGGCAACTCTACCTTCAAGACCCCCACCACGAGAGGGACTCCAGGACCGACGCCTCTGGCACACCACAAGTAAGCACAGAGGTACAGTAAAGATTCAATGACTGAGTCGGTTTTTTCTAAAGCAAATAGGGGGAAGACGAGACTTTGAGAAAAGAGCAGAGGGACAGAAAAATAGTGGTTCACTACTAAGTACGGATTTCATCGAGTAGAAACGAAAAAAGTTTCAAGAGAGACGAGAGTGTAGGAATTGAGTAGATGACACTACAAAGTTTGTCATGCCTATTCTGAAAAAAAAATTTTCTAGAAGTTTTCCTTTCCTTTTTTACTCATCGGCTCAGAAAGAGGGGTTCTTTTCCTTTTCTACCAATAAACTATCAAGGAGTTTGAAGAAGACGTAGAAGCCGCCCAATTTAGGGTCATTTAGCTCAATGTAAATAGCGTTGACTCCTAGCCCAGTAAACTGTACATCAGACTAACTTGTATACCGCCTCAAGACGTATCCATACCTCAACTTACACTAGGCTATAGCTTTTGTCCTCGAGAAAGGAGCTCAAAATTTCCGAGCTAGGATATTGTTTCGTCATATTTCTCCTCTCTTCTTCATCTACATGACTCCTTGTGAACGTCCGCACTGATTATCATCTTTTTTTCCGGTCCCCTAACGTAGAAAAATGGGTCAAGGTCATTCTTCAGATGATGACCTCATCAGCTAGTGATGCGAATATTTCAGAATGACCTCCAACCGTAAGATGATCTCTTGTACGACCTTGGGTAGATGAGGCGTGCAACTGAATAATTCTGAAATCTGAGAGATAAGATGGAAAACTTTCTGCAAAGATACCGAAAATCGTTGATGACGGCACGGCGACTCTAGAAAATATTCCTGGACAATTTTCTCTCTTTCCTATATTCTAGCAGACCATATTATATATCTTAACCCCTTGAGCTATTATTCGACCGACAAATTAGTTTCTCTCATTCTTGCGTAATTAGGTAATTAGTGCGTGCCGCGTAGATCATTCCAAAAATAATATTTTTATAGTCGTTTACCAATCCATCCATCTCTGAAGACATTAATTTCGTTCGTAGGGCACAATAATATCCAGACTTGCGTATAGTCTAGTTGACAAGCTAGAAGGTTACAGTGATCATTATCGCTTAAATAATGTTCGTTTATTCTGTTCTTGTCTTCTTATTATAAGCTCAAGCTCATTCGTAGACGCGTGTTATACTTGAAAAAATATATTTCATTTTCCGCGATATATACGTTAATATTATTTAAATCGTGATCAAACTTTGACTTTCTTCGTTCGTCGTATAAGGTATGATACTGTTTTTTATTTGTTAATTCATGACGAAGCCACATCAGTTATACGAGATGCAAATTTACACCTCTCATTCTTCATTATAATATTTCTCCGCGTTCATCTTCTATATCCATATGTTGCTATCTGGCTGCCTGACAATAATCCACTCGCTCGCTCTTTTTTCTTCCTAACGTAAGTATAATATAGAAATTTTAGTTCAAGGTATATTTTGCAGCAATAACACTAATCTCTCTCTATTCTTCTTTCCTCCTCCATCTAACTTTTTGCCATTTTTGAGGCAGTCATCATCATAATATGAAATGCGGTGCACGTCTGAATTGAGCAGCTTGAATCGGGAAAAGCAAATTTCTGTTGCATGTGAGGCTCCGGAGATATAAATATGATTCTCAAGGAAGGGATTTTTGCGAATTCGTGCAGTCGATGATGACGAGAGAGGTACTTCTGAAGCGGAAAGAAAAAATTTCGTGGGTGGTACATTATGAATAATTCATCGCAAAATACGTAGGATCGTCGTGACTTGACGTAATTCAGTATCCACAAACATGGAATAAAATAGACCCCCTAACACACGATAAATTCTCTGCGTTTGAGATTAAAAATAATGGAAGATAGAGCTTATCTACAGCTGTTGAAGAGCGTTTATGATTTGAAATTGCTATAGGAACCACACGTCTCAAAGCCACCATACAGAGGAAAGACTTGATATTTTCCCTCAACTTTTTTGTGTAGTCTTTGGAGTTCGATGATTTACCAGCATTCAAGTCTTTTCTCTATGGGCTCTGCTTACTGTCTAGACTGTTGACTCAACCTTTATGCTCATCGGTAGATCAGTGATTAGGCTTCTTCCTTCCGATAAGGAAGAGCGGTTGAGTGGTGATTTGTCGTTGTTTCTTCAGTAAATCCTCTTCTTCGTTCTAAGATTTTATATAGGCCTCGATCAAGATGACCAACCGAGGATAAAAATTATAACGAGTCAATTGTTAGCATCCTTCCTCTATATTAGGATTACAATGTCTTTCCCTCTCTTCATTCATAGTCATAAATCATTTTTGTTAGCAGCCGATTGAGCTGAAATCAATGCGCTCCAATATTTTCATTGCTCTGTTGAGTTGATTTCAAGTTGATCAAAAAATTTACAAAAGTCAATTTAAAATTTTGACGTCAATTTGAAGTTGACCAGCGTGCACAACCAGAAAACAAATCAACCCAATAAAGTAGTTTATTAAATTTTAGGTTGATTAAAAAATTTGCAGAAGTTGACACCAAATTGATTCCAGACTGACGTCAGTTTGAAGTCGATCAACATACATTATCAGAGAACTAGAAATTAATATGAAAGTAATTCAACAGAGCAGTCAATTTCAGATTAGTACAGAAGTTTGTTGTTGGTTTTTGATGTCTTGAACTTTGGTTTTCAATGCGGAAGAGAATTTCTTTAATCTCAAGTGTGGAAGAGTTAAATTAAATTGCCCCCAGATTGACGTCAATTTGAGATCGATTTCAACAAGATTTCTTCAATCTCACAATTGGAAAAGTTGACTCAAAATAGACTGCAATTTGAGGTCAATTTAAAGACAACCAGCATACATGAACGGAGAATTACAAATTAAAGCGCTGTGTGGAAAAGGGGCCTCTGTATTTCCAAAAAGGCGTTTATTGTATCTTACGGTCTCTACTAATGCTATAAAGTACCTACTAAGTTTTACTGCTCAATAATGACATTAGAGCGCGTTATAACGAAATTAGGAAGAGTCTATTAGGTTTACAAGTACTATCCTTTGAAACTTCAAATACGTTTTTCTCAAAACTGACATTTCCATTGAAACATTTCCATTGAAGGGCCCTTTTCCATGCAGCGCTTCAATTGATGAGACGTTGACCCAACAGAGCAATTGATTCAAGTTTAGTACAAAATTTGGCCAAGTTGACTCAAAAAGGACTTAAGATAAACGTCAATTTGAACTTGAATTGAAGTGAACCCAGCATACATCATCTTGTACAGAACTACAAATTTACCTGAAATTGACCTAAAAGAGCAGTTGATTTCAGGTTGTTGGAAAATCTGGAAAAGTTGATTCAAACTTGACTCTAGATTGGTCCTGAATTTGAGGGCAATTTGAAGTCGACTATGCAAATACCTCATTAGCAACTAAAAATTGTCTCATTGATCAACGCAACTGATCAGTGGATTTCAGATTACAATATTAAAAATTTAAGGAAGTCGACTAAAAGTGGCCTCAATCTAGACTGATGTCAATTTGATGGCAATTGTTTGTTTCAAATACAACTTATCAAGTTGATCAGAGGAGGAAACTAGATAATGACCCAACAGAGCAGTTGCAATTTCAAGTTGCTTACAAGAAATTTGGGAAGTTGACTCACAACTGACTCTAGATCAATATCAATTTTGAGAAGGAATTATAGTCGAGCAGCAAAAATCATCACCATACATTAAACAGACTTTAGATTGAAACAAAAGGGCACTAGTCAATTTCAAGTTGATCAAAAAATTTGGTGAAGTTGACCCAAAATTGACTCCAGATTAACGTCAATTTGAGATTCATTTGAAGTCAACCAGCGTATACTATCAGAAAACAACGGATAAACTAGAAATTAACCCAACAGCAGGCGCGGATTTACAGGGAGGGGGGATAAGGGGGATGTATCCCCTCCCAAAACCTCCAAAAAAGACTGAAATTACTGTCTAATTTGACTATATTTTCCAAGCGGAGCAAGGGAAGAAAATTTCCGAACAATGGAATATCCCCCCTCCCCTCAAATGTACCCGTAAATCCGCGCCTGCGAACAGATCAGTTCATTTTAGGTTGACCAAAAATTTATAGAGGTTGACCAAAAATTAACTCCAGATTGACGTCAATTTGAAGTAGATCAGCGTGCACAACCAGAAAACGACAAATTAACTTGAAGTCAACCAAACAGAACAGTTGATTTCAAGTTGATTAAAAATTTTGGGGAAGTCAATTCAAAATTGACGTCAATTTGAGGTTGACCAGCGGGCACAACCATAAAACAACAAATTAACTTGAAGTTAACAAAACAGAGCAGCTGATTTCAGCTTGACCAAACAATCTGCAGAAGTTGCTCAAAATCAAATCCAGATTGATGTCAATTTGAGCTCAATTTGAAGTCAACCAGCGTGCACAACCAGAAAACGATAAGCAAATTTACAGAGTAGTGTTGCTGATTTAAATTGATTGAAAAATTTGTAGAAGTTAACACAAAATCAAATCCAGGTTGATGTCAATTTGAACTCAATTTGAAGTCGACCAGCGTGCACAACCAGAAAACAACAAGCAAATTTACAGAATAGTTGATTTTAAATTAATTGAAAAATTGTCAGAAGTCAACACAAAATCAAATCAAGGTAGATGTCAATTTGAAGTCAATCAAGATACATTATCGCAGGGAACTATAATATATGAAAGTGATTCAACAGCACAGACAGTTTCAGATTAACCAAAAAGTTTGTTATTGGTTTGTAAAGTCTCGAACTTATTGGCTTCCATATGGGAGGAGAATTCCTTTAATCTCAAGTTTGGAGGAGTTGACTTGAAACTGACTGCAATTTGACGTCAATTTGAAATCAAAGTGCAGCACTTCACCAGAGATCTACACGTTGACTTGAAATTGACTCAACACAGCAGTTGGTTTGAAGTTGCGATCAAGAAGTTTGGAGCAGTTGACTAAAAATAATTGTTTCCAGATCAACGTTGATTTGCGAGGAGGTCAACTTGAAAGTCAACCAACTCAAATTGACTTGAAATCAACTCAAGAGGGCAGTCAACGTTAGGCCTGTCAAAATATTTAGAGAGGTTGACTAAAAATTGAATGTTAATTTGAGGTCAATTTGAAGTCGCCAGCACATACTACAAAAAAAACAACGGATTAACTCGGAATCAACCCAATAGAGGGCAGCTGATTTTGTATTAATCAACAAATTTGCAGAAGTCATTTTAAAATTGACTCCAGATTGAATGAGAAGTCGACCAGTGTGCACTACCAGAAAACATCAAGATTTTAGGTTGATTGAAAAATTTGCAGAAGTTCACGAAAATCGTCTCCACAAATTTACATCAATTTGAAGTTGATCACCATAAATTACCAGAGAAGTATAAAATATGAAAGAGCAGTACATTTCAGATTAATCAAAAAGTTTGCAATGTCTTAAACTTTGGCTGTTTTTGCGGAAGAGAATTTTTTCAATCTCAAGTTTGGAGGAATTTATTTGAGAATTGACCCCCGATTGACGTTGACTTGAGGTCAAATTCAAACAGCCGCACATTATAAGAGATCTAAAAATTGGCCTAAAATCGACCTGACAGAGCAGTTAATTTTCAACATATTGATCAAGAAGTTTGGAGAAGTTGACTTAAAATTGATTCCAGATTGATGTTGATTTGAGGGCAATTTGAAGTCGACCAACGTACATTACCAGAGAACTACAAATCGATTAATGAACGCAATAGAGCAGTATAATGGAAGGTTGATAAAAAATCAGGAGAAAGGGACTTGAAATTGACCTGGAAAACAAGCCAAAAGTGAGTTGACATTTATTGGATTCATATTGATCTAATATTGACCTAAGGTCGTTTCCTACAATATTCATATCGAAAGATTGAAAAAAGTAAATTCTCGTTCAATTCGTCGCGTCAATTATTGATCAAAGCTGGGTGTCGAGCAAAAGTTAATTGAATGACAATCGGCAGTCGAAATGGTTCATTGGGTTTGAGTTAGAGTCTCTCAGAGGGTCATGGGTATGGGGGTCAGAGGGTATTGGGACCATGAAATCACAAGCATCGACTCTCGGTCTTAAGACCTACTATTATCCAGCAGAATGTCTTTTACCTACGTCCTAAGTAGAGGTAATAGATGCCAATGCCATCAACTTCCGATTCATGAAAAACCCGCGATCAAATTCTCTAAACCACGATAAATTTAGATTCTGGCTCACAATTTAGCGCGGGCTTTGTTAACATTTTGGAATAAAATGTTTCATAACAACCAGTAAGGAAGTAAGAGGAATTACAGAAACGTACCTATATTCTCAGTAGATCGCTAACAAAAATTGATGGTGATACGTTTTGACCATGAAAGGACTTTGAACGCGTTTCTACGTCTTATAGCCGGACACTAGACGCGTTCCCTCATAATGATTTACTTTAAATGTCATCGACTTATTTGTTAGCGTGGAAGACATTGCAACGCCATTTACTCGTATTATACAGTTAACAACGTCTCTCTCGAACGAATAAAAGGTGCGCAAATATGTACAGTACTTTGCAAATACTTTACCATAAATAATATTCTTCTTTGCATGGATGAACTTTCGATACCTATATATACCTATAATATGTATGGAAAAAATTCCGGTATATACACGCGGTAATGAGTGAATGTCTTATTATTATGTAAGTTGATGGCTTTTGTCGAGATCTGGTCTTCGATTTAACGGCGTATATTATTCCGGTGTCCCAATCGGAACAGAGAAGGAAGAGGTAGGCTAACTCGCTAAAAACGACTGTTTGTATTTACCTGTAAGTAGATATAACATGTATGTTCTGCGCCACTCTGCTCCAACACCGTTTTTTCTATAAATCCAGCTCATTTTTACATGCATCAGAAAATCCTAAAATCCTCTACTTTCATAATTGATTTTTCAACTGTTTTTAAGCTAAATATGAATCAATTCACCCTATTTTTTCTTCCAAGCTAGTTCGAAATTTTCAACTTTTTGTATCATTTCTACATCAATTTTCTATCATTTTACTAAAAATAAATCTATCTCGTGAGAGCTACTTTCCAATACTCATAAAAATGTAAGAAATTCAAATTTTTTATTCTAGCGCACAGAGCAAAATTTTCCCATTTCAACTGTATATTGACAGTTTTTGAGCTAAATTCACCCTATTTTTTCTTCCAAAATAGTTCGAAAATTTCTAAGTTTTTGTATCATTTCTATATCATTTTTCTCTTTTTTAACCCGAAAGAAATTCAGAGAATTAAATTCCCTTATAGGTACCTTACTAAATTAAAATCCCTTGTAGGTACCTTTCTAAATGAAAATACTTAAAATCACTTAGGTACCTTACTCTTTTTATGACTGTTTGAACATACACACACTTGACTTTTGTATACAATTTGTATCAATTTTAGAAGAAATTTAAGGAGTTAGAAATTTTCATACATTTTATATTAATTTGTATACAATTTGTATCAGCTCAGAAAGAAATTCAGAGACTTAAAAATTCTCATACATTTTATATCAATTTGTATACAATTTGTATCAATTCTAGAAGAAATTTAAGAAGTCGACAATTCTCATACATTTTATATCATTTTGTATACAATTTGTATCAATTTTAGAAGAAATTTAAGAAGTCGAGAATTTTTATACATTTTGTATACAATTTGTATCAATTTTAGAAATTCAAGGAGTCAGGAATTTTCAATCAAAATCATCAAGCCTGTCGAGATTTTCGAGCATTTTTCATCATAAATTTACTTAAAAGTAAGCACGATTTTATTTGTGCAATTGGATGTCTTTTTATCTAAAAATCTGTTTTTATAATACATGATCAGAAAGGCAATGTTTACGCTGAAGTTTTGCGAGTTGAAAGGAGCGTTTATCATCGATGAATCGAGAGCGAACGAAATTTGTATGTAAAGTGAACGTGCCTTGATGTAAAAGGATGCGTCACGTTTTTACGTCGATGCACACGTTTTTACGTCGATGCACGTGGTTCAATTACCTAATCTTTACGAGTGTGTGCATTTTCGTTTTCTCGCGTCGAAATGAATTGATCAACTTACGTAAGTTACTCGAAATGATTTCAAATATTTTGCGTTTCTTTATATTCTATTAAGTTTTCGAATTTATTATTTACGATACGTTTTGTTTTCTATCGAATTTTCGTTTTTTATCAAATTTTCGTTTTCTATCGAATTTTTGTTTCTAAGTATTAAACTTTTGAATTTATCTGCGTTTCATTTTCTTTTCGAACATCGTTGGATCTAGATACAGAGTGTATCAGCGAAAAACATTGCGTTTCTGATCATGTATTACAAAAAAATATCTTCCAAAATAAGGATCTAAAGTGAGTTTACACGACTCGGGAAAAATTGCTCACTCGGCTACGCCTCGTTTCGCAAACATTGCCCTCGCATGTAAACACTCACTTTAGACCCTTATTATGTAATATACTATTATTCTTCTCACTGAACATCTAACTGACGACAGTTCAAAAATTTTCAAAACCCGTTAAAAGCTCTCCAGAAATTTTAATATTCAAAGCCTTTTAAATCACGATGTTTTTAAGGCGAGCTTATAAAGAAAATTGAGTAATTTTACTCTCCATCGGTCTCCAATTTCTCCAAGAATGAGTATTAATATCAGAAAAAAACATGATCACTTTTAGTAGCCATGATTTAATTTCCTTCATTCGTCATCGTATTTCTCTTCATAAATTGGTTCAGAAAAACGAGCGTGGAAAATCCACACACGATTTTATTCTTGAAAAAATCATCGGATTTCTCATGAAGTTTCTAGGGTCCGTGATGCCGATCCCTAAATTTCTACGTGAAGATTTTGGAATATCTAAGGAAATTTAAGAAGTTTGGAATTCTCATACATTTTATATCAATTTGTATTAATTTAGAAGAAATTTAAGAAGTTCATACATTTTGTATCAGTCAATTCTTAAAAAAAAAACTGAAATTTTTCGTCGACGAAATGAAACGCATTCAATTGACTTATAATTTTCACTATTTTGACGAAATGAAACTTATTTAAATAATGACAGAAGCCGACTCGCGTATACCGTCGTGGAAGTACACTTCCTCGTCAAGGACAACTTCGACAATTTTCATGCTTTGAATCTGTGCACACTCAACTAGTTGTCGAGACAATTTGATACACAGTAGCTGACTCGCGTATACTGTTGTGGAAGTGTACTTCCTCGTCCAGGGGTGGTAAGCTTATCCGTTAGCCTTAGCTTTTAGCCGTTAGCCCAGCAATTTCGGACCAAAATTAGCTAGCTGTTAGCTAGCTGTTCAAGAACGATGTAAACATTAGCTTATCCGTTAGCTGTTGTTGAATTGCTAAAATGAAAAGCTAATAGAAAAAAACTGAGACCGCAAAAAGCAAAGGGTCAATTCCGAGCGCAACTCAGAAGGAGTTTTGGAGAAATAGTATTCTTTACTCTCGGGAAATAATGCCATTTCCCCAAAACTAATTATTAATGGCGTCATGGTGACGTGGTAGGTACTACTAGCCACTAGGTAGACAGCGTGCGGCCGTGCGCTGTTTTGCTTTTTGCTGATTTCTTTCATTCAGCTTGCAGCACTGCAGCAGTTTGCTGATTTTTTACTTCTTACATTTTCAATCTGGACGCATTGTCTAGTCTATGAAACAAATAATCGCAACAAAAAAATTAATAATTCTAGACAAACTTGCAAAACAAATTTGTAACTTCAAAACTTGCAATCCAGTCGGAAATAATTTCAATTAATTCTTCTCGCTTCAGGAGAGAGAGCGCAATTCTAAAAGCAGATTTGCGTTCTACGCGAAAAAACGCTTGAAAATGTTCAGATGATAAGCCTATTTTCAAGAATTTATACCAGAAATAAAAAATTTCTGATTTTTCGTTAGCTTTTAGTTTTTAGCCGTTAGCTAGCTTTTCGCACGCAGTTAGCTTTTAGACTTTCCATTAGCTTTTCTACTCAAGGTCATTAGTTTTTAGCCAATCCGTTAGCGTTTCCAAACGGCTTACCACCCCTGTCCTCGTCAAGGACATCGATCGTAAATATTATGTATTATCACTCATCGGCGCGGTCAAAACAGCTGATCGCATGAGCTGATGCAATTTATTCAGTGTCGACGCGTGAAAATTTTTTTGTTCATTGAATTTTTCAAAACTAGTCGAATGGTGCATCAATTTAATTCATGAATGGGTGGTGTATATCTACTAACTCTTGTATGAGACTAACGGTGGATCGTATTTATTCTACCGTTAGATTCCACGCCGGTCAAGAAGTGATCATCCTCGCTACATCCTCGTTCCAGATCTCCTCAGTCGTCAAAATCGCATTCGCATTGTTGCGTACAGAAAAATACGTCTCATATCTAGTCGTATCGAAATTGAATTTATTATTCGTATACTAGCTTAATTCTGTAAATAAATATTACTTAACCTGCCTCTTGTCGTCACTCAGTGGTAACACTGCGAAGTAGTTCGAAAAGACGAAGTTTCATTATCACGCTTCCACTCTCGAATAAAATTATGAGTCGCATCGATGCACTTGATGGGACTGCAGCTGAGAATATTTATTTTTTGTACGTTCATGCACTGGCGAGGCGCGCGTAGTTTGGGCCAATTTTGCGCTCGCGGTCCCACACGCCTGCGTTATGTTTTTCCTGGGTACCGGCAACATCATGCACGAATCGGCAACGTTTTGTCCTATTCCGTGCTCAGATTCTGTGAGGTTGTCGTTGTAGTAGTGACATCCGTGTAAATACACGGCTTACACGCAGTTCAAATTCTCGTTGAACACTCCTTCGACTCGTCGAGATTAAGGGAGATTAATCGCGTGTTGGCATCCGTTCGAGTTTCAATTTTTCAACACATTACTTCACGTCCATTTTGGCTTTTAGATGCAGTAAACCTCTTCCAGCTTGGTTTCCGTCAGATTGAGTGTGTTGGCATCCGTTTGAGTTTCAATTTTTCAACACTTACTTCTCGTCCATTTTGGCCTTTAGATGTAGTAAACCTCTTCCAGGAAGCTGGTTTCCCTCAGATTGAGTACTACAGTTCGGCGAACGCTACCCATGGATTACGCCGCGCTCGAGATTTTTGCAGAGGGTAATTCTATTCTTTCTAACACAAGGACAACATATTGATACCGTAAAACGAATACATAAATACATGTACGCGGGTATAAGTACAAGGATTTTTTCCATACTTTCAATTCAGGTATTGTTGTTCTATCTTGAAGAATTATCTCAAAGATTGTAGTATTCTAGAAAAATCGTTCGACTCCTTGATAGGAAAAGCTTTTTTGATTTTTAAAAAACGAACTCGGTCCCCAGTTTTCTTAGCAAGGCATTGTCATTTCAGAAAAACTTTAAAACTTGCGAGACGAAGTAATGCAGTTCATGAAAAACAATTTTTATGGTATCAATATGCAAGAAACCAGCTACTCGATCTAAAAACATTATTTATAACCATGAAAAAATATTTTTTTAGAAGTTCTGCGTAATGTTAGGCCTCAGCCATATACTGAAGAGGAGAGTGAAGCTGTCAATTGTATCCAGTTCACGCGTGTTCCGTGCTCCCACGACCGGAACCGCCATCTTGCCCTCTACATCTTCATACACATTCGGGACTTTACGAGGGCGCCTTTCAATCAGTACCGTCTCGCGCACATTATACCCGTCAACTCAAGAAGGAAACCGTACTGCTCATGGGAGCTACTTTTCCAACAAATCAACGTTGTCAATTATGCGGGTGGAACGATGGCAAGTAGAGCTAACCAAGTATTGAATTTTTCACCCACTAATTGTTATCGGGTGGGCCGAGTTACGAGAGTCAAGATAGCTCATGAAAACTATTGGAGAATAGTTCTGGCCGTAAATGAAGGTGATGGTGATTGCACCTGTGGGCCGTTTTTTGAGCCCTCATTGACGCACGCAAACGCTGTGATGAAAGTCGTCGAAGAATCCCAATTCCGGTATCAGAGAAGAGCTCACGACAATTTCTTAAAAGTTAAGTTAAAGTTGATCATGAATCACTCCGTTTTTTCTTGTCGAGAAAATGGAATATGTTTAGGTCGCGAAACTATTGAAAGTATAGCAAATGGTCATGTCCCGGAACTACTGAAAGAACAGCAAATGGTCATAAAAGAACCAGTGCAATAATTCGATGATACACAAACTAAATCAATACGTACTAGGGCCGCCGCCTTTGGTGGTTTATGTATCGGTGACCATCATTTGTCATTATTTTGAAATATTTATCAAAGAAGAATCAGAGATCGGTTTTATTTGTTGGGTTCGTAATTGTTCGTTACTCGTCTATTGTATCTTTGCTTCGGTAAAAGGAGGCATTTAACGAACACACGCACGTTTCTGCTTTTTAATTATGTAAAGTGCATTGGTCGTGAAACAATAATCGTTGAAAATTAACTATAAAAAATGTAAGTAGGTTTCTGTTTAATGTATATTAAAGATTAAGTTTATAAAAATGCAAAACGTTCAAGAAATAAAGTTTTATGGTAGTATATATGAAGAAATTACAAGACTAGCTAGCAGAAATTTTGAAGCTACTCTAAATATTTTTGATGAATTTCAAACTGAACCAGATCTTGGATATGAATCTGGAAATGAATTTGATACAGATGAATCAAATTCTAACTCAGAAACTAACATAATTAATATTACCTAATTAGGTACTTATATATTTTATTTCAACATCAGATTTAAAATCATTAATAGGAATATTTAGATCTTTTATTTCTCTTTCAATAATTCTTGATAAAGCACTCAAATGAGCAATAATATTTACCATAAATTTAGTATATTTCATTCTTTTATCTTTAGATAAATGTTGAATTTTGTCAGAAAGTGGATCCATTAAAGTTTCATAATTTGATCTTGTTCTAGCAATAGGCTCTTTAAAATATAGTATAACTAGCCGTCCTACCCGCCCTTTGGGCGGTTCTGTGATATTTGTACATGCAGATTCAAAATGAAATGCTCACGAATCACATAATTGAAAATCACTTCAATGAAAGTTGGATACATGCGTATTATCATTTTATTTTTTATGTAAACCTTTAGTATAGGATGTTAGCTCACCCACTTTGCGAACAGTACCGTCGAGAGTTACATTCATCATTTTATTTTGAAGCGCGTTGATGCTCGTTGCCTTCGACATAATAGAAAAATAAAAACAGACCGACTACAATTAATACTTACAGTGTGTTAAGGCGTGTAAAAGAATACTGCGTTGGCATCCAGGAGAGTAGTGTTCGCATCTATCAGGAATTGATTGTATTTAGGAATGATAAACACAAAATGAAAAATCACCCACACACACTCACCTCCAGCAATAGATAACACAACGGCAACGTTGCCAGACATGAAACTTTGTAGTGAATGGAAACACTGATCCATGATGTCATTCTGACGCATGATCGCAAATGGGAACACTGATCAATGTAACAGCAGCTGGGTAGGAAATACGATGTTGACAGCGGAGCAACACTGCTCGGTTGAACCCGGTAGGAAATGTAAAGTGGGCAGCGGAACAACACTACTTGGTTGAACACGGTTAACGCGCTGATCGAACAGTGAACGGGATACTATGTAGCAAGATGTGTAACAACAAACTCACACATACACACACACGCAATCGAGCTTTAAAGCTTAATTACAATCGAACCGGCGCAAATTCTGTCAATAAAAACTTCAAACAACCTTGTCGAGTTCAAATACTTTCATTTGAGCTATTGCACGACAAAATCTGTTCAGTGTATCATGCGTGATGCTCGGACAACGCTCTCAGTTATAAAATAGATATTCTCAAAATCAAATTCATCTTTATCAACTAAAGAATCTTTATAGACCTCCATTTAGATAGAATAAATTTTCTAAATGAAAATATTGAAATAATAATAAGAACTATTAATATGATTCATCTAGTAAACAAGATGTATACTTTGATAAGATTGTAAACTTTGTTTAAAATCAACTAATCAATCAATTGAGATAGTAAAAGTTAGACCTTATTTAAAAAAAGAAACGAGTATATGCTCTCAATGTGAAACCACTCTTATTAGATTTGTAGATTGTATGGAACATGATGAGAAACTCAAATTTATTTGTGATAAATGTAAAGCAAGAACTCAACATTCTAGGAGTAAATTTGGAACACTTCATTGGTGTACAATATGTGGACAAATCAATAAGTAATATTTTACATCATTTATTGAATTGAAGGAAGTATAACTTAGATTTTATGTAGCTTCTGTAAGTATTCTTCTAATAAATATTTCATTTGTAAGTGATGATATTTACCAAAACCTATATCATAATAACCTTTCATATTTACATAATTATTATTAAATTAATTTTTTATGTTATTTTTATTACAATTCATATCTTTGATGAACAAAGTAAAATCTATTATCTATGAGATTAAATTCATTTTTTTTTTCTAACTTTTAATATATTTATTAACCTTTTTTAAATATAATCTAATTCACATGCAATAATTTCTTCTAGAAATGATACAAATTGTATACAAATTGATATAAAATTATGAGACATCTTAACTTCTTAAGTTTCTTCTAATATTGATACAAATTGTATGCAAATTGATATAAAATGTATGAAAATTTTAAAGCCTCAGAATTTCTTCTAGAAATGATACAAATTGATGAAAATTTTTAATCCTCTGAATTTCTTCTAAAATCATTACAAATTGTATACAAATTGATATGAAATGTATGAAAATTCTTAACTCCTTAAATTTCTGTTAGAATTGATACAAATTGTATACAAAATGATACAAAAATGTATGAAAATTCTTAACTCCTTAAATTTCTTCTAAAATTGATACAAATTGTATATATATTGATATAAAATGTATGGAAATTTTTATCTTCTAAATTCCTTTTAGAATTGATACAAATGTATGAAAATTTTTGATATTCTAAATTTCTTTTAGGTTAAAAAAGATAAAAATGATGCAAAAACTCTGAAATTTTCGAACTGCTCAAAAACTGTCAATATACAGTTGAAATGGGAAAATTTTGCTCTGTGCGCTAGAATGAAAAATTTGAATTTCTTACATTTTTATGAGTATTGGAAAGTAGCTCTCACGAGATAGATTTATTTTTAGTAAAATGATAGAAAATTGATGTAGAAATGATACAAAAAGTTGAAAATTTCGAACTAGCTTGGAAGAAAAAATAGGGTGAATTGATTCATATTTAGCTTAAAAACAGTTGAAAAATCAATGTATGAAAGTAGAGGATTTTAGGATTTTGTAAAAATGAGCTGGATTTATAGAAAAAACGGTGTTGGAGCAGAGTGGCGCAGAACATACATGTTATATCTACTCCTGTAGTCCTGCCTTGCTTGTACTACCAGTCGACAGAGTATCGCACTTCGGTGGTGTATCGATTCGACGGCGATATTTATTGATTCCGCGTCCGACGATCGCGCAATAAACCATTACTGTTAATTACTGCGAACGCCAAAAGTTGAATATTCATGGTCGATCTCCGTAAAAGTGAAAGCCCGTTTTATATCATAAAAAAACCACGCCTCAAATATAATACTGTTACGACAAGAAAGTACGAGTATACGACCGTATTTTTCTTCTTCTGTAAACTAGTTGAAAGATTATTATAATAATTCCTTATCATATACCGAGGAGCACGATTAGTCGCTAAATGAGATGAGACCGAATTACATAGGTACATACTTTTGCGTTCATTTACGTTTAATTTTGCTTTCTGGTCAATTAATGCGCTGAATGAAGATGAAAAAATATAATTTGCATAGAGGGAATTTCTCTCTAATCTTTGTGGCGATAAATCGAAAGGGAGAAGCGAATTGCAGAACGGCTAATTTCGGCTTATGTAAGGTATGAGTTTTCCCGTTTCGCCGCTGAGAAAGTACTATCATGAGAGAAAGGGGTAAGGCAGTCAGGAGTACTTCGAGCAAAGTTACGTGAAGCACTTGTATAGCATGATTTGTGAGATAATTGAGTTTGGTTTCCAACAGCCTGAGCTCTTCTGGTAAAAAAATTTGAATACATGGAAGGGAGGAGAGAATGTAAGGTTCAGAGGGATGAGGAGATTCAGTGCTAGGGCCGGATGTGTCTGACTGGAAAAAGGCATTTTGTAACGGCGGTATTCCTGGTAAAACAATTGAACCACGAGAAAGGAAATCGCTGTATTTGGGCCACTTATACTGGAGAACTCGTTCGCAGTTCACTGCTTCATAATTTGGAGTTGATTCTTTTCCAGTGCCTAATCGGATTAGGGTGTTAAGCGACCATGGCTGCTTCAACAAGTGCCTTCACGAGAAGTTCAGGAAAGGTAAGCAGGCAACGTGCTCACACTGCATCCAAGGGCGAGAGGATGGACCACAGCGCACCTTATTTGTGTGTGAGGCGTAGAGGCGTAAAAGGGCCAGCTTAGTCGGTCTCTTCGAAAGATCGGGATACATGAAGCGCTCACTCCGAGTAGCCTGGGGCGAAGAAGCAAATGCAGACACCGTCATGTCATGAAGAAGAAGATGGACCAAGAATGGAATGGGCAAATGCAGAACCACGCTATGGCATACTCAACGGGCGGCGCTGCACATCCGACATAAGCGAACAATGGAGCCAGAGTCGATGGTTCATGGATATTTGGCCTTCGGAAAGGGAATGACTGCATCGGATCGTTTTTTCGTGACTACGAGATAAAATTACAGTCACGAAAAGTTTTTAAAAAAATTTAACACAACACATTTTTAGTGTCGACTTGGTGGTTCATCATCAGGTGAATGATCGTACATAATTAAACAGTACGATACAAGTAGAAAACAAACGGTGGACTAGAGTGCGAAGAAAGAAGAGGAATGAAAAAAAGAGGGGAGAGAAAGGATGAGGAATGAAAGGATTGCTAAGTGTAAAACGCGTATCGTTGAAGAAAGAGTCGCCTGAGAGGGAAGCAGCGGCAATTATTTCGACATCTTCAAGTCTGTTAAAAAGGCAGCCTTTAGTAGCTTTATGAATAAGTTTGAACTTTACTGAATCGAAGGAATGGGTTGTTATCTAAACAATGATTGGCAATGGCCGATTTTTCCGGAAGTTGACGTCGGAAATCAGAGCGATGTTCGCGAAGGGTGCGACCAGTTTGGCCAATGTACATAGCGCAGCTGGCGCGATAAACTCCTCTGCACTCTTCAGGGGGAAATTTATCCTCAAGAGAGGATAAGTGTCTGGTATGACGCATATTGGACGAGTACCATAATTTTCTCAAAGTAATGGGAGAAGCCTGTGAGGACCAAACTTATAAAGAGCGAGGAGAACACGTTGTTTTTACACTCTTAATCTTCAAATCGGAGAAAACAATATAAATTGGAATTATCGGAACTCATAATGAGTGAGTGAGGTGTAAATATTGGAATTCACACTTTCGGGTTTGCGGATTTGGGCATTAAATTTGACCAGTGCCACTGTGGCAGAGCAACCTTACAACATCCGAATTATGAATTATTCAAAATGTTGTCGTATTCTAAGAACTACGGCAGATGCTTCGCCAGGATTCTTAGTGGTTGACTCGTACTCTAGTTTTTGAATAAATATTCAAAGCAGAAAGTTTCTCTGTCTCTTTGTCCTCCTACAATTCAAGAATTCTCCGACCGATTGGTTTCAAACTTTTCGGATTTATCGGTGTTATTCAGGAATAACTTTCAAGATATAAATCAAAATTTTGGCTCCCATAGGAAAGAAGTACGATGAAAATTTCTGTCCTCGCTGTAGATGATGTCAGTATGCGTCGGCTTCCTGAAGATTTTGTATTCTATTGTTCTCCAGTGTGAGTGTAAGGTCCAAATAGTCGATGGTCTCATTGCCTTTTTCCACTGTGAATTTGATGCTCTCATTCATTGCATTCATTTTCCAAAAGGAATATGTCCACCTGTCTTACAGTGCCTGACCACACAATTAGGATATCATCTATATATCCGGTCCAGTGTTTGATTGAGTTTCTGAAATTGCTGCCCTTCAATATCTTGTTTTCCATACTATTCATGAATATCTCCGCCAGTATTGGTGACAGTGGTGACCCCATCGCAAGTCCTTTTTTCTGACTGTAGAACCTGTTATTGAAGCGGCAGTAGTTCTGGCTCAAGATCTCTTCTACTATGTTGGCGTACTTTGACCCATCGGGGCCCATGATATCAGTTGTTTTTGAGCAGGGTGAGAAGTTCCTCTTTTGGTATGGTACCAAATATGTTTGCCACATCGAAGGATACCAGCTTGTCGTTACTCATGATTTCCAACTTGTCTAGTTGCTCAATCAGCTCTCTGTTATTTCTAATGCTTTGTCCGGGTGCAAATTGATAGTTTTTTTTCAGGAATGTAGCTACGACCTTCGCTATCTTGTAGCATGGTGATTGGATGCTGTTAACCAGGGGTCTCATCGGACAGTTCGTTTTGTAGAGTTTTACAAGCCCCTTGAATTTTGGTGCTACCGGGTTCATCTCACGCGTCCTTCCACTGGCAGGTACATTGTTCCTTTTCAACACAGCTTACAGATTATTGTGGTAATTCTGTGTTGGATCCTTTGTCACCTCTTGAGACCAGGAGAAAGGAGCACAAAAAGTCGAGGGAGAAAGAAGATGGCAAGTCACTGTTTGGTAAATACTGTAACGAAGAACACCACAATGGAGAGGGAATATTTGAAATAATACATGTAGAGAATCGTACAAAAAGGAGGAAACTCTGGGAATAAATGGAGATTGCAAAAGCAAAAAGGAAGAAAGACAGCCTCTCAAACAATCTAATCACGTTTGATAACAAAAAATTATTCGGCCTGGTGATTGGACGAGAAAAGAAAAACAGAACCAACCAATAAGATGGCAAGAAAATCTGGTAGCCAATAGAAATTCAGTATTTAGGTCAATAGAGTGAACCAATCACCAAGCAGTATGTTATAGCCAATAAGAACACAACGTTATATTATTGTAAGAATAAGTTTATATGTGTGAACCAATCACAACACAGCATTGTTATAGCCAATAAGATCACAGTATTATACATACTTTTTTTTTTTTTTAAATAATAATCGCTTGTGTGTCGCATGTGCAGCACCGCCCGTCATCCATAATGGAGTAGGTGCGGGTTGCGTATGCATTTAATATTGTTTCCTCCAACACCGGAATCGACCCTTTCGGGTATAACTTCAGTGAAGGAGGAAAGTATTATACATACTATAAAAACTCATGTTTAAGGCCTTGTTATTCAGTTGCGACACAGCTGATGATGGGATGACACCCGAAAGTACTCTTGTAAAAGCAACTAATAGAGTAGATTCGTACACTTGAAAAACTTTTTCAATTAGTTAAGGGATGTAGACAGCGGTGCTCGACCTTTTTGGGCATGGGGCCGCGTAGAATGAGTTGAAAATTCTCGCGGGCCACAAAAAAAAATAAAAATGTTCATTATTTTTCAATAGGTAATTATCAAATCAGTAGTAAAATATGGAAAGAAGGCACACAATTTCATGTCGCCTACCCATTAAAAAATTACAAATATTATTCAGCAAGAAATTGAGCTCTGCACGATTAAAACCATAACCTTCGTTACAGATATTGTTCACTTCTTAATCATCAAGTTTCTTGCCATTTTCACTTTTCCCTTCTTTTCCCCCTTTTTTTTTTCCTTTTCTCCTTATTTTTTTATTTCTTGTTACGGGCTCGCAAGCCGTAGGTTGAGCACCGCTGATGTAGAGGATCAGTTCGTTGGGGGATGTTGAAGACAGAAAACTCGAATCGAATCTAATGTCAGCCCATCAGAGAAATTGTTCCAAGTACCTTTTCTATTACAGTTCGAAGTTCGAAGCTTCCAAACTTCTCTCGTGCATTACTAGCGTCTTTTGTTCCAAGGCATGAACTTTTCCAAGTGACTTTCTTGAAATCAAATTTCTTCCGAGCCCAGCTAGCTCGTATATAAAGTTTGGAAGTGAAGTTAAATCAAATGATTGAACTAGTGTGAAGGCTGACCGCTCCCTACGCTAGGTGATACGCCTTGCCCTCCTTCAGACTAGTTCGGTAAATTATCAGCAAATTTTTGGACGGTGGACATCTTACAAAAAAACCGATGACCGTTAAAAAGTTCGTTCTATTGCTTCATTTGCCGCGTATGACCATACAGCTTTTTTTGAAGAAATTGGGTCTCCGTCCCTTTCGTTCTGCTATCTAGCACCCAGGATTAAAAAGAGTCTTGGAGCAAAAGAAAGACGGTACTTGTTACTTAGCTCACAAAAGTTGAAAATTTTCATCATCTGAATGGCAATCAAGAGCTTCGATTGTTCGCGGGTGGTGAAAGTACGCAATTTTTGTCATTCAAGCATTCAGCACTGCACTGCGTTCTAACCTTTACTATCATTCTTTCTCAGTTAAGGGAAAGTCAAAAAGAAATGACAAGTACACATCTAAATGTCAAAAACTCAATAGTGTACGTAAGACAGATGCACACAATTAATAAAAATCATTAAGCCTAATGAAAAAAACTTTACCACGCAAGGACGTCCACGACGCGCAAAGCGGAAAAAGAGCGAAAGTCACGCAGATATGTATTTCAGCAACCGGTTACTATAATAATATCGATTTAATAGACGAACTTTTCAAACGTAGGCTCGTAGGCTGCGGTCTATAAGGCGAAATACACATGTTCGGTACCTGTACAAAGTACTGCACGCTAATTTACGACCTGCAATTACTAAAACGTGTAACTATACCTATATGCATGTGTACAAATCCTACTAAGATAGATAGTGTTCCGAGAACGTTAATTCCAGTAAGTATACACTCACTACCCGTATGCATAATCCAAATATACGTACAAACCTGTTGACTGGAAAGAATCGGGCCCTCTATCATCGGCATGCGCCATTACCATCGCAGTCTAATTATATTATCTCTCACCAGTCCGCGTGACAAGTGTGCTCGTGTGAGGGCCGCCGTGCGTTTCGTTGCTCTTCGGTCTTCGCTGGCTCGTCAACCGTCAGTTGAATGATTTACCCGCTATTTCGGGCGGTCGTTATTTCGATGCGTTCTCTCGTTTCCTACTCACGCGGCAAATTCGAATCGCTTTCGATCGTTTTACTTTTCACGATGTGTTGATATCTTCTTTTCTTTCGTTCGCGTCGTTTAATCTGTTCAATTCAGTGACATTGTGCGAAACTTCTTATTCGCGAAAATGACGACAGCCGAGGATTTACTGGCTGGTGAGTAATATAGGTATTAGTTTGTTGATTTATCGACTGTCGTTAGACCGGTACTGTTTTTGGTCCATTAGAACCCCCCGCGGTCATAAGTATGATGACTCACTTTCAATGTATCGAAGATATTCGAGACACGTAAAAATCTTCTGACGCTATTATACCTAGTCTTGTCCTCTTAATAATAAACGTTCATTACACGTCCTAAGAGTTTTCGAGAAATGAGTATCGTATCGCTGCCCTTCTCGTAAATTTCATATCAAGTGCCCTCTGAGGACGAATCGCTTCGACAAGCGCCAACATCAACTCTTAATCATGACTATATGACTGCAAGTCAGAACCTGAGTTTTGACAGTCAGCTTTCTCTGTAGGTACCGTTTTCAACCAAAAATTGTTCATTTTTCGCGTCTCGATACTCGTGACTGGGAATTGTCTTGTTTCAAATTCATGAATTCGTGACTAGATCTTCGAAAATCGGGTTCGCAGTTTTCCGGTCCAATCTCGGAAGTAATTCCTATTCTGTATCTCTAACTCGGATGCGAGTTCCTTAATTAGGATGGAAGGTGGACGTGAGCTTTTGATCCTAAAGTTCTTTCGTCTCTTGTTTTCATGGAATCTCAAAAACCACCATAAATTGTAGAGAGTTTTTCTTTGCGGGAATGTATCTTCTACTCTTCCCGCGACGACAGCTAGACTCAAATTTTGTTATGATTTTCTTCCTGTCCTGAATTCTTTTCCTTATCTCAGTACTGTGAATAACCTCATTCTCTAGGTATCTCATATCCGTGATGATGATGATATTAAATAAAAAGGATGTGAAAAACGATAATTAGACGTAAAAAACGTTCTACATCAGTTGTAGATATCACTATTACGGCTCGTATTTTCCGTTTATTTGGGGCAGCCTCTTATGATATCATTGACAGTTGACACGAAAAATTTTAAGAAATACTGATTCACATTTTCCATTCATAATTTAGGCACATTAGTAGGATAAACAAGAGTCTCTCAGACGTATAAGGGCTTGACTTGAAATCCTCCTGAGGGTGAAACCGATTATCCCCTTCAAACCCCAATTCATCAAGTCCCTGTCATTGACCTTTCATCTCGAAATCTCTCTTCTCAAGGTTCAAAAATATCTTCCAATATCTTCATTTTCCCAGTGTAGTGTTTCAATCTCAAGATCAGAAGTACGTTTCTTAGGTCTAAGCTCAAACTGTTTAACGTCGTCTACGATCGAAGAAACAATGCCCGGGAACGAGCAGAAAGTCTTGCGTTTTTCGTTTCTTTCGTAATTCTCCTCTCTTCGAACGTGCGACACCACATGCGGGCTTTCTGGGCTCAGTGGTAGGCCTTGACGTGCTTTTGCAAAAGTCTCATGTAGGCTTCGTACCCTTCCTGTCAGCCAAAGGAACAAAACTGAAGTTATGTTATGAATTAAACGAGAAACATTCTCCAATTTTTTGCGTACCTTAAGATCTTCTTGTAAACGAGATGTTAGGATCGAACCTCACTAGAAAGGATTTCATGGTTTCCTAATCTTCTTTACCCTCTATTCTGTCATCTATTATGACTTTTGTGCGCACGAAGCGCTGGTAACTAAAATATTTTGAAGCAATCGCAAGAGCTACACGCTTCGAATTTACTTATCTTACCCCTTTTGTGAGGCTCTTGACTTTAAAATTCTTCCTCCTCTCACCCCTTGTCAAGGGTTTTGGACCATAATTGTACGGTATTTTACTAGTCGTAGGTATCGCTCAGAAGTCATGATCATTTCCAGTCTTACACTCTCATAAGGGATCTAGCTTCGGAATTTTCTCATCTCTCACGCTTTTTCACATGTCCTTGGCCTAAATTTTTCAATTTTTCATGACATTTCAAATCTTGAACTTTCCCACTTCTGAATACTTCTAATTTTACGCTTCATTATTCACAGAGACTCAAATGATCCCGGAAAAACTCGACCCTCACACAAAGAGCCTAGATAAATTGTGCTGGAAAACCATCCAAGGAAACCCAATCCTCCATACAAAAACATTTGATGTGATTAGATGCGTCTCTTACTGGGGTGAGAGGAAGAAATTTCTCTTAGGCGTCCCAGGAAATACCATAAAATTCTGAATTTTCATTTTCTAATTTTAATACACACCCTGTAAATCGTTCCCATCAGGTCGAAACTTTTCTGCTTCTCACTGGCTCTGCCGTACAAAGCTGAATTGTCGTGTACCCAAATCAACGATCAGGTAAACTGTATCTATCGGATGATTAAATAAATATAATTTCTTCCTGATCGTTGATTTGGATGTACGTACGTCAATCCAACCTTGTACGAAAGGATTAGAAATATGATTTACTTTCCCATCCTCGCTATGGCTCAAAACTCAAAAGTTCATCAAGTGCTACGCTGTTTTAGTGTTTAGCAGTGGTGTAATCGGGGAAGGAGATTAAGTAGGGGGGTTGTTGGTGTATAAATGAAAAATTCGAGCGAAAAACTTGATCACCTCGTCGGGATTCGAACCCGAGACCTTTCGCTCGCCGGGCGACTGCTGAATTTTTCGCTCGTGTTTTTCATTAACCAACAACCCCCTCCCCCCCACCTACTTTACCGTAAGTATTGTGTTTTTCGTTGATGTTAAGTAGGTATGGATGATTTTGAAAACGAATGCACTCCACCCCCTCTTCACAACCAGTTGAAACACGAGTGCTTATTAGATCCCGACGCATTTTTTTTTCTCAAGTTCTTCTCAGCTCAGAGGTTGAAAGTCCCACAAATCTTCAAGGTTTCAAGTTTCACAATGAATCGATGTCGAAATTTCTTGCATCCTCATTCCAATTAACTCAGCTGCTAATCTACGCACCCGCACTCTGCTAACATAACTGTTTCCTTCTTCTCTCGAATCTCAACCATGTCATCATCTCAAATTGAATCCTTTACCTCTTATTATATCATCCACCCCTCCGTGGCCAACCTTTCTCCTATATATGCGACTCGATCTAGCTAATATTCCCAAAATTCATATCACTATAATTATACCGAAAACTCATTAGAAGATCTCAACCGAATTTCCGACCCACCAGCTCTGCTTTACCGACGGGACCCGAAATTGGACACGCATTTTCGAACCAAGGCTCATTTTCACCGCCGAACTGAATGCCATACACATAATACTCTTCTCTTTCTTATTTCACTTTCCTCATCCTTCACCTCAAATTAAAACTGCTAACTGATTTACTCGCATCTCTCCTGAGCATGCAGGACTCTCACTCAAATAATCCCACCGTCCAACGCTGTAAACTCTATCATCCACTTCAACAATAGCCTCCTTCCTCTGGATTCCGAATCGCATCAACTCCCTAGAACACATGCCGCGGTTGACCTTGCCGCCAAAGATTAACTTCTCTCCCATGAAGTTTCTGGTCCCGTACTCACGCACTCTTGCCTATGACCTCCTCAAAAACTATCACCGATACCTGATACTCAACTCTGGTACAACTTCTGGAAAATTTAGAGAGCAATAAATAGCATATTTTGCAACTGGCGTAAGAAGTGCGAAATTTTGCGGTACGAGCCCGAAGTGAGTGACGAAAAAATCGCACAAGCGAATCTCGTACTTCTTGCGAAAGTTACAAACTACATATATTTTTTAGATTTTCATGACACTGATGTCATACTTCTCGTTTACGTTCAAACAGTATGCCTGAAAAGTGTGCAAAAATGAAGGCCGTAAAGGGCGTAAATAGATAGAAATTTGTGCGATTCGAATATTTTGCTTCTTGCACTGAAAAGTGGTTACAAATGTGATGCTTTTTGAGCTAGTAAGCTAAGAAAAAATTCAGATACCGGGAGCGGGGAATCCACAAGCTTCGCAGTTCCGTGTAAACGGCAAGTCATCTGAGTAGACGCTTTAGGGCTAAAAATTTTCCAATTCCCTTCCCTATCTTATATACGACTCCTCATCATTATATTATATAGCTCAAGAGTCGAAATTTTTCCAAGTCCTCCTCTTATCATTATAATATAGCTCGACAGTTGAAATTTTTCCAAGTCCTCCCCCTATCATCATAATACCGGGTGGACCAAGATTATGTTACCAGTTGAATGATGGTTTGCACTAAACGTGAAACATTAGATGTGAAATTTTCAATCCAATTTTATCTTCAACTTGCGCCCCTACCCAACTTTCTACGATTTTTTTGAGCCGAGTTATGGATTAAAATAAGTAAAAAATTAACCAGATTCGCCAAATACTAAAAATTAAAAACAGTTTAACGCTCCGAAAAAATACCTGAATATCTTCCTATTCGCGATCTGATGACGTCATAAATCAGTCCCCGTAACGTCACGATCTAATGACGTCATAGAACAATCTATAGCTCGAAAGTCAAAATTCCAACAGGAACCTATTTTATGGGGAAGATTTCGAAAAATTTGCCGTGCGTCGTGTGGTATCCGAATCATTAAAAATGATCTGAGTCCAATATCCCCTAAGTTCCAGCGGTAAAAATAGTTCCAAGTCCAAGGAAGTCCAAATTCTTCTCAGTCTCCCTCCTATCATATACAGCTCGCAGGTCGAAATGCCTCCAAGTTCCCTCGCTATCATATCTCGCAGGTAAAGAATATTTCCAAGTCCCTCTCCTATCATCATCAAGGACATATTTTCGAAAATGATGACGTACAAAAGTCGAACCGCCTACGCGTCTGTTTTCTGAAAAATAATGCTCCTCGCCACAAGACAGGCAGAGGGTTCCCCTGGACTCCTTCTAATCGAACTACGCGTCGCGTCATGAAGAAATCATTCTGACCTCCTTCAGAATCAGTCGCACACGTTTCGCCCATTCGATCTTTTTCTGGCTCTATTCTCTCCTCCCTCGTGCCAATATTGCCAACACCATAATATATTTGTTACACCTCTTTTCGAGTTTCACTCTTGAGAATATTTATCCAACTCTTTATTTTGTTTGTTTACATCTTCCATCTGCCCCATTGTTATAATTTCCATACAATCACTAACTCTCCTATCTACCCGCGTTCCTCTTTACTTTCACTCTCTATACTGTAAAGTCTCTAATCCTTTCTTATTTCCAACCTTGATTTTCACAAACTCTCCAAGTTGCCCATCCCGAGTGTAAATAGGTATAATATAAATGTATTCGTTTCTAACGCTTCGTCTACTCTTACTGATATATTGGAAAGAATTATAGTAGCCAACGGAAGTCGGCACATCTGTCAACAGTTTAGCTGCTACAATCTTAACAACGTGTGGAGGATTCTGGGAACTAGGATTGTGCGGATTGTAGGACGTACGATATTCGGCTTAGGAGCCAGACGTTATGCTCGAAGGACCTCAGAATACTAAAACTAGCTACCTCGAAATATAAAATGAATATAGTGTAGCTCTTCCTTCGAGTGTAGTTCGGTTTTTCGGCAAAGTGTTCAATTGTGCGTCTGGCAGTGAACGTATGGCCATTTTCTCCTTCTCGACGTATAGTGGTACGAATAAATGAATTAATAGTCTAAGTATATTACCGGAGTGCTACATGGGTGCTAAGTGAATTTGTGTACGGCTGTTGTGAGTAATCACTGGATTCTTCCCTTAAGATAATGACTAGGATTTAATTAGTGGTCTGATAAGAGTCTATTAGGAGGCTATGAATTTAGTGTAAAGTAAAAGCGTTAGTTAATCTAGTTTTTAGAATCAGTGTACGGTTGAGAAAGGGTCTAACCTGGTTCAGCAGTGGTTGACTTGGGCTTTTCTACAGGCGTCAATGTGGCTGACCGGATGAAGCGCAGAAGCGCACGTGGATCAAGTTTGAGAGGAGAACAGGTCTTGTCTGTGAAGTGGGGCAGATCGTGGATCTGTTAGTCTTCAACATGGTTGGAGATGGCTCAAGTTGTGGACCGTGTTGACGGTATTGATTTCTAGTTCATCCTCCAGTGGGACGCTGGAGAAGACTACTGAGGGAGTACTGCTCTATAGGTGCCGTGTTGGTGAGACAGAAGGTTCTCAGCTGACAGGTGGGATGCTGGTTGAGCTGAGGCCGGGAACTAAAAACGCAGATCTGAAGCTGAGGCTGCGCAACCTCAGTTAGGGTAAGAGCGTTTAGGTTCCGGGGTTAGGGTGTTTCACCGAAAGATTTTTCACCTAAAAAAATTCACCGATTAAGATTCACCTACAGATATTTCAGCTGATAGAAATAGTGGTTCACCACATGGTAAGTTCACCGTAACAAAAGTTCACCGACAAAATTCGATTATATTTTTATTAAAGAAGTTGATAATTCAGTTTAATTTAAGTTTAATAATAATGAAAAATTAATTTTTAATAATTTTATTTTTGATATTTTATTTAATTAAATTAAATTTTACATCATTTTTTATATTTTTAAACGTTATTTATTTTTATATTTTAATTACATTTAAGTTTGAAAAACAAAAAATGAAATAAAATAAAATAATTTAAATTGATATAATTTTTAAATTATTATATTGAAATAAAAATTATTTATTAAAATTTTCAAACAAAAATATTTTAAATAAATAAATTGATTTAATAAATTAAAAATTATAATTATAAAAAATAAAATATAATTTATAAATTTAATTTAGTTGATTCAATTTATAAATATTAATAATTTAATTCAATAAATTTTTTTTATTAAATATTATTTCATTTAAATAATTTTATAAATAAAATTCGCTATATTGGAGCATGAAATAAGAGTCGAACAGCTAATTGAAAAAGGTGAATTTTTTCGTCGGTGTCGGTGAGCTCAAAAAAGGAAGATGAACTTTCCTGACGGTGAAAAAGAAAAACTGACAGGTGAACTTTGCTGTCGATGATGTGTATATTCCTTCAAAAAGACTTACTCGGTGAAAAATCTTTCGGTGAACTGGTCGGATCCCTTAGGTTCCTCCTTGTTGAGACACTAAGGTTGGTGGGATACCGCTGCAGCCCGTTGTGAGGACTCGTCACTCATTTGGTGATAGTGAGCTGCCCCGCAGAAGGGACTGATGACTGCACTGAAATATTTGATTATAATGTCGATTAAGGGGGCAAGGGACTCAACCATGTCTTCTACAATTCTATATGATTGGCTGAAGGTGTTCTAAAAGTCGATTCCACCCCCCACCTCCCAAAGAGCAGACTGTTCAGACATTTTGACAGGTTAGCTCCGGCAAGATCCTATAGCTGGATGGCGTCTTACACGAGCTGATAAATAAAAAGCTTGTAAAGAAAAATCAACATTTTTCTCTTGCACGCACTCGCATGTCGCCAATCAATAGTAATATCGAGACCGGATGTCTTTCGACTGCACATCTGATTTGTTGTTGAGATGCACATATGCACTAACTTTGAGGTCTGAAAAAATTTTCGTAAAATATTCGATTCGAATACTCGAAAGCGAAAAAATGAATCTAATTTGGGAAAATACGTTCACTTTTGGCCAGCATCCAAAAAGAGGTTTCCACTGTGATTTGTCAAACGGTAAAAATAACAATTGCGGCGAGAATTATTCTCGATCTATTTTTCCACAGACACTCTTCTTGGGGGAAGTTTCTTCATTTTAACGAGAGCGAATTTCCCCGAAATCGTGGTCATATGAAATTCTGCATACGAACACGTTGTCTATTTTCACTAATACAATGACGACATTTGTAATTATCTCGATGTTTACATAGGTGTAAATTCAATTTTTTACATAGGTAGTTACGAACTCATCAGCACAGACCCTATCAAACCTTGGCTTCGGAGTGCGTGCATAGATCATATCAGTAAGGACCGATGATGACGCAATTCGCATTCGGATGTAAGAACGACGCGATTGTTCAACCCGTCGTAATAAATTAAGATGAGACGACGCGATCCCATCCCATCGATGAAACTTCGAGCCTCTTGAATTCATTTACACGTGAAATTCGACGTCTCTCGCGCGATCTCGCGTTGCGGAGAATTCGAAAAATTCTCTATTCGCCTGAATTTTTTGGCTGTTGTACTCGTTTCAACTTACTGTACCCATTATAAGCCATCTGCACGCAGTTACACATCAATTACCATCATCGATCTGCGCTATTTATTACCGGTTGCGAAAATATGTGGAAGCAGAGTGAAACGACCAACGACGAGCTTCCACGAATTATAAATATTGATGAGAGGTCGCTGTTTACCGTTCGATCTATCGCCCAGCCGCAGATATTGAAATTACAATAAAAATCTCGATTATTGTATGATTTACTCGGGCATTATCGTCCTCTATCGACACCCTCGGGTGTTCACGTTTTCGCTCATCACTTTTTCACGTTCCATCGATGCGGATAAGGCCTATGGCTATGGACACTTCGCTCCTTTCTTACTTCATGCATAATCGTGTAATTTGATATTGTTCATTATGTATACCTACCTACGAATTTATCATTTACGCGCTATTGATGACCTTGCTCGCAACTGAAACATGTGTATAATAATATGATGTTGGTATTGTACCTTCTTTTGAGATAAAATCGCATCGTCGATGTGCGTTATCTTGTGTCCACCATAAAAATGATGACGTCTACACGTATGTATTTGTAGGTCGAGAGGAACGCGGTTCATGCGAGAGTAATTTTCCTCAAATCCACTCTCGTAAAACTTCACGCTTTAAATCCGCGAGTAAACGTCGTAATCTAAACTTGAAAAGAAAAGTTACGAGTTTTACAAATTTCGTCGCATTTTACTTCGAATAAGAAAGAAAATAAGAGCTGAAGTTTGTTGACATCTTACGAGGCTAATGCTACACCACTTTCATTATCGACAATATGGGGTGAGAAGTGCAAGAAACACATCAAAGACCAAATGAATCTTCAAAATTAACCTCTACCTTTCTTTAATAAACAAAGAGCAGAAACAAAAATTCGAAATTTTGATTTCTGCTCACCACCTCTATCTCCTGTCCATATATCGTCGTTCGAGGATCCGCCTATCATCTCCACCCTCTGTGTGTCTAATCTGTCATCCGAATGACCTCCCACAGACAGGGCAGGTAATTGGTACTTTGCTTATTGACGAATTGCTCCACGCTGCTTGGTCCTCTAGTCACGGCTTATCTTGGCGTTCTTCAGAGTTATATAGGCCATATCTAGTCTGCTCTCCTTGAGCCCTACGGCCCTGGTCTAGCTCGCCGTGGAGGGTCTGCTCAGGTAACTTGTTATCCTCTATCCTTTGAACACGCTCCAACCATCGCAGTTGGCTCCTGGTCAGCATGTGTTCGATTGGTGCACATTTTGCTCGCTTCAGCACTTTTGCATGTGGTCTTGCCCTGATATTTCTTAGCGAAACATTAGAACTTGTTACTTGGAATTCGTCAACAATGCTATCAAATTGATAGTCTATGACTTTTTCACGTATGAACACAAAACCACCTTCTACGTCCTACATGAATGGTTTCTTCCGATATGTATGTGAAGTCGTTATTGTGAAATTTGGTTTTAAGTTCTGAACGGGAACAAAGAAATAGAAATGAATGTTTCGATCGCTGAGCAACTCATGGTTTCCAGGGGAGTGAAACGTTGAAGTATTTTGAGGTCTTGGAAGAAAGCTATGCAAGCAGGAGGGGACCGTTTTGTCTTAGTCTAGAGACTTCGAAAATTTCAACTTTCCAATTCCATAAATATAGTCAATTGTAGCTCCGAAAGGGTTCTCATTCAGTCGAAGAAGAAAGGACGAAGAAAGAGGGAATCCATCGGAAACATCTCCTAGCCGAAGCCCAAGTTTCCTCTTTTTTTTCCTTCTCTATAACTCCATTTCAACGTCCCCACTAATCAACATACTTTGGTCTAGAGAGTATGACTTTAGAAGTGAAAAGCAAATCGTAGTTTGAAAGGGGTGGAAGTTCAGACAGAATCGATTATCGGAATCAAAACTTGAAAGTACCCCAGAAAACGCCCTAGGAGAAATCTGGTAGATGCATTCGAATTATCAGAGTCCGAGGCCACATCGCAGACGGGTTACCGGACCTAAACTCAAGACGACCTCAGAAGAAAGACTGAAAAAAATTTTGGACTTCGGCGTCCATATAGGAGGGAGAGGTGGAACAAATGTTAGGAAGCTTTTCCTCCATACCGTTGCGAAAAAAATTATCAAAATGTAATACAATAAAGTTGTGAGCTTTGTGATGAAGAGAAGATCGCTATTTCCAGGTAACTGTTTCTATAAGAAGCTCTTTGGTGAAAGATGTTGGCCACCCATTGTCTGTTGAGCGAATGCAGTTTCGAAGGGGGTAAGCGAGGCTTCGACCTTGTTTAGAGTCTCGGAAAAACTTTTTCAAGAGACTAAATTTTCCCTAATAGATAAAAAGGGAAAATTAGGATTATTATCAAGTATTAAATACAAATTAAAATTTTTTTTTTAAATTGGAGAGGTAATGTATTCGTAATTTTAAAATCATTGATTTCTCAAAATTTTAATAATTTAAAATATTTTTCATTTCATTATTAGAGAATAGTAAATTCCATTAAATTTGAGATTTTTTAGTGAAGTATAAGTATTTTTTTTCTTTAATTTTAAATATAAATTATTTCTTATACATATTATTATTATATTAATTAACAAAAAAAAAAATATTAATTTTAAATTATTTATTGTTGACAAAGCTATTAATTTTTTTATATCGACAAAGAACAGTGACTTGTTCGACACGTCGTGCAAAGTTGAAAAAATAAAACGTGAATTTAGCCTAGATTTTAATTGAAAGTTAGAATATAATTGACCGATAAAGTTTAAATCTATCAAAAATAAATAATATTAAAATTCTATAATAAAAAATTCTAATTATTAAATAATATTCAATTCATTTTCAATTTAAATAATTGGTTTGACTGTACCTTGTTGAAGCCTCGGGTTATGACTTAAGCTTCAGGCTGCAAGCTTTTGTCTCTGGCGTTGGCATCGATATTGTGGCCAATTTTTTGGAAATTTTGGAAATTTTTTTTTCAATACAAGCTCTTACAGCTTGTACCACGTCGATATATATCCTCCCTAACTATTTCCATCGAATGACTTGAGCCCTACTGAGCTACTGAAGGAAAAGGATTAGAAAAATTTTGGACTCCGTCTGCTATAGAAAGAGGGAAACTAGGATGGGAGCTTTGTGAAGGGGGAGAGATCGCGCTGTCGACAGGAATCTGTTTTATAAAAGGCTGCGTAGTCTCAAGCAAATCCAAAAGGAAGGACCGAGGCTTAGACCTCGTTAAAGGTTATGGAAAAACTTTTTGAACCGACTACAGTTATTAAAAAGGCTCTGATCTGGATTGGGAACTTGAAAAAAAATTTCGTGATGATTATTAGCAGAAAGACTTTTGTTCGACTATACCTCGTTGGTGCCGCTGGTTATGACTTCGGCTCTGCCGTACAAAGTTAAATTGACATGTCTGCAAGATAACGATGAAGGTAATAAGATTATTTTCAGCTTATATTAGACAGTTTCAAGAGCCTCATTCTCTAAATCGTTGCTTTGCAGATACGTCAAACCGATTAAGTATGACAGAACTCCAGGTCGAAGGTTTTGAGCTCTGAAGATGGCTTCGGTACTGTAAACCAATCATTTTAATTCTTCCACGTCCTGTATATTCTCTCCAACTATTTTCACGGACTATAGAGAGAAAAAGACTTTGAAAAATGTCGAAATTCGGAGGAGAAGCGAATATCCGCTGTCCTTAGACGCAGAGTGGACTGCTATCTTCCTTTTTAAATTTTGAATTCGCCAATTCTAGCGTCTCATCAAAGGAAGAAGACGCTCTTGCTCGCACATCTAGCAAGTGCTTTGTTTTCTACATTGAATGAAAGCAGTCGATTTCTTTCATCTTCTTGTAACTTAATACCAGAATATTTTTCCAAATCCGGCTTACATAAACATAATAACAGTATAATTAAGAGAGAAGATCATTAACAAATATTAATGGGTGACATTTTCGTTTATAATGTTCCATTCAAGCTAGTAGACTTTCGAATGTGTTTGATGAATTCTTTATTACGAAGGCCATTATTATAAAATTCTCCTCGAACAAAGATCCTCCGTTTGTACTTTTGACCTCAGTAGACGTGCACGGTAACGAATTTAAATTCTTGAAAGACACATCAAGACCAAAATAAAATCGATCGCAATAATAAGGCCAAGATTTAGCACCTGAGAGAACAACTTTTTTAATATAGTACCCGTTATAAGGAGCAACCTTGAGATGACGTCATTAGGATGAAACTCAAAGTATGGGGTGGAAGATTTGATGTTTTAAATACTTGAGTTATGTTCTTATAACATAGAGAGATGAATGGAGAGAGGGAAAAGATAGTGATTAATTTGGAAGACCAGGCAAATGGTAGATTACAAGCCATCATAGGAACGATTTGTTGAGAAGAGGATATTTTGGCCTGAAATGCCACAATATACGTAAGTATTGAGTACGATGAGTGAAAGCAACTTAAATATGATCCAAAATCCTTATTTTCTAGACACATCCTGCAGTCAGAAGAGTGGTCGGTGCTCAGTTTACTCTTCCGTCTCAAGACAATTCGAAGAAACTGCTTTCAGATGAAGAATTTAAAAATACCGAATTGACGATTATGTTCAACTTTATTATTTCTTGTATTTTTAAAAAATTTTCTATCGGCCCATAAAACTGGGGCGATATGAATTTTTTTTCTTGTAAGTCTGCTCAAAATCGTATGTTTAAGAATAGATCTGGAGTGGTGAAAGAGTTCCTTGGAAACACTCCGGAAATACATAGGATAATTTTGAAAATACATTTTGTTGGTCAGTGGTTCCTAAATCATGTGCCGCGAGGTTCTCAAAGGGTACCGTGAAAAGGACGTTTTAAACTAGAAATTTCTCGAAAAGTTAAACCTTATTAAAAAAGACGCTACTAAAAATTTATTATGATATCATCACGTTCTTAGGTTGGTCTTAATGCAAACCGTGAGCTTGTCACATTTTATATGATACTCTATATTTTAGGTGTCTCTCGATCGACTTTTAACAATCCTTCGCCTGTTTCTACGCTGCAATGTGTGTGTGTGTGTGACATGGAAATACTGGGCCGAACACAAAACATATTTATTCGAATGTTTCTTTCAACCAGAGCAACAGTCACCAAAAAAAAAAACAAAAGACCAAACACAATTCTTACAGTTTTTTTTATATATAGGTACTTCAATAGCACTCCGATCTTTCCTTTTGCTTCGAACAAGGTTTTACGACTCCTACACGAAGGATACTCCTTTTCAAAATCTTCGGCGACACTAGACAACAGAAAATGAGAGCTGGCGAGACTGGGCCAGTATGCTCGAACAATAACTCTGTAGGAGTCTGTCTGCGCGACTTTTAGCCACGGTTAATTCGCGAATACGTGGCACATTCTCCGGGAATACTGTCTCTACCCTTCTCTAAGTACAGGAAAAAGAATAGAAATCGGTCTCGTCGACTTTTCGTACACTCTGCCTATCTCGTTACAGATAATATCTATACCATTTACGAGCTACCGCATAATATTAAGAAGGATAAAGAAAATGTAGGTGCGTGTTTACGTGATCATTTTACGTCGACTTATGAATCACAGTCTACGATTGAGCGTGACTTAGTCGACATTCGCTGAGAGATGCATTCATCCATCTCGCGCGAATATGTAAGGTAACCTTATTCTCGCTGTCAATACGGTAACAACTGTACCGCTATACGAATGTACCCTTTTTTAGTATCAACAGAAACTGAATAAGATGCAGCGGGTACTTGACGACTGCAGGTGCAAGTTTTTTTTTAATCAGTCGAAATTAAAAGTTGTTCTCTACCCGACTCATTAGAGTGGTCGACATTTGAAGAATATATCTAGGACAGACGACATTTTATGCAACAATCTAGTATAGTAACGTATATCGAGTTCGTCAAATATCAGCTACTCCCCTGATTGAATCTCTAAACAGGAAACTTGAAATGAGAGGAAAGATAAATTTCAACAACGAGCCTAAGAGAGCCGTTCTTCCGAGCAGAACAGGGCTTTTGACGTACTCGTACTTCATCGACTTTCGACTACACATATCAGGAAGATGATCATCAGTTGAAAATTTCAAAAAATTCGGTTCAAAATTACTTAAAAAAAGCTGTGCGCTTTCGGTTGAGAAAATATTCACGAAGCGAATTACAAAGTAGCTCAAGCATAATATACGAAAACGAGGAAACGCCGTCGAGTACAAACAAGTAAATCACATAAAAACTAGTCGTAAAGATAAAGCTGAAAATCACGAGACGTCAAAACAATAAGAAACTAGATTACAATGAAACGAACAAGAGAAGAGAAGGTTAGAAACAACTTAAGACGACACGAAACAAATGAAAATTGAAATCACAACAGTCCAAAGTCTAAAATCTGAGATCAACCTTAAAAATAAGAAGCAAATCTAAAACTACAAAGAGGGGAGAGGGTAAAAGGAATCGATAAGTCCGCGAGTAGAAAAATCACTAAAACACAAAAGTTCAAAATTGAAAAATTGAAATCTATGCCTTCTTTACCAGCTCGAAGTCAAAATTTCTCCAAGTCATTTCCCCACCGTAGTTTAAAGAGGAAATTTCTCGAGTATCGCGGCTCACATCCAAGGAGGGGAAAGAGAGTGGCAACTTAATTCCATCCACCACTCATTAGAAGGATAGATAAAATTTTCTCTTGTCCATAAGAACTTATGGAAGTAGCTAGAAACTCAAAATTCTTACCATTTACAAATCATGATGTCCCTTGGTTTAATGAAGAAAGAAAGATCGATCAGCTAGGGAAGAAATATTGGGATTGGATAGATTTGTTGTAGCAGATAGACGTGAGAAAGTTTAAAGAGTTAGTGATGGTTTCTGAGTTGTTGGAAAGAGCAGAATGGGCTCGAGAGGAGACAAAAAATGAATGTCTGATGTTTACAAGAGAAAAGCTGGTGAAAAAATGTGAAACGGATAAATTTTCAGTTTGGCAGTATTGGCATGAGGGAGGAGCAGAGAGTTCGAGTAGTAGGAAGGAGTTGTAGTCGAGTTACGACGGTGAGAAACGGATTGCGAAGAAGACCAGGGGACCGGGGATTTCTTCATTGAACGAAGTTCGTTACACGGTTGAGACGACCAAAGGCTGTGCCATGATGATATGATTTGGGAACGGTAGAAAGATTTTAAATCGTGGGCCGGAGAAGGAGAGCGATCTGCAAAACTTGCTTGGCAGCCAGATCCACTGCGTCGCGTTCCAGTAGACCGATATGACCAGGAATCCAAAGGAAAGCAATTGAAGATAGAAAAAATGTTGAAGTATACAGAAGGATGAGAATACGCGGAAGGATAGGATTGGAAGATTGGCGGTTTTGTATGGCTTGGAGAGAGGAGAGAGAGTGTCAGAGAGGAGGGTGAATTTACAGGGTTGAGAGAGAAGAGTAAGGCAGGGATAAATGGCAGATAGTTCAGCAGAATATAATCCTGGCACCTGGCACCCGTCATCTTTCTTCAAATCATCCTCCCATAAAACAGGTTCGCTGTTAATATGGAGGTCGACTTTTACATAAGAAAAAGTGGGACTTCACCATTCATGAAGAAGGTGTAGCCAGTGTCGTAGCCCCATCTAGACCCATCTGTAAAACCCAGGATTAGCAATTAAGTCTTTAATGGGTCTTATGTAGATTATGTTGGGCGATTTCGTCAAGTTGGCTAGGTCGAGGCGAATGAGCAGTGGTGAGGATGTCCATGGAGGGGTGGATGAGAAGATTGGCCTGAAATTTGAGGTAGTGGTCTAGATGAGATTTTCATGAAAAGGGTAGGAAGATGAGGAAACTGAGCGGTAGACGCGAGAAATTTGGCTGTCATCCATAATGAGCGGAATTGTAGAGGGAGAATGCTAGCCTCAGCGCACAAACTGCTGGTGCTCAAGGCACCAAGGGCTAAAAGTAAGGCTGCAGATTGTATTGTACCAAGGGAGATTTGTTAGCTTGGTGATAGGAAGTTCTGGGAAGAACAGCCAGTAGAAACGCAGCACAAAGATTAAAGAGTGGACCAATCATGAAGCAATATTGTCGTACCCAATCAGATCACAGGGTTATACTGTAAGAACCAATGTTTAAGACCTTGTTCTTCACTAGTGATACAACTGATATCCAAAAGTGCTCCTATCAGCTAACTAATATCGTAAAATAGCAATAGTGCACTACTTACACCTCACCGAACTCAATTTGATTTCACCACCACCGCCACCCTAATGTAGCTTTGGTGTGCGAAAAATAGTACTCCAACACTTGAAATCAATCATTTTAGTACTCAGTGCACTACTTACACCTCATCAGACTCTACCACCACCGCCACCCTAAGATAGCTTTTGCGTACGCGGCCACTGCTTCCGGATGAAATATTCTTTCACGAAAAACGACAACAAAGGTGTCAGTTAGAAAAAAAGAAAAAAATTGACCAATATTGTCAGTCTGAGTATGAAGAGACGAAGCTGCACAAAAAAATACGTCCTTCGAAAATCGTTATCATGTAGCTGAAATTCTTGAAGCGATACTGATAGGCAAGATTTTTACTCCTCCATATAAAAATATTCTCTTTATATTTGTTGAAAATTATAGGTGTTGATTCTGAGGCCACTCGGGTTGGTGGGCTCAGGTTGTTCTTGCTCCACTTCTTCCTCCCTGTCTCAAGCCTCGTTTACTTCTTTCTTTATTACTCGATGATGATCCTGCGTCAATGTTATACCTTTATGTTCTTGTTCTGTCAAAATGAAACAACCACACAGCCGCGAGCTTATCGGTTTGAAAAATTGTGATTCTCCAGTCCAACAAATTCTGTAGCCTTGGGGGAAAAATCTTGGGCTATATATTGAATTTTTCTGGTCATCTGTGCAACTCAACTATCAAGCTGCGATTCAAATATCTTCTCAGTATAGAGATTCGCCGACCAAATTTTGCGATTACGATACAAGAGGTACCGATGAACCAAAGGATATACTTTCAACACACGCATTTCATTTTTCAGGTCTCCTTTTTTTCCTCGATAATTTTAAAACGATAATGGGTTTGACGAAAAAGACTTCGAATCTATAAGTCGAATTAAGAGGAGCAGGTGTATTTGGCTTCGAAAAAATTCGTCTCGCAAATATTTCGAAAAGTTGAATTTACTACTCTCAAGCTGAAGGAGAAGAGGAGAAACTTTAAGATTGTAGAAAATGAAATTCTTTTCGAAAAAATATTCAACTTATACATCACTGTAATGTCTAAGTGGAAATCATATAAATAAAAGAAATCGTAAATAAATTAGGAATTTATTTGCGGAGTCTTAAATTTTGACGAGGTATGCGCTAGCGCACGACATAATTTGTAATGTAATTTTTACTGACGAATTCTTGGCCATCCGCTTTTCGTTTAATTTGTTTCGAAATGTCGATCGGATTTTGAGAAAATACGAGCAAAATTCGAAAAAACTCGAGTATTTTTCAGCCTTCACAATTTAAAGTCATTCGTTGAACGTCACATCAGTTAAAAATTTCAGAATGAGCTACAGAGAAGAAAAATATTGGAATAAATAGAGATGAGACACGTTGATGTTGGCGTTAGATTATAAAATTCAATTCACACCTCTAAATCGTCATCGCGTTTAGTCGTCGGGTCTTCAACCGAAATAAATTTCGATGAATTTACTGATGAGAGTGTTTTAAAATACTCACTTGACAAAATGACTGCAGTGACTCACTGCGTATCAAGTGGTCGGAACACTTACCGAGAATTTTTCACTTTCGCTCAAAATCTTGACGCCATCCTATGTGCCCTAATTATCTTACTGATAATTAGTTATTTTTTTTATTAACATCAATGAAATATCGTGAAAGTAAAGGTTGATGTTGGAAGGTTTGTCGCAAAACGTACGTACTAACAGTCAAGCGCGCGGTGCAATATGTGAAATTTAAGCTCATTATTGACTCTTCAGACGATGAATTGAATCCAGATACGATTATACCGCATACCGTTTTTGTTTACGTGAATTTCACACATTCAAAATTGCGGAAATTAACAATTATTATGATACTAAAAATACCGTAAACTTATGCAGAATCCCATTCTCTTTCCATTCGGATTGTTTAACGTAAGCGACTTCACGTCATTTTATCGAAAGAGAAAATGAATATCACGCTTTATCGATGCCATCTTGCATGAATTTGTTGCGGGAGGGATGAGGAGTATTGGAAAGAGGGTATACACTAAAATATTTCAATCTATGAAGTAATGGAATTCTGGGTAGGAATGATCGATCAGATGAATTGCCGTCAAGTTTTCCCTGGAATGTTGGTACCATTCGTGTCAGTGTGCGTTGGCTTCCTCCAGATTTCGTACTCCACCTTGATATTCTTCAGTGTGAGTGTTAGATCCAAATACGATAGCTGTTGATAGTCTCATTCCTCCTTTCCACTTTGAATTTGATGGTTTCATTCATAGTATTTGTTTTCAGACAGAAGTGGTGCACCTGTCTATTGATGCCTGGCCAAACAATGAGGTTATCATTGGGCCAGTGTTGGGTCGAGTTTCTGAACATGTTGCCTGTAAGGTTGAGAAAATCCGAAAAAAAGTGATTCGATACGACACGACCCAGCTCTTCACATTTAATACTCGCTTCATAATTTGTATTCCGAAGTTGAAATGGCTGCTGCGCCGGCTTCATTTTGAAGTAATGTTTGCTGAGTTCTCATCGTGTTCATCGGAAAATGACAAGAATACTTTTTCCTTGTAAATTTGATAAAAATTATTTTTGTACTGAGGTATTTTTTTCGTAGGTAGCGCGGTTTGTGAGAAAAGTGGTGTTTTCGGCGCTTTAAGCATTTTCACTACCTATATCACAATGGCTGATGCGCGGCTTCCTTTTGAAGGTGTATTTGCTCGATTTCCTCGCGATGGTCAAAAAATCACAAGAATACTTTTTTCTTGTAAACTTGATGATGATCATTTTTGAACTCAGGTATTTCCTTCGTAGGTAGCGCGGTTTGCGAGAAAAATCAAAAAATCTGTGTTTTCCGGCGTTTCAGGCATTTTTATTGTAATATCCGAATAGCTGGTGCGTGGCTTTACTTTGAAGGCGTGTTCGCTCGATTTTCCTCGCCTTGATCGAAAAATCACAAGAATACTTTTTTCTTGTAAATTTGATGAGAAATATTTTTGTACTGAGGTATTTCCTTCGTAAGTGGCGCGGTTTGCGAGAAAAATCTAGACGACTGTGTTTTTCGGCGTTTTAAGCATTTTCATTAAATCAAGACAGCTGATGCGCGCGCAGGTTTTACTTTGAAGGCGTATTTGCTCGATATTCCTCACGTTGATCGAAAAATGACAAGAATATTTTTTTCTTGTAAATTTGGTAAAGATCATTTTTGTAATGAGTATTTCCTTCGTGAGTAGCGCGGTTTGCGAGAAAAATAAAAAAATCCGTGTTTTCCGGCGTCTCAAGCATTTTCATTATGATATCAGAATAGCTGGTGCGGGGGCTTTACTTCGAAGGCGTGTTGGCTCGATTTTCCTCGCCTTGATCAAAAAATCACAAGAATACTTTTTTCTTGTAAATTTGATGAGGAATATTTTTGCACTTGGGTATTTTCTTCGTAAGAGGCGCGGTTTGCGAGAAAAATGTAGACAACTGTGTTTTTCGGCGTTTTCACGCATTTTTACTAGATCAAAATAAAAAATTTACTTTGAAGGCGTGTTCGTTCAATTTTCCTCGCGTTAATAAGAAGATCACAAGGATACTTTTTCCTTGTAAATTTGATAAGGGTTATTTTTTTACTGAGGTATTTGCTTCGTAGGTATAGCGGTTTGCGAGAAAAATTGATTTTCGTCTTGTGTATGGTCCTATGAAAAGACAGCTCCACCTCGACAGATGAGCAATTCTCAGGAACTTGAGACTACTTCCACCTTTGTACAGGAAAACCTTTGCTGCAAATCGACTGGACTACAACTCCACTCAATCTTTCTACTCAAACTTATGGTCTATTCTACTGCATACAACCGTTCACTTCCATTCCCTTCATCAAAGTCTGGCAATTTAACATTTATAGAAAAACAAAAGTGTTTCAATAAAGAGGATATTCTTGTCGGCATAATTAACGCACCAACCGTCAGGTCACAATTTAAAAACAATTTCTCACTTGGGTAATTTCGCCAAAAGTGGGAATATTGGGTATCTAATTTTTCGAGTTTTTGATTGCTGTTTTTTTACCTTTTTTTTTTGTAAATTAATTAGTTAACCCCTCCAGATCACATATCCGTATTCAGGTCTACATTTTTTGCTCTCAAATGAAAACGTGAAATTGGTCCATATGTACATATCATTATTGGTCGAGATTATCATTACCGTGGAAGCAAAAAATGACTGAGGACACGGTAATGAGAAACACGGTAATGAGATTTCCGAAGAAAATCAGTTCGGTCACAAGCTACAGTGTAGGTAGCGTCAACACTTCAATTGGAAATGATAGACGCTTACAGATGGAATACGCTAAGGGAAAAAAATATTTCTTCAACTTACCTCCAGAGGATTAATTCATCGACACGGTAATGAAAACTGAAAATGGACAAGCCCATCCGTCATTACTCGAAGGAGTCTCGACTTGTACTGACTTGTACCATCAGATCCAAATCGCACTAGCGTGATGCAATAATGATGCAACAGCTGAACCAACTTCTTAGAATTATATTAACCCAACCTTATCACTTAGTGTTGCTGGATTTTCATACACACACGGTAATGAGAAAAAAAGTGGGGACATACGATTTTGAACAGAAGATGTGCTCTCGCTTCCTACGGTGTGTTTTTTTGTAGTAGTTTCTCAATGTTCTTTTTCCAGGAAAGCGGTATCTTTCAAACTCACACGTTATTAGCTCATCAGTATTATGCCTATCGTCGCTATGAGCCAACAATAAAAAAAGATCGTATTGAAGACATGCCACGGTAATGAGAAAACGGACTTTCGGATTAATTTTTTGAGGGGAAGGGGGGTAGTACTTGATTTCGAAAATGAATGGTTTTGTCCTATATTTAATGTTGTTTAGCGAGAGAGATTTGAAACTTATAAAATATCATGATTTAGGCTGTCAATTTGCTGAAGACTTAATACTCCCAACGTCGGCGAAATTACCCACTTAATGTAATTACGGTATAGAGGTTTGATGAAAGTGTCTTAGAGTCGTCGATTGGAATAATGCGGTAGACCTATATATCTCTTCGTGATGATAATTTCCAGTTGTCACGATACGAATGCGAGCATCAGGCGGACAAACGAAAAAGCAAACAGCATCACCATCAGGTCTGTTGTAGGACAAGAACTCGTACATATTTAATTAGAAATTTACCATTTTCGTCGTTGTCGTCGCTTCTCTCGCAGAGTGTTAAATAATCTTCATTATTCAAAGTGTTGCACTCGATATAGGGTCTACTCCACTTTGTCATTAATGTACTGCACAAGTGAGTACGTTTACCTCCTGGACAGTTTTCATTTGCTATCGCGTGCCTCTCTTTTTCTGGATCGAGCGCACGTGTGTGACTTTATGATGAGCTGCCAAAATAAGTACTGCACTGCGCTCGAAGACTCATCATTGCCTGCGTTTCATTGCGACCCAGAATACCGATATAGGTTGAGAGGTCCACGTTGAGGAACTTTCATTCATGATATTTCCGGCCTTCTTTGTCGCCATCTTATGACAAATCTCTCTCCGGCGCACAACTACTAATAAATATGTAATGTTTTTCCATACATCGCCGATTACACATCGCGCTCGTACCTATATGTGTATAATTTATGTCCCATTCTGCTGAAGCATCTATCTACTGCAGGTTGTACTCGCAATTTATTTATTATATTTTCACATTCCATCTCTTCGGCATACGGGCACGATATCGAAGGGTCTCGCCCAAATCACCATCGCGCCATTGGAGCCAGACGCGGTATGCGAACCTCGTCTCGGCCGCAGTCTTGAGATACACGTCCGAGTTTCAGTGTGCAGTTTGGCAGTTGACGAAGACTCAGCGGAATACGTGTTCAACGTTCGTAATAGTCTGCGCGTGAATGTACGCGGACCAGCGAAAACCTCATCGACGTGAAAAGAATTCTGATGAGAGCTGTTGACGAGCCGCGAACATATCACGATATTCCGAACGGAAAATCCTCTCCAAAATGGCGAAAGGGCATATAGTTATGCGCCTTCGGTGAGATTAAGACTGCCGACCTCTATCTTCGTGTTTCGTAACACATTACGCCACGGTATCCAAAGTGCTAACTGGAGTCGATACCGTATGGTCGAAGAATCTTACGATCAACTGCACAATACGTAATGCTATTATGAAGTGGGTTCACGATCCAGAAATGCAAGGAGAATCTTTGTCTTAGTTTCCGTATGTAACCTCTTTCCTCGGCTCCTATGGACAGAATTTACTGATCATATGTCATAAGGATTTACAGCCTCGAATGTATTTTCTAGTCGACAGGGTGAAGGTAATTCTTCCACATTTGTCATGATCTTTGAGTGAAAAATTACCGTCTACCTTTACAGTTGTTTGACATTACACGCAGTATATTATCTAGTTTCAATGAATACACGGTATACGTATTTGTCTTTTCATCTATTTTCGATTTATTAGTTACTTGTGTGAAAAAAAAAGGAAGAACAAACAAAGAAAAAAAAAAAAGTTCTTATAATGTGGTATCGGAGTTGAGTTGTCGAGCATTGAAGACTTTTCCTGTCCAATGTTACGTTAAGGAGGAAACACTTGATTTCTGCTTCCGTTTCTTGGCCGCCTTCCTACAATTTAACGAGGGTGACGTGCATGAATTACTCCGGTTTTATATACCTGCTTACGAACTCATTTTTACTTGTACGTTGTACGAATTGCAACAGGTTGAACGGAAAGGACAAAGATTACCTTAAAATAAAAGTATTCTTAATGATTGTTTTGAATTTCCTTCTATCAAAAAAAGACATCAAAGATCGGAGCGTAAAATTTGTAAAAATCTATTGCAGTTCAGTGCTTTTAGTGAATCGATTGACTGAATCCTAGAAATTATAGAAGCTCGTATTCTTCCGAGGCTGACGCTAGTACGTCAGAGAATTTCATCGAAAGAGCATCAATAAGCGAATTGTTGAACATAGAAATCGTTACGATTTTTAGTATTACAATGCTGATACGTGAATATTTTCTATATTATCATGTTCGTGATTCTTACGATAAATTATACATTGCTGTCCGTCGAAATCTGACGATTCAGCGTACATTTCTTTCAGCCATTCTTCTTCTCACTTTTCACGCAGTCTTAAAAAATTAAAATCCTTCGTCAATTCAAGCATTCGGTCCTATACCAGAGAATGGTTGTGAACGTATGATAAAGTATGAGAGTAAATTAGAATGATGTCATCAGTCCTTTATATGAGGTTATCTTTTCTGTAAACACCGAACAGATTGACGGGAAATATCCAGGCTTAGGCTATCAACAAAATTTTTTTCCTAGTCCCTCTTTTCATTATACAAGTCCAGGCCATCAGCGAGTATTTACAAGTCCACCAATAATAAAGTTCGGAATTATTTGGGAACTTCGATTTTTCGGATATTTATAGTCATTTATACTGAACTAGATAAGAGCCCTTTCACCCTCTTTCGGAAATTTCTTTGAGATAGATTAGAGCCCTTGCTTTTTGCCCCTAAATTAGGTAAAACTCTCTATCCTCTCATAATCACAATTGTTTTCAACATAGAACCTGTTTTCGAGGGGAGGGGGGACGTGAATTGAAGAAAAATACCGGGCGCCATTCTTCAGGGAAAACTCACGGGTTCTTTGACGTAGTTAAACGAGGGGTGGCAGGGAACCTGTCTAATGGGAGATCTATGACGTCACAAGGCTGACCTATGAAGTCATCAAATTGTGACCCGGGACTCAAGAGCTACAAGTGATAGGAGAGGGACTTGTAAAAATGTTGACTTCTGAACTATACATGATATGAGGGGCTTAAAATACGGGGCACGTGGGATCTGAAGAATGTACATTGTGACGTCACAAGACTGGCCTATGACTTCATCAAATCGTGACGTCGGAGTTATATAATAGGAAGGGGACTTGAACAAAAAAATGGATCTATGACGTCATCAAACTGTGACGCCACAGGCTCTTATTTGTAAAGGGAGTGGATGAGAAATTAGTGCATATTGTTGAAAGTATTGCGATAAGTAGCACGGTTTGGAATGGAATTAAAGAGAATGTCTCGAATTGGGGTTAAAGGAAGTTGTAAGAGAGAGGTGGGGAAACTGGCAGTCAAGTAAAGTCGACGAAAATGTAGAGGTGGATGACCTGATTCAGCGGCTAGACTTAGAGAAGGTCTGGTGCGGAAAGCGCCAGTGCAAATACGAAGGGCAGAATTATATAGAAATGACAGATGTGAAGAGGGTGCGAGTCCATACATAGACGATCCATAATTTAGGATAGCTCAAACTAGGGTACGGTAGAATTTACGGTTGTGATAAAACCTCGTCCATAGCTATTCATAACTGTAAATTTCTCAGAGGGGTCCCTCACACTCAAATAGTTTCTTTCCAAGTACAGGAAGTAGGTTAGAGTCACCATTTTCCTGGAAACTACGTTTTGCCAAAGAATGGCGAACCTTCTTCTCGAATAATTCCTGGAAGTCTGGTTTGATGTTGGAATTCCCAGGCGGCACCTCCTCCAGATAGAAACAAGACCTTTATTGGAAGTGTGAAGGAGGAAAGCTTGAGAAAAATCATATCAGATATTGAGTTATATTCTTGTTTGGCACGTTTCAAAATTGTTATCAATGGAAAAGTGGATTGAGACAGAAAGAAGTCTAAAGCTTCCTAAATGGGACCTTCTAATAGAATATAGTTCTTCGGGTGAAAAAAATATATCTTCTCTCAGAGAAGCGATTTTCCGGTTCTTGATGAGAAGATGACCACTATTAACACATGTCTATCCAAGTTTCCTAAATCCTAGCACCTAATTCCAAAATTTGCCAGTCAACACCACCCTTGCGAGTTAGCCTCCTACCCCGTAGAAAGAAACCCTAGACATGATCTTGAAAATCTGCGAGTTCCGCGAATCCTGAATCCTAGCCTCTAATTCCAAATTTTGAGAGTCGAGTTGCCCCTATCCCGTTATAAGTCTGTATAATGTATCCCTTCCCTATCTTTATGATAAGCTGTGACCCCGAGACCGCCTTCAACTATGTCATCGTAAGCTGGTAACGTCATCAACCATGACCTGGAGTCTGATTCTGAAATCTGTGAGTTCAATGTTCCTCCTCTCATCCTTGTAATCTATAGTGGTTTAATATAGCCTTTTGGAATCTCCAAGCGTGACGCCATCAGTCGTGACTCGGAGGTCTATCATAACGAAGGCTGGAGCAGAATTACTAGGAGACTGTTGAAAATCGACGTTGCGATTCATTATATAGAATAAACAATGAGATTTACAGAAACGCAAAGAAAAGTTTTATTGTAAACCGGTTTAGCGAAAAAATAACAAGAGAAGTACTAAAGGCTTATGAGCGGAGTCAGAGATCTTGAAAATAGCAGAGAGTAAGGAAGAGACAGGACCCAATCTGTGCTGATGACGTCACAGGCAGCCGTCACAAATGCTGATGTTGACTTCACAGGCACCCATCACGAACGGCCGGTTAATGACGTCACTAACGTTGATATCCATATATGAGCTCGGTGGCTCACCGTACAGTGCGGTGCAGTGTTCATAACTAACAAACGTCGGTCAGCTAGGCCATGATTTCATCACAGAACAGGCATGGCCTTAAAATATAAATGAGGTCACTCGAAACATGATCTACAATTTCTTTGGTTGTGTCAGAAAATCTCTTGTTTTTCCCCTCCTTCGTATCATGGTTCCTGTTTGCAGTCGTTGTCACTCGTTTAGGATTCACCATCAACTTTTTCTGATTGAGAATTGTCTCCGTCTAACTGGTCAGATCTCGAGCTCAGGCTTCGTTCCAAACATTTGGGAAAAAAATCTCGTCTTTCGCGATCCATTGATAAAAAATAGCACCATGATCTCATTTTTACTGCCCTAAAAGTCTCTTATTTTGCAATTTTTCTCGAGACGAAGGTTTTCAATTACAACATTATTTGAAGTTTATCATTTTTAAACGTTTTTAAAATGTTCTCGCCGGCATAATTAATCGCGTAAAATATTGTCCTCCGTCACTGCAGTTTGTATACTCGTACAATCATTGGCTACCCGCAGCGAATAATCATGACGTTTTTCTTTTTTTACAGGCTGTATTTTAATTTCGAACTCTTGGTTACAATAAACGGCAATTACACAACGATATCTTGAAAATATTGGTGTAATAATCTAATGATGGGCATATGTTTTTTTTTTTTTTTTCTTCGTTTTGGTACGCATGTCAAGAACTTTAGTAGCTCGTACAAGGAAATTATCGTTCGAGGCGCGCCTTAATTGAAGATTTCTCATTGTCGAATATTGTCTTCGCGTTTTATAACTTATCGGTTGAACCGTCAGAGTCTTGTCACGAGTATGACGACCTTTTAATTAATATCCAGCGCCACACCACGGTAGCTCTACGTATCTCACTTCTTCGGATATTATTCGATTAATTTCTTTTTGTACAGGGGCACCGACACTTGATAACATTCATTCGTATGTACATTCGTATGTACGTGTACCGTAGTATTTTTGAAATAAAAGACATGGAAAAACCGTTGCATAGGAAATGAGACAATACATAACTCGCGCAAGATGGTTAAGACTGTGCCAAATGAAGCCTGAGGTCGATCGTGGTGTTGTGTTGATTTGGTATTTACGATTTCGTTTGTCATCATATTTAACGTGAATCTGTGGTACAACTGGTCACAGCTCGAGCACAATCTATCGAGCTACTTTTAAACTTCGAGATTAACCTCGAATGAGCGGCGAAGAAGGCTTAAATTAGTCTCAGGCTTCTTCATCTTCTTTGTTTTTGAATGGGTGGCCAGGAAAATGACGGAAATGCTAGCAACAATATACAAACCAAGATTTTCCAAAAATACAGAAATCAAGAAATTGTTGGAGAATTGCTCCGGAATGCTGTAGCTAGCCTAAGGATTATAACTGCGTAGCTACTTGCCAACTTTGGAGCTATGCCAGTATCTCAGAATCCAAATACTCTACGAACGAACTGGCTCAGAGTACAAACCGTTATTACATACAAGTTTGATGAAGCTTTTCCTAAGAAGTGACAGACACTTGTATCTATTGCCTTGGAAGCCAATAGGAGGTTGCGTTCCTCCTGGTGTAGGTTTGATGCGAGTCTTCTCTTCTTCTTAATATGTTTCTGTGTCTGTCTCTTCCTACTCTACCCTGCTCAATGTCCTTGTCACAACTGAGAGCAGTTTCCCTAAAAGTTAGCCACCGACTCACATAAGATCTCTTTTATCGGCAGTCCGTCTTCCGTTTCTGATTCGCAGTTGTTCTTCCTCTCACAGCTGTCTCATTGTCTTGTCTAGATAGCTGATCTACGCTCTGCACGTCCTACCTGACTGGCCTGCCTCTAGACACTCACATCTTGCCGTTGGGACAGTCTGGACTTTCTTCACCTGCGAATCTTGTGCTACCCCAAAGAATAAACCTGACCAACCCAATCTAAATTTGTCCTCTCGGCGACGTAATCGTTAATCCGCCACTGCCGAACCAGCTCTATGGTACAACTCAACTCCTCTTCCCCATTCCTTTCACAAAAGTAGTTCAATAGATTGTGCTTGAATTGTGCACAATTTTACCACAAGTTTCTGCTGCTTTCATTCCAAAGGTGGGGGGGGGGGAATAAACGGACCCGTTCGATTTGACGTCAATCTATCAGAAGGGTGTACATCACATCGAAATTTGCCAAATTAATGACTGACGACTGGCAGTTGAGCACACTAACAGACGCAGCTACCAGTTTTGTTCTTGGAATGAGTCGTCAGGAAGCTGGTATAAATTCTAGGATTACGAGTTACGCTTGATGCGAGTACGAATTAAGTACAATAACACGAGCTCACTAACGACCTTTAAAGCGAACTTAAAGGCATTTCCTCGAGAGAAAAAAAGTTGAACATCTACCTAATTTGTGAGTAGCACATTTCTTCTTCTTTTCAAGCTCATTATTAGTATTGAAATAAAAGTAAAAGAGGTTTGCGAGGAAGAGGATGCAGGATCTTGAAAATTATGTGCCAATAAGTTGCCATCGAGTATACTTTAATTGAAATGGAATCCGAGCGGACACGCAAGTCTCTAATCTGAGTTTAAAAAAAATAATAATAAGTACGCATTATATTACGGTATCGAATCACGTAGAAAACCGGATGATATAAACGACGCTCTGTTACAGTTTCTACCAGAGAAAAAAAAAATTGCAGGATTGTAAACCGTTATTTCTCGGACATATATCCGCGGTAATTATGAGCCTGTTACAATTTGTGCGTGTTTTTCGTATACGACAAACAAACCAATGCCAACCTTGTTATATGAGAAAATGATGAATGTGAAATATTTTACGTAAGACGAAGGAAGGTATTATACGAAATCATAACATTAGAAATGTCCATTTCCCCTTCAGGCATCGAACACGCGAAATGGTAATCTATGGCTATATAGTTGCTTCCGACGTTAATGGGACAGCACGGAAAGTATTCAAATTCGATACCCACCCATGAAACGATACTTTTTCTTCCTCACACCACATCGTACTCTCCTTACGAAGATCTTATTCGGAAGCTTTTTCTTTTTCGCGCCTTTCTTCAGGAAATTGATTAAGAATCTACCTTCGATATTCATTACCACCGTATTCGACTCCTACACCGTTGCTGGTATGGGCAATTTATCACACGAAAGAGCGAAAAATCATATAGGCAGACCTACATGCTAGACGTATAGAAAGTAGGTACTATAATATTATACTGTCTTCATTCATAAATAATTCAAAATGACTAATTAATTATATTATCAACGGGCTTACGTCACTAGGCCGATAAATATTTTTGACAGCGAGAAATAAAATCATATAATTTGTACGTCTTGACCGCGCGCATTAATTTACTTCCGCCCTGCCCCATATCAGGCAGTTGGCACTGTCGGAATTCTGCTAGCATATACGCATACTTAACAGAAGAAACAAAAGAATGATATTGGGTTTTCGATTATTCTACCAGTTTTTATCAGAACGATTGGGAGATGAAATACGTAGGTATAAGTAATATTTGCGCTAACGAAAACTAATATTTGACCAATACAATATTCTTGAATTACATTTACACAGTTCATCATATGGATGCAGGACGCGTAATACGTAATCGCTTGTGGCGCAGCTACTATTAGTCAGGATCTTCGACCTCTTTTAAAAACAATAATATTATTCTCACAGAACGGAATGAAACGCAGAACCACCACAGAATTTTTTGTATGGACCGATCTTGTTCTGGACGAGAACTTCGATGATCGGAAACTTCCTTCTTTTCCCCGGCGTGAGTATTTTTCAGTTTTCGCAACAGTCAAATTTCACAAAGGGAATGGGCCATCGTATCAAGTAATTTCAACCGTACCTTCCTAAAAGATTTTTAGACGACAAAATCAGCTACACATGCTCGTATCAAACACGTTTAAGTTATAGAAAAACAATTAGGTACCCACAGTATTAACGCGATGTTCGTGATTGGGCATAAAAACTCGTGTGCGACGCGTCTTGATTAGAGGGTAGTAAATCGTAGCGGGTCGTGTATTTCCGCGAGACTTGCTACACGTATTTCCCTGATCAAATCACTTCATAGAAACCTTAGCGACGAGGGAGGAAAATAGGGAAAAGGAGGGATTGTTGAAGTAGGTTATTGTAAAAGCTAGTGGTGACCGTTATACTTGATATTCAGAATCAAATGTCACTGACAAAATATTTATATAATGCCATCTTATTCCACGATTCCAGCTAAGAACCGCTTCCCACTCACATGGACCTTAAATTTTAATATATTTTGCTAATAGACATAAGTCATCACATATAAAAATTTTGGCTTGATGTTGATGTTCTACGTTGATACTATCGCAATTTAAAATCCTTTAATTGGTCTAAAAAATCAACAATTAATACAAAGAATGAAGGTATTCTTTTTTTTTCCCTAGTATTTCAATATGTCTTGCAAACAGGCATAATTTACCCCATACAAAAAATCTGGCTTCATGTTGATATTTTAAGTTGATACTATTGCAATTTGAAATCCATTAATTGGTCCCAGGAATTGAAAATTAATACCAAGAATCGAAATTTTCTTTCCTTCCCCTTGTATCGAGCTTAAATTTTAATATGTTTTACAAATAGGCATAACTCATCACATATAAAAATTTTGGCTTGATGTTGATGTTCTACATTGATACTATCGCAATTTAAAATCCTTTAATTAGTCTAAAAAATCAAAAATCAATACCAAGAATCAAAATATTTTTTTTTTTCCTAGTATTGACCTTAAATTTTAATATGTTTTGCCCATAGACATAACTCATCACATATAAAAATTTGGTCATGATGTTCATATTTTATGTTGATACTATCGCAATTTAAAATCCTTTAATTGGTCTAAAAAATCAAAAATCAATACCAAGAATCAAAATATTCTTTTTTTTCCAAGTTTCGACCTTAAATTTTAATATGTTTTGCAAATAGGCATAACTCATCACATATAAAAATTTTTGCTTGATGTTCATATTTTAAGTTGACATTATCACAATTCGAAATCCATTAATTGGTCCCAGGAATCAAAAATGCATTCCAAGAATCAAAATTTTCTTTCCTTCCTCTTCTATCGAGCTTAAATTTTAATATATTTTGCAAATAGACATAATTTATCACATACAAAAAATCTGGCTTAATGTTGATATTTTAAGTTGACACTATCGGAATCTGAAATCCATTAATTGGTCCCAGGAATCAAAAATGCATACCAAGAATCAGAATTTTCTTTCCTTCTTCTTGTATCGAGCTTAAATTTTAATATGTTTTGCAAATAGGCATAATTTATCACATACAAAAAATCTGGTTTGATGTTGATATTTTAAGTTGATACTTTCGCAATCTGAAATTCGTTAATTGATCCCAAGAATCAAAAGTGCATACCAAGAATCAAAATTGTCTTTCCTTCCTCTTGTATTAAGCTTAAATTTTAATATGTTTTGCAAATAGGCTTAATTTATCACTAGGGAAGGGATAAATATGCAATTATTTTCTCAACATATGCATTTATTGTCGATCAAATATTCAAATATATGCATTTATTGTCATCATAAAAAAGGACTTAATCATGAAGTTCGCGATCGTTACACAGAATTTTCTTTTTTAGAGGAGCCCGAAAGTTTGTTATTCAAATTTTCAAAAAGAAATTTCTTTCTATTATCTCGAAATATTTGTTTATATGAAGAGAAAGTGCGTTCAACATCGCAGGAAGTTAGTGGAATGTATTGTAACATCGCCAATTCTCCCGGCGAATAGAGAGTGAGATCTACATCGGGGGATTCCCAGTCGTCTATATACTTTGAAATGCTTCGAGTTAGTTCTGGCGCCGTATTTTTTGCCAATATGTCTCTGAAATCAAAGTACATGGATACTCTTGAAAAGCATGCTCCAGCATGTTACAATTACTGTACTAACTTACAAAAAGACGCCGAGTTTACCTCAATCGCTTTCCAATAAGTTCACCATGTCCCTGTCCTTCTGTGATTGTTATTTTTTCTCCGTCATTTCTGTCCTTCCTTGAGTGCATTTCGAAAAGTTGTGGTATTTTAGCATTATTTAGGGTCAAAATTGTGTAAATATGCAGAAATATGCATTTATTCTCAAATATGCAAAAATAGGCTTTTCCAATTTTTTTTTTTTTTTTTTTTTTGGAGGGGGGGTACCCCAAAAGCTATAAAACATGAAAGAAATTGATCAGATTTCAGCTAACAAGTAGGCAAAAAAATATGCAAATGCATATTTATCCCTTCCCTATTTATCACATACAAAAAATCTGGCTTGATGTTGATATTTTAAGTTGATACTATCACAATTTGAATTCTATTAATTGGTCCCAGGAATCAAATGCATACTAAGAATCAAAATTTTCTTTCCTTCCTCTTGTATCGAGCTTAAATTTTAATATATTCTTCAAATAGGCATAATTTATCACAAACAAAAAATCTGGCATGATGTTGATATTTTAAGTTGATACTATCGCAATTTGAAACCCATTAATTGATCCCAGGAATCAAAAATGCATACCAAGAATCAAAATTTTCTTTCCTTCCTCTTGTATCAAGCTTAAATTTTAATATGTTTTGCAAATAGGCATAACTCATCACATATAAAAATTTTGGCTTGATGTTGATGTTCTAAGTTGATATTATGGCAATTTAAAATCCTTTAGTTGGTCTAAAAAATCAATACCAAGAATCAAAATATTCTTTTTTGGTCCTAGTATTGACCTTAAATTTTAATATGTTTTGCTAATAGACACAACTCATCACATATAAAAATTTTTGCTTGATGTTGATATTTTAAGTGGATACTATCGCTATTTAAAATCGATGAATAGGTCAAAAAGATCAAAAATCAATACCAAGAAACAAAATTTTCTTTCCTTCCTCTTGTATCGAGCTTAAATTTTAATATATTTGGCAAATAGGCATAACTCATCACATATAACAATTTTAGCTTGAATTTGATGTTTGAAGTTAAAGTTATCGCAATTTAAAATCCATTATTTGGTCCCAGGAATCAGAAATGCATACCAAGAAACAAAATTTTCTTTCCTTCCTCTTGTATCGAGCTTAAATTTTAATATATTTGGCAAATAGGCATAACTCATCACATATAACAATTTTAGCTTGAATTTGATGTTTGAAGTTAAACTTATCGCAATTTAAAATCCATTATTTGGTCCCAGGAATCAGAAATGCATACGAAGAATCAAAATTTTCTTTCCTTCCTCTTGTATCGAGCTTAAATTTTAATATATTTTGCAAATATGCATAACTCATCACATATAAAAATTTTCGCTTGATGTTGATGTTCTAAGCTGATATTACGACGATTTAAAATCCTTTAGTTGGCCTAAAAAATCAATACCAAGTATCAAAATATTATTTTTTTTTCCTAGTATCGAGCTTAAATTTTAATATGTTTTGCAAATAGGCATAATTTATCACATACAAAAAATCTGGTTTGATGTTGATACTTTAAGTTGATACTTTCGCAATCTGAAATCCATTAATTGATCCCAAGAATCAAAAGTGCATACCAAGAATCAAAATTTTCTTTCCTTCCTCTTGTATTAAGCTTAAATTTTAATATATTTGGCAAATAGGCATAACTCATCACATATAACAATTTTAGCTTGAATTTGATGTTTGAAGTTAAAGTTATCGCAATTTAAAATCCATTATTTGGTCCCAGGAATCAGAAATGCATATCAAGAATCAAAATTTTCTTTTCTTCCTCTTGTATCGAGCTTAAATTTTAATATATTTTGCAAATAGGCATAACTCATCACATATGAAAATTTTGGCTCGATATTCATATTTTAAGTTGATACTATCGCAATTTAAAATCCTTTAATTGGTCAAAAAACTGAAAAATCAATACCAAGTATCAAAATATTCTTTTTTTTTTCCTAGTATCGAGCTTAAATTTTAATATGTTTTGCTGATAGACATAACCCATCACATATAAAAATTTTAGCTTGAATTTGATGTTTGAAGTTAAAGTTATCGCAATTTAAAATCCATTATTTGGTCCCAGGAATCAGAAATGCATATCAAGAATCAAAATTTTCTTTTCTTCCTCTTGTATCGAGCTTAAATTTTAATATATTTTGCAAATAGGCATAACTCATCACATATGAAAATTTTGGCTCGATATTCATATTTTAAGTTGATACTATCGCAATTTAAAATCCTTTAATTGGTCAAAAAACTGAAAAATCAATACCAAGTATCAAAATATTCTTTTTTTTTTTCCTAGTATCGAGCTTAAATTTTAATATGTTTTGCTGATAGACATAACCCATCACATATAAAAATTTGGGCGTGATGTTCCTATTTTATGTTGATACTATCGCAATTTAAAATACTTTAATTGGTCTGAAAAATCAAAAATCAGTACCAAGAATCAAAATCTCTTATTTTTTGTATAATAGCTGCTTTAAATTGTTTTCTTTTTTTCGATATTTTCCAATTTTTTAGCAACAGAAGCCAATCACTAAGAAACCAATGAAATAAAAAAGGTTTGAAAGCAAATAGCCAGTCAAAAGCCAATTATGATGAAATTATCATTCCTTTTCCGTATCTCAGTATCTCATAGCTCGAATATCGAAATCAATCCCGAGAACAAGAAAACGAGAAAAACAGAAACAGTGAGACAGAAAGAAGTTTTTAATCCCAGGATCTCCCAATACAGGTTCAAAAACATCGACAAAGTTCACTTAGGAACGAAGGGAACCTATATTTTGTATAATATTGTAGATGTTATGGTTCAAAGGTGGAGATTTCGAAAATTTCGAAGTTTGAACCTCCTTAGTGAAGAGTCTTGAGAAAATTTCAAGCTCTGCTTTCCTACAGTATGGGAACTTGGAGAAATTTAGGGGAATTTCGGAAAATTGCCACCAATAATCAAAGAAGAAGAACAATGATCTAGAGGAGGGCGTGACGTCGTCAAGGTATCAATTCATTACAACGTGACGTCATTGGAAATTTTGACTAAAGAGCAAAAGGTATACTGGTCGGAAATAAAAATTCTTCCAAGCCCCTCTTCCGACGTATACAACGAACCAAAGGGAAGACAGGTCCTACCACAAGGTCATCGCGAAGAACATAGAGAGGATTTCCAGTTTTTCACCGTATCCTTCGGAGAAATTCGGGGTGAGGCGTATACTTTGAAAGATATTCCTGTCAGTCAAGTGAAGTCGTATATCACCTATAGATACATCCTGCATCCTCTAATACTCAATGTATTGTTGTATGATAGATAAGAAAAGTTATATGACAATTTTTAGGACGTATGACATTTATTAACTGAGCTGACATTCACGGATTCGCGATAGGTGAAAGCTGCAGAAGAATAAATAGTTTGAGGAGAAAGGCTAACTTTTCATTAGATTTTCTCCTATATCTTACATCACTTGTAAGTATCTATCTGCTCCGTTCATCCAAGAATCCAGCAATTTCTCATCGATGACGGAGCAACTCCTGAAAAATTCGACGTATAAAAGTTTCACAGGAAACTCGCGCGACGCTGATCACGAAACTTGAAACCTTCAGGGAGAAGATGCAAAGTTTTCCGCGCATTGTTTTGTAGGTAATTTTCAGGAATCTGATCTACGCGAGCTCATTTCTCGTGGCGCTTTAGAATATTTTTCAGAGTGACCTTTCCAAACACGTGTACCCAAATAGAAAATTATCTATCAGGATCAGTCAATACCAATAATATAATATGGAGCATGAGAACTCTCGTACAACAAAGAACGTATGTAACCATCCAAAACGTAAATCAGTCGTCTACCAATAATTAATTGCCGTCAAAATTGAAACGTTCGTTACACGGTGAAGAAGATCTGTGTAAAGAGGTATCAATTTTCGATTTAATCGATGAGCGATACAATGAATGGCCGTGTGGCGTCCGCACTCATTCGCGTCCTATATTTGCATAAAGAAATTATACCAGAGCGCCATAGCCTGCCTATACCTACCAATAATTCCATCAATTTTCGTGTGCAGCGCCAGATAGCTTAAACAGTCAGTCTAGGTTCGGGTAAGTCTAGCTTTCTAACGACAATACTGATCCTCGCCACTGGTGCATTGTGCCGGTAAATTGAAAAAAATTACGATTTACTTTTAATATTTACATACGTAAGGCGTCGAAGTAAACGAGCATATTGACGCGGACGACGGACAGATCACGAGATTTTTCTTCCTATAAAATAGGTCGAGCATAAAGCAGAAAATGTAGATCGTAAGTAAAAGTAGAGAAAATTATCCAATATTATTATATGCATGCTGAATGTACAACGTTAAATATCTGAGATATGTTAGGTATATATAAAGAGAAGCTATTATTCGGATGAGCTACCTCAACCCCCTTCTGATTGTATAGTTCACCGCTTCGACAATGTTTGATCAATCTGATAGACATGTACGCTGAGAGTTGATAATTACCGCATAACGCGCATTCTACGAGTATAACCGACCATTAGAAAAATACTTCAACAAGTTTCATTTTTCTATGATATCTCGGTGTAGGTAAGTAGTTGTAAAACGAGTGAAATACGCTGCTAGCAGGAATTAAGGAATATATAGGCTACTAGTATTCAGCAAAGTAGCTGCTCCAGTGGGTCATTGATGTGACACTCCGGTGCACGCTGTAATACGTGGATCTATCGGATGAACCGAACGTGTATGATGGGAATAAAAGTTGCATTATTTGATTGAAAATTGATCTAGTTCGGTGGGTTTGGTTATATTATTGAGCTCATAAAAAGTAAGGCAGAGTTGGAACTCGATACACCTGTTCATCTGAAGAGATAAATATTCCACTGAAGGAATAAGAAAATTTGAGAGAAGAGACCGCTCATTGACTGTCGCAAAAGAGTGATGGACATGGAGAAAGAAAACAATATTTTTCTCCCATCTAATGTGTCGCCCTGAATTCTACTTAGGCACGTTTTCTTGTTCACGAAGAAAATTTGGAAGACAAAACTATCCACCCTTTTGTTCTTTGTTCAGCGTAATAGTGCTGTTTTTTTGAGGATTGTATGAGAGACAGAGGCCGCCTTATTCTCCTGACTGCTTTCTAGCGCAGATTTGTAGTTCTTTCGTAACGTACGCTAATAAACTCTGAGTCGACCTCTAATTGACCATCTTGAGTGACTTCTCCAAATATTTCTATCGGTCTGAAATTGATTGCTCTATTGACTTGATTTCAAGTCAATCTGTGGTTCTCTGATGGTGTACAACGGTCATATCAACCTTAAATTAACGTCAATCTAGAGTCGATTTCGGGTCAACTACTCCAACTATTTATTGACTAAAAATTGACAACTCGACTCTGTGTCATAAATTTCAAGTTGATTAACTGTAGTTCTATGGTCGTGTACACTGGTCAACTTCAAATCGACCTCAAACCAACATCAAAATGTGTTCTTGATTCGGAGTCAACTACTCCAAAAGTTTATTGACTGGAGATCATTAAATTGTAGTTCTCAAGTAATGTATGCCGGTCAACTTCAGACCAACTTCCAATTTACGGAAATTTCTTCGCCAACCTAAAATTGACTGCTCTGTTGGGTAGATTTCAAGTCCACTTGTAGTTCTCTGGTGATGAATGCTGATCAACTTCATATCGACCTCAATCGAACGTCAATCTTGTGTCATTTTTGTGTATGGTTCCACAAAATGTCCTAAGAACCCAAATGCTGCTCAGTCGCGTCGACTTCAAGTCAATTTGTGGTTCCCGGGTAATTTACGCTCGTCGACTTGAAATCGACATCAATCTAGAGTCAATTTCGAGTCTACTTCTCCAAAAATTCTTATTGACCAGAAATCAACTGCTCTAAATAAAGGCCTCCCAGTATGAGGCAAGTACCTACAAGATGATCCTCGCTTATATTCGGCTTACCTAGTCTTATATATAGGCTTCTCTATGAACGCTTTTCCTCTTCAGTATACCAGTTTTATACAAGCTATACTTGGCTTTCTCTCTTCAGATGTTGAGCTTTACTCTAGCTTGCAATATAGAGCTAGTATTAACTAGTGCAAGCCTAAGGAGGTCTAGGATAAAATGATGTGGTGAGGATAAAGCAAATTATTAAACTGAAAATCTGTTGACGGCATTGTGTTTGAGATTGAAGAAATTCTCTTGTATAGAGAAAGCCGAAGTTGGATACATTACAAACCAATAATAAAGGAAAATAAGAGACAGCAAAACTACAGGTTTGCCTATTGATGAGGACAGGGGAAGGAGAGGGAAGGGGAACTATGTTTGAATTTTTCTAGAGGAAATTTATTCTATTAATATGAGGATACAGCAGTACCGGTAATCAATAAGTTTAATGTAGAAATTTTGTTTATCATATTCTTATAGATTGTGCAACTTTGTAACATAATTCTTATTTTTTCTGTTACAGGTAAGTTCTTTCTTTGTTTGGTAACGAGTAGAGAGAGTCATCAAAGAACATTTTTGCTCTGCAGAAAGGAGGTCTGTATATTACATAAAATTATTGACGACTAAGCATTTCAGCTAAAAGTACAAATGGAGCCAAACACTGAGGTAGCGATTGAGGACAAGGGCAAGATTGTTTTTTTCAAGAGACGTTTGAAATGACAAATTATATGCAGAACTTGCCATCCGCAAGCTAGACTAATCAGTACACCCAAAAAAGTACAGTTTTCGCAAAGCTTCAAACAGTTGTTGACCATGGAACAGAAAATTTGCATATTTTTTCTGGTCCCGAGTTCGCAAGAAGGTGAGTCAAGAAGGATTGTCAAGAAAATAATAGGAAAGGAGAGGGACTTTCGATAGTATCGTGGCATGGAGCTTATTTTGAAACGTTTATAACAGCGGATCTAAGGGAAATTTTCTAATAGGGGTGGATCAGGGTTCAAGGGTGCGTTTAATACTGAAAAGTTTGATGAGTTTTTGATTTCTTCAGAATGATTTTCATTTTTGAAGAACGCGAAAACGATAGGGGTGGTTTTTGTTATCAGAGACAGATAAACGGGTATAGTCAGTCATTTCAGCATAGGACGTGGCGTTTTTGGCGGCCCTGTCGACTGCATCATATCCAGGGAGATTGATGTGACCAAGGATCCACATAATTTATGGGTAGTGACAGTTCATAGAGATGGCTAATTAAGGGGCAGGAGCATTATGAAAGAGTTAAGAAACACTCAAATTTTTACATGTAACCCGGGGGTCGGAAAAAACGTCCGCCGGCCGACCGTAGGGCGGACGACAAAGCTCGAGGCTCGAAGACTTTTTAAGCCCCCTCCTATCATTTACAGCTTGAGGGCGAGGTTTGTTACGTTACAGTTTGGTGACGTCGTAGGTCATCCTTAAGACGTCACAATCTGATGATGTCATAGATCGTTTTTTTTTTAAAGTCCTCCTCCCAACATATATAGTGCAGGAGCGGGATCTATGACGTCACAATCTGATGAAGTCACAGACCAGTTTTTTTTTCAAGTTCCCCTCCCACTATATATAGTTCCAAAGTCCGGGCTTGTGACGTCATAATTTGATGGTATCATAGGTCAGCTTTTATGACGTCATCATCTATATTTTCAGATCCCACGTGCCCCATAAAACAGGTTCTCGGTCACCCCACGTATAATTTCGTTAGAGAACCCGTGACTTTTGTCGATCCTTTCCAGGGGTAGCAGGTTTGAGATTCTAGGTGACGGAATGGTTTGGCGACAGCCTCGCACGTGAGAAGCCTCGCCATTGTTTGGTAATCCTCCCATCCCTCGACAGATTTCTTTTCTTAATCTACTGTTTTCTTCATGACAATTTTTCTTTCGGAAAGTGAAGTGAAAGAGTAACCGCAACTGAGCCTCTCCTTTTTTTTATGGATCTTCCACTGATGCATACTGGGGCATGAACACGTTCACGAAGAGAAAATAAGGATGCGGAATAAGAAAACATAGACCGAATTTGCAAAGAAGCTTTTGAGCCTCGCTTGAAGAATTTTATCTCCCCTTTTCCCATTTTCTTGTTCAGGCCGGTATGATCGGTCTTGAAGGAAAACACAAAATGAAAATTAGCCGTAAATAAAATGAAGGACAGATACAGCTGACTAATAAAGACAGAAACACCGGACCACTAGAAATCGTTATAGAGATGAAGATCTGAGAACCATTGTGCAAAATGAAAGAATCGAGAGTGAGGTATGACCTTGTCCCAAGAAACGGTACCAGGGACGAAAACACTTTCGAGAAGAAAACGTTTTACGGTGTTCGCATCTGTGACGTAGATATTATTGTATGCTAGAAGCTTGCTTGAGTCTGAAAGTCCTTCTTTAGATTGACGGAATCAGTGACCACCTTCAAGAGGAAAACACTCTTTTTTCTAGGAATACTGTATTATATGTACCACTTTTCTCGAAATGCTCTCATCCGCTTACCATTTCTATCGCAAACTCCTCCTCCAACTGTACAACAGTCTAATCCGTTCCCACCTTAAAGGACCGATCCCCCGGTGACATCACAGTCTTGCTAATAGTGAGCGATAGTGAGTCAACGTACCCATATTTGTAATCGATGGTCAATCATGATATCGATTTCCATAAGAACAGACAGGGAACGATTCAATCACATACACATATTCAAAAACAAGAGGTGTATTAGGAATCACTTTTTAGAATCTAGAAGTTCAGCTTCGATTGCTAACGTACTTCTTGTTTTTGAATACTAACGAATGATCGAAACGTTCCCTGTCTATTCTAATGGGAATTTAAAATGGCTGCCCCAAAGCCAGCAGCAGAGAACAAGTATTCAACCGAAATCGAAGATGTTGACGTCACAGAGAATCGGTCTATCACGGTTCTCCAATTTATAGCCACTCCAACAGAACAATCTTAAAATTGCTGGACCTCAAGGAATCTTTTTTCGCTTCGACTGGCTCTCGGCGCTTTACCACAAACCCTTCACTCGCGCTGTGCCCTACGACAGATGTTCCTCCCCTCGTTCGCCACACTCTTTCACTTACTGTTTTTTTTCTGGCCTTAATAGATCTTCTCATATTTTCACTTGCTCTCAGGTCAGCCCAAGTAATTCACCCCTTCTCTCGCTTCAATCTTATCTAAGCACTTATCTCGAACGTAGGCTCTTACTTTCTATTTTTGCATAATTCCATTCCCTTGGTTAAACCTTACGCCTTATCCCTGACATCAACCTCAACCTAAATGAAATTCCCAAAACATCCACAAACAAAATAATTTATTGAGAATTTTTCTCCCTCCTTCTCTGGTGTACGGAGAACCGGATATGCAATCTCCATTTTGAGTACTACATCTCGTTCGTCTGGATGAAAACCTCCGTTCAGGGCCGTATTACCAATTGGGCCCCGGGCGCAAAATTTTTAGGGGCGCAAATTTTTTGTAAAACATAACAAAATAAGCCGTGCGAGTAGCGACAAACGGACGCACGGATGATGCAGGAAGGAAAAACTCCTCTCGAAATTCTTTTAAATCTTCTAAGTCCCCTTCCTATCATATATAGCTCGAAAGTCACGATTCTTCCAAGTCCCCCTCCTTTCATATATATCTCATGACTTGAAATTCTTCCAAGTCCCCCTTCTATCATATGTAGCTCAAGACCCGAAATTCTTCTAAGTCCCCCTCCTATCATATATAGCGCGAGTCTCAAAATTTTTCTAAGTTTTTGGTTGGACGGCGGACGGTAGCTCGAAAGTCAAAATTCTTCCAAGTCCCCCCCCCCCTATTATATATAGCTCGAGACTTGAAATTCTTTCAAGTCCCCCTCCTATCATATATAGCTCGAGACTCGAAATTCTTCTAAGTCCCCCTCCTTTCATATATAGCTCGAGACTCGAAATTCTTTCAAGTCCCGTAACCTAACCTAACCTGCGGACGCGGACGTTTTCTGAGGATGTAATCTCCTAATAAAATGGACAGCGGGTTCCCCGCTAAAAAAAGAGAAAATGTGCAAACGCACCTACGAAATCGAAATAGTGAAAGACAAGAGAGAGAAAAATTTACGCCTTCCCCGACTATGCCCATCAATCTAGGGCGCATTCAAGTGAGTGTCCCGGGGCGCACAGAAGCCGAATCCGGCCCCGCCTCCGCTTATATTCACCGCCAAACTCATCCCTACATTCATCTGTCTCTCTCTTCTCATCCGCCTTTCCCCTTTCCGTAAATTCCTTATACTATCTAATTCACTTTCATCCTTACTTGCTACGCCGTCGCGTTCAAATTTGTGTTTTCATAATAAACAACTCTTAACTTGTTACGTGTTTTCAGATCAACATGTATTCACGAGGAGTCTGTCTTATTCTTACTTGCTATCCACGACTCTCATTCCAGCAATCCTATCGTCCAATGAATCCTTGTTCTTGTTGAGTTCTTCCTCATCGTCCCATCTCCGTTCTGTGGATCTCGGAACACGACACAGTGGACCTTGCCGCAAAGCAGCTACTGCGTTCATCTTCTTTAACTGATCCCTCTCAAATCTCATTACTGCCTCCCCATCCTCTCCTCCTGGCATGCTTTCTTATCCTCCAACAAGCTCCGATCTGTTAAGCAAGTTCCAATTTCTTGATTTACTTCAAACCATTCTGGCTGACATAAAGAAGCTGACCTCACCACCGTCTCAGAATAGACCCCCACTCACTCTTTTCTCTTTTTACACCTGTCAATGCAATTCTCATGAACGATCTGTGCGTTCAGCACTTGTTCTCTTGCCCAGCTTTCGAAAATTTGCAAGGTAACTTGGTGGCACAATATTAGCAAGATGCATACAGTAAAACTGCAACCAGTTTGTCTGCATTAGGTGAATCCTATAAGACTCTCATTGGCACAAAATGGAACAGATGTTAGAGCCTGCAGCAGCACAAGCTTCGGAAGCTTCAATCAAGCTTTCATTTAAGGCGGTGAAAAGTTTGAATTAACAAACGTGACATTAGGTCTTCAATATTCTTCCATCCTTAAGCTCTCATCTCTCACTAAGATGGTGGTAGGGAATCCTCTCAGGCTCTTTTCACAGAGTCGAATAAATCCTTTCAATAATCTTGTTCTTCGGTTATTACAACTTTCAGAGTGAGCTTCACGAAATGCTACCTTGCGTATTGTCCGCGTGAAATCAGGTTAAATCGCTATAGGTTCGCTCTTGTCATAATGGATGAAATTTGGCTACGTTATTTCTAATTGCTCGTGGAGTCATGTACAAAATTGTAAAGAATTTCTTTTCTTCCGCATTCTTCTTTCGGATTTTTCGCGTAGCTATACTCTCGCGCAATATACAGTATACATCTGCACAGTTCGGGGCGACGAGGTCGACATACCTCGCGCGCACGTTCATTAAATGCAAGGAACGGCGTAAATTCAGGTACTACATATTATACGTTTACGGATGCTGAAGTCTAAATTTCGTATGATAAACTACCGAAAACTATAAAATTTACGTACTACGAAAACAAAATCTTGCTATCGTATGATATGTAATGTACTTCCTCTTTTCCAGGAATAAATTTTCTAATCGTAATTCACGATCTTTAGATTATTTTTGTGAAAATAGTCCGCGCGTAAAATTCGTATAAATCACTCCGAAGAGACACGACCGCGTTTCTTATGTAATAAATATAGACCCTTACGTAAAATTCGGTTTGTCGACTTATAGGCAACCTGTTTCAAATGAAGTATTATTTTCCCCTCGTGTATAGTCTTCTCGAAGATTATCTTTTTTTCTCATCATCATCATGATGGGAATTCCGTGGAATACGAAAAAACCAAATTCGTAGTACCCGCAATTTTTCCTTTACGAGACTCGACCGCAGAGTCCAACGTTTCGACAAAGTTGCCAATAAAGAGAAGAACAATAATAATGTCAAACCAGACACGGTTCATTTAATAACCTTATACTCGTACACTAAACAAGTAAAATAATTATTAAAAGACATACGCATACATGTGTATGTTGAGAGCCCGATCGTTGATAACACATGTATGAGAGAATCACTTTCTTTCCGAGCATGAGAAATGCATTCAGCGGCTGCATATGTACCGGTTTGTTCTTTTATTCTTTTTCTTCTTTGTTTTTTTCCATCCTTTTTGCTTTCGCTTAATTTATTACTTCATTTGACGTGGTTTTTGAGTAGCTCTACATACATGCAACCGTACCGGTTGCCTGCATGTGGACTATAAGTACTTGCAGTGTGACGTAACCGGATAACAGACGCGCGTGGACATGCAGACAAATACGAAAACAATTATGTTAGTTATCGGAAGTATCGATATTTCAGGTTATACTACTTAAGGCCTCGCCGAAAATTATCAGCGGATATACATTTCGCATTACGTAATCTATAACTCGATTAAAAATTCAATTTATTCTTCGAGAAGCGTGATTGACTAGGAGTGGTCAACTGATGGATCCCGAGCATGATGATACATTGACTTAAAAAGTCTCTACTGCTTTCTCCTTAGCAAAATGTGAGCTGACGTCCTCGAGAGGTGCATTTTCTGTACAACAACAAAGAACAACATAGTAACAATTTTTTCCCAAATTTACTGAATGGTGCCTTGTAGATGGAATGAGGGTTCTACGTCCAGTTTTCTACGGGGGACTGTAACGGAGTAACGCGAACGTGAAAGGGTTTCGGCGCACCACTCAGAAAATTCGATGTGTAGTTTTTCGACGTCGCGTCGTTAAGAAGATGCTTCAAAATTGGAAGAAGCACCATCTTGTAGGTAAATGGACCATGCTTATTTTGCTACACCCTTCGGCTCGGAGGACTACGGACTCGCGAGTCAAAAGGAATGACCCTACACGAGAACAAAAAGCCTTTCTCAAGGTAAAGTGATGGCGTTAATTGGAATGATAGTCACGAAAGTTGATGACCTGAGGGCAAATAAATAAACGATAATCCCCCGAAAAGTTTAATGAAAATATAAATAAGAAAAGGATCTATTATTGAGTTAAGGTGAGACAGGTGAAGCTTACGCGAATACGTGTGAGGGCGATCAAGAGGGACAACTCGAATTTGTCCAGGGGGAGATACTGTTTTAATTTCAAGCTACTTAACTTTTTTACATCTATTTTTCTAGAATTCCTACCAGCACCATTCACGTTCACATGACTAGCCTTTTCTAATATTATGAGTAGACTATAAAAAATACGCCCAATCATTCATGGTTCATTTGCATCGTCGTTCGTAGACACCCTCTATTATTACCGTATTTTTTTCACTTTTTTCGAAGTTCTGAAAATCAAGGCGCACATTATACATATAAGTGGGTAATATATTTGTGCACGAAACAAAAATTTGAAGACATCGCGAAAAAAACTGGAAAAATTATGGTAAATTACGTTTTTCATTGAATACAATCCAGTGAACGCATGCGGACTTCGATTTTTGGTCAACGCTAAATCGACTACACCACAATTGAGAATTCTATTCTTTTAAAATCTATTTCGTAGTTGCATCGAAGTATGGTTATTTGAGAAACAAAGGGAGGGGTTTTTCGATAGCAGTATATTTTGTAAGAATCTCAAGGTCCTGCGATTTTCATACCTTCGGGATTTGCCAAGTTTCGATTACTGATTCGGGAGAGGAACTATAAAAAAACTGATCTGTGACGTCACAGGCTCCACCTGTAAGCTATATATGATAGGAGAGGGGACTTACAAAAGACTCACGAGGCTGACCTATAACGTCATCAAATCGTGACGTCACAATACCAGACTTTGAGACTATATATAATAGGAGGGGAACTTGGAAAAACTGATCTGTGAGGTCACAGGCCCCACCTGTCAAACTATTTATGATAGGAGGGGCACTTGGAAAAGACGTCACAAGACTGACTTATGACGTCATCAAATTGTGAGGTCACAAGCCCGGACTTTGGGACTATAAATAATAGAAAAGGAACTAAAAAAACTGATCTGTGACGTCACATGCCCTGCCCTCCCAAGCAATATATGATCGGGGGACTTGGAAAAGACGTCACAAGGCTGACCTATGACATCATCAAATTGTGACGTCACAGGCCCGGACTTTGGGACTATATATAATAGAAAGGGAACTTTAAAAAAATGATCTGTACCGTCACATACCCATGCCTCTCAAGCAATATATGATAAGGAGACTTGGAAAAGACGTCACAAGGCTGATTTATGACGTCATCAAGTTGTGACGTCACAGACCTAGACTTTGGAACTATGTACAATAGAACGGGAACTGAAAAAACTGATCTGTGACGTCACATGCCCTGCCTCCCAAGCAATATATGATAGAGGGGGAGGGGGAGACTCAGAAAATGCGTCACAAGGCTGACTTATGACGTCATCAAGTTGTGACGTCACAGGCCTGGATTTTGGAACTATGTACAATAGAAGGGGAACTAAAAAAACTGATCTGTGACGTCACATGCCCTGCCTCCCAAGCAATATATGATAAGGAGACTTGGAAAAGACGTCACAAGGCTGACCTATGATATCATCAAATTGTGACGTCACAGTCTCCGTCTCTCAAGCTATAAATGTTAGGAGGGGACTTATAAGATTTTCGAGCTCCGAGCTTTGGACGGCGGGACCCTCACCCCCTCTCGGATAAAATAGGTTCCCTGTTAAAGCGATTATTGGGTCAAGATTTTACAGCTTGAAGAAGACTCTCCTGACTTACAAAACCCGATGAACCATTGCCCGAAATTTTCTCGATGTCTCTCCTCATGGAAATGATAGAAGTTGTCCACTTCGACCTCACGTGCTCACGCAAACATCGATATCATGTCGAAATAGATTCAACAACCTTCCACTCAATAGTCAAGTACATCTCAATTTGACTTCGAGTCGACTTCTTCGAATTTCTTATCGTTGACTGCTTTGCTACGTCGATTTCGAGTTGTTTCGTAGTTCTCTTGTAATGCACGCATGGTCGACTTTGAATCGACCTCAAATTGACATTGACCTGGAATCGATTTCGAGTCGGCTTCTCCGGATCTTTTCGTCAACCTAAAATCGACTGCTCTTTAGTATGATTTGTAGTCGACTCGTGGTTAAAATCGACCTCAGATGAATGTCAATCTAAAGTTGTTGTCCAGTCACTCTTTTGGAGCCTTTGTGTGTTTAGTGACTTGGCGACGCGTAGACAGAATGTGCAGTCATAATCAAAGGGTTATTGGGAATCTCATATATGCTTCACCAGTGTAACAGAGCCGTAGAAAGAGGGGCTTTGGGGGTTAAATGCTCAGGGGAACAGAATTTCTATCGCTTCACGTATGCATTTATCTAAAGCGTAATTTTGCGAAGGGACAAGGAACGGTGGATATGATCAAATAAAAACCCCATAAGAAGTCTATATTGGACCTAAGATACAAAATATGACATTTCCTCATCACTAGAATGAGGAGATATTAGGAGGAAGTGGAAGAGGGATAGGGAGGGAAGGAGCTTTCAATACAGGTATTGTAACTTTATATCGATCCAGAGTGCGTTAAACTTCCATAATAAAGAAGAGATATGAATCATGGAACCTAACCTAATCAAGCCATATAAAAATTTGGCTTTTATTTTTCATTTCCACAAAAATTTAAGAAATTGTTTTTAAAATGTGCACTCCGATAATATTTACGATATTGAAAGTTGGCTCGAAATTACTTGATTCAGTTTTTTATATTTTTTTGAATTTCTGATGTAAATAGAAGCCAAATTTTCCAAATCCACCCAAAATGACTGAACGTCGACACAAAATCTACCGGCGTCTTTTCACCATCGACTCGTTGTTGACGTTAAAATATGCAGTATTATGGATCGATGTCGACTGAAAACCGACGTTGGTTTCAAATCGATTTTAATTTGAAATTGATGTCGAAATTTCTTAAATTGTAAGATTTAATAGGGTTTCAGAGTAGTGGTCAAAAGTAAGCTGGGTCCCTCTTCTCACACTCTTTCTTTCTGCTCCAGTTTCTTTCGCTATTTTCTTCTCTTCTTTAGCTCCAAGTCCCGGTATATTTGTGCTCAACTTTTGAAAATTTAGTGAAGTCCCAAAAGTAGATCACAGCCTCGCTCTTTCGGAAACCAAAATTTGGCGAAGGGACAATGGATGGTGGACAAGATCAAATAAAAACCTCACATGATATCTACTGGACTTGGAACACAAAATACCATGACTTTCTTTGACATTTTTCGTCACTCAAATGAGGAGATATGAGGGGGAAGAGGGAAGGGGGAGCTTCCACCACCGTTATTGTAACTCTCTATCGATACAGAGTGCGTTAAACTTCAATAATAAAGAAGAGATATGCGTCGATTCGACCATGGCTGCATTAATCGCTGAAGATTCTCGATGTTCCACATATAATCATAACAACGCAATATGTCTGCGAGTAGTGAAATCACAAAACGCAGTGACCACTTAAAGAGGGAGAGATCGACGACGATTCGAAGTCGACCAGCATACACTGAAGATCGACTCGAAATCGACGTCAGATCACTTGCCTTTAGGCTGAGTTTCAGGGTACCACCTTGGTCTGGGATGGGAGGCTCTCAGGAGTTTGAGTGTAATCAATTTTTTCTCTTCTTCTTGGGTAACCTCTTTCTCACTCATTCGTGAGATGATTCACAACGAGATTCACTTCATGTCGCCTATTATACATGTTTTGTCCCGATAGACCATGTTAACTAAAGGTCGAAGTTGATTCAGAATCGACTTCAGTTTATCGTCGATTGAGTTTCGCCTAATGTTGGCTGCAAATCTACAAATGGTAGAAATTCGCCTCAAATTCGTCTCGTACTTGAGTTTGCATCGACTCGTTGGTCCTAAGATTAATCCGATAGCTATAGAATTGCAATTCGTTTCAACTTGATTTAACTCGATCCATCTTACACTGTTTATCTGAAAAAGAACTATAATCCATTTATGCTGACTGAAAGGAACTCAGAATTGAGGTTGAAAACGAGTTGATCTTTGGACTTGACAATTAGTCATAGCGCCCTCGTGGAGATGACCTCGTAACTGCGTTTTTCGTTGAGCACCGAATTGCAGATTGTGGTCAAAAAGCTTACTTTAAAAGAATTCAGTGATGTGATCTATGAATGATTATAGAAATTTTGGTCTCACAGTGTGACCATATGAGAAGGTGATAACACAGACAACCTTGTAAAACATGCTCCTATCCTTACAATCTGCGACCGATAGGTATTTTGGCCTAAAAAATTGTCATCACTGGTAGACCATTGGTGTCTGTACAAACTACAAATTCTGCCTCCTGCCAGTAGCACAGTCACCAAAAGAGCAGAAAGAAAGGGGGGCTTTCGATTTGATATTAACGTCGACGTGAGGTCGCTCTACACGCAATTTCAGTCAAGACTTTGAAAGAAGTAAATTCTCAGTCGACAATTTCATCGGAGGCCCTCTACCCTGAACCGTTGGCGTACATCGTGTAAAATTGTTTGTAAGCTCGCTATCTTGTTCTTTACCGACCGATACATCGTCAAGAGGTCAGATGGAGAGACTGTTGAGCCGCGAATGGTGTACAAAGGGAGGAGAGAGGAAAGATGCACTACGTCTGGTACTTTTCTACAGAGAGCACATTTCATGGGAGGGCTTTTGGCGAAAATGTCTGTCGTAGCTCGATTGTGACATCATCATGAGCCGGTATGTAGACCTACTTTAGAACCTCTAGAGTAATTTGGTAGAATTTAGACCGTGAGGAGGAGCACATCTACTAAGCTTTCGGTCCGCACTGAAATAAAATAGCGATCTCGCATTCGAAAGTACAAGATTGACTGCAAGTGCAGCACGGAATGAAAGTACCCGTATAACGAAAAACGCCTCGAGAGTCTTTCCGCGCGAAAAATTGTCGAACAAATTCTTATTTATAAACACTATATTATCGGGAACGCGGTGAATTACCGTAAAATCGAGTGAAGCGTGTTCGTCGTTCGAAAGTCAAGAGTGTGACGATGAGATGGAAGAAAAATTGAAATGGTGAGAATAAATAAGAGAAGTGATGTAATTGCACGCCAAATACAGCACCGACTAACTTGCGAAATCGCATCGTAAATTTATATCGTCTTCGAGGAATTTCTTCGAGAGATTGTAAAATTTTCGAAGATGAAGTCTGTTTTCGCGATGTAATAAACATCACTTATGATTTTTCTGTCAATTTAGCGATAATTATAGGCGGTAACTTCTGCGGACGTTTCATTTCTATGCAAGACATGTACCGCATGGTTGGAACGCCCTCCCCTCTAGTCGAGTTAAATAAGTTGGATTAGTGCTTTCTGCATCACATTCTGATGACGCGTTTCAACGAATGTTCGCTTCTTTTTTTCAATCAAAATCGATATCATTGTCCTCTCTTTGTATGAGGTGCGTATTTTCTCACACCTCGTCCATCCGGAATCGGTGAGTGGCGCTGTTTACCATCTGCATTAAAAATGTATACTTTATTATCTGATGCTATATATTTACACGTACATAATATAATCAATATCGAAGATGCCTTACTGCGAGTCGCATTTAAGAAACTTGTTTTCCGTGGGAATTATTCGATCGGAACGTGTGGCTCTCGTGGTGCAGCTCGGCGTATGCAAACTTTATATTATTAGCCTCATTCAGGCTTTCGAGGGTAGAGCTCATACTCGCGGTGAATCATCTTCCAGTTTTCGATCATCCGTTTCGTAATCGCGAAGAGCGACCAAAAAAAAAACCCGGTTCACGTAACTCTTTTTTGACCTAGTGTGCGACCGTAACACCATAAACCGCATTTTAATCGTTCGACTCCAAATTCTTTTATCAACGACATCAACATGCAAACGTGCCGATAGTTCAGTATAATTAGTTGAGCTAGATGAGTTGAAATGTTTTTGGGAGTGTGACTGTATAGAGGTCAATGAAACTGCCGTATTGTAAACTTCTTCGCGCTGCGAGATCCTACACACACGATAAATGGTTTTTACATTTTAAGTCATTTTACAGTAAGTATTTGTTTGTCATTCTGTACGAAGATATGTAATTGAAGATCGCGACACGCTAATTGCATATTTTGTGTTTACGCTCCGAACCTTCATGTCGACAATGATTTTACGCATGTAGCTAACACTCGCGGAATACAAATTACGTACGTTTCCGAGCGTGCAGGAGGTTTCTTATTGTCCGCCAAGTTCAAAACTTCTAGGAAGAAAATATGCAAACAGATAAGATAGGATTCGAAACAACTTCCTGCCTGCGATCCTTTCTCGAGATTTTTGTGCAGAACCGAGGTCAAGAATTCTAGTGCTGATAACGCATATGCGATGAAAAGATGAATGGTGAAGCACAGGCTACCTGGCATAATAGTTAGCAATGAAAGTAGATGTTTACACTTGTGCCATAAAGATATTGTAATTCCACGAGGAAAGCAGGAAATGTAAGTCAAAATTACCGCGAAATTTTCGTCAGATTTACGAAATGATACAGCAGAGGACCGACAAAGATCTCGATTGTTTAGATTACAGATGAAGATGAGACGTTCAAATTTTATTTCTTATTACACTATATCTTTCTAGTATAGCTCAGCCAAACGTTAAGTCCCTTAAGTCACATACACAGTATACAACTCGGGGTCCAAGATTTCCCAAATTTTAAAAACAAAAAACGTCGAAGCAAAAACATTTTTCGACAGAAGAGCACACGTAAAAAAGTTCTAAATAGTGCAAAAATTCACCTGTCCTTTCGGAGCGTTTACCATGAGCGATTGCCAGACAGGAGAAGAACTCTGCTTTGATGTTCTCAAAAGAAATTGATGAACCTAGATATAGGCTGCTTATAATTCGTATTTTTCGATCACGGTTCATTCTAAATTCATCAGAAAGAAAATTTTTAACAAAGGAAACAATTGATATAGGTTTTGAGTTATCGTTTGATAAATTAAAAGCTGCTCTTCACCTAAATGTAGTCGTGAATTGCGCCACGTTATGCAAAACAAAGACGTTTGAACTTCTCATGATGAAAAGCTAGCGTATTCAAACCGGCCATCTGCTTGGAGCGTTACAATCGGCAGAATTGAAAACGTAGGTAATCAGGCGATCGTTCCATTTGAATATCCATTGAGTAGGCAATCTCAAAATGATAATGGCAACGAAAAGAAAAATTATGAGAACAAACTTCGTAAAATTCTCTACAAAATCATCATCTCTCGTGAAAATTGATCCATACTGATTTAAGGAGCGTGCGCTACGAGCGTTCTTCGGCCCAAATTAACTCGTTCCTCTTTTCCGGGGTCAGAAGTTTTCTCGCTCTCAATCGCTATTACCTGGGAAACAACACGTGGAGGTAGCTCGAGCTTCTCACCCTAAGACCTAAACTGGCAAAGTCGAAAGACGATTAAAACCTTAGGTAAATATTATGAAAAAGATTATAAGCATATAAACCTCGTATAAACCACAAACAGTAATTTAATTTGAAAAACAGATGTAGGTATGCGTCTTTCAAAATTGTAATTTTTCTCTTTTCTAAACGCGTTTTTCATGAAACACCTACCTCTAGATTTTTACAACAGATCATCAACAAGTTCAATTTCAATGATTTAGGATGGTCGGAATGAGGGAAAAACATGAATGCAATTCTTAAATAAAATAATAGAAATAATAAATATCAGGTACTTACGTACCTAAAATCACTGAAGAAAACGAGGCTACATAATTTCATCGAATATCGAACAATTTTCTGTGTAGATTACCAATGTAATTTCTAGAACATGGATACCTAAATAGAAAACAATGTATTAATGACCATCAGTAACTCTCTTTCAAACTCATTCTGACGCAAATATTTACCAAAATATTGATACGCGATTTGAACACAAGGCCAGTTTAATAAATTCACAATTATTTGAGAATCAACTCAAACAATAACCATTTCACAATACAACTGTCAAACTTGAACATGAAGTATAAACAATTTAAACTCAGAATTTCAAGGGTTGGTAGCCCTGCGTAGTATCAGAAACATGTTATCACAAATATTTGAGTGATCAAAGGCGCACACTCTCATCACTCATCAGAGAACGGGCAGGTTATACAATCAAGTTCAACTTGACTAAAATTGTTTTGTTTTGTTTTGTTTTTTTTGGAGGGGAAAAACATAATCTTCAATTTTATTTATTTTTCTGAAAAAAAAAAAAAAACCTTAAAAGCTTTCACAACATTTAGAGGATGATGAATTCGCTACAAATGTACAGCGCAACGTTAGGAGATCACTCACATTTGGGGTATGAGAAAGGTTAAATTTGCAGCGCACTCTATGTCGGGTTGAATTCCAATATTGAGCTTAGCAAAGTAATGCAGCCAGCTGATTGCCAAGTGCCGAATTCAGCTGAATTTTTACTGATGAGAAAAAAGCTGAAAGCCAGCTTTATTCAAACCTTTGTAAGCCAAAATTCAAAATAAGCCCAATTTTTTCAGTTTTTTTTTTTTTTTTTTTCTGATTCCCGCAAAATATGAAAGAGCACTACATGAATGTTCAAATTTCAAGTTCAACACCAGTCTACAGGCCAGACTGGCTTTTCCAGAGAATTAATAAAGATAAGAAAGATTGGTTTTGGTGTAGTTCAGCTGTTCAACCGTTCAGCATAGAAGCTTTAGTGCAGTCATCTAAAAATGGAGATGGATACAAACAGATAGGTATCTTCCACAAGTATGACAAAGCTCCTCTCCTCCTGATCCTTTCATCATTCACATTTTTAAATAATAGGTATTGATTAGCCGAAAATTAGTTGGATCAAGAAGCTAACTTTTCACAAAAGTCAAAAATCAAATTTTTTAAAGTTGTAAGTCTAAGCCGAAAGCCGAAGCTCAATTTTTCAGCTTTAATACTCTATAGTAAATAGGACGTAGGAAAACGTAATAATATTTTGAGGAGGATTCTTTGTCATTAAAAATGATAAGGTGTAAGAATTATAATAAAATTTCGCGTGCATAGTTTCTCTTATAGAGGATGATCTGGTAAAAATATAGCCTACAATAAATTAATTCAATCTTCGTTGAGCTCAAATAATTACCCAGGAAATACCTAATCAGTCTTCTAATTCATTGAAAGTTACATTATGAGTCCCAATTTGTAAGAAAATTTCAAATTGCTTACCGACTGGAACACAAATTCATAGGTATTAAACCGCAAACCTGAAAATAAAGGAAAATTCAATACTATCAGGTATCTAATAGAATTTAAAATAGGTCATTAAAGAAACGTGTAGTAAGCTCCTCATCAGAACAATCTCCAATACTTATGTAGATAAGGGTGAGTTTGAAACACCAAAACTGGATTTGAACAAGAGGGGGGTGGAGCTAAAATTCAAAAGATAATATGAAAAATGGTGCTGATTGTTAGTACTCTACCAAAATCACAGATGAAAATATTCATCATCTAAATAAGTACCTAGATGGGAACCGTTCTTCTTGTAATAAAAAGTTTGTGATATAATTTGTTTTTTGGGCGGAAATGTTACCCACCAAGTAAACACACTCCCAGATTCATATGCAATTTTACCATTAGTTTGTTCCAGATACAAATAATATTTTCAGTAAAACCCTCTCACACTGAAAAGTAGAGACGCTGAAATGCACCAAGTTGCGGAACCATGAGAAACAATTAGATGTACGTTGTTGTCTATAGTGTGAACATCTCTGTTCTCTCTTCCCCAAAATGTCAATCGACAATTTCTGAAAATGTTATTCTTATTTTAAAAAAACTATAAACCCACCATCCCTGTGTTTTGATGGTCATAACTAGATACTTCGCCTCATATTTGGATCACAAAAGGCAATCTGATTTATTGATAAATTTTCGATCGCGAAATATCTCTATCGATGACGAGCAGTGACTGACATTGATAAGGGATTTTCCCCTGAGGTAACTTACGAGGTTTTTCCAAAATCTGAATCAAGGCATTCAATATAACTTACGCGGATACACAAATACACAATACAGAAAAAGTGATTCTTACCTTATATGAGATTGATCATCAAACACCGTCACGGAAAAAAGATAACACTTGAGAACTACGGTAATATTGAATCACCATCACGATTCTACAAAACGACATCATTTTACAAAACTACTATCGCGGGTACCGCACAAAACTGAGCCAATACACATATTATACACTTGAAACAACCGACTAAAGTATGAAAAAGAACAAACTCACTATAATTGAATGTCATTTTAGAAAATAAGTAAAATTTAATGAAACAAGACCCTTGAGCTATAGAACGTTGGACAGATGATCGCACCATCTAGAATTTATAAATAGAATGAGATCGAAAGCTACCGGACGCGGTACTTAGCAATTGATCAGTCTTAAAATGTTAAACAAAAATTTCAACAATTGAAAATGTATAACGATGGCGAAACGGCGGCTATTCAACGATGACAGAAACGCGCGAATTGCAAATGCAAACACAAAGTAGGTATCCCTGATTCAAATATTTTACTGTAAGTCACCTCTGGCAGAAATTGGTCTTCTACTCACCTATACAAATAACTTAGGTACAATGATAACTTATGAGTCCTTTCAAAGGTTTAGTTCTAAGGACGATGAGCCACAATAGGAATAGAATGTTGAGGAGGCGATCTCAATTTTTGGTATAATCACAATTCTATACCTAAACACACAAAGAACAAACAATAACTCTGGTCTGAATCATGAACACCCACGATTTGTTGAACGCTCGGAGCACAAAAAAATAAGTGAGAGTAGAATTAGATTTAAAGAACTATAATGTTACCTACGCAGGACAAACAAGGTCTGATGAATCACAAATACTCATTTAGGATTAGGAGTTGCTGAGATATGAGTCACTGGGAAACATTTCACCCATTTACACTGGCGGATTCAGAAGATCAAGGTGAATGTACTTAAATTGGACAATCGATCAGCGCTTACTCAATTTACACAACCAAACTTCCTGGGCATACGTAAGAAGTGATGATTGATAATACATTGGTAATTGGAATAATATGATTCAGCAATATTTCAACCTAAAAAAATAATAATGATGATTTATCCATTTTTTATTTCAACACAATCAAGAGACTAGTATTGTTTGTACATGAAACTAATGAAACTAAGCTCTTTTTCTTGGGTTTTGTTCCCCTTCATTTCAATTCCCTCACACTCTTGACGCAGTGTTTGTTGCTACAACTCACACAATCGCATTGATCGTTTGAAAGACCCAATTTACCTGATCGAGTAATCTAACTTTGTACAGCAGCGCTAGTGTAGTGCTGTACTGCTGGTTTATTACTTTTATCTTGTTATTTTCTGAAAAATTGAGAACGGAATACTGATCGACAAATCAAACCTTGCTGTACGAAGAAGAATTATTGATAAATCTTCTGGATAAATCTACGACATCAAGGATCTATATTAAAGTACATTAAAAATATTTTTTCTCAGAGAAAATTCTTAAAATGATGGTATATGAAATAGACACAAGTTTCAAGAAAATAATGTTCGATATTACAGAGATTTATAAGTCCTACTCAGTAAGTAGGTATCGGGATGATTTTTGTTTTCGAAAAACTTCATAAATACTACGTTCAAATGTATGGTTGGATGAAGTATCACTTTGTGAAAGTATGTAGCTAAAGTCATCTCGATCCCAGCAGAAGCTTCTAGGTTCTGAAAATTCTTTATACAATCTAGGAAATGTAGTACACCTTCCGTGTCATTATTGATGGAATTAGAAAATTCGACTTTGAGCCTTTAAAAAGTGAGAGGGGGAATTTTAGTAATTTCCATAGTTTTCAGCTACCGGTACGCGAAGAGAAAGAGAATTCATTTTGAAAATTGGGTTGCCAATAATCACGTACTCTAAACGGGCTATGAAAGTAAATCCAAGATTTCTTTTTTTTTTCTTTCTTTGTAAGCGTCTGTGTTTTTGTGTGAAACCTATGTAGCCTCCAATAAATTGTAAAACAACAGTAAAATGATGCAAATTTATATAAAACAGGCTGAAGGTCAATTCCGTACCCATGAGAATATATTTATTATGATTTACGTAGCCTTCCTCTTCAAAGTGAAATAATCGACATAGAATATTCTCTTCATCTTTGTTCCCTACTATTTTTTCGATGATAGTTTTTTTTTCCCCCAATAGGCCTAATTATGTAGCTCACGGAATGAAAGTTGTTGTATTTCAACTTTGAGGATCAGAAAAAAGTCATTCCGTGAATGATCCAATAATCCTTTCTGACCATGTTTACCAATCATTAATACATATTTCTAATTTCTTGGTGGTTATTACTTGGCCCATGTACGGCTAGTTTGAGTTTGATTGTAAAACTAATTAACATATTGTTGAGGGTGGACATTAACCAGAAACGTTTGCAAATTTTTTCCGTGGTCAGGAAGTTTTCTAAAAGTTGCTTTATATTTTTGTTCACAACACTACTCGTTATATTCTTATGAGATCTCAAATTACGAACGTTTTATTAATCTCATCTCCAACACTACCGGTTTACAAATATTTTTAGGACATTAGAAAAACAAGGAAGAGAGCAGCTGGACACTTTTATTATTCCGATCTTTAATTTGAATATAAATACTAAGTAAACTACCAACGCGAACCTATAAAGAGAAGAAAACCGCTATCATGAAAGTTTTGTTGTCTCACAATATACTCGAACGAAAAAATTTGAACAAGAAATCGCTGGAAAAGTCGAATGATTTATGTCCATAGGGAGAAAAGACTTGCATACCTACGAATAAAAAAAAAAAAAGTTTGGTGAAAAAGTTCAGGGTAACTTTAGATCGAAATCGTCTACTTTCGCAGATGAAGGCTACCGAAAAAAATATTAGAAATCGATATTTACTGCGAATAAATAATCCTCACTTCGATTTGGTAGGTATAGCATGAAAGTGAATTATTTTTAACGATCAATATTTTTACGTGCTGGTCTTCATCATATTCTTATCTCTTTTGAAGCTATAAAATTTCATTTCCGACAGTCGAAGATTCGTAAAATCTGTACTTCTGGGCAGGTAATTAAAATCATCGAGGTCGATCAATAATATCTGTGATTTGAAATCACGATTTCGCTTTTCGGAATCGAAATCGTAAACACACGCAAAAAAGAAAAAAAAAAAACGAGATCCAGTGACCAGACGAAATAAATAAAATAGGTAATGAAATGAATAAGAAGACGAAGTGATTTTTTCACTGACCGAACGGTTATGCAAATTGTCAAAACATCTACCTATTTTTTAGTTCGCATAGGCCTACATAACGATTAGCCGCTTCCTAATTGGAATCGTGTCACCTTATATTTCATTTGACGTCGTTACTTTCCTCGATTTTACATAAATTAGACTAGACTGTATGCGTATATAAAGCTTAAAATACTTTCTCGTTCACTATCGAATAATTTATGGGTCGAACGATCGCGTCTTGCCTTATCAAAAAAAGACTTCGAATGTCGCATTATTATGAATTTTTATTAGCTGTTATTCGCTTGAACTTTTATTCTCTTTACTCTAATTCGCGGTTAATTTTGAACAAGTTTTTACTTTTAAGAAAAATTAGAAACGTCGATTCTAATTTTGGTATGTACGGTAGGTAAGCAACTCAAATCGTAACGGGATTTAAAAAGGTTCCGCAGACACGCGAATGTAATAAGAGAGAGTGTATGCGGGCATTTTTTTTTTTTTTTTGTCTAGAGTTTATTATTTTATTACGTCTTAATTATTGATTTTGGAACTAAACTAAAATATCTCGTAAAATCGTATCGATGAATTGAGTGATTTTACTTATGCTTCTCGAGTAACCTTCGGCATCGAAAATTCTGAAACTGTCCCTTTAGCCTCCAAAGAAGTTTTTAAATTTGAAGAAGGTGTCTAATGGCAGAGGGTGACAATAAATGAATTAAGAGATCTGAAGACGGCAGACGGTATGTGGCTATCCTCTCCTTGAGGTGATTAATAATATAGTGCTGCTACAAATAAAATAAAAAGGGGTATTTTAGCCTAAAATCATGGTCAGCTACCACCTAATTTTTTCAGCTATAGGAGGTACAGGTACAATCTGGTCAAAACTTATTTTCAAAAATAACGGAATAATAAGTTTATTATTCATTCTCTCATTGCGAGTTATTGCCGAGAATTTTTCAGGAAATTCCGTTGTTTAACCTTCATCGGGCAGGCGCTAGTTAAATTTATTCAAAACGTTTCAAAATGATGAACGACTGAGATAATATGGAAGTGTAAACATAGACGATGTTTTTATTTCACGCGATATCTATCGGCCAACTAATCTATGGTACTTCTATTTTAAACAATTCGGTTAGCAAAACCTTTTATCGTTAATGACGATCACACCTTCAGCACGTACACAGAGGAGCCTATCTAAGTACAACTGTATATCAAAGCATTAAGTACACTTCTCGTAAAGAAAGTTACTCGGTATAATGATTATGGGTTCACATGTAGATTTCGAACTGACAAACTCACTGATGGGAGAGCGAGACGAAAAAGTTTTCACACACTTCATAACTTGAGTAAATATAGTCAATTTTCATGTGTCGTTGTGTTCCCGGGTTGAGCTCCTGCTCCAAGGTTGGATATTATTTCATTTCTCACGCGTAGCGCATTATCGTTTCTCGTCCGGCAGCACCGTTATATAGCATTATGATGATCAACACTCGTACTAATTATGAAATACTAGGCAGCGCTTCAAAATTTCTTCATTTCGGAGCTAGCAAAAGTTATTCGTTCGCGGATGATTAGTCTATACCCGTATAAGTAGGCTGTAAAATCATGCTACGTACGTGCAATTAAAGATTCTAGTGTCTACTTTAAGAAGGAATTAGGTACTGCGTTATTACCGCAGTAGGTAAGAAATGAATGACATGTTTTACATATTATAGTTTTGTGTTCGTACAGGAGAGAGAGGAAAAAAAAAACTATTATTGGTCGTGACATATGTAAAACATATGTTTGTAGAAAAAAAGATACACGATGACAAAATACGGTAAAAAAACGCGTGACATCAGTGAAAAAAACGTGAAGTAACTGCGAGTAGGCAACGACCATGAATTACTCTTTGCATGTGGTTGAATGAATCCGGACAAAACGATCAGATTTTCATAATTCAGTCGAGTCTGAGTGCCGACGCACCGCGTAGTAAATTTAGCCGCATTGGGCCACATTTTCATTTCATCTGCCTCGCTGTGAGATACGAATCGTCGGCTATCGTCGGACAAATATAATATCATACTAAATAAGACATCTCAACTCGGTGACTTCGCGTTAGAAAGTTTGTATACAGTGTCGGTCGAGTCCAGCGTATTCCACTTCCAGTGTAATGGCCATAAAGATTTGGCTATTTAAAAACAAGGTAACTTCGCTACCAGTATGATATTTTAACCAGGAAATATTATGATTCACTAAAATTGGTTCTTCACGTATAAAGAATGCGCGATCGAGATCGCGCGGCTCCATTTGAGACGCAGAAATGAATTACTAAAATTCTCCAGCGAGATTCCATCTTCTACATAACTATGGTCGAAAGCTGGAGTTTCTGAAAGTAGAACGTGTTAATGAAATGATATCGTAGGTGCGGAGGAAAATAAGCTCGCAGACACGAGAAATCTCTTCCCTTTCAACTGAAAATGGAATCTTGATGTCTGGCGAAAAATTATTACTTAGCCGAAGGGAACTTCTGGTCGAGGCATCGCATATCGCTGATAGTCTACCTCGTGGTCCGGGACGCATACTCCCAAAAGTGAAGGTAGCGGAGAACTTGTTTTATGGAGGATTGCCCGATTTTGATTTCCAGGATCGATTATCTGTTTCAATAGTCAATCGGGAAATCACTGAGGAAGTAGGTCAGAGACTGACTCTCTTTGATTCCCTCATTATGCTTCATGGTTGAATGAATGCTCAGCATTTTCCTCGATTTCTCTTCTGATAATCAGAATTTTTCTCTAGTCTTATTTTTCTCGTATACAGTTCAAAGTTCAAGAAGTTTTTGAATCCCCCTCCACTTCAAACATTCTAAATTTTCACTCAGAACTATGAAGCCTATGACTCTCGAAGCCCTTTCCCTGAATTTGTATGGTTGGATGGTCGAAAATTTTCCAAGTCGACATGGTTTATTGGGGAGGGGATTTGGAAGGTTTCTTTCCCACCTCCTCGACGAACCATACTGACTCGAATCCACTTGTTGCCTCTTTTGACAAAAGACTGATTAAAATCGACATCAAACTGGAGTCGATTTGGTTCCACCAAATGTCGACCATGAATCGATTCAGAATGACTGGATGTCGACTCAAAATCGAACGCCCTTTTCTACCATCGACTCGTCGCCGAAGTTGAAGTTGAGTCGACTTCCAGTATTATAAACGGATGTCGCGAATGGAAATTGACTTTGGTTTTGGGTCTATTATACGTCACTCGAGATTCTAAAAATTTTTCTCGATCTCTCTTCAGATGATCGGAATTTTTTTAAAGTCCTGTGTTTCTTAAGTGGTTCAAAACTCAAGAAATGTTTGAGTTACTCTCCACTTCAAACATTCTAAATTTTTACCCAGAACTATGACGCCTAAGACTTTTGAGACACCCTTCCCCTGTGTGTGTATCTAGTTGGATGGACAGAAGTTTTCCGCTCCTGATATTTACAGCTCGGTAAGTGGAATTATTCTAAGATCCCCATCATCCCCCTCCCTCCCCTGAACCATATCGACTCCAAATCGACTCGTTACTTATTTCAACAAAAGACAGCTCAAAATCGACTCCAGATGGATATCGATTGAAAGACGACCAGCAGACATTCCCAGAAGGGCCAGAAAACTAAAAATTCACTGTTAATTAACGTAAGCTAGCAATCGATTCCTGGTTTGATGGAGAAATTTGTACAATTCGACTCCAAAACAACTCCAGATCGACGTCGATTTAAGATCGATTTGAAGTTGACCACCGTACATTACCAGAAAATTGAAAATCAAGCGTTAATCGACCAGAGAGAGTAATCAATTTCAGGTCGATAAACGAAGTTGGAGAAGTCGACTACAGATCGACGTCGATTTGAAGTCGACCAGCGTACATTAACAGGAAACTGAAAATCAACTTGGAATTGAAGCCACAGAGCAACCGATTTTAGGTCGATAAATTTGGGAAATTGACTCGAAATTGAGTCCAGATGAACGTCGATTTGAGGTCGATTCAAAGTCGATCAGCAGACATTCCCAGAAAATTATAAATTGACTCTTAATTAACGTAAGCCTGTAATCGATTTCTGGTTGACAAAGAAAATTTGTAGAATCCGACTCGAAATTGACTTCAGATTGACGTCGATTTGAGATCGATCTGAAGTCGACCAGCGTGCATTACCAGAAAACTGGAAATCAACTTGGAATTGAAGCCTCAGAGCAACCAATATTAGGTCAATAGAAAAATCTGAAGAAATTTCCTCGAAATTGAGTTGCTTGTTCAGATCAAAGTCGATTTGAGGTCGATTTAAAGTCGACCAGTGTACATTCCCAGAAAACTAAAAATTGATTGTTAATTAACGTAAGCTAGCAATCGATTTCTGCTTGATAGAGAAATTTGTAGAACCCGACGTCGATTTGAAATCGATTTGAAGACGACCAGTGTAAGTTACCAAACACTAAAAATCGTCTTATTAATCAACACAAGAGAGCAGCTGATATCCAGGCGACTAAAAATTTGGAGAAACCGACTCAAAATCGACATCAAATTGACTTCGATTTGAGGCCAATTTGAAGTCGACTAGCGTATCTACATTCCCAGAAAACTGAACATCAACTTGGAATTGAAGCCACAGAGCAACCGATTTTAGGTCGATAGAAAAATTTGCAGAAATTGAGTCCAGATATGAACGTCGATTTGAGGTCGATTTAAAATCCACCGGCAGACGTTCCCAGAAAATTAAAAATTGACTGTTCATTAATGTAAGCCTGCAATCGTTTTTTGGTTGACTAAGAAAATTTGTAGAATCCGCCTCGAAATCGACTTCAGATTGACGTCGATTTGAGATCGATTAGCCTGTGACGTCACAGATCAGTTTTTCCAGTTCCTCTCCTATTATATAGTCCTAAAGTCCGGCCCTGTGATGTCAGAATTTGATGACGTCATAAGTCAGCCTTGTGACGACCTTCCTAAGTCCCCCCTCCCACCATCATATATAGCTTGTGGCTGGAAGCTGTAACGTCACAGACCAGCTTTTTTCAAGTTCCTCCTATTATATATAAACTCAAAGTCCGGACCTGTGACGTCACAACTTGATGACGTTGTAGGTCAGCCTTGTGACGTATTCTCCAAGTCCCACTCCTACCATATATAACTTGACAGGCGGTGCCTGTGACGTCACAGATCAGTTTTTCCATTTCCTCTCCTATTATATAGTCCCAAAGTCCGGCCCTGTGATGTCAGAATTTGATGACGTCATAAGTCAGCCTTGTGAAGACCTTCCCAAGTCCCCCCCCCCCTCCATCATATCTACGTTGGATCGGAAAAAACCTCCTATGTGCCATTTTTTGAGAAATGCACTTTTTAACAGGGAACCTGTTTTATGGGGGGCTATTTGAGAAATCTGCCGTCCGCCGTGCGCCGTGCGCCGTCCGCCGTGCGCCGTCCGCCGTGCGCCGTCCGCCGTGCGCCGTCCAGCGAAAATCTTAGAAAAATTTCGACCCTCGAGCCATATATGATAGGAGAGGGACTTAGAAAAATTTCGACTCTCGAGCCATATATGATAGGAGAGGGACTTGGAAAAATTTCGACTCTCGAGCTATATATGATAGAAGGGGGACTTAGAAAAATATCGACTCTCGAGCCATATATGATAGGAGAGGGACTTAGAAAAATTGCGACTGTCGAGCTATATATATGATCTAGGCTTCCTTGAATTTTCAATACCAAATCTCATTCGAATCATAAAACAGGTTCCCTGCGTTCCTCGTTTAACTTCGTTAAGGAAGCCGTCATTTTTTATATGGTTGGACGCGGAATTTCAAGGCGCATCGACTGGAAAAATCCCCTATGTGCTAAATTCAAAATTACGCCCGTATGAGCGGTTTTGAATACCTCCTACGTGCACCATCCAGAAAATGTGGTCTCGAATACCTCCTATGCGCAGAGCAAACCTCTTATGGTTGTGCAATATTTAGGGCCAGGAATTCCTCCTATGTGCATTTGTCGCCCAATACCGCCGTATTTTAGAGAATTTTGAAAATTTTTTGTTACTCCTGTATCAAAAAAGCTTTTCCACATTTAATGAGACGTTTCCAAAGTGTTTTGGCCTTCTTTTCACAAAATAATCAGTTTTTTGCTTCTCCTGTAAAATTTTATTTTTACCAGATAGGAGGTTTTTCCCGATCCAACGACGATATATAGCTTGTGGCTGAAAGCTGTGACGTCACAGACCAGCTTTTTTCAAGTTCCTCCTATTATATATAAACAAGTCCGGACCTGTGACGTCACAACTTGATGACGTTGTAGGACAGCCTTGTGACGTATTTCTAAGTCCCACTCCTACCATATATAACTTGACAGGCGGTGCCTGTGATGTCACAGATCAGTTTTTCCATTTCCTCTCCTATTATATAATCCCAAAGTCCGGCCCTGTGATGTCAGAATTCGATGACGTCTTAAGTCAGCCTTGTGACGACCTTTCTAAGCCCCGCCCCCCCTCTATCATATATAGCTTGTGGCTGAAAGCTGTGACGTCACAGATCAGCTTTTTTCAAGTTCTTCCTATTATATATATATACACACGCAAAGTCCGGACCTGTGACGTCACAACTTGATGACGTTGTAGGTCAGCCTTGTGACGTATTTTCTAAGTCCCACTCCTATCTTATATAACTTAATAGGCGGTGCCTGTGACGTCACAATCTGATGAAGTCATAGATCAGTTTTTTTCAAGTTCCCTCCTATTATATATAACTTCAAAATCCGAGCCTGCGACGTCACAATCTACATTTTTCAGATCCCACGTGCCCCATAAAACAGGTTTCCTGCCATCCGTCGTTTAACTCCCCGTCTCTGATTATTCTCGTAGATAATCGATTGCAATTGATACCACTACCTGATTCCTTCCGTGTACAATTAGCACACACCTTACCCTTGCTGTGAACGTGTCCATTCTCCCCGAGCTCATGTATATGTAGATCTGAATAGTAAAATTTTCACAAGTCTCAATCTTCGTACCTATACGGATCAGTAATTAAAAATCCTATAAGTATAAAGATCGCGGGACCTTGAAATTTTCACCAAATATACTCGTATTGAAAATCCCCTCCCTTCGTTTCTCAATAACCATGCTTGTGGTTATTCATAGATTATCGTACCTTGTTCCATCTGTCATGCTCTACTGAAGTCAAGAGCAAAACTTTCCTAGCTGCTAACAGTGCACTGCACTAATGGGAGAGCAATTTCGTTTTTTTTTTGAGGCCCTAGACTCGCGACCATTCTACGTCCCAATTTTCACTACTTTATTCCTCCAGTTGAGCCATTAATAATTTTCGGACAGCTTATTATGTGTGATAAAAGCTATCATGGAAAGCCAGTTTTATACAAAGTTATACTCGTCACGAGAAACATAGTCATCATTTCGGAATATTATCAATTATTTTCTTCTAGTTCAGTAGAACGATCGTAAAACGACTCCCTGCTATTCCCAATTAGCATAATCAAGCAGTCACAATACACGAGCCAGACTGAAGGCGAAAATTGCGCTGCTGTTCGTAGCATCTGTCGAAAAAGTTCAGTTCAAGTTCCTGTAGTCGGGTGCTTTTGTGAGCGTAGTCGAAGTCGGCGTTGCAACACTCGTGCCCCAACCGCTTCCCCATCTATGTTTTACAATTTAGGAACACTTTTCGCACTTCTCTACAAACGATTCTAGAGCACAGTTATTCAAAAAAAGTGAAACTATCACATTTATGCAAATTCAGCTCGTTCTAATGAGCATCGAGTGATAGAAATTAGCATTGATCGTTCTCACTCCTACAACAAAGTGTCACATAGTTTTTAGAGGAATAGCGTATTACATTGCTGAACATCGTTTAGAAATTTGCATAGGAAATGCGGTCAGCAGAAAAATACTTCATTACAGGTGCCTGCTTCTCTTTAAACGTTTAAATATACGATCGTATTTAAACTAAAACGTAGCAATTCCGTTCGACGAGGTCTCTTTTCGTAGGATGTGTAGGTGGGAGTGTAATTTGTATTCCGAGTTACGAACGATTTTTATTTGTTATTGTTTTTATTTTACAGGATGGTGTAGTTGACGAAAAAATGTACCTTCCTTTCTTACAACGACGACGACTTAGTATAAAATTTGACAAGTTGGCCGACTTTGAACGAACTTTTATTATTGTTCGAGGGAATGATTATTGAAAATTCATTACTTTTACCGAGGGCGTTGTCCAAGTAATGTTGACATCTGTATTTTATAAAAATGCTGAGCAATAGTATAATAATATTTTGGTCTACTCCCTGAGCGCTTTCGTATTATTTTTCTTTCGTCGGCAGTTCATTAGTCTTGCAATCACGAAAAGCTAACAGTTTATGACCCTTGACAAAGAGAAAGACGAAGAAAGCTTTCCAGTTATTCCGAAACCTTTGTTCACTCCAGTATTTAAGATCTTTCAGAGGACTGATCATTTGATCGTCTTTGTGTTGAATTTGGAGACTTTGTCGACTTCGAGTTATTTTGTGGCGTAAATCCCTTATAACGTTAACGTGCAAGAAAAATATAAAAAGCCAATCGGAAGGAGTCAAGAGTTTTGATTGAGCTTTGGACACTATGTTCCATTTTTGAAAAATGTCCATAATCCGTCATCCGGCATTTGAGAAACTTCGATGATAAAATTATTCATTTATGCATAGATAAGGAAAAGGACCTGGAAAGTTTCAAGCACTCAGCTATCGGTATAGATCAGGAGAGGGACTTGAAAAATTTACACGAATATCAGGTCAGGGAGGGAGGCTTCAAAAATTTCTGAACATTGGGCGATACGCAGCACGATGAGGGGGGAGGGGGAGAAATTTTGACTTTCGAGATTTATCTTCCAGGAGGGGCAACGTATAAATCACAATTTGCTACTTTCAAAGTCTTGGTCAAAAATTTGTCAACGTATCGTTGAAATCACCCTCACCTCGTTGACGTCGATATCATTTATCAGGTCGATATGGAGTCGACAAGAACGGACTCCATTCGACAAATTTGCCACGTCATTCTTATATCGATTTCAAGTCAACTTCTACACATTTTTCTATCGACCAGATCGGCTGCTTTACTGCTTCAGTTTCAAGTACCTAGGTTTGTAGTTCTCTGGTCATGTACGCTGATCGACTTGGAGTCGAACTCAAACTGACGTCGATATTGAGTCAATTACCCGGAAGTTTATCTATCTGAAATAGGTTGCTCTTTTCCGTCGATTAATAAGACGACTTTTAGTTTTTGGTAATCTACACTGGTCGACTTCAAATCGACGTCAATCTGGAGTCGATTTTGAGTCGAACTCTCCAAATTTTTTGATCAATCCGAAATCGACTGCTCCGATAGGTTAATTTTTAGTTTCTTGATAATTTATAATGGTCAACTTTCGATTGCCTTCAAATCGAAGTCAATTTGAAGTCGATTCTGAGTCGGTTTCTCAACATTTTTAATCGCCCTGAAATCAGCTGCTCTGTTGCGTTGATTAATAAGACAATTCTTAGTGTTTGGTACCTTACGCTGGTCGACTTCAAATCGATCTCGAATCGACGTCAATCTGAAGTCAATTTGGAGTCGGATTCTACCAATTTCCTTTGTCAACCAGAAATCGATTGCAGGCTTACGCTAATTAATTGTCAATTTTTAATTTTCTGGGAATGTCTCCTGGTCGACCAGGGGTGTGAACCGGAATTGCTATCCAAAATGGTATCCGGACCCGGACCTGAATTTTCGGGTTTTGTAAGTGGAACCGAAAGGAAGCGGATCCGGCGCGATTGCTGCTTGGAAGCGGAACCAAAAGGAAGCGGATCCGGCGATTGCTGCTTGGAAGCGGAACTGAAAGGAAGCGGATCCGGCGATTGCTGCTTGGAAGCAGAACCGAAAGGAAGCGGATCCGGAGAATGGTCCTTAGAAGCGGAACCAAAAGGAAGCGGATCTTGAAATCTGGCCAAAGAACTGTAACCAATATTTCATATGTGAATAATAGCGGATATCCCCTAAAAAATGGAGGATAACCGAAATTCTGTGCCTTTTTTTAAAGGATAACCGTAATTTTTTAGCGCAATTCCTGAAAGATTCTTTTATCAAGATACAAAACCAAAATGAAGCGGATCCAGCAATTGCTCCCTGGAAGCGGAACCGAAAGGAAGCGGATCCGGTAAATGGTTCTTGGAAGCGGAACCGAAAAGAAGCGGATCCGGCAATTGCTCCCTGGAAGCAGAACCGAAAGGAAGCGGATCCGGCTAAAGCTTCCCAGAAGCGGAACCGGCAATTGCTCCTCGGAAGCGGAACCGGAAGGAAGCGGATCCGGCAATTGCTGCTTGGAAGCAGAACCGAAAGGAAGCGGATCCGGCGATTCAGTTGAAAAACGAATGGAAGCGGAATCCTAAAAAAAAATAATAACGGTTCACACCCCTGTGGTCGACTTAAAATCGACGTTCATCTGGACTCAATTTCGAGACAATTTCTACAAATTTTTCTATCGACCTAAAATCGGTTGCTCTGCGTGGCTTCAATTCCAAGTTGATTTTCAGTTTTCTGGTAATGTACGCTGGTCGACTTCAAATTGACGTCGGTCTGTAGTGGACTTCTCCAACTTCGTTTATCGACCTGAAATTGATTACTCTATCCGGTCGATTAAGGGTTGATTTTCAATTTTCTGGTAATGTAGACGTACGCGCTGGTCGACTTCAAATCAGGGCTGGCAGAACGGAAACTTGACCGGGAACGGAAACGGAAGATGACCAGTATTTTTCAGACTCCAGAACCGTAACGAGAACAAAACTTTATTTTCTGATTGATTGGGAACCGTTCCCGGGAACGGAACGTGAAAACTCAGAGAACGGATAATTGACGGGAACCGCTCTCTCGTTCAAAGAGAGAACGAGAACGGATGGGAACGATAAAATTGTTACCGTTCTCTGTTCTTGTCCGAAGCTGTTCATTTCGTTCCAGAGCCGGTTTATTTTGTTTCGGAGCCGGTTTATTTCGTTCCAGAGCCGGAACAGAGAACGGAACGGGAACAGAACGAGAACATTATTTTTAACCTGAGAACGGGAACGTATCGGGAACGGTATTCACAATTTCAGAAAGTGGGAACGGAACAATAACCGGGAACGGTTCTCTACTGCAAATTTGAGAACGGTTTGAAACGGGAACGGTATAGATTGCTGGGAACAGGAACATAACCCGAACACTTGTCAAAAAGTACCGTTCTGCCAGACCTGCTTCAAATTGACCTTAAATCGAAGTCAATTTAAAATCGATTTTGAGTTGGTTTCTCCAAATTTTTAATCGCCAGGATATCAGCTGCTCTTTTGTGTTGATTAATAAGACGATTTTTAGTGTTTGGTAACTTACACTGGTCGACTTCAAATCGATCTCTAATCAACGTCGCTCTGGAGTCGATTTCGAGTCGGATTCTACAAATTTATCTATCAAGCAAAAATCGAAATTAATTTTTAGTTTTCTTCAGAATGTACACTGGTCGACTTTAAATCGACCACAAAACAACTTTGATCTGAACTCAATTTCGCGTCAATTTCCAAAAATTTTTCTATCGATCTAAAATTGGTTGCTCTGAGGCTTCAATTCCAAGTTGATTTTCAGTTTTCTGATAATGTACACTAGTCGACTTCAAATCGACCTCAATTTGACGTCGATCTGGATTTGACTTCTCCAGCTTCGTTTATCGACATGAAATTGATTGCTCTCTCCGGTCGCTTAACGGTTGATTTTCAGTTTTCTGTAAATATATGCTGGTCGACTTCGAATGGACCTCAAATCGAAGTCAATTTGAACTGTACGTAATAGGAGGGGAACTCGAAAAAATTAATCTGTGACACCACAGGCCCCGTCTCTCGAACAATATATGATAGGAGGGGGACTTGGAGTTTTGGAGAGAGGGAAGAGGAGAAAAAAGTGAGATCGATAGATGAGAGGGGGCCTTGAGTGCGGTTCAGGTGAGTAGATTGCTTCTAGCCTAGTACCCCGTTATCAATAGATATGACGTCATGGTGATAGACTTTATAAATTTCATTTTACAAATATTTTGCTTGATTGATACATGTTTGGTACTTAATCTATAGGGTGGGAGTGACTCTCTGGATGAGTTTGAAAAGTCATGTACTGCTAACGTTTTTTGAACTTGATTTTGCCCTGCTACATTCTTCTCTATCGTATTGGTACTACACACGAGTTTTCTATTGTTTCCTTCTTTGGAAGCTGAGATGGAATTCCTATAAGAGAAAGACGCAAAATGTCTATATAATATTATGACGCGTAATTACATAAAACGGTCCTAATATCTTCTTACGTAAGGTAGGCTTGATTTAGTCGATAATATCCTACTTTTCTGCCATATAACACCGACATTAATTACTTAATACGCTGTGCGACTTCCGCAAATTTTGGTTGATACATATCAATGATAACGTTCTTGGCTCCATAAAGTCTTTTTTTTTCCCAAGTCGCGATGATTGTTGTGATGAGGAGGAACCGTTGATCGACTTTATTCTCAATCATAACCGATTATGCCACTAAAGATCGTTTGACAAGATAACAGCTATGCACTTTGTATAGCTCTGTCCCACTTCATCGCTCATAATGGGCCTCGATTAATAGCTCTATAAACTCGACCACAATAAAATAAAAATTTTTTGTCGCCTAACGGTTCGCGCGTAGTAGGTCGATTGAAAATTTGTCTAAATGTCGTGTGGCATTGATGAAAAGGTAACAATTTACCTGCGGCTCAACAAATCGATGCGATGATAACGACCGCGACCCTCAGTGCGCAGGCCATCAGCAATAAAATGAATTTATCAAAACCTATAATAACTAACTATACTTATTTACCGGGTATTGTCGAATGCATTCGTTTATAGACTATACGCGCTGCCATCAATAAACTAAACGACGCGTCGAGATAAAAAAATTTAAATTATTACCTTACGAAAACATCGTTTTACTGTCGCCGATTTCAATTTTCACGTCAGTCGTAAAGTGTGCCCTCAAGTCTAAAGTATATTTGTATTTACGCATGGGATTTTTCTCTTTTCTCTCTCTCTCACTCTCTCGCAAGGTCGACGCAAAATATAACTTTCAAACTACTCACCTATCACGTTTGCATTCGTGGTCTACGAAAAATAATGTTGGTTGTAGTTTGAAAATTTTCTCATTCAACTCACGACGCGACGCATCGCGACTGTACTTGAATTATTTTTGAGCGAACTTGCCGACAATAATACTTGGAACCTTACATATATGCGGAACAGTTCGTGACTCGTAAGACCGAACGATTATGATTACGCCGCATGTTAATTTACAGATCCGCAAGATCGGCTAGTTTCGGGTCGCTAAAATATTTTTCTCGTCGTCGAAAACTTTCTGCAAGCTGTAAGCGTATCTTTCAAGAGGCGAGCAGGGGAGATTTTTCGATTTCGATTGTTGATTAGAATCGATATTTTTTAGACGTCGGAGGGAGAGAGAGGGTGTCAAAAAAGAAAGTTCGTTGAATCAGGTCAGAAGAGTCTGGAATCATCCTTCGCTCGATGGTCACAATTTTTCCGAATTCTATCCCGATATGTACCGTTCGGTAGTTGAAAATTTCTGAGCCCCTTCCCTTTACACATCGCTCGAAATAGAAAATTCTGTCGAATCCCTCCTCCCCTTCCCTCCTCATACACCTGGCTGGTTGGTGGAAATTTTTCCAAACTATTCTCTTAATCAGTAAATCGAAGGCGGTCCTTCACTTCGACAAGTTTTCAATAATTGACAGGAAATCCAATCGTGGCCACTGAGCTGTCCTAGCTCATGACTCGTAGTGAAAGAATTCGCGGTCTGCGCCCTCAGCCTCTGTAGATTTCTAAGGTTAACCCCGCTTCCTCTCACCCACAACAATATTAGATAAAGGTTCATTATAATGTTACACGCGAAAAAAAGTAAAATTCGCGGGTTCTTGAACGAGGAGTGGCAGGAAACCTGTTTTATGAACCACCTGGGATCTGGAAAACGTAGATTGTGACGTCAAAAGGCTGACCTATGTCATCATCCAATTGTGACGTCATAGGCCTGGAGTTTGGAGCTATGTACAATAGGAAGGAAGATGGAAAAACGGGATCTACGACGTCATCAGGTTGCGGTGTCACAACCAAGGCTGCCCTGTGACGTCATCAAAGTGTGACGTCACAGGACCCGCCGGCCAAGCTGTATATATATGATAGGACCTGGACTCTGCTACAAGGCTGACCTATGATGTAATCAAATAGTGACGTCACTGGCCTTCTAGCTATACATGATAGGAGAGGGACTCTGAAAAAAAAAACTGATCTATGACATCATCAAACTGTGTCATCACAGGCCCCGCCTCCCGAGGTGTATATGATAGGAGATGGACTTAGAAAAAAAATTATCTAGGACGTTATCAAATTGTGACTTCACATGGCTGACCTATGATGTCATCAAACTTTGACGTCACAGGCCCCGCCTCCCGAGGTGTATATGATAGGAGTGGGACTTGGAAAATTTTCGAGCTCCGGACGGTAGACGTTTTTTCCTAGCCCCCCCCCCCCCCCCCCCGATAAACCATCTTCACTGTTGAAAATAGATTGTGACGTCACAAAGTCGACCTATGACGTCATCAAATGGTGACATCACAGGCCCGGACATTAATACGACCGCGGAACTTGGAAAAACTGATCTGTGACGTCACAGGCCTGCATCTAGCTATATATGATACGAGGGGGATTTAGGTAAAAAAACTGATCCATGACGTCATCAGATTGTGACGTCACAAGGCTGATCTTTGATATCATTAAACTGTGACATCACAGGCCCTGCCCGCCAAGCTATCTATGATAGGAGGGGGACTCGGAAAATTTTCGAGCTCCGTGCTTTGCCGGCCGGCCGGACGGTGAAGGTTGGAGGTTTGCTCAGACCCCCCACCCTGATAAAACAGGTTCGTTGTTAGAACAAGCTCCTGCGGTTTAGAGGTTCGGAGAAAAACTTGCGTCTCATCATCGGACGAAGAGAAATGGGACTTAAAAGAGGAAAGAACTAAAGCGAGAGAAAACAAAGAAGGGATGGCGAACCAGAGGAGGAGAGGAGGAGGATGGATAATCTTGTAGCTGTTAATGTGAGCGTGATTTTTTCACATAATTACTTGTATAGTATTTTTTTTCAGCATGAAAGTTATGAGGGCTGAGAGAGATGGAGGTTGAGAAAGTTGAGTTGATGGCCACCAGTAAGTATCAAGAGTGAACTGAAGCTTCTTATTGATTGAATGAGGAAATCAGGGAGGAGGATCGGATAAGGAGGTATTACTCTCTCTCTTAATGTTGGACTTGAGAGTAGGAATGACATTTCTTGACTCTTCTTCCTCTTCCCACTGTTATCACTACATCCCCTTTCTTTGATTTTGGGGCCTATGATTTAGAAAAATCACATTAGGCAGGGGAGGAGGAGGGGCAGATTTGAATGTTTATCAACCGCATTCGTTCGTTAACTTTTTGGAATAGAATTATTTACGAATAAAATACTATTAATTTTTTTCTATCTTTTTCTGTTTCAGAAGTCGTCACATTTTTGAATAACACTCTCGCTACCGAGGATTTGTCACCAAACGCAAACCAAAGAAGAGTTTTATTATTACAAAAAATACTTTCTAGAGATACTATTTTTCCGTACGTCGACATGAACGGCTGTCATAAATGTGAGTATACTTGAGAACTTAAAATTTATACAGATTATATTTCATAAACCTTCAACCTAATAAAAGTAAGTCGGGAACACCAGAAATCTTAAGTTTTTTTTTTCCTAGTGTAAGGAGGAAAAGTTGAGCGAATGAAGTGACACGAAATGCATCGTGTCACGTTTCATCTCGAAGGTGTAGGAGAAGGTTACATAATATGAGTTGGATGCTGATCTAATGATTTGTATTAGGTGGCTAAGAAATGAGAATTGATGAATATATTCTCAAAAATGAGGTACATATAAGCGTGCCCTCGAGTTTGGCCTCTAAATTAATTGAAATAGGCTTATAAGACGATTTTCTTTCCTTCTCCAGTCAATTCTTCATGAAAAATGTATCAACTCCATCCAAAATGGCATTCCTCAGGGAGAGGCTTGGAGCTTCTCTCTCTTGCTAATTGCCGTAAACGATCTGATAAACAATGTCTCCTTTTACCTCTCTGGACGATTTTCTGCATATGATTTCATCAGTGTCCCCTTCACTTTGACAAATCTCAAACGAGCTGCACGCCCATTCGAACTCATCCACGATAAGGTCTCCTAGTAGGCCTCAGATTTCCTTTTTCTATCAAAAAAAAAATATTCTATTTATATTCCATGATAATTTACGTCTTTACTCTCCCCCTCCACCATAACTTCCAGATCAGCCACGAATCCTCCACTAAATTCCCGGCCTCACCTCCGATTCCAAACACTCGTCTTTCAAAAGCTGAAAGGCCGCACTGGTTGCAGTTGCGAACTCCTCCTTCAGCTATATGATCCTCTAATCCGCTTTAAACTGAATTACGGGTCACCATTCTATAGACGCACGTATTGTAGCCGAAAATTTCAGCTTCGGCTTTCGACTTAAACCTATGACCTTGAAAAGATGGCTTTTGGCTCAAAGCAGCTGATTTTTGGCTAATCGATATCATGCAGGATTATATTTACAGGAGAAACGATCAAGAGAATGGAGGCTTTGTCACACTTGTCAAAGATACCTATTCTCCAGCTTGTGTTCATATTGACAGTTTGACTTTGCAGACTTTAATACTGAACCGCTGATTTTTTTGTCTGTGACTCTGGAGGAAATAAGAGATATTGCTATAAATCTGTGATTCTTATTTCTGAATTTTCCTATTTTGCAAAGAATTGGAAAACCCCCCCCCAAAAAAAAGAAAAACAAATTTGGCTTATTTCATCTTTCAGCTTAGAAAGGTTTAAATAAAGCTAGCTTTTAGATTCACTCTTATCAGTAAAAATTGGCTGAATTTTGCTTTTAGCTTTCAGCTGGCTGTAATACTTTTTGATAAAGGCGCGACTTTACTACTAATGTGATCCCTAAATTGGCCCTCGGTGCCCTAAGCATCAACTCTGCGCTAAGCCTATGAACTAAAACTGCTATTCTTTCTCTTCACTTTTCTCCAATTCGATCCCCCATTGACATGTTTCGTGTCTTTCCTGAAGTGTCCTGACTCTTAGCCTCAAATTCCAAAATTCGCGTGTTCAAACCACTCTTTCGAGTTGATCCCCCCCCCCCCCTGCCAGAAAGGAACCCTAAACATGATTCTGGAAATCTGCAAGTTCCACGAGTCCTGAATTCTGGCCTCGAGTTCACACCATTCCGCGAGTTCCCCCGACTTATCAATCCTGTATATTGTATACCTCTTCTTCCTTTATAATGAACTATGACGTCATCAGCCCAGGAACACTCCAACTATGTGCTTGTGAGCTGGTAACGTCATCAACCGTGACCACGAGCCTGATTCTGAAATTCTGTAATTTATAGGCTTTTACACTGCTGCATGTTGAACTTACCTTGGGGCCGAGTTTAAAAAGCTAACTACGGGTTTAAGTTAACTGGTCAAAATTGAGCAGGCGAGTTAAACTGGTTTAGCTTGTAATATGCGTAGTTAAACTAGGATTATGTGGGTTGGTACAACTGAACAAAGTTCAAGTTAACTTAACCAGGAGATTAAGAAGCTGGTACAAGCGGCTCTTAAGCCTGATTGATTTCATGAAGGCTAATAGTAGGCCTAGTATAGTTTAGTATTCTGTATAGCCCAGTATAATGGAGGCTAAGGAGTAGTAACCCAATTCTGAAATCTGTAGGTCTGACGTCATCAGCCCTGACCTGGAGGCCTAGTAAAAGGGAGATTTGATCAGTATTTTTTTTATTAGACTTAGTATAATGGAGACCGTTGAAAGGCTTAACTCACAGGAGGCCTATCAGTATTGGCCCACAATGGATGCATGTGAAGTCATCAGCTTGGCCCCTCTCTTGAGGTCACTTACTCGTAGACATGAAAAATGATCTTTATTTATAGGACTGTGCAAGAAAATCTCTTTTTTTCAACAGGGAACCTCTTTTTATCGGGTGAGTTTTTGGAAAAAGTGTCCATGGAGCTAAAAAATTGTCCAAGTCTTCCACCTATCATATATAGCTTGGTGGTCGGTGTGTATAGCCTAAAAGGTAGCCCCTTCAAGTAACTAGATATGAAATTCTTTATATACCAATTGAACTACCCTCTTCAATGAGCCAGATATGCAACGCTTCAAGCACTACAAGACTCAGAACGTCCTTCTAAGGTATTCTGGGAATTTTTCCAATTACTCCTCCTATTATATATAGCTCCAAAGTACGGGCCGAGATATCACAATTTGATGACGTCATAGATCTGGTACGTCAATATTTTTCAGATTCAACAGACCCCCATAAAACACGTCCCCTACTCCGTTAAAGAACCCGTGAATTTTGTTCTTCCCTTCCTCCGTTCTCAAAATATTAGCGGGGAACCCGCTATCCATTTTGAACGTCCGCGTCCGCAGGTTAGGTTAGGTTACGGGACTTGGAAGAATTTCGAGTCTCGAGCTATATATGATAGGAGGGGGACTTGGAAGAATTTCAAGTCTCGAGCTATATATAATAGGGGGGGGGGGACTTGGGAGAATTTTGACTTTCGAGCTACCGTCCGCCGTCCAACCAAAAACTTAGAAAAATTTTGAGACTCGAGCTATATATGATAGGAGGGGGACTTAGAAGAATTTCGAGTCTCGAGCTATATATGAAAGGAGGGGGACTTGGAAGAATTTCAAGTCTCGAGCTATATATGATAGGAGGGGGACTTGGAAGAATTTCAAGTCTCGAGCTATATATGATAGGAGGGGGACTTAGAAGAATGTCGAGTCTCGAGCTATATATGATAGGAGGGGGACTTAGAAGAATGTCGAGTCTCGAGCTATATATGATAGGAGGGGGACTTGGAAGAATTTCAAGTCTCGAGCTATTTATAATAGGGGGGGGGGGACTTGGAAGAATTTTGACTTCCGAGCTATAGAAGAATTTCGACTCTCGAGCTATATATGATAGGAGTGAATGTAGAATGATAATTTCGATTTGAATTATATGACAGGATTATCAACTCAGTTCCACACCACCTGAGAGGTCGAGTTAAGGAATTGCTTCTAATTTTTATTTATTCATCCACCTCTCCTTGAGCATTTCCGATGCCACACATTTGCCTGTATCTGGCTAACTTAAATAGATCGCCCAACATAATCTACATTAGACACATCAAAGCCATCATTGTTAATGATTTTCTCTCCGACAAGTTGTGCTCTACAAATGGATGCAAATTAGGTTCTACAACCGGCTAGGCCTTTTCTATCTATCGTTGGAGAAGTGCTCTTCTGTACGAAAAACTCGGCCTTCATGTTGAACTATCTGGCCTTGTATTCCCACTTTACTCATCTCTCTCGGCTCCCTTCTTCCTGACTCCAAGCCATGCAAGACTCCTACCTTTTCGGACCTATCGCTTTCTGCTTTCTTATACTCCTGTACACCTACGTTTTCTCTTTCTTCATTGCCTTCCTGGTCATATCGACTTCCCGGAACACGACGCAGAGTACCAAGCAAGATCTGCTCACTGATTTCTCCCCTTCTCTGGCCAATATCATACATCGCATCATGGCACAAGCTTTGGTCCTTTCAATCATACAATAAACGTCGTTTAGTTGATGAATCCCCGATTTCGATTCTTCCTTCACGCCATGAAGAAATAGTTGTAGCGCGACTAAGAATTGGGCACGTCCGCCTAAAACACTCTTCTGTTTTCCTTGGGCTCTCGGCTCTACTCTCATACCAACACTGCCATGCTCAGAGGTTACTCTTCTCCCATTTCTTTTCCTGTCCATGCCAGATTTCCTGCCCCCTTTCAAATCTCTTTGGCCCTCTCCAACAACTTAGAATCCATTACTAACACTGAACTTCCTCCGCTCTTCATAGTATTACAAATCCATTCAACTTCATAAGCTAATAATCTCTATGTGTAGTTAAAATAGCTCGACTAAAGAAAAGAAGATAAAATTTATTGGGCGGAAATAAAGTTCTTCTTCTGTTAGGTTAAAAATAAAAAGAGGATCTTGCAAAAAATAAATTCCAAGCCCTGTCAACAAGGCTGTCTATAGAGTTCTAGATACTGTTGACGACGGCTAAAATGTATTTTATAACAAAAACGCAAATCTATACTACATTGCGAGTCACGTTCTGTAACATAATATTCGAGTATCGAACGTAAACAAGAACAATAAACGCAGGTATATATAGCTACACGCCCGGTATAAAAATGATAATCTAATATCATTTTCCACGCGTTCTATTTTCAGCTTCGAACGATTTCGACTCGCTGGGCGAGTGTTACGAAGAGCTAGAGTCGTCTTGGTCCGGCTCGGCAGCCAGCAGTAACGGAGTTTCGAGGAACGGATATTCGAATACGTTGCCCGGAAATGGGAAACATCAACGATTTAGCTTTTTTTTCGGCAACGGCCTAGGCGAGACCAAAAATAAAGAAATCAACAAATCGTGCGCAGATACGACAGAATTTCTCAACGGTACGTCTAAGTTACATTTATCGGTAAGATTTTCGTGAAGGGCAGTACCTAATAAATGGATTTTGCGCTTTGTTTCCAGATCTTTCGAAACGAATTAGTGTACTTTCAGATTCGGACAATTCGCTCAGTCCGTCCTCAGTCAAGTCTGAAGACTCACTCGAGATCATGTCGATTTCGGCATCCGCCGTTAAATACTCTGCAGTCAAATGCGGCCAGTTACACAAAAAGGAGAAGGTAATCTTCGTCGAGCACAACAAACGGCTGTGGGTGGCGTTATTGGGCACCACGCTTTTCGTCTACACCAGCGAGAAAGACACAAAACCCATCCATAATATAAACGTGGACGAATACAATGCAAGGCCGATCGCTGTTAGTCAATCGAATAAGAATAAAGAATTCGGATTTGAAATTATATGCCCGGGGAAAAAAACCTATCAAGTGAGTACGCAGAACTATAGGCACGTGTTTGATCGTTCACATTTCTAACATCATCGTGCTAATTTACAGTTCTATTCCAACTCGAAATCTGAAATGGAAGAGTGGATCTTGTCGATAAATCATTCGATGCCATTGCCTCAGACATCCGTATTGCCCACTCCGCCTGCGTCGAATGGACCTCCATCGTGCGCCGAATCGCTCGAATCGAAATCAACGGACTGCAACGAGAGGCGAAGTTGCCGCGACCTATATCGATACGAAAATCTCGAAAATCCGGCCGAACGAGAGCTTCCGTCACTGCCGATGTACTTGCACTACGATGTTCCCAATCCTGTTTGTCGAGCCGTGCCTTCTGAGGCTCACCACCATAATCGACTTTCGCTGAATTTAGACGGACTTAAGCAGCAAGAAACTTTCTATCATTCGATTGACGAGTCACTAACCGATCAGTTAGCCAAATACGACTATCCTAGTTGCAAGGTAAGTTTTGCTTAGTAATAGAGCTTTACGAGATATTGGTTAGGATTTTCATTTAACTGTGATATTGTGAGACACGCTTCTTGAAATAAGTTTACCTAGCCACCCTTCCGTTTGCCCTTTAATTCTTGAGGACTTGGAGACGGTCATAAAAATAGCAGTACCATTTTGAAGAAGGAAATGATAGAAGCTAGGGAGACTTTGAGGCACATTCCATGGCCTAGCATTCATTAGAATTCTCCCCGTTCTTTCCGTTTCCTTGAAGGGTGAGGATGAAATGACCTTTGAAGAAGAATGCGAGAGACTTGCGAAGTACCTTTGGGTATATTTTTTCTAAGCCTGCCTCCTTTCTCGAGATCCGTTCTCCTTCTGTTACTACAGACTTGAAGACAGCTGAAGAAATGACGTTCATTTCCTACTTTTAAAAAAGAGACGTAAGAGCTAGACTTGAGAGGTTTTCTCTGTATCAGCTCCCTTTCCTATTTCGAGGTGTTCTTAGAGACTAAAAGACCGACAAGAAAATGAAACCTATTAATCCTCACTACTTTGAAAGAGACATGGAAGACACTGGAGTTACGCCTGGGCCCCCCCTCCCTTTTCTTTTGTTCTTAGAGACGTAGAGGTAGACAAGAAAATGAGATTCACAAATTTATACTTCTTTGAAAACGGAAATTGAAGAAACTCGAGAGACACTGAAGTACGTCTCACTATCCAGACGTTTTTTCCACAACAGCTTCTCTCTTCACTTGACCTCAACTACAGCCTTTCGTTCCTTAAGACTTGAAGACAGAAAAGGAAAAGAAATTTACGAACCCTCGCTGTTTTGAAGAAGGATGTGGAAGAGACTTGAAAAATTCTGCGGTGCATTCTTTTTCAACCTGAAGTTTCCTCAATCCTTGCCCGAATTCACACCAGCCTCGCGAGTTAGCTCCCCTACTCCCCAGAAAGGAACCCTAGATACGACATTCTGAAAATCTGTGAGTTCCTAGAGTTCTGAATCGCCGCATGTACACTGTATCCTTTCTCTCCCATAAAGTATGACGTCATCAGCCGTAACTCGAGGCCTTTTCCAACTATGACGTCATCGGCTGGTGACGTCATAACCGTAACACCGATATTTAATCTGAAATCTGCAAGTTCAACCCATCTCCCCTAATACTTGTAACCTATAAGCGATTTAGTGTAGGTTTTTATAGTGCTGTATGTTAGGTTTATGTCAGGTCTGATTTCATGGAGGCTAATAATAGGCCTAGTATAGTTTAGTCCATTGTATAGTCTAGTATAATGGTGGGTGAGGAATAGCACCCTAATTCTGAAATTTAGTCGAGCAATATTACTATTAGGTCTAATGTAAGGGAGACTGTTGAGAGGCTGACGAGCGGAGTGAGTGATCCCGCGAATTCGGGTCGGACAGCGCTAGCGTCGCGCACAACAAAAACGGGAAAATTGATGCGCGACGCGGGTGAAAGGCGGAAGGTTCCCTCAAATCGATCCGAATCAATTTTCACAAGAGGAGACAATTTGTAGAAAATTTTACACTCTACAAATTTTGTTCTCTTCATTTTTCTCCTAAATTGCTTCATTCCCAAGTAATTGTGAGATTACTCGCGGAATTTCTAAATAGAAAAATTACCCTGCCTGCTCCCGTTTTCAATTTTGCCGATCGTAACGCTCCTGGCGGATGGCCGGCCCGAATGGAAGAGAGTGAGCAAGAGGCAGAGTCTAAGCTGTCGTGATGATGTTACAGGCGACCATCTTGTGTACTGATGGTGGTAGCCATAATGGAGGGTTATGAATGAGGTCATGAGCTAATGAATGTGAACTAGATAGCTTAACTTAATTGTATTTAAATTGATAAAATTAAAAATATTAATGAATTAAATTTATGATTATGATTAATGATAATGAAGTACTGCTAGGTAGAAGCAGGCGAGGCAAACAGAACGAAAACAAAAAATCTGCGCAAAATGAAACTTCAAATAAACATGTTTTTATTTGGAAAAAAACATGTTCTTAAAAAAAACATGTTTTATTTTTAAAAAACATGTTTTATTTAAAAATGTTTTATTAAAAAAAACGTTTTATTTAAAAAAAACATGTTTTATTTGAAAAAAACATGTTTCATTTAAAAAACAGATGTTTTATTTGAAAAAAACATGTTTTTATCGACAAATACATGTTCTATCAAACAAATTCCTATTCGACAACCAAAACACAAACAATCAAAAAATTTGCCAAATAGCATAACTTTAACAGAAACAAAAAACTAAATAAGTTGATAACAAAAACGGAATGAAATCAAAAAATTTTTTGTTTGCCATGCCTGGGAAAAAGATTTATGAAAATAATATTGTAATAAGAAATAATAATGATACCGGTAATATATAAAATAAAAATTTATCAATACTGAAAATTTAAATAAATTATTTTGAAAATAATAATAAAAATTTTATTATTATTTTAAGATTAAATTTTTAATATTAGGTTTAATATCTTTTTTATCAATATTTATTTTAGTGATATTATTTAATCGATTAGGAGGTTCACTACGCCTATATTAATCCAAGGTCGGGGCGAACAAGCAGGGTGAGTGAGTCTTTTGTAGACTAGCAAGTCTATGATTATCACAAAGCAGGCATGGCCTTACAATGTAAATGAGGTCACTTATTAGTAGACATGAAACATGATCTTTATTCATTTGGATCTCCCAGAAAATCTCTCTCTCTCTCTGTGTTTGTTTCTTTACCTCCATTTTCCTTTTGTCCATAAAGACGTGAAGACAAACAATAAAATAACATTTACGAAGTTGGCTGTTTCGCGAATATCTGTAAGATCGAGACGTATGTCACGAAAATGGCTTAACCAAAGAGCAGTCGATGAAAAAATATAAAAGTAAAAGTCTAAAGTTGTGATCAAAGCCTAGATGGAAAGGGTGAATCACGTAGACTGACCTAAGAGCATTTGAAAAAATGGGGTGATTTATAGGCATTGGGTTGTAAAGAACGCGGTAACGGAAAGGAGGAGAACACCAGTCTCAGCACATGAGTAAAGGGCCGGTGCGTAGGGTGTAGCTCTCCCGAACCAGAACCGGAGTAGCACTTGAAAAAATTTTGAGCTCAAAACCTCTTCGTCCTCTGAGACATTTGAAGCCGCATGGACGTGGGGCTTGCAAAAATTCCATCGTTTGTGCCATATGTATGAAGACGGGGATTTGAAAGAATTTCACACAAGGGAACTTGACAATTTTTTAACTTTTAATAGAAGAAACTGTGCTTCCATTCTTACCGCCGAACTTGCCTCTGTCCTACTCTCTGATTTTCTCTCATCCTCCCTTCCTATCCAACACCTCCATCCCAACAAATGGTCATTCCTTATGGATACCGGGGCACATGAAAACTCGAGGAACATGATACAGCGGACCTTGCCACAATGCAGCCACTGCGTTCATCTTCCATAACTGATCCCTCCCGCTCCATCTCAAATCCTCATCTTCTCCTCCAGGTATGATTTTTGGTCCTCCCTATCCTCCAACAATCTCCGCTTCAATTCCTCAGTCTGCTCGTCTTAACCCCTCCCAGAATAGACCATGCTCGTCTCATCTACTCTTTTCTCTTCTTACCTCTTTCTATCAGTCCATTCAACACTTCTTCTCTGGCACAGGTTTCAAAAATATCCGGCTTCACCACCCTGTCTCTCCAAGCATCACAAACTTCCTCCCAAACATTCATGAGATGATGGACTACTTCCCATCCACTTATTTCTACAACACCATCCATTTCTTATGTCTCCATCTGCCCACTTCGAGCTCATTACCCTAGTTGTGGTTGCAAGGCAGTATAGAAGGTACCCCTCAAATTTGCTATCGATAATTTTGGTGACGTTACCTCAGACTCAACTAGGGCTCCGTATCTGATACGCAGGAGGGAAGGACCAGGTACGTTAGAGTAGTTGTAAGTCTCGTAAATTTTAAGCTAGGCCAGATGGAGAGAGCGATTTCTACTGGCCAAACGAGCGGGTCGAGTTATCATGAGTTGCGAGGTTCATCACACGTTTCTGTAAAGAATGTCCTGAGTTTGCTGTTTTCCTAATTGTACAATCATATTTGATAAAACGAGCGGCACGCAAGCAGGCAGATTACCGCAAATGTTCTTTAAATAGGTCCTACGAGTTGTTGGGTATACAAGAAAATATGTGCGATTAACTTCCTTCCTTTCTTCGAACACGCGTCCGAAATTCGTGCTCTAGATGACCTCTTTCTGTTCGAACTTCCAGTTAGTATATTTCTCGATGAGCATCGCGAACAATTACGCGTCACAATTTCGCGGTTAAATTTAGCGGCGAGGAATTATAGTTAATGAATCAGATGTCTGGAAGCGAACGCGTACAGTCAATATCCCCATTAAGACACGCGAATTCCGTAAGATGACTTTTCATCTTCGAGAACCCAATGAACATCTGTTAGGCCATCGGCGTGTTTATGTTTGCTTCGAAATTTACCGATAATAATAAAGAGCGATTCTGATCAAGCAGGAAATACGTAATATAGTTGGTTGCACACGCCCATGCGAAAATATCATCTTTAGGTGCGCTAAATTCATTTTTTATCATTCACGCTCCCACAATTGCGAACACTCTTTAAATATTTAATTATTCTTGGTACTCGTCGGGAGTCTTTGCTAGCTAAGTCTTTTGACGGTACATTAGAATTAGTAGAGCCATGGTTTTTAATTAATGGACGCATAAGAAGCATCGCAATTCGAGTTCTATAACAATTAGCGGAAGACTCGATATCAATTAGACCGTTACATCGTTTTCTTCGCGATTAATCTTAATCAACTTGTTCACAGGACCCGGTGCTACGGAACAAAGAAAATTTCGACAAGGGTTATAATCCTGAAGACAATCTGTACTACAATATACTAGAGCATTATACCAAAATAACTAACAATAAGGATAAGGACGAAAAAAGCGAGGACACCATCGACGCGCCGATCGATCAAATGAAGTCGGACTCTGTTCAAGACAGTAAGTGCAACTTTTTACAAGAAGGTTTGGATTTTAAATTTGATCGGGAAATAATTTTGCTTTAATTTTTTCGCAGACGAAAAAGAAAATGTTTGCCATAAAAATGGTATCAGTCGAATACGACAAATAATTCAGAAAATAGAAGAAATAAATAACAACAACAGTTCGTTCAATAAAAAAACGAACGCAGTCACGAATAACGTCTCTAAATTGACCACGGTGACGACTCCGACCAAGGAGGACATCTATGAACTAGTCAACTCGTTAACCTACGTCAACATTAATGCTTGAATAATACTTAATTTTAGAAGTCCGAGACGATCGCTTCTTTCGTTCATACGCAACGTGTATATTGTAAATACGAAATGATCTCCGTTTTTAAACGCTATTTACTACGTTTTGTTTTCATTCGCGATTACCAAAATAATGAGTTCTGTATTTCAGAAGAAAAAGAGAATCCATTTTTATAATGCATTATTATTTTACAAATAATAATAAAATTAAAAAATCCGTTTTATTACTTTTTCTTTCAATTCGGGCGATTTGAAAATCGCGGTAACGACGAATTGGACCTTAAACGGTCATACTACACAACATAAAGCTAGAGTATTAAAAATATATAAATAATGTGGGAAAAAATTATCGAATGGAAGACGAAATACAGCCTTGGCTTGGAAAAAATAAATAACAATAATAAAGTTTGATTTTGTTTTTTTTTTTTGATTTTACGGAAACAGTGGGTCGAGCTCACGAGGTTCGTGAATTTACGACTTTTTCTGAGGCACTTTGACGATAACCGACTTGACCTCCGTGTACGCCTGCAGACCGTATTCACCCAGTTCACGGCCGAAACCAGACATTTTAAAACCTCCGAACGGAACCGAGGCTTCGAAAATGTTGTAGCAATTGACCCTGCAAAATAATATCGTCGAATCGAATGGATTTTTAGCGTCAATTTTACTGATAAGAAGCCGGGCATTGTCGCATGAAACTACGTCCAACTGAATAACCTTTTATGAATTAATGTACAACTTTTTTCGTTGCAACGCAATAACGAAAAATTGTTATTACGAGTTCGAGTCACAATGTTGTCAAAAAAAAAATTTCCATAAAATAGATTAGTTCGCTTTTTGGGAAATTGATGCAAACGAACTCGTCGAGAAGATTTGAAAACAGGGAATTTTGGAGGTGGAGAGGGGGAGGGAAATATCATTCGAAAATTGGTTTTGTGATCATAGCTAAAAAAATACCTCTGTACAAAAATAATCCTCATAAAATTTTACTTCTTTATCTTTTCACAAGTTATTTTTTATACTAAATGTGGGAACCGGTATCGAGAATTTTCGAATACTTTGACTGTATGCGAGGTGGAATGAAGAAATAGGGTTGACAACAGAGAGTTGAAAAGTCCAACAGGCATTTCACAACATATAGACGCGTCAAGTATTTTTGTTTATACTCTGAAGGCGGTTTGTTACGTGTCTTATAAACAGTACAATTTTGGAAAGAACGTGAAATTGTGCATATATTTGTCATGAACGGAAAAATGAATTTTCGGACCTTCACCCTACTAGTAGTAATAGGGCTTCTTGGGAATTGTTCTAAAAATCAACTAGAACCGACCAAACACGACCATAATCGGACATACGTCAGACGCATTGGGCGCCAATTAAACGCGTCTGTGGTTATGGTCGATTTTGATCAATTTTGGTGTTTCATGGTCGTTCTTCTGGTCAATTCTGATCGTTTCTAGTCATTTTTTGTCATTTTAGGGTCGTTTTTGGTCAATTCCAGTCAATTTTCGGAACAGTTCCCAAGGGGTCCTATTACTACTTCTATCTCCTTATTCCATCTTACATATACTTACCCATGGAATGCATTTATTGGTAACATTATCAGGTTAGTTAAGATTGTAAGTCACGAGTTTGTGTGTGAACAAACAGATATGCTTCACTAACACAATAACATATTTTGTTCGTGTATACAACATTTACACTCAAACTCACATTCTGCCTAACCTTCGGTGTTTAAAAAGCGCTGTTACCAGTAAATGGAGTCTATGGGAAGTTTATAGTCGAAGGTAGAATAAAATTAGGTTGACTTCTATACCATTCATAACTGAATGAATTTGATTCAAAAAATGATTTCAAAGAGAATGGGGATGTGGAGGAACAGGGTTACCCCACAAGGCTACGCCACTCATTGATGATATTATCAGCATCATCTACTCTCATAGTCGACAATGGAACAAAATTCTAACGTGAATTGTTACAGCAGTAGACCATTTTTTACTTCACAAATCTCGATAACGTTTCTCGGTTGATGTATGAAAAACTCGTTCGATTTTGCTCACCCTTTCCCTGCTCACAACCTCCTAATCTTTTTATTCCACCTTCACAAAAACCTCTAGTTCCGACAACAACCACGCCTCCATAATAAAAAAAAAAAAACCTCCAACATTTTCTCTACCTATTCAACGCAATTCCGCAATACGGCTTCTACTCTTCCGTCTTTCCGTCTAGAAGTAGGCTATCATATTTCCCGAAAATCAATCTCTTCTTCCACACGTCTTACCGGCCCATGGCTCCAACTTCTGTATTTGACAAACTGTTCCAAAGAATACAAAACAAAAACTATTTTGATTTCGTTTCTCCATGCATCAATATGGCGTCCGCAAAGACCGTAACACCCTGCAAGCTATATCTGACTTTGCCTTCAAATTGAGAGGCTTTTTGCTGAAACTCAAAACTGTACTCCATTTTCTTCAACCTCCAGGAAGCATTCGTCGCTTAATTATATGACATTGGCCTTCCAAGCGATTTGCCCAAACTTCCGTCTCTAATCGTTAAAATTCAGGACCAATATTCATCATTCAAAAACGGTATCCTCAGGAAAAGCATAGAGTGTTTCTTTCTTCCTACTCACAATATATCATCTGACAGACGGCCGCACTGTCGACTTTCCCTTATCAAAGATCTCTTTGGGTATGACTTCAATACCTCCCGTTCAACCTCCAAAAACTGCTCCAATTAACTCCGACAAAATCTCATAATGGTCATCTGACCGTGAATTTTGATTTTTAAACAAGAAAACAGTTATGGTAGTGTTCTAAAAAGGATACTCACGCACAACATCCCTTTCTTCTCCGCGTCTACAGAACTTCACAATTACCACCCAAGTTCCTTGGTCTTATCTCCGACTATAAAATCTTGTGTTCCCTGCTTATCAAAATCTTAAGAGTATTTTTTAAACGTTCTCAAATACTTATCACACCCCCGTACCGGCTGTCACCGCAAATTTCTCCTTCAATCCGTTCTCAACTTGATTATGGTCCTCCAAAAAAAAAAAAAAAGGTTCTCGAGTTGTGGTCAAGGGACACTCAATTTTGTCCCTCCCCTTACCCCTCCAACCGTCAAAATTTGAAATGCGTACAGAATCAGCAGATTTGGACGGTAACTTTGTTTTTTCTGCCCGACTATTAGGTTCATACCGCTATCAACCTACCAAACAGTGCCAGCTCGTATCCCCTGCACCATATAATTCACTTTGTTTATATCGTTGGAGAATACACCAGCAGCTAAACCATACGTTGTATTATTAGCTCGCTCTATGATATCGTCCAAGTCTTTGAACTTGATCAGCTGTTGAACCGGCCCAAAGATCTAAAAACGACGAATTTCTTATATTATAAGGCGAATCTAATAGTCTTGGGTAGACGTACCTAATGTAATTAACTGATTCACACAGCAATCATTTATAATTCTAGTTTCCATCAAAATTACAGAAATTTGGGTATCTTGAATCTCAATATCACTAGTTTACAGTTCAATAATCAAGAGGTTGGGCAAACCTTACAAACGAGTTCCTACGACCTTGTTCAAGTCTCTTTTTTTCCTTCAGAAAATAAAATTAAAATATTTTGTATAATCTTTAGGTACCTATCTCAATCAATGAAACACTTTTGGAAGCATTTCTGCATCTGTCTGAACTAATTTCTATGATAAAACATGGATCTAATTGAAAATTTCGAAGAAAACCGCAAGATCGAATATTGACTAAACTGCACAGATAATAATTTTTCAAACTGTCTTCTGAATAACAATTTTTTTTTAAAATAACCTGTTTGAACAGATAAAATTGAGCTAACCTGAAGAATTTCAACACGTGTTCCCGAATTATAGGATAATTTTAGTAGAGAATTATCTCTTTTACAATACTGTACCAGTCAACCGCAAATATAAGAAAGTTCAGAAATATTAATCTTCATTCCTCTACTTTGACGTCTGATATTTATAACTTCGACACTTAAATACTATTTTACAGAGTTAATCGTAAATGTAAAGGGAATAATAATCATAGTGCATTCATTAATAGCCAAACCACGAGTCATATTTACCTCTTCTTTAGCAATCTGCATATCATCCTTCACGTCGGCGAAAACAGTTGGTTTCACAAAATATCCTTTGCTTCCAAAACGATCACCACCGGTGACCAAAGTAGCGCCTTCTCTTTTACCACTTTCAATCAATTTCATAATTTTATCGAGTTGTTCTCCATCAATCTAGAAAATTGGAACGAGAATGAGAAATTGAAAAAAATTATCTCGTTTAGACTACAAACATCGCAAATATTAGGATAGCGATTGCTGTCAAATGGGGAAATAAATTTTCTAGTTTAATACATACATTCAAAGGGCGAACTCATATGGAAATTTTGATAAATATACGAAATAGTATTTTGGATGAATTTTTTTCGTATAAATCATTTTTTTATTTTAATGAAAGCGCAGTAATTTCCTTACACCAACATTAGATATCAGCCATTTACTGTCGAATTTTGATAAGTCAGCTAATTTTAAAGAAGTTTTACCTGAGGTCCTTGTTGTACTTGGGAGTCGAATGGATTACCGACAATTCTTTCCTTCGCCAGCTTCGAACTTTTTTCAACGAATTCGTCGTAAATTCTTGATTGAACGAAAGTACGTGAACCGGCGCAACATACTTGACCCTAAAACGATAACACGTATCAACAAATTCATTCATTTAAAGAAATCTAAAATCATATTTCTTCAAACGTGAGAAGATGAGTTCAGAAATGATAGAATAAGTTTCGAATACTCATAAATTATAGTCTTCAAAATGATCAATTTGTTCTATGTTTTCACACGGAAACGACATTATTATAAACCTTTCATTTTAAGAGCTGCCGACCACTGTTCGGTGACTAGTTACAGTCAGTATATCAATTTCGAAGCTTGCTTCTCGGTAGCTTTATCTCGTTATTCAGTTTTTTTGATGCGTTAGGAGATAAGATTACTTTATATTATGCATTAAAATAATCATTGGGTTGAGAATAGAGTTTAATTTCGAGATGTGAATATAACTACAAAAAATACATGTTTTCGATCAATTTACTATTACTACATCCGACTTGCATCAACCTCTTTAGTCTTTCTAATCTAGTTGTCATAACACCAGCCAATAAACGAGTAGGTCGAACGTGTGAAATTAGAAAAGGCAAATATAAGACGTAGACGTACTTGATTGAAAAACACTGCGTCATGAGCCATATTTACTGCATGGTCTACGTTCATATCATCTAAAATTACAAGCGGTGACTTTCCACCAAGTTCCAAAGTAACTCGTTTCAAATTGCTAGCACCAGCAGCTTGCTGGATTAGTTTTCCTATCTGATAACAATAAAACAAGAAGAAAATTGATAAAAACTAAAAAAATATTCTATCAAGTGATTACTTTCGATCACTAAACTTACTTCAGTCGATCCAGTGAAAGCGACTTTATCAACTTTTTCGTGCAGACATATCGCGGCTCCTGCGGTAGGTCCATAACCAGGTACAATATTCACAACACCCGGAGGAAATCCAGCTTCTTTAATCAACTCACCCATGTAAAGAGCTGTAAGAGGAGTTTGTTCAGCGGGCTTAAGAACGATCGTATTACCTGAAAATACAAATACATCAATTTGATCGTCCACGACAGATTACCCAATAGTAAAAATTAAAACTTTGATTCGAACCAGTCGCTAAAGCAGGGCCAATTTTCCACGCCAACATCAGCAAGGGGAAATTCCATGGAATGATTTGTCCGCATACACCAACAGGCTCGTGTCTCGTATATGCAAAATAATCGTCACTTACAGGTATAACCTTGCCATGATTTTTGTCTGCCCATCCGGCGTAGTACGACAAAACTTTTATCGATTCAGCCACATCAACGTGGTACGAATACGGGTACGGTTTACCATTATCCAAAGTTTCTAAACTCTAACGCAGATTGTATCAGGGTTACAGAATACGCTGTTCGTGTTGAACGAGCACTGAGAAAATTCCACTCACAGCTAAATATACGGCATCTCTTTCTATCAAACGAGCTAACTTGTGAAGTAATTCTCCTCGTCCTGTGGGCGATATTTTACGCCACGGACTACCAAGTTTAAAAGCTTGATTTGCTGCGTCCACAGCTTTATCAACATCAGCCTGAAATTTAAAGAAATGATAAAGTACTGCTATAGATTGTTTAGAATTGACGCAATTCCACGATAGATGTTAATTTTTGTGTATCGTTCCGGAATGAAAAAATCTCGCTATAATGATATTCTCCTTTTTCTACGACATAGAACGTGAATTCGAAAGTAAAGTCTACATGAATTTATCACGAGATTTTAAGAATCAAAATATAAAATCACGATCCTCGAATCTGTTAGGTTTCTATCCTTTTGCAATACAAGGGTCCATCTGCGCGAGCTATTTCCAAGTTGGATCGAGTACAGACAAGGACCGACAGCGATGGGAATAACTCGAAATTTGAGAGAATGAATGATCTAAATCCAGAATTCGCCTATGATTCGATTCCGAACGATCGACCAAAGTGCTTAGAAATTTAAATCGTGGTTTATGATCCTTACTTTGTCTCCTTCTGCGATTTCAGCGATAACTTCTTCAGTGGCTGGATTGACAGTTTTGAAAGTTTTTCCTGAAGCTGATTTCTGCCATTCATTATTGATGAAAATCTGAGGAAAGAAAATACGATGTAGAACAAGAGGCTTGAGGGCATATCAACCGAATGTTAAGTAGGTACTAGATAGAGGAAAGCAAGTGTGTCTTGAAGTTTGAACGAAAATCGAACAGAACGTTTCATCAAAATCATTTTTTGTAGGTAATATCTTCGCGAGAGGATTCACCACGACTTGTAGAACTAATTTTAGAACATAAAAACGAAAACATCTTGATTGAGAATGATGAAAGTTCTATTTACCCCAGTGAATTTCACACTTGGTTCAGTGACAGGATTTGGTAATGCAGATGCCGACAAGGATCGTGCCGGTAATACATTGGATCGATGGGATACGAGTCTTAGAAATTTGGAGTACATCGTCGATCAAATCTTGATAATATTAAGGTGGAAAGCGAAATACTGTCCTGCACTTTTGATAAAAAGAATCTTTGAATTTAGTTTTAGTACGTGTTAAAATTTAAGACCAGTTTAAGACCAGTTTTTCTTCTGTCAAAGATCTTGACCTTGATTGAATTTCAATAAAACAGCTGGGCCCGGTTTACGAACAATCATTATTATTTTTTTGATAACGCATTGTAGATTCGCTAGTGTCACCACCTGTGTAAAATAAATATTATGTAGAAAGTGAAATAGAAAGTAAGGCGCTATACTCTGTCCGCAAATAGAATGGGTCGCGTAAACAAACCCGCGAACCGCTTCCTCGCATCGTAATCAATTTTTTTTGCATGAAAGCGGGTCGCGGGTTTGTTGACGTGACCCATTCTATTTGCGGACAGAGTATAGATAGAAAGTAGAACTGATAAGCGAACGATGATGGTATACAATACAATACTCAATACTCCAGTGATGATGACTCAAAACCGCGGTACATTCTATTCGGACCTCGTTATAATCAAAAGGGATCAGTGTAAATTTTCCCTTAAAAATGTTCAGCGAGTAATCTTGAAATAACTTGGGAATAAAGCAATTTAGGAAAAATATTAAGAGAATCAAATTTGTATCCAGTAAAATTTTCAAATCATCTTTTCTCAGTTTTCTCATAGAAATTGATTGAGATCGATTGAAAAAAATCTTCCGCCCGATCGCTCAGGACGTTGCATGTACCTACTTTATTCTTACAAATCATGTCAACGAAATCGTCATTCAAATTCAAAAAAGAAAAAACAACGGGAAATAATCGTTCAACATTTGAAAATGGAAATTTTCACTCGTAAAATTCATAAGTGATTTCCCCGAACAACCCAACACTACCTACGTTCGTTGCACGGAGAGGAGCTTACTTCCTTGTATTGCTCACTTGCTCCTGTTGCAGGGTGCATTGACCCGTGTTCCAACCATCACTATAACACGTCGTTTATGTATGCTGGTGCATCACAAAGACGCGCCATAGGGACTTTTACATTGGTGCGACTTCTCATGCACCACACTGTATACAGGTATGTACCAATGAAATAATGAAATGGTTGAATATAACAAAAATTCAGAAGCATTTCCAGTTTGTGTAGGAGGAGATGAAAACTGTTTCTTTTGTGCAATTTTTATTTCAAGGTGGAGTAATAAACCGTACTTGAGGACTCACATAAAATTGACGAAAATGCTGTGTGATTATAAAACAAAGCACAGCAGGCACGTCAAGGACACTATAAGTACCTACTTATTTGCTGATTAATATTTCTTTTCAGGCGATTTTCGATCTTTAATTCACGCCACTCGGCTGAGACGCTGTCAGACCCGCTGTTTAATTGTTACTAGGATTGTGGATAAAGCTCAGGCACTTATGTACGTATAAGCGGTAGTCAGTATAATCTTTGATAGCACGCTCCCGCTCGAAGCAACGTGCATGCTACAAATCTACTTTCTTTTGCGACACTGAATCAACAAGAGGTTAATGATTTGAATCAATTTGAAAATTGAAATTTATTTGAGCCACGTGTCGAGCATTGCAAGTAAGAAAAAAAAATCATAATTTAAGCTTGTAGGCTGTACGTATTTATTAAATTCAATTCCAAGCTTCAAAAATAAATTTGAATCTATTCAATAGGTACTGGTAAGTTCGACTGAACAAAGTATATCAGTAAGTGTTACATACCTAGGTCTATTGATCCTAACGACGAAGTATCGATCACGAAACTTTAATATTGGGATGTAACTTTTTTGCTAACAAACTATACAAGCTACTTAACACATTCTCACTAGCTATACGAAATAAATTATCTCACGAGAGGAACTTGAATTATCATCGAAGTGGTACAGAATAACTTTTACGTAAAAATAAGGAAGTTTTTTTCCTTTTACAACATCGTAATAAAAAAACTACCGATACCTATCATAGCTCTTCATGAAATGAATAAATTTGAAAATTGAAATCTATTTTAGCCACGTATGTCGAACATTGAAAGTAGAAAAAGAAAAAAAAGAAAATCACAATTTGAGCTTGTATTTACCAAATCCAATTCCAAGCTTCCAAATATAAAAAATACTGATGTCAGGCAAATTAAATACTGGTAAATAAAAGTTTGATTTTCGTAGAAATACGTACGGAACCTTCAAAATATTTTGAAAAATCCATTGTAAAAAGATGGAAATTCCATTGCCCCGAAATTATAACTACGTACCTACCTAATCAAATTTAAATCTACTCCATAGGTACTGGTAAGTTCTGCGAGTAAAGTATAATAATTATCAGCAACTAAGTAGGTCTAGTGATCCTACCGACAAACTATCGCGATCACAAAGCTGAACTTCGATAAAGTTATGTCCAAGATATAGGTAACTTTCGCATAATACGAGATCAAACTAATACAGAGAATAAAAAAGTTTTCTGCTGTTCGCAGCTCGACTGCAATAAACTATTCTTCTTCTTCAATGCGAATCAATTTGAAAATTGAAAGTTAAGAAAGCCACGCGATCCTAAATTTTGGAAAACGAAAATTTCATTTTAGGTAATTAGCTGAAAATAAAAATCATCTTTATTTTCTCATCATAATAATAGGAAAAATCGACTGAAAAAATTCAAATGATAATGCCATAACCTGATCAAATCAGCAATTACGCAGGTAATTTAAATAAATGAAACCTCAATAGGTTGACACAAAAATAACGAAATTCGCTCGTAGGTAATAAACCAAATTCAAATGGTAATTCTATAAACTGATCAAATTAGCAATTAGGCAGGTAATTTAAATAAATGAAACCTCACTAGATTGACGTACAATACTAGGTAACGAAATTCGCTCCTAGGTAATAAACAAAATTCAAATGGCAAGTTCATAAACTGATCAAATTAACGATTACGCAAGTACCTAATTCAAATAAATGAAACCTCAATAGGTTGACACAAAAATAACGAAATTCGCTCGTAGGTAATAAACCAAATTCAAATGGTACCGGTAATTCTATAAACTGATCAAATTAGCAATTAGGCAGGTAATTTAAATAAATGAAACCTCACTAGATTGACGTACAATACTAGGTAACGAAATTCGCTCCTAGGTAATAAACAAAATTCAAATGGTAAGTTCATAAACTGATCAAATTAACAATTACGCAAGTAATTCAAATAAATGAAACCTCAATAGGTTGATATAAAAATAAGGAAATTCGCTCGCAGGTAATAAACAAAATTCGAATGCTAACTCCATAAGCTAATCAAATTAGCAAGTATGGAAGTGAAATGAAACAAACTCGGTATTACAAATACTATTCTGGTCCTATATCGACGTTATTGTATCGAAAATTAATTTAAATACCTAAGTGAAACTTCGATAGGTTGACACAATAACAACGATAAACAAACTGAAAATAAACTTAAAGATAGTAACTATATTATATGACTAGACACCAAGATATTGTACGATAAGGCGCAGTATTACTCGTCACTGAAAAGAAAAATATTTAATTCAGATGAGAATGTTGAAAGAAATATAATATGTTCATAAAATTTGAATAGGTACCTAATAGAATGAATCCTTCCATTTAAAATTTAAAAAGTCTTCTTGAACAAAAAAGAAAACAAAAAAAAAGAGTTCTCCACCCAAATTCCTTCAAGAGAAAAAAATAAAAATTGAAAATTTGCCACCTGTCTAAATTCTGTAATCACTATTTCATGAACTTTTGTTTGGGTAGAAATTTTTCTTCTTTTAAGATACCCCAATAAATGTCTACAGCTCAAAAGGATTTTTATATCAATTATTAGCAATTGTATACTAATGGATTGAATGAACATTTTTTTTTTTTTTTTTCTATGTAGCATAGATATTGATTAGGACCAAAATTTGGATTTTGTTTCATTATTTCGACGAATGAGAAGCGGCGGAGTTCAATAGAGCACACTGGAATAGTCAACCTTAAAGCTCTTTGAGCTGCGTTTCAATAATTAAAAAATCAGTCTAATAGATATAATAGAATACCAACCTCTCCTATTCAAATTCCATTTCATTCAAAAAATATATTCTTGTTCGGTTTTCTGTGAATCAGAAAAAAGAAAAAATTAAAGGAAGCACTTTCCAAGTAAGTTGTCTATTTGAGGTAAAAGTGCGCTTTATTTCTCCTCAGCTGCCGAAAAAGATGTGAAGTAGGTACAAATTTTAGCCGGAATAAACAAAACGTAAAGCATTATAATTTTTTTGAATCTAAAGAAAAAACGTTGGAGAACTAAATGATGCAATCCTCATTTCTCTAGATACCTACCTACTTCAACAATAGCGTAGAAGTGTTCTCTTTTTCCAATGCTTTGTATCAGAATTCACTTCGATAACGTTACCAGCAAGTTCCATACGAGACCTTTCAAAAGCATCTTCTTGCTCCTACAACAAAAACAAAGTCATGAGACAACAGAAAGGAATACGAAAAAAAGATCGAAAAATGTGAAGAGGCGAGACTGAATCTCACCCAAAATAATAATCTAATGCCAAGTTTATAAAATTAAATAATTTGTTTAGAGAGAAAAAAAAAATTAAATTTATACATAAAAATAATTTTTATCCGTGGAATAACACAACAAATTAATAATAATCAAATTGGCTTTAGTTTCCACTAACTCTCTTTTGTAGGTCGACGTTTCAACATCCGTCGCGGATTATTATGTACGTGCCTCGATAATAAGAGTTAGTGGAAACTAGAGTCAATTTGATTTTATTAATTTAAATTTAGACGTTCAATAAATATTTTTGTTTTAAATATATGTATCTATGCGACTGCTCAAAACGAGTCATCAGCTGGCGTTAATTTATCTGTACAATATTTAATTGACTTGATTGTTATATGTATTATGACGTGTCGTTCATTATTAGAGTAGTCGTGAGGCGGACCGTTGGTCGAGGTGGACAGGACATAAGAAGAGGTGTTGAACTGTGAGACTGTCTGAATGGCAGTAGTTACAAGACGTACGAAGGGGCGTGAAGACCTAGGGGGAATACGTTCAAATTGATGAATTAAGTGACCAAGTATGAAATTAGTTGATTTTAAAAATTCGAAGGAAAGCTTTATGCAGGTTATGAAGAAACAACTTTAAGAATCCTAATTCACCCCGTAAACAAAAAGAAAAAAAAAGCATTGATCTCAGCTCCTTAGAAAATATTACCGGAACAAACACGATGCGAGTAAAGTTAACAATAATACTACAGGGATAGATTTCGAATGAAAAAACATTGGGTTCGTGAGGGTTCACGGATAGTGAGTAATTGAACACTAATCGGTAGTTAGAGTTTACCTCTCTCGTGTGTACTTTGACGTGCCTAGCGACGTCTGCTTTCCAAGAAAACTTTCTCTCACAAATATCGCACTGGAATCTTTTCTCAGGCGAATGAGTAGCAAAATGACGAATCATACTACTTCTTCTAGCAAATTCACGATCACAGAGACAGCACTTGAGTGGTTTCTTTCCTGTATGAAATAATCGATGGCCCTCCATATTCTTCTTCAGCGAAAAATTTCCTACGATGGGTTGTTCGGCTTGCGTAGGCGAGAGAAGCGAGCGTAGTACTTGCGAAAGCTTCAAGTAGAAAAAATTGTACTCATTAATATATGATACATATAATCATACTGTAGAAGAGCTAAAAAATTAATTTTTCAATGAACGATTCGATAACCGTAAGCTTCTGAATACGGTCATTGAACAGCTTTAAAGTAAGTTCCCATTTTCTTCTTCTCTGTATACATATGAACGAAAAACTGAGCATGAGAATAGGGAATTCTGCAAGCTTTTAAAAATTTATTTTAATTTTTACATCGATATCAAGTACGAGTAGAGCTCAGCCCCCGTGCGCTAATTAAATGTAAGGGGCCGGAAGAAAAATGCTTGACGACTTCCCCATCATGTTTCCTGAGCTTCTCAGCCACCCTGAAATGAATCGGAAAATTTTACAAATCTTGCCTTCCCACCACTCCAAGTTCTTGAAAAGCTATCAAGAAATGGAAAAAATATTGAAAAGAGTTTTCTTATTTCTCCTCTTTATATAGTACGCAACTGTGTCAGCCCATATGTGCCCTTAACGTACGATTTCCTCTTCGAAAATGGAAATAATTTTCTCATAATATAGTAAAGAGTCATTACGTACCTCTTCTCTCGGAGTTCCTCGTTTATTTGAGAAGAAAAACTGGGCTTCTCCGGAGCTGCAGCTTTTACTTCGCGAAATTATAATGTCGTCGTCGGTGGTGTTGCGAAATGAGTTTATCACGGCCCCGGCACGCCACAGGACAGTGATAAACTCAAAGACCTCTCCGTAAATGGAGAAGCGTTGTTCTACTCTTCCGTTTTCTAAACAGAGGAAAATACAGAAAAACGTGACGGTAATTTCAACAATATTAGAGAAGAGATGCTAGAAAAAAAAGTTGATATAAGTACATCCTTATTAGAGTTACTTAGTTGAAAGGAAAGGATTTCATTGTTTGGAATCAACGAGTGGATGAGAAAGTAGAAGAGAAGTTAGAATATCAAATAGAATTTCTGTCGAGTAAAAAAAGCTCTTTTAAATTCATTTGATGTTCTCAATCACAAACATATTTAAGTAAGAATTTATTTAATCGACGAAGTTTCATTTATATCAAATAAATTAGGTGATGATGCAGCCTTAATTTATTAGAAAATAGGTTTGATAACGCAGGTTTCTTCCTTTTTATAAACTGCTAATAATTAAATTCATAATTTTTGTAATATTGTACAAAACTCTTATCATTAGGATTTCTGAAAAACTAAGGAATTAAATTTGTTCTTTATTTTTCAATTTTTATTTTTTTCTCTTGAAGGAATTTGGGTGGAGAACTCTTTTTTTTTGTTTTCTTTTTTGTTCAAGAAGACTTTTTAAATTTTAAATGGAAGGATTCATTCTATTAGGTACCTATTCAAATTTTATGAACATATTATATTTCTTTCAACATTCTCATCTGAATTAAATATTTTTCTTTTCAGTGACGAGTAATACTGCGCCTTATCGTACAATATCTTGGTGTCTAGTCATATAATATAGTTACTATCTTTAAGTTTATTTTCAGTTTGTTTCGTTGTTATTGTGTCAACCTATCGAAGTTTCACTTATTTAAATTAATTTCGAAAGTTTTCCCATCGTACAAAACCGTACCTAGGCCTAACCAAACTAGATGAATAATTTTCATTTCCAGGAAAATAATTCAATTCTCATATTATATTTTCGAGATCTTATTTCTATGTGTACCTAATTAGTCTATTGATGACATTTTTTTCGATCCAGCTAAAAAGTAGATATTTCTCAAGTTCTCAGATCAAAAATTATTTATCCGAGGAAGTCAAAGTCGAAAATTTTTAAACTTTCACTATTTCCGCCCAATATACCAATTGTCTCCCTTCTCAAAGTAAAAGAAAATACATATAGTATTCAGAAATTGAAAGAATATTGTGAAAATAGCCTAAGTTGAACAAACTCGAAAATGTTCATTTTCTGATACTATATAGGCCTACCTACTTTGACCACAAGTTTATTCAAAAATGAATGAAACGAACATGTGAGTTTTTTAAATAAAAATGTTTGAAGCCAGATTACGTTTCAATAAACTTGCGGTGAAGGTAGAGAGAGATAGGTCAATTCATTCTTCAATGTTCGCTATTTTTTCATTTCAATTTACGATCAAGAATTCTCTGTTCCACTTTTAGGCACGACTCCATGAATAATTCACGATGAGTTGTAACATCTGCGATTGCATATACTGGTACATAGAATTCAAGAATAGCGTTAGTTTTTATCGCTTTATTATCAACAACCTAGCAAGTTAGATTCACTTTCCTCATGAAAATATATCTAAAAGCGAAATTATTTAGCAAAAATATAATATTATTCACAAGTTGACCCATATCTCATTTAGCTCGTATCTGGGAAAAAGATATCCGTCCGGCAAGAAATACGTTGAACGGACACCCTTTTCTCGGATTTGTCCTCATTTGCCAACATGCTGCTTTCAGGCTGGACACTGCTGGACATCAGATTATTTTTTTCTTTCGGAGTAAAGGTCATTAACCTTTGATCCTATATCCGTGACTAGTTCAATTCGAGCATTCGCGTGTTACCGGCATTCTTCTTTTTCATCGACTGTTAAATTATAAAATAATGACTAAATAATATCAATAATTTTTAATTTCACTCCACAAAAAATCTTCATTATCCAAGTTTCTCTTCAATTATTGAAATTGGAGTTTTCCACAAGTTTTCATGTGAGGCGATAATCCTTTTTTTAAATCAAATTTATTCGTCTTTAATAATTGTGATCGTGTTCTAACAACGTGCTCTCAATTTGATTATGTTCTTAAAATTTGCTCATTCAGTGCAATTGCTCAAGCTTCAAGTTACTGTATGGATTTCATGAACTTTCTGAGGATGAAATTTAATTTTCTCGAACGAGTAAAGAACTCATTTTTAATTAGTTCATCGTGCTCTGGTTGACAAATTTACATCCTGGCGATTTACCACATTACTTATTTTTGAGTGTAAAGTAGGTACCTATAAGGACTTGTTTTAGACAAGTGAAAGTTCGCATATAAATAATGAATTTTTAGTCCTGTTATAACGTCGATAATGTGATTCGTGAATTCATAAATCAAAAACGTGATCTCGGAGTTGTTAGTGACAATGCTGTGTATGTGAAATTATCGGTGTAACCCACAACGATTTCATGACCCGGTGGTCAAAGGAAAATATTGGTCTCGGATAAATTGACTGTTCCACTTTCGCAGAATGCCAGATGAATACAAATAATCGTGATTTTGGAAACATGCGGCTTCGAAGTAGCAGACACAATTACAATGTTAACGTTTACCCTCTTCAATTCGGGCCGAGGTTTCAAATATCGAATATAGCTAAAGAACCGCCCTCAGCTTCAAACTCAACGTCCGGAATGAAAGGAAAAGTGAAATAATTCGTCAGGATGGATCTCTTCTTACAAATACGATGAAGTAGTGAAGTACGCGATTTCGAAATTACATTAACTCGGTTCCTGCAGATGATCGAAGAAGAGTACAGGTACGATATTTTATTCAGTTCAAAACGGTGAAATGAAAGTTGAGTATGACCTTAATTAGTCGTCGGCCAGCTTGGTGCGTTTCATATTAGATCTGCATTCTGCAAAATGGCATCGCATTGGTTGGGGAAACGTTCATATTCCCGCTGTTATCGACGATCTGTTATCGAACCTTTACCCCTACTTTGCCCCGCCGTTAATATCAATGCGTCGCCATTTCGCAGATCTTACGTTTTGACCTCTACGAGCTAAATGTCGGACTTGACCGAGCGATCACGTACGCACACACCAACAGGATTTTTGAGCAAAAAATTTCGTGCTTTCAGTTTTCTAGATCGCGTTAAGATGGTACTTAGGTAGAATAAGATATACCTATGTGAATTCTGTGCAAGACTAGTTTATTTGTTTGATTCTTTGGCTATGACTGCTGATAAATACTCAAGATAGGCTAACGAAGTATATTAGATGCTCGATTGTAATACAATTGGTATCATTTTGATGGGCTCTGAAAGAGTAACTATTCAACATGATTTGAACCATTCAACCTACTTTGACTTAAGGGTATGCTCTACCTTTGATGAAATGGTAACTTGGAATACCTCTCAGGAGTCCAATATCGCACAGAATGCGATGAAACTTCGGAGTTTTATTGTTCAAGGTTACAGAAATACCGCTAATTACTTTACAAGTAGTGTATATTGGAAATTGTAAAAAATAATTATGAATATTACGCGCTCAGAACCAATTAGCGGTATTTCTGTAACCTTAAACAATAAATCTCCAAAGTTTCATCGCATTCTGTGCAATATTAGTCTCCTGAGAGGTATTCCAAGTTACCATTTCGTTGAAGGTAGAGCATACCCTTAATAAACTACCTATGATCTGCTGTTGTTATTAAAAAAATACAAGTATTTGACTGAATGAAATTTTCGGGTAGGAGGCAATATTTTGATTTGACAGTTTTTCTTTATTGCTAGATGAATATTATCATGATTAGGCCTATATTATTACCGAACAAGTTTGCCAGGATCAAGCTCGTATTTTTTTTTTTCATCAAAACTCGGAACATTCAAAGTACAAAAATTTAGTTTGGTTCAGATAAGGAAGGAAGAGAGAAGAATTCTCATATTTCCTCTTCCTTCCTTATGTGTGTGATTCCTTGTGAACAATTGCATTCATTAATATACCAAGTTTCATATATTTCCAATCAAATTCAAATCAACAATTATTTCAAACATTACCTACAAGTACCTACAAGAGATTGACGCGTGGAAGGGGTTCTAAGGAAGAGCAAAAATTTAATTTCTGATCTGATAGTCGGAAAAGTTATTCTATTCTACTCTCTCTTGATAGGGCTGTTCTAAGTTAACGCACTGCATACGTATTCTCCTACGTGTTATCGAGTTGGTAGTATTTCTAACATTGCTCTTATGGCAAACTACTCTACAATGAAAATAAGTATGCAATCCGGCAACACCAATAAGAGCAATTAAAAGATATTGGGTACTTACTTTCAAGCTCTGCTCTCAGCATTTCTGGCATAGGAGCACTTTCTGGCATCGATTGGTGAGGAATTTGTTGGGGTTGCCTTGTTTTAGAGGAATGGAACCGCAATACAGATGGCTGCAAATGTAAGATGAACAAAGATTAAGAAAACATTTGAAACCACTGCACCAAAGAATGCTACATTTTGCGGGTGCACCCTATTTTGCTTGTCTATTTATACAAAACTTTCACAATTTTTTAAATGATCAAAACAAACTTTCTACAAAATTGTCAAAAATTTCTTGTTTCAAAGAGGGGACTAAATTGAAAATTTAGTAATGTTCATAAGACTCTTGACACTTACTCTTGACTGGCTGTCCATTTTCCACGACAAACCCCGGCAACAACAATGAAATAAATAAAGAAAAGAAGAAACAAAAGATAAAATAATAATGAAAAGAAAAAAAATAAGATGAAATTGGAAAGAAAATAAAAATTAAGCCAGTAAAACTATGCGTATACGTTCAAAAGAGAAGCCACCTGAAGGGCATTTACAGGATGTACTTTGCTTTCGGTGACCGTACGAATAAATTTAATGCGCATTACATTCATCCGGTTCCATTTGGTGAGCGGTTGGTGAGCGGTCAGTGAGCGGTTCCATTCGGTGAGCAATACAACCAAACCCCACCACTAGAAAAGTCTATCGCTTACATCCTTACTACACCTTTACCTTTTCTTATCTATGATTACTTCGTATATGCTTTATATACTGTTATTAGTTGTAGTGGTGTACTACTACTACAATAGTTGTAAGGTGTATTGGTCATTGCCTTTGCTGCTCCCGCTTCACCTGTTTGTATCCTGACTAAAACTACGTTGTAGAAAATGCATCCTAGGTTGTTGTAGATAAGCCAACTTTTTCTTCGTTGTACCGATAAACAAAGGTGACAAACGAAGATGACGAAGATGTACGTACTGCGTAGTAGAAATGAAAACGGATAAAGGAAGATTTACTGTGTAGTAGGAATGAATAGATTACAATCAGGTTTCTGCTTGCAAATCTTTAATTTCTCAATACATGTCCTATTACTTATAACAAATCCCTTTGAGCAACTTGTAGCTTGTTAATTAAATAAAACAAATAAAAAAAAAAATGAAAATGAAATAAATTTGAATATTACGTTTAACGTAAGTTTTCATTGTAAGTTTTCATCACGTAAGTTCTGCTCACTTTGCAAACTTATATAGTGAAATATAAAATTTCTTCTTTCAAGCTAGGTGCTTGGGAAATAAAAAACAGCTAAGAGTACTTTCCTCACAAAAAATGAATTTGCATAGCAAGAACTTGAATTTATGTACAACAAATGATTTAATCGGCGGCGGAAGGTACAAGGAAGATGAGAAGAATTTGTTTTTTCCTTCTAGCTAGAAATAAAATTTGCTTAGCAATGTTGGTACAGATTCTACTTTTTTACAGACAACATAGAACAAAAAACGATTTAATTCTTGCTCATTGACAATTTAATAAAGAAGGAACTTTCGAGTAGGATATAGATAATCATACCGCATTCAAAGTCATGCTTACAATTGCGGTGGCATGTGTATGCATTCAAAGTCATGATTCTACTTGCGTGCTTTGACTCTCGGGTGAAAAAAATAGGAATAAAATCGAATTTTCAGGTCAAGAAAAAAACCGAATTTAAAATTACAAGAAAATCACCGAATTTAACAAGATTCATGCCTAAAAACTTATAAAGGAAAAAAAAACCGAATTTAACAAGATTCATGCCTAAAAACTTATAAAGGAAAAAAAAACCGAATTTAACAATATTCATGCCTAAGAAAAAATATTGATATTGAAAAAAATAGGGGTAAAATCGAATTAAGAAAAAAATGCTTACGCAGCCGCGTAAGCAATACACGACTTTTCACCTGTACCTACAATCAAGTTTTTTGCTTAAACTTTAACTCTAGTACTCCAATTTATTCAATGAATCGTTTTCTCAATAAGATACACACATCCTCAACATATCTCTTGCCACTCTAATTCATTCTTGATCATCTCCGATTCTCAAGCATCTTTTAATGTTGGTTGTTGTAGACTCACACATAACATTCATTCATGAGAAACTCAACACAAACGAGCAAATCTTTCACACATATAAAACTATTTCATCACTCAAAAAAATGACAAAATTATACGCAAAGGATTGTTGCACTAATACTATACTAACACAACATTCATTCATGACTGACTCAACACGAACGAACACATCTTTAAAAATTCATTCATAAAGAGCGTATCCTTACGTGTGTGAACAGGTAACCCAAAAAATGAATAAAACTAGCTACAACTACACTGACAATCTACGTAATCAAAGGTTACCCTTCGCTTTTGATGACGAAAGCGACTACCTGAAGTTTAGTACTACAAAATATTAGTAGCTCGAATATTTGCAAATTTCATCAAATTAGTTCACGCTTCAATTTGAGATTTCTCACGAACCAAACATCGTATCAACACCAAAAGTTCACAATTACATTTTTAGACATGTAAATTACAATATATCAACATTTGAAAAAAATTGAACAAACCATATCAGAGTTATAGGAGTGGGGAATTTTTTTTAAAATTGGGTATATCTGGAGAACTACTGATCCGATCGTCAAAAAAAATGCAGGTGCACAACTTCAGATATAACACTACAACTTGACTAAGTTTCAAGAAAATCCATCCAGTAGTCTCGGAGGAGAAGTCCGGACAAATTTTGATCCATATATATATAAGGAAACCTGAAATTTTTTTAATGACGTAGCGATGATCTATGACCTCTAAAACGTCGAGAAAGTTCATTTCCCCCCCTTTCTGCCACAACTGTGACGGGTGTAATACTCGCTTTTCTACGAAAAGTCGGTAAAACCGAATTTAAAATTAACGTCCGCCCCGCCTCCCACGCTGGGAGGTACGCCCACGCTGGGAGGTACGCCTTGGAGTGGCCGAGGCCGAGTTACTACGCCTTGGAGTGGCTGCGTTTTGCTGGTACAGACTGGGGTATTATTAGTGTGGAGTTGAGTAGTCAAAGTAATATTTGTGCATCCTTGTTGCATACAAGTCTAAGGCAAAAGATGAAAAGATTTTTTTTTTTTCTTCTAGCTAGAAATAGAATTGGACAATTCATAATTTGAGTTCGTATACTTATGAAATCCTATTCCGAGTTTCCAAAAACAAAATATTGATATCAGGCAAATTAAATAATAGGTAAATGGGGTGCCGGCAATTTTGTTGAAAACTCTTTTATTGAAATCAATTTTGTCGGCGGTATTTTGTCGAATGGCAAGATTACCGATAGTACATAATCATTGAAAGATCACTTTTGTCAAATACGCAATTACATCGAATGTAGTGCTTGTCGAGAGCAACAATGACTGCAGCTGACCCATTGCTGCTTGACTGCAAGTAGGAATGCTTTATGACAACACAAACTTTGGTGCATCTCTCAACGTTGCAGCCCTTTTCCTCAATGCAATTTGAATTTGACAAACTTCAACACCAGCTGCATTTGCAGCATGATTATAGTCATTTGCTATCACAACAGAATCATTGCGCTTCACTGCTCTACCTGAACATCGACCAGAGGCGAAAATATACTTGCTACACTTTCAGTAAGAATTTCCATTAACGGTCCTTTCCTCATAATACACATATCCCTCACATAATAAATCACAACTGCGCTGACTTTCAACAAACGAATAGGAAGCCACTCGATTACGCAGAGTGATCGTCGTATCAAAATTTATTTAGTTTTTCCACGTTATAACGCACACTTAATCCTGTATTACGTATGCGTGGCAAATAACTGAATTCGAACACAGATAAACATAAAGTGCTAATAATAGTAGGTAGGCCTAATACTTTTATTACAAATTAAGGGAGAACGTGAATCAAACTATGAATCAACAAGTTGCATTCATCAATATGTGGACATAATACGTATAACACAAATTTTTCATGATATATGAATGAAATTGCTGAAATAATACGTGCAATTTTTCAACTACAAACTAGTTTGCAATAAGCAAGCAATTAGTCACTCTTTTTCCTTCCATTAAAAATTTATTCGAAGTAATTGAGTATTCGACAAAAGTGATCTTTTGATGAATATGTACTATCGGTAATCTTGCCATTTGACAAAATACCGCCGACAAAATTGCTTTCGATGAAAGAGTTTTCGACAAAATTGACCAGAATTGGTAAATGTAACTTTAATTTTTGTAGAAAGCAGTAGGTACCAACAAAATATCTGGGAAAATCCATTGCAAAAAATTAGAAATTTCATTCCCCTGAAATTATTACTACGTTATTTTACCCTGGTATTATATCACAAAGTAGATAGGCCTATTGATCCTACAGACAAAGTAGGTCTAATCACAAAACTTCAATATTGAGTGTAACTCTATCGCTAACAATCTATATGGTTCTTAGCCAATTAAGTCCCACAAGAGGAAGGAATTTGAAAAGTCGGAGAAAGTTTATTAAGGAAGCGTCGAGAGAAATAAATTTAATCATTTCGATGACAGTTCATTGACCTTGGCCTTGACATTTGACTACGAGTCGAAGTCGATCGTGCAATTTGCAAAATGCAAGATTTTCAACACCAGTATAGATTCTACTTTTTGTACACAATATTGAATAATATGATGGTGAGTAGACAGGCCTAGTCAAGATGACTTGAAGTTTCTTCCCTTAAGATGATATTCTATTAGGCTTTTCTGAGATTGATTTTTATTATGTAAAAGACAAACAAGACTTGTAATTAATACATTGATTACAATAGATGCAAAATTTTATGTCAACTTCTGGCTTCTCTTCTTTGATTGACAATTGACTGCGCTGATGGTATCTTGCGTCAAATTACTCTATTTTGCTGACATTGCTTTGTTGGCAACTCTTTACAATTATTTCGATGTTTGATGATTTTGGTGTTTGTATTGCGCTATTTTTCCAGTGTTTACTAGTTGCGGTCAGTGACCTATGCTCGTATTGTAAACCCCGTGCACTATAAACAACAATTCTTTTTGCTGACAATTTAATGCCGAAGGAACTTTCAAGTGGGTTAGGTTTAGAATTAATTCCGTTCTCTAAAATATGACCAGAAACATCTAACGACGACATACTCAACGATTAAAACATACGGAGTAATTTGAATAGAGCCACAGAAATGAAAATACACCGGAGCGCTTTCGATTAAAAAACTATTGTCAATGGGGACATGAAAGCAACTGAACCAACTCCGGCCGACAACAAGAACTACTGAGGGGAAAATGCGGATTTCAATTTTCCAAATCACGTCAAAGAAGTTAGACGTGTTATAAACAATTGTGAATTTATTATTAAGACCCCTAAGCTTAAAAGAATGCTTCTTGAGCCCAATCCAGTGCCGCCCCTCATGTACGGGCTATCTAAGGTTCATAAGAGGGACACCCCGATGCGGCCGGTCGTTTCTTTTGTGTCTTCCCCCACGTACTTCTTGGCAAAATTTTTGGACCATTGGTTCAAATCTAGAGTGGAATTTGAGTCATCCTACTCTGTGAAGAATTCGGTCTCTTTGGCTAATAAGCTTAAGGATGACATTCTTCCGCCTGATTCAACCCTTTGCTCCTTTGATGTTGTAGGCTTATTTCCGAGTATCCCTAGAGCTACTGCCATGCAACATATGGGAGACCTTTTGATCCAATCTAATATCTGTCACAAAGAGTTGGCAGAATTTTTTAATTTACTCAATATATGTTAGTCTCCCAATTTTTGCAAATTTGAAGGCAAATTTTTCGAATTTCCTGAGGAGGTAGGTATCCCTATTGGCTCTCCTCTGGGTTCCCTCATTTCGGAGGTTTTCATGTCTAAATTCGAGCTTGATCTCTTTTCCTCTGGTCAGGGGTTTTTGGGTCATATATATTATTGGCACAGGTACGTCGACAATGTGTTGTGTTTGTGGACCGGTCAACGGGATCTCCTTTTGGAGTTTCTCAGGTATCTTAACAGTTTATACCCATCCATCAAATTCACGTTAGAAGTAGGCGGTTCATCTATAAATTTTTTGGACCTTACTATCTCTAATAGAGAAGGTGCCCAAGAATTCGCCATATATAGAAAAAATACTTCGACCAATATTACTGTCCACGGCAGATCTTTCTGCCCCGTTGCTCACAAATATGCCGGTTTTAATAGTTAAATCCACCGGTTAACGAGTATTCCATTAGGTCAGCTCGCTTTTCAACAGGAGCTTTTGACTATAAAGCACTTGGCCAGAGTGAACGAGATCAGCTTGGATATTGACTTGGTGGTCCATAGGAAATTGACTCGGAAATGCCTTGATTCCACTACCTCCCTCCCCCGTAATCCAGCGTCTGATAGTAGGAAACGTTGAATTAGGCTTCCGTTTTTGGGGAAATTTTCTTCCCAATTAGGTCGTGTCCTCCGCCCATTTGGGTTTCGGCCAGTGTTTACTATCTTAACACTGTAAAAAGCTTGTTCGTTAAGTTAAAGGACCCCATCCCACTAGTCGAAAGAAGCGGGGTTTACAAAATTGAGTGTAATGATTGTAATGGAATCTATATAGGCGAGACTGGACGTCAGCTCAAAATTAGAATAGATGAGCATAGGAAGGCGTGGGAAAAGAAGAAATTGGGTGATTCGGCTTTTGCGGACCATCTTATTACCACTGGCCATGGTTTCATAGAGGGATCTGAGTCCCTCCTCCATAGAGAGTCCTCGGCTTTCAAACGTACCGCGCTAGAACACATCGAAATTATTCGCCATCTGAATAACGATAACCTAAATGTGCTCAACAGGTACATACCTGATGAGGGTTTGATTGAATTAGTTTACGAGTATGATTCACATTGTGAAGACTTGCTAGTTCAGTCATGTCCTCCTCGGTAGTTCTTGTTGCCGGCCGGAGTTGGTTCAGTTGCTTTCACGTACCCGTTGACAATGGTTTTTTAATCGAAAGCGCTCCGGTGTATTTTCATTTCTGTGGCTCTATTCAAATTACTCCGTACGTTTTAATTGTTGAGTATGTCGTCGTTAGATGGGTTAGGTTTGTTTGCTGGTACAGACTATGGTAGTATTAGTATAGAGTTGAGTAGTTGAATTTACATCTGTGTATCCTTGTTGCATTCTAGCCTACTTTTACATAGTAAGCATTTTTTCAAAGATCATGCATTTTTTCTAAGATGGAATACCAAGTTTTTCATACAGTGTGGTACATGAGAAATTGCAACAATGTAAAAGTTCCTATATTGTATGTTTGTATTATGATGAAGTAGTTGGAATAGGGGTCAACGCTCCTACAATTTGTAGTGATAAAAACAAGAGTAATCAAAAGATGAGTAAGCGTGAAGCTACTGCATTCTACTCTAGCAGTACTATTTACTGCATGTCACAAACAAATGCCGCGTTGGCAGAAATACAGTGAATTAAAAAAAGAGAGTGTTTAAATTAAAAAAAAGAGACATATGAATTGAAACGGGAAAATTAATATTTCGAGTTCTGTTCTTTGGGGAAAAGGTTTTCAGGAAAAAAATATTCGAGAAAATTGATATTCGGGATTTTGTTGTTTGGGAAAATGGATTTGGGAAAACGTCCGGTAACAATGAAATTGTTCATAATGGATTATTTTTCATAAGTCTGAATCGCAATTTCCTCATTTTTCACTGAATGACTTTGAATTATTGAAAGTTGTTATTGTAATTTTGATCGATGTGTTTATATTATGTAGGTACCGTACCGACAGCTAAAATGTTATTTGTAGGTACCGTGCCGATGAGTAACACGTTATTCGTAGGTACCATGAAAAATATGTATAAAAGCGCATTTTCCTTCTCTGCCATTGATTGAGCAGAGTGTAATTCATCGAATAGAGTTTTGTGACCGACGAATCACGCAAGCAGTTTCTCACGCAAATTTGAAGTCTTTCAAGATACACAATACTAACCCTTGTATTAGCGCGTTAAATGAGGCAGCTTATCTAAGCCTTAACGAACGCAGATGTAAACTGTTCTACAGAACTTTGAAAGCATTGGAGGAGAGACGACCAAATCTGAGCATAGTAACTGGTGGTGTCCTCAAAAAGTTTGAGGGTGGTGAGAAAGTGTACACCACTTCATGTACAGAATGTGATTGTACAAGACAAAGATTCTGATAGCGTGGAGGCCTCTTCAAGGGCTCCACCTCCACCTCCGGAGGCAGACAATACAGTGAAGAGCAGGTTCCAGGACTTGCAGTTCAAGAGGAAGGTGAAAGCTCGAGAGCGACCAAAACGGCATGTCCGTCAGCTGTGCGCATTTAACAAGACCGATGTAGATAGGACTGTGACAATAGCCAAACCAGCGTCACAATTGCGAAAATGTAAATGCAGTTCAGAAGAAGGATCGACTAAGCCAAAAAGACAACATCAATCTCATAAGTGTCCTATTTGTCAGAATCCGCTCAACAATAGCACCATCATTACTGATTGTTGCTCTGTTAACATGCTTGTATCATTGAATACAACACGTGTCCACTTTGCTACTTATAAGTACATATATGCGCGTTATTAACTAATCATATAGGCCTAATTATTTTCAATTTATTTTACTTGTAGAAATGACGTAATATTTCACTTGTCATCATGATTAAAAATTTTTCCTGATACCTACCTACGTGTTAGATTTCAGCCGTCCAATATGGTACCTGCAAATAACATTTTAACCATCGGTACGATACCTACAAATAACGCCATCCAATTTTGATTTTAAGAATGAAATTGTTCATGTTGGATTATTTATCACATGTCTGAGGAATTACAATTTTATTATTTTTTACTAAATGACTTCGAATTATTGAAAGTTTTCATCGTAATTTTTGATTTTAAGAATGAAATTGTTCATGTTGGATTATTTATCACATATCTGAGGAATTACGATTTTATTATTTTTTACTAAATGAATTTGAATTATTAAAAGTTGTCATCGTACTTTTGATTTTAAGAATGAAAATGTTCATGTTAGATTATCTATTATATAGAGAGAAGTTGCAAAATTGCAAATCCATTCAACTTTATTCCAATTTCACCTACAAACTTGAAATTTGTTTCCATTGCTTTAGCTTGCACAGGAGAAGGTTTATGCGTAATAAATTTGAAGTTACGAAATCAGGCGAATGGCGTGTAGTATATATCTTTGTGCTTAGGGGGGGGGGGGGGGGTTCATGAATGATTCGAGAAATGAAAATCTGTATCATTCATTAATTTATTGATTGAAAATGCTAAGCAATCATTTTTGTTGACGTTCATTGAAAATTAATATGTGCTAGGCAATCATTTTTAGAAAATGGTTCTTTTTAACCGGAGAAGTTTTGAGTAGGTACCCATACTATGAGTAATTGACGATAAAGATTTTGCTTAGCAATTATCTGAAAAAGTGGTAGTTGTCTTTCATTATTTCGAATTTAAGAAAAGAAAAACAATTCACGTCAATTTCAAAAATTCAATATTAAGTCACGGATGTCTCACTTTATTGCAATCTAATTGGAATGCCGAAATGCAAGAAAGCAAATCTAGGGCGGTTGACAAACAAAGGGAAGAGGGCTCGTGTCAATTACAAAATTTTGACATCAGGAAATAATGTGGAAAATGATTGTCAGAACAATGATAGTCGAGGTGAATTTGCGTGTTGACTGCATAAGACGTGTTTTCCTGTGTTTTGTTTCGCTATCTTATCGTGTTCGCACATAGCTGCACTTACATATTATATAAAGTACTGCGTCCACTCTATTGCATACTACCGAACACACATACAGACGTTCAATTGTGCTCAAGTCTCCACCTGCACAGGACTCCGTCCGTAGCCCTATAGCTCCGCTATGGCATCAGGTAACATGAATAGTTCTACTACTGTTTCTCATACTACGTATGCAAACGTTTCTAAAAATACGCAGTCAAAAAAAACCATCTCCAGACCTAGCAAAGAAAATGCAATTATTTTTCCTGTCTTAGATGACACAAATAACAAAAGCTACGCTGAGGCTCTCTTAGAATTCGTCGATCCACAAGCTATCTCCTTCGTTTCACAAATGTCTCATGGCCGCATTGGAATATACCTTGATAGTAAAGCTACAGTCGATAAATTCTTTGAACAAGCTGGTTTTATCCATATTGATGAACAACGCATAACTGCCCGCAGACTCGTTAACCCGGCAAAAAAATTAATAATCTCGAATGTATGTCCTTTCATAACAGATGAACTAATCGCTTCTCAACTAGAAAAACTCGGTTTGAAACTCTGCTCCGCGATCACCGATCATAGCGCGGGTTTCTCAAACCCTCTACTCAAACATTGCAAGAGCTTCCGAAGATCAGTATATTTTTCCACCCCACCCGACTCAGAGATTAAAGTACCAGAATCACTCTTGATAAAATATAAAGAGGATGAATACCGAATCATCCTCAGCGATAACCAAACTCTCACCTGCTTTAAATGTAAAGAATCCGGCCATCTAGCAAAGTTTTGCACACGTGCTGAAATAACTATTGACCCTCTAATAGCCAACGAAACTAATGGAAAACGAGGTGCCTCGACTATATCTGCTAACGAAGATTTAAGTATAACACCAAATGATGACACTTCACCACCAATCCAAAGCGAGCAATCGAATTTGAAAGAGAAAAACCTCAACCCTCGCAAGCGAACAAGACTTAGCACAAAAAAACCTCTAAAGCTCACGCCGGATGAAATCGAAAAAGTCCACAACCAAATAAACGCCATAAAAGTTACGCAAGTCTACAAGTGCCCCTTCACGGCTGACGAATTTACGTCTTTCCTTGAGAAAATAAGAGAATCTAAAGACAAAGTGGCAGAAGCTAAAATGCTATCAGGAGACATAGAAGACCTAAATAAAGTAATTGATGAAGTAAAACCACTTGTCCTCGCAAGTACAAAACGTACTCTCACCGCGATCCAAAAAGCATTAGACAAAGGAGGATCTGACTCAGGCTCCGACAGTGACCATCAAACCTCAACAGTACTTGATGAACCTGATATCGTGGAACATAAATAGCATACACGCGAAGTATCAACACTTACAGATTCTCATAGACGACCTGATTCCTTCAGTGCTATGTCTTCAAGAGACAAAACTTTTACCAATAACCAAATTTTCGCTGAAACAATACGATATCTACCGCCACGACAAAATTCCAATCCAAAATGCACAAGGGGGCGTAGCGATTGCCGTACTACGTCAATTCCGATCAGAAGAAATCCAACTGACGTCCAATCTACAAGTAATCGCAGTCAGAATCTACTTTCCTCAACCAATCACAGTTTGCTCAGTGTATCTACACCACGACGACTCAATAACATGTAGAACACTCGAAGATCTAAAAAACCAGCTACCTCCCCCTTTCATACTTACAGGAGATTTCAACGCGCATCACAGTATTTGGGGAAGCCTACATACAGATAACAGGGGATTTGAGGTCGAACGCTTCATTGATCGAAGTAACATTGCCCTGCTCAATACCGGTGAACCGACACATTTTAATTCTTATAAAGGAACACTTTCATCCATCGACCTCACTCTTGCTAGTCCTTCTATCACTCATCTTTTAGAATGGCACGTAGCACCATCTCTGTATGGCAGTGATCACTTTCCCCAGATTTTGGAACTTGTTCTACAGGACATGCCCCAAACGCACTATCCTCAATGGAGGATAGCTCTAGCGGATTGGCAGCAGTTCACGGATGGCATCAATCTAAATATCAGCGAGGAAAACACCGACATTGACGAACTCAATCAACAAGTCGTTCAAGCCATCATTGCGGCAGCAGAGATGAGTATTCCACAGACATCTACGCAGAAATCGAGAAAAAGGGTTCCATGGTGGAATCAAAGATGCGCAGAAGGCATAAAAAATAAAAACCGTTTCCTTACAAAATACAAAAGACACCCGACTTTCGAAAACCTTATGCAATTTAAAAAAGCAAGAGCCGATCCACGACGAACAATACGCGATAGCCGCCGACAAAGCTTTTGCACTTTTCTCTCTACCATCTCACCGTCTACCCCTCCCACCCAGATGTGGGCTCAACTACGAAAAATCTCCGGCAAAAGAGCCTACGAACCCTTCACCTGCCTCCAAGGAATCAACAATCCGACACAGTACTACACAACACCGACAGAAATTGCTGAAATCCTCGCCACACACCAATACAATGTGACCAAAAATTCAGCGACAAATGTCAATGCTACAATTGACCAAACAACCGATGCTGAATGTCTACCAACTGAAGACTACAACTCACCAATAACAAAAGCGGAGGTCTACTCAGCTATTAAGAGCATGCGCAACTCTGCTCCTGGCCCAGATCGCGTGCACCCAGCGATGTTAAAAAAACTCTCCACCGAGCACGTATCAAAACTAACCCTTTTCTTTGAGATAATATGGAAAAGTAAAAGAATTCCGCTCGAATGGAAAAAAGCTCATATTTTACCCATCAAGAAGCCAGGTAAAAACAAGTATGAAGCGAGCAGCTATCGGCCAATCGCACTAACCAATGTTCTATGTAAACTGATGGAAAGGATAATAAGCAAACGTCTTCAAAAATTTCTACTCGAAAAACAGCTTCTCGACAAGTACCAAAGCGGTTTCACTCCAAATAAATCAACCCTTGATAACCTCCTTAGACTATCGCAAGAGATAAACGACGGATTCATCAACAATGAACACACGTGTTGTGTATTTTTTGACATCGAAAAAGCATTTGATAGAATCTCGCACGCAACTATAACGAATAAACTACAACAGATCGGTATAACAGGCCCCATGTACTCATTCCTAGCAGACTTCCTCAAGAATAGAACGTTTCAAATACGTGTTGGAAACCACCTCTCTGCGATCAAAATTCAAGAAACAGGTATACCTCAGGGTTCAGTGATCAGCCCTCTCCTCTTCATACTACCCCTTACAAACATCACAGAATGCCTCCAGAAAAAAGTTCATTATTCATTATTCGCCGACGATTTAGCCATCTACACACGTGGAGTCAACATACCAGAACTAGTACATCGGCTACAACGCAGTATCAACAACCTTGAACAATGGTACAAACTTAAGGGACTTAAATTCTCTTCTTCAAAAACAAAAGCAGTCTTCTTTACCAGGAAACACAATATACCAATCACGCCCAACATCCTTGTAAACAACGAACCAATTCCCGTAGTACCTTCAACCGTATTTCTGGGCCTCACATTCGACGCACGTCTAACCTGGAAACATCACATCGACGCTCTAAAACAAAAAAGCCTACAGAGAATAAATCTATTGAAAACCATGAGTCGCAAAACCTGGGGAGTTCCACGCAAATTGCTTCTGCGCTTCTATCGTATATACGTCCGAAGCATACTGGACTATGGCTGCTCAATTTATGGCTCGGCTAAACCGACACATATTAATAAACTCGATACCATACAAAACCAAGCAATCCGCATATGCACCGGAGCATTCTGCACGAGCCCGATCTGGAACTTGCACGCAGATACTTCTACACTTACATTGACTCACCACAGAAACCTAATTACTCTCACCCACTATGCAAAAATCTGGATCGACCAAAAAAAACATAAACCACTACCGCACATTCTATTCTCCGTACACACACCAAGGAACGCTGTCCTTTGGGAGAAGATGTCGAGACTTGACCCAGAGATATCATGTGGACCTACCCACCGTCGAGGAAGTACCTTTCCTACCTTTCGAGCACATCAAAACACATATTCTCCACAAAATCCGAGCAAAATTTCAAGAGGAATGGATGCAGACAACTGGAAGTACGACCGTCCGTCTTCGATTAATAAAACCTGTAGTAAATGAGAGGTGGCATGTGGAACACCCAAACCGCCGGAATGATGTTGTTTTAACCCGTGTCCGAATCGGCCACACTCTTTTCACGCACCAGCCGTACTTTTCGGGTAACTCACGCCCTATGTGTGAATTCTGTCCAACAGAACGACTGACAGTTGCACACGCCATCAACTGCTGCAAAAAATACACTCAAGAGCGCCAAAAAGTCTACCATCAAGAATCTACAACCGACGAAACAACTATGACGGACAACGATGAAACGGTTCACAAACTCATCCTTTTTCTTGAAATTACAGATCTCATTAACTATATATAGATATAAAGCATTCTATTCCTTTTAATTTAATCATAGAAAGAGAACTTATTATTTATACATATTAGACGCTAAAAACTAACAGTTGATGCGTCGTTAAATAAATCATTTATACAATGATAGTCCATTCATTAGGTACATTATTGAGAAAGAATATACCAGTATAAGTTCAATTGGGAAACTGGCAATTACGTACACATTTTGTGATGGAAAATTATTTGAAACTAAAAATCAAAATTTGTATTGCGGGAGTGGTAAGATTAAGTTACCTAATTTACCCTCAATGCCGGATCTTCTTCAAAAATTATTAGACGGAAGGGATAATAGATCTCATTTTCTTAATATATTGCGTAAATACAACAATAATGCGCTTTCAATGACTTCTTTAGGGATCGAGTAATGAAGCTCCAAACATATTTACAACTTCCAAAATTGTTGGACAATTGTATCATTATACAGGAACTTATCTACCTTCTCCAAGAACAGAAGCAAGATTCCTGCAATTGTATTCATAGACGATGAAGAAGAGCAAGCCTCTTTGTGGAGAGAAAATACTGATCCAAGAGTTATAAATTTAGATTTGATAAAAGAATTGCAAAGTATGATACATAATATAAATTTTTACGTGCAATCATTTGAATCTGCCTACAAAAAATTTGAAGGAATGTCTTCTACAAATAATATCAAAATGATTATTCGAGACGATCCTATAGCCAATGTCTATAAAGGTAGGACAAATTTACCACAAGTTCGAGAAACTGCTGTTGTTGTTTCAGGTGATCTTACTGATAAAAGAGATATAATAATTGGAAAAGAATTAGATTAGAAATTGAACTGCGAAAGGATACTAATGATAAATAAATATCAAGAATTTTGAAAATAATTTGAAATTTTATAATATTTAGCGGGTTTACAGCTTGTTTTTTATAAGTCTGAATCACAATTCCCTCATTTTTCACTGAATGAACTCAAGTTATTGAAAGTTGTCATCGTAATTTTTGATTTTAAGAATGAAATTGTTCATCTTGGATTATTCATCACATGTCTGAGGAATTACGATTTTATTATTTTTTACTAAATGAATTCGAATTAGGTATTGAAAGTTTCCATTGAAATTTTGATTTTAAGAATGAAATTGTTCATGTCGGATTATTTTTCATAAGTCCGAACCGCAATTTTATCCTTTTTTATTAAATGACTTCGAATTATTGAAAGTTGTCATTCTAATTTTGATTTTAATAATGAAATTGTTCATGTTGGATTATTTATCACATGTCTCAGGAATTAAGTTTTTTATTATTTTTTACTAAATGACTTCGAATTATTGAAAGTTTTCATCGTAATTTTTGATTTTAAGAATGAAATTGTTCATGTCAGATTATTTTTCATAAGTCCGAATCGCAATTTTATCCTTTTTTATTAAATGACTTCGAATTATTGAAAGTTGTCATCATAATTTTTGATTTTAAGAATGAAATTGTTCATGTAGGATTATTTATCACATGTCTGAGGAATTACGATTTTATTATTTTTTAATAAATGAATTCGAATTATTGAAAGTTGTCATCGTAATTTTGATTTTAATAATGAAATTGTTCATGTTGGATTATTTATCACATGTCTCAGGAATTACGATTTTATTATTTTTTACTAAATGACTTCGAATTATTGGAAGTTGTCATCGTAATTTTTGATTTTAAGAATGAAATTGTTTATGTCGGATTATTTTTTGTAAGTCCGAATTGCAATCTTCTCATTTTTTATTAAATGACTTCAAATTATTGGAAGTTTTCATCGTAATTTTTGATTTTAGGAATGAAATTGTTCATGTTGGATTATTTATCACATATCTCAGGAATTACGCTTTTTATTATTTTTTACTAAATGACTTCGAATTATTGAAAGTTATCATCAAAATTTTGATTTTAAGAATGAAATTGTTCATGTAGGATTATTTAGGTATCACATGTCTGAGAAATTACGCTTTTTATTATTTTTTACTAAATGACTTCGAATTATTGAAAGTTGTCATCGTAATTTTGATTTTGAGAATGAAATTGTTCATGTTGGATCATTTATCACATGTCTTAGGAATTACGCTTTTTATTATTTTTTACTAAATGACTTCGAATTATTGAAAGTTTTTATCGTAATTTTTGATTTTAAGAATGAAATTGTACATGTCGGATTATTTTTCATAAGTCCAAATCGCAATTTTCTCATTTTTTATTAAAGTGTAGCGTCACATTTTTGGAACGCACGACAAAAATGCATATAAATGCCCATAATAAGTCTCAATTGCTATATATATTATTAGACGACTATTTCTCGACTATTTCTCGATTTTTCCGTATTAAATTTTTTTTTTCGATGCATTATAGTGCAGCCTATTGCAATCTGGTATAGCCAGCTTATACCGCATCTACCCTTGTATAATATATTCCATTGAAAGAGAAGGCGACGAGTCCGTTTATTCAAACATCTGTGACTACAGTCAGTCTAAATCCTATTTTAGATTCTAAATTAAATCTCCCTCTTTTAAAATCTTTTATTAATGTACGCATGCACACCAATACTGCATGACTGTCCTTGAGGCTGGACCTAACACAGAGAATCTTTCTGTTTATTTCTGAGAAAAGAAAAGGATGTTAGTTAAACCAATTATTTAAACCCTATTTTAGATACAGTTGAGTGTCAAGTTATTTTACGACTGAATTCTCCAAATAGTTAATTTTTACGATTTCTTAAAAAGATTCTCTCTGTTACCGCCGGACCTTAGGAACTTGTCAATGAGTCCGCAGCAGGGGATGTGCAGGACTGACTTTATGCAGTTCATCTCCGAGATGGTCTGATGGATGCATACAGTAGAGGAAGTCGTAAAAGTCATCCTCTGTTCTTACATGCGTATCTTTATAAAAGTTTTTCTCACTGTTGGTTCCAAACACGTGTGGATTCAAATTCCTCTTTCGGCCACCCTTGATGTTTGGGTCAACTGACTGTTGCTTTTTCGCGGGTTTCTGTACATTGGGGGCGTATATGTGTTGCTATCACTACCAGTATTGTGATAGGCTGATCTACCTAAGATGGCCCTTGTAGTAAGTAAAGCCTAGCCAATCAATAACTCCTTGTCGACTCTTGATTCGATGCTGCTAAGAAAATGGGAGCAGCCGAAGTAGGAAGTCTGCGGAACAGGAGTCGACAAGAGACGATGTTGACGTTAGTCGATAGAGTTGCTCAGAAAATTCGGAGACCAAAAGTCTACGCAGCTTGTGTTCGAAAATCGTTCTCGAACAATATTATATTGTTACGTTCTTGCAAAGCGTCTCGCTCGTGGTTATTATTTTCGTCGCGCCTGTCTCGATTTTAAAGTGTCGGTACATGTCACAAGAGAAAATTCCGCACCGCGACAATTAAAATTTCGAATTTCAATCGCACATAAAATTTTAGCTTGATGTAACAAGCGATCAGATAACTAGAATTAATATCGTCAAGTAACTTGTGCTCGTAAACGTGTGTTCGTATAAACATATCTAGTTTATCATTTTCATTCGCCGATCGTCTGATTCGAGTGCGAAAAGTTGCGCTAGTATTATTGCAGTAGTTCTGTGCCTTTATCGATGTTCTGGAAAAATTGTTTCACAACCATGAGCGGCTAGGCTCACTTATGCGGGGGCCATCCCGACCCCCAAATGCTGCCCAAATGCCGATTCAATAACAACTCATCATGATTTCGCCATTCGTACCATTTTGCCAGGATGCCTCTCCGGGAGTTTTTGCACCGAGATGTTTCCACCCGGTTTCCAACATCGATCCACCAACTGCTGTCACTAGTTATTATTTTATATCGTCCTTTGATATTTTCGTTTTGTCGCCGCTTAGGCGTCTTTTTCACTTTTCATAATTATTCCTCTATTTTTCATGTTTCTTATTTTTCATTTGTTTATCTTGCTTTTATTATACTATGATTATGCATCAACGCCACACTCTTCATTATATAATATGTTCGTAAAACTTCCTATACCGTTCAACTTGAATCCCAAAAGGTCCTCTTCCTGAGATGTAAGAATTATTCTTTGGAGGAAAGGTTACATTTCTTTTCAGATGCAGATCATCGGATACGCGCGCGTCTTCGAGCTGATCTACATGTGCTCCGTTTATTTACGGTGAGTAAAATATTATCTGATTATAGCAGACTCCCAAGTTTTGAACGCTAAATTTCGTTTACCCTTTAATTCATTTTCTTTTTTTACTGTTTGAATCGTGCGAGTAAGCTCGTACAATATATTTTTTTTAATATTACACTTGAGCGCCGATGAGCGCATTTAAAAATTTTGGGTTGAGCTAGCGGCTCGCGCGACCTAGTTTCGGTATCCCCGAGCCCTATCTGAGCTCACCTACATTTTTTGTAGCACCCCGCTGGTGGTTTTGTCTCCCGTGAATCTGGGACGTAATTTGATTTACGTTAACTTGACTTTAATTCTCTTCTTTTATTATTTTATTTTTATATACGTACCCCATTCGCCCAGTGAGACTTGCCAGACGGGCTTTTGCTCATTTTACTTTTGGAAACTTTCCATGGTCGGGCCAGGTAAGGCCAACGAGGATATTCAAGGCGATGGTCGCGCAGCGCCGACACGCTCCTATTCCCTACTCTAAAATTGTTCAGTATTTCCGATTTATTTTGATATGGACAAGTTTCATTCTCCACATTTTTGGTTCGTTCCAAATTCAACCCCGAAGGGATTTTTTGGGACAAACACATCTTAGTTAATCATAATTAACTGTATCTATTAATACGAGTTACCTCATTTAATTGTTTCCTGATAATTAAGTTCATGCATTGTTTGTCGTTCACCGATTTATTTCATTTCCATTATTATCAGTTTTGACCCGTATTTCGGGTGCATATATCCGTTTGATTTTTCAATTGTCTGTTCTTGCATGCTCGTAACCCGGGCATAATTATAGTTTTTATTCCGTAGCTCCAACCAGTGTCATTTTATTTCATGATACGTTCTGTCTTCTCTCTACGGTAATATTACGAGTAGAAGAAATCTTCATTAGTCACAATTATTCTGTAAGTTAATCGTCGGTGGAATATGCCGATAATTCCACTCGGAGAGGGAACAAGTAGGCGTAACCCTCTCTTAAAGCGCCGAAAGCTAGCAAGTGTAGCTTAGCTTCTAAATTGTGGGTCTTTTGTCTCCCCCAGCTTTCAAGAAAATCTGGGCAAAATTCTTCATTGGTCTTCTCTGTCAGACCACACCTTTTATATGTATCTAATGAGACAGAGTGGCATCCCTGTTTTCTTTTCTTTTTGGTTCGACTTGTTCGGGCATAGGTTAGGCTACACTTTCAGCATCTTTCAAGGGGCATTACCCCCCTTGGAAAGCTGTGACGCTACAAAAGACTTTGAATTATTAGAAGTTGTCATTGTATTTTTCATTTTAAGAATGAAATATTGTTCATGTCCATTTTATAACCATTGGAGCGATCACATTGAGTGCTTTCACCACTTGGTAAAACAAAACCCATAAAGAAGACTTGCCCATATTGAATTTCCTTCCAACATCTCTATGTATAAATAAAGCACATAAGTAGAATTGGGTTCTCAACATCAGTCAATTCTAGAATCATAGCAACCATAAAACAGCTAATAATTGCTTCTTAGCGTTTACTGTTGGACGGCCCATCTGCCGCAAATTTGAGATGTGAGGTTCTATCATATTCAAAACGCAGTTGAAAGAGGAGAGAAAACAATTCAACTTCAAATCTGGACATGAAAATCTCCGATATTAATGAGCCCAAAGGGGACCCAATAGGGATCCCCACTTCTTCCGGGAATTTGAAAAATTTTCCCTCAAATTTACAAAAATTGGGAGTCCAACAAACTCTCAGAAGGTCCAAGAATTCTACCAATTCCTCATGGGGGACACCAGTTTTTACAAGCAATATGTTGGATTGCGACAGCCTTTGGGATGTGAGGAAATAATCCAACCACATCAAAGGAACATAAAATTGTTTCCTCAGGGAGGCTTATGTCCTTCAACCTCTCTGTTAACGAACCTGAGTTTAATACTGAGTGAGGGGAGACTTCACGGTTTTAAACAGGTTCATTCCTAAAGAGGGTCTGATTGAGCTAGTATATGAGAATGATTCAAACTTCAATGACTCGCTGGTTAAATTATGATCTTCTGGTTAACTCCCTCTGTCTTTGTTGAAGTTGGATTTAGTCGCTTTTGTTTACGCTCTGATGATGGTTGTTTAACTGAAAACGTTTAGCGACTGATTTTCTTGTGGTTCAATATAATTTGCTACACCTTCGGGTGTACACTCCTCTTGTGTAATTAAATTATCCCGTCATAAGACCAACGTAGATGGAGACTGGGAAAATATTGCGGATGTTATTTTGACATACAGGTTCAAGAGAGAAAAAAAAAAAAAATCCCAATTTTGGGCACTTATATAGATAGATACTTGAAAATAATTTTCTTCTTGATATCCTATTATAATAACGACGTTATGAGGTAGTTGTTATTTACAAGGTGGGGTCACAGTCTAGAAAAAAATAGAAGCTCAATACAAACAAAATTCAGGACAAAGACTTTTCTGCTGAAATTTGTTCCTTGCGGGGCGAGGGGCTTAGGGGTACAGACTACCACAAGGAAAAAATTTCAGCAGAAAAACCTTTGTCCTGAATTTTGTTTGTAATAAAGTATAATGTTCAGAAAAATAGATTACGGAGTTTCTTGGCAATTTCTTATGATTGAAACGCATTTTAATGAAAATAGTTATTTTATGGAAATTGCAAGCATTGTATTAAGCTTGAATTATTATTCTTCATAACTGGGAGCACTGGTTGAGAGTGAAAAAGGTCATAATTGCGATAATTTTGGTATAATTCATAATTTCCATTCCAAATGTGTGCAGTGTATATCACCTCAGAACCGCGTATGTGTTTGGCTAAAATAATGATAAAGGAAGTATTTTCATGTTCATATTATATTTGCGCTCTCCTCTCTGGCAACACTGACGCGCTAGCCTAAAATGTAAGAATCTTATCTGACAGGAAATTTTGTGTGGAATATTTTTTTACTGAGGTATTTTTCCCCTCAGACGCCTACTTTCCGCAGAAACTGAGAAAAACTGAATTTTTTACCCCTTTCCAGGTCCTTCCAGGGGTCAATTCAAAAAGTAACAACAATGTTTGTATTCAGCGTGTCCAAAACATTCAAGAACCATCGTTTACTCAATTGTTACACAAAATGCTTCTGGCAAGGCGTTTTTCTAAAAAATTTACCAGTCTACGACTCAAATGTGAAAAAGCAAGTAACCGTTTATTGGTTACTTGTTTCTGAACGCACCCCAATCATACGTCATTTTGAGTGAGGTATTGTATTCTAAAGCTATCAAGGTTAGATAAGTGACCTATCTTAGGTTTAGATTGATATGGTACGAATTTATTAGATGAAGAAATTTACTGAGCGCCTTTTGAAAACCTCTCCAAACGCGCTGTGCCAAAATTGTGCCTTGGGATTAAAATTATAGAACCGATCACTCTCAAGTGGTGTTGCAAATTACGGAAATATAAACGTTACCGATTGGTAACCGTGAAAGGCAAAAGCTGAGACAGAGGAACAATGTTGAAAATTTACCGACAAAAAATGTACCATAGGGTGGCTATGTGTAGACCAGAATGATAACGGTTGAAAAGAGCGAAGCTCGTAATGGCGCATTTACACCGCGGTTGAAAAATGTTTTAACAATGTTATAACAAAAGTTGTGTAAAAATGTTGAGGATAGTTGACACTGGAGGTAACCAACATTGTTTCAACTTTGTTATGTCACGGGAATTGGTTTTTCAGAGACGCAACACAACATTTGAGTTGAAAAAAAAGTTGATATTAACAAATGTTGTCAACAAAATGTTAGGTATCAGCCGCGGTGTAAATGCGCCATAAGGGAAATAAATGAGTATTTATCACAGTCGACGTCAAGAAGACAAATTAAAGGATGTTTATTAGTGTGGACGTTCATAAAGAATCATATAGATGAGGAAGGAAGGCAACTGTTCGTCATATTTCCCCTTCCTTCCTTACCTAGAAGATGAATTAATTAGTCTACATATGTATTTGCTTGTGCATTGTTAGAAACATTTACTAGGTAATTTATATACGTACTTTCTTTGTACAATGTAAATACACAATTTGATTTTGATATATCATCTTGGAAAATTGTAAATCTGGAGTCAGACTTGTATCGATTTTTAAATAGATAGAAACAAGTTTGTATTGTACCTACCGATAAACTTGAGTTTTATGAAGAATTTTTGATTGATTAATAAATATGTTTTTAAAGAATAAAAAAGTTGTATATTTGTTTGATTGTCTTAATTGATACAGCTTTCGCTCTCAACAGAAAAATGGTTATATCTAATCGTAACATAAACCCAACATCATGCACTTAAGTCGATACATCGTCATGCATACTACAAATCAAAAGAAATGCAATTTTTTGGAAAATAAATAATAAGAAAATTGAACGCGTCGAGTAAATCTAAAAATTTCAATATTGTTTCCTAATTTCTATATCGAACACTCTATCATCTCTAGTCCTTCTGGGGTACATTCACAACAACAGCTTTGACTTCTGTGTAGGCTTGCAAGCCGTATTCGCCCATTTCACGACCGAAACCGGACTGTTTGAAACCACCAAATGGAATGGCCGCGTTGAAAACGTTGTAACAGTTGACCCTGTTGGAAAAAACGAGATTTTTATTTGCAATTTTCTGTTTCGTTATGGAAAATTGAGATGTAACTGAGTCGCGTCTCCAACAACTTACCAGACGACACCAGATCGAAGTCCCTGAATTAAGTAGTTCACTTTGTTAATATCGTTGGAAAATACTCCGGCAGCCAGACCGTAAGTCGTCTTGTTCGCTCGTTCGATGATTTCGTCCAGGTCTTTGAATTTTATCAATTGCTGAACGGGTCCAAAAATCTACGAAAGAATTGAAATTTAACGCATATGAGATTTTTTTCGTCTCTTCTGGGATAGGACCGCAATTTACTTTTTCTTTGCGTTTTGTCGGTGAGAAAAGAAATTAATTTCGGGCAATATTGAACGGACGGGGGAGGGAATAGACCTAGAAAAGATAGGAATGGGTGAAACAAATGTGACCGATTCTGAGGTAGGAGAAGATGATTCCTTTATGACAGGTACTTCGATTACGGGAAGTCCACAGGAACGCTTTGTTTTTAATTATTACAGGTTTGTCTGAGAACTCAGTATTGCAGAACTCATGCCAAGAGGTGAGTATCGGAGAGGGATAATACTTCTTGCAAGGTCAATGGCAAAAGTAGGTATGGCGTCAGAAATTGTATAAAAAAGGAGGGGCTTTGCTGGTGAGGTCAAGGTCGAAATCCAAAGAAAGGCGGCAGATGTCAAGGAGAACGATAGTATTAGCAAAAGTAAATAGATGCTTTAAACCTAAGGATAATGGACGGGTGCTGGTTTAGTATGCGATCTACTAGTCTATGGGGGCGATTTCTGGGTAGTTACTTCAGTATACTTTTCATTTCGAGTTACCCTGGCTACACTACAAGGTAGCAGAGAAGTCCTGCAGCTCAAAACAAAAGGAAGGAGTTGTCATAAATTGAAGTCCAGAAATACGTCATACATGGGTACTAATGTTGAGGGGTGTCAGAAAAGCACTCTATTTCTGGTGCCAAACTTTCTAACAGTACAGATTGCAATGATCTAAATGGAATTCGCGTCATATTCTTGAAGATCCCAATCTCGGCGTCTAGTCCCATGAGTAGGGGTGCCAACGAAGAGGTTTATTGTCGACTTTCTACCCTTCATTTCCCAAACACCTATATATAAGCAAACCATTCATCGATATATGACCATACTTTTGCCCCGATTAGCAACGACAATTTTACGTTGAAGGTGGTTCCGACTAGTGGTACGTATTAGGATGGAATTGTGACTAAACTTGCGAGTTGAAAAGTTCAGGAGGAACTCGAAGAGAATATAGCTCTATGGTTCATTTGCTTTCGAAACCTGGGAAGTGGCTAGAATTGGGAGCAATAGTGATATGTAAGTAAGAGTACATGTTGCTGCTCATTGTACACGAATAGATCACATTTTCTATGCCTCGAGATAGCATTGCTCGGGTAGGTGAAAAGAAAGTCAACAGCCATATCCTTGATACGTTGTCCCAGACCTGAGGGCGAAATGTGCCACAAAAATCATTTCAACTACAGAAAATTTACGAAAGGAAAAGAATGGACTTCACTAAACTTAATCTGAACATGATCTTATGTATAAATGTAGTAAAAAAAAACTGCCTTAGCGCGTGGGAAGTGAAGCCTGCTGTAGAAAGCGATACGCAATTGTTTAGTTCCCTACTTTTTCTGTTCTTTGACATATTTTATCTCTTTAGGCTGAGTTGGAGAGGGAAGGTGTGAAATTTACCCTTAAAATTAGTTCGAAGAGCCTCAGTGTTCGAGATATGTTTGTACCTTAGAACTTCGGAAAATTTTCATGTGGCCTCTGCGTGCTAGATTAAGATGAGAGGGGACTACCCCCCCCCCCTTTGGACTAGTACTAAACAGTATCTACCAATTGAATCACTATGTTTTTTGAGGTTACGGCTATTCACTCATATTTAAGGTGAGAATACTAAACGAAGTACAAAGGTGCAAAAACCGCAAGGAATTTTTTTTAACGACCGGCCGCACAAGGGTATCTTTTTTATGAACTTCAGGCAACCCATAAAGGAAGAGGCACGGGATTAGGTTCCAATAATTATGACTTTCTTTGTCAAAGGACTCTCGATAATAACTTGATTTCTAACCTCTTTGACAAAATTAGGAAATCAAAAGTGAGCATTTTCCTTGGCCCCGCATTGGCTGATCTCGTCATAAACTTTGGAGACGTAAGAGGACTTCTTTCCCTTATCAACCTTCGTGAGGATTAACCCCCTCCCGCTCTGACTCTCCTCTACAAGCCTTTGACCAAGTAGCTCGCAGTATACTTATGTGGAAGGGAGGAATGTTGCACACCATCTCGGCGTAATTTTTTTGGATATTCAAGCTAGGCCCGATCTTCACCGTCAGATCAGCTACAACATGTACCAGGGTATCTTCATTTTCAAGAGGGGGTAGCCCAATCTTAAACTCTTCTTGAGGAGGGTCAATCCACCCCAATTGAACTCTATTTTACAATAATTTATAATACGCGGCTAGAATTTCTGGATATTAACATCGTTAGCACTGTCTCTTTTCTCGAGCTAGTAGGGACGCAAATCTCTGATTTTTCTCTGCTTTCAATTTTAGCTCGATGTCGCGACAATCACCATTCATTATTAATGATTCCTTTCGCTGTCTTGGGGCTTTTGTACTCGTTTGCGTATTCTCTCTTTTTAACCCTGTCTACCAGTTATCCATCCATTCTGATACGAGCAGCATACGTTGACCTATTATAGTTTTATACCCAGGCAGTAGTGTGGAGGGGACATGAGGTGTACATCGTTATATAAGTGAGGATACTTCATAGAAAGTACATTGGTTTTGGGGAACAGGACAGGAGAAAATATTACAGACTATCAAATTATCTGCATGGCGGTAATTCTAACTGAGGAACATCGAGTGTAGAATACCATCACAGTTGAGAACAGAGGAGACAAGTGACGCCTGTGACGGCAATCACTCATTCAAAAAGCACAGTGATCCCTCCTTGTGACCCAACTGTGACGCAAATGTGCGCCTTCACAATCCCGTCACGAATCTTGAGGTGGAAGAGAATGACTTCTTCATGGCGGGAGTTTTTGTTTGAGCAGGACCAAGAGCTGGGTTTTTACTTTCAATTGGGTTGGGTTGGTTCCCCCATAAATGATGCCAAGAATCTAGAATTAAAAAACGATAATAGATTTTAGGAGCGAATACTGGCGGAGGTGTGGGATCGGTGATTCTAGATAAGAGAGTAGAGTTCTGCCTGGACTGTTAATCCAAAATTTGGTCTTCTTTTTCTATTCTGATAATATCTTTCTTCTCGATAGAGTTAACGAATTATAATCATGCAGGCAAAAACTTTTGCATTTTTCATCATTTTCGAAAACGAACTTTACCTCTTCTTTGGCAATCTGCATTTCATCAGTGACATTTGCGAACACAGTTGGTTTAACAAAGTAGCCTTTTTCACCGAGACGAGAACCACCAGTCACCAACTTGGCACCTTGTTTTTTGCCACTCTCAATCAAAGAGATAATTTTACCAAGCTGTTCTCCATCAATCTAAACAACATAAGGAAGAAGGGGAAAGAAAAATAGTAGCATAAAATAATGTAAAATCGATTTCAAAACTCGATACTATGTATTTACTTGTGGTCCTTGTTCGGTTTTCAAATCGAAGGGATTGCCAACGAGTCGGTCATTTGCCAACTTAGCACTTTTTTCAACAAATTCGTCGTATATTCCTGATTGGACAAACGTTCGTGAACCAGCGCAACACACTTGCCCCTGAAATTGTAAATTAAGGTACAGATATAGTCATAAAAATTACAAGATAAGGAATTATATTTTTGTATTTCGTTACGTAAGTTGAAAAGCAGTTTGAATTTTAAAAAAAAGTTGCTTGCGGTGTTATGCGACTGATTGGAAGAAAAATAGACGACATATAGGGGCTAAGTGAGTTTCTCTTCAGTACAGGTTAGAATGCATTTTTTGTACTTAAATATCGAGAACCGCTGTACCATTGAAATCATTCGTGAAATTTTCGAAGCATAAGACGATGTTTAAATTTGATTGGTATTTGACTGTAAAACGAGCACTAGAGCTCGCCAAAAAATCTTCGAACGAGTTAAGTTTTCTTAATTGCGGATTTTTTAATAAACAAAAAAAATGTCTATAAAATAATATTGAATATAAACACAGGTGCTAATAACTGATGAACGTCAAAAGTTGCAAAGCATTACGCAATCGTCAAAATTCCGAACATTAACCGTAACCGGTTCACAGAATTCACTTTACATCAATAGTGAAAATACGAGGATGAATTTTAAAATTTCGAACAATTTTATCGCGAATGGAAAAAACGAGTTCAGACAATGAAAAAAATTGGAGAAATCTTTCAAAACAATTTTAGCCAAGAAGCAAAGAGATGAGAGCTTAACTGAGGTAGCCATAAGTGACTAGAAAAAATATAAGTAAAAAGAAGAACGGTGCATGTATAGGTTTATGGATGTAGTGAATCATCCATCGAACTGAAGACGAATAGCTGCCTATTAATTGTCCTGGAGAGACCCTACGAACAAAATGAAGTCATAACAGGGAAAATATGTGACCAGAGCCATCTTACACGTGTGACCTTAAAATATGGCTATATGTGCCGGGCAGTGAACTCAAATCGTAGTACGAGACTAGCTGGAATGCGCGCTGAACAAAAAACGTGAAACGACGTAGCAGAATATCTGCTTTCTTTCTCTACACGTTCCAGTCAGTCTCATACTACAAATTGAGTTCACTGATGCCAGGTAATTAGCCAGTTAGAATGCTGAAAACGAAGGTAACATGAAAAAATTTTAGGTAGACTCTGATATGACTTGAGACACTTACAGCGACATTCTTAGTCGTCATGTAGGCGATAAGCGCACTTATAATCGTCACGCGACCCTTAATTGAAATGTTACTGTCACCTTTCCCTTGTGTTGCTGTCACTGGTCACTTATAAGAAGAACGAGTATTGCCGTCACATTAAAGGAACATAGCTACTCTTTTGTGACAGTAACTATTTGGATATCTTGTAAAGGAGGTTTCTTCTTTTGTAAATTTGTTGTTACGATCCTTCTTCTGCAAGTGATTACGCCACCTTCTCCATAGCTCACTGAATGAGGTGAAGTTAGCAACAGAGATGGGCTCTTAATTCGTTACTAAACTTGTGGTTTGTACTCTTCCTGCGAGTGGGAATGTCACGTAAGGTGCAGAAGGGTTCCTCTTTTATTGTCATGCAGTAAGTCTAAGGAGTTCCTGAGATGTGACCACATTGTGCCACCGACAGTTGAACTTCATAAAAAGTGGGCATGGTTGATAATGGTCGTTATATTGTGACCTGAATGTCTCTTGCCACCTGCCCTTCCTTGGCGCGTTGTATCTGAGTTACCATAATGTGTCGTGATCACAACAATAGTCGGCAGAAATTTCGAACTTCTGCTCACTAAAATAAAGCATAATATTTCGTCATTGGTACCAAAATTTTACGTGAGCATGTCGGCAGATTGAACGACACTGTACCTAGATAGGTACATAAGAAGGAATTACGAAGGTGAGTGTCGAAAGAAAAATGGATCAGAGTGTCGATTTTATTCAAAGAGTATCAATACGTTTCAACAGGTCGAAATCAAAGTACTATAGGAGAAACTGTTCGGTATCCCCGTACCTTTTTATCGTTTCTAAGTAACTCGCACGAAGCAAATAAGTTGTTTTGAACAAACTTGGTTGATGATTCATCGTTTCAGAGGTGACCTTAGTCATCGTTTCTACTCACACATCACATTACGAGTGAGTTATCAACTGTACAGCAATAATGATAATCACTCTCAAGATAATATTGTTCTCGTTGACTAAAATGTTGTCCGAAAAAATTTCTATACTCTGAGGTATATTCGTCGATGTATGGCGATACCGGGGTAGGGGATTAGGTATTATGAGTCGCGGGCGAAGAAACTTTAAGTGGTAGGAGTTACAATAATTCGAAGTACATATTGTTTGCGAGAACTTTAAACAGAGCGTCAGTACAATATTACGAGCTTTTTATTTCTTTCCTCAAAAGAGAGGATGGAGGGTGTCATAGCTCATGATGACGCTGTGAGGAAATGCATTGATGAGGGAACTTCTTAGGCCTGTTCAATAATGTGAAATTCCCTCTTACGTTTCATAAGCTACCTTTTGTGTTTTCATTGAAGGTCTCTTTCATTGAGACAAACTTTCTTCTCAAAATGACTCTTTTTCAAAATTCAATAGAAAATTTAGATACCCAGCAGGAAACCCGAAATTTTCATGCCCGGCGGCAAAGGAGGTACCTAAAATAAGAAGTTGAACACAAACGCTCTTCGAAGTTTTTCCAAGCCCCCCCCCCCCCCATCATATATAGCTCGAGAGTCCACATTTTTGCAAGTCCCGTTCCCCACCAATCATTTATAGGTCAGAAGATGAAAATTTCCTAGCTCCCATCATGTCGAAATTTTTCCAAGTCCCCCTCTTAATAAATATAAAACTTGGAGGCTGAAATTCTTTCGACCCCCTCCCCCATCATACATTGCTCGGGAGCTGAAACTTTTCTAAGCTCCTATCATATATAGCTCGAGAGAGGAAATTTTTTCAAGTACCTCTCCTGTCATATAATTATGGCTGGAGAGTCGAAATTTCTCCAAGTATCCCCCCCCCCCATCATATATCGCTCAGAACCTGAAACTTTCTCACGACCCCCACCTATCATATAAGGCTTAGGGCCTTAAATTTTTCTAAGTCTTGAAAATAATGACGTCACAATTTGAATGAGCTCGCGCTCGCACTCATTTTCTGTAAATACCCCCTCAACAAAAGAGATGGCGGGTTCCCCGCTGAAAAATGGACTCCCTCCTAGGATACCTATGATCAGCTTCGAAAGTTTTGACAGGGAACCTGTTCAAACGAGAAGAGAGAGGGGGGTCTTTTTAACGTTCCTTCGCTGTACAGTAAAAACTGACCTACCCTAAAAAAATAGTTGGACTCGGGAAAAATTCTGTATATAATATGGAGCTATGTATGATAGGAGTGAGACTTTGAAAAATTTCAATCATCTAAGAGTTGAACTTACGAAAATATTGAATATTGAGGAGACTCAGAAGATGAGTGTTATTCTCAATATTAAAACCAATTCGTGTCGTAAAACAGGTTTCCTGCGTTTCTCGTCTAACTTCGTTAAGGGTGTCGTCGTTTTTTTAGCGGAGAACCCGCTATCCTTTTTGTTGGGGGGTACTTTCAGGAAATTCCCGGGCGCGAGCGGCCCAAGGTTGATGACGTCACGGAGAGAGTGGGGGGGAGTTAGAGAAATTTTGAGATATTTATGATAGGAGGCGGATTTAGAATAATTTCAACCTCCAAGATATGAAAGGTGGGGGACTGAGGAAATTTTCGTACACGATCGCGAGCGGTCCAAGGTTGATGACGTCACGGAGAGGGGGGACGGGAGTTAGAGAAATTTTGAGCTATTTATGATAGGAGGAGGACTACGGAAATTTTCGTCCGCGACCGCGAGCGGTCCAAGGTTGATGACGTCACGGAGAGGGAAGGGGGTTAGAAAATTTCGATCTCCAAGCTATTATGATAGAAGGGGGACTTGGGAAAATTTCGATTCTTGAGCTATAATTTTGACTCTCGAGCTGTATATGATAGGATTTTCTATAAATTCTACTTTGTGAAAGACCTTCCGCAGTAGAATATGGGTCTTGCGGGTTCTCCGCTCGCCGTTATTAATTTTTAAGCACTTGAAACTGGGTTAGAGCCCCCCCTCCTCCACCTAAAATCAGTTTTGAAAATTGTTAATAGAGAACCTATTCTTTCTGTGGGGGTTGCGGCGTTCGGCGAAAACTAACGAACCCTAATAAAGAAGAGAGGATTTTTTCATGTGCAAGGATAGATAATTAGAAAAGAGGCTTTTCCCGCACAGAATTTTATTTGAATAAAAAGCCGTTTTTTTATTTTCTTTCCTAATAAAGAATTTGGACTTTAAAAATTTTAAATTTTTGGGGGACTCGGATCAATTTCGACTTCCAAGCGATAGTATATGACTGTTTTCAAGTGCTCCAATTGGGTCAAAGGCCTTACCACTGCCTTCTCAGAACTCCTTTCCCACCTAGGATACCCGTGCCTAATGTCAATAATTTTTCCGAATTCCTAAATTAAGTCAGACCAATCTATCCCAAAATTTGCTGGCGACAAGGTAAAAAACCTCTGTTGGAAACATTGTATTAAAGGCAATAATAGTAGGATCTCGCGCGATGCCTGATCTGTTCAAGATCAAAAGCTCGTCTCTCTTGGACTCCCTCCTAGGATACCTATGATCAGCTTCGAAAGTTTTGACAGGGAACCTGTTCAAACGAGAAGAGAGAGGGGGGTCTTTTGACGTTCCTTCGCTGTACAGCAAAAACTGATTTACCCTAAAAAAATGGTTGGACTCGAGAAAAATTCTGTATATATGGAGCTATGTATGATAGGAGTGAGACTTTGAAAAATTTCAACCATCTAAGAGTTGGACTTACGAAAATATTGAATATTGAGCTACATATGACAGGAGGAGACTCAGAAGATGAGTGTTAAAACCAATTCACGTCGTAGAACAGGTTTCCTGCGTTTCTCGTCTAACTTTGTTAAGGGTGTCGTCGTTTTTTCAGCGGAGAACCCGCTATCCCTTTTGTTGGGGGGTACTTTCAGGAAATTCCCGGGCGCGAGCGGTCCAAGGTTGCTGACGTCACGGAGAGGGGGGAGGAAGTTGAAGAAATTTTGAGCTATTTATGATAGGAGGAGGACTACGGAAATTTTCGTCCGCGACCGCGAGCGGTCCAAGGTTGATGACGTCACGGAGAGGGAAGGGGGTTAGAAAAATTTCGATCTTCAAGCTATTATGATAGAAGGGGGACTTGAGAAAATTTCGATTCTTGAGCTATAATTTTGACTCTCGAGCTGTATATGATAGGATTTTCTATAAATTCTACTTTGTGAAAGACCTTCCGCAGTAGAATACGGGTCTTGCGGGTTCTCCGATCGCCGTTATTAATTTTTAAGCACTTGAAACTGGGTTAGAGCCCTCCCTCCTCCACCTAAAATCAGTTTTGAAAATTGTTAATAGAGAACCTATTCTTTCTGTGGGGGTTGCGGCGTTCGGCGAAAACTGACGAACCCTAATAAAGAAGAGAGGATTTTTTCATGTGCGAGGATAGATAATTAGAAAAGTGGCTTTATACCACTAGCGCATCGTAAGAACGTTTTTGTGCGAGAGATTTCACTGTCGTAGGTGACTGTTTACAGCCGCAGTAGCGAAGCCGAGGTACAACAGTGGTGTAAATACTTTTTACATCCACACTAGGTAGCGTTGCCACAGTTGAGGTACTTTGCACCGACACTGTCACGTAAGGAAGTTAGGAACCCACTGTTCATCACTGTCGCCGGAGTAGACCATTTAATTTAAATATTATCAAAAATATATAACCGAAAAAAATATGGATGACAGTGATGATTCGTCGCTAGACTCGGTCGATTCCATTGATTCGATTGATTTAGAAAAACTTGATTTTGTTTGTAACTCAGGTTACAGTTCCGCTCTACCTTCATACGATAATTCCGGTTCAGCAAACTCCGCTTCCACCACCGCCATAAACTCCAAACATTCCGAAACAACCGAATCGAGCGCAGGAAGTAGTAGTAGTAATATATCTGTGAATTCTATGCCAACTGGAACTCCTCGGGATACGGTAACATTCAACGTTTAACGGAACTCGCTCGACTAGAAACTCTACCTCCAAAATCAAGTAATCGTTACAAACTAGCTTACAAGAAATTTCATGATTGGCAAGTTGAAAACCAAACTACGGACGTTTCTGAATCTACCATGCTAGCGTATTTTCAAGTATTATCGACCAAATACGCTCCTTCCTCGTTGTGGCCCATCTATTCAATGCTCAATAAATTGTTTCTGTTAAAACATAAAGTCCAGATGTCGAAATATTTTGAACTGCGCGCATTCATTGAATGTAAAAACAGTGGTTTTGTACCGACCAAAGCTAACGTTTTTAGGAGAGAAGATACCCAAAAATTTTTAACAGAAGCACCGGATGATGTATATCTTATCCACAAAGTATGTTTAAACGATTAATCCTTTATACCATTGAGTGAAGGTAGTTCTTGTATCTTTCATGTTCATTTTTAATTGACAGGTTGTGCTCATCTTTGGACTTGCGGGAGCGGCACGAAATTCAGAATTAGTGAAATTAGAAATGCAGGACGTTCAGAGAAGGGGTGATCGTATTTATATGGTATATTTTAGAGATACCAAAACAACTGATAGATCGTTCACAATTAGCGACGATTATTATGACTTGGTCACAAGATATGTTGAACTTAGACCAACTCCTATCAAAACTACGAGATTCTTCTTATCGTACCGAAAAAGCCAATGCATTCGACAACCAATCGGAGAAAATAAATTCCCTCAGTTTCCTCGTGAGGTAGCACAATATTTGAAGTTACCTAACCCAAAGACTTATACAAGTAAGTATCCAATGAAATTCCAAGCAGGCTATTGCCTCACTACTTCAAACAATGATCCATAAACATCAGTATATTTTCTGTTATTATTGAAAATTATAGTTCATTCGTTGAGAAGATCGGCGGCTACAATTGTAGCAGAAGTTGAACAGAATATTGAAAGTGTTATGAGCATCGGTAACTGGAGATCGATGAAAAATGCCCGTAAATATATCCAAAATAGTTTGGCGCATAAACAGCGATTGGAGTCGGTAGTGCTGCCTGCTAAATCATCTGCAACGCTTTTCCCTACACCTACTTCATCCACGAGTAAGAAGAATATTTCATCGAGTAAGAGTATTTCATCTGCTAAACCTCCAAAGACTTTTCATGCGACCACATCATCAATGAGTAATGACATTTCTACAAATGTTTCACGTAATAATTCTTCTGAGATTGCACGTTATATGGTCGAAGAGTTGAACGAACCATTTGATACTATTTCCAATTCTTCTCCCCTCAAAGATCATTTAATCGAAGAATTCAGCCAACCATTTGATACTATTTCCGATTCTTCTCCGCTCGAAGATCTTATAATCGAAGAATTCAGCCAACCATTTGATATCGTTTCCGATTCTTCTTGGCTTAAAAATGATTCTTCTCAGCTTGAAAACGAATCTTCTCGGCGTAAAAATCGTGTAATGGTAGGTACGGTCAAAATGTGCTGAATAAAAGAAGCCAATTTCTCGATCTGAATGCTATTTTTTCAAATAATAAATTTGAAAATTGCAACATCACATTCCAAATTCCTAAATAAAATGAATAATATGTATGTACCTGTATTTTTCAGTTACTTTCAACAATCCAGTAATCGAAGTTACCTAGTTTGTATTTTTTTATTATTTTGATATTCGAAGAATGGATAATCTCTTTATTTCTCTATTACTTTCAACAATCCTGTATTTGAAGTTACCTAGATTGTATTTTTTTATTATTTTTGACATTCGAAGAATGAATGACCTTTATTTCTCTATTACTTTCAACGATCTAGTTGATTTGAAGTTCTTAATGAATTTGTACCAGTAGTTTGTATTTCTTTATTATTTTTGTTATTCGAATGAATTTATGTAGCAGTAGTTCGTATTTCTTTATTATTTTTGACAATGCAGTTGATTTGAAGTTAGTTAATAATTTTTCAATGAATACAAATACATCAGTACCTATTTTGTATTTCTTATCATTTCAGTAGCCATTATTCCATGATTATAACTCATCAATTTTTGCTACTAAAAACATACGACAAAGCAACAACTCACAGTTGGAACAGAATAGAGTTCATTCTTCTCAATGATGAACAAAGTGAAATGATTCCATAATAATTCTAATTTATAGTTTATTACTTGAAATCCATACTTCGCAAAAACGTTCTTACAATGCGCCCGTGGTATAAAGTCTTGTACAGAACGCGTGACGTAGTTGACCGTTCACACGACGAGTACATAATTACTCCACTCGCTTCGCTCGTTCCGCAAACTATGTACTCGTCTTGTAAACGGTAACCTACGCCACTTGTACTGTAAATAGCCATTTCCCGCACAGAATTGTATTTGAATAAAAAGCCGTTTTTTTATTTTCTTTCCTAATAAAGAATTCGGACTTGAAAAATTTTAAATTTTTGGCGGACTCGGATCAATTTCGACTTCCAAGCCATAGTATATGTTTTCAAGTGCTCAAATTGGGTCAAAGGCCTTACCCCTGCCTTCTCAGAACTCCTTTCCCACCTAGGATACCCGTGCCTAATGTCAATAATTTTTCCGAATTCCTAAATGAAGTCAGACCAATCTATCCCAAAATTTGCTGGCGACAAGGTAAAAAACCTCTGTTGGAAACATTGTATTAAAGGCAATAATAGTAGGATCTCGCGCGATGCCTGATCTGTTCAAGATCAAAAGCTCGTCTCTCTTTCTCCTCTGTTTTCAAGTGCAAGTTATTCTAAAATTAATCTAACGCTTCATACAGCGCAGGATTAGGAATTCGTTTAAATTCGTCCACTTGGTCAATAATTTGGACTTTAAAAATTTTTAATTTTCGGGGGACTCGGATCAATTTCGACTTCCAAGCCATAGTATATGTTTTTAAGTGCTCAAATTGGGTCAAAGGCCTTACCCCTGCCTTCTCAGAACTCCTTTCCCACCTAGGATACTCGTGCTTAATGTCAATAATTTTTCCGAATTCCTAAATTAAGTCAGACTAATCTATCCTAAAATTTGCTGGCGACAAGGTAAAAAACCTCTGTTGGAAACATTGTATTAAAGGCAATAATAGTAGGATCTCGCGCGATGCCTGGTCTGTTCAAGATCAAAAGCTCGTCTCTCTTTCTCCTCTGTTATCAAGTGCAAGTTATTCTAAAATTAATCTAACGCTTCATGCAGCGCAGGATTAGGAATTCGTTTAAATTCGTCCACTAGGTCAATTAACCCAAGTTCCTTTTTTCTGCCGTCTTAGTTTTTCTATGTCACCCTCTTCTGTATGACCTGAGACTTGAATTTCTCCGAAGTCCCTCTCCTCAGTCAGTTACATCCTCCTCTGCTCTGTCAAAAGATGGAATGCCTTTTTCCAGATCCCTCTCTTCATTTCTCTGTGGTCAAGGTCACAAAGATGCGAGACAATGGATGCGGGCGTTTAGAAGGAAAAACGATAGAGTTGTTGTATCTTTTGCAACAGCCACGGAGAACCCGCTGTCCCGCAAATTGATCAGCTACATCTGCTCCGCCCTCTAGACATTATCCTAAAACCCTCCTTTCACTTCTGTATAGTTCGAAAATTGAAATTTTTCCTAATTCCATTCCTCAGTATACGGCTAGAGAATCGGAACATTTCCAAGTCGCTTTCCTCGATTATAAAGCTCGAGGGTCTCAATTCTATAGAAGTTCAGTTCTTTAGAATTTCTTTTCGAGTCCATTTTGTACTTATACCTCTGGCTGGTCGGTAGAATCGTCCTGAGGTCCCCTCCCCCTTCTTTTACTCACTCAAACTATTGACAAAATCTTTCCAAGCCTCTCCTTACAAAATCATATTCATCCATAAGTTTCTGATTTTCACTGTATGTAAGCCTATAGCTGGAAAATCTATAATTCAGCAAGGTCCGTCTGGAATTTTCGGAGCTAACTAGAACTGAGAAAAAACTTCAGTTTTTCTTGTTTTCCTACTCTATGGTTTTTTGACCTGTTGATATTAGTTTTAAATGAAATTTTGAAAATGACAATAATTTCTTCTAAAGGAGAGGTGGGTCCAGGCCCGTAGAGAGGCAGAGCCGCCGGGCCTGGGGACTGGATGTAAAAAATTTATTTCATTCACGAGTTTCTTATCAATTTTGTAATTTTTCCAGACAGCCAGAATACGCTCTTCTCCCCGCTAATCCCGCCAGGTCGGGCGGAGGCTGCTGCCCAAAGTACAAGAATGGATTAAAATAGGAAGATAAAAGTGGGCGGGCTACCGAAAATTGAAAATGTTTTTGTACAAAATTTTGCCCGTAAAGTTTTTACAAAAAACGACCAAACTGAACTGTGAAAAAGGTTTTTCATAGTCGTAACCGATCTCATATTACGTAGCGTTTTGTATGTGTATCCAATCTACTGTTTAGTGATAACACGAAATCTATCGAATCGATCAAAAATCAGTATTTATCAAACGCACAAAGGTGATAAGTACGAGTACAAAGTTTCGTGTTTTCTGCACGAAGTTCAAAGTCATTATTAAGTTTACTTGATAAAAGATCAGATAAAAGTGTCGACTTACAGCGTTGAAGAATAAAGCATCGTGCGCCGATTTAACCGCTTCATCTACGCTTTTTACATCATCTAAAATTATTACGGGCGATTTTCCTCCCAATTCTAAGGTAACACGTTTTAGAGTGGCAGCCGCAGCTTGTTGAATGATTTTACCGACCTAGAACAGAAATAAAGCGCACATATTGAGGTCAATACAGAGTCAGAAGTTACAATATCACAAATATTTACTTCAGTCGAGCCGGTAAAGGCAATCTTGTCAACTTTTTCGTGATCGACCAAAGCTGCTCCCGCCGTAGGACCGTAACCGGGGACAATGTTCACCACTCCAGGTGGAAATCCAGCTTCTTTTATCAATTCGCCCATGTAGAGAGCGGTGAGCGGTGTTTGTTCAGCCGGCTTAATTACAATCACGTTGCCTGAAAAACGTTTTAGAAATCAACTATCTTTTTCGCACGAGGTTGAAAATACGTATATTGTTAATCGAACCAGTAGCTAGAGCAGGGGCAATTTTCAAGGCGAACATCAACAACGGGAAATTCCAAGGAATAATTTGACCGCATACGCCAACCGGTTCGTGTCGTGTGTACGCGAACATGTCATCTCCGACGGGCAACACTTTGCCTTGATTCTTATCCGCCCAGCCGGCGTAGTAGAGAACCAATTTGATTGATTCGGACACATCGGCTAGGTAGGAGAACGAGAACGGTTTACCGTTGTCCAAAGTTTCCAAGCTCTGTGAATAACGAAGGATCGCTTTAAGAATGTTTTTTCTGTATTTCAGTCCCTGAACTTAATTTCACACTTGCACTACCAGGAAGTAGAAGAGTGTCAGATTTTCTGTGAGAGCTATCGAGGATGCATGGATTGCAATACACTAGGGAGGTCCAGTTGTCAATTTAAGGGATTTTCAGTTTGAAAAGGAGGAGGAGGACCAGTATTTTATCATCAGGGAAGAAGGATGAAGTGGTTGCAAATTTGGTAGCAGACCTTTCAACCCAATTAAGAGGTAACGTAAGTGCGTGCGAGCAGTACGCGAACTTGATTCGTTCCCAGACGATCACCTGAATGAGGAAAGCGACAACATGGAAGGCCTACGCTAGAAAATTGTCCACCATGAACTTCTCGTAAGGCTGATAAGGGGGACGCTGTCACAGTCACACATTATATTATGAAGGTGAAGAAGTTTAGTGGAGCAAAAATCTTGTAAAACCTCACCTTCGCCTCGTGCAATCATTTAATTATTATGGAACCGTCCTTGGGAAAGTCGTGTTAGTTTCCAATCCGATTTCATCCTCCCCCTCTCGTTTGTACGGGTTACCCAAACTTCAAAACCTGGCGAACACATGCGGGCCGTTGTTTCTTTTATTTTTCTACCTTCCTAAAAGTTGGCTCAATTCCTCGACCTTGTGTGATTTTCCATTTTATTTTCTCGGTCAAGAATTCGCTTGAGCTCATCGGTTATATAAAGGTGGTCGTGATCAGTCCTAATTCCAACGTCACTGGTTTGTTTCCTAATGTTCGCCTCCTTCGTTGGAGCAAACAGTCGCTCAAGTTTCTTGCTGGCTGTCTCTGAATTCATGCCTAACCCCAAACTTGTATCGATTCGATGGTGAGATTCGTGAGTGGCGTCCTAGTAAACTTCTCGGCAACTTTTTGTCAGCAGAAGGGCTGTCTGTTCTCTGTCTGTACAGCGGTCCTTCCTCCTTCCCGAATCGCTTCCTTTGATCGATGGTCATATCCTATGATAAAAATTACCTGAAAAGTGGGAGGCCGGAAAATCGATTCTCTGGACCTCTCAATTTCAGTGAGTTTTTGAAAGCATACCAGTACTGGAACTTCGATCCACAATCTCTCTTTCCACAAATAAGCCGTTTTTATTTGTTTTATGCATCGTCTCCTTCCTATTCCGCTCGAGGAAAAGGAGTCTGAATGGTATCAACCACAAAAAAAAGTGGGATTTTCTGGCTTATTTAAATGAGTAAAGAGCATGTTTCATGTCTACTAGTAAATGACCTAATTTATACGATATTTTAAGACCACGCCTGCTTTTCTAGCTTGTGAATTTTTCTCTCAGAGGTAAAGACCCCCTTCTGCACTGAAATAGACGTGGTGAACTCGCTTGCTTCGCTCGTCCATCCTTGATTTAACAGGGAACCTGTTTTATCGGGGCTTTTTCAGAAAAAACGTCCGCCGTCCGGTCGGCCGGCAAAGCTCGGAGCTCAAATATTTTCCAAGTCCCCCTCCTATCATATACAGCTCGCTGCTCGATGGTCTGTGTGTATAGGCAGAAAGATAGCCCCTTCAATGAGCCAGACTGCCACGCTTCGAACGCCATCAAACTCAGAACGTTCTCAGGTGGTGATTCAGAAGGAACCTTCGCCAGTCAGGCCGGCAAAGCTCGAAGCTCGAGAATTTTTCAAGTCCCCCTCCTATCACATATATCTTCGGGGGCAGGGCCTGTAACGTCACAGACTTACCTTGTGACGTCACAACCTGATAACTTCATAGATCATGTTTTTTTCAAGGTCTCCCTCCTGCCATTAATAGATTGGTGGCGGGCATCTGACGTCACAATATGGTGCTCTCATAGGTCAGTCCTGTGACGTCACAATGTGATGATGTTATAGATCATTGTTTTTTCAAGTTGCCCTCCTATTATATTATATAGGTTGAGGGGCGCGGGGTCTGTGATGTCACAATCTGATGACGTCATAAGAAGTTTTTTCCAAGTCCTCCCTCTATCATAATATTTAGTTAGAGTGCCTGTGTCGTCACAGTTTGATGACGTCATTGGCCAGCTTTGTAGTTTTTTTTCAAGTACCACTCCTATGTCATATAGCTTGGCGCGGGACCTGTGACGTCACTACTTAATGACGTCAAGGGTCAGCCTGTGACGTCACAATCTGATAACTTCATAGATCATTTTTTTTTTTCAAAGTCTCCCTCCTGTCATTAATAGATTGGTAGCAGGCATCTGACGTCACAATATGATGCCGTCATAGGTCAGCCCTGTAAAGTCACAATCTGATGACGTTATCGATCATTTTTTTTTCAAGTTGCCCTTCTATTGTATACCGGGTGGGGCAAAAGTTAAATGGGGATTTGAACTAAATTCACTCCAGCTCAAAAAAACGAAAGGTTAGATGCACACATTAAATCTACAAGATTTGTATCTCAATTTTATCTTCAATTTGAGCCATATTCGAAGTTTCTACAGCTTTCTGGGCCGAGTTATGGACCAAAATGTGCCAAAAATTGATCAATTTGCCAAAATTCTTAAAAATTAAAAATTGTTCAAACTTCCATATTTTATCCGATAAGAAAGTGAAATTTAACGCTGATTCCGAGAAAAATACCTAAAGAACCCTATGAAGCTTAGAAGTGGGGGATTTTTCAATTTCTTTATTGGAAATTTTGGCAAATTGGTCAATTTTTGGCCCATTTTGGTCTATAACTCGGCTCAGAAAAGTCGTACAAACTTCGAATATGGCTCAAATTGAAGATAAAATTGAGATACAAAATTCGTACATTCAAACTATACGTCTAAAGTTTTGCGTTTTCGCGCTACAACAGATTTAGCGCAAACCCCCATTTAACTGGTAACATCTTTCTGCCCCACCCGGTATAGCTTGAGGGGCGGGGCCTGTGACGTCACAATCTGCTGACGTCATAAAATTTTTTTTCCAAGTCCTCCTATCATAATATTTAGCTAGAGTGACTGTGACGTCACAGTTTGATGACGTCACAGGTCAGCCTTGTGACGTCACAATCTGATGACGTCATAGATTATTTATTTATTTATTTTTTAGCGGGGAACCCGCTATCTATTTTGTTAGGAGATTACATCCTCAGAAAACGTCCGCGTCCGCGTCCGCAGGTTAGGTTAGGTTACGGGACTTGGAAGAATTTCGAGTCTCGAGCTATATATGATAGGAGGGGGACTTAGAAGAATTTCGAGCCTCGAACTATATATGATAGGAGGGGGACTTGGAAGAATTGTGACTTCCGAGCTATATATGATAGAAGGGGGACTTGGAAGAATTTCGTTTCTCGAGCTATATATGATAGGAGGGAATGTAGAATGATAATTTCGATTTGAATTATATGACAAGATTATCAACTCAGTTCCACACCATCTGAGAGGTCGAGTTAAGGAATTGCGGGTTCCCCGCTGCCATTGCAACGTCTGCAATGGCTTCTAACTTTCTTTTTGGGGGGGGGGGGAAATTCCTCTCCTATCGATATAGGGCGTGTTTCCAAGTCCCAATCCCATCATATATAGCTCGAGAATGGAAATTTTTCCAAGTTCACCTCCTATTGTATACAGCTTGCCAGGCGAGCCCTGTGACGTCACAATCTGATGATGTCATAGATCAGTTTTTTCTTCAAATTGCGCTCCCATTATGTTTAGCTTGAGAGGCGGGGCCTGTAACGTCACAATATGATGACTTCATAAGAAGGGGGGGGGGGCACTCGCAAATGGAGAGGAGAAAATTAGTCCCAAGGTCATCTGAACGCACGCGCACGCAAATTTTGGAATTGGGGCGGAAGAGAGGAGAGGTCTGAACAAAGACATGGAACGTGTCAAAACAACTTGAGGGGTTCTGGACGTGACCACTTCGCTCCCTCGCTTCACTGACATCAAAAAAGGAAGGTAAACCACATCCTTTAAAATTTAGTTTCTTGCTTGTTTTTTGTACTTTGGCCTCTTCAATGACCCAGCCCCCGAATTTGAAAAGAGTAGATGTATAAAATAAAATGACACCACTGCCATGTCGCTTACATTGGTGAGACCTGTTGCGAGGTCAAGAACCATAAAGAACAGTCTATTAAAACTGTCTTTGCATCTCACCTTCTTGAAAGTGGACGTTTCTATGCGAGGTGGGGGCAATTGAAAGCTCATATCGTAAACGCCTCGCATTAGAAGCGATTGAAAGCGTTCGACGCAAGAGTAGCAGCAGCGATGAGATACAGATTAGCCGAGAATGCCCTCATCGAGAACTCTTCGATTAACTAGAGTAGATCCTGTCAGTCTTGTCACTTGATGTTCTTCTTCATACTTCAACCCCCTAATAAATGACTATCGAAGTAACCTCTATTCAACAGGTTTGTAAAAAAATTAAACAATTTCATTTAATGGATTGCAAGTCTTACATTTTTTGCTGCTTTCGTGAATGGTCTTATTGTGCGCTTTTATGACCAATGAAGTATAGCATGTAGACAATTTGTAGACATACGTAGAAATTTCGTTATTCATCGAGTCTAAGCTACTTCTGAACTCGCAAACTTATTTAGCAAAAAAGGCAGAACATAAAGGTCGAAAAAGAGAGTGACGTCTTGCCGGTAATTGTGAAATCATCTTCACGACTCCTTAACAGTTGGCGAATGAAACTAAGAAACCAACCCTTCTACTGATGAATTTGATGAAGAAGTGTGGCGCTTCAGTCCTGCCCGATCAAAATTCTATCGAACATGCCTGTTTTCTTGATCGAGTTTCTAGACTCAGTTACTTACCGCCAAATAAACAGCATCCCTCTCCATCAAACCAGCTAATTTGTTCAATAGCACTCCCCTTTCAGGAGGACTTATTTTGCGCCATGGACTACCAAGTTTGAAGGCTTGATGCGCCGCTTCCACCGCTAAATTAATATCAGCCTGTAATTATAGACGATAAAAATATTGTATGATAATTCTGCGTTGAAATAGACAGAAGCGCGTGCGAATTTTCGTTCTGTTCTGTTTTTTTTTTCTTTTTTTCCTCAAAGCTATAGAATTTTGAACGCTCGATTAATGCGAAGGTCAACCAGGAGTGTTGTCGTATACATATAATTTAGCGTTCATCGTTTCGTATGATTAATGTTTACTGTTCTTGTACGAGTACCTTGTCTCCTTCGGCTATTTCAGCAATGACTTCTTCAGTAGCCGGATTGATAGTCTTGAAGGTTTTTCCAGATTTAGCTTTGAACCATTCGTTGTTGATGAAAATCTACGAAAAGAAAACGCAAGTGATGACCATCATTGAAATTATGAGTAACGAGTTGAGAGAGAGGAATAAACGGGCTACATGTAAATTCACATTATGCTAATGTAGGAACATGAGAGTTTATTTTAGATTCTTTTTAGTAGGTATCGCTACAAAAAGTGTATGTCTGTTCGACTTTGTGGGAAAAAGTGCACGCGGAGGGTTTCAATTGTAGGGATTATTATTTTAAAATATTCAAATGGTAATTCTTTACGCTTCTTCATTTTTTAAAAACTTTGTACTCGGAATGTTAAACACGAAGTCACGCAAGTTTTGTATACATAGGTATGAATTACTTGACTCAAACGATTGTATACGCCCTATCAGTTATTTGTTTGTCGCTTACGACTTCGGTCCACAAGAATCGATATATTAAGATAATTTTATTCCGAAAGGTCTACCCGAACTCCACGGTAAATAATTCAACAGCTCCGAGATTATAAGAACTTCGCTCGAGTTACGATAACGGATGCGATGAGTTCGTACTCTCATGATGAAGAGGACAGCGATGAGGCCAGGATTTTAAGACGTAGTTTCCGGGATGACTGATTGATATTGTTGAAATTTTTTGATTCAACGTGGAAATTTTGAATACGAATATTTTTTTCAGTGGGACGAGTATGATTGAATTTGAAAAAATAAATTCCGTGAATTCAACCAAAAAACTAGTATACGAAAATACTCGTACAAAACCACACATCTAGACCGCAATAATTCGCGAAGCTGCGCGCTCTCTGTATAGTCCAGTCAATAAAAAATTTTTATGGGCCATAAATAAGACGGAAGATCTTTTTTTTGTAATGTGCTCAAGATAATCCTCTGATTAAAATACCGATGAGTCCTACGCGCTCTGCCTCCCGCAAAGTTCCTCCGTGGCCCCCTTTATCCCCAAAATTCAATTTTTCTCAATTTTCTCGAAAACTAAGCATTTTAGAGAAAAAAGTTTCAAACAAAAGTTCTTTCTCGTAAAATTTCTTACAAGATTTATTATTTATTTGTTACCTTACGTTCATTGGTTGGTCTGAAAATCGCCATTCAAGTACCTCATTTTGTTCTTACAAGCCATTTTTTGCGTTATATCAGATTAAATTGATAATTTAGAAAGAAATGTTTTAGGTAAAAGTTGTTCATCGTATTTTTTCTGACAATAATCTGAAAAAAATTCAAAATAATCATTCTAGAGCTCTCATTGTTGGGCGTTGAGACAGTAATAAGTGTGAATGTACTGAACAATAGGATTCGAGAAGTGAACTTAAATGTGGGCGAGAATTTGCTGTGAATCAGTGCCTGTAAGTTCTACACTGTACACTCGGTTTAATCGTTGGTTCCGCGATCATACGATCCCTAGTATTGGGATATTCGTGGATTTAGTGTGACTCTGAGTTGAAGTTACAATTTGGGTAATGAAACTATCTTCGACCAACCAAACTTCCTCTCTCAGGATTACCTTGGGAGCTTATCGTGCTAACTCCAAACTTAGCCTCTGTGCAGAGGCCTTAAAACCTCCCTCACTTTCAAAGACTTCTCCAACTTTTTATCCTCCGTCTTCCGATTTCCACAACTTCCAACTACGAGTAACGAACGAATCTTTCTCCTTCACAACAACCCAACCACCAAACATATTCGTCCCCAATTCAATCCACTACAACCCTTACATTCGAATTCCCCTCAACCTAAAATACGTCTCGACCTCACAGAAAGCCTCAAATCCCACAAAATTGTTTACACTTTACACATCAGGAAACTATTTCGAGAATATCCTCACTAGACACTTTGCCTCTCCAGCAAGTCTAAAACATTCAATAAAGCAGCCTATGTATACTCAGTCAACTCGGAAATATTTTCACAATGGATCTGCAACATAGGTTCCATATTTACAGCCGAACCTATGAGCCTATTCACCAGCCTCACCCACCTCCTCCGATTACCCCCGAACGGAAAATTCCTTCTTCTTACCGACTCTTTTTCTCTCTTCACTACACTCCCTTGAAGACTCATACAACTCTAACCCAATCATGCAACGCATCCCTCTCGCACTTGACAATCTAGACTCAATTAACACGCAAATAATTTTCTAATAGATTCCCAGGCACGTTCACCTCTTCGAACATGAAGCTGTTGATGAAGCCGCCAAACAACCTACATCCTTCCCCGAATAACTGATAATTTCACTGTTCTATCTCTAGACTATAAAAAGCTTTTTATTCAGTAATTATTTGAGGGCGAAGGGAATGTTTTGTATCCATAATGATGTGTGTAACTATTTTTGATTACATAGCAAATTTTTGAACCAAGAATATGATTTTTTGAAATACTACAAATAGCTTACGTGTACAAAAAATTCGCCATTTTTCAACCAACCGATAGATGTAAAAAACCATCTCAAGTTCTCTTCAGTAAAATTATTTTCTTAATTCTTGGAAGAATTACAAAAAATGCAAAAATTGAACCAAAAATCTCACTATAATCCGGTATAACACAAAAAATGGCTTGTAAGAATAAAATGAGGTACTTAAATAGCGATTTTCAGACAACTAAGGTAACAAATGAATAGTGAATCTTATAGGAAATTTTACGAGGAATAACTTTTATTTGAAACTTTTTTCTCTAAAATGCTTAGTTTTTGAGAAAATTGCGAATAATTGAATTTTGGGGATGAAGGGAGCCAAGGGGGGACTTTGCGGGAGGCAGAGCGCGTAGGACTCATCGGTATTTTAATCAGTGGATTATCTTGAGCACATTACAAAAAAAAAAACCTTCATGGCCCATAATCGTCATTTTTTCATCTTTATTGACTGGACTAAATAGTGAAAACTACAAAACAAATGAATTTCCTTCTTTTTTTCGCGCAGTCAAAAAATAAGAAAAAAAAGGGGGGAGTTGACGAAATAGTATGGACAAAGATGGTTCTTGAGGTAGATCCACGGAGTCTTCAAGTATTAAATAAGAACACGCAGTCTCTGTCTTACGTCTTGTATATTACTCTCTTCTCAAATTAACATTGTCAAAGGTACTTTACGAGTATCTTTCCGTTAAAAATATTTATTAGACTTTAACAGCTCTGCTGTCCACAGATTAAAATCAAAATAGAGAGAAGGCCTGACGTTTTGTAGGTTACTTCCTATATCATCAGAGGAACAAAACCTATGAACTTCATTTTTGGGGCTCTTGCCTGTGGCAAGGCTAGAGCCCCTATGTAATTGCAAAAAAAAAAGAGAAAGAGAGAAAAAAAAAACAAGACTGAGTCGCCATGCGCCTTAGTATCCGGGTCTCTTGGTTTTTTTTCTAACTGACTGTTACGTGACGGAAATTTATTTTTTGATTTTTTTCAAAAGATCTGGAGCTTCTTTTCCTACCAAGATGTAGAGCTCAAGAGATCTTGATTTTTTTTATGTCAAGATATGGAAACCAAGAGATCTGCATACGTGCAGTATTAATCAAACAATATACATCATCATCAATATTGATGTTCAAAGACTATCTTGGTCATCTTGGTCACTGTTGACGAAGACTGTCCGAGAAATAAAATTTGCCAGGCAAAAATTAAACCTCAAGAGACAGAGAATGTATATCTCGAGTGACCTGAAATTTGGAAATTGCTAGGCAAAAATAAAATCTCGAGTAACAGGGAATATATGTATTACTTGAGAACTTTTTTTTTCCTTTTTTTTTGCAATTGCATAGGGGCTCTTGCCTCCGGAGGCAAGAGCAGTACACTGTATATCACCTCAAAACCGCGTATGTGTTCGGCTAAAATAATGATAAAGGAAGTATTTTCATGTTTATATTATATTTGCGCTCTCCTCTCTCGCAACACTGACGTGCTAGCCTAAAATGTATGAATCTTGTCTGATAGGAAATTTTGTGTGGAATATTTTTTTACTGAGGTATTTTTCCCCTCAGACGCATACTTTCCGCAGAAACTGAGAAAAACTGAACTTTTTACGCCTTTCCTCCCCTTTTCAGGTCCTTCCGGGGGTCAATTCCAAAAGTAACAACGATTTTTGTATTCAGCGGGTCGAAAACATTCTAGAACCACCATTTACTCAATTGTTACACAAAATGCTTCTAGCAAGGCATTTTTCTAAAAAATTTACCAGTCTGTAACTTGTGCCCAATCATGAGTTGTTGGTTTAGATTGTTTCCTACTCATCATGTTAACCGCATATTCTATATCTGGTCTTGTACCGCTTGCAAGATATCTTAACGCTCCTATAGCTTGTCTGAAAGGTATACCTTTATTGCAGAACTGAGCTTTATCAGCTGTAGTCCATTCACATTCTATTCGAGTTATTGCTAAGCGTATTTGCATAGGTGTGCGCATAGGGCTACATTCACTCATATTAAATCTTTTTAGCAAACTTTCAGTATATTTTCTCTAATTAATTTTCAATGTTTTTGTTTTTCTCTCTCTTTCAATAAAAAATCCTAGATATTTTTTTGGTTCACCTAAGTCAACTAATTCAAATTCTTTTTAAAGCTGTTCTCTCATTTCAGTCATTTTTTTTGTATCATTTCCTGCTATTAAAATAACATCGACATAGGAAGCTAAGAAGATGAACTTATTTTCATGTGACCATGTAAACAAGCATGAATCGATTACAGAGTTTTTTGATCCCAAGTTTTTCACTGTTACAGTAAATCTGACATTCCATCTACGTGGACTTACTCGCAAACCATAAAGTGATTTTACCAATTTACACACCATATTTTTCGAGTTTTCAGGCATGTAACCTTTAGGTATTTGCATATAAACTGGTGTTTCTAATACTCCATTTAAGAATGCAGTTTTCACGTCATACTGTCGTGCTTCAAGATTATATTTGTTTATTATTGAGAGAAGTGCTCGAATTTTTGGGAGACTTAATACTGGTGCATATGTTTCACATAAAGTATACTCATAATTATCTTGGAAGCCTCCAATATTTCATCGTTACTTCTCAATATTCAAGCGAGGCTTACTCGTTTAGAAGTTAGTGATCATATTATCTGCCTCCTTGGTAACCTCAAACGCAGATATTTACGCCTAAGGTTTCCATTGTTTTGGAACGCTCAAAGCAACTTTCACCTTTGCAAATCACTTTTTGGCCATTCTACAAAAATGAATCTACTTACGTATCTCTCGTTTCAAGTAGTTAGTTGTTACTTACAGTATTATTCATTATCGAATTTCTGCAAGAAAAAAAATCTTCGGAAAATCTCTCGTCAGGATTCAATCCGTCTTTATCTCTTTTCTTCAATATAGCGGGTATGAAGAAAAAAATCTCTATTAATTAGATGTGCCTTACGTTTCATAGCCATCTGTTAATTAGCAATTTTAGTTTCCGTCTTCTTAATTGCACGGCAATTTAAGGCTCATATTCATCGCATATTCTAAGTTTCAAACATCGCAAGTTTCAAACGTTTCAAACATTATGACATCGGGGGTTGCTATAGCATTATTACGAGTACTCGAGCTACATCTAACTATGCGCATATATTATCTAGGCTGATATTACTCACCAAATTCTTGTAGATTTTGTCTACATTACTTAATATGTCATAGTGACACCCTGATGGTTTTCGGTCTCTTCTTGGCCTCTTGAAGATGCCGTCAATGTACGTACGTGTACTTTACTCGATTAATTTGCTGCAAATCCTCAACATTGGCATTGATGGATACTAGCAGAAGTAGTCGTGCTGCTACCATATGGACAAAGATGGTTCTTGAGGTAGATCCACGGAGTCTTCAAGTATTAAATAAGAACACGTAGTCTCTGTCGTACGTCTTGTATATTACTCTCTTCTCAAATTAACATCGTCATCACTCTTATATTATAATTTCCATGGTTATCTTAAATAATATTGCCAACAAATAGAAAAAATGTTCTCCATTTTAAAACCAAATTCCGACTATCTTCTCCCTATTTCTTATCGCCCCGTCGCCCTATCCAGCGTCCTCGGGAAGCTCTCCCCAAAAATTCTCAACAAACGTCTGTCATGGTACCCATATTCAACAACCCCCTTTTCAATATGGGTTTAGAAAGGGACGTATCACAATCCAACCCTTAATCCACCTCCAAACTCAAATAAACAAAGCTAGACTCTGCAAATCCACCCTCTACTCACGGTTTCTCGATCTTCAGGAAGCCTTCTCGAGGGTCTGGAGACACTACATCATACGCAAACTCCACATTCTCGATCTCAGGGGTAATCTTCCACAAATTTTACGTATACCTTACACACGCTCTCACTTCCTTTCCATCCTTTTCCCGCTCTCATGCCAACATTACAGCCTCGACTCCTTCCTCACAGTCACCCACATTTTCGCACGCCCATCTCTAGCTTCACCATCCGTCAAAAAAACTCCCGCCGATGACCACCCACCTATCCAAAACATCATCTCTTATCTAAAAGCAGTGAATTACATCCAACGCATCGAAAATCGATTCAGCATCAAGCTCGTAACCCGAGTGCAATTGAGAGCTATACCTAACCATCACATCAACTGGCTGCAATGAACTCAGTTATTTATCGACTGGTTCACCTCCCCCCCCCCCCTTGTAACACCTTAAGGTCAAGAACGCGAAGCTGTTGCGATCCGCAAAAAACTTGAAAATAAATATTGATTTCCTCGTACGCAGGAAACGACTCCACACCCTGTTGTCCGAAAACTGTGACCCCTCCTCAACCTAACCCTCTACCGAAAGGTGGATGTGGCTCCCTTACATTGGGAGGACCCTCTGAGAAATTGTCGGCTACGTTGAGAATCGAATATGCTTCTATCCACTCTATACACGACCTCTAATTCATTCGCCTTAAAGACCCTGTGCCATCCTCACAGATTGAAATGTGGAGATTATGCCTTGTAATACGTCGGCCAAACGGGCAGAAAATTCCGTATACGTTTCTAAGAACACGAATAAGTGTAAACGAAAGGGGATGGAAACCAAATGTCTCTGCCTTTTAGTTTCCTTTTTCTTCCTTCCTTCGATAGTTGAGCTTTCTCGTCTCGGTAATTCAGCCTTACCACGATAGCAGGGGCTTTCCCTTGTTTGCCAGCCTATGGACCGTAAAAATATCGTATGCGTTTGCTGCCACTGCTTTCAAACTGGACATATAATTACGATATCTTTCGTCCTCACGTCTCCACTCATGTACTAAAATGAATCGATTGGAAGAAGCTGAGACTATTGCTGCTCTAACCGCTGGTCATAACGTACTCAATGGTTTAGAGTCTACTTAATTTCGTTCAGTTTTTCTACAGCTTTCGTCACTCGTCACCTGTTTACAATCTTGATCCCGACCAGATATTTATCGTTCCCGGTCTATTCCTTTCCTTTCTACAACTACCCGCCCTCTAGTCCTGATGATGATCGTTCTCGCTCGATCCAAACCGGTTGAGTTTTAAATAGTTGAAACCAGTTGTTTCCGCTTTCTTTTAATTTAAACTCTACCCAATATTTTTATATTTTTTATTGTATCTTACTTTACAAGTATTTCGTAAATTTTTTTTTTTTTTAACGTGCATTGAGCTTGCACTAAGGGCCATTAACTCGAAAAGATATACAAATGTATTTATCGACATGACTCAGCTTAGACGTACATCTTACGGATTGTATCTGGGTGGTCCAAAAAGATGTTAACAGTTGGATGAGGATTTGGACTTATTATGCGCCTCTACCCAACTTGCTGCGGCTTTCTTAACCGAGTTATGGACCAAAATGTGCCTAAAATTGACCAATTCGCCTAGATTTTCAAAATAAGAAACTGAAAATTCTCCCAATTTCAAGCTTCCTATGGTTATTTAAATATTATTTTCGAAATCAGCGTTGAATTTCACTTTCGAATCAAGCAAAATATGGAAGTTTGAATAATTTTTAATTTTTGAGAAATTTAGCGAATTGGTCAATTTTTAGCATATTCTGGTCCATGACTAGGCTCAGAAAAATCGTAGAAAGTTGTGTACGGGCGCAAATTGAAGATAGAATTCAGATGAAAATTTTGTAGATTTGAAGTTTATGTCTAATATTTCGCGTCACTTTCAATCCTTTGTGTTTCTTGTTCAATTCTTTTGTTGATCATTTTCAATCTTACGTCCTCCTTGTTCATGTAAATTCTTTTCTTGTCGTTAACTCAAACATGGTATTTGCAAGTCATCATTTGCATCAAATTATCCATCCTTGGTGCATTGACCCGTGTTCGTTGAGTAATACGTTGGTGTATTCTGAACGCGCACTATGCAAGAAAAAACATGACGCGACTTTTCATGCACCAGCCTGCATACTTTGGAAGAAGAATAGTCAATATTTGAAGGAGTGAGCGAAATTGCATAGGACGTAGATACTGGAGAGAGAGTGAGAAAAAATCATGATGATTTTCGAGTGTTTGTGAGTCACAGGATGGGACCTGTAATGAAGTGCGAAGTGAATGAAGTTGAGGACATACAAAAAATATGATCGATTGTGAGATGTTCAGGTGGAAATGTGTGGCCTATCTTTAATCCAAAGAGGATGATTTCTTCTCTTTGAGAAGAAAGGTGGAAGCGTGTAAAATGACTACCTTACTGTAACGTTTATTTAGACACACTGATTAAAGCACATACTCGTACAAAGACTGATAAAGCACGATAACTCAACACTCCCCCCGTGATTTACAGGCTTTCATAAAATTTACATCAAATTAAAATTTACATGGTTATATACAATAAAAAACAACCTCTTAAAAGAAACACTCACGAAACACAAAACAAACACACACACTTACGCTACCATGGCCATGGTTTACAATCAGACATTTGGATCACAACAAGAAACATCACAATTTAATCACACAAGAGAAAAAAAACAATACAATACACATAGACAAAGGTGCTTAAAACAAAACTTACGGGAGTTCGAACTAGTAGGCCTACATTTATAACATAAGATAACGAACAAGAGCAAACAAGGTAAAAAATTTCATCCTAGATGATAAAACATGCAAACGATTTCAAACAAAAAATATTATTATTCATTATTGATAAGTATACGATTTTTTTTCCAACTTTCCAACATTAGTACAAACGAAACGATTTACATAACGAAGATATTCTAGCTGCTGACAAGTTTTTAGTTAAAATATCGGCTTTCTGGAGCTCTGAGCTAATGTGCTGCATTTCTATTTTTCCTTTCGAAATCAGATCTTTCACATGATGATATCTGATATCAATGTGCTTACTTCTTTTCGTGTTGCACGAATTTTGACATAAGTATATGGCACTGCGATTGTCCTCGAAGATCGTAAAGGACTCTTCTATCTGTCGACCGATCATTTCTGACACTAGCGCAAATAGCCACAATCCCTGGCTTGCCGCTAAGGACAACGAAACGTACTCAGCTTCTGCTGTTGAGAGGGCGACAGTCCTCTGTTTTTTGACGGACCAATCTACGAGACATTGACCGACTTCGAATAGGTAACCGGAAAACGATTTACGATCCGCAGGATCAGATGCGTAATCAGCATCAGCATAGCCAACTAAAGTTATACGAGTGTTATCATTCTTCCTATAATGTAGGCTAAGATATCTGGTGCCTTTCAAGTATCGTACAATACGCTTAGCTGCTTGCCAACGCTTAGCTGCTTGCCAACACGAATTATTCGGATTATTTACTTTTCGACTAAGATAATTCACACAATATGCGATATCGGGACGAGTAAGATTACTTAAGTATAAAAGGCTTCCTATGAGTTCTCGGTATGGTCTATTAACAAGCTTTGATTCATCATTATTTAATTTTTCCAAAAAATTGGTTGCCGCAGGCATAGGCTCACTATTACAATTATACATATTAAATTTTATCAAGAGATTTTTGATGAACTCAGACTGATTTAGGATTAGATCGTTACCATTACGTTGGATATTTAACCCGACAAACTTAGTCGGAAAACCAAAATTTTTCAAATTAAATCTTTGAGATAGAGCCTTTGAAATTTTACTCAACAAAACAGGCGAAGGTGCGGCGATACAAATATCATCTACATAGACGATTAACAAGGTACGTTGATCATTATTTTCTGTTCTAACATATAAACAGGAGTCCGACTTACATTTTTCAAACCCTAACTGACCAATGACGAAATTGTCAAATACTGAGTTCCAAATCTTAGGGGAACGTTTTAATCCATAAATAGATCTTTTTAATTTTAACGTTACGTTATTATTCGAAGTTTTATAGCCATCCGGAACTTTCATATAAATTTCGGCATCAATTTCGCCGTAAAGAAACGCTGAACATATATCTAAATGCATAATTTCTAAACCAAGTGAGTGAGCTAGAGCAAAAAAGGTTCTTATAGTAGTAGCACTAGCAACAGGTGAATAGTGAATCTCATTCTCACTTGCTTCCATATAACCTAACGCCACCAAGCGTCCCTTATAACGTTCATTCTCTTTTCCTGGATTCTTAATCTTAAACACCCACTTACTTCCAACATTCACTTTGTTCAGAGCTTCTTTACGATCCACCTCAATCCACGCGTCATTCGCTTTCAACGCTTTAAACTCTTCTTCTATCGCTGTTCTCCACTTCTCTGCGTCCGGCCTCGACATGGCCTCCTCATACGTTAACGGCATCTTCTCTTCAAGTCCGCACTCTTCAGGCTCTGTTCCTCCCTCAGCATTCGTCATGAACGCCACTATCTCATTCACCTCGTCTATCCCTAGTCTTACTGGAGGGCGACTTACTCTTCCGCTCCTAGTTCTCACATTTCCTGAGGCATCTCTCCTACTCTCTCTAGTGCTCGATTCTTCTTGCTCTTCTCGCACTACTTCCTCTTCACTGTTCTCTTCCTCATCTTCGAAGCGAACTCGTATCACTTTCCTCAATTCGTTCTTATAAATCCTACTTTCATCGATAATAACATTCCTTTCTACCGTCGATTTCTTCCTTTCATCATCCCAAACAATGTAGCTTCCTTCTGATACACCTATGAAAAATTTCTTCTCACTACGATCCGACATCTTATCGCACGGCTCTTTATCGTGACAGAAAGCTACACTTCCAAACAACTTCAATCTCTTTAAACTTGCTTCACCATACGCTAACATCGCTGGTGTCCAACCTCTCAATCCGTATGTTTCACATCTATTTAAAATATAAGCAGCGTAACGAACTGCATAATTCCACAAATATTTAGGTAGGCCAGATTCGATTAAAATTGACCGAGATTTTTCACAAAGAGTACGATTAAGGCGTTCTGCGACGCCGAGAAGCTGTGATTCTTTCCTAGGAGTATAACTTAAACGAATACCATTATATTTACAGTACTGAACTAATCTGTTATCTCTATTTTCGCCACCACGATCAAGTCGCAGGGCTCTAATTTTATAGGTGCGCTCAAACAATGTTGACGCGTAACTTTCAAATTCGAGAAATTTATAGTAAACTTCGGATTTCTTAGTGATAGGATAAACAGCTTTGAATTTAGAAAAATCGTCTACAAACGTTACAAAATACTTCGATTTATCGAAAGCAGTTGTTTTAATTTCACACACATCAGTGTGGACTAGCTCTAGAGGCCTACGAGAATAAAAACGAGTAGCTTTAGGATAAGGATCACGATGGTGTTTTGCTTTGACACAAACTTCGCACACATTGTACGAATTAAAATCTATCTCATTTATTTTCACGTTTTCATCGGCAAAAATTCCATTCTTAATCATTCTTTTCAAACTTCCATAATTTAAGTGACCTAACTTTCGATGCAAAAATTCTAAAGTTTTATCATTTTTTTCAGATGGATAAGGATTTACGTTAAACGAACTAGGTGCTTCGAAATTTTTCATCTCATCTACGTTAATACGAATGTTCACATAATATAATCTACCGCGTCGATTTCCTTCGATATAAACACGATCATTTTTAACTATTCTTATCTTGCCTGATTCTTTTATTATTGTAAAGCCCTTGCTTTCCGTATCTCCTTCAGACAACAATGTACGACGTAACTTAGGTACAAATAAAACTGGTCCTAACTTTACCTTTATGTTATCATTACAAATAATGTGTATATAGCCTTCACCAACGGCTTCTAACGGATAGGCATTTACGTCGGCTGTACCAACAGGCTTTGATTCAGCATACTTGCGATATTCGACCAATAGGGAACGATCAGGTGTCATGTGATGACTGCATCCGCCGTCAACCAAACATTCGAACGAATTTCCATTTGTAACTTGCGCGTTGTTGCTGACTGCTTGACCAACTTCTGCCCTGAGCACAGCTATCATACTTTCAGCTTCTTCATAATTTCCATTGCTATAATTACTTTGATATCGGCCTCGATAGCCGCCAAAACGTTGATTACGAAAACCACGGTACCTTTGACCACCAAAATTATCGAATCTTTGACCACGACCATAACTGAATCCTTGACCGTTAAAATTTCCTCGATGATTGAAACGATTTCCGCGCGAAAAACTTCGACCTCTTCCATTTGTTCGCCAATTTTGACTCGATCCACGATTTTCGAAAAAATTTTGATTTCCTTGCGAACGAGATCTTCGACTACGATTTCGATTTGCATGGAACACTGTTGCATCGCTCGTTTCTTCCTCCTTTCTCAAATCTTTCGTCTCTGTTGAATTTGGTTGGATCAACTTTTGGAGGTAGAAATCAATTATTTTTCCTTTGATTTTTTCGTAATCTTCGGAATCCTCTCCAGCTCGTATTGCAACTTTCAGCATTTCATAGCTGTGGGGAAGAGCTCTCACCAAATGTAATGCCGCCTCTTCGTCCGCGAAATTTTCATCAGTTTCACGTAGCTCATCTACCATTGTATCGTAGTTTGAAATAAATTTTTCAGCATCCTCTTCTTCCTTCATTCTTATTGTGGTTATTTTCAACCGAAGAGTTGCGCGTTGCGTAGCATTTTTCTTCGCGTACTTTTCACAAAGTGCTGTCCACATGAGATAGGCCGATTTCTTGGTTCGTATAATTGAGATGTGCGATTCATCGATGCTCGCTGCTAACAAGGCTTTCGCTTTAGATTCCACTTCAGGATCAACTTTACGTAGGTCAGGTTCGGTAATTGCTTCGTCACATTTCCTTTGCTTCATGAGAATTTCCATCAAAAATTTCCATGATAGAAAATTTTTCCCGTCGAACTGACGTGAGAGCAACTTATCGGTGAGGGTTGCTGCCATCGGAATTTCTTCACCATTCACTCATTAAAAATTTAACACGACGTAACAAACAAAAGAAATTGTACGAGGACCAGAACAATATGGAAAAAACAAACTTTACAGCCGAAAAAAAAAAAAAAAAAAAAACGATTCGAGGATGAGAATATCAAACAAGCATTACCGCGAAAAAAAAAAACCACGATTCGGTTTCATGCACGAAATGACAGGAACCAGCTCTGCTGCCATGAGAAGAAAGGTGGAAGCGTGTAAAATGACTACCTTACTGTAACGTTTATTTAGACACACTGATTAAAGCACATACTCGTACAAAGACTGATAAAGCACGATAACTCAACACTCTTCTCGAACTTCTATCAGAGCTTGAGGGTTTTTTTTCGAAACGGAGGAGTTTTTTATTAGGTTGAGACTGACAAAAGTTATATCATTGTTGAGTGATGAAAGATCGGAAGTGTTTTTTGTAGTGAAAAGCAGGAATTTTTCTGTGAGCTGTGGCCTTTTTACCAGCTTGCCTTTTTACCAGCTTGCCTTTTTACCAGCTTTGTCGACGAGTTCATATTCTTGGAAGTCGATGTGTCCTGGTAACCATATGAATGTTATTTTGCAGTTAATTGAGTTGAGTGTCGTTCGTAGTAGGTGCATTATTTGAATGAGAGGGTTAGAGTTTTAAAGGTCTAGCAGTGAGTGAAGAGAGGATAGTAAGTCAGTAAGATGTAGAAAGTTGCTATTCGGAGGGAATTGAGAGAAATGAGAAAGACAGGCAAGGACGGTCATGAGTCAAGTAGTATATACAGAGGCTATGTTGTGGACTCGATGGGAGAATAGAACGCCGTCTACAGAATAAGCATAGTTGATCCGCCCGAGTAGCACATGGTGTGATTAGAATATTCTTGGATTAAACCTTTAATATGGTGGATGCAGGTGGATTTGTTCTGATTAGGTATTTGTATGATATCGAGTCGGATGGGAGGTTCATTATAAGTCCAAGGGAGGGTAAGTGTGAATATAGGTTGTAAGGGGTAGACTGAAAAACGTTTGTCAAGGGCTCGTTTCAGACGGAAGTGGATTTGTTTATTAGCAGGTGGGGAATTGAGAAATCGAGATAAAAAAATTAGATGCCATTGTAGGACTGCAATGGCAGTGGGGGACCCGCTGTTCCGAGTCCCCTAGAGCCTGAAGTTTTCCAAGTCCTAAAATCATGACGTGACAATTTGAACGCGCTGCAATTTCAAGGAAGCCGTTATCTTTCCAAGTCCCCCTCCTGTCATATATAGCTCGAGAGTCGAAATTTTTCCAAGTTCCCCTCCTATCATCTCGGAGGTAGGAATCGAGGTAGGATTTCTAAGTCCCCTTCCTATCATATATGGCTAGAGGGTCAAAATTTTTCCAAGTCCCCCTCCTATCATATATAGCTCGGGAGTCGAAATTTTAACAGGGAACCTGTTTTATTGGGGGCTTTTTGAGAAATTTGCCGTGCGCAAAAAACTTGGAAAAATGTCGACTCTCGAGTTGATAGGAGAAACACTTGGAAAAAATGTCGACTCTCAAGCTATATATGATAGGAGAGGGACAGAAAAATTTCGACTCTCGAGATATCTTATATAGCTGGAGATTCGAGAAAAATTTAGACTCTCAAACTATATTATACTAGGCTTACAGTAGGTCTAGGCTTCTTGAATTTTCAATTCCAAATCCCATTTGACTCATAAAACAGGTTCCCTGCGTTCCTCGTTTAGTTTCGTTAAGGAAGCCGTCGTTTTTTTCTAAGTCCCTCTCCTATCATATATGGCTCGAGAGTCGAAATTTTAACAGGGAACCTGTTTTATGGGGGGCTATTTGAGAAATCTGGCGTGCGCCGTGCGCCGTCCAGCGAAAAACTTAGAAAAATTTCGACCCTCGAGCCATATATGATAGGAGGGGGACTTAGAAAAATTTCGACTATCGAGCTATATATGATAGGAGAAAACAGGTTCCCTGCGTTCCGTGTTTAACTTCTTTAAGGAAGCCGTCGTTTTTCCAAGTCTCCCTCCTCTCTCCGTGACGTCATCAACCTCGCTCGCGCTCGTGGACGAAAAATTCCTAGAAGTACCCCTAATAAAAGGGATAGTGGGTCCCACGCTAAAAATTCGAGGTGAGGATGAGTCTAAACTGGGGGGGGGGGGGGGTTGAGAAATTTGCCGTGTGCAATCCGTTGAAAAACTTGGAAAAATTTCGACTCCTATTGTATATAGCTTGAAGGATGAAATTTTTTTCAAGTCTACCATAATATAGCTCGAGAGTCAACATTTTTCTAAGTCCCCTTCTAAAATAGGCCCAGGTCACAGATGACGTCCTATTTCATATCAGGACTATAGACGGCGGGTCGGCGGGTAGGCCTAGTTGAAGAAAGGAAAGGAATAGAACGTGAACGAGAAATACGTATCTAGTCGGGATCGAGATTATAGACAGGTGACGAGTGACGATAGCCATAGAAAAACTGAATGAATGGATTTATGTAAGTAGATTCTAAATCATTGAGTACGTTGTGGCCAGCGGTTAGAGCAGCAATCGTCTCAGCTTCTTCCAATCGATTCATGTAAGTACATGAGTAGAAAAGTGAGGACGAAAGATTCTCGTAATTATATATCCTGTTTGGAGGCAGTGGCAGCAAACGCATACGATATTTGTACGGTCCATAGACTGGCAATCAAGGGAGAAGCCCTGGCGGTCGTTGTAAGGTTGAATAATCGAGACAAGAAAGCTCAACTATTGAAGGAAGGAAGAAAGAGAAAACTAAAAGGCAGAGACATTGGGTAGAGATCGGATGAGTGAATCTTGATTGTTTCCATCCCCTTTGGTTTACGCTTGTTTGTGTTCTTAGAGACGAATACGGAATTTTCTGTCCGTATGCCCCACTTATTCCAAAGCATAATTTCCACTTTTCAACCAGTAAGGATGCTACAGGGTCTTTAAGGCGAATGAGATTAGAAGATGTGGAGAGGGGATTTTCTCAACATAGCCGACAATTTCTCAAAGGGTTCTCCAATGTAAGGTAGTCGCATCCAGCTTTCGGTAGAGGGGTAGGTTGACGGGGGTCAAGGTTTTCGGGCAACAGAGTGTGGAGTCGTTTCCTGCGTATAAGGAAATCATTTGCGAATTGTAGCAGCTTCGAGTTCTTGACCTTCAGATGTTAGAGGGGGGTGGACCAGTCGATGAATAGCTGACTTTATTGCAACCAGTTTATGTGATGGTGGGTGGTAAGTTGACGCATGATTTTCCTGCTTATTTACAAGCTCTCAATTGCACTCGAGTTATGAGCTTGATGCTGAATCGACTTTAGATGCTCCGGATGTAATTTGCTGCTTTTAGATAAGAGATGATGTTCATTATGGATGCGAGGTCTCATCGGCGAGAGTTTTTCCGATGGATGGTGAAGCTAGAGATGGGCGTGCGAAAACGTGGGTGACTCTGAGAGGGAGGATTCGAGGCTAGAATGTTCGCTGAGAGTGGGGAAAGGATGGACAGGAAGTGAGCGCGTGTGACCAATTTGGAGACGTCTAAGGTAGATTTTGTGACGGCGGGTTTCTACGTGCGATGAAGCCTTCGCGAATGGTAATGGTTTGAATTTGGCTAATTTGTTTCATTAGATTTGAATTTGCCAGAGTGTGACTTCCGTAATTTTGAGGTTGATGATGCGAGTGAGATCGTTTTTAGTCGAAAGAAGACGAGAGTTGAGTCGTCAGTTTTAGCGGCTAAAATCGACTTTTTCATTACCTTGGATACCCGTATAGCTGCAGCGGATCCAGACAAAAGTTATTTCGTAATAAATGGTTTTGAGGAGAGAATGGGTGTGACATTGGAAATTGCCATTAAGGCGTATGAGGAGTCAGTGGCGATCAGAAAAGTGCGGTTTGGTGGGAAAGTTAGGGTTAGTATTGTTTCTAAGCACTCAAAGATGGCTTGGATTTTGGCCGTTGAAATGAGAGAAGATTTCGTTGCCAAATGAAAGCGCGAAATCGACTTGGTTTCCGATTTTTGACCCATCTGTAAAACAAAGGGTAGTGTTGGGGAAAGAGTCAAGTATTTCTAGAAGGAGGGGGGTCAACCCGACCGCCGCTGGAATTTCTCGAAATTATAAAATTCCTGGTCCATTTTTATGCGACTGAAAAAAAAGAAGTCCCAAACTTCAACCCCCCAAAATTTCGGTATAAGTACGCCACTGGAAAGGATAGTTACCTCTTGAGCCGCCTGATGACAAAGTTAAGAGGGTCGAGGACAGCAAGAAAAAGGCTTATGATGGGTACCGCATTGTCGATACTCTTCTATGGTGGGCCCGCTCTATGAATATAGCCTACAAAAGGAAAGAGATAGAAAAGATCCAACGAAGAGTTGTGCTGAGGTGTTTTCAATGCCCATCGCACTGTCTCGACAAAGGCTCTTTGCGTATAAGTACGTTCACCGCTAAGCGATCTCCTTGCTGAAAAGCAAAGAAGAGGGAAACGACTGATCAAGAGGTTTTACGGGTCAAGCATGAGGTCAGGCGCCTAATGTAGATTCCCAGTGAGCCCCATGATGACTGCACATTCTGTCTGCAAGTAGCGAAGTCAACAAACAGATAAAACGTTTGAAGAGGGTGACTGAAATCGACGTCGATTCAAATTGCCAGCATACGTGGACAGAAAACTGAAAATTGGTTTTAATCAACGCACCCCAAGCAGTCGATTTTGAGTTCATAAAAAAATTTTAAGAAATTACATCGATTTCAAGCCTGTCACAATGCATCACCACAGAACTACAAATCGGCTTGAAATCAACCCAACATCAGAGCGGTCGATAACGCAGATGCGTTCCTTAATGCTGCGACTCATTCCTAGATTTATAAAATAAAAGCAATGTTGCTGAGTCGCAATTTCTTTTTTTAAACGCTGATTTCATCTTATGAATATTTCAAGGGCCGTCGATTTAATTAGGTCGATAAAAAATTTCGTGGAGAAGTCGACCTGAAATTGACAAGGTAATTAAATTGACTCCCAGGGTCGATAAATATCGACATCGTGAGGTCGATTTCAATAAAATATCGACGCAATTTTGGCCAATACTAGGCAAGAAATAAATTCTCGATTTGACGTCGTTTACCGAAAAAATAAACCGACGATTTACAATGATGGCAGGCCGTCACGCCTCCATTCTTTTTGGATTATTATAGGTTTTTCAGTGTTCTTCTCTGGATCAGACCCAAAAGATGCGCGGACTTGAATAAAGGAATGAAGGAAGAGGGGGGGGGGGATTTTTACTTCGAAGCTATCCAGTTTTCCTTTGGTTACCTCAAATAAAATTTTATGATGATGCAAAGTGCTAACAACGTAACATTCTGATGACTTCACGCTTTTCTAGTCCAAGCAAATCAATAAATGAAAGAGAGAAGATTACAGACTCTTCGTCGATTACCGCTCGCTATTTCATACGTTTGCGCTCAACATTGATTAGTCGACGACGTCAAAGATCAGAAAGTGATTCTTGTTTGTAATTCGCCGTAAGAAAAGGTTCCCGTACATTTTGATAAGATTAGTAATCCTAAGGAAGACGGGCACGTGTGCTCTGAAATTCGATACGATTATAACTTATTAGCACAGCCCGGATTCCTCGGAATTTTTCGAATCATTTTGCTGAGAGCGAGAAGTTTGAAAATCAGATGGAAGTTCATTTTAGGGGTAATGGGGCCTGTAAAACAAATTTCATTTTGCCAAAAAGTGCCGAAAATGGAATAAATGCCGAAAACGGGGTTTAAAGCCGAACATGGCCGAAAATGACCATTTTATTAAATATTGTCTAAAATTGTAAAATTTCGGGCAAGACTTTCTTAATTTTGTTTAAAATTCAGCAATTTTGGTGAAAAATGGGCAGTTTTTTTTGAAAATATTATTTTTAGTTCAATGTTGGAAAATTCAAAATTTTGATTGGATTTAAACCCGAAAATTGTTTATTTTGGTCAAAATCACGTAATTTTGGTCGTAAATTGAATAATTCTGATCGTGAATTCGTAAAGGCACTGAAAACGCATGTTTTCTTCATTTTTTTTTTTTAAATGCTAAATAATGCCGAAAATGCAACATTATGTGCCGCAAATTTTTATTTTTAGTGCCGAAAAATCCGCAGCCTCTGCTTATTAGACATGCAAAAATTCTTAAAAACGACTTTCTGTCGATGTGCAGAAAATTATATTTCCTACCAATTTCTGAAGCAGGCAATGCTTTTGAAAAAACCCTGGTGAAGTTTCTTGTGAGATCATCAGGGTGGCAAGAGATGAAGAGGAAGACACGAGGCTGGTATACGTGTGATATATGAGTATTGCTAGAATGAAAAGAAGAAGAAAAAGACCACTGATCGAACCAGTTTGGGGTATTTGAGGGTGGAGAGACGCCTACCTCCTTCCCCGAGATAATCTAGTACACGATATACTACAGCACTAATGAGTAATTCCGGAGAGGAACTACACTTATTACAGGAAATTGTGGACGAAGTAAACGAAGCAAAGCAGAGAAAATTAGAAGCCATTGCAGACGTTGCAATGGCAGCGGGGAACCCGCGATTCCTTAACTCGACCTCTCAGGTGGTGTGAAACTGAGTTGATAATCTTGTCATATAATTCAAATCGAAATTATCATTCTACATTCCCTCCTATCATATATAGCTCGAGAGTCAAAATTCTTCTAAGTCCCCCTCATATCATATATAGCTCGAAAGTCACGATTCTTCCAAGTCCCCCTCCTATCATATATATCTCAAGACTTGAAATTCTTCTAAGTCCCCCTTCTATCATATATAGCTCAAGACTCGAAATTCTTCTAAGTCCCCCTCCTATCATATATAGCTCGAGTCTCAATTTTTAACAGGGAACCAGTTAACAGGGAACCTGTTTTATGGGGGGCTATTTGAGAAATCTGCCGTCCGCCGTCCACCGTCCGCCGTCCAGCGTAAAACTTAGAAAAATTTCGACCCTCGAGCAATAGATGATAGGAGGGGGACTTGGAAAAATTTCGACTCTCGAGCCATATATGATAGGAGGGGGACTTAGGAAAAATTTCGACTCTCGAGCCATATATGATAGGAGAGGGACTTGGAAAAAATTTCGACTCTCGAGCCATATATGATAATACCAAATCTCATTCGAATCATAAAACAGGTTCCCTGCGTTCCTCGTTTAACTTCGTTAAGGAAGCCGTCGTTTTTTTTTTAAGTTTTTGGTTGGACGGCAGACGGCGGACGGTAGCTCGAAAGTCAAAATTCTTCCAAGTCCCCCTCCTATCATATATAGCTCGAGACTCGAAATTCTTCTAAATCTTCTAAGTCCCCCTCCTATCATATATAGCTCGAGTCTCAAATTTTTTTTAAGTTTTTGGTTGGACGGCGGACGGCGGACGATAGCTCGAAAGTCAAAATTCTTCCAATTCCCCCTTCCTATTATATATAGCTCGAGACTTGAAATTCTTCTAAGTCCCCCTCCTTTCATATATAGCTCGAAAGTCACGATTCTTCCAAGTCCCCCTCCTATCATATATATCTCAAGACTTGAAATTCTTCTAAGTCCCCCTCCTATCATATATAGCTCGAGTCTCAAAATTTTTCTAAGTTTTTGGTTGGATGGCGGACGCTACCTCGAAAGTCAAAATTCTCCCAAGTCCCCCCCCCCCTATTATATATAGCTCGAGACTTGAAATTCTTCTAAGTCCCCCTCCTATCATACATTATAGCTCGAGACTTGAAATTCTTCTAAGTCCCCCTCCTATCATATATATCTCAAGACTTGAAATTCTTCTAAGTCCCCCTTCTATCATATATAGCTCAAGACTCGAAATTCTTCTAAGTCCCCCTCCTATCATATATAGCTCGAGTCTCAAAATTCTTCTAAATCTTCTAAGTCCCCCTCCTATCATATATAGCTCGAGTCTCAAATTTTTTTTAAGTTTTTGGTTGGACGGCGGACGGTAGCTCGAAAGTCAAAATTCTTCCAAGTCCCCCCCCCCCTATTATATATAGCTCGAGACTTGAAATTCTTCTAAGTCCCCCTCCTTTCATATATAGCTCGAGACTCGAAATTCTTCCAAGTCCCCCTCCTATCATATATAGCTCGAGTCTCAAAATTTTTCTAAGTTTTTGGTTGGATGGCGGACGCTACCTCGAAAGTCAAAATTCTCCCAAGTCCCCCCCCCCCCTATTATATATAGCTCGAGACTTGAAATTCTTCTAAGTCCCCCTCCTATCATACATTATAGCTCGAGACTTGAAATTCTTCTAAGTCCCCCTCCTATCATATATATCTCAAGACTTGAAATTCTTCTAAGTCCCCCTTCTATCATATATAGCTCAAGACTCGAAATTCTTCTAAGTCCCCCTCCTATCATATATAGCTCGAGTCTCAAAATTCTTCTAAATCTTCTAAGTCCCCCTCCTATCATATATAGCTCGAGTCTCAAATTTTTTTTAAGTTTTTGGTTGGACGGCGGACGGTAGCTCGAAAGTCAAAATTCTTCCAAGTCCCCCCCCCCCCTATTATATATAGCTCGAGACTTGAAATTCTTCTAAGTCCCCCTCCTTTCATATATAGCTCGAGACTCGAAATTCTTCCAAGTCCCCCTCCTATCATATATAGCTCGAAAGTCACGATTCTTCCAAGTCCCGTAACCTAACCTAACCTGCGGACGCGGACGCGGACGTTTTCTGAGGATGTAATCTCCTAACAAAATGGATAGCAGGTTCCCCGCTAATATAGCCTGAAGATTGGTAGAAAACAAAATGCATGATCGTCAGCTGGGAAGAGCACCTAGATGCAGAATTAGTAGAAGCGGCTACGTTCACAAAGCAAGCAATGAAAAGGCTGGAGGCTTATGAGATGTGGTTTCATAGGAGGATGCTAAAGATTTCATGAACACAGAAGTACTCAAGCAGGCACACAGAGAGCGGATGCTGATGGAGATCATCAAAAAACGGAAAACAGGCTGTTTTGGACACGTGATAAGAGGCCCTAAGTACGAATTTGTCTACCAAATCATCCAAGGGAAAATTGACGACCAGAGAGGGCGCTTTAAGACGTCATGGATGAGAAATTTCGCCAATGGAGAGGCATCCAGGTTATTGGAGCAGCCGAACAACAGAGGCTACATGTTCTAATGCCGAAGATCGACAGCACGCAGGAATGCGTAGGATACCGGAAGAAGAAGAAGAAGAGGAAGATAGGTTACAAATTGGCAAAAGAAGACAACTGATCGAATTAGCGTAGAATTCAAAGTGTCGGCCAGTCATTTCCACCAAACAGAATAAAACAAACTCCCAGTTCCTCTCAGAAGTGCTGTGATCCAACTCAGTTCAAGTGAAACCTCCCTCCCTTCCTTCCTTCCTTCCGAAAAAAAGTCGAACGACCAAACGAGCAGGAAACAATATACCTGAAATCAGCTCCTACACATTTCATTGCGGATCGTTACTCAACAAAGCATTGGCAAAGAACCAGAGTCTGCAATTCAGTCCACGTTTTAGGTCGACAACAATCTATTCGATTCGATTTCGACGTCAACGATGAGTCGATAGAAAAGAGAGCTGAGTCGACTTCCAGTCATTTCTATTTTCAAACGACTTTTGTTCGGTGAAGTTCAGGAGACACTTCGCAATCCACGCTAGTTCGGTCAGTTTGTTTTCTTCTGCCAATTTGTAACCCTTACTAGACTATCTGGAGGAAGGAGAGGGCCGTCTTTCTTAATCCTCAAACACCCCAAACTGATTCGATTAGTGGTCGTTTACTTTTTCTTCTCCTTCTGTACCAACAGATCAGCTTCGTGTCTTCACCCTGTTGATCTCTCCAGAAATTTGGACTAGGGTTTTCCAAAAGCATTTCGTGCCTCAGAAATTGGTAGGAAATATCATAATTTTCTGCGCATTTTTTCTGGTAAATGTACGAGTAACTTAAAAGTTGGAATTTTTATAAGTCCAATAAGGTGAAATCGTATCGAATTTCAACTCAAAAGTAATCTTTTCTTTTTCATTTCTTGATATGCGTGGAGCAACAGATACTGGAAATGAGTAATACAGATAAAGAGACTCTTCTTCGATTACCGCTCGCTATTTCATATGTTTGCGCTCAACATTGATTAGTCGAAGACGTCAAAGATCAGAGAGTGATTCTTGTTTGTAATTCGCCGTAAGAGAAGGTTTCCCTACATTTTGATAAGATTAGTAATCCTAAGAAAGACGGGCACGTGTGCTCTTACATCAATTGACGTCAATATATTCAATATTGTGCAACGATCGAGAACTTCTCGAAGAGAATATCGCGCAAGAATTATGAAAGTCATCAATGATAAGATTCTGCATTGACGTCTTCAACTTTCTGAAAAATATACGTGAAAGTTTCACAGAAAAATAAAATCGCGTTAATATGCTTTCGCCACGTTTCTCGTACCTTTTAAAACTGATGTTTCAACCCAATTTTTCCCTTTTTTGACACGAAAATTTCTTATTGAGAGAGTGGCATCCCTCGATAGAACCTAGGTAATTGGGAGCCGTTGAAGGTTAAAAATAGGCTCACATAGTAAAGTGTTAGCATAAGATGGGCTCGTCTACGAAAATTCCCGAAAGAAGTGAAAGGAGGGCTGATACTAATTCCAAAAATTTTCAATCGCCTGCAGAAACCCCCAAAAGTACGCAAATAATTAAAAGAATAGGGGAGGCTGTTGCCATCGGAGGAGGCTTGAGCCTAAATACGTGTAAAGCACATCTATGAAAATCCTTAAAAGAACTCGGATGATTGGAGGAAGAGGGGGGGGGGGAAGACTCATTGTAGTTATTCAAAGGGAAGGGGAGAAAAGTCAAGAGGCAATTTTGTATAACGATTTTAAATTTTATAATTAGTACCGATGCACATTTTATGAAACGTAACAACTAGGAAAAAACGGTGCAGTTGAATCGTAGGCCACTATAATTGCCTGCATCGAAAGAAAAAGTGTCGTAATCTTCGTATTTAAGAATTCTGTTACACAAACAAACAGCTGGAAGCGGGTTTATTACCTATATGATTGAAAATAGACCTTCCTGTTTTTTATCAGTCTTTCCAGTGGTTCCTAATTCCGCTTACATGGAGTACGACTTTACGCACAGTCGTAGACGTAGCAACAATAAATTACTCAAAAGGGGTAGATTTTCGAGACCTCGCACGATTCCGAGTACATTTTTACTAATTGCAATTACATAATAATCTAGGAGAAAAAAAAGAAGCACATTATCATAGCAAAACGAGTACTTACTCCGGTGCATTTGATTTCCGGTTTCACTATCGGACTGGGTAAAGGTGGCGCCGCAGATGGTATATTCTTGCAGTGAAGAGACGCAACGGGAATCATCGCGACGATAGATTTAAAAGAAAAGAATTCAAAACCGAAATAAATTCGAGCCCGAAAAAGCTACGAGAGGAAAGTTCGAATAAGAGGCTATGTATACTTCACTAGCGACCGACGAACCTATCGCACGCACGAAGTAGTGAACGCTGTAGGTAATGATGAGTGCACGAGACTGCAGTGTCAATGCCAAGGTGAGCTGCGTTCTCGGGTACTTTATTTTTCAAAAGATAATAACCAGTGCTGCCGTACGAATGAAACTAAAATCGAAAGCTCTTCAAATAGGTACATCACGACTAGGTAACGTTACACAAATCAACTGTTGAATGAAGAAACTATGTACATTTCTGTACGCACATGGTGTAATAATGCGTATGTACAGCGAAACACTTGAGAAAATAATAAGTTCTCGATTCGACTTGACGAAAAGAGAGAAGAAACACTGCAGACTGAGATAATATTAAGCTTTAATTTCGAGGAGACAAAGTTTGAAGTTCGTCTTTTATGAGAGATCACATACGAATTCTCTACAAGGCCGGATTTACCATTAGGCGAAAAATTTTCAGGGGTGGCACAATTCACAAAATTGAACGAAAAATCTTGATACGTATTACGACCGACTAGATTTGTCTGAACGATTTTAACAAGAGAACTAATAGTTCGTTCTAACACGTTTATTAAAGTAACGTTGGACACTTTAGGCCTATGAGACTCTAGTCGAACTGTTCAACAGCAAAGTGGAATAGTTTTACAGGAACAAGATTCGACGGTAGGAGAAATAAAATTAGGACTAATTTTGTACATGATATCTTGGGGATTATAAAGGATAGGTTCTAGATTGAAACGTAAGAAAAATAAGAAGCTTAGCTCCCTCCTAAATTTGAATGCCTCCGCTGTCCAGGAATTGAGTACTGACGTCAGCGTTATCCAAAAGTTTCAACCGCGGATTATAAATTGTAGTAATGTTGAGTTTGAGAGTGACGAGTTGTATCTCTTGGAGAAGGGGTTAAAATTCGGGTTACCCCCTCTTAATAATGCCAACACTTTGGCCAATGTTGTTGCGGACCTCGAAATAAAAATTGGGCCTGGGGTTAATACTCAGAAAGCGTGTGCCGCCTTTGTCCACGATACCCCCCTCCCTCGTATAAATGATCTGGCTTTTGAGGTGATCAAGAGGATCAAGAGGAAGGTCAGGGAGGAGGGTTTAACCATTACTAAGGCTGATAAAGGGAATGCCATTGTCGTTATGGATAAGTCCTCTTACGTCTCCAAGGTCTATGACGTTCTCGACCAGTGTGGCGCCAAGGAAAATGCGGACTTCAATTTTCCAAATCACGTCAAAGAAGTTAGACGTGTTATAAACACTTGTGAATTTATTATCAAGACCCCTAAGCTTAAAAGAATGCTTCTTGAGCCCAATCCAGTGCCGCCCCTCTTGTACGGGCTACCTAAGGTTCATAAGAGGGGCACCCCGATACGGCCGGTCGTTTCTTTCGTGTCTTCCCCCACGTACTTCTTGGCGAAATTTTTGGACCGTTGGTTCAAATCTAGAGTGGAATTTGAGTCATCCTACTCTGTGAAGAATTCGGTCTCTTTGGCTAATAAGCTTAAGGATGACATTCTTCCGCCTGATTCAACCCTATGCTCCTTTGACGTTGTCGGCTTATTTCCGAGTATCCCTAGAGCTACTGCCATGCAACATATGGGAGACCTTTTAATCCAATCTAATATCTGTCACGAAGAGTTGACAGAATTTTTTAATTTACTCAATATTTGTTGGTCTCCCAATTTTTACAAATTTGAAGGCAAATTTTTCGAATTTCCTGAGGAGGTAGGTATCCCTATTGGCTCTCCTCTGGGTTCCCTCATTTCGGAGGTTTTCATGTCTAAATTCGAGCTTGATCTCTTTTCCTCTGGTCAGGGGTTTTTGGGTCACATACATTATTGGCACAGGTACGTCGACGATGTGTTGTGTTTGTGGACCGGTCAACGGGATCTCCTTTTGGAGTTTCTCAGGTATCTTAACAGTTTATACCCATCCATCAAATTCACGTTAGAAGTAGGCGGTTCATCTATAAATTTTTTGGACCTTACTATCTCTAATAGAGAAGGTGTCCACGAATTCGCCATATATAGAAAAGATACCTCGACCGATATTACTGTCCACGGCAGATCTTTCTGCCCGGTTACTCACAAATATGCCGGTTTTAATAGTTATATCCACCGGTTGACGAGTATTCCATTAGGTCAGCTCGCTTTTCAACAGGAGCTTTTGACTATAAAGCACTTGGCCAGAGTGAACGAGATCAGCTTGGATATTGACTTGGTGGTCCATAGGAAATTGACTCGGAAATGCCTTGATTCCACTACCTCCCTCCCCCGTAATCCAGCGTCAGATAGTAGGAAACGTTGAATTAGGCTTCCGTTTTTGGGGAAATTTTCTTCCCAATTAGGTCGTGTCCTCCGCCCATTTGGGTTTCGGCCAGTGTTTACAATAGCTTGTTCGTTAAGTTAAAGGACCCCATCCCACTAGTCGAAAGAAGCAGGGTTTACAAAATTGAGTGTAATGATTGTAATGGAATCTATATAGGCGAGACTGGACGTCAGCTCAAAATTAGAATAGATGAGCATAGGAAGGCGTGGGAAAAGAAGAAATTGGGTGATTCGGCATTTGCGGACCATCTTATTACTACTGGCCATGGTTTCACAGAGGGATCTGAGTCCCTCTTCTATAGAGAGTCCTCGGCTTTCAAACGTACCGCGCTAGAACACATCGAAATTATTCGCCGTCTGAATAACGATAACCTAAATGTGGTCAACAGGTACATACCTGATGAGGGTTTGATTGAATTAGTTTACGAGTATGATTCACATTGTGAAGACTCGCTAGTTCAGTCATGTCCTCCTCGGTAGTTCTTGTTGCCGGCCGGAGTTGGTTCAGTTGCTTTCACGTCCCCATTGACAATGGTTTTTTAATCGAAAGCGCTCCGGTGTATTTTCATTTCTGTGGCTCTATTCAAATTACTCCGTACGTTTTAATCGTTGAGTATGTCGTCGTTAGATCGGTCCCGGAGTTAAAACTCAAAAAACGTGTGCTGATTTGGTCCGTAACACTCCACCTCCGTGCATGAATAGCACTGTGAAGGAAGTGATCAAGGGTTTGAGGAGGAAGCTCAAGGAGGAGGATTCATTGCTCACGAAGGCTGATGAAGGGAATTCTATAGTCGTTATGCAGAAGTCTACCTACGTTACCAAAAATGAAGAGGTATTTTACCAGTGTGGGGCCATTGAAAATACTGACTTCAATTTCCCTAAGTACGTTAAAGAGGTTAGGAATGTTATTCACGAGAGTTCTGTTCTAATAAGCAAACCTTCGACTAAAAAATGCCTGCGTGAACCGAATCCGGTGCCCCCCCCTCCTCTATGGGCTGCCTAAGATACACAAAAAGGATACTCCGATGCGTCCTGTTGTGTCTTATGTCTCCTCCCCCGCTTACTCTCTCGATAAATACTTGGATAGATGGTTTAAATCTCGCATTGAGTACGAGTGTACTTACTCGATTAAAAATTCTGTTTCCTTAGCCGATAAACTTAAAAACCATTTACTTCCTCCGGGTACCACTCTATGCTCTTTTGACGTTGTCGCCTGTTCCCCAACATACCGAGAAATGTCGCCATGCAACATATGGGTGACCTCCTCGTTCGTTTTAATACTCCTCATGAAGAGTTGCAAGAATTCTTTAATTTACTTAATGTATGTTGGTCCCCCAATTTTTGCAAGTTTAATGGGAAATTCTACGAGTTCCCAGAGGAGGTTGGCATTCCTATCGGATCCCCTTTGGGTTCCCTTGTGTTGGAGATCTTCATGTCCAAATTTGAGGCTGACCTCTTCACCTCAGGCCAAGTATTCCTGGATTACGTCCATTATTGGTACAGGTATGTGGATGACGGACCGGTCCCCAAGATCTCCTTGGTGAGTTTCGTAAGTATCTTCACGTTCAATACCCCTCCATCAAATTTTCCTTAGAGGTTGGAGGTTCTAATATTAACTTTTTGGATCTCACCATCTCAGTTAGAGATGGAGTCCACGAGTTTTCAATATATAGAAAAGATACTTCGACCGATATTGTCGTCCACGGCTCGTCATTCTGCCCTGTTTCTCATAAGTTCGCGGCGTTTAATAGCTTCATGCATCGGCTGACCCGCATCCCGTTGAACCAGGCAGCTTTCCAAAAAGAACTCAATATTATAAAATACTTGGTTGGAGTGAATGAGGTCAACGTGGACATTGACCTTATGGTCCGGAGGAAGATCACGTGGAATTGCCTTGATTCAACTATACCTCCCTCCCCCGCGACTCCTCTGTCGGTAGCAGGACCCGTTTCATTAAACTCCCCTTCTTGGGTAAATTTCCTTCGAAATTGAGTCGCGCCCTCCGCCCCTTCGGTTTCCGTCCGGTGTTTTATAACCCTACGACGGTAAAAGGGCTACTATTCAGGTCAAGGGACCCTATCCCGCCCTTGAAAAGAGCGGAGTTTATAGCATAGCTTGCAGGGACTGTAATGGGATGTATGTAGGCGAGACTAGTCGTCAAATTAAAATTAGAGTGGCTGAACACTGAAAGATTGGGAAAAAAGGCATTTGGGCGAATTTGCATTTGCCGACCACCTTATAACTAGTGGTCATGGTTTCAGGGAGGGGTCAGAAACCCTCCTCCACAGAGAGAAGGCTTACTTCAAACGCCGTGCTCTGGAAAACATTGAAATTATTCGTCATCTTATTAGCGATAATATAAATTTACTCAACAAGTACATTCCGGACGAGGGGTTGGTCGAGCTAGTTTACGAGTATGACTCACAGTCTCATACTTCGATAGTTCAATCATGATTTCTTCTCCTCCGTCGTTGTGACTGTTCTCTTTTCCCATCTCGTCGAGTCGGTTTTTATCTATGCTTGAGAATGGTTGTTTAACCGAAAGCGCGCTCGCGGCTTCCTTGTGTATATTTTTCTGCGGTTCTCGCAAATTGCCCTCCAGTTGACTCTTTCGAGTATTGTGGAGCTTTTCTTCGATAGGTTTTAGGCTTGTAGAATGGTATAGGCTTTGTATACTAAAGTACAAGGTAGGGTTCACAGCTCATTGTTCACAAGATGTAAGAATAGAGGACATTGATGTTCATAAGTGCGGATGTTCCAAGGAAATATCTGGCCCGAGCGGGATCAACATCCTTTATTCACCTCCCCCTCTCCAGGGATTTGCGGCTCTTTCCTATAGGCTTGAGTGTGCGTCAATATCACTCTACCAGGTAAGAATCACTTCCTCATACTTGTGCGATCGTACAGGCCACTGTAAGGACCGAGCTAAGATTCTGGAACGGGACTGTCCCCAAGGCTCAATGCTTGCCCCTACTCTCTGGAACATACTGTACGACGTACTGATTGACAAGGCGGACCAGAAGTATCCCAACATTTAAACGCGAAAGGACGAATACTCCGAAGGGAACAATAGTCAGGTGGTGTTTAATAGTGACGAAACTGCCCTCCTTGAGGAAGATTAGAAATTCAGTCCACCTCCCCTCAAGAAGGATGAAACCTTGGCGAATGTTGTTGCGGATGTTGCTGTTAAAATTGGTCCTGGTTTTAATACCAAGAAAGTTTGTACCGAATTGGTCCGCAATAATCCCCTCCCTTGCATGAGTAATAAATTAGGAGGAGTGATTCAAGGTTTAAAGAGGAAGATCAAAGAGGGAGATTTAATCGGCACTAAGGCTGACAAGGGTAACGCTGTTGTGGCGATGGAGAAATCCGCTTATTCTTTCAAGGTCCACGAAGTCCTTCAGCAGTGTGCTGCTGAAGAGCGTGATGATTTCAGTTTCCCGAAGCACGTCAAAGAAGTTAGGAGTGTCATCAACAGGAGTGAGGCTATTATCAAGACTCCTGCTCTGAAAAAAGCCCTCCTTGTTCCTAACCCCACGCTCCCCTTCTCTACGGGTTGCCCTAAGTGCATAAAAACAAGACCTCAATACGACCCGTTGTTTCTTTCATCTCCTCCCCCACCTACCTCGTTGCCAAATTCCAGGACCGTTGGTTCAAAAATCGCATTGATTTTGAATCTCCTTATTCGGTCTTGAATTCGGCCTCTTTAACCGACGTCTCAAAGGGTGTAAGTCTTCCCCCGGGAACGACCATCTGCTCGTTTGATGTTATTGGTTTGTTCCCGAATATTCCTAAGGCTGCTACTAGCGTATCAGTGAGCTACTCGTCAAAGTCAACGTTCCCCACAATGAGCTTCATGAATTTTTCGATCTCCTGAATATTTGCTGATCCCCCAACTATTGTAAATTTGAAGGGAAATTCTTCGAGTTCCCTGATGAAGTAGGGATCCCCATTCGATCACCTTTAGGCTCGTTCATCTCCGAAATCTTCATGTCTAAGTTTGAACTTGACCTTTTTTCCTTAAACCAGGCGTTACTCAATCATATCCACTATTGGCACAGGAACGTTGATGACGTTCTATGCACCTGGACTGGTCCCCCAGATCTCCTTGGTGAGTTTCTGAGGTATCTCAATTCCTGGTACCCTACCATAAAGTTTAATTTGGAAATAGGGGTATTTTCCATTAACTTTTTGGATTTATCGATCTCTATAATAGACGGTATCCATAAGTTTGGAATTTACTGGAAAGATACTATGATGCTGTTTTAGTCCACGAAGATTCGTTCGGTCCTGTTGCTCATAAGATGGCTGCTTTTAATAGCCTAGTTCACAGACTGACTCGTATTCCTTTGAGTCAGTCTGCCATCAAGAAAGAATTACTCACAATAAAACACCTGGCCAGAGTGAATGGGGTCAATGTCGACGTTGACGTGATGGTTTGGAGGAAAGTTACGAGGAGCCTTCTTGATTCCACCACCTCCCTTCCCCGAGACACGGTTCGTGATCGTCGTATGCGTTGGATCAGTCTCCCTTTCCTGGGGAAGTTCTTCCTCCAATTGGGTCGGGCCCTCCGCCTTTTGGTTTCAGACCAGCTTCTTACAACTCTACCACTATTAAAGGGTTGTTTGTGAGGCTGAAGGATCCCATACCCGTTGATCAGAGGAGTGGTGTTCATAAGTTGGAATGTAGGGACTGTGGAGGCTTTTATATTGGTGAGACCAGCCGCCAAATGAAAGTTAGAGTAGCTGAGCACCTGAAGTTTTGGAAAAAGGGACACTTAAGGGAGTCAGCTTTTCCTGATCATTTAATAAACAGTGGCCACAGCTTCCGTGAGGGATCCGAAAAGCTCCTCCATAAGGAGAATTCCTACCGCAAGCGCATCGCCCTCGAGCATACAGAGATAATACGTCATCTCAACACCGATGGCATTACTGTATTTGACTTATACATTCCGGAAGATGGCCTGATTGAGCTGGTTTATGATTCACACCGCGATTTCTCGTTTGGCGAGTCTTAATACCTTGTTTTTCTCTTCTGTTCGTCAGTTGCTTTCATTTCAGTCCTGAAGGTGGTTTATTAAACGAAAGCGCTCGTCGTTTTAGTTTTTTCTGCGGGTTGCATAGTTTACTCTCCCTTTGGAGTAAGGATCGCCGTAACTTGGAGGAACGGATTCGTTTAATCAACTACCACTTTACCTCAGAGGAAATGGCCAGGAGATGCTCACCTTCAATGTGCGTCCACGTTAATCAAATACCTTGGCGTTATGATCGATCATAAGCTCAGCATCAAGGTACACTTCGAGTACATGGAGGAGAAGATCATGACTCGCATCCCCCTCCATCAGAAACTAGCCTGCAACCTATACGGATACAGCTTTAAAGCGCGGAAAGTGGACTGATCTTCCCTCGCTGAATACTGTTCATCCACATGATAGCACAGACTTCGAAAGTCCGTCATCAAAGTCCAACGCTGCTGTGATGTCATAAGTAGTAGGAGCTGCGAGGATAGCTGAGAGATCAGTTAAGTAGCTCCTCTCAAAAGGTATACCGGTCACTCACTGGGGACGTCTTCCACAACAAAAACGGCTTTGTACCACAAGGCGGAGCTGTCTCCCTCAACGAAGTAGCGAAGGCCTTCAAGGACGCCACCTTGGAAGAATGGGACAATAACTGGAAAAGTATAACGCCAAAGAAGTGGTTCCAGCATCTGTTCCCATCAGTCCATGACCGACTCAGGATCAAAACTCCATCCACATTCTGGTCTTCAAAAGCCATATCCGACCATGGCTGCTTTGAGTTCTATCTTAAGCACGTGAAGCCAGATCCCGCAAAAAACTTTGATTAGACTCTGCTCAGCTTGTGGTTTCGGTTACCTCGAGACTGCCGAATACGTGCTGACAGAGTGCCTCCAGTTGGGATAGACTCGAAGAGTGCCACACTACCTACATGCAAAAAGTGATGCTGAAGCTGTGGAAGATGGAGAACCAACACTTCCGCATCATAAACTCGATGTAATTACCTAAGTTGGATAACAGGTTTCTGAACAATCTTCAGCAGGGTGGGACGAGTATTTTCAGACTTAGCTTTAAAAATTTTAATGTGAGATATCTAAGATTCCAAGGATCAGGAGAGGAGGAAACCTTTTTCCTTCCTCCTGAACGAGACGCTGGAATTGACAACTCGAACAAATATTTTCATAAATAATTTAATCAGCATTAGATCTGGATGTTGATAATGGCGGACGTTTACAAGAAATCAACAGATAAGGAAGAAATAAGAAATATGTGTATGACGAAAATATTTCCGCAACCTCTCGTTTTCATGACGTGTGCAATACTATACCAGTTAGAGCCAGGAGATTTTTCCGTAATATTTCCTATCTGCAATCTAATCAGTACTGAGGCAAAACATTATAAGCTTCTACAACACGTTTAAAAGCGCAGCGAAGGACCAATTATGAAATCAGATTCCCATTTCTGAGACCTCTTTTGTCTATAAAACTCACAATTCGAAATTTTAGAGTTCGGATCCAAAACTTCTTTCAACTATCATCAAAGACAGTAGCAGCATCTTTCCTCAAATAAGTTCGAAACTAAATAGGAGTCAGGACTGGAAGGAAAGAATAATTTTTCGTTATATATACGGCTTTGGGCGTTTTTCACGCTGAGCCAGGTCTTGCCTGAGGCCGCGCTCTAAAAGATGTTACCTTTATTCACGAATTCGGGCAACGGGTCTCCTCTCTAGCGGCAAAATAAATACTGCTTGCTGATTAGAGCAATTTGGTCTAAAAGGTGATGATGTGAGAAAAGCTCATCTTAGAAATAATTATGAGGACTACAACTTTCATTTTCTACATTTCATCGGGGACTCTGTTCTACGGGGGGTTTTTCGAAAAATTTGCCGTGCGGCGGTCTTGCAGGTCTTCTTCATGAGCTGTGGATCTAGAGATTGCCCCTGACTTTTTTTAAAAGTTTCCTAGTTGCTGCTCCACATAACTGCGTCATTGACCACTAGCTTTGCTTTCAATTTTGAATAAAATTGTCTTTTCCCAACTCTTTGCTTTGTGGAATTTTAGGATTCTGTGTGACTTTGAGAAATCTGCTCTCAATGGTTCTTTTCTGTCTTGTTTGAATCTTAGTGAAAATGGCTGAAAATTTCATTTGTCGAGCTTTTTCCGCTCTTTTTAGAAAAATGCCAGAATTATCAACGATTGAAATACGTAATTGAATTTCTCGAAAACATGACCTACGGTATTCCTCGTGTTACTCATTCTAAAAATGAGTTCAACGAAGAATGTGACCGCAGTTGAGCGACTCTATACTCGACGAGAATAAATAGGTGCAATTTAAAAAATGTAAAAATCTATTATAAAATATTTCATAATTTAAATAAGTCTAACACGTAGAAAATTTAAATGCTATCTTTACACAACCTAGAAGAGTATTTTACTTGTCGGAACATTAACATGTAAAACAATAAATTAATTTATGAGACGTATATTTGTACGCGTTTCACAGTTTGATTATCGTACTGTTAACCGACTCCGTGCTCTCTTCGTCGGGTATCGTGATAATGAACTTATTCTCGTTCTCCGAGTCGGTATCTTTGGTCGTATAGCTTACAGGAATATATTTAACTTTATGATTACTATTCGAATTCGCTTCCGCGTTTTGATCGTCCTCCACCTCCGAGGATAGAGAAATTATTCGGTCGGTTGCGTTATTCGCTTCGCTCACTTCGGCGTTGACGTTATCAAAAATTTCGGTCACTTTATATTCGTGCGTCGCTTCATTCACCGGCTTGGTCAGGATCGACGGATACGCGTCTACGACATTTTCGTTCGAATTACTCTCGCCTTTTTCCGTTCCCTTGTAGTACGGCGACGGGATAGTATTTGAGGAGGAGAAATAGCCGCTGAATCGAGTATCTTTTATTTGAGGATTGCCGGACGTCTCAGCCGCTGGCCAAATGTACACGATATTCGGATCTACCTTATGATTTTCGATCGCGGGTCTTTCTTCCGGCTTTTTCTTCCTCTGCTCCTCGCTGATTACCGGGGAAGGAATGAAAATCGGCTCGAACAGCACCGGTTGTTTACCCTCGAACGGGTTTTTCGAATGTTCGTCAGTCGTTTTCACCTTGGTCGTGTTCTCGGTGCTCGATACAATATCTTTGAGATCCTGCTCGACGTATTCTTCGTTGTCTTCCGACATTCGTTCTTGAGCTGCATTTTGTGCCACTTGTTGCGATTCCGTGCTCGGTATGATTGGCTTGAAACCTCCCTCTATGACTATCGAGTTGGGGTTGAATCCGTTGAACTTCGGCTCGGGGAACTCATCCAATTTACCTGGGAAGTACTGCGGTTTTGGCTCCTCTCGTTTCCGCGAAGGAACATAGTACGCTTTTTTAGGTTGCTGCGTTGGCGTGTAATAAGAGACTAACATACCTTGAGGAGCCTTTGGTATCGTGTCGCGTAAAGGAGGGGCTAATATGTTCTTCACGTTGATAGAGCTTGCCACTTGTGGTTCTAATTTTGGTATTTTGGTAACGCGAGGTGCGTAACTGAAAGGTATCGGTTTTGTTATTGGTTTCTTCATCATCATCGAGTGTCTGTTCGGTCTGCCAACAACGAACGATTTCTGCGCTGGTACCGGCATCATATCAGGAGCGTGATCGGCGTGCTTAATGAAATGGATGTGCATCGGTGGAGCGTGATGTTTGGAAGAGGTAGAAATAGGCAAAGGAGTTTTATAGAACGGATACGGATCTCGGTGCGAGTAAGGGATCTTGACTTTGGAAGTGATCAACGTGGGATTAATCGTACTGCTGAAATTGTTGAAATGAGGTACGTGCGTTTTCATAGGTTTAGAGTAGTCGAGGTGATCGAAACTTTTTTCCGTTATAGTTTTCATCTCTTTCATCGGCTCGGTCGTTTCAATCGATTGGTAAGAATAATCGAAATTCTTTTGATACGGACGCGGTGGCATGTACGGATCTTGAAGCATTTGTTGCTCCACTTCGGTAAAATCGGTTTTATAGGTGTCTTTGTAGATGGGAGAGCTGAATACGTAAGTGGTACCACTTTCTTTCGGCGCGGTGGGTATCTCGTTACCGACCGAACTTGTGTTCATGGGTTTGACGCGTGTCACCACTTGTATGCTGGGTCTGGATTGGAGTTCGCCTTCAACTTGCTCGCCGCTGTCATCTTCGATTTGGACTCGTGACGAAATTTGCTCACTCGCGGCCGCTTCTTTATCGCAATTGTCGTGTACATTTATTTTCCAGCCGAGATATCGATGAGTGAAGCACTAAAAATCGAAAAATTCAATCATTAATACCGAATTTTGCTCTGTACAATTCCGTATCCTAGAAAGTAGGAATAATGTAATCGTCAACTATCTCATAAGCAAATTGAAGACGGAGGATTAACTTCAATCATTTCTCTAAAGATGTGAAGATTTCCTATTCAAGATGAATGCTTCTGAAGCAAATGATTGTTTTTTTCTCCTTCTCTCTTCATTTTATGTTAGTCAGAAATTTTTTACTTCTGAAGACTAGCGAAAATAAGAACCTTGATTTGGAGGCAAATACAAAGCCAACGTGTATGACCGAAGTGAAATATGACCACAATTCGGTCCGCTGCATTTTAAAATCTCAGATAAATTACAGTAATTTTGTCACCCTCTTGGAACAAGAAAGCTTTTTTCGAGTCCCTAAACGTTAATTTTCTTTCATTGGCGGCAACAGAACGGAAATTTCGAGGATTTCGAGGCAGCTGGAGGCTTGGATTTCAAATTTATGGGACCGGAGGTCTGTGGACCTTGGGGATCTTCTAGTTCGATCGTTTGATCTTTGGTGAGGGCACAGGCTAAGTTCGAGCTTGAGGAGTTACGTTTATCCGTTTTAAAGGGAGGAAAAAACCCAAGACCGAAACTAACATGTGTTCTTCAGAGACACTTAGTGTAGCGTTTCATATGCTTGCTCCTTTTCAAAAGATAACTAGCCGAAAAGCTTAGCTCTTCGTTTCTCCGCTTCCCAGTATTACTTCTCCTGAATTAAGCCTAGTTGAGCTGCTCAAACAAATTCGCTTCATTCAGTCGTTCGCCTCTACCTGCCCGAACAAGTCTCCACCGGATCAACGATGGTGATATGTGTCAAGTGAGAATCCATATAACATATCAAGACAAGCTATCGGTTCTACAAATCATAATGACTTTTGATGTATCTACCTCGGTCATGATGACGTCATAGTAACCTCCCTCCATTAGTATTTCCTGGCTTAGTATAAACCTAGTATTCGTTGTAGACTAACTAGCTGGTGAGCTCACTCGCTTTGGTCATAAAGCCTGGTTTAGCGTATGTCAGGCAATGCTTTCACCCTAGTTCGACCTAGGTCATATTTAAGAGTAACCAACAAACGAGCTCACTTGTTCCCCTTGCCCCTCCACCAGTATTCCTTAGTCTAGAATTTGCCTAATAATCTGAATATTGCTGGTCAACCAAGGGGAGACTCGACCCGTTTGCCTCCTAGTATTGAATATATCTCAACTATTATAGTATACTAGGAGGTTGATACACTGTATGTTGGCCTAACTAACTCATCGGCCCCTCAATGAGCAAGCTCCATCAGATCGAGGTCACTGATGACGCCGCACTAGATTCATGATAACATTTTTTCGAGACCCTCGATTAGGTCAAAGTCTTCCATTGATGACGTCATAAACTAAATCATAATAACAAACTGTGATGGTTGTTCCAACAGTAAAGCCGTGTCAGTTTTTTGTGACGTTTCACGTTACGTTTTTTTGTTACAGTTTGTTACAATGGTTTTTCAACTAGAGACATTAATGTTGAGAAGATCCGTTATCAATGAAATTTTAGTTACAAAACCGTGACGGTTGTTTGAAAAGTAGTAGACATTGAATAACCGTGACAGTTTTTTGTGACAACTTTTCGTGAAGTTTATCCTCGCACTTTTTCTTGATAGCACATCAACCAAGATTATTTTTGGAACAACCATAACAATTTTGTTTTGTATGACGTCACTGATAAGTGATAACATGTCCTACTGAATGGTGACATCATTGATGACGCTATAGAGACAAAATGACGATGGTTGCTTCAAAAGTAGTCCCAATCGAAAAGCCGTAACGGTTTTTTGTGACGTTTCTTGTTACATTTTTCTGCTACAGTTTCTCACAACAGTTTTTCAAATTGGCACATCAATTGAGAAGACAATAAAGTTTTAATGACAAAACCATAACGGTTGTTTGAAAAGTGAGTAGTATCAGTTGAAAAACTGCAAAAGTTTTTTGTTACAATTTTTTGTGACGTTTCTTGTGACATTGCCTCGACTAGGACTATTTCTGGAACGACCGTCACAGTTTTGTTACTATGACTTCACTGATAATGTGAATTTCTGGTTGGTGACGTCATCTATGACGCTATAGTAACAAAACAGCGATAATTGCTTCAAAAGTAGTCTCAGTTGAAAGCCCTTGCCAGTTTTTTGTGACGCTTTTCGTTACAGTTTTCAGTGATGGTTTTTCAACTAAGCAACATCAATTGGAAAAGCATGTCATCGATGACGTCATAGTAATAAAACCGCCAAGCTTGTCCCAAAAGTAGTCCCACTTGAAAAACAGCGACAATTTTCGTTCACAGTTTTGTGTATAACCGTTTTCCTATTTGGACTACTTGGAACAACCGTCACAATTTTGTTACTATAATGTCACTGATGACGTATTTTTCTGATTGGTGACGTCATTGACGACGCCACAGCAACAAAACAATGAGGTTTGCTTCAAAAGTAGTCCCAGTTGTGAGCCCATGATGGTTTTTTGTGACGCTTCTTGTTACAGTTTTCTGCAATGGTTTTTCAACTAAGCCACATCAATCTGGAAAGCATGTCATCAATGACGACATAGTAATAAAACCGTGACGCTTGTCCCAGAAGTAGTCCTACTCGAAAACAGTGACAATTTTTGGTTACAGTTTTTTGTTGAGTCTCTTGTTACAGTTTTTCTTACGACTGTTTTCCAATTTGAACTACTTTGGCACAACTGTCACAATTTTGTTACTATAACGTCACTGATAACATGTTTTTCTGATTTGTGACGTCACTGATGACGCGATAGTAACAAAACAATGAGGTTCGCTTCAAAAGTAGATCCAGTTGTAAGCCCTTGACGGTTCTTTGTGACGCTTCTTGTTACAGGTTTCTGCAATGGTTTTTCAACTAAGCCACATCAATCTGGAAAGCATGTCATAAATGACGACATAGTAATAAAACCGTGACGCTTGTCCCAAAAGTAGTCCTACTTGAAAAACAGTGACAATTTTTGGTTACAGTTTTTTGGAATAGTTTCTCGTTACAGTTTTTTTTTATGACTGTATCCAATTTGGACTACTTTGGAACAACCGCCACAATTTTGTTACTTTAACGTTACTGATAACGTGTTTTGCTGATTGGTGACGTCATTGATGACGCCATAGTAACAAAACAATGAGGTTTGCTTCAAAAGTAGATCCAGTTGTAAGCCCTTGACTGTTTTTTGTGACGCTTCTTGTTACAGTTTCTTACAACAGTTTTTCAACTTGGCACATCAATTGAGAAGACATATTATCAATGAATTTTTAGTAACAAAACCGTGACGGTTGTTTAAAAAGTAGTGTTGGTTGAAAAAACCGCAAAATGTTTTTTTTTTGGTGATGTTTCTTGTCACTGTTTTTGATGACATTGTCTCGACTAGGACTGTTTCTAAAACAACCGTCACAATTTCGTTACTACAACGTCACTGATAACGTGTTTTTCTGATTGGTGACGTCACTGGCGACGCTAAAGTAACAAAACAGCGATGGTTGCTTCAAAAGTAGTCCCAGTTGAAAGCCGGAGCTGGTTTCTTGTGACGCTTCTTGTTACAGTTTTCTGTAAAGGTTTTTCAACTAAGCGATATCAATCGGAAAAGTATGTTATCAATGACGTCATAGTAATAAAACCGCCAAGCTTGTCCCAAAAGTAGTTCCAATTGAAAAACAGCGATAATTTTCGTCACAGTTTTGTGTATAACAGTTTTCCTATTTGGACTACTTTGGCACAACTGTCATAATTTTGTTACTATAACGTCACTGATAACGTGTTTTTCTGATTTGTGATGTCATTGATGACACGATAGTAACAAAACAATGAGGTTTGCTTCAAAAGTAGATCCAGTTGTAAGCCCTTGACGGTTCTTTGTGACGCTTCTTGTTACAGTTTTCTGCAATGGTTTTTCAACTAAGCCACATCAATCTGGAAAGCATGTCATAAATGACGACATAGTAATAAAACCGCCAAGCTTGTCCCAAAAGTAGTCCCACTTGAAAAACAGCGACAATTTTTGGTTACAGTTTTTTGGAATAGTTTCTCGTTACAGTTTTTTTTATGACTGTTTCCAATTTGGACTACTTTGGAACAACTGTCACAATTTTGTTACTGTAACGTCACTGATAACGTGTTTTTCTGATTGGTGACGTCATTGATGACGCGATATTAACAAAACAATGAGGTTTGCTTCAAAAATAGACCCAGTTGTAAGCCCTTGACCGCTTTTTGTGACGCTTCTGGTTACAGTTTTCTTTTACAGTTTCTTACAACAGACTGAGTATGACTTCCTCTGGTTCTTACAACAGTTTTCCAACTTGGCACATCAATTGAGAACACTGATAACGTGTTTTTCTGATTGGTGACGCTAAAGTAACAAAACAGCGATGGTTGCTTCAAAAGTAGTCCCAGTTAAAAGCCAGAGCTGGTTTCTTGTGACGTTTCTTGTTACAGTTTTCTGTAAAGGTTTTTCAACTAAGCGATATCAATTGGAAAAGTATGTTATCAATGACGTCATAGTAATAAAACCGAGACGCTTGTCCCGAAAACAGTCCCACTTGAAAATTGTGACAATTTTTGGTTACAATTTTTTGTAGTGTTTCTTGTTACAGCTTTTTAATTACGGTTTTACAATTAGAACTACTTCGCAATAACCGTCCCAATTTTACCACTATGACGTCAAGATAACATGTATTTTCCATTGGTGACGTCACAGATGACGCTGTGTTAACAAACCCATGATGGTTGCTCCAAAATTAGTCCCAGTTAAAAGAGCTGGAACGGTTTCTTGTTACGGTTTTTCCAAGAATAGTCTCAGTTTTACAGTCATATAAGAATGGTGAGAAAAGAGATACAGCGAGCTTTCAATGAAGTCACAAGTTTATGTGCTCATAAATACAAAACGGGGACTACTTTTGAAAAAAATGTCACGGTTTGTTATTATGACGTCATCAATGAATAACTTTGATCTGATTATTGGTTTCGAAAAAAATTTACTCACTCTTAATGTGACGTCAACAATGATCCTGACCTGATAAAGACCGTTGTATTAAAGGGGCGAGATAAGCTAAATAGCTCAACCTACGATGAATAAAGCCCTTGTAGATTATACTAGTTTAAATGTACTCAAGGCTGGGAGGTGAACTAGCAAGAGTCCTCCTTTCCGCAACGTAAAGTTTATTAGGCATGTGCTAGGCTAAAAAATACTTGTGGAGAGGCGAACAAGACAGTCCGTCAGCTAGTTAACCCAACACATTTACTGGAGTATAGCTTGGCAGACACTTCACAAGGCAAATAATGCAGCTAGTTTACTAAGTAGTCTAATATAAGTAATAGAAACAGCGGGTTAAGCGGAGGGGAACGAGTGGGTCAAAGGTAAGTAAACTTACCTATACCAAGCTTCAAAATGCTGCACTTCGTGTTTCTCCGGAAGAAACAGCTTCCTCAAAAAGCTCGCTAACAATTTTCACGATCCTAATGTTATCGATCAATGTTCCTATCAAAGTGTTCGTAAATGAAACTTAGAATGCGTACTTGATAATAAACTGTATCGGGCGTATTTTCATCCGGTGTCCACTGAATGAAGCCGGGTTCTCCATTATCACAGACCAAGCTGAGCGTTCTTTGGTACGCACCAAATGAGGCAAAGTCATCGGACGGTGGTTGTTCCGGGTCGGGAGTCCAGCTACACAAACGTCCTACACCCGTGGGTACGAGTTCTCCTGGTTTGGTTTGCATGACGCCAGCGAACACTCGTACTTTCTGCAAGTATTCCAAATGAACACATCAGAGCGCTTCGTCGATGTTTGCGTACTTACCGAAAGAATTCTAATAACAACGTACAGCTCTTTCTTCCGGCGTTTTATAATGGTATCCACCGACCGGGTCGTCGGTTATGTAGAATGGATGATATTTGGCCGGTATTTCAGGATCGTAACCGCCTTCCGTAACGAAGGTGTACGTACGACCGCGAACGACATTTATTACAGGAATGAGTAAACCGTTGATATACCACGAGACTCCCCAACCAACGTGACCTACAAAATGTGAAAACGTTATGCATTCGCACATATATGAGTATGTATTTCGATAAAGCCAATTTTCGGTACACGTATGCGAAATAAATGATGCGACGCGGCTATATATGACTGAAATTTACCAGTAATAGCCGAGTACCCATGCTTGCCGCCAGTTGGACCCATTTGAGCGTAAAATATACCGTCGTCTGGCTCGTCACATTGAATCGGCGGAATGTCCCACGGTTTTTCACGTTTCACGGGCGCGGGAGTAGCTTCGACTTTTTTCGTCGTCGTTCTTACCACCTCGGGCTCTTTCACTTCAGACGTCTAGAACGGAAAATAAAGTACAATATTATTACACACTCCATTTGGCGCGCGAACCATGCACTCAAAAAAAGCTCTATATAAGTATAGGTACCGGTCTTCGTGTTCTCAGTGCCGTCGATTCTGTTCGAGTTCGCGTTGGCTCGGTGGTGGAAGGAGGTGGATTAGTGTCGTAATTTTCGTTGGTTTCGGAATTGGCGATAGACGCGTCTGATTCGGGTATCGGGCAATTCCATTGCGGCGATCTACCGAAATCGATTAGAGTCGGTTCTAGAAGGGAAAAAGATGACAATATTTTAATCGTATATAATTTCGGGTGAATTTTTGATACAGAATGATGCGCGAAGATGTTTGTTGGCCGAGCCCGAATACACCGGGGCTATTTAAACAAAACTATTTCAATACGGGTGTAAAGAATGTATCAAATTAGGAAGGTGGGTTGAACCGGAGTGGTTAGAGAAGGGGAAAGAATTCTGGGAGACGTATGACAAGATCGATTGAGTGCTTGAGAGATGCAAGAGGGAACAACTAGTTACAAGCATCCAAAGAAAAGGTATAGAGGGCATGAGATCCGTTCGGTTGCAAGGTTGTCTTTAAAGCAGTTTGGATAAGATGGGGGATGAGGTGAGAATGAGTTATGCGTTTTTGAACCATTCTTAGTCTGGAGAGAGGGACCTCTCATTTGGAACCTCTGTTAAACGTTGACCAAGGATTGAGAAGAATTCTCTTCGGTAGAAAGTGGGAGGAAAACTACCTCCATTTGTCTTTAAAGAGAATTTTGTAGTAAGACTGGTTTTCCAGGATGTGTGCCACTGCTGGATATGGTCTGAAGCTGGTAGGAAAGATTTGTGGGTAATTCATTTTATAACGAGGGCTTATTTCGCCGCTTTGTCAATGACGTCACATTCTAGTAGATCGATATGAGGTACAAGTATAAGCGTCATGTTGTTTTTGATAAAGTTGAATGTAGATCATAGAGGGTAAATTCTTTGAATGAGGAGGATTGGAGCTACACGGGTCTCATAGAGAGTGCAATGAAGATAATGAGTCAATAAAAAGGAGGAAACTATTATTTGGTGGAAATTGAGGGAGATGGGGAAGACAGGCGAAGATGATGAATTCGGTGGACTACTAGAAGACCGTCTATTGAATAAGCGTAAGTGGCTCTATTTGCAGATTTAGATCCGTTCGAGAGGCAGATGAGTGATTTTCTTGAATCAAATGCCTGAGGGCTTAGATCCAGATGTATCTGTTGGGACTGGGGATTTATGTGTTATCGAGTCGAACGGAAAAGGATTTGTTTAGGATTTTTGTTTGTTAGCAAGAACTATGAGGTGTCTATTTTTTGTACGATGAGCAGGTGCGTGGAAATTGAGAAACTGCAGCCAAGAAATTGGAGGCTAGGACGAGTCTACAACAGAGGAAAAGCGGTTGGGTGGTTTTGCGCATAGGCTGACTTTGGAACTTGTACAGAAGGCTTCCAGGGCTAGTCCAAGGCAATGGGTTTGAACGGAGTCGATGACAGCGCTAAATTGTCGTACTTGAGTTTAGAGTTTTTGCCGTCTCTGTCGATTTGCCAAAGTGTATAGGTGTGCTTAGTTCGATTGTGAACGCAAGCCGCAAAGCACACAGAAATCTACGGGTCGTGTAACCTGGATTTTTCAGCGTAAAAGTGTTCCTAGCAGATTTCCTCTAAAACTGGATGATCTCTTCCTCTCTGTCATAAACTACCCTCTACACCTCGCCAAATTCCGGTCTGCTTAGAATCAATACGTTTTTCAACTATTATGAAGAGGTATACTCACGAAGAGTAAAAAAGACAAGTACAAGCAGGTATGGATAAGGCTTCCTACGTCTCTAAGGTCTACAATGTGCTTGGCCAATGTGGGGCTAAGGAGGACCCTCTTCTTAATTTTCCAAAATTCGTTAAAGAGGCTAGAAAACTTAATAATGGTAGTGAGGTTATTATTAAGAGCCCTTCTTTAGAGAAAGCCATTCTGGAACCGAATACGGTTCCTCCCCTCTACACAAAGAAAAGGTGCCGATGTGGCCGGTTGTATCGTTCGTTTCCTCCCTAATCTACTCCCATGTCAAGTTCCTGGATAGATGGTTCAAAGCTCGTGTGGAGGTGGAGTCTCCCTATTCAGTTAAGAATTTGAGTGCCCTGGCTAAAAAATTGAAGGACACATGCCTTCCCCAGGTTCAATTTTATGCTCGTCTTTTTCCCAATATCCTTAAGGCTATCACTATGCAACAGATAGGAAACTTGCTTGTGAAATCTGGTACTCCTCATGAAGAATTTGGTGAATTTTTTGACCTTTTGAATGCCTCGCAAGTTTGATGGTAAATTCTCTGAGTTCCCTGAGGAGGTGGGGATCCCTATTGGTTCCCCTTTGGGTTCTCTCATCCCGGAGGTCTTGATGTCCAAATTTGAGCTTGACTTATTCTCTTCGGGCCGGGAGTTTTTGAATCACGTCTTCTATTGGCATAGGTACGAAGATGACATATTGTGCGCGTGGCCCAGTCCTGCGGAGCTTCTTAGTGACTTTCTCGCTTATTTAAATATCCTACACTCTCTCATCAAATTTACTCTGGACGTTGGTGGCTCCTCGATAAACTTTCTGGACTTGACCATATCTGTCATTGACGGTGTCCATGAATTCGGTATTTACCGGAAAAGTACTTCGACTGACATTGCCATCCACGGGTCGTCTTTCGTACCTTTTGCCCACAAATTAGCTACCATTTAATAGCTTAATCCATCGCCTCACTCAACTCCCTCTGAGTGAGGTTGCTTTCCAAAAAGAACTCGTGACGATAAAGCGCTTGGCTAGACTGAATCAGGTCAAGATGGACATTGACCTAACGGTCCGTAGGAGACTCACAAGAAAATGTCTGATTCTACGACCGCCCTCCCCCGAGAACTGCACCTTAATAAGCGAAAACGGTGGATTAGGCTGCCGTTTCTGGGTAAGTTTTCTTCGGAGTTGAGCCGTGTCCTCCGTCCTTTTGGTTTTCGGTCAGCATTCTATAGTGTTTTTTGAAATAGTGGATATTGTGACTTGATAATGAGTGTTCACTCGAAAGCGCTCGTCGCGAAAACTTTATAATATTGCGGTCAATTGTAGTTTTGAATAAAAAATAAAATTTAAAATTATTGTTTTAGTTTCATGATTTTATTAACTAATATTTATTCTATACTAATACTGTCAAGAGCTTTCTGGTCAAATTAAAATATCCGATACCGATGGCCGAGAGGGGGGGTGTTTATAGGATGGCCTGTGATGATTGCCCTAGTGCAAAGTTTCTCAACCGGTGTGCCGCGGCACATTACTGTGCCGCATGCCTGCCTCAAATGTGCCGCAAAACTTTGATCAAAAACATAAACCAACATGATTTAGGAGAAGAATTGCCGATTTTTTTTTTTATTCACTCGAAAAAGTAACCATAAGCACTATCTGACCGGTGTGCTTCAATCTTTGAATGATGTCAGTTCCAGTTATAATTACTTGAACTTGAATCCAGACCTGCACTCAATATCATAAAAATCAAGAACTTTCTGCAACTTGGCCAAAAATACAGATTATATTTCATGTTTCCTCATAAATTTCAAAATTAGGAGAGCCCAGAGGGTTTCCAGTAAATGCAAGAAATATCCAGACACTTTTGCGTAAGTATTGGTGGCAAAATTTTCTTGAGTCTCGACGGAAGATCAAAGCTCTTGTTTCCCGGAATCGCAGTATCGAGAAAGAGGGGTGAGGCCTCATGTAGCCATCTTGTAGGCCACAAATTCTGAAATTAGGAGGAGGAAATCAATAGAGACATAGAAATGTCAAAACGCACAAAAATATTCGATACAATTTGGAGTTCTGGAAATGCTGTGCCGCAGTAATTTCGCCTCTTGGAGAAATGTGCCGCAATGTAAGAAAGGTTGAGAAACACTGCCCTAGTGTTTACATAGGTATGACTAGCCGTCAACTCCAAGTTAGAGTTGATGAACACAGGGAAGCTTGGGAAAAAAGAAAAGTAGGTGAGTCGGCTTTTGCTGACCACCTAATTGAAAGTGGTCATAGCCTCAAAGAGGGGTCTGAAGTTCTCCTTCACAGGGAAAATTCGTATTTCAAGCGTTTAGCTCGAGAAGAAATCGAAATTTATCGTCTCCGGAATAATAAAGATATTACCGTGTTGAACAGGTACATTTCTGAGGAGGATTGATTGAATTAGTCTATGAGGATGACTCGCTGGTTCAGTCATGACCTCTTCGATGTTACTTGTTCTTATTGGTGTTGGGTTCAGTCGCTTTCTATACCTCGAGAATGGCTGTTTAACCGAAAGCGCTTGGGGTTTTTGTACTTGTCTTTTTTACTCTTCGTGAGTATACCTCTTCATTCCGGTCTGCTTATTAATCATCAAGCGCCTCTACATTTTTCTAGATTTTGCAATGACATTCAGAATCGCATCTAATGATTGAGTCAAAAAGAAGTTTGAATGTGTTGGAGTTTATGTCCACGAGTTGGCAAAGAAAGCTGTTCATTGAGACCCATATTCTTGCAACAATGAGTAGAGGTAGATAAGGAAGAACATGGGAAAAGTCAAGAACTCGGGTACGTCAATTAAATTCTCAAATTCCTAGACGCTAATCAAACCCACTCCCTTAGACTAGCATTGACGGCTTTCCGTACAAGTCTCGAACTCAACCTCGCGTCGAACCGCCTCTTCTCTATTGTAGGCTCATTCTAATCTCCCAATTCCTTGGCTTCGGTTTCCTAATCCACAACCCCTCCAGTTCTCCTTCTGACAAACAAATTCATTTCCAATTCGAACAACCCCTCAACAAACCCATTTCAATCAAACTTTTACTACCTATGTTCACGCTCCTATCCTCCAAGACTTACAAGCTTCCATCCGGCTTGATATCATAAAAATCCCCAATCTCAACAAATCAACCTACATGGAACACACCCGGACTTCCAAGGTCGACAGCATCGTGTTTAGAACTGAGACTAAGACGACTGACGAATGGATGAGCTTCCGTTGAAGTACGCAGTCTTTCAATATTAGGTAATATAGTTTAAGAAAAAAGTGACGAGAGAGCCTCAAGAGGATGACCGTTTATCCCACTAATTTCTGTCAGTCCATATCTGGAGCTGTTGGTTTAACAGAAGATGTGGTCGGTAATTCGGCTTAATGTCTTTTGGGAAAAATAAAATTCAGATTGTAAAATTTCAGTAAGTTAGAGAGGCAACGTCAAGCCAGCGAGGACGGGACATTATAGGGGGGTTCGATTTGAAAGATTTTTTGTAATACTGTTTAAAAACAGGGTGTAAGGCCTGGGTGAGGGAAGGTGGAGGTACTGAACAAGGAAAGCTGAAAAGGATCTCGTTCTCGTAAAGAAAAAAAATTTGAAGTTTGAAAAAACTACAAACGAATCGTAAACCTTGACTCAAAAAATCACAAGACTTGATGTTTTATTTGTGAGAATAGTTCGAAGTGACGCAGGTAAATAATAGAAATAAAATATTCGCCAACTGTATTTGGAAAGTATGCGGGCTGTTGTCGAAATGTTTTCACCCAAAAAGAGATCTAGCTTTTCCACCTTGTAAGTTATTCTGAAATATTTGTCCATGTGCCACCTTGTGTTCAATCTATAATACGATAAGGAAGGTATCACAGTGTACGTATCGAACAAAGAAAAAAAGAGTGCATACGTGCACGTACAAACGTGCGTCCCATCCTGGCCTTATCTCCTTCACTTTCTCCAATTTCCACTCACTTTGCTCAGGGAAACCCGTAAGACCCGTTCTTCACGGAGATAAATATCGAACGAGTGGAATTTTTAGATTTTCAGACAAATCACTACGAAATGTTCAATCAGTTATTATACATCCAACATGTGTTTTCTGTGTATGTGTATAAACGCGACAGCGATATAAAAACGTGAAAAGAGAGAAAGTTGCCAACTCCTGCACATATTACGATAGAGAAAAAGAAATATCAACTATTACATATCAGATTTTAGCTTTTCGTTAATGGCCTACACATCCATGTTACTCTTCCTCAACGCTTTTTTATGCTCAGACACTCTAATTTGGAGCTGACGACCATCATCCCTACTCAGACTCTGGGGCAATCATTGCAGACTATGCTGTACGGTATACAACACTCTTCTCGGCCTTATGAATGGGGTCCTTTAATTTAACAAATGGACGTTTCACTGTATTGAGATTGTAAAAGGCTGACCGGAAACCAAAAACTTGCAGGGAAAGGAAGTCTAATCCAACGTTGTTTCACTATCTAGGTGTGAATCTCTAGGGAGAGAGGTGGTAAAGTAAAGGCATTTTTTAGTAAGCCTCCTCTGAACCATGCGGTCAATGTTCAACCTAATCTGATTTACTCGGGCCAGGTGCTTAATTGTCCTCAGTTTCTTCTGGAAAGCAGCCTGACTCAAGGAAATATGAGTTAGCCGATGAGTTGAGCTATTGTGGACAGCAGGACAAAAAGACGACCCCCGGACTACAATAACGGTCGAAGTTCCTTTCCTGTAAATCCCAAACTCATGGACGCCATCACTCGGGAGTTCTGCAGGGCCGATCCACGCTCAAAAGTGGCGTCAGGTTCAAAGGGAGGTCTAGGGCCCTCCTTCACAGGGATGACTCGAAAATATTGAAATTATTCGACATCGGAGTAACGAAGAAAACACTGTTTTAAACAGGTATATTCCTCACGAGGGTTTGACTGATATTTACAACCATAAAAATATTGATTCGAAAATAGAACGTTGCATATCTTTGAGACACTTCGATATAAGAAGTTCGGCAAAAGGTGCCATCATATATACCCAACCTAGATATGATGCCTAAAATAGTAGGTCGCAGTAACGTTTAAAATTTCGAATGTAGAAATTAATAGTACCTACGTGTACTTTCTCTCTATTTAATCTGCAACAAATAGTGAACAGACAGTGTACTCAAAGCGCGAGTCGCGCAGAAATCCAACAGTTTAAATCCACAAATAGTGGTGTAACGCGAGAAAAGGGACCAGTCTGGCCTGAGCGGTTCTTCACAGAACACGTGTTCAAAGTTGAAAATTGTAATATCTCATGTCTCTAAATTTCACGAAAATCCGTTCACTCTAACGCGAGATATTACGATTTTCAACTTTGAACACGTGTTCTGTGAAGAACCGCTCAGGCCAGACTGGTCCCTTTTCTCGCATTACACCACAAAAGTTGTTCCTTTAGGATTTACATTGCTTGTTCAATAGCGCGCCATAAAGTTTTAGAAAAAATGAAGGTATGCATACTGTGTATCTACCATACGATTCGACGAATCAAAATTAAGACTTATTTTATTTATAATAAAAAGTGTGCCACGAAAACAAAAACACTTCTACTATTTTGAAGAGTAGAATCATTTTAGCAGTCGTCGTTATGTTCATAAATTCAGTACGGTTCTTTCTTTAACGCAGGATAGTCTTCGAAAGTTTCTCACTGAATTTCGAATTACAATTTCTATTTTCGATAAGAAAATTGTGTTGAATTCAATACGCTGAGGTGATTGAAAAAATGGTTTTGAAAAGTGGATATTTGCCATTGATGCTTTTGGGCTCGTTGATGTTATTCGATAAAATTATGAAGTTCGTATTTTTTTTTTTTTTTTTTTTCCTCTTCTGAGAATATCGTGTATTACACTTTGATTTTTGATCATACTTTATTATTTGAAATATAATAATTAATTATTATCATGCTACTGGTTGAAGGAAGAAAAAAAAAAAAAGGAATATAAATAACATCGAAAAAACAAAAATATATAAATACCGTACCAAACTTGAAATAACTTGATCCAGAATTACTATACTGGAATTGACTTTTTCATAAGTTCCAAAAATGAATTTCCACTTTTTACTGTTCTATATAGTTGTGACGAATGAACAAAAATCGTAGAAGAAGAAAAAAAAAAAAAGCTCGAAAATTGCAGAATTGTAACTAATAATTTAAAAAATCCTTCCTACGTCATTCACGTTTTTCTCGATTTTTCGAAAAGAATTTGAATTGTCGTGGAAGATCAAAGAAGGTAAACTGCGACCAAATCTAATAATTTCAAATCAAAAAACTTAGAACAAATTGAAGAAATAACTTCGCAAAAATAATTATTAAACGCTTGTAGTATTGATGGCGAAAAAATCAGAACTTTACTACGAACTGATGAACGAATTTTCTCCTACGATAAAGATCCACATAAGTTTCACAATAATATTTCAATCGATAGACTGACTCAATAATTTATTTTATACAAACAAAAAGAGAAGAAATTTCAGTCTGTAGAAAATACGAAACCAGTCAATTATGATGTAAAATATTCACGATAAAGATGACGAGAATTTCACATTTGCTAAAACAACTGACGAAAAAATGTCATTTAGGGACGCACAAATTCGAATTCGATCATTCAAACCTGTTTCTCAGCATAGATTTGTGACGTTTCCGTTCTTCGCCCGACGAGAAAAAAAGTCGTCACAACCCGTCTCAGAATAGGCCATATCAATGCTTTTAATGCCTCTCACCCCTTTTGTGCCCACACTGTCATGCTGACAATCTTCGTACTCGCTTTTTTTTTTCTGTGAGAATATCAGGTATTACTCCAATTTTCGATCATACTTCATTGTTTAAAAAAAAAAAAAAAAAAAAACTACCATACTTTAAATAACCTAATCAAGAATTACTAGGAACTGGAATAGACTTATTCGTAAACTACGAAGATAATTACTTTCAATTTTCACTGTTCAATAAAGTCACGAATGATGAACAGAATCGTGGAAGAAAAAATAAAAAAGATACCTTACAAAATTTTAACCAATCATAAGAAAAATCCTTCCCGTGTCATTCACGTTTTTCTCGATTTTTCGAAAAGAATTTAAATTGTTGTGGAGAATCAGTGAAGGTAATCTGCAATATAATTGATTAATTTCAAATCGAAAAGGAAAAACATTAAATCACTTCAAAACGCTTACATAAAACTCAGGATATATTGAGCAAAATATTAATCGCTTGTCATCAACTTCGTTAGTATTTAATGAAAAAAAAAAAAAAAAAATTAATACAAGAACTGATAAATAAATTTCTGCTGAAATAATGATACGCATGAGTTTCACAATTTCCACCGATAGACTGACTTCAAAAATTTATTTTATATGAAGAACAAAAGAAGGAATTTCAAGCTGAAGAAAAGATAAAAATAGAATTCATACGTTTACCAATTTTAACAACAAAAATGACGTGGGTTTTACTTTCGCTAAAAAAAAAAAATTCAAATGCCATTGCAGAGTTTGCAATGGCAAAGCTTATAAGTTCCGTGAGAAAATGTTAGTCTTATGAGTAGACGCATTCGGTCTGATTGAGAGAGTTAAGAGATTTTCCAAGTTCCTGCTCGAGAATTGAAATTTTACCCACTTTTCTTACCCGCCCGTTCAGGTTTTCTTATATTTTTATCATTATATAAGATTTTTTTGTCCACGAAACTCCTCCGAAACTACCAAATGGTTTTTTTTTTGTGACTTGGCCATATTGTAAAACGAGTATCATTTCTGAAGATGTGAACCTGCAATTTTTTTGAGGATCAGGTGAATAGTTCTCGAGAAATTTTTATTTTTTTGAAAAATTCGAAAAATTCCTCCCTAGTAGCTGTGAGACGATCTGAGAAACCGTACCTTAACTTGCATTTTCGCATAGAGGAAAGTTTTCCGAGTTCAAAATAAAAAAAAAAAAAAAAAAAAAAAAAAAAAAGTCCAAACCGGTTGAAAATTTGCTGAGATATAATCTTTCGAAGTTAGAACTTTAGTTGGATGCAATTTAAAAAAAATACTGGTGCACCCGGGTGAATATGATATGAAAGGAATAATATGGAAAAAACACTCACGCAGTAGCGTAAGTAGTGCACGACTTTTCTTCTCACAAATTCGAAACTTATCAAATCGAATCACTCCCACTCACTTTTTAGAATAAATATCAATCACTTATCAATCGATCCAGATATTTACAGAATGAATAGTAAAACTCAGTTAATAAAGTCTATCGCCATCATGTCACATCTAACTGGTAACAGAGTAAAAGTACCCTTAGTCTAGCCTAGTTCACTCATAAGTCTAACCTCAAATCTCACTCAAAGAAGCTAGGCCTAGTCCAAATTTAAAATAATTTTCTCATCTCCTGAGACACCACAAATCAACTCCTAAATACTAAAATTGAGTATATCTGAAGAACTACCTACTTAATTCACTATAATTTGCCCAAGTTTCAAGAAAATTCGTCCAGCAGTTTTGGAAGAGTACCACGGACAGAATAATCTTATATAGGCCTACAATACAAGAATAAGGAAACCTAAATTTTTTTTTTATTTAATCAAAATGAGAGATTTTCTCGACGGTGTTAATATTATTTATATTTGGAACGATGTTCAGAAGAGAGAGAGAGAGAGAGAGAGAGAGAGAGAGAGAGAGAGAGAGAGAGAGAGAGAGAGAGAGAGAGAGAGAGAGAGAGAGAGAGAGAGAGAGAGAGAGAGAGAGAGAGAGAGAGAGAGAGAGAGAGAGAGAGAGAGAGAGAGAAAACAAACTTCCTATTTTCAAAAAAAAAAAAAAATATGGAAAAATAAAAAACGTCAATTGAAAATGATATTCTCATCTATTGAGACACATCAAATCAACTATAAATTACTACACGAAAAATGATGAATTAATCAATAATAAATTTGAGAATGAAGTCACCAAGAGTCTTGCAGTATACTTGATGAAGACAAAAAAATTGTCCTCAATCAATCAAACTCAAGGTTTTCACTATCGATATGATCAATAAGAATAAAAAAAAAAAAAATGACCCTTCGTCATGAATGAACCTGTTGAATAAAACTAAAGGTTCTTCGTCACAATACACGTACTGATACCAAAAAGGACAGGAAAATCCACTTCTCGTAACGTAAGCGTGAGGTGATCTGAGAAACCGCATCTAAACTCGCTTATTAAAATTTTTCAGGAGAACAAAACATCTACACACGATGATTTAATCTATTTTCGTAATTTTATTACTAAAGTGTTCTTAGGTGTCGTAATTAATATTTCCATCACCAGAGAGCGCCTGTTTCGGCCTTCGAAGCCACATTTTCGGCGTGCTTCTCTTTTATTAATAGTAAGGAAAGAGGTCTATTTCTGACGATTTTTAGAAAAATGAGTCGATGAAAAAAAAATTTGGCCAACAGTATCGTATTCAGCGTTGACAATCAATCTAGAAAACATTAACTCACTTCAGAAAAATCTAGAAAAAAAAAAATGATACAAAAAAGAAATAACGAAGATTTTCAGTCGCGAACATCATTTTTGCAACTTTCTCAGAATTCACTTTTCTAAAAAAAAAAAAATTATAAGAGAGAGAAAAAAAATGTTGTTTAAATGGGAGTTGGCGCTAAATCTGTTCTAGCGTAAAAACGCGAAACGTTGAACGTATACGAATTTTGTATCTCGATCTTATCTTACTACATAACTTTCTACGACTTTCGTGAGTCCACGAGTAGTTATGCACAAAAGTGGGACAAAAATTGACCAATTTGCTAAAATTCTCAAAAATTGAAAATTGTTCGAACTTCCGTAATTTAAAAGAGTTGATAAGTATGGAAGGAGTAAATATAATGAAAAAATCTCCTGGCCCGAGCGGGAATCGAAAACGAGAGGTTGCGGCTCCAGTCTCAAGGTTTCGTTATACGGTTTTTCATGACACATTTTGTGACAACTTTCCACGAAAAATTCCAATTTCAAAGCAAAATTTTATAATACTCAAAACAAATAGTAAGAAAAATTCGAAATCGCGACAATCACACAGGCTGAATTGAGTTGACTTATGCACTCTCTCTCGAAACATTCGATCAGAATTTTTCTAATTACTAATGTAACGTTTTCTATTTTGTTTTATTCGCAGGTTGAATGGTACGTAATGTGATGAATCATTTTTCAACTTGTCGATCGTCTAGCTAATTACGTTGACGTTGAATTCTGCGATAATGAAATGCTAGCAAACGACCAAAAAGTAACTGCAGGTTATCGCAAATGGGAAACCAGTTACTGGAAAATCACACCGACGAATTTCTTCTTTTTTAAAGGGGAAAGGTGTCAACGCCCGTCACGACTGATCAGAGGGTTCTTACTTTCCTCAAATTTTTCAATCGAGTATCCTGTCGAGTCAAATTAGACGAGCTACTTCATCGTAACCCCACCCTCTTCAAATCCTCAAGGGGAGAGGTTGAGTGGATGTCTCTGCCATAAAAAAAAGAGAAGAGGGTCTGGGGACCTTTTTCTGGTTTGTACTTTGTGATATATGTCGATTATTTTTCGAATGCTTTTGAAATCTATTTTTCAAACCTTGTCAAGTTGTTCGTATTATTCACATCATTAGTGCTTTATTCTGTCATAAGAGCTGTGGTAATGCCACCTCCTCTTGAGGAGCAGCAGAGATGCCGGACTCGATGAGTACGGCCCATCTTCGGCGAAAAAGTCACCATTTTACTGTGAATGATGACTAGAAACCGGATTCCTCGGAATTTGTTTTTTTTTCTACTGAAAGGTGGAATCAGTGAGAATCAAAATGAAGTTCGAATCATGATAAATAGAACGCAGGAAAAAAAATTCTATTTTACCGAAAAATGTCGAAATTACTGCAAATCTTAGCTTTCGATAGAACTGAGAAATTTTATGCTGAATCGTGAATATTTTGTTAAAAATTACCAAATTTTGCTTGAAATCGGGTCGGGTCGATTTTGTTTGAAAAATACTGAATTTTGGGCAAAATTTTGTCAAATAATTCATAAATTTGGGCCTGAAGCTAAGTAATTTTGATTGGAAAAAATCATGGAAATTTGCTTTGAAGTGAGCAACTTTTAATTGAAAATTGGTAAATTTTTTCTTCAAAACTGATTAATTCTGGTGAAAAATAAGGTGGTTCTAGTTTGAAATATTGAATAATTTTTATCGAGAGTGAGTAAATGTACTGAAAAACGCGTATTTCCCCTTTTTAAAAAAAATACCAAATATTGCCGAATTATTGAATTTCAGTGTCGAAATTCACACGTTTTCTTGCCAAAAAATCCGGTCTCCCATGATAACAGAGTGGTGAATTTGTAACGTAACGTTTTCCCTCCTTATTTTGATCTCTTTAGACTATTTGAATTCCATATCTCTATAGGGACCTGACAGAAGCTTCACTTGGAAAAGACAACCCATGATTTTTTTTTTTTTTTTTTTTTTTTACGAATTCTGCTTTGAACGAAAGTTGAGAAAGAAAATCAACGTTTGTGGAACTGTCAACAAATAGCACATGTGGCGCAAGATCAAATAATTGAAAGCCGTCACCGAATTTCAAGAAAAAAATAAATAAATAAATAAAACAGAAACAAAATATGTATTTTTTCAATTCTGGCGTAACCATAAAAATTACCCCGAAAAAAGAACTTTGAAAATTTGAAGACATTTTTTCATAGCGGAGCTATTTTGCGAGAGTTTTTCAAAAAACCTACAAAATTTCAAGCACAAAACTGAAGTATATTGAATGTAAAGACTGTCAAATTTTGTATCATTTGTCGATCTTCAGTTTCACATGAAAACTTTCAATCGCTCTGCAAAATTATCGCTCTTTTTGCAGGACAACCACCAGAAGGCGAATCATCGGAGAAATCCCGTCAAGACGATATAACGCAAAGATATGTAAAGGTTTTGGAGACACAGTTTGTAAGTACTTTAATGGACAAATTTTACATCGTCATTCGCATCGATCGAGTGTGAATGATAGATATCTGCTTTCTTAGGCAGAGAAGCAAGATTGGCAAAAACTTATGAAAGATGGAGGAGACCGAAACGCTGCAGAGGGCAACACCAGCAAAGCAGCTGAGTATTATAAAAAGGAAGACGAAATTAAGAAAAGCAAAGGTCGCTAAGGCGGGCAACGCTAAAAAGAACGCGTTTTAAATTTCACATCTTCTATTTTCGGCGTTTGATGGTTCATTTGATTTTCTTTCTTATATCCAGTTTCAAAACTTGAACTTAGATATTATCAGAGCTTGATTAATTGATATAGAGTAGGTAAACTGATCAGAAAGCGTTCATATTTTTTCAGATAAAAATTGAGGAATGATATTTTGGTAAAATATTTCACGCGTTCATGATTATGGATACTAGATATTTTTATTTTAAAAACTAGGATAGTAAATTTCTAATGTTTTATTATATTATATTTTAATCACATAATATTATTGAATGCAGTTTCTCATTCAACAAAAAGATTTATTTCAGCTTGCGCTATTCTGATTAACTATCATTATTATTATTATTATTATTAAATATTATTTATTTTGCAATTCATAATCTTGCGTGTAAGTTAATTTTTTTGAAGTGATACGATCTTCTGAGTTACGGCTACTCACAATGAAAAAGGGGATACTCTAACGAGTAAAACTAAAAAATGCACACCTAACTCCACTCCACCTCTAACGGAAGACATGTCGATGCAGCCCGCTATTTCTTTCATCTCCTCCTCCCAACTCATTTCCTTGCAAAATATTTGGACCGCTGGTTCAAATCCCGCGTCGACTTCGAGTCTCCCTACTCTGTTAAGAATTCTTTTTCTCTGGCTAATGAGCTTTTCCTTACGGGTTCGATCTTTTGTCCCTTCGACGTCGTAGGCCCGTTCCCTAACATCCCTAAGGCTGTCACTATGCAGCGGATAGATGAACTTCTCATGAACTCGCACACTTCTCATGAAGAGTTGAGCGAATTTTCCGACTTATTGAATGTTTGTTGGTTTTCGAGTTCCTGTAAATTCAATGTTCATTTTTTCGAGTTCCCTGACGAGGTGGGTATTCCTAGTAGGTCCCCTTTAGGTTCCCTAATCTCTGAGGTGCTTATTTCTTTCATTCTTTATTTCGTAATACCAAACTCGCCGACGACGGTCACGTTCAGTTCTCTCGGTCACAGAATACAAAGGATATGACAAACCCTCCCTCTTTTCTGATGTAAAGCTGAGATGGCAGCGCAATCCAAAGTTTAACCGCGAGAGATCGAAAAGACCCAGAGAGCGCAGATGTTTTGTTGGTGGGCAAATCGTAATGATAGTTACTATACGTCGTGTCGTATAAGAATGAGTGTCGCAGAATCGTTTGAATACCGGGACCCAAGGTTTAAGAATAACAAGAGCAACTGCCACTGGCGTCTTTCGTCTAGTCTGAGAAGTTCAGAGTCTTCAAACGCCGATGCGACGGGCTCACAACGAGGTATGCGATAAATGAACCTCATACAACGATTCTGAATCTTTTGCAAACAATTTTTATTAACCCTGGGGACTGTGACATGAAGTGATCTACCATAATCGAAACTAGGTAGCACTAGAGCGTCGATCAGCGCTCCATCTGCCCTAAGAGGTAACAAATAGGCATCATATCTGCAAAGTCTGTTGAGAACAGCAAACGATCCTCTTGAAACGTGACCTACCCAAGGATCACTGGATAAAGTCTGATCGAAAATGATACCCAGATTTTTGACTGTTTGTTGGAAAGATCGTTGACAAGTATGGACTGTAGCGAATGTTCTGAGCCCACCAGAATTGGCTTCGATTTGCAAAGATTCAGTTCGAGATCGTGAGCCACGCCCCACTCGGAAATACGAAGAATGTCAGAATTCATGAGGTCGGTTGCCTCAGTTAATTGGCCAGGTGATACTTGTGTATGCGCAGAGATGGTATTCGCAATAAAAAATTGCTTTCTAGTGAGTCTTTCATCATTTGTACCTTCCCTAATTTCGTCTGATATGTAAAGCAATTCTGTGTCGTGCGATGGTCGAAACACCGATTGAAAAGTGTCGAGAAGATTGTTATTAACGAAGTGGTCGATAGCTTGCTGGTATAAAATTTTTTCAAGTACTTTTGAACCGACGCACATCAGTGATCAAGGAGAGATTTTGAACTTTCGAACCTCCGCCCAAGCACGAGGAACAGTAGATTTACAAAGGGACGTGTTAATTATAGTTTCGGGGGACAGGATTACTAGGTCATCCAGATATTTCAACCTTTTTAAAGATATACCATCAGCATCTATTGAACATGTCGGGTATGAGGATAAGACACGTAAAGTGATGTAGCTAGCGACTGAAAAAAAATCGAACAATTCGTTTGTATAAGGCGACACCAACTGCTGTGGGAGAGATGAGAGGGACATTAAGGAACCAGGTGTACAGAGCACCAGGAGGAGGCATTTCCCCTTCGGACCCACCGCCACGGGTCTCAGCAAGCCCTCGATTTCGCATATTTCTCCATAATTTTTCAGTATGAACGTGTGGTCCAAACAACGCGTCCTAGCATCACATATCAACTGCTGGACTTTGTTCCTCAAGCAATTATATACGTGATTTGATTCTCGAGAGTCACGGCATTTAGCCCTACCCTTTTCCTTCCCCAATTTGCGTATGTCTTGAATAAACCAAAAAGGAGTATTTCGGAAGTAGACTAGATTAAGGGATGCATGCTTATCGTAGATCGACAGTACCATCGACTTGAGCGTTGATAGAGTCTTCACAAAGGATGTGACCCCAACCCAAATGGGAAGCGTCGAGAGTAATCAAGTCAAAAGGGATATACGTCACTTCAGCCTGAGTGCTAATCGTACAAGAGATAAGGTCATGGCAGAGGCCGGCTTCTGTAGTAATATTGACCACCAAACAAGGATGAGAGAAAGCCATCAAATCGAATCGGGAAGACGAGGTTGGAGGAGCATGATGAGTTTCTCGGGTAGTTTTGAAAATAGATACAAGTTCACATTCGTTGCGTGTGCTGATGCGAGCACAACCCCAATCAACATTGAAATCTCCCATTATGAAAACACTGTAGTATAAGGGAACGAACTGCATGAGAATATCAAAGAATTTCACGTCAGGATCTTAGATGAGGGATTGCTCGCAGGGGAACCTCCACGACCATTACCTCAAAACATTTCGCATAGTGTACATAGTCAAAAGTGGACATAGGATTGACCAGCAAATAGTTTTCAATATAAATTAACATCCCACCCCCTTCTTCCAATGACTCTATCAAGTCGAAACAAACTATAATTTTCCAGCCTGAAAAATGCATTTAAGATATCCGGCTTAGCCCACGTCTCAGACACACCTTTTACATAGAATTCACCAGATTGAAGAACATCTCTAACATCATCCATGAGGTTGACGAGAGAATCGGCATTTATAATATGCTATCCTCAGTTGTATCGATGCATTCATTTCTATAATATTGAGAGATAGCCTACGACACAGCGCAGTCGAATGTGGGGAAAACCGAACGACGATATGCTGTGGAAGCGAGCAGCCGAACAATTCCGAACGTGAAGAGAACAGAAAGGACACAGCAGCCGAGAGCATCGACCTAGACAGAAGAGAAGAAGACGGACATCGTGTAACCACACACACACCCACCCACACGACGTAAACTTACAGGAGAAGCATTGCTTGCTTTGATCGTTTTGTTAATCAACGCATTTACTCATATAAAATATCATAACTTGGAAAGGCAATAAACTACGAAACAGGCGAGCGGAAAAATTAAGAAAGGGTAGAGATGACTAAATAGAGACACAAGTAAAAGAACATAAAATTATTGCCCTTAAATCTACCCGTGACGCATTAATTGGCTCTCGGCTACAATAAGAATCAATTCCCTTGATCAAAGTGAACCGCTCTTTTTTCTTGGTGGTCAGGTCGACGCTAAGAAGATTTTCCCATTCATGAACCAAACGTATGTTGCGAAAATGCTCCTGAGCAGTTTTCAGCATCTTTACGTTTCGAGCCTAAAGATTTTAGCGTACATACCGGAGCCCTTTAATTTCTTCTTCCCCATAAACAATTGCCTTCTGGCGTTATATGTTGCAAATTTTATAATCATTGGTCAGGGGACACTCGGGACTCGCCCCGACTCGACTCTAGCCATTATATTCTCCTTAACATAATCAGAATTTACTCGCGATCGATTCTTATCCGTGGCATGGCATTTTCGGTTACTCATGTTTAAACTTGCCCTACTGGCGCAGATACGTAGATGACGTGCTACCTACGAAATCGCTTGGAGTTTCTCTTGTATCTAAATAAGCAATACCCTTCCATAAAATTTACTTTGGAAGTCGGCGGCTCCTCGATAAACTTTGGGATCTATGAATTTGAGATTTATAGAAAAGATACGTTGACCGATGTTTTAGTCCACGGGTCGTCATTCTACTCTCTTGCCCATAAATATGCTGCGTTTAACAGCTTAGTCCATGGATTTACAGACATCCCTCCGAGTTGAACTGCCTTCAGGAAAAAGTTATGACCCTAAAATATCTGTCCAGAGTGAACGAGATTCAAATGGTGCGTAGGAAGCTCACTAGGAAATGCCTCGACTCTATCACCTCCCTCCTCCGTACTACGCGATGGATTGGCTCCCATTCTTGGAGAAGTTCTCTCTTCAAGTAAGCCGGGCCCCCTCCGCTTCTTCGCGTTTCAGCCGGCGTTCTATAACCCTGTTACTGTCAAAGAGTTGTTTGTTAGGTTAAATGTATCGAATTCCTGGAGACAAGAAGAGAGGATTGTATAGGTTAAAATGTAGAGATCGGGGAGACAGGTCGCCAGCTGAAGATTAGAGTTGATGAACACAAGACGGCCTGGGAGAATGAGAAGGTGGAAGATTCGGCATTCGCTGATCATCTGGAGGTTCAGAAGTGCTTCTCCACAAAAAAAAAATCGTATTTTAAACGCACCGCTCTTGAGCAGATTGAAATAATTCTTCATAACAATACTGGTGGTATCATTGTGCTGAACAGGCATATACTGGACGAAGGGCTGATCGAGCTTATTTATTAGTCACATAAATTGATGATTAATTTTATGTTCTTTTTTCGAGGTTGGTGACAGCGTTTGCGGTTTCTTATTGTTCATCAGTTGTGTTCTTTTTCTCGCTGATGATGGTTTTTAACCGAAAGCGCTTCGCATCAATTTTCTTTCTGCGGTATTTCATTCGTTAGAGTACCCCCTTTTCATTATTTTCAAACTTCACTACTTCTTTCATCAAGACCCCATGCCGAAAATCATCTCAAATTTTAGCCTCTTCTTCTTATCTGCTCATCCATACTTCCCTCATATTTGACTCGACCTCGCTGATTTACCAACATTAGCCAACTCAATGTACTTAAAACACATCGGAGCCATCATTCATAATGATTTTCCCTTCCACAATCTGTGCTCCACAGATGGATCCAAATCGGGTTCTAAAACTGGCAGCGCCTTTTCTATCGGTGGCGAGATCTCACACTTCCGTATGAAAAACTCGTTCTCAATAAACAATCTATTCCAGCTTTACTCATCTCTCTCTCTCTCTCTCTCTCTCTTCTCCCCTCTCCGTTTATTCCTTCCACTTTCCTCTCTCGACTCCATACAAGAGCACTAATATTTCAACCCTATCGCTCAGCGCATTCTCATCTTCGTTAACACTTTGACATCTTCTCTAGTGAACCTAGCTATCAAGCAAGCCTTGCTCTCCTACTCATTCACTGACATCTTATGACTTGAAATCTTAACATTGTTCTTTAATCATCGCATCATGGGACAAGCTTTGGTCTTCTCAATCCTAATTAAATCTCCCATCTCTTGGTTGCCTTCAATTCGTTCCTCTCGCCAGGAGGAAATGGTTACAGTTTGACTAAACGCATTCCTTCCTTCTTCTTGGACTCTCCACTCTCTCCTCATGACGACACTGCAACGCTGACGAATTATCCGCCATACGACTCAAACCTCTGAAAAACATCTTCTGTCTCTCAAGTCTCTTTAACAATTCGGAATCCTCTACTACATAACAACCTAAACTTCCTCCGGCCTTCCTCCTATTACAATTACAAATCCATTTAATCACATGCTTCTTCCCGAGCTGCTAAACCCCCTTGAACTTAGATATATAGCTTGTAAAAAGAGAGAAAAAAAAGGCGCTAAGGCGATGAGTGGGAGATGAAACAGAGGAGACAATGGGTATCATGATTGTATCTTTTGGAGAGCCGTATAATCGAGGAGAAACTAGTTCACCTTTGAGAATGACAGTGAATAATTTGGTACACTTTATGCTCCTATATCATAAAAAAATATCTCGATTAATGTATCCTCGTTAGTACTGAGATTGTATTTTTTCTTGTATTCTCAATCAGTTTTCCTTGAAGTAGATCACAAGGCGATCGAAAAGTTCACAAAAATTACTTTCACGTAGCGGGTAAAGCGATTATGAGAAAATTTGGAATGACGTAGAAAATGGTAGTGCGTGTACTTTTTCTGTATTTAATCTACAGTCTATGCAAGGTGCGAGTTGTAAAGAGGTCACCCAGCTTGAATCCACATCTGTTCCTTAAAAATTTTTATTACTTGTAGATAGGTAAGCAAGCGGCAGCTGATGTACGAGCCATAAGATTTCGAAAAATTCAAAAACAAGTGCACACATGAGAATTTTTTTTGTAATCAAATGATACGATTCCACGTATCCTAAATGAAAAGTTTTTTATTTGAAATGCAAATATTTATACGAGGACGAAGACACTTCCCTATATTATTTTGATGAATACAATATCTTTAACAATTGTCATAACGTTCATAAATTCAGTACTGTTCTGTTTTTCACGCATAGATGATTAACGAAAGTCCTCCACTGAATTTCAAATAACCGTTTCCATCTTGACGAGAAAATTGTGTTGAATTCAATACCTACGCTGACGTGATTAAAAAAATGGTTTTGAAAAACGGATATTTGGCATGGATGCTTTTGGGCTCGTTGATGTTATTTGATAAAATTATAAAGTTCGTATTTTTTCTTTTTTTTAATCCTTTTTCTGAGAATATCGTGTATTATTTTGATTTTCAATCATACTTTATCGTTTAATTAATTATTATCATGTCACTGGTTGAAAAAAAAAAAAAAAAAAAAAAAAGTAATATGAATATAATAATAACATCTAAAAAAGAAAAATATTATTTAAATATCAAACTTCAAATAACTTGATCCAGAATTACTATACTGGAATTTACTTTTTCATAAGTTCCAAAAATAAATTTCCACGTTTTACTGTTCATGACGAATAAATAAAATAGTAGGAAAAAAAAAAAAGTCGAAAATTGTAAAATTGTAACTAATTATTTAAAAAAATCCTTTATGCGTTATTCACGTTTTTCTCAATTCTTTGAAAAGAATATGAATTGTCGAAGAAGATCAAATAAGGTGAACTGCGATAAAATTCGATAATTTGAAACCAAAACGAAAAAAAAAAAAAAAAACACCTTATCCTTTAGAACAAATTGAAGAAATGACTTCGCAAAATATTAAACGCTAGTAGTATTGATGGGGAAAATATCAGAATTTCATTACGAACCGATGAATGAATTTTCCTAAAATAAAGGTTCACAATATTTCAATCGATAGACTGACTCAATAATATAAGAAATTTCAGGCTAAAGAAAATACAAAACATAATGTAAAAAATTCACGACAAAAATTACGAGAGTTTTACATTATTTTGCTGAAACAACTGACGAAAGAATATCATTTAGAGAGGCACCAATTCGAATTCGATCATTCAAACTCGTTTCTCAACTTAGATTTGAAATGTTTCCGTCCTTTCTGACGAGAAGAAAAGTCGTCCCAAACCGTCTTAGAATAGGTCTTATTTGTCTCACCCACTCTTTTCTCTTTCAATCGCTCTCACCTCTTTCATGCCTATACTACAATGCTGACAATCTTTCCGTTCAACACGTTCTCTGTAGCCCGACTCTCTAAAACATCCAATTTCTTGATTCTGTCTCTCCGTGCATCACAAACTCCTTCCACGAAAATCATGAGAAAATCATTTGACTACTTTTGAACCACCTATTTCTACAACACCATCTATTTCAATTCATATTCAATAGAGCAACGTTTTCTATTTTGTTTTATTCGCAGGTTGAATGGTGCGTATAATGATTCATTTTCCAACTTGTCGATCGTCTAGATAATTTCGTTGAAGTTGGATTCTGCGATAATGCAATGCTAGCAAACGATCAAAAAGTAACTGCAGGTTTTCGCAGATGGGAAGTTAGGCCCCAGTGGAACATACCGATGAATTTCTCCTATTTATTTGGGATGGGGGACGCAAACGCCCGAATCACGAGGAGTTCTTACTCGCTTGAAATTGTTCAATTGAGAATTCAGAAATCCTTTTGAAGACGTCCGGTCGTGCCAAATTAGACTGGGTACTTCATTTTAATCCCCTTCTCAAAATCCTGATTCCAACTTATTCAGTGTATCAACGGAAGTGAGTTAGCGAAGGTATCTGCCGTACAACAAAGAGAAGAGGGTCTATATGGCCGTAGTAAGTTGCCTACGTGACTTACGTCAAAACCATTTTCTGGTTCGTGATTTATGATATAATATGTCGATTATTTTTCAAACGCCTTTGAAATCTATTTTTCAAACATGGCCCAGTCGTTTGAATTATTCACATCACTAGCACACTTTATTAAGTACGTGATATAAGGTGCGGTAATGCCAATTTCTCATGGAGTACAGCAGGGTTGATGGACTTGATAAGGTTGGGTCGTCTTCGGTGGGTAAAGTCATAACTTCATTGAGAATAATAACAGAGTCCCGAATTTGTAACGTAACGTTTTCCCTCTTTGTTTTGATATCTTCAAACAATTTTTCTTTCTCTCAAATCGGAATCTCGTTTCGTTTAAAATTCCATGCCTCTAAACGGACCTAACAGAAGCTTTTGTTTTAGACTAAAATTGTGTTCACTTGGAAAGTGCACTCCTAGACCGTGTGAATTCGTCGGCGTGATTTGAAAGTTTTCATTATCGTTTTGAGGGAAGCTCGAATACTGTCAACAAGTAGCAGGTGGCGTACGATCAAAAAACTGAAAACTGATTTTATTTGGTCAGAAAAAAAAAACAAAAGCAGATGTATTTATTCAGTTGTGGTGAAATCATCGGAACCTTCACAAAAGAACTTTATAAATTTGAAAACAAATTTTTTCAAAGCGGAGTTATTTTACAACAGTTTTCCACAAAATTTTAGCTACGAAACTGAAGCAAAATGGATGTAAAGACTTGTTGATCTCAGGAATACGCCTGACGAGGTCTGATACGCGGACAATTATGATCAAAAATGCGTCAAGTTTCTTTCGTAAAAAGTTATCAAATGGAAAATAAATTTCCATTTTCCCAAAAAGACTCCAAATCGCTCTCCCGCATATTTTCATTACCCAGCATTCTTGGCTCAATTTACCAAGAAAATAAAAAATTAGACGGAGCAAAGACCCCACAGAGCGATAAATTACAGACCGTAGACTCAATATCACTGATAAGAAACGTGTTGCATTCTACATATTATGTTCTAATTTCCGCGTTTGATGATTCATTTGATTTTTTCAGTATCAGATATTTAAAGTTTAATTTTTTTTTTCGTCTCTTCCTCAAAAACCTATTCAGTTATACCCCATGCAACCTTCTCGAAATCCCATCTCGTACAACTACAGAAAACTCCTCGACTTACACGTTTATCGAAAACTTACCTGGGCTCTCCACATTAAATCCCTCAAACCCAAATGCACACGCACTCTGAACATTCTAAAATTTATATCCCACCCCTCAAAAGGTTGTACCAGAAAATCACTCTTCAGCTGCTCAAAATTAGATCACAGTTCCCCGATTTATAACTCAACCAACAAAACCGTTCTCGCTTCACTTGACCTCAGCCAAACCTCTCTCATAGGATTGCCCTGGAGCCCTACACTTGGCCGATGCGCAGAGGCTTACATTCGGAGACTCACCCTAACCTCCAACTTCCGCACTTTCCAATTTACAAGTGAATATTTCTCCTTCACAATAACCAAACCCATTATTCGCCACCAATTCAATCACCCTCTTAATAGACCCTTCATAGCAAATCCCCTACAGACGCGTCAAGTACCCTAAAATTTATGCCTTGAATCCGCTCATAACAGGAAGGATTGTTTAAGAATATCATAGTCAGTCTCAAAAAAATGAGGAGCAGCTTGACTTATTTCAGGAGTTTGATTCCTTCAAAATGGGGAATCTGTTCAATGGGTAGAAACCAATATTTGTAGCTCGATCAATAAAAACGTGATAATGAAGCAATATTAACGTCATTTTTGCAGGACAACCAAATGAAGGACAACCGTCAAACCAACCACCACCACCAACAAAGGATAAAGCCGCTGAAGACGCAGAAACGCAAAGATACGTGAAGAGTTTGGAACTCAATTTTGTGAGTACTTTTATAGACAAACTTTATAGGTACCACCATTCTCATCATTGATCGAGTATATAAGTGAATGTTATTTGAATTTTTAGGTGCAGAGCCAAGATTGGCAAAAACTTATGAAAGACGGAGGAGACCAAAACGCTAGAGTAGGCAATATAGACAGAGCAGTGGAGTATTATGACAAGGAAGAGGAAATAAAGAGACAAAAAAGAGCTGGAAGGCAATAAAATACATGGTCTCGATCCGATATTATTGATGAAAAACATTTCTGGGTTCGATGCTTTATTGTTTTTGTACTCAGTTTGACCATTTCCAATTGATAGATTTAGTTAATTGCAGATAGCGTTAATGCTCCTGTCTACTAAAAACTGAGAATTCAATTTCATTTCAAGTTCATCATAATATTCATATTAGATACTTATTTTAAATACTAGAATGATAAATTTTCTATATTTTCATAATATTTCAAAAAAAAAAAATAATCATATATTATATATTAGTAGCAAACTTGAACTAGGATTTATTCGCGCCTCATAAGATTGTAACATTTTATCGATTATCATTTCATTATACCTAATCATCTTCCTTTCAATTTAAAATCATTTTGTTTGCAATTCATAAATTTGTACCTATTTATTGTGTCTCACTTTTGATTCTAACTTGTACACGGTTTTGGTGCTAAAATATTTAGGAAACACTAAAATAACAAATTCAAACATTTCTAGGGTAATAGGAAGGGGTGGGGGCGTCATATTTGAAACCTTCAAGGCTGTAGAAGAGAAGAGAAAAAACGATTGCTTGTAAAATTTCCAACCAAATTTCATTATCAGCCTAGCTCCACACTTGAAGTAAATAATGCCATTTCCTTGTTATTTTCTATTTACTTGTCATATGAAAATGAAACAAAAAACTCCTGGACTCTAATTCAAAACATTTAGATACATGATCAACATTTTAAAAATAATTAACTACCGGTATGCATCTCCACTCTGTTAGATTCAAATCCACGTATCAGCATCTATTAAATCTTTGATATTGGGAGTTCACGGCAGATTTCCAATAGGCTACTTTTTATAAAGGTTCAGATTTCTGAAGAATTACATGCACCTCACATTTCTCCTCTCACAGCTGAAGAAAACAAGGGAAACTAGACTATCCTATCGTCTAGACAATGTGGTAGGCTAGAGACACTATCAGTGAACTGCCAAAATTGAAACAAACCAAAGAAGAGAATTGCTAGAGCCTAGAAATGAGAGTCAGCAAGTAGAAAACGAATGCCCATCCTCTCTAGATTAGTTAATGCTCAGAGAATCTGAGGTGATATGAAGAGCCAACTAACAACATATATGAAGAGGTGATCAACACTCAAAAAGAAAATCCACACATTCTGGTCCTTTCAGTGGACAAGGGAAACTGTTCTGTACTCATGGGAAAGACAAAATACAGGAGCAAAGTGCAACCCCACCACCTACGAAAAACTGGAAGCTTGCTAT